>OW388169.1:4720827-6085827 GCA_936450015.1 Meganola albula | reverse complement strand
AACTACTCGATCCGTCGATACAAACAGACGAACGTACTTTATTATTAGCAAAAATCATCACCACATGTCTTCAAGCCAAGGGACCTATAGATACAGAAGAATCTGACTTGGAGTCAAGAACTACAGACCAGAATTTAGAATTTAGAAATCCAGAAAACTTGAACCCCAGAAATCTTGAATACAGAGATATTGTACTCCCAAATTCAGAAGATAACGACTTTAATAATGATCATAAAACTAGTAAACCTAATAATGATAAAGAAGTTATGGCCCCACCTAAATCGTTGCCTAAAAAGTCCAAAAATCTTGCTAAAAAACGGAATTTGAATGAAGTTAATAATGATAGTTCTAAGAAAATCAAAGTTTCTGATGTAAACGAGAATAACACTGAAGAAAATAATCATAAAGACGATGGAAATAAAAAAAATAAAGTTTCAGAGGCTTTGAAAAGGAACAAGACTGCTAATAGTAATGTACCGGCTAAAAAATCGAAGGATACAGATAGTAATACAGAATCTAAAGAAAAAAATACCAATTCTGATCCTATTTCTAAAAATATTAATACTAAAAAAACTACCACCACTGATAAAACTATAGAAAAGTCAAAAACCCTAAACACTAATACTAAAACTAACCACCCTAATGCTGGCAATACTGTTAAAGTTAAAAAAAACATTGACAAAACTGTTTCTGTTACAAAAAACGCGAGAAATTCGAATTCAGCTACCGTCAGCGACATCGCTGCTTATAAAACTGATACTAAGAATGTTAAAACTGTAAAGAAAAGTGATGCTAATACAGATAATAATAAAAAACCGGATAATATATCTAAAGATAAGCCTACAGAAGCTGCTAAAAGTAATAAAAATAAAATAAAATCTAATGATAATTTGAATAAGGCTACAACAGCTGAAAAGATAGTGAAGGAGGTAGAAAAACCCAAAGATTCCGACAAGAAAGGTAAAAAAGATAATAAAAATAAAATCGAATCGAACGAAAACCCAAATAAAGCTGCAGCCTCCGAAAAGATTGTAAAAGATGTTAAAGAGCTTAAAGTTTCTGAAAAAGCAACAGATACAAAAACAAAAGGTGCTGGCAACCTCTTAAACAAACTTAAAACAAAAGAAAACAATCAAAAACAGACAACGAATAAAAAAAATATAAACTCAACTGACATTATTAGAGACAGTGTTACTAACACTAAAAATATTAACACAAAAACACTAACTAAAAAACTTATTACTAATAAAGAAAAAATAGTTTCAGGGAACACAAAATTAACCAATCTTGTTACCCAATCTAATTTAAATGAAAAAAATAAAAATCAAAACATGCAAAATATTAAAAACAAAGAAAATATAGCTCATACCATTCCAAAATCGATTAAAAATGATATAAACACAGTAAAAAATAAAAAATCCGATAACATTACTCATAAAAATAATAATATAACTTCAAAAACCACAGATAACATAAAAAATATCAATAAACAACCGATCAAAACTATAAAGGACAGTTTAAAAAGATTGTCAACTGCAAAAACCGCATTTAAAACTCAAAATTTTCCAAAAAATGTTAAACCTGGCAACACAAAACAGAATAGTGGTTCAAAGATCTCAAAAATACCTCAGAAGAAGAATTCTCCGATGAGTGAAGTGTTAAAAAGAAACATTTTACGTATAAGTCCAAGTAAGTGCATTAGTAATAATCCTTTACAATCCTACTTCTGATTTTCAAAATTTGCTTAATTTTTTTTGAGACGCGAGTCTACTTAAAAATAGTCCAATTCCTTTTCCTACCGTTCAGTGAATGACTGGCAACTACTGAGAAACACTGACAAAAAACTCAGTAGGCTTTTTTTCTTTTTTAAATGAAGTACTTATATCTAGTATATTTTGTTTGTTTATTGTCTTGAATTAGAGCGACTTAATTCCAAGCGTTTTTATCCGTTAGATAATCTAAAATTTTATAATACGCTTTTTTACATAACGAAGATTTTATAGTTATTTTAAATTTGTTAGTAGTCATTTCCCTAATATTATTTGGAGGTTTATTGTAGAAACGTATACACTGCCCCATAAAAGAGTTACTGATTTTGTGGCTGGCGCTTGACTACAACTTGCCTGATGTTAAGTAATGATGTAGTCTACGATGGAACGCGCCAGCCCAGTGTACCGATTCACTCGTAATTACGAATTATTATCGGTGAGAAGGTGGCAGTGGAATGAGCCTCCTTAAGGTTAGAAACCTTAAAGGAGCAGCAATTCCGACCCAATTGATGTTATCCACTCCAACCCTTTTTGTGTTCTACTGATGGGTATGGGATTTCTCTAAATTACCTTACTAATTGAAAAAAAATTAGGCCTTGATCCACGCACTAACCAAATGCAGGTCGGTAGATGTCATGGAATCGAATGATTAGTTCTTTGATGTTTGTCTTCACCGTTATTGAACGACCGGGGATCGACCCGTGATCTATAAATGCGAGGCCATTATCCCAGCGCCTACGCCGCTCTACACACATACTGTCCTTGATATCGAAGGAAATCAGATAACTGATATACAAATTAAGGTTTTTTTAAATAATGCTTCCTTACTAATCTTAATATATATATTTCTTGTGTGCGTGTGTATGTGACTGAACTCCTCCAAAACGACTGGACCGATTTTGATGAAATTTTTTGTGTGTGTTCAAGGGGATCTGGGAATGGTTTAGATTCACAATTTTGCGCGGTACGAAGTTCGCTGGGGCAGCTAGTATCTAAATATATAATAAAAGAAGCTGACTGACTGACTGATTGACATATCAATGCAGAGCCCAAACCGCTGGGTCTGGAGACTCCAAATTTGGCACATAGGTTCCTTATGGGGTCTAGGGGTGCACTAAGAAAATATTTTTCAAAACTCACCCTTTAAGGTGGTGAAACGGGGTTCCAAAGTTTGTATGGAGAAACAAGATTAGTGAGATCAATTTCGCGGGCGAAGCCGCTGGCGGAAGCTAGTTATAAATACGAAAGTAACTCTGTCTGTCTGTCCCGCTTTCACGCCAAAACTACTAAATCGATTTGGATGACATTTAGTTTAGAGATAATAATAATAATATAGTGGGACGCTAACACACGGCCATCTGATCCCATACTACATATAATACTTTTCTTTTGTAAATACATACTTAAATATAGATAATTACACCCAGACACAAGACAAACAGACGTGTTCATCACACAAATGTTTGAATTGTGTGAGAATCGAACCCACCACCTGCGGCGTGAAAAGCAAGCAACTTACCGACCACCACCGGCCAGGATGTACATAGTATGGTGACCACGTGTGAGGATTCAGATAAAAGGTGCACCCCCACGGACGAATTTGACTCAGTTCCCAAAGAATCTCCCATAAAAATTCGTGTCAGATTGTACCTATATTAAGCCCCATATTCATAAACGTCTTATACGCTCATTAAAGCTAAATTAGGTTTATAATTCTTTTGTCTTTGTCTGTCATCTTGGCATTTATACTAGTAAGAAAGAGACAAAGTCCATTTTAACTAAAGAGTCTTGTAAGATTTTTATGAATAAATCCGTAAGTGTGTTGGGAGGCTGAGTCACCTTCGTCTATGGGAGTGCACCTTTTATCTGAATCCCCACACGTGGTCCCCGGGTGGTGCAAATCAGGCGACCAATAACTGGTAATTAAGTTTTCTTGTAATTAACTGGTGGTAGGCTTCGGCCGTGGTTAGTGACCACCCAAGAGATAAAGCCGCACAGCCAAGCGACCTTGGTGTGTTCCGGTGCGATGTCTGGTGACACCATTTAGGAGGGTGGGTCGAAATTGTTGCTCCTTTATGGTTTCTAAACATAAGGAGCATCACTCCACTGTCACCTTTTCACCGAAATTCATTCGTAACCACGAATGAATCGGTATATTGATTTGAAAAATTCTTGCACTGTTAGATAGTCCATTTGTTGAGGAAGGCTATATATAGGCTACCTTTTATTTCACTGCTGGGCATGATATGTAGTTCACGCGGGTGTAGCCGCTGCGAAAAGCTATAGGCCGACCGTTTAACTCTCGTATCGCCTATCGCCAAGATTCTGACTCCTCAAGCTGCACAGACAGTGATGATGATTCAAGCGATATGGATATTAGTGACGAATAGTCTTACATTACTTTCATCTGTGATTAAATAGTTCTTTATGAGATTTAATTAAAGTTTTGTGACTTTGTACCTCAGATGGTGAGACGTGAGTTAAACGGTCGGCCTATAGATATTAATAATATAAAATAAGGACATAAATAGGTAGAAGTTTAAAAACGGCACGGACGTAAGGTCTGTGGTGTGTGCGTTTAAAAGAAAAATAGATTATCTTAATTACACACAGAATGTACGCCTTTTTTTTTCAGGAAAGTTGTCGCTTACATCACTGAAAAGTACTACATCACAAGAAAGTAATAAACAAAAAATGTTTAAAATAACGAACATACCTAGTAAGTAGAAATATAGTGGAATACGCCATTACACATTTTAATATTCTAGAACATTAACACACACGGTCATCTGATCCCAAACTAAGCAGAGCTTGTACTATGGAAACCAGATAACTGGTAATATACTACATATAATACTTTTCTTTTGTAAATATATACTTAAATATAAATATTTACACCCAGACGTGTTCATCACACAAATGCCTGACTTGTGTGGGAATCGAACCCACGACCTGTGGCGTGAAAAGCAAGTATCTTACCGACCACGCCACCGGCCCGTCAAATGTACTAATTACTAGCTTTCTGACAGCGTCTTCGCCCGCGTGTATGTCGGTTATCGCGCCAAAACATTACCTTCTTTTTGCGCAGTCCGATAAAAACTATCCTATGTCCTTTCTCGGGTCTCAAACTACCTCCATACCCAATTTCATCCAAATCGGTTCATTAGTTTAGGCGTGAAAGCGTAACAGACAGATAGACAGAGTTACTTTCGCATTTATAATATTAGTAGGGATAATAAATTACATACTAAATATTTTTTTCTTTTAATTTTAACGTATCTTTTTTTATTTAAAGTATAATCCTCCGCCGCGTCTGTCTGTGTGTATGTTCGCGATGATGAACAGTTGAGTAAGATGATGGTATGTATATTACCAGTTATCTGGTCTCCATAGTACAAGCTCTGTTTAGTTTGGGATCAGATGACCGTGTGTGTTACTGTCACACTATATTAATATTATTTTTCATTTCAGGATTGTTAAAAAAGCCGACGAAGAAAGTTGTCTAAGATTAAATAATAATATTTTTAATGTATAATTGTGTAGTAATTTTAATGTTTGATAATAATAAAATCATGAAATATATGTATTTAAATGTGATTCAAATCTTTTATTCCATATTTTGATTGGCCGTTAGCACTGCACTATAAAACATGATACAAGCATAGTCTTATCTCTTTCTACTCATCTCTAAACGATAGAGATAGATAGTGCTTGTAACATGTATTCTTGTGCAGTGGAAACTGGGGTTACATTACAAAGTATTCTTAGAACATTAAATTTGGGAAGAATACTTAGTTTTATTCATAAAAAGTATATAAGTACCTACGAGTAGCTGGTAGGTAGGTATGTACAGTATTTTTTACCGCCATCTATTGATGCAAGCACGCAAATAATTTGTGGGTGTGGCGCCATCTAGTGAGCATATAGGTGAAAGAAAATAGCACGAGTTAAAGCTGACGCGTTTTGGTCTACGGGATGGGGTATCTGTACTAGTATAGTATTATATTATCTGTGGTTTTGACGTGACAACGTCTTATAAATTGGTTTGCCGGGTGACACTTAAGAAACTGCGTTACGCTCCGCTCACGTTATGCGCTCACAATGAGAGCGAGTGAGAGGCACGCGTCCCTTCCACTCGGGCATGGTTAGCCCGCCTAAGAGCGAGAGAGACAGACATAAAAAGTGAAAGGCACGCGTCCCTTCCACTCGAGCACAGTTAGCCCGCCTAAGAGCGAGATTCTTTGTATAAATTAATGTTTTAAATATAATTCTTTGTATAAATAAATGTTTTAAATTGTTACTATTATTTCATCCTTCTTCCTACTATACGAATGAATATTCACATTAAAATTATTTTACGTAAAACTTTCGCCCGTATACCGACTTTACAGGCAACCAATTTTTTTATTCATAAAAATCTTATAAGACTTTAAAATCTTAGTTAAAATGGACTTTGTCTCTCTTACTAGTATAAATGTCGAGATGAAAGACAAACGAATTATAAACCTATTTTAGCTATAATGAGGGGTAAATGTTTCTACCAGTTGGTGGAGGCGAGGGAACCACGTACAGCACACATGTAAAAGTTGAGGCGTCTTTACAAATTTACACGTAAATATAAGCTACACACAAACACGAAAAATGAACAGTTCACACCTAGTTTCAACTCTTGAGGTTAGAAGATCTGTCGACCTTTTAACAATGTCTTCGACCTTTAAACAAAAATCGGTTGTCTGTAAAGTCGGTTTGCTGACGATAGTTGAACGTGACAACGTCTTATGGAAATACTATCGCTCACACAAGTAGGAGAGAGACAGATGACGAACGATACACTTTATAAATGGCGGCGAACCGCCGGGATGATTTTGCTTTGAGAATTAGAAGGTGGAAGCTCAGAGAATATATGCCTGGCTCACCGGGAAAGGGTAGATAGGTAGATAATGTGAAGAACTCACGTATTTGCTCGGCTTCGAAGGCGCGACCCGCCGATGTTGTATGTCTTCGGTGCACCGTCCACGTGCTTGATTTCTTGTTTGTTAAATAGCACTAATTCACATGAATGGTGAAACACTTGAGGGTCGACCCGTCCACACACAGTCAGTGGCGGATTAACGTATAAGCACTACAAGCACGTGCTTGGGGCCCCTGGTCTCCAGGGGCCTCCATCCTCTGCTGGCGTTTCATTTTATACATACATTTTATCGAGATTCATCCGCAATATGTCCGAAATCACAAGGCGCGAGCAGTCCGGGAGTGACCCTTCATACACCCCCGCAGGGCCCTGCCCCTTGCGCGCCCTTCCCGCACGTCGCGTCGCGCCGCGAGACCGAGTGAGTGAGTTAATTGTCTTTGCATTGCAAATGATAGCGCCCATACGCATTACCGAACGTACTTACCTACTTTATTTACGGAGTGGCTTTGATTAAAACTACACTTATCGTTACCCCACACAAAGTTTTCAGGTAAGTACTTTATTTATGCTTTCACTATTGATTACGTACACGTATAAAGAATAATGGCCTTTTTCAACAATAGTTCTAACCTTATGTTTCATAACTAAACTTCGAAAAGTCCCTCAACTTTCACCACACTTTTCATAGCTTTTTTACATTTTTACTAAAATAATAATATAATAGGTAATGTCTATTTTGATGAACTTTCATTTTATACCTACTTTCTACCTTCCATTCCATTCCTTTCATTTCATTTCTTTTTTCGATTTAAGCAATAGAGGGCCTACACAGGCTCTGTGCTTAGGGCCTCGGATACTCTTAATCCGCCACTGCACACAGTTAATATATAGAAAAACTAGTACTTTACATTAGTTTGTGGATTACGGAGGCCGATTGTGCCTCTTTGTCGCTCGTTCCGCGCTCTCGCTTGCACTTTAAGCCTTAAATGGAACGCCTCAGAGGGAGGTAACGCCGCATGAGTCGTTCCAAACGAACGAAACAATTGAACAACGTTCGTTCGTTCGTCGTTCTTTAAACTTATATTGAAACTCATCTAAAGGTTCGCTTGATAAGATTGGGTTTAGAAAATACCTAGGTAGGAGCGGCGAAGGGTGGAACTCTGAAAAAGGGAAGCCGGAGCAAAAAAGTTCTTACTTATGAAAATAACATCTCTTCACTACCGTCACCGATCGTTCTTACACTTGATGCTATACTTATTTTTGTTGCTATTTAACACTTTTAGGCGTTAGGGGAGATGTATATAATTGGGATCACCTAAGCAATAATTTAAATGAAACCATGTTTATTAATAAATCGTTTATGATTTTTGTCTATTTGCATACTTTGGCTTTGGTACTATTAATTGAGATCACTTTAAATCACATATAATACTTATTATAGGAACAGTAGTAATTAAAAAAAATAACAGTATTGATCACCATTGTCAACATTGGTTTGAAATGGTGATCAGCATGTTTACAATGGGGATCAACACATGTCACACACATAATTACGGGCAGATTCCCACCCAGTGCACTCTGAATGTGCCCAAAACCCACAAGAAGTACAACGATACCACATTTCGTTATCTCTTCAGAATTCACCACATATGAGACACTGGTTTCCAGGGTCTTCTACATCATCGTTTATGTCATCTTGACATAAATCATCTGTTTGGCTTCAGACGACGATGATGACTTATTAGATTCCCATAGAATTCTTTTCATTACTTTAGCAGCAGCAGTAGCCTTCGGCATCGCCATTGGCTTGCTTTTCTTTCCTATAGGTACCTTTTCCCTTCACTTTTTCATTCTTAGCTTTCTTCTTGTTTTCTTTTTCAATCAAGGAATCTTTAATTGGTGTTGAAGTGAGAATGGTTGCATTTTGTTTCTTTCTTCCTTGTCTGGTCTTAAGGAAAGGAGTTTTTTTGGGCATCTGGATGAAATCTTGTATTTTTGTCGTGATACGTAATGACAGCTCAAGTGCAGACGTTGACGCTGTAGTATGTTTAGGTGTAAAGAGATTAAAGTCCCTCGAAGTACTAGGAATAGGAGGACTATGTTGTTCAAAGTCAGCAGCAAATGATTGTACTGCTGAAGGATCAACACCTTCAACTACGTTGGGCTCAGATTGCAGGACTTCAGCAGCTACAAAATCTTCATCTGTGAAGACGTTTGGGTTCAGTGGAAAAATACCCGTAGCTTTGAATCCTGCTTCGCCTTTGCTTATAATGGCGACATCGGAAAATGCCTTTTTAACCAACGACGCTAAATCATATGGTGTTATTCTTTAAGCTAAATGACTCTTCATAAAGAAATCACTTTCTCTTTTGTAAGCTGCTTTAAATGGTCCAAAAAAAAGAAACATCTAGTGGTTGCATGCGATGAGAGGTGTGCGGTGGCAAAGAAAGCATGTGAATATGATTAGTTTTGCAGTATTCGTGGATGGCTAGTGAAATATGGCTTGCGTGGTTCACTGTTAGGCAATGGTGATCACCTGATCCCAATTGCCTACATTGAGAACATCGGGAAAAAATACTAAAGCACAAGCACAACGAAGTTTAATACTACGGCTCAAATAAAATACCATGGTCACAGTAAAACCTCGAATATTTCGTAACTTACCTTCAAAACAATGAAGACGAAAAATTACATCAAAACCGTTCGAAACGTGTTCACATGTATTACTGACAAGCGTGTGGCGGAAACTGGCCGCCGCCGTCGCCGACGCACACTATTGGTCCTCGGCTGGCATGTAGGTATGTTACAATCGCTCATTCGCGTTTGGTTTTTGTTTTATTACGTGATCACGATTGCCAACTGATCCCAATTGCCTACATCTCCCCTACATAATAAATTATTAAGTATATGGGTCATACACATATGGGTGTTCGAATAAAATAACTTAAAAATTACGACAATAACTAAAATACTTTTATTTTTTAGTTAAATCATTGTTATTTTTCTGTTTACTCATAATATTACAAGCTATAAAATAATATTTCTTTATTTAAAAAAAAAACAAAAAGTTTCAAAAGTCTCTTCGTGTGGACTGTTCAGTTTCGGGGTATCAGTGTTTGGATAGATGTAGTTAATTATTTTGTACATATTTATCAAAACATCATTGTCAAATTTACATGGTATATAATGAATATAATTTTTATTACATAGTTGTTAATAATTGCATAAGATATATTTTTTTATTTCCCATAAACATGCTGTTATACGGATTTAGGTCTTTTTGGTGGACATAAAAATAAGCCAAATTTTAATTTCTACTAAAGCTACCATGTATGGAATATTTTTTAAATTGACAACACTGGATAGCCGCCATTAGCTGGAGTCCTTGCCAGTACAGCTGCGTGCCATTGTCTAATTTACGTATTTTAAAAATAAAACTAAGTGTTTTTGTCAAAGTTCAGTGCATCTTTCCTGTTGGGGTTGTAATTTGGTAAGTTATTATTTTATATTTTAGTAAATATTGCGCCGATATGCCTTTTGAGGAGTATTTTCAAAGTTTCTTTTATAGTTTTTCTAACCTTAAAAACAAAATGGGTGCTTTGATTTTAGTTTGAAATATCTCTCCTGTGGACATCTTTCATGTGAACATAAATGTCCACAGGAAAGATGCATGTCCACAAAAAATAACATTTTAACGGTTTTCTATGCTTATAAAGCTACATTGTTGGTCAAATATACATGTAGCATGATAGCATGATTTAAATACTGCATTATTGGTGTCGGCACCCGAAAAAGGAGCTTGATTTATTTTTTGCAGTATTTGGGGTGCTTAGCATGGTTGGGTTTGTTTCAGGTACAATGCCTCGATCCAGTCGGTCTAGAACCCAATTAACTGAGGAAGAGAAGAAAAAAACGTCGCCGTGAACAGAAAAAACTTAGCATGCGAAGAGCTAGAGCTAAATTAGATGCTACTGCCATAGAAGATAGACGTAGAAAAGAACGCGAAAGATATCATCTAAAGAAACAAAATGGGTTATTGAAGACAATTAAAGATTTTACACCCAGGCAGCAGCGACAGATGCGAAAAATGTGGCGTGAAAAAGCCAAACTAAGACGTGAAAGAGATCGACTAAAAAAACGAACGGAAGAATTAGTACGCGTGGATACACCGCTTTCTTCTCCCAGTTCTTCTCGGTCATCCCACTCACGTGTTGAGGTGGGTAAAGCAGTACGATTACGAAATCACCGGATATTGAAGGCTCAAAATCAGTTTTTGATAGAAAGATTAAATATTTTAGAACGAAGGCTCTCTAAATATAGGATGCGAATAATAAGATTAAAAAAAAATAAAGGACAGAAGATTATAATAAATATTGGCTTAAGAAAAAGGATACAAGAATTTTTAATCAATGATGAGAATAGCAGATTGACAGCTGGTAAAAAGGAAACGATCACGCGCAGAAAAGTTAAAATGCAAATACGTCTTTTAAATGATACACTTCTAAACCTTCATAAAAAATTTAATAATACGACTGGTTTGAATGTCTCATACGAATCATTCCGCCGACATCGTCCATTCTGGGTATTGTTCCCTAAAGCCGCGTCAAGAAATACTTGCTTGTGTGCAGTTCACACAAATATTGATTATATTGTTCGAGCCTTACACCAAAATAAGATATTAAATCATTATTCTGCCACCGATTTAGTAAAATCTCTTTGCTGTAATAATAATGCTTTTAGTGTTCCTTGCTTGGAACGAAAATGTTCACAATGTTCTGAGAGATTGCCACAGTACACTTTGTTAAATGGCAACGATACAATAATTTACCAAAGATGGGTTACTAAGAATTGTACTGTAATAATTAAAGGCAATGAGAAGATTTGCAAGAAAACTGTGAAAGAAAACGTAAAGACATCGCATCAATTGCTTGTTAATATTTTAAATAAAAACCTTCCTATATTCATGCAGCATCTTGCCAACATCACTAATCAATATAACGCTATACGGTTCATAAAACAAAGTCTTTCGCCATCTGAGGGATTACTACATATAGATTTTTCTGAAAACTATTCCTGCAAGTACGGATCTGAAATTCAATCAGTCCATTTTGGAGGATCGAAATCGCAACTTTCATTACACACGTGCGTCTTCTATTCTGCTGATTTAGAACCGCCACAAAACGTAGTAAAAACTACGTCTTTCTGTTCAGTATCTGAAAATTTGAGACACGATCCCGTTCTTATTTGCGCACATCTGACACCTATAATTGAAAAAATTAAAATTATTTCTCCACATTTGAAGGAATTACATATTCTAAGCGATGGGCCTACAACGCAATATCGAAACAAGAGTATGTTCCATCTAATTGTAAATTATGTGAGTAAAATCTCCAATGCAGAGAGGATCGTGTGGCATTTTAGTGAAGCTGGTCACGGTAAAGGGGCACCTGATGGTGTTGGTGGTTGCGTAAAACGGACGTGTGACAATATTGTTGCCCATGGAAGAGATATCACAAATATTGACAGTTTTGTCAGTTGTTTGAAGGACAATTGTAAAGGTATCGAAATTGTTCCTATTGATGACAATCATGTTCCTGAAATACAGAGAATAGCGGATGCAAATAAATGTCGTCCGTTTAAAGGTACCTTCCAAATCCACCAAATTGTATGGGACGCTACCGAACCTAATCTACTGCACGCCAGGAGATTAAGCTGTATTTCATGCGCCACTCACGTTCGTTGTCCTCATTTTGAAATAGGACAAATTCATATTGAATGTGTCTCTGATCCTGTAGAAGAGTCATCAGTAGGTGTTTCAAGGCCTTCGTCAAGTATTTCTACGACTAGTTCGTCATCTTCTCATAGCACAGCATCTGCTTCAACTATTACTGGACCAAGATCTCCTTCGCCATTGTTGTTAACACCTTCTCCAGAACTTTTGAACAATGTGGCTAATCAACCGTGTACTCCGCAAAAGAGGATTCTCTGTGAGAATAACTATTCTGATGACTCAGTTACGCCACCTAAAAAACCTAAAGTACGACCTTCGTTCTTTGAAAATGATGATAGTGATGAAAACATTTTTTGAAAGCTTATTTTTATGTTATTTTTTTATTAGTTTGATGTTTTATTGACAAGATGAAAAATAATGAAAAACATTGTTATAATTTTAATACCAAATAATTATTAATAGATCTATTGAAAAAATCTAAAAACCCATGTTTTTAAATGTCCTAATTTTTTTATTAAAATCTGTCCAGCCGTTTTAATAGTTGTAAATTATATTATTATTGTCATCGGGTTTGAAGCTACCAAGAAAATTTCAGCCTACTTGCTTATCGGGAAGTGCCTCAAAATTGAGTTGCAAAAATCCAACCGGAACGACAAACAAACAAGAAAAGTGAGTGTATAAAAACATGGGAAAATGAAAAAAAATGACATTGTTTCAATATTTGAATCCTTAAAAATTACATTTTACTACTAGAATTATATTATTATCAAAGACAAAGATTCTTGGTGAGATTTTTTTTTGTTTGTATTCTCTAAAGTACCTATAATAGGCTAGATAACTTTTGTTAATTATTACGAGTTTTAATGGCAAGTAAATGTCAATACGACAGTGATTAACCTCTCTTCTGTGGAAAGGAGTCTTTTCTGTGGACGTAAAAAAAAATTAAAGTTAAATAACTTGCTGAAATCTAAATAACGATCTGGTTTTTGATTAATTTCTAATTACTTGTAAGATTACCTAATAAATGAGACTGATTTGAAAAAAAATCAACGACTTTTTATTTCAAATATTTTTATAACCCGTTTTGTGTATGACCCATATGTGATATTGAGCGTGGTATAAGTACTGTAGCGAGCCCTCTGTGAGCGAGCCTTTAGTGTGTTATATAAGTTTTAAGCTATAAAAACACTTAGCTGATATGATGCCACATAGTGATGTTACGTTCGTATGAAGACAATTTTCATAATAAATTAAAAAAACAACAATATTTGGAACTACATTAACCTTAGGTAACGCCTCATCATTCCCCCTTGCCTTTTTCCTATTTCTGGGGTCGGCTCCCAGTCTAACCTGATGCGGCTAGCTACCAGAATTATACCAGAATTGACGGGCCGGTGGCGTGGTCGGTAAGATACTTGCTTTTCACGCCGCAGGTCGTGGGTTCGATTCCCACCCGAGACAAACATTAGTGATGAACATTTGTGTTTGTGTCGAGTCTGGGTGTAAATATCTATTATAAGTAGATATATATTTACAAAAGAAAAGTATTATATGTATAGTATATTACCAGTTATCTGGTTTCCATAGTACAAGCTCTGCTTAGCTTGCGACCAGATGACCGTGTGTGTTAATGTCCCAGAATATTTATTTATTTATTTTATTTATTTATACGAGCGACTGCCATCAGACCTCGACACCCGTAGGGAACCAGTAGCCGAGATGGTTAGACCAGGTGTCAGATTATATTGGCTTCTGACTACATGTAACGATTGTCATAGATGTGTTAAATGACAACCGGGACCGACGGCTTAACGTGCTCTCCGAGGCACGGAGGGTAGTCCCTCAACCAACCAGACACCGAGACAATTTTTTGTTGTTACACAAATATTGTCCGATATAACTTTAGAGATATTTTACAACAAATTTCAGCATTCGGCCTACAAAATTATTTACTTCCTGTTGGTATATGTCAAAATCCAAGTCTCTTAACTCATTCACATTCAGTCATTCAATCTATCAGTTATTCTATGACACATTCAATCACACGTTCATTCTGTTCATTTATTTAAATTAAATCTGTTGTAACGATTATTCCAATACAGACTTCTATTCAGTTCGCAAGTCTTTTCTTTTATTCTCCTGACCATATACCTACACTTCCCTGCTAAATAAGGGGGCGAGCTTGTTTTTTAAATCTGAAGTGCCTCCTCAATCCTTACGGACATGCATATCATCTGTTCATTTAGTCTGATATTTATATATCTTATATACCATGTCAGGTCTGATCATCACTACTGGAGATTTTTCATCTTCCAGGCTGGATCAGATATGATTAAACACGAGCTATGAGATCATGCAGCCCTGCATGATTATAGGGCTGAAGGAGGTCTCAATCTTTCAGGCGGGATCAGGCACGGTCATTCATGAACAGATATGATCAGGGCTGAACGTATTTAACGATTCAGGCCTGATCAGACATGAACAGGTCTGATCAGGCATCAACAGGCCGATCATTTTCATTGAGCAGCGGTGGCACAGTGGTATCTACGGGCCTCGCCTTAGAAATATAAGGTCGCGGGTTCGAATCCCAGTCGTGCCCACACATCTTTGTGTGAATTGTTACATCGCCGCTGCTCAATATCGGTGAAGGAAAACATCGTGAGGAAACGGGCATGTCTAAGAACTAATCATTCGAGGATATGTGACATCCACCAACCCGCACTTGGCCCGCGTGTGTGGATTAAGCCCTAAACTCTCTCAACTAGTAAGATAGCTGAGAGAAGACCCGTACCCAGTAGTGGGACACTAAAAAGGGTTGAAGTGACTTAAAAGGGTGGGTTGAAATTGTTGCTCCTTTATGTTTTCTAACCATAAGGAGCATCATTCCACTGCCACCTTCTCACCGAAATCATTTGTAATCACGAATGAATCGGTATAGTGGGCTGGCGCGTCCCATCGTATACTACATCATCGATTAACATCAGGTAAGTTGTAGTTAAGCGCAGGACTGTTTCAGGATAAAATAAAAAGTTAAAAAGAAAATCGAAGTTTACTTTTTGATTACAATTTCATTAAGTACAAAAAATATTTCATAATTATTATAGATGTCAAGTTTTAAAATTAAAATTAATTTGATAGTCTACGCCGCCATTTGCTTATATGTCAAAATTTAAGAATTCAAAATGGCGGACGGTTAAACAAATCAAAATGGCGCATTGAACGGGTAATTCTTGTGAGTGTCTCCCATCCTGGAAAAAATAATAAGTATATTTTAATTTAGTGCCTCGCTAGTCCAGTGGTAAGTGTTTGCTTAGTAACCACAAGGTCCCGGGTCGAGCAAATGACGTTTTTATATTAATTAGAAAAATCTTAGTTGCAGCACGAAGGAGACCATTTAGTAATGACAATGCATAATTAGGTTAGGTCATTCTGAATCCAATATGGCGGAATACTCAATATGGCGGACTAATGCACTTCTTTACTAAAGTATTAATTGCTAAAGGGCTTGCTGAGAATAACTTAAAAAATATAGTGTATACAATCTTATTCCCCCATCCCCGTTCTTCCATCGGACAACTAGAGGTACGGCTGTACGCCATCGATATATGGTGGAAATTCCACGGGTACGCTCAAAGCGCTTTGCTTCCACTTTTATTGTGAGAACTGTCAAGTTGTGGAATTCGTTGCCGGCATCTCTGTTTCCCGATAGCTATAATATGGTATTTATTAGGTAAGCGCGTTCCATCGTAGACTGCAACATTGCTTCACATCAGGCTAATTGTGGTCAAGCGCAAACCTATTATAGAATTACAAAAAATCCAATATGGAGGACTTAGCGCGCATTTAAATAAAACGTTGTTAAAAAGTGAAACTCACCCTCTGAAAGTGAACATGCGTTTATTTCTATTGAGAGCGGATAGCGCGTCGATCTGCGCCTGCTCCAGGGTGAAGGTCAGGGCCTGAAGGTTATCCCACAGGTGACCAGCAGTCGACGACTTTGCTACCACTTGGTGACCATTCTCTATCTGATATCTAGAATGAAATATACCAAGGTTCACACAGTCACTGTCCACCTTACTCACACACAGGAACACAACCAACAGTTATTACACGCTGTGTATTCTGTAAGGTGGACGGTACCTACACAGTCACTGTCTACCTTACTCACACACAAGAACACATCCAACAGTTATTACACGCTGTGTATTCTGTAAGGTGGACGGTACCTACACAGTCACTGTCTACCTTACTCACACACAAGAACACAACCAACAGTTATTACACGCTGTGTATTCTGTAAGGTGGACGGTACCTACACAGTCACTGTCTACCTTACTCACACACAGGAATACAACCAACAGTTATTACACGCTGTGTATTCTGTAAGGTGGACGGTACCTACACAGTCACTGTGTACCTTACACACACACAGGAACACAACCAACAGTTATTACACGCTGTGTATTCTGTAAGGTGGACGGTACCTACACAGTCACTGTGTACCTTACACACACACAGGAACACAACCAACAGTTATTACACGCTGTGTATTCTGTAAGGTGGACGGTACCTACACAGTCACTGTCTACCTTACTCACACACAGGAACACAACCAACAGTTATTACACGCTGTGTATTCTGTAAGGTGGACGGTACCTACACAGTCACTGTCTACCTTACTCACACACAGGAACACAACCAACAGTTATTACACGCTGTGTATTCTGTAAGGTGGACGGTACCTACACAGTCACTGTCTACCTTACTCACACACAGGAACACAACCAACAGTTATTACACGCTGTGTATTCTGTAAGGTGGACGGTACCTACACAGTCACTGTGTACCTTACACACACACAGGAACACAACCAACAGTTATTACACGCTGTGTATTCTGTAAGGTGGACGGTACCTACACAGTCACTGTGTACCTTACACACACACAGGAACACAACCAACAGTTATTACACGCTGTGTATTCTGTAAGGTGGACGGTACCTACACAGTCACTGTGTACCTTACACACACACAGGAACACAACCAACAGTTATTACACGCTGTGTATTCTGTAAGGTGGACGGTACCTACACAGTCACTGTCTACCTTACTCACACACAGGAACACAACCAACATTTATTACACGCTGTGTATTCTGTAAGGTGGACGGTACCTACACAGTCACTGTCTACCTTACTCACACACAGGAACACAACCAACAGTTATTACACGCTGTGTATTCTGTAAGGTGGACGGTACCTACACAGTCACTGTCTACCTTACTCACACACAAGAACACATCCAACAGTTATTACACGCTGTGTATTCTGTAAGGTGGACGGTACCTACACAGTCACTGTCTACCTTACTCACACACAAGAACACAACCAACAGTTATTACACGCTGTGTATTCTGTAAGGTGGACGGTACCTACACAGTCACTGTCTACCTTACTCACACACAGGAATACAACCAACAGTTATTACACGCTGTGTATTCTGTAAGGTGGACGGTACCTACACAGTTACTGTCTACCTTACTCACACACAGGAACACAACCAACAGTTATTACACGCTGTGTATTCTGTAAGGTGGACGGTACCTACACAGTCACTGTCTACCTTACTCACACACAGGAACACAACCAACATTTATTACACGCTGTGTATTCTGTAAGGTGGACGGTACCTACACAGTCACTGTCTACCTTACTCACACACAGGAACACAACCAACAGTTATTACACGCTGTGTATTCTGTAAGGTGGACGGTACCTACACAGTCACTGTCTACCTTACTCACACACAAGAACACATCCAACAGTTATTACACGCTGTGTATTCTGTAAGGTGGACGGTACCTACACAGTCACTGTCTACCTTACTCACACACAAGAACACAACCAACAGTTATTACACGCTGTGTATTCTGTAAGGTGGACGGTACCTACACAGTCACTGTCTACCTTACTCACACACAGGAATACAACCAACAGTTATTACACGCTGTGTATTCTGTAAGGTGGACGGTACCTACACAGTTACTGTCTACCTTACTCACACACAGGAACACAACCAACAGTTATTACACGCTGTGTATTCTGTAAGGTGGACGGTACCTACACAGTCACTGTCTACCTTACTCACACACAGGAACACAACCAACATTTATTACACGCTGTGTATTCTGTAAGGTGGACGGTACCTACACAGTCACTGTCTACCTTACTCACACACAGGAACACAACCAACAGTTATTACACGCTGTGTATTCTGTAAGGTGGACGGTACCTACACAGTCACTGTCTACCTTACTCACACACAGGAATACAACCAACAGTTATTACACGCTGTGTATTCTGTAAGGTGGACGGTACCTACACAGTCACTGTCTACCTTACTCACACACAGGAACACAACCAACAGTTATTACACGCTGTGTATTCTGTAAGGTGGACGGTACCTACACAGTCACTGTGTACCTTACACACACACAGGAACACAACCAACAGTTATTACACGCTGTGTATTCTGTAAGGTGGACGGTACCTACACAGTCACTGTGTACCTTACACACACACAGGAACACAACCAACAGTTATTACACGCTGTGTATTCTGTAAGGTGGACGGTACCTACACAGTCACTGTCTACCTTACTCACACACAGGAACACAACCAACATTTATTACACGCTGTGTATTCTGTAAGGTGGACGGTACCTACACAGTCACTGTCTACCTTACTCACACACAGGAACACAACCAACAGTTATTACACGCTGTGTATTCTGTAAGGTGGACGGTACCTACACAGTCACTGTCTACCTTACTCACACACAGGTACACAACCAACAGTTATTACACGCTGTGTATTCTGTAAGGTGGACGGTACCTACACAGTCTCTGTCTACCTTACTCACACATAGGAGCACAACCAACAGTTATTACACGCTGTGTATTCTGTAAGGTGGACGGTACCTACACAGTCACTGTCTACCTTACTCACACATAGGAGCACAACCAACAGTTATTACACGCTGTGTATTCTGTAAGGTGGACGGTACCTACACAGTCACTGTCTACCTTACTCACACATAGGAGCACAACCAACAGTTATTACACGCTGTGTATTCTGTATGGTGGACGGTACCTACACAGTCACTGTCTACCTTACTCACACATAGGAGCACAACCAACAGTTATTACACGCTTAATAGAATCGAGTTGTTTAAAGAACGAAAAAAGTCGCTGTTAGTCTTCGTAGATGCAAATTACCTGATAAGCAGTTGCGCTGGAGTCACTCCTAATCCTGAAGCCATAACTTGTACTAAAGGGTCATCAATCACTGGACTAACTCCACTCTTGTACTCCGCAGGTGTCCCCTTAGATCCCAAGGTACCAAAGCAACTCATGGTAATATTATTTTCTGTGCAATAATTATTTAAACGCTGTTGTGTCAGATATGGGTGACATTCGACCTGAAAAAGAGTTTTTTAGTTTAGTATTATAATAATACTAGCGACCCGTCCCAGCTTCGCATGGGTGCAATGTGTTATACTTATAAACCTTAGCTGGAATCACTCTATTAAAAATCACCGCATTAAAATCCGTTGCGTAGTTTTAAAGATCATACATAGGGACAGAAAAAGCCACTTTGTTTTATAATATGTAGTGATATAGTGGGACATTAACACACACGGTCATCTGATCCCAAATTAAGCAGAGCTTGTACTATGGAAACCAGATAACTGGTAATATACTGCATATAATACTTTTCTTTTGTAAATATATACTTAAATATAGATAATTACACTCAGACTCAAGACAAACAGACACACAAATTGGGTGTGACTTCCGTAACGTAAAAAATAAATAAATAAAATGTAAAAAAAAATATTGAAATCTTTTTTATCTAGAATAGGCTGGCGCTTGACTACAACTTACCTGATGTTAAGTAATGATGTAGTCTACGATGGGACGCGCCAGCCCAATGTACCGATTCACTCGTGATTACGAATGACATTCGGTGAGAAGGTGGCAGCGAAATGAGGCTCCATAAGGTTAGAAACCTAAAAGGAGCAACAATTTCGACCCACCCTCTTAAATAGTGTCACCAGACATCCCACCGTAACACGGCAAAGCTTGGCGGTGCGGCTTTGTCTTATGGGTGGTCACTGATCATGGTCGAAGGCTACTATCAGTTAATTACCAGTAAACATAATTACCAGTTGATTGGCACCTGATTTGCACCACCCGGGGACCACGTGTGGGGATTCAGATTAAAGTTGCACTCCCACGGACGAAGGTGACTCAGTCCCATACCCTTATTTTATTTTTGACATATGTCTATTAGAAATAAATGTCAAAACCGTCTGAATTGGGAGGTTATCTATTGTTTGCCCGAAAAATATATGCCATAATATTCATAAGCCGTCCGATTGGGCTATACTGTGCCCGGGAGGTCGCGGGTTCGATTCCCGCCCCGGACAATATTTGTGTAACAACAAAAAATTGTTTCGGTGTCTGGTTGGTTGAGGGACTACCCTCCGTGCCTCGGAGAGCACGTTAAGCCGTCGCGGTTGTTATTTAACACATCTATGACAATTGTTGCATGTAGTCAGAAGCCAATATAATCTGACACCTGGTCTAACCATCTCGGCTACTGGTTCCCTACGGGTGTCGAGGTCTGATAGCAGTCGCTCGTATAATTCTGGTAGCTAGCCGCATCAGGTTAGACTGGGACCCGACCACAATAGAAATGGGAAAAAGGCAAGGGGCATGATGAGAATTTTCAAACGCCATACTAAATTAATTTCCAATCTATCCAAGGTATATATTTGCTCATTAAGGACTACTTCTGGGTGGTTTTAAAAAAAAAAGACGGGTTGCACTCCGGGAGTGCCGGCAGAAGTGAAAACATTCGCGCAAGCGCCCTGCGCTGCCTAAACGAAACAGTAGGCCTCAGGCATATATTTTCGCCGCGCCGTAGAGAGGGGATAGCTGTCTACTCTCCATCCGTCTTACGCTTTTTCGATCAGGTCACGTGTCCTGACGCGAGTTTAAGATTTTATACCCATTACAGAAAAAGTGCTCAACGCCGATAAAGAAGTTTTCACTTCAAAAACCACGAAGACTAAGGCGGAAGCTACGCTTCGCTTCGCTGCCGCCTTAGTCTTCTAACCTAACTTATCCGAGTCGGATTGCGCTGAGTCGGGGTTCCAACAAGCAATTTTGATGGGAAATGATGTGATAATCATGTTATGGAAATTGATTTTATGGGAAACAAAGTTTCTAGCACGTGACTAAATAGTAAACAATGAATATCTACTATATAAAAATAAGTCGGGTTTTCCTTCCTGACGCTATAACTCCAGAACGCACGAACCGATTTCCACGGATTTGCATTCGTTGGAAAGGTCTCGGGCTCCGTGAGGTTTATAGCAAAGAAAATATAAAAATAAAAATAATAAATGGAAAAATGAAATTAATGAATCGAAAAATGAAAGCGCATAACTCGAGAACGGCTGAACCGATTTAGCTAATTGTTTTTTTAGAATACTCCTTGAAGTACAAGGATGGTTCTTACGCAAAGAAAAAAAACAACTTCCTCAGAAACAGCTCGATTCGGTAGGTCTAAGAATCGGCCCCAATAGGTGGCACTGCTTTACCGGGCAGGATAACATCTGCGGGGTCCGCTAGTGACATATAAAATTATGAGAAACAATTATATGTCTGGCGAGTATTATAGCAAATAAAATTCGGGCAAATGAAATTCTGGCAAGTGAAGGTATACCGAATTGGGACCCTGGTACAACTTGACAATCAATAAAGTCCGCTTACCTGATTCACCACAGGTCTTATTTGCCCTTTATCCAAAATCTTTCCAATCTGTTCCGAGTTGAAGTTGCTGACTCCTATACTTTTGACCAAGCCCTTCGCGAGGAGTGACTCCAACCCAAACCAGGCGTCCATATAAGTATAGTTAGAATATTGAAGGACTGTTGAGATCGTTGGGAAGGGGTCTTGACCTTCCTGTAGATAAAAAGAGATTTACTATACGCCGACCATTTAACTCGCGTATCGCCCATCGCCAAGATTCTGACTCCTCAAGCTGCACAGACAGTGATGATGATTCAAGCGATATGGATATTAGTTACGAATAGTCTTACATTACTTTTATCTGTGGTTAAATAGTTCTTTATGGGATTTAATTAATGTTTTATGACTTTGTGCCTCAGATGGCGGTACGCGTTAAACGGTCGGCCTCTAGATACATAATCGCAAGAGAATATTGTGTAAAATTTAACACCTGCAAGGCCACTTGGCAGTGCGATTTTGTCTGGTGTTGTCACTCACCACGGCTGCACCTACCACCAGTTGATTATCACCTGATTTGCACCACCCGGGGACAAGGTGTGGGGATTCAGATGAAAGGTGCACTCCCACAGGCTAACAGTGACTCAGCCCACCAATCTTGCTGGTAATTGTGGGTGCCGTTTGGTGTTGAGACTCGTGACAATAAAGTAGTAGTACGCTTCGGCCGTGGTTAGTGACCACCCACCAGACAAAGCCGCACCGCCAAGCTGCCTTGCCGTGTTCCGGTGCGATGTCTGGTAACACCATGTAGAGAGGGTGGGTGGGAATTGTTGCTCCTTTGAGGTTTCTAAACATATGGAGCCTCTTCCACTGCCACCTTTTCACCGAAAAGCATTCGTAATCAGGAGTGAATATATTTAGCCAGTGCTTACCATCATTGCTTAACATCAGGCAAGTTGTGATAAAGCGGAAGTCTATTGCAAATTAAAAAAGGTCATTATTTTTATTCTTCGATGGGCTGGCGCTTGACTATAAGTTGCCTGATGTTAAGCAATGATGTAGTCTACGATGGAACGCGCCAGCCCAGTATACCGATTCACTCGTCATTACGAATGATTATCGGTGAGAAGGTGGCAGTGGAATCAGCCTCCATTAGGTCAGAAACCTTAAAGGAGCAACAATTCCGACCCACCCTCTCTGCATGGTGTCACCAGACATCGCACCGGAACACGGCAAGGCCGCTTGGCGGTGCGGCTACCACCAGTTGATTGTCACCTGATTTGCACCACCCGGGGACCACGTGTGGGGATTCAATTAACGGTGTACACCCACGGACGAAGGTGACTCAGTCCCTATTTATTTTACTTTCTTATTTTGTACTAGCTTCCGTCAGCGGCTTCGCGGAACCTATGTGCCAAATTTGTAGTCTCCAGACCCAGCGGTTTGGGCTCTGCGTTGATATGTCAGTCAGTCAGTCAGTTTCTTCTTTTATATATTTAGACATTACCAACTAACCTTCAATGACATAGGGTTATGGATCATATAGAGATCAAAATACTCCAGCCCCATGGTCTTCAAGGACTCCCGGCACGCTTTCTCCACCAGGTCTGTGCGGTGGAACGTACTCCATAGCTTGGACATGATGTACAGGTCTTCGCTGGAGACCAATTTTAAATCAATAATAATATAGCCTTAGAAAAATAAGGTCGCGGGTTCGAATCCTGGTCGTGCCCTCACATCTTTGTGTGAATTGTTCCATCTCCGCTGCTCAATATCGGTGAAGGAAAATCGTGAGGAAACCGGCATGTCTAAGAAATAATCATTCGAGGACATGTGACAT
The DNA here is from genome assembly GCA_936450015.1 of Meganola albula. Taxonomy (NCBI): domain Eukaryota; kingdom Metazoa; phylum Arthropoda; class Insecta; order Lepidoptera; family Nolidae; genus Meganola; species Meganola albula. The sequence goes on along the minus strand of OW388169.1, from coordinate 6,061,759 downwards.
CCACCAACCCGCATTTGGCCAGCGTGTGTGGATTAAAGCCTAAACTCTCTCCACTCATAAGATAGTTGATAGAAGACCAGTGCCCAGCTGTGGGACACTAAAAAGGGTTGAAGCTATAATAATATAGTGGGACATTAACACACACGGTCATCTGATCACAAACTAAGCAGAGCTTGTACTATGGAAACCAGATAACTGGTAATATACTACATATAATACTTTTCTTTTGTAAATATATACTTAAATATAGATAATTACACCCAGACACAAGACAAACAGACGTGTTCATCACACAAATGTTTGACTTGGGTGGGAATTGAACCCACGACCTGCGGCGTGAGAAGCAAGTATGTTACCTTGTCTCCACATTCTAATAACTTCATTCTTAAGTTCGGCGTATTCGTTGATTTTTTCGGTAAATCTTTTTTGAATAATCTATTTTAATAAAAATGAAACCCTGTTCCCTTGGTCACGCCATCAAAAGTGAACGGCTGGACCGAATTCGCTAATTCTTTTTTTAGAATATTCCTTGAAGTCCGAGGTCGGTAGGTGTTTTTAAATTTTTCTCTGGGTAAAACGCAGAGAAAAATTTAAAAAAACCTATCCTCCGAAACGGGTTGACCGATTTTTTCGGAATTTTTAAAACTATACCTATTAGATAGACCTTAGAATCGGTCGTAATCTATCTTCGGACCCGGTAGGTGGTACTTCTTTACCGGGCACGACGACTCCTGCGGGATCCGCTAGTCTATTATATAAAATTTCCATGTCACAATGTTTGTTACCGTACTCCTCCGGAACGGCTTTACCGATTTTTACCAAATTTTATATGCGTATTCAGTAGGTCTGAGAATCGGCTACTATGCTATTTTTCATACCCCTAAGTGATAAGAGTTGTTCACCCTTACATTTTTTTTAATTTTTGGACAAATTTTTAGTTTTTTATTTTTGTTTAATGTGGCATTAAAAATACATACAACCCTAAATTTTCACCCTTCTATCACCAACCCCTATTTTAATAGCAAAATTTGTAATACGCGGTACTATGCGTTTCAAATAAGAATAGGATTGGAAATCCGCCATCTTGGACCGGAATGCGCAACAACTTCACATTATTTAGTACGGTGTGCAAAAACGTTTGTTCGATATGATTATCACATCTAGACGTATATCTTACTGCCAATCGAGTAAGATTGGACAATTGGAGTCGAATATTTAGGTACGAACATATTTTAATAACTTCCGACGACAAAAAGCGGTGCTTTAAGTTAAAACGTGTGGTTTTATGCGTGCAAAAGAATTTTTGTACAAGATTGTGGTATCACAGCGCGTAAATTTACTTAGGTAGGTAACTGCATTGTAATTACATAGATATGTACAGTTTTTACATACCTAAATCACTTTTCCATACATTTCAAAATAATATTATTGTCTGTGGTTTGACATTTTGTGCTGGCGCTACTTTTGATTAGTTTTTGGTATGAAGTTAGCCGCGAGTCCAGTCCTATTCTTATTTGACACGCTTAGTACGAAGTTCGCTGGGGCAGTTAGTAATATACATAATTAGCGGACCCCGCAGACGTCGTCCTGCCCGGTAAAGCAGTGCCACCTACTGGGGCCGAAAATAGATTACGACCGATTCTCAGACCTACCGAATCGGTTAAGCTGTTTCTGAGGAAGTTGTTTTTTTTTCTTTGCGTAAGAACCATCCTCGTACTTCAAGGAGTATTCTAAAAAAACAATTAGCTAAATCGGTTCAGCCGTTCTCGAGTTATGCGCTTACCAACTCATTTTTCGATTCATTCATTTCATTTTTTTATTTTTCAATTTTCTTTGCTTTAAACCTCACTGAGCCCGAGACCTTTCCAACGAATGTAAAACCGTGGAAATCGGTTCGTGCGTTCTGGAGTTATAGCGTCAGGAAGGAAAACCCTACTTATTTTTATATAGTAGATAATATTAAGTTAAAATATTAACAAAAAAAACCGACTTCATGGATGCCATTCTCAGAACTAAACCAAACTGAAACAGGACCACACGGGAAGCATCAGCTTTCAATTAAAAAAAATATATATATATCAAAGTCGGTTCACCCATTCGAAAGTTCTGAGGTAACAAACATAAAAAAACATACAGTCGAATTGATAACCTCCTCCTTTTGGAAGTCGGTTAAAAATATTGTGTTCTTTTCTTACCGTCGAACAGTCCCATCGTCAATTTTAGCCTTGATAGCATCTCCCACTTCTTTTTCGGTCCCATAGATATAGGCACAGTCAAAGGCCCTGTACCCCATGTCAATTGCAGCCCCAACGATATAGGGTATTAACCGTTTATCCAACTAAAAAAGAATTAATTTTTAATGTTTGTAGGTAGTCAGTAATAATTGTGATTAATATTTTTGGACGTCAAATATCTCAGTCCACCCGTGAACATGAAGTCTGAAAAGACTTTGAAACGTCGGGATCTAAAATCTAAAATAAACCGCGATAAAATCCGTTAAAAAGTAGTTTTATTTCAATGTGTGATATTCGCGTAAATCTAAGACAATACTAATTGTTATTCTTATAGTGGCGAAGGGTGGAAGTCTGAAAAAGGGAAGCCGGAGCAAAAAGGTTCTCACTACTCGACGACCTCGGTAGTCGAGCGGTGTAAGCCGTCTGATTGGGCTATACTGTGCCCGGGAGGTGGCGGGTACGATCCCCCCCCGGACTATATTTGAGTAACAATAAAAATTTGTTTCGGTGTCTGGTTGGTTGAGGGACTATCCTACGTGCCTCGGAGACCACGTAAGCCGTCGGTCCCGGTAATGACAATCGTTACATCTAGTCAGAAGCTAATATAATCTGACACCTGGTCTAACAGGCGCGCGGCGGTGGCGCAGCGGTACGGGCTTCGCCTTAGAAATATAAGTTCCAAATCGGTTCAATAGTTTAAGCGGGAAAGCGTAACAGACAGACAGACCGAGTTACTTTCGCATTTATAATATTATTTATAATATTAGTAGGGATTAGTAGGGAAGTAGGGATTTATGAATATGGGGGAATATTTGTATCTAAAAATTATTTTTAATATTTTTTGCCATTGACCTGTCTTATATTCCAACTCACCAGGGCAGTTCCTAAGGCAATCACTGGTATCTCCTCCTCATTCCCCAGTTTCCAGTATAACATATCCTCAAACTTCCCAAGCTTCACCCTGGCTGAAGTCAGCTCTTCGATTTTCTGGAGGTATACCTGCTCTGGTACTGCTTCAGTAGTTTTCGTTGGGGCTTGAGTTGTGGTAGAGTTTGTGTCATTTTGAATGGAGAGTGCTCTGCCCTGAGGAAATAATATGATTTATTTAAAACCCGCTTTCGGTAACTATTTCGCTCGTATATCCCTCTTTTTACCCACTTAGTGGGTGATTTTTGAAAAATCCTTTCTTACTGCACCCCCTACACCTCATACGGAACCTATGTACCGACCTATGTCTCTAGACCTAGCGGATTGAGCTGTGTTGATAAGTCTGTCAGTCGTTTGTTTCTTTTATATAGGGTGACTTTTTACTACAACGATGTTTATACACAATACATGACTAATAATTTAATTATAATGACATATATGACCAATTATAAAACTGTTAAACGTTGACACTAAATTGACCCACAAGCAGCGGTGCGGTGTGGAAATTGGCGACACGAGGCAAGGGCACGTTACGCTGATGCAGCAGAACGTGACGCGTGGGCGACGGCGTTCGTGTTGCACCACTGCAGCGTGATTCGACCACTTCTGGTACAACCATCGACCATTAGACACATCTCCATAGTTTTAATTTTGATTTTAACATTTTTAATTAATTAAGTAATTTAAAAAATTGTTTTTTTTTTCACAAACTTCGCCTGCCGCCTTCGTAATTCGTGTCAGTGTTGACAGCTACAGAGTATTTATTAAAAGCATTTATTTAATTACACGTGTATATATGTATGTATGTCCTGTAATCTTGCAATCAATATTTCACCCACTTACACTAAAGCTATCGAGCTGAAATTTTGCATACACGCTTACAGTCCATCAAATCTTGAGAAGTACCTACCGTTTGACAGTTCTAAACGTAGTACATTTAGAATTTTATTTATTGTGTGAAAATTGTTTATGTTATGTTAAAATAAAAATAGCTTCATAATTCAATTATTTTACAGGAAAGCTAATAAAAATAGTGTGAATTACGCCTCTATTAAGCTAATTTAAAAAGAAAACAGTGAAACGTACAAACGGTACCTCTTAGATTTGATGGACTGTAGTTTTGATAACAATACAAGATTTTATAAATGCCGCCATTTTGAATGCAATATGGCGGACGGTACAAAATGGCGACTTATCGTTTTTATATAACAACCCCTACAATATGAATATTAAATGAAAGATTTTTAAAAGAAAAATACAAACAAAGATTTTTAATTTTTTATATTATTACAAACAATTTTGTAGCTTTGCAACGCCAAAAGGAATGGACCGATATTGATGCTGTTTTTGATCGTAAGCTGAAGCCATTTATTTATTTATTTATTTAAGGATTACCAACAAGAGATACACATACAAGCTAATTAACAAATACAAAAAAACTATCCAGGTGCTCTCTCACTTACAGGCAACCACAACTAACTTAAAGAATTTATCTTATCATAATATATAATATACAAAAAAGTTGGTAAATTATTTAAGGTGGGTAACAGGAGCTATAAACTTTACATATTTAACATTAACAAAACATGTTTGACTAGAGTAAAATATTATCGCGCGGTCCGGTACTCACCGGGACCGTTGTCGTGTCATCGGAAGGAACATTTTTTTTTCACCCGAGAGTCGGAAACCTATCTGATTGAGTGATTTTTAAATGAAAAATGTACTTACAATGTTCAGAATACACCAAAAATAATATAGAATCATCATTTTAATAAAACCTGCGCAAGAGTGCTATCTTAAAAGTCACTTTGGTACAAGTGCAATGTGCATTTGAAAATTCTTTTATAACATTTATTATCTGTAGTGTGGATGATTTAAAAAAAAACCTTTATAAAATTAACTAATTCGATCAAACTTTCTTCTAGATTCACACTTAATATTACACTTTTTTCTAGATTCACACTACACACACAAAAAGTGAGCTTATAAATTGAACGGTAGTAAAAAAAAAATTATAGACGGTATTTCACGTAGAAGCTTCGTGTGCGTAATGTTGGTATCCTTATGTTATAATAACTATATTGTTTTTATACGAATGCTAGCTACCAACATAATATAGATAGGGAATCTTTAGTGGAACATTATTTTCGTTAATTTTGTATAATTGAAATTCGGATTTTATCACGGTTTAACTTAGATATTAATATCCCGACGTTTCTAAGTACTTTGCAGACTTCATGGTCACGGATGGACTGTGATATTTGACATCCTAACTTATTAATCACAATTTATACTGACTACCTTACAAACATTAAATAATTCAAGTTGCATTCCGATTTATACGAACTTACAGTAAAAATTAATGAAAATGCATTAAATGAAGTTTAAAACGAAAAATACTTATTAATAGTTTAAATATTTACCGTCATTTTTGTAAATGAGCTGTGATGTGATGCACTTTTAACCAGCTAACTTGCTTTAACGACTTACTAATTCGTTTCAAATAAGAATAGGACTGGAAATCCGCCATCTTGGACCGGAATGCGCAACAACTTCACATTATTTAGTACGATGGGCAAAAACGTTTTTTTTTTTTAAATAATCACATTTAGATGAAAGAAAAAGCGTATATCTTAATGCATTCGAGTAAGATTGGACATTTGGTGTCGAATATTTAGGTACGAACGAAAAATAGCGATGTTATCAATTAAAATGTGTAAATTTACTTAGGTAGGTGTCATAGGGGTAAGAGCGGTGCGGGGTGTATAGCTTCTCTTAGTAGTCTGTGGGGTGTATGATAATAGTTCGTTGCACACTTCAAGTGAATCGGCTGCGTACGCGGCGAACTGAGCCTACCTTCGAGTTTCTTAAGTTTTTTATAAGTTTTATTAAGTTACCTTTAAGCTAAACTAACTTACCTATTAAAAAACTTATAAAGAAAACTAAGTTACTTTTAGATATCTGATATACAAAATTCTCGTGTCACAATGTTCGTTCCCATACTCCTCCGAAACGGCTTGACCGATTCTTATGAATTTTTTTATGCATATTCAGTAGGTCTGAGAATCGGCTACTATATATTTTTCAAACCTCTAAGTGATAAAGGGTGTTCACCCCAAATTTTTATTTTTTAATTTTTGGATAATTTTTATTATTTTTTTATTATGTGGCATTAAAAATACATACAACCTTAAATTTTCACCCTTCTATCACCAACCCCTATTTTTTAATAACGAAATTAGTAATACGCGGCACGAAGTTCTCTGAGGCAGCTAGTCTTGTTATAATATTAGTATGGATGAATGAAAAATTACCTCAAACAATGCAATTTTCTCAAGCACCGACATTTTCTTTGGCATTTCTTTCAAACTGATTTTCCTTTTCTCAATTTGTTTCTCAATTTCTACAGATTTGATTCTCACCAACATTCTTTGAACTTTGCCTTTTACAGCGTCTCCTAGATCCAATTCTGCTAAAGACTGACTTCTAGGAATATCTACTAGGTCTAATTCTGAAGACTGATTTTTAGGAGTACCTCCTATTGTACTTTCTGTTATATCTATATTAGAATTTGTTATGTGTGCATCAAAATTTGTGATATTTTTATTTGTAGCATCATATCTTGGTTTCAAATACTTATTTTCTGTGTATGTATTATTTTCATTTGTTTTAAATTCGGTTTTTAGTTCATTGATTTTAAGTTGTGGAATACTTTTGAAATCATCTTTATTATCATTAGTTACGTCATTTTCATCTTGGATAGTATTATATTCTATACTTTCAGCAGTACAATCATATTCTTTCGGAATTTCAAATGTAGTATCTGCCATTTCTATGGTTTTTATAGTTGTAGTCAATATATTTGGTTGAATTTTGTTTTCTAGAACTGCATCTATTTGGTAATGTTCCTCAACAATTGATTCCTCATTTGATATTTTGATAAATTCGCTGCCATCTTGGAGTTTATCATCATTAATATTGATTTTATTATTATTAATAGCTTCAACTATATTATTGTTTAATTCTGTAACGCTAGCTTGACCAAATTCATTGGAATTATAACGTTTATAAGTTGAATTGTTACTTTGAACTACATTCTCTTTAGTTTCGTGTTTTGGCGGTAGGTTTTCAATTTTGAATTCAGTTTTTTTTACTTTTGTTTTGTTAGATTCGATCTTATTCTGCCAAGCATAAAAGTCAATTTTGCCCGGACGTTTTTTAGTTATTTCTGGAGTAACAGAATCTTTGTTTTCAGTTGGTTTTACTTCGAGAGTTTCTATGTATTTTATTTCGTAATCTATTCGTTCTGGTTGTAAGGTGGTTGCTGTTTGTGGAAGATTTTTATCATTTTGAGAATAGTTATCTTGTTCAACAACAGTTTTTATTTCTTCTGGGAGATGAGTATTGTCTAGGTCATTTTCATCATGTCTGGTCGTTTGTATTAAGGTATTGCTGTTAAAAGAATCGTCAGTTTTGTTTTCATCTCTATCATTACTGTAATTATGTTGATTATCGTATGCATCTTTGCTAATTTTAGGACATTCCAGTTCCGGATTATCAGCAGGTTTCTGTCTCAAATCTCTTAAATTTTGAATTATTGGCGTTACTCCTACAATGTTGTCTGTTGCATTATCAACCTTATTATTAAACACTTTAGTTTTAGTGTCGTTATTTTTATCAGATTGCCCAACTCTAATTTTATTAGCCTCTACTTTATTCTGCCACGCACTAAAGTCAATTTTACCTGGACGTTTAGGAGTATAATTTTTTTTATCACCACTATCCGTAGATTCAGTAAGCGATTTTATTTCTTCAGTAACTAACTCCGTTTTCGTAGGGTACAGATTTATAGCCTCTGATTTTTGTTCAGATTCATTGTCCAAAAACTCGAAATCTATTTTACCAGGTAATAAAATAGGGTTTTCCTTGATATCATTTCTGATCTCTTCATTCAACAGTGTTTCATGTACATTACTTTCATTAGGTGGATAACTATCAAAATCAATAGGAATCGGTAATGGTTTCAGAGTTTCTGGTTTTACTTCAACATTGATGTCTATTTTCGGTGGTATTATAGTAGGCAATTCTAAAGAATATCTGTCTGGGTGTGAAATCTTTCCGATGGATGGTTTACCGGGTTTAGGTTTACGGTATTTAACTTCATCATATTTGGTTGGAAGATTACTATCGTCACTTTTGGTATCCAGTTTACCGTCTTCAGCTTCAGGATATTTCTCCAATAATGGAATTTCTTCGGTTTCCTTTAAATTCTTTTGAATTTTATAGTCCAAATGCTGTTCTATTATAACAGGATTTATAGCAGAGAGATTCTCTCCAGTTTTCCATATTTCTTTGACTATTATCGGAGTGTTATGTGGCGTGTAGTTTAATTGCTCATTATAAAAGGTGTCATAAACAGAATCGTCTGGATTTATATAATGCATAGAATCAAATTGTACATCTTCTGTTTTATTTGGTTTGTCAGCTGTATTTTCTTTATTTATTATCAGTTTTGGTAGATTTTTCTCTACATGTTGCTTAGGTGTTTCTAGACCCTGAAACAGACAGTTGTAAAATATTATTTATTGATCATACATTTTAAATATTTGTTGAAAAAAGGTTAATAGAAGTATAACAGGTACCTTAGGTAACTTAGGTAAATTACTTTCTCTCTATTAACATTCAAGCGAATTAATATTATAAACATTAAAATCTTTTCAGCATCTTGTCTTTTTCTAGAATATTCTAAGAAGGTTAGTGATATTACTGCGTTAGAAGACAATGCTGATCCATTGCCCAAAATATAAGTCAGCCCAGCTCTTTAAGTCCCAACCCCTGCATTCATAAACGTCTTATAAGCTCACTATAGCTAAAATAGGTTTATAATTCGTTTGTCTTTGGTGGCAATCTTGACATTTATACTAGTAAGATAGAGACAGAGTCCATTTTAAAGAGTTAAGATTTTTATGAACAAGACCGTAAAAAAATAAAGTAAATATGCATATATCTTATTAAATACGTATAATTACATATTTATTTAAACAAATGTTTGTCTCGGGTGGCAATCGAAGCCACGACCTGCGGTGTGAAAAGCAAGTATCTTACCGACCACGGCACCGGCCCGTTAAATAATAATGATAATAATTAATAATATAATTATGTTTTTGAATTGTGGAATCCAGTAATGGAAATAAATATTTATTAAACTTACCTCAAAAATAGCAATTTTTGATAACACTGAACGTTTTTTAGGCAATTCAAAATCACGTTTCAGACTATCTCTTACGTTTTCCTCCTGTTTATCCTTCACTTGCTCGCCATCTTGCTTTTCAGAATCATTATTTAGATTTATTTGCTCTAATTTTTGTTCAATTATTGTTTCTTTAGCATTTACATCAGTTGTTTTGTTTGGTTTGACTTTTTCTGTTTCTATAATATCAGGTTTGTCTTGAACACTTAAAAGTTTTCTATATTTATAATCATTGCCTTTATTTTCATTAACTTTATCAATAGCGCTGTGACTTTTATTATAAATCGGTCTTTTAGGAATAATTTCTTCACTGATATGTGTTTTACTAAGAATATGTTCTTCTGTAAGATTATTTTTATCAATATTGTCTGCATTGGTGTTGGTAAGCAGTAAATCTAGATCTTTAGATTTGTTATTTGAAAGTATATCTGAATTTCCGTCTTTGGTTTGAGGTTTTATTTTTTCTTTGTCAGTGTTTGGAGTATCTCGTTTTGGAGTTTCGCTATAACTTCTCGTATAAGTAGTAGATTTTATATTACTACCTTTTTTCCATTCAAAGGTTTTACTAACTTCTGCACTCTTAATAGTTCCTGTTACATAACTGTTAGATGTTTTAGTGAAAATTGGTTTAACAATTTTGATATTTTCTCGTTTTTGTGGTTTAGTAAGATTTTTACTGTCATTGTTAGGTTTGGGTTCTTTTGTACAATCCTCTTCATTTATTTCTTGAGTTTCTACCGTTTTAGGGTTATTAGGGTGTGCGTTACTGTCTTCAGTGGTATTTCCAACTCTTGCGTCTCTAGTAAGTGTAGTACTTTCAACTATAACTGGTGGCTCTATTATGACACGTTCTTTAATAGTCATCTTCTTAGTAACATTACGGCCTTTTTCATCGACGTATTCTTCAATATTTACAGTTTCTGTGACGTCATTTTTGATATCTTTTATTAAATTAGCAATATCTTTGTTGGAGTTACTTATGAATTGAAGTGTCTGCTTTTCACCGGAAACATCTAGAATTACTGTTTCTTTTTTAGTTGGTATACCGTTTTCTGCAAGTACGGTTTCATTAGTTATGATCCTATTCGGTATGGTTTCAGTTTTTTCTATAACTTCAGTAATAAAACCATCTTTACTTGTATCTGTGCTTATATTACGACTTACTTTTGTTTTACCAGGTATATTACGTTTTACTTGTTCGGTGATTACAGTTTTCTTCGTTATTTTGGTATTACCATCATTCATTTCTTCGTATTTCTCAGTAACATCAACTTTTTCATCATTTTTCGGTATTTTTGTACTAAACTTGTTTCTTTTGGGCTTAACAGGAGCCATTTTACTGTCCTTTTCAATCTTTTTAGTACCAACCTCAGGCTTTTTGACACTCTCACTTAATTCTGTAGTTGCATCTCTACTATTACCGCGACTAAAGCGTTTAATTTTAATCTCAGTTACTTTGAAACCACCGTCTTTCAAGTTATTATCAAGACCTTTCGTTTTCACTCTTTCTGTTAGGCCTCCTAATTTGTTACCTTCCTCTTTCCTTCTTAAAGCAGGTATTCTTGATAATCTAGTTACTTCTTTATGTATAGAAGGACTGGGTCCCTCATTTTCATCATAAGCATGGATGATTTCTTCAAATATACTCTCAATTTTTTCTACATCATCAAGTTTTATTGTTGATTCCTCATTATCGATAATTGTTTGTTTGTTTTCGACTATTTCTTCATATATTTTTTCAAATTCATCTTCTGGTTGCAATTGTGTTTCAACTTTTATCGGAGATTTGGAATCTTTAAGTCTTGGTATTGATGATCGTCTTGGTTTTTTGAGCTGTTTAAAAAATATTTAGTTATTGTAAAGTAAAAGTTTGTGATTAAGAAATGTACGATGCAATTCGTACATTTCGACGCGTCAGCAATTAACTCAATAAGCACCTTTTTAAATTATAATTTCATCACTACGATCGCAAGGCAATTGTGTCTGCTCACTGTCATTAAAATCATTATTTAGTAGGAAGTTTAATAAATCGGTTAATTAAAATACATACTATTGAATCATTTTATTAAAGACGACCTCGGTAGTCGAGCGGTATAAGCCCGCCCCGGACAATATTTGTGTAGCAACAAAAATTGGTTTCGGTGTCTGGTTGGTTCGTGCCTCGGAGAGCACGTTAAGCCGCCGGTCCCAGTTGTCATTTAACAAATCTATGACAATAGTTAAATGTAGTCAGAAGCCAATATAATCTGATACCTGGTCTAACCATCTCGGCTACTAGTTCCCTACGGGTGTCGAGGTCTAATGTCAGTCGCTCGTATAATTCTGGTAGCTAGCCGCATCAGGTTAGACTGGGAGCCGACCACAATAGAAATGGGGAAAAGGCAAGGGGAATGATGATGATGAGTACCATTTTATTAAGATCAATAGCAAGCAATCAAATTAAAGATTGTTGCGGTTAATCAAGGCCTGCACAGTAAGACTTCGTTTGAAAGCAGTTTTACTATCCACTCGTGAGGTAATCTTCATCTTTACATAGTATAAAATAAAGTCCAAAGTAAGCAGTCTTTTTTTCCTATCACTTATTTCGGAATGAGTTATCGACGTGGGACATTTATGTTTTTGAAGTTATACTTCTTTAGGCGCGTTATGAAAAAATTATGAGAGTGAAATTTTAAGATGCGCGCGCATCTGTGACACAATATTAACAGCATGAAGCTGTCTGCTTATTTAATGATGCCAAAGAAGTATAACTTCTCACGCGCGTACATAAGTACACGCACATTTTTTTTTTATTCTAGAATAGGCTGGCGCTTGACTACAACTCACCTGATGTTAACCAATGATGTAGTCTACGATGGGACGCGCCAGCCCGATGTACTGATTCGCTCGTGATTACGAATGACTTTCGGTGAGAAGGTGGCAGTAAAATGAGGTTCCCTAAGGTTGAAACCATAAAGGAGTAACAATTTCGACCCACCCTCTTAAATGGTGTCACCAGAAATCGCACCGGAACACGGCAAGGCCCCTTGGCGGTGCGGCTTTGTCTAGTGGGTGGTCACTAACCACGGCCGACGCCTACCACCAGTTGATTATCACCTAATTTGCACCATCCGGGGACCACGTGTGAGGATTCAGATAAAAGGTGCACTCCCACGGACGAAGGTGACTCAGTCCCCATATATATTAATGTTGGAGAAAATAATATCCATGGCGCGATTTAGGACTATTGAAGTCACACTTACTCTGTCTCTAGTTCTCTTTTCTTTCTGTTCTTCTTGTACCTTCTGTATAGCTTGTCGTAACCTTAACATTGGAATTTTTGATTTCCTTTCAAATTTTCCTGAAAATAGAAATGTGTTTTAGAACTAAACATTCTGACATGTGGCATTTACCAACAATTGTACATCTTGTGTGGTAATGTGTTTAGAATATACACCAGTGGTTAAGAGTCCATGGTCAATATCACACGCCTAAAAGTTTTAAATAGCAGTAAAAATAAGTATAGCATCAAGTGTAAGAACGATCGGTGACGGTAGTGAAGAGATGTTATTTTCCTAAGTAAGAACTTTTTGCTCCGGCTTCCCTTTTTCAGACTTCCACCCTTCGCCTCTGGTATACACTGTTAGCTTTCTTAAATGTTAACATTGTTGAGAGAAGATATAACATCAAAAGTGGGATTGTAATAGGTGATTGGCAGGTGGCGGGGTCGGTAAGATACTTGCCTTTCACACTGCGGTTTCGATTTCACCCAACAGACTTTTATCTGGAGGAACAAATCTGTTTGTTTTAAGATTGTGCGTACGTATTTCCCCGTGCTTATGGAAAAAATTTTCCCCTTACATAAGTTTGTATTTTCAAAGGAAAACTAGTATTTGTAATAGGTATATTATCAGTTATCTGGTTTAGTCTATAGTAAAAGCTCTGCTTGTTTTGGGATTAGATGACCGTGTATGTGAATGTAAATGCACTACCGGTTTACCAGACGCGGCCAGTCACATCAATCAATGCATTGAAATCATGCTGTATAATATAATTATATACATAATTTAAAAATTAAAGTACGGCCAGCAAAATTAGATAGTGCATTCACAAAATAGTATTATTATTTGCATTCGAGTCCCACCCGAGACAAACATTTGTTTAAAAATATCTGTTTGTCTTGTGTCTGGGTGTAATTATCTATATTTAAGTATATATTTACAAAAGAAAAGTATTATATGTAATATATTACCAGTTATCTGGTTTCCATAGTACAAGCTCTGCTTAGTTTGGGATCAGATAACCGTGTGTGTTAATGTTCCACTATATTGTTATTATTATTCTGAGTTAGTAATGTAAATCTGCTTACCTTCTTTCTCACTCTTTCCACTGTCAGTATTCTCACTATCCTCATATGTAACAGAAGCTTGGCTATTTCTTGGTGTAGACATCTCTTCGTTTGAGTCTCTACCCTCAGCTTCTACAGATATCTGTGTTGAAGTTCTGTTTACATAGTGTCCATTTTTCAGCTGAAAACATAGTCCATTATAAAAAAACTTCTCTAAATGAAATGTAATAATTATATTACTTTTGACTTTATTTATAAAAAAGTTATAGGACTCTTTAGTTAAAATGGACTTTGTCTCTTTCTTACTAGTATAAATGTCAAGATGACAGACAAAGACGAACGAATTATAGTTAAACCTGTTTTAACTATTTTGAGCTTAAAATATGTTTATTCTTAAATTTAGATAAAATCCGTTATAAAATAGATTTATTTCAATGAAAACATAAGTAGGTACTTTATTTTTTTTAAGGGCCTACACTAAATCTTTCAAATTCAATATTTTTCCTACTGTGCAGTGAATGACATGAAAACCAATAACAACCATGAACCGTAATAACCGTGAATACCTCAGTCCACTCGTGAACATGAAGTCTAAAAATACTTTAAAACGTCGGGATTCAAATTCTAAAATAAACCGCGATAAAATCGTTAAAAAGTAGTTTTATTTCAATATGTGATATATTCGCGTAAATCTAAGACAATTATGACATAAAAACTACAGAGAAACACTGCGAATAACCTAGTAGACTCTAGCAGATTTATCTCTTTTCAAATGATGTACCTACTTATTTTTTTTATTCTGAGATATACTAGCGCTGACTACAACTTGCCTGTTGTTGAGCAATTATGTAGTCCACGATGGGACGCGCTTGCCCAATATACCGATTCGTAATTACGAATGATTTTTGGTGAGAAGGTGGCAGTGGAATGTGGGTCCTTATAGTTAGAATAAAGGAGCAACAATTCCAACCCACCCTCTTAAATGGTGTCACCAGATATTGCACCAGAACACCGCATTATTTTGTAATTATATTACATTTTGTTAACTGAGTTGCATAACAGCGTGTTCAGATTGCGAAGGCTAAATCATTAGCTTACTACCAAATTAATGTTTTCTTTTACCCCGCCACTTATAATCTTTGTTTCTCTCATTAAATACTTATGTAAGGGGGAAATTTCCCCTTATGTAAGGGGGAAATTAGGTGAAATTATGTCTGGATGTTTGTGACTTAATCCCGGAAAAACTATTGGCCGAAATTAGATGAAACTTGGCACAGAGATTGATTATAGTCTGGAATAGCATTTAACACGTTCAACGTCCAGCGCCTCATATATGGGTCACTATGAACTAGCTGCACACGTCCGTGCCCCTTAAATGGGTCACTACGCAACGACCAGATACCTACGTACTAAGGGAAATTTAACAAAGGTAAGTAGTGAGTTAGTAGTGAGAGTTTATCTCAGTGCAAGAGTCTCTGTTAAAGCACCTACTGAAATGAAATATCTAAGTATTTCCAGTAAAGAACTGTTTTTATTTGCTTTTGGCAAAAATAATTCATTTATTATAAAGAAAGAAAGAAACATTTATTTGACACAGACAAGACACACAAAATCAAAATGATAAAAAAAACACATAGAAAGAGAAGAAAAAAAACACAAATGGAAAAATAAAATAAAAAACAAAGAGTAGGTGTGACCCATCAGTGTCAAACATGGACATTGCTCAGTACACGCTGTGAGTGCCTACTAGAGGCGACCCACACCACTGATTTTCAGCAATGTCCATATTCCCACAGTGTGACGCCAGGCGCCAAGGTTGCCAAAAGATCAAACCTGTTAAATTTGTTTGTATGTAATAAAAAAAAACAAATATTATCTATCACCAGCTATTACTTAAAATTCATTGTCATTTATTAAATAAAATCGTTTTCTTAACGTTGTATTCCAAGCCCATTTATTTGGAAAAAAATGGCGTCTTAGAACGTCGCAGTTTTTTAGTTTTTTACTACTAATCTTTAAAAACTTATATACTTATTTAAACTTGACACTGGCAAAATTGCGGAATAATTTCTGCAGAGGCCATAATTGAAAGAAGAAGAAGAAGATGCCCATTTATTATTATTTACGTTTTTAACAGCACATTTAAAGATTGAAGTCATATGTGGGACGCAAAAAATAATGAAAACATTTTGTATTGGGACTTTTAACTGTTAAGCTACTTTTGACCCTAGTCACAGGCGATGCCGAAGGCTGGAGCTTGTAAAACTAAATGCATTATGTGTTACTAGCTTCCGCCCGCGGCTTCGCCCGCGGAATTGATGTCACTAATCTTGTTTCTCCATACAAACTTTGGAACCCCATTTCACCCCCTTAAAGGGTGAGTTTTGAAAAATCCTTTCTTAGTGCTCCCTTAGACCTCATAAGGAACCTATGTGCCAAATTTAGAGTCTCCAGACCCAGCGGTTTGGGCTCTGCGTTGATATGTCAGTCAGTCAGTTTCTTCTTTTATATATTTAGATTGATAAATCGCTTGGCTTATGTTTGTTACTTCAACCAAAATCTAATTATATTCATGTTATCATATTGATAAAATTATTGAGATATGAAGAAAAGGGTCAGTTGCATCGACTATCTATAATTTAAAATTTAAAAGAAACAACGAAGTTTTATTTGCTGTGGTGAACCACCCACACTTCCCTCCGTGCCTCGTATGTTGAAATGAAATGAAATGAAATGAAAATATGCTTTATTTTTTTTGAGACGCGAGTCCATTTAAAAATAGCCCAATTTCTTTTCCTACCGTGCAGCCGTCTTTGCCTTCGTGCAGCGTGTTAAGCTGTCAGTCCCGGTTGTCATTTAAAACATCTATGACAATTGTTACAGGTACTTTATAATCTGACACCTGGTCTAACCATCTCTGCTACTGGTTCCCTACGGGTGTCGAGGTCTGATGGCAGTCGCTCGTATAATTCTGGTAGCTAGCCGCATCAGGTTAGACTGGGAGCCGACCACAATAGATATGGGGAAAAGGCAAGGGGAATGATGATGATGATGATGATAAATATCACCTAAACGAAGCTACTTATTATTATTTTAAAAACCCTTTCTTAGACGACCTTTCTTTCTTATTGTCAGACCGGGATTGCGAGGTCCGTCAGATACTTGCTTTTTCGCAACTCGTGGGCTCGATTCTTAACTAAGGCAGACATTTGTGTGCAAGCACATGTCTGTTTGTGTCGAGTCTGGGTGTTTTATGTATGTATTTACAAAAGAAAACTATTATATGTTATCTGGTTTCCTTAAATTTACGCGAATCTATTACATTAAAATAAAATTGCTAAGAAAATTTAACACTGGACTTGTAGGTATTGGTCGCGTTCCCCTCTGCCGAGGTACATGAACAGTTTGTGTGCATAAACTGTTCATGTTTTGTGTTTGTGTGTAGCTTTTATTTACGTGTGCATTTGTAAAGATCAACTTTTACATGTGTGCTGTACGTTACCTTCAAAAACTAGCAGAAGGGTCAATATCAACAACGTGCTTTTTTTTTCAATTTTGGTGGCAAATCTTTTTCTTCAATTTTCGTGAAATGTAAGGACCTGGTATAAAAATAGAAATTGAAAACTAAAACAATCTTCAAGAGGTCTAAGAATATCTCGATAACTTTTTGAGATATTATAGTTTAAAGTGTAGTGTGGCCACCAAAATTGAAAATCGCCCACCAAAATGGAAAGTGCCCACCGAAATTGAAAATCAATGGCACCAAAATTGAATTTTTCTGTCAACTTCAATCTCACTAACAAAACTTCATGTAATGGATCTCACAAGTTTTCGGGAATTATCAAATTTCATCTATAACTACTAATCTGTACTAACATTATAGAGAGAAAAGATTTGTATTTTTGTATGTAACGACTGGTGGCAATACGGTCTTTACCATAAGGGCACACGAGGCTCGTGCCCAGGGCTCCCATGCTCAAGGGGTCCCGAAGGACTGACAATTTCTCTCACACATTTATTCTGAAAACTTTCTCGTCAGGCACATTACACTTTTTTTCACAAATCAGTAATAGTTCAAAAAGAAATAAGGGAAAAATTACAGTTAGAGAAACAAATAAGCCGAGGGATTATTCAGTCTCATCCCCGCAAGACAAAAGTACCTCTGAATATCACTAGGAAAAAGAGGTTACGTGTGATGAAAACGACAAACACACATTAGATGCGGAACCATCGACTTCAAGCTACTTAATACTAAAAATAATAAAGCCTGTTCCGAACAGTTGTGACTGATAAAACTAAAAAACATAAAAATTAAAAACTACACTAAATATACAAAATGTCTATGATTTCGGTGTGCCTTATGGCTAAGGCCTCCTCCAACCGTTGCCACTGCTTTTTGTCTGTCGTCACTCTTATCCAAAGAGGTCCTACGGTCAATTCAAGGTCATCTTCCCATCTTCTTGTTTTGCTAACTGTCACCTCTTTGCTCCTTTCTTCCTTATAGCAGCGGAGCATATGTTTCGTCCACCTCCATTTGAGTTTACTAATATGTGACAGTATGTCTGTTAATTTGGTTTTGCGCCTGATACTTATAATTTTGTCCATTAGTTTCAAACCCAGCATGCTCCTTTCCATGGTTCTCTGGCATCTTGCTAGTTTGTTCCTATCGTGTTTTGTCAAAGCCCAGGTTTCACATCCTTAAGTGATACAAAGTATTATGCAGGTATCAAAGATCTTCTTCTTGATTTTTATGCCCAGTACCTTGTTTTTCATGACTTCTTTTAAGGCGCAATACTTTTATCATTCCGTCACAATTCTTTTATCTATTTCATAGGGCATTTGGTCAAGCTACTTACTTTGAATTAATAACTGCAAGCTTAGAGAATGTATGTGTCTCCTGACCCTGGTACTTACTGTGGTGACATTTTACCGGAAGAAGTCCGTGATATTTGAATTCGAAAAGGGCCAGAGTTTTACTAAAATAAAAATAGTGACTTCTTCGAAACTTCTACAAGTTTTCTAGATTCAAATGGTAAACCGAAAACTTATACTTGAGTAAAATATTTTATTTGTTAATTGACGAATAAGGAGTCTTTAGAAAGAAAATGGCTCCTTTATTCACCACTAAATAAATCTGTATACTGTTATTGCTGCCGTCTATTTAATACCATTACTGGTTCTGGACATATTTGAAGTTCTCCTAATGTATATAAAGATTGGAAGCATATAAGTAGGTAACTTATTGATAGAGCATAAGAGCAGATTACAGCTCAGGGAATTTATGATGAATTATGTTGCAGCAATAAAAACTACTAGACGAACAGAAAATAACTACCCGTTGGAAGAATGTGCTTAAGAGGATTGTTGAAGTACCTAGTGAAATTGTTGGCTTCAAGAGGTGTTGCTATTCGTGGTGGTAATGAGAGATTAGGATCTAATAAATAATAAATGGTCCTACTTAGTAAAAAATGTTATTATAATTCGCTTTTTTACTGTCCAAAAGGGAAAAACCCCACCAAAGCCACCAAAATTGAGCCACCAAAATTGGAACCAGACATAAAAAAAAACTTTAAAAATAAGGGATTTAAGTAACAATTAAATTATTATCACTGATTAAATGCAGAACCCAAATCACTACGTAAAACGTGTAGCTTACTGTTAAAATACTTTTAAATTAACAGCAAATCGATCCACCAAAATTGAACATTTCTTGTCCCCCGTGCCACCCATGATGATATTTTCGTTTTTGGCGGAAAATCACAGCACTAATCACACACCTTTTACGCGCAAGTGCCGGCGCACGACTGAGCAGTGTTGCCAGATCAAAATTTCAAAATCCAGGAAATAATAGAAAAAAAATCAGGAGATTGACCTGAAAAATCAGAAAATGAATCAAATATTTATTTACTTTTACGATATTCATAATCAATAAGTAATACTTTTCATACATTTGACTTTTTAGCTTTGTTTTTATAAATTAAATCAATTTTTATATTTCAATACAATTTTAGTCCTAATTTCTGCAATAACTGGTGTTCAATTTATTTCTCAATTTGGCCTATATTAAATTAATTTGTTAAAATAGTCTTGCCACTGCGGTACTATATTTAAATCTAGATAATAGTAAAACGTCCTTTATCTCCAGTTGCTGCAAACAAAAAACTAAACGACATCTATTACATGCAAAATTTAAATATAATAATATGTTATAACATATCAAATGGTACCGCAATAGTATAGTTAAGTGATTTAAATAGTAAAATTAAGTTTTTTTTATTTTTTAGTAATTCCTATCAAGTTAAATGATTTATTTCTTTGTGTATTTTTTTAACCGCAATGTCCAAGAAATAGACTTTAATATCACTTCAACCCTTTTTTAGTGTTCCACAGCTGGGCACAAGTCTTCTCTCAACCATTTTACGAGTTAAAAGAGTTTAGGCCTTAGATAGATAGATACAGTATGCATTGCAATAACACGTTTTTTGTAATTACACCTACCTGAATTCGATTAGAGAATTTCATTTAGTGTTTACTCCGTAAAGAAAATCTATTCTATTGAAAATTAGTAGGTAGATCTCATACGTTATTTACTCTATAGACGTACCTATGATTATATTTTATGACACAGATATCAGAAGATTTTACACTAAAATCAGTAGATCAGGAGAATCTCACGCAAATCAGGAAATCTCCTGATAAATCAGGAGATCTGGCAACACTGCGACTGAGAGATGTTAAATCATAAAACGCGATTGATCGCATTCGTACGTAACTTCACGTTAAAGTAAGTTGAACAAGTGCCACTAAATGTTTGATATTTGCTTGGACAAAATTTGATTGAGTATCCAGTGCCTTTAAATTTAATTTTCTAATATGGTTTCATTGTTTTCAGATAATGTGTCTTATGCATATACTAACGAAATCGTTTATTTTGTATTGTATCTTAGATTGTGACTTAGGTGAGTGCAATTGTATCAAAAAATGGAACTGGGACAAGCCACCAAACTTGAATTTTCAAGCGATTTTTTTTTTCGTGATTACTTATACACACTTATAAAAAAAACATATGTGGCCCTAATTGCACCAAGTTACATAGTTCACTACAAAAAAAAATCAAAAACATCCTATAATTTAACACCTCGATTCTCAACGTGGACACGTAAAATTTGCCGCGGGGATATTCACCCAGAAACAATTTAGTACTAGAAGTTGCGTATAACACCTACCGTGTTAAACGCTGTAAGTTACTTTAGGATTTCTTTTTCGTGGGTTCGATTCCCACCCGAGACAAACATTTTTTTAAATATGTCTGTTTGTCTTGTGTCTGGGTGTAATTATCAATATTTAAGTATATATTTACTAAAGATAAAGTTATCTAGTTTCCATAGTACAAGCTCTGCTTAGTTTGGGATCAGATGACCGTGTGTGTTAATGTCCCACTATATTATTATTATTTTAGATTTTTATCCCCCCAGACTAAACTAAGGGGTATAAAAATTAAAGTACAAAATTAAGTAAGGATGCAATAAAAATAAAATAAAACATTAAAATTCAATATTTATATTCAAATTTTTGCACGCTGGTCACTACAGTCTTGCCTGGTTTTACATCTTTTTTGAACATATGCAAATAACTCACCGAGACGTCTTCCGTCACAGTGACATTTTGAAATTTAATGTCACCTCTAGTAAAAGTCGACTCGTTTTTCGTGACTGTCAAAATTGGCGGCGACAATTCCGTTACATCAGTGTCAGTTGTCAAATTGGAAGTGTCGCTGTCGGATTTTCGGATTTCTTGCATTTTAGGGACGTCGGATTCGACGTTTGGTGGATCTTCGAAATCCATCTCTATTTTGTATGATGGTGTTTCGGACATTTTTAATCTGTAATGAAATTAATATTTAAAAATTATGATTGCCCGTTGCTTCATCAGGCATGATAAATAAAAAAAAAGAAAAAAAAATGACAGTAAAAAAGTAGTTGAAGTCTAAGGTCGGCCATTTTGATTTACATAAACTATACTCGTATTGAATTATTTAATTAATGCATTCCATAATTGTGTACAAAGATGGTAAATTACATTGCACTTCAACCCTTTTTAGTGTCCCACTGCTGGGCACGGGTCTTCTCCCAACTAACTTACGAGTTGAGTGAGTTTAGGCCTTAATCCACACACACTGGCCAAGTGCGGGTTGGTGGATATCACATGTACTCGAATGATTAGTTCTAAGACTGTTCTTCACGATGGTTTTCCTTCACCGATATTGTGCGGTGGAGATGAAAAAGTTCACACAAAGATGTGGCACGATCGGGGATCGAACCC
Source organism: Meganola albula (assembly GCA_936450015.1). Lineage (NCBI taxonomy): Eukaryota > Metazoa > Arthropoda > Insecta > Lepidoptera > Nolidae > Meganola > Meganola albula. The sequence goes on along the minus strand of OW388169.1, from coordinate 6,039,699 downwards.
GCGACATTATTTCAGGCCAGTACCGCTGCGCCCCCGCTACGCCACCGTGGCTCTAAAGCACAGACCACCAGACAAAGCCGACGAGAGAGGGTTGGTCGGAATTGTTGCTCCGTTAAGGTTTCAACCTTAAGGAGGCTCATTCCACTGCCACCTTCTCACCGATAATCATTCGTAATCACGAGTGAATCGGTATACTGGGCTGGCGCGTTCCATCGTTAACTACATAATTGTTTAACACCAGGCAAGTTGTAGTCAAGCGCCAGCCTATCGCAGAATAAAAAAAAAATTAAAAAAAGCACATTAAACTAAAAAAAATAATTAAAAATAAACTTATAACAGTACTAATTAATTAATGACTCTTGGTATGTATATGTACATTGAATTAAATTTGTCCCAAGTGAGTCAAAATGGTGTCTGAAGGAGTCGGTTACAAACATATAAACTTATATATACAGGTGAAGCTAATAACTGCATGTTAAAAATGATGAATTATTATTTCTTAAATAAAACTACTTTAAAAGAACCTTTTTTTGTTTTTTTTTTCTTAATTTTTTTTAGTCTGATAACACTGAAACGTCAGGATATAAAATTTGAAATAAACCGCGAATAAATAAAATCCGTTATGGAAAAAATGGCGTCTTAGAACGTCGCCGTTTTTTAGTTTTTTACTACTAATCTTTAAAAACTTATATACTTATTTAAACTTCACACTGGCAAAATTGCGGAATAATTTCTGCAGAGGCCATAATTAAAAGAAGAAGAAGAAGAAAATCCGTCTAAAGTAATTTTGTTTGTAAGTAAATTGAAGTTTTAAAAAGAAATATTTACTTACTTATGACGTTGAACGTCTAAAAACTTTAGTAAACGACTGTGTTCCATTCAAAGATAAAGGGTTTATCGATCCGATAATAATTATATTAAAAGATATTTGCGGTATTTTAAGCGATGATAGGTATTTTGCTCTGAAAAAGTGTGAATTATAATATAGTGGGACATTAACACACACGGTTATCTGATCCCAAACTAAGCAGAGCTTGTACTCGTACTATGGCAACCAGATAACTGGTAATATACTATTTATATAATACTTTTCTTTTGTAAATATATACTTACTTATATATAGATAATCACACCCAGACACAAGACAAACAGTTGTGTTCATCACACAAATGTCTGTCACAGGCGAAAATCGTGGCCCGTTATATATCTATATATTACAAATGAATCCCTATTTCCCTTGGTCACGCCATCACGAGTGAACGGTTGGACCGATTTCGCTAATTCTTTTTTTAGAATATTCCTTCAAGTACGATGATGGTTCTTACGCAAAGAAAAAAAAAACAAAGAATAACAATTGTCTCCGAAACGGCTTGACCAATATTTATGAAATCTTATATCGACTGGTCTGAGAATCGGTCGCTATCTATTTTCGGACCTGGTAGGTGGCTCTGCTTTACCGGGCAGGACGACGTTCACGTGGTCTGATAGTACCAAATAAATAAATTACCCATACAAAGAGTTCCACAATATGGATGGTGGTACTTATCGGAATAAAAAGTGTTTCATTAAATTCCGTTGAGTAGTTTTTGCGTGAAAGAGTAACCAACACACATACTTACAAACTTTCGCGTTTATAATATTAGTAGGATATAAGCCGGGTTCTTCACGACGTTTTCCTTAACTGGTACTTCGGTACTGGTTCGATTCCCACCCGAGACAGATATTTGTGTAATGAACACATCTGTTTGTCTTGAGTCTGGGTGTAATTATCTATATTTAAGTATGTATTTACAAAAGAAAAGTATTATATGTAGTATATTACCAGTTATCTGGTTTCCATAGTACAAGCTCTGCTTAGTTTGGGATCAGATGACCGTGTGTGTAAATGTCCCACTATATTATACTATATTATTATTATTTAATGTGTGGTATGAGCAGCGGTACGTTCCTAGCCTTAGATTTATAAGATCGCGGGTTCGATTCCCAGTCTAACCCACACATCTTTTTGTGAATTGTACTATCGCCGCTGCTCAATATCGTTGAAGAAAACATCGTGAGGAAACCGGCATGATTAACAACGAATTATTCGATGACATGTGACATCCATCAACCCGCACTTGGCCAGCGTGTGTGGGTTAGGGCCTAAACTTTCACAGCTCGTAAGATAGTTGAGAGAAGACCCGTGCCCAGCTGTGGGACAATAAAAAAGGGTTGAAGTGACGTGTGGCATGGCCGAGTGTCGAACCCGCAACCATCAGAAATTCGATACCGCTGTACCACCTAACCGCTAGTATTAATTAAAATTAATTACCTTAAATACACATCACAATGTAAATAACATTATTATTAAATCACATCACAATTATATAATAAATTAAATTTATAACACATTATATCACTTTTAAAATTATCCCACTACCGAATAATAATTTCTAAAATAAATTTAAATGTTATAATAATTTATATATACGTGTAAATAAAGCGAATAAATTTAATTATCAATAAAAAAAATGTTATTAATTCTAAGCCTGTCGTATTAATCACACTGAGGACATTTTTAAATTGTTTTTCCATAATTTATCTTTATCTTTAGCGATAATTTGTAAAGATATGATAAAATAATCTATGGTTACTGATGTAAGGTACTTACTTAATAGGTATTTAAAATATTTCCAAGGTGCGGTGAGATATACATACGCCACACTTCGACCCCTTTTAGTGTGCCACTGCTGGGCACGGGTTCTCTTTTTATTCTGCGCTTGACTACAATTTGCCTGATGTTAAGCAATGATGTAGTTTATGATGGAACGCACCAGCCTAGTATACCGATTCTCTCGTGATTACGAATGATTATCGGTGAGAAGGTGGCAGTGGAATGAGCCTCCTTAAGGTTAGATGCCTTAAAGGAGCAACAATTCCGACCCACTCTCTCTGCATGGTGTCACCAGACATCGCACCGGAACACAGCAAGGTTGCTTGGTAGTGTAGCTTTGTCTGGTGGGTGGTCACTAACCACGGCCGAAGCCTACCATCAGTTGATTGTCACCTGATTTGCACCACCCGGGGACCACGTGTGGGGATTCAATTAAAGGTGTACACCCACGGACTAAGTTGACCCAGCCTGGTCTTCTCTCAATTGTCTTATAAGTTGAGAGATTTTAGGTCTTATTCCACACACGGTGGCCAATTGCGGATTGGTGGATGTCACATGTCCTCGAATCATTAGTCCTTAGACATGCCGGTTTCCTCACGATGTTTTCCTTCACCGATATTGAGCAGCGGAGATGAAACAATTCACACAAAGATGAGTGGGCACGACCAGGATTCGAACCCGCGATCTTATTTTTCTAAGGCGAGGCCCGTACCGCTGCGCCACCGGTGCTCCTGTGGAATTTCCACCTTAAAAGTCAATTATTATTCTCCTTAGTCAATTGCAGTTCAGTGCCCTAATTCACGTAATTTCTTGACGCGCCGATCAAGTTTCGGTGCAGTTCCTAATTAAGATTTCGTCGTAGTGCAAAATGGTATTCTTATAATTGGTTAGCTACAATATCTATTCGAAGTGCTCTCGTGATGCAAACTTGGACGCGAGCGTATCTGACAGCGGTTGTCAAAATTACAAGAGTACGAAAAGGGTTGTTTTGATCGAAACTAAACTGCAAGTGAACTTATTTAACTACGTGAATTAGCCTACTGTTCGTACTCCGCAGCTGTTTCAAATAACTGCAAGTAATTGTCTCAAATAATGTGTGATATTCGCGTAAATCTAAAAAAATACAGTCGCCGTATTTAAAAATAAAACAATATTTGTTAGTTCATATACCCACATTTTATTTAATAAAAGTAACAATATAATAAACTGCGCTGTATTGTCATTTATTATTGTTTAAATTTGACAATTATGCGGAATTCTTGGCCAAATTACCTACTATTAAAAAAAAAAACAGTACGCCCCAAAGGCAGATTTTGTGACATACCTAAATAAATAAATATAAATATTCTGGGACATTAACACACACGGTCATCTAGTCCCAAGCTAAGCAGAGCTTGTGTTATGGAAACCAGATAACTGGTATATACTATACATATAATACTTTTCTTTTGTAAATATATACTTGTAATAGATATTTACACCCAGACTCGACACAAACACAAATGTTCATCTTTAATGTTTGTCTCGGGTGGGAATCGAATCCACGACCTGCGGCGTGAAAAGCAAGTATCTTACCGACCACGCCACCGGCCCGTCAATATGTAATCATATTATTTTTTAATATAATAATATTTTCACACATACACACAGCGCCACCTAGCGTTACTTAAAAACATCTTTTTTGCAAATAAAACAAACAAAAATAACAAAACAAACAAACAAAAAACCAAGCTCACACATAGATTTGTCCTGGATGGGAATCGAACCCACGACCTTCGGTTTAGCAGTCAGGGTCTTTTACCACTATACCACCAGGCAAGTCAAATCTCAATATATAATAATCATAATATATAATTTTAAAAAATTATACGATTTTATTTAGACAAAAATAGTATTTGATGGATGCCTTGAAATTTCTAAAACCTTTAACAATTTAAAAAAGATACGTTTAATTAGTATGCAGTTAATGCAACAAAAGTTTTATATTATAATCATAACATATTATATGTATATTATTTTATTATACTATTCATATTATATAAATTATATAAAAGTATAATAGCAATGTTTGGCCAAGAATCGCTTTTAATTGCCAAATTTGATGTATCGTAGCAGCGCAGATTACATAATATACATTGTATAATAAAAATAAATACAATTAAAACTAGTTTTTTTAATATTAAGACATTTAGGGCAGGACTAGGAGTGACATACCTAAGTTGTATTAACTAAAGCAACGCTTAACATTAAAATTTTAGAATTATTATATTATAAAATTATTAACATTATTTTAAAACATAAATTACTAATTTTTATAAAATAACAATAATAAAAAATTGCGTTAAATAAATAAAATTAAAACTTTAATATACTTTTATTATAATTATTTTGTAAATGGTATGTTTAAAACTAAATACAGTATAAAATGATATAAAATACAAAAACAGAACAATAATTACTTTTATTGGTGTAAATATTTTTTTAAGTTAGAATATCTAAAAGCGTAAATATCACTATACTATCACATTGAATGATTATTATTATTATTTGATTATGATATTAAGACAGATCGTTTTCAATACGTCGTTAGACTGAGTTTAGAAACAAAATTTAATATAATTTATCGTAATACAATGAATATAAATATTTCTTCTAAATTAAGTATAAACAGTTTATTACGATACCTGAATATAAAAAAATCATATTTAAGATATGGTTTTTCGTTTGTTTTCACTATATCATACCTTGAAGAAATTTTACCAGACTACAATTACAGCGAACATTAAAATTTTAAAATGTATTCACCTCTGAGATCAAGTTTATATCCTAAATGGAAAATCTGGACAAAATTATATAGTATAACTAAAATCTTAATTTATCTATATAGTATATAACTTTTAGTCATATAGAGTAAATACTTATATTAAATATATATGTACTATATACTACATGACACCATATTTACAAAGATATTCAAATTATTACTAGAATACACGTTTTAGCTCGTCGCTCTTGTACTTAGATTATCTATTTTATATTAAATATAGTTATATATGTGTATTATTTAACTTCGTGCTAAATAATATAAATTATATATAAAAAACACTTAACAGTTTACACTACTTCAACAAATATTTTACAGATTTGTGAAATAATGAATTAATTATTTCATTTTGTATATTATTATTAAGATAAAATATTTAAAATACTCCATCTGTTATCGGACCCAAACCCAGCTATTGCAAAGTTAAATAAACGATACATCAAATATGAATAAATAAAACTTACTTACTATAAGATTAAATATATTTTGATATATATTCTTTATAATATATTACAATATAATTATTATTATATTAAATGCAACTATGAAATTTAATATTTAATGAGTGTTAGAGATGTAATATATTTATATGACATTTTCCTAAGGATTTAAAAGTGTATCTACGAATATGGAATATTATGATTTCCTGACGAACTAGATACATTTTACGAATATGTTAGAATACATAATTTATTGTTTGTGTCGATATATAAATGAATTCTAATAAATTTTATTGTTACTCTACCACACAGGTATGACAAACATAGTCTAGTATTATATATAGACAATTATTATATATAGTAAACTAAACCTCGATAAATTATATTTCCAAATATATATGTTTGAAATCATAGATGATGATTTAATAGAGATATTTTATTTTGTAATAAACATATATAAAATATATAATATCCGTTATAAAGTAGTTTTATTTCAAGTAAATACGATTAAAATGTATATAAATTTTGTCTAATGTAATCATGTATGTGTCTAACTACTTTATAACGGATTTTATCGCAGTACATTTAAGATTTTAGATCCCGGCGTTTTAAAGTCTTTTCAGGCTTCATGCTCACTGAAAAGAATTTGAAACGTCGGTATCTATAATCTAGAATATACCGCGATAAAATCCTTTACAAAGTAGTTTTATTTCAATGTGTGATATTCGCGTAAATCTAAGACAATACTACATGTATGTGTTTTTTTTTGCTGATGATCTAACCCAATCGGTCGGAAGGGTCTCTATTGGTTCACCGGACTTTTTCGGTGAGCCGTCCGAGCACGGTCGAACCGATTACATGTACATTGTATTCACCCATATATAAGTTGTCTACGTATATATTCGGTTTTATATACCATTGTTGGAAGATACGTGATTATAAAGTTTGTTTTAAATTTTATATAACATTCAAGTACATGTGTTTTTATAAGTATAATTATAATTATTAAGAGAGTAACGATATTAAAAGTTTGATTTGTTATGAATGTTTTAATGTGAGATATCATTAATTAAAATATATAAAAGAAGAAACTGACTGACTGACTGACTGACATATCAACGCAGAGCCCAAACCGCTGGGTCTGGAGACTCCAAATTTGGCACATAGGTTCCTTATGGGGTCTAGGGGTGCACTAAGAAAGGTATTTTCAAAACTCACCCTTTAAGTGGGTGAAACGGGGTTCCAAAGTTTGTATGGAGAAACAAGATTAGTGAGATCAATTTCGCGGGCGACATTGATCTCACTAATCTCTCTAGTCTATTTTTACTAGATCTAGTCATTAGTATTTTTACACGTTGGTAGGAAAAGTCAATCAAATTAAGTTATTGTATTTGTTAAATGGTAAAACACAAGTCAGTCCATCTAAATTTAGTAACGTTTGATGGTAGTTTGCTGGGAATCACTGAAAGCGAAGGATAAGATGGAATGGCTAATGCTAAATGTACATTTTTGATGTTTAGATTGTTTAGTATTCTTGTTGAAATAAGGTGAAATGAATGTGAATGAAGTGGACCAATTTAATCATTATTGAGATATTTAAGAACAAACTGTGCAGCCATACGCAGTTTGCCTTTTTATGTGTCATTTCTGTTAGAATATAGTTTTAAAATAGTAAATAATTATAATAGAATAATATTAATAATAATATATGATAATAATATATAATAATAATATATAATAAAAACCGTTTATTGCCAAAAGAAGCTTAAACAACTGAACTCAAACTACGATTTTGTTCTGTATCTTGATGGTCCAGACAATTTTTACAAATAAATTTATAAAGTAGACAATTTACAGAAAAAAATAAAGAATGTTTTTATTTTTTAATCCTAAAAATTGAACCTATTGAAAAATATTTAATTGATTTTTGATTATTTTACTGACACTAATGAAGAAACATGTCCACCGAATTCCTGAGAGCAAGATGATTATATATAAATATTCCTCAAAATTACCTACAAGCAATATTAGAATAATATCTAAGTTAATATTATATTAATAAGAGATATAACCTACCATGCAGCTAGATAAGGTGGAATTAAACACGATTATCATTGTCATACCCAAACAAACATATACCATACAAATATAATTAATATCAATGAAATTATATATTAAATATTACTGAAAAACTTGAAAATTATGTATATCTCTACGATTACTAAATCTAAATGATATTTATTCATATTTGATGTATTTTATGTCATACATAAAGAATAAAAAAATTACTTAGACAGTTAATTGTTCTACAAAAATATGATATTGAATAAAATATTTTAAAAGACTTTCTACTTAAATTAAATGTTTCATCGAAGCAAATATACATTTGCACATATCTTATATACTAATTATTGTTATTGTTATAATATTGTCGCATATATTATTATTATTATATTTTGAATTATTACAAAATTTTAAAATTAATAAACATACATATTAAAAAGCATATACAAAATGCTTAATAATTAATTTATTGTCGTAAATTATTATTTAATAAACAAGACGTTAATAACAACTTACTACAGTCTAAAACAATTTTACAATCATTATTGTCAAATAAGCTTCATACCACATATGACACTTTCTTGGACATCTACGATTTCAAAAATAGAAAATAATCCAAATGGATCCAGCCATTAATTTAAGCTAGACAAAAAAGTAGTTATTTTTTTTATATATTATATATATTATTAATAAATACGTGAAATATATTGTCAAAGTCACTTTTGCCAAATAAATTTATTATTCAAAAAAGTGTATAATATTATTATAATAAATATCTTAGTGTAGCGCTCATGGATATAAATTTTTATACTATAACAATATAAGTTGAAATAGCATTAGTTAAGGATATTTATCAGATTATTACTAAGGTCGGTAAAGAATATAACATTGTTATATGATTTCTATAAATATAATTATTATAATTTAGTTACTTTTATATAATGATATAGGAAAAGGTTTCTTATTTTTGGCATTGTTAATATATTATATGAGTTCAGATTAATACTTTATTTATAAATACAATGTAAGTACACCCTGACTAATAGGCATATTGATATTATAATATTATTATCATATTATATGTTTGGAAAGTCTTAATGGCAATACTTTGGGCAAGTAAATATCTAATATATTTAAATATATCATTTATATATGAATAAATCTTGTATCTACATGTATATACCAAGCATTAAGTACACAGTTTTGTTACAGAGAGAGCAAAAATTGGTCACAAACGCTGAAAATTTATCTAAATATTGTGTATAGACACGTAAAATATATCCTAATATATCTTATATATGATATACTTTTGGGCAATATATCAGTATACATATATTGGTCTTATCTGATATATATTATTTATATTATTATGATATTATAATATTTTTATTTTATATTACTCCTAGGACGTCTAAAAGCATAACTCCGGCATGAATTATTTTGGCGGGCGTTTCAAGATGGCGGATTTTGGCGGTTTATTCCTCTTCCTCGTTTTGATAGCTCACGTATCGGACAGATGACTTTTCACTGATTATAAGGCTCTGAAATAAGAAATTATTAATTATCTGGTTTCCACTGTACATACTTTATAAATAAAAGTAAAAACAAAGTAAAGTAAAGTAAAGTTTATTCATATAGTAAGTAGTTACAATTAATATCTTATGGGTTATTTCATTATAGGTAGAGTACAATACATTCGCCTGAACTACGTTTGCCTTTTAAGCCTGAAACACAGGGCAACCCCCTGTGTTTCAGGCTTAAAAGGCAAAAAATGTTTTAATAATCACTAAAGTACAAAGTAACAAAAAAGCAAAAAAAAAATCGGTTGTCTGTAAAGTCGGTTTACTGACGATAGTTGAACGTGACAGCGTCATAAGAAAATACTATAGCTCACTCAAGTAGGAGAGAGACAGATGTCGAACGCTGCCGAACGCGGAGGCCGATTGTGCATCTTTGTCGCTCGTTCCGCGCTCTCGCTTGCACTTCAAGCATTAAATGGAACGCCTCAGAGCGAGGTAACGCCGCATGAGTCATATTTTTCGTGCGTGCAGCCGGCTCCATCGAATTATAAGACGTTTTCGCGTCAATAATATTTTCAAACAAAATACATTTATTTACAACATAAAGATACAATTGGACAAAAAGTACTTAACTGAACGATAAACTAAACCCCTTTTTAGTGTCCCACTATTCACGGGTCTTCTAACTAGGAACTTGCCTAATAAATTAATGTTTAATGTTAAATAATAATGACTAGATGGCGCTGTGTGTATATCTTAAATATATAAAAGAAGAAACTGACTGACTGACATATCAACGCAGAACCCAAACCGCTGGGTCTGGAGACTCTAAATTTGGCACATAGGTTCCTTATGGGGTCTAGGAGTGCACTAAGAAAGGCTTTTTCAAAACTCACCCTTTAAGGGGGTGAAACGCGGTTCCAAAGTTTGTATGGAGAACAAGATTAGTGAGATCAATTTCGCGCGCGAAACTAGTTTATACTAAAATATTTAATTACACCCAGATTCGACACAAACACAAATGTTCATCACTAATGAAATGAAAATGAAATTGAAAATACGGATCATAGGCGGGATTTCGGTGGTGGGTTAAGTCTCATAATAAATATGACTTCCATAGATATACAAGATATGTACCTGCTTCTCATCCCTCGCTGGTGGAGACCTAAGCAACACTAATACAGGCGCGTAAGCCAGGTTCAGCACAGCTATGATCACCAGCATCCATTCGAAGCCAATGCTGTTCATCAAAGCCCCGGAGAGCGCAGGACCTGGATAAAATTCCCATTTAACTTCACAGCTAAAGTTTTTTTTTTATTCTTCGATAGGCTGGCGCTTGACTACAACTTGCCTGATGTAAAGCAATGATGAAGTACACGATGGAACGCGCCAGCCTAGTATACCGATTCACTCGTGATTACGAATGATTATCGGTGAGAAGGTGGCAGTGGAATGAGGCTCCATATAGTTAGAAGCTTCAAAGGAGCAACAATTCCGACCCACCCTCTCTGCATGGTGTCACCAGACATCGCACCGGAACATGAACATGCCGCTTATCTGTGCGGCTTTGTCTGGAGGGTGGTCACTAACCACGGCCGGAGTCTACCACTAGTTAATTACCAGTAAACATAATTACCAGTTGATTGATTGTCACCTGATTTACACCACCCGGGGACTACGTGTGCCCTCCCACGGACGAAGGTGCCTCAGCCCCCGAAATCTATGAGGTATCAAAGAGGTAAACTGGTCCAGGTATACTCACCAACAGCATAACTCAAGCAGAAGGCAGTGTCTCCAATAGCGTAGACCGAGCCGTAGACTGCTGCGTGCCGGATGTCAACCAAGAACCCAAGTTCAGGCATCATGGATGAGTCTACCATGCCAATAGCGAAACCAAGGCCAGCATTGGGGATGATCAGGTGTTCCAATTTACGGGCCATTGGGATCTACAGGTAACAATAGGAAGGTTAATAATACTAATTTAGTGGTTTGTGGTGTGGTCGGTAAGATACTTGCTTTTCACGCCACCAGGTCGTAGGTTCGATTCCCACTCGAGACAAACATTCACTTCACTTCAACCCTTTTTGGTGTCCCACAGCTGGGCACGGGGCTTCTCTCAACTATATTACGAGTTGAGAGAGTTTAGGCCTTAATCCACAAACGCTGGCCAAGTGCGGGTTGGTGGATGTCACATGTCCTCGAATGATTACTTCTTAGACATGCCGGTTTCCTCACGATGTTTTCCTTCACCGATATTGAGCAGCGGCGATGAAACAATTCACACAATGATGTGTGGGGACGACCAGGATTCGAATCCGCGACCTTATTTTTCTAAGACGAGGCCCGTACCGCTGCGCCACATTAGTGATGAACATTTGTGTTTGTGTCGAGTCTGGGTGTAAATATCTATTATAAGTATATATTTACAAAAGAAAAGTATTATATGTATAGTATATACCAGTTATCTGGTTTCCATAACACAAGCTCTGCTTAGCTTGGGACCAGATGACCGTGTGTGTTAATGTCCGAGAATATTATTATTATAATGCTCAGCGTTCAGTGGTGTGGTTCAGGAGAGGCCTATGTCCAGCAGTGGACTAGGGTAGGGTGATCATGACGTGTATATTAACTTACCAATATCAAGCAGAGTCCAATTATAACAAGTCCGGAGCACGCCGCAAGCCAACGTCCCATTTTATGTCCAAGAGGTCCGAAAAGATTGGTACCTGACAAAATACATGTCGGAGAAGTCATTAGTACGATAGCAGACTTGCCAGCGAGGCGGCAGCGCGTCGTGACGTCACGCTTCGACAGTCTAGCCTGAGGTCCGCACGGGCATACAGTGGGGACTGTCGCTACACGAACTGTCCCCAGTTCTCTACAGACATCCGTGCGACCAACATCGGTCTAGGAACTGTCTTACCACTCGTTGTATTAATTTTACATTTCGTAACAAATTAATAGTGTGATTAAGATAACTTTGTTTGCTGCTCGTAACCACACACACTCAATAAGTTATCTGGCGAGGACTATCCCTCTCAATACTCAATAACTTTATTGCTTTACCATAAGTAAGTAGATGCTTAGGTGGTGGGTGCTTATTATAATAGAATCATTATGGACCCTGTCGGGCACAGCAAAAGTGTTAGACGAGAGGAAGCTTTGATTTAACATAATAATAAAAATAGAAAGTTCTAGCCTGTGGAGCTTTATTATTAATTAAAAATTTTAAAATTGTGTGGTGTATTTTATTTTATTTCTGTACCGAAATATTAATAATTTTTTTTTATTCTTGAATAGGCTGGCGCTTGACTACAACTTGCCTGATGTTAAGCAATTATGTAGTCTACGATGGGACGCGCCAGCCCAATGTACCGATTCACTCGTGAGAATGACTTTCGGTGAGAAGGTGGCAGTGGAATGATGCTCCATAAGGTTAGAAAACATAAATGAGCAACAATCCTCGCCACCCTCTCTGCATGGTGTCACCAGACATCGCACCGGCACACGGTAAGGCCGCTTTGCGGTGCGGCTTTTTATTGTTGGGTGGTCACTAATATGTGGGACGCACAAACACAGCGCGCGGTCCTTCTAAAATGAGTCAAACGGACTCACCGACACTCAGTCACACGCGGACTATCGAGTAGGCTACGCATGTTGACACAGGTCATTAATTTTAGGTATTATTCTTATAAACGAATCAATATGCCTTCTTGTGTGTATAATAAATGTTATAATCACTCAAGAAATAAAAATAAGACAGACGGGATCACTTATCACGCGGAAGTACAGCCAACAATCTTAGTTTCATACAAATTATAACTTAATAATGTTGTTTGCTGCGCTGTGTTTGTGAGAGTGAGATAGATAATGCAAAACAGAAGTGAAAGACAGAGGCAACGCACACGCTTCGCCCGTCATAGTATTTCGCGGGTATTTCGCTATTGTAATGTCATTCATTCAACAGCACGGTTATCGTGATTTCGCTTGCACGCTGTGTGGGGCCCTATCTCTGTCCTTTTCTATCGTTCACTGTAAATATCTAATTGTGATCATAGATGTGTGTTTCTCGTCGCATGTAGTTGTGTACAGACCCAGATTTAGTGATTGCGTTCTTAGAGGAGTGTAGCGTATCTTCCTTTTCTTGATTTATCAAAGGTTATACGTGTACAGAGTTCTATAATTCTATTTTCGTTTGAAAGCTGATGTTTCTCGTGTGGTCACATTTAAATTAGATTAATATCTAACTTAGTAGTTTTTGACAAGATTATAACAGAACTTGTATTAAACGCATTATTCTAGGTATGTACGTTTGAAGTTAGTTTTGTGTTTTTGTAAACAGAATTATAATTAGAAGGCTTTTGAAGGTTTTAGACTAAAAATATCAGGATTAGCAGACAACTTTAGGTAGGCGTGAATTATCGGGTAAGAAGACGGTATTTCAATAAAATAACTACGGCAAATATCACTTCACCCCAATCTCTCGATAGCACAATCATTAATTCTACCAGATAATTACAGATCGCTAAGATTAAATTGGATTAAAACGGAACGTCCACCGAGCACGTGGTTGCGTGCGCACTTCCCGACGATGCAACCGTCCAACACAAAGTGACAGAACTTCTAAGATGGCCGCTTCACCCGTGCTCGGTGTTCATTCGTTCGTTGATATTGACATTTTCGAGTGACAGCTCACTTCAAAGACGGACGCGATGACAGTATAAAATGACAGCTAATGCACTATGAAGTGGTTGTGTGGAAGTGGCATCTAGCGGCCTTCTTAGAAGGGCAAGGGTAAAAATACAAAACTAACTTCAAACGTACGTACCTAAAATAATGCGTTTAAAGACAAGTATCACACTTGGCGTAGTTATTTTATTGAAATACATAATTTTTAACCAATAATTCACGCCTACCTGAAGTTGTCTGCTAATCCTGATTTTTAGTCGAGAGCCTTCAAATTTCTTACCAATTAGATAACAAATGCTAGCTGGTAAAAACGCGACTCCCTGTTGCCATCGCCGTGCTTCCATGGTGTCTGCCATCCAGATCGGTAAACTTGGTTCCAACATTGCAATACCAACATTAGCAAACGTTATTGCACCTAGAACAGACACTTAGGGTAGAGTAGCTGTTGATACCTAAATATACTTACAAACTCACAAGACGTCAATGTCACTCAGATTGCTTGTCTGTGATTGTCATTATTACGTCAGTGGACTATGTCTGTGATGTCGGTTGGATAAGCACGAAGTAGGTGCAAATCGAATTTGATCTCACAAAAAGGCATCCGTTTCCATCCAATCGTTTTGAGAATATTTGTGATTAGGTGATTGCTGTGGTGTTGTTTCGTGTCCCATCGAGAAGCATGATGAAGGGGGTGTATCTCATGATAGCAACGCTATGGGTTCGGAGACAGTTAATTTTCCATCGCTGGATTCAATACAAACGCTATTTCTTACACTCAGGAGACTCCCAATCAACTTACCTGCAGCAATTAGTATGTATGGATCAGTGACCAGCGCCTTGAGGGACGGGGGTTCAGATTCCTGTCGTACCACACCTGGCTGAAGGATCATCAGTTGAAGTACTGTGAATAATATTAATTCATTCATTCAAAAACTTTAGGTACAACACTTAATATAATTCTACTAATATAATTTTAAGAGAGGTCTCGTCCACCTTACAGGATACACAGCGTGTAATAACTGTTGGTTGTGTTCTTGTGTGTGAGTAAGGTAGACAGTGACTGTGTAGGTACCGTCCACCTTACAGAATACACAGCGTGTAATAACTGTTGGTTGTGTTCCTGTGTGTGAGTAAGGTAGACAGTGACTGTGTAGGTACCGTCCACCTTACAGAATACACAGCGTGTATTAACTGTTGGTTGTGTTCCTGTGTGTGAGTAAGGTAGACAGTGACTGTGTAGGTACCGTCCACCTTACAGAATACACAGCGTGTAATAAATGTTGGTTGTGTTCCTGTGTGTGAGTAAGGTAGACAGTGACTGTGTAGGTACCGTCCACCTTACAGAATACACAGCGTGTAATAACTGTTGGTTGTGTTCCTGGGTTTTTATTTAAAGCAACAATGTGTTTATGGTCTAAAACTGACATTTTCTGTCATTTATAACAAAAAAATGTCATAAAAAGCTATCAATAACAATTGCTTGAAATTACATCAGAAGTGGGAGATACGTGGTTATACTTACATCCGTCTCCCAGAGCCAGGGCTGACAACATCAGGAACGGCGCAGTCTTGCCAACAAACTCGTACATCAGCCCTCCGAATGGAGGACCAATGAGGACTCCTAGCGCCAACCCCCCGAGAGCTATGCCCATGGCGTTGCCTCGCTCCTGTATGGTGTAGGCAGAAGTTTAAACTTAACCTAACCTAACATTCTAAGTTAATCTCCCACAATAGTGTCCCACAGTTGGGCACGGGTCTTACTCTCTCAACTGTACGAGTTGAGAGAGTTTACGCCTTAATCCACACATGCTAACCAAGTGCAGGTTGGTGGGTGTCGCTAATCCTCGAATGATCAGTTCTTAGATATGCCGGTTTCTTCACGATGTTTTCCTTAACATAAATGAGCAGCGGCACAGACACAATTTATACAAATACTAGCTTCCGCCTGCGGCTTCGCCCGCGAAATTAATCTCACTAATCTTGTTTCTCCATACAAACTTTGGAACCCCGTTTCACCCCCTTAAAGGGTAAGTTTTGAAAAATCCTTTTTTAAGTGCACCCCTAGACTCCATAAGGAACCTAAGTGCTAAATTTGGAGTCTCCAGACCCAGCGGTTTAGGCTCTGCGTGGATATGTCAGTCAGTCAGTCAGTCAGTTTCTTCTTTTATATATTTAGATAGATATGCAGGACCGGGTATTTTGAACGCGAGGCCAATACGGCTGCTGCAAGACCTTACTTCATGGGAACAACTTTTCCTAGCTATTTTCTGGCTACGGCGGCCAGTCTAAGCTGACTAGCTAGTACGCAAATCAGGTGACAATCAACTGGTAATAATGTTCACTGGTAATTAATTGGTTGGCTGCGGCCATGGTTAGAGGTCACCCACCAGACAACGCAGCACCGCCAAGCGACCTTGCCGTGTACCGGTGCGATGTCTGGTGACACCATGCAGTGATGCTGGGTCGGAATTGTTGCTCCTTTATGATTTTAAACTTAAGGAGCCTCATTTAACTGCCACCTTCTCACCGAAAGTCATTCGTAATCACGAGCGAATCGGTACATTGGACTGGCGCGTCCCATCGTCGACTACATAATTGCTTAACATCAGGTAAGTTGTCGTCAAGCGCCAGTCTATCTAAAAATAAAAAAAGCAGGAGTAATTGTAGGGCTTATTTGAGTACGCAAACTACCGATTTCCCCTCCGAGAGAGAATTCTCCGGTGCCGTCTTTGGAATCCGCGGGAAGTGGCGCGAAAGGGGAGCCTCGTTCGCAGGTCGGTACAGTAGCGCGGGGCTAACGCTCGAGTATTCCAGCGATTCCCGCGAATGGTCGAGTATTCCAGCGAATTCCCGCGAATGCTCGAGTATTCCAGCGAATTCCCGCGAATGCTCGAGTATTCCAGCGAATTCCCGAGAATGCTCGAGTATTCCAGCGAATTCCCGCGTCATGAGGTGAAATTGACGCTTCTAATCCGTTCCATTCCGCCGCGGTGTAAATTGAGCTTATGAGTATCTGATAGTCGTATTACCTTGTCATCAGGGTATCGTTCAGCTAACATGCCCATCCCGGACACTGATGAGCAGGATGACCCGATGCCTTGCAGCGCACGGGCAATGAACAGGACTGAATAGGAACGGCCGAATGCGAATACTGTTTAACATAACGAAAAAAAAATATTGAAATAAAACTATTTAATAACGGATTTTACCGCAGTTTATTTTAGATTTTAAATCCCGACGTTTCAAAGTCTTTTCAGATTTCCTGGTCACGGTTGGACTAAGGTATTTGACGTCCAAAAATATTAATCACAATTTTTACTGACTACCTACAAAAATTATTATTTAAGTTGCGTTCCAATTTAAGCAAACTGAGCTCACAGTGTCTTGAATTCTAAGATTGATCTTGCTTGGGTTTCGGTACAAGTAATTTAAGCACTGGGTCCCAAGCTGGTGGTATATTCCAACCAATTTCACTGTTAAAATTTCACGCACAGTTATAATTATTGTTAACTTGAATGTGTGCACCCACAGACAAACTGTGGAAACAGTTTTCTGGGGCAATGAAATATTGTAATGTTGTGAAATTTGATAATAAAGATACATACGTATATATGTTGGCAAATCTACTTCTCAATGCATCGGCTGTCATTTTATACTGTCATCGCGTCCGTCTTTGAAGACAGCTGTCACTCGAAAATGACAATATGAACGAACGAATGAACACCGAGCACGGGTGAAGCGGCCATCTTAGAATGGCTGACACTGTGTGTCGTCGGGAAGTGCAGATGCAATAACGTGCTCGGTAAACGTTACGATTTAATCCAATGAAATCTTAACGATCTGTAATTATCTAGTAGAATTAATGATTGTGCTATCGAGAGATCGGGGTGAAGTGATATTTGCCGTAGTTATTTTATTGGAATACCGTCTTCTTACCCGATAATTCACGCCTACCTAAAGTTGTCTGCTAATCCTGATCTTTTTAGTCTAAAGCCTTCAAAAGCCTTCATATACATATATTGTTAATAAAAATATTGTATTTACTTAAAGTAGACAGGAACATCAAGATGAATCCAGTAAACATGGGGACGCTGTAGCCGATTCTGCGAAATAATTTTTTTTTTATTAATTTTTAACCTCTTCACTTCACACTTCAACCCTTTATAGTAACCCACTGCTGGGCTCGGGTCCTCTCTCAACTATCTTATGAGTTGGGAAAGTTTAGGCGTTAATCCACACCCGCTGGCCAAGTGCGGGTTGGTGGATGTCACATGTCCTCGAATGATTAGTCCTTAGACATGCCAGTTGCCTCACGATGTTTTCATTCACCGTTATTGAGCAGCGGAGATGAAACAATCCACACAAAGATGTGTGGGCACGGCCAGGATTCGAACCCGCGACCTTATTTTTCTTAGGCGAGGCCCGTACCGCTGCGCCACCGCTGCTCACCTCACCGCTTTTAACCTCCAACTGTTTAAAATTTTGTGTGAATATTTGGGGGTTACAAAATAAAGGTTGTAACTCACTTATGCGTCAGTGGCCCAACGAAGGGGTTAGCCAGTAATTGTACTAAGGCTTTGCTCGCGAACATCACCCCCACAGCCACAGTCTCATGGATCAGCTCTTGATGACGGGTCTCCTTCTCAGCTGTCAGATTAACTGCGAAAAAAATTATTATTAATTAATCCGACGGGCCGGTGCGGTCGGTAAGATACTTGCTTTTCATGCTCGTGAGTTCGTTTCCCACACGAGACAAACATTTGTTTAAATATGTCTGTTTGTCTTTTGTCTAGGTGTAATTATCTATATTTAAGTATGTATTTACAAAAGAAAAGTATTATTGTAGTATATTACCAGTTATCTGGTTTCCATAGTACAAGCTCTGCTTAGTTTGGGATCCGATGACCATATCAGATGAACTGGTAACTTTTCTTAATAGTCTCAACATTAACCTAAAATTAAGATCTATCTATCTTAATCTAAGTTATATTTCACTAGTGACCCGTCCTGGCATCGCACGGGTGCAATGCTGGTACTAAATAAATCTACCTACAGCTTCTAATCTTTACATCTTTTTGTCATTAGACAATACAAACAGAAGGGACAATATTTGTGTAACAACAAATATCTGATTCGGTGTCTGGTTGGTTGAGGGACTACTCTCCGTACCTCGGAGAGCGCGTTAAGCCGTCGGTCCCGGTTGTCATTTAACACATCTGTGACAATCGTTACATGTAGTCAGAAGACAATATAATCTGACACCTGGTCTAACCATCTCGGCTACTGGTTCCCTACGGGTGTCGAGGTCTGATGACAGTCGCTCGTATAATTCTGGTAGCTTTAATAGTCTAGTCTTGGAATTACACAATCTTATTCCCCCATCCCCGTTCTTCCATCGGACAAGTAGAGGTACGGGGTATGCGCCACCGTTATATGGTGGAAATTCCACGGGTACACAATGAACTTTGCTTCCACCAATACAACATTTGGCATATTGTGGATTAAGGCCTAAACTCTCACAACTCGTAAGATGAGAGAATGCTCATGCGCAGCGATGGGACATACTTACAATGTGTTTCATTCACGATCACTGTAGTGTTGTTCTCCATGCAGGGACAGTAGGGGGTGGGTGAGGGGGGAGGGGCGGTAATCTCCTCAAGTGACATTGACAGGGGCGCGTCCGGGTGACGGATGTCATACAGGAACTCCGGAATTATTGGCACTGCAACAAAAAAAATATGTATTTAAAAACTCTTTAAAAAATTAGTTTTTCGTTCAAGAAATAGCTTTACATAGCAAAACACAATTGTGAGAATTTTCAGTTTTAAATGTTAAATTAACAATTGATAGTGCTTTCATAATTGTAATTGTTTAGATTACGATGGGAGTGACATACAAGTCCCTTTATAGTAGGGGAGCCGAAGAGGTGATTTTGGGATTTACTCCAGCGTGTCAGATTAAGAGATAGGGGACACCTTGTGCTCTGTTGAATACCTACACTAAATCTTAGCTTTGTGTATAGAGCCGGGAGTTTACAGTAGCCAATCAAAATATTTCTAAGACATATTTGTTAGGTGAAAATACTCTAATTCGTCAGAATAATGTATGATGAGTACATTAGATGTTAATAAGTGTAAATATCAACAATCAGGCGATTTGAGCCAGAAGCAAAGAAAAGGGAGAGCTACAAATTCAGGATGCTTTCAAGTCACCTGGATCCACTTTAGTTAGGTTAATTGTTTTTTTTATGAAAATAATTTGAAGATGCAAGGAGAAGCACACACTGTAAATTTATTGACGCTTTGGAATTAAAGAAATCTTAAAAAAAAACTGAAAAATCTTTTACCACCACCGAAGAGATACACATAATGTAACATTTTTTTTACTTCCACTAAAGCATTAAAGCCGACTAAGTATTGACGATGCTCGAGTAACTACACATTTAGCATCTTCGGCTCCCCTACTATCTATATATATAAAAATGAAACCCCTTTTCCGTTGTCACGACATCACGCGTGAACGGCTGGACCGATTTCGCTAATTCTTTTTTTTAAATATTCCTTTAAGTACGAGGATGGTTCTTAGGCAGAGAAAAATTAAAAAAAAAATTTTGTAAGTGAAGAAGTGCCGAAAACCGGGTTAGATACCTATTATTTATTATTGGTTATATTCGGTAGGTCCGAGACCCGGTAGATGGCACCGCTTTACCGGGCAGAACGACGTCTGCCGGGTCCGCTAGTTATTAAATAAAGAAAAAATAATGTAATATTCGTATCGATGTATAAAAACCATTTTCCCGCCCCTTACTAATCGATATTCCAAATTTGAAAAGCCCTTCTCTAGGTCGAGGGCTCTTGAAAATGACAGTTAATTCCGACCCGTGACGTCATTCGACTCAGGACGGAAACGCACGAGATTTCCCGATGTTGGTAGGCAACTATAGTAAAAAATACAATGAAATAAATAATAATAATATAATATAATAATACTAATGACCAGCGGTGGCGCAGCGGTCCGGCCCCGCGTTAGAAAAATAAGGTCGCGGGTTCGAATCCTCGTCGTGCCCACACATCTTTGTGTGAATTGTTTCATCTCCGCTGCTCAATACCGGTGAAGGAAAACATCGTGAGGAAACCGGCATGTCTAACAACTAATCATTCGAGGAAATGTGTCATCCACCAACCTGCACTTGGCCAGCGTGTGTGGATTAAGTCCTAAACTCTCTCAACTCTTATGATAGTTGAGAGAAGACCCGTGCCCAGCAGTGGGACACTATAAAGGTTTGAAGTGAATAATAATAACATTCTGGGACATTAACACACACGGCCATCTGATCCCAAACTAAGCAGAGCTTGTACTATGGAAACCAGATAACTGGTAATATATTTTTTTTATCCTATAATAGGTCTGCGCTTGACCACAACTTGCCTGATGTGAAGCAATGTTGCAGTCTACGATGGAACGCGCTTACCTAATGTAACGTTTAATAGTTATATATAGCAACAATAATAAGTATAGCATCAAGTGTAAGAACGATCGGTGACGGTAGTGAAGAGATGTTTTTTTCCTAGGTAAGAACTGTTTTGCTCTGGCTTCCCTTTTACAGACTTCCACCCTTCGCCACTGGTACGTACATAGTTCATTACAGTCCATCAAATCTAAGAAGTACCGTTTGACGTTTCACTGTTTTCTATTAAATTAGCTTTATAGAGGCGTAATTCACACTATTTTTATTAGCTTTCCTGTAAAATAATTGAATTATGAAGCTATTTTTATTTTTACATAACATAAAAAATAATTTTCATACAAAAAATAAAATTCTAAATGTACTACGTTTAGAACTGTCAAACGGGACTTCTTAGATTTGATGGAAGTTCCTTATCGCGCGTTGTGAAAGGGGGCTAGACGGAAAAAATTCTTACGAAAAGTGGTCACGACACTTTTTGCTATAGTAAGCTATTGTAAGCTGTGCGGCGTGCGCATGTTTCTCTTTCTGTCTGTCTGTCTCACTCTCTCTCTCTAGGGATAGAAGAAAAAAAATATTATAACTTAAAAAAAAATATTGCAATTCCTTCACTAATTAATCGAAAGGAACTTCGTTCCATCCGGGTGTCCCTTGACACCTCTCAAGTTTTATAATTGTATACTGAAAAGGTGTAATATTAAAATTTGGCGTCACTTACAGCGTGGAAGAAGTCACTTCGACTTTAAAATGAAATTAAAAACTCATGACTTACTTTTCAACAAGTTGGTTGAACGGAAACCCGGGCAATTTCCCCGACGACGCGACGGCGAGATCAAAGTGAAACTCACTTAGCCGCCTCATCAAAGGAACCGACGAATAGTGTTGGGACAAAATTGTGATATCGATATTATATCGACGGGCCGGTGTCGCGTCGTGGACGTCGTGGTCGGTAAGATACTTGCTTTTCACGCCGCAGGTCGTGGGTTCGATTCCCACCCGAGACAAACATTTGTTTAAATATGTCTGTTTGTCTTGAGTCTGGGTGTAATTATATCTATATTTAAGTATATATTTACAAAAGAAAAGTATTTTAAGTAGTATATTACCAGTTATCTGGTTTTCATAGTACAAGCTCTGCTTAGTTTGGGATCAGATGGCCGTGTGTGTTAATGTCCCACTATATTATTATTATTATTATTATTATTAGATTATTTTCTTCTATAATCTCTAAATTCTATTTTAAAAGCTCTTAATTTAATTTCCTATCGTGTAGTGAATGATGTAGTAGGTATTGAGAGTTCAAATCAATATTTAGATCCATCAAACATTAGATTTAATTTATCGATGATAAAATTAAAAATATCGACGTTGTCCTGTTAAACTTGTTACGGGAGTCATGATTTGCATAATTATGATAATTGTATCGCCAACCCTTGTAGTGTCCCACTGCTGGGCACGGGTCTTCTCCCAACTATCTTAGGAGTTGAGAGAGTTTGAGCCTCAATCCACACACGCTGTCCAAGTGCGGGTTGGTGGATGTTACATGTCCTCGAATGAGTATTTCTTGGACATGCCGGTTTCCTCACGATGTTTTCCTTCACCGATATTGAGCAGCGGCGGTGAAACAATTCACACAAAAATGAGTAGGCGCGACCGGGAATTGAACCCGCGGCGTTATATCTCTAAGACGAGGCCCGTACCACTGCGCCACCGCTGCTCTCATATAATGATTTTAAATTATAAATATAAATTTAAATTATAAATAAAAATTCATTCAATTGATTTGATTTTATTTGAATTTTTAATTATGATTTTATTATTAATTGTAATTATTGTTATGTGAATTCTGCTTTTATTTAAATTTTTATTGTAATTTTAATTTAATTTAATGTAACTTTAATAAATCAATTCATAAATGTAGGAAATATGCACCCAGTGTATAAAATAAAAATTATTTTAAATACTTATTTATTATTATTATCGACATGTTCCCACCTCTAGTGAAGTGCCTCTCTAGCCCGGTTTTAATCATATTTCGTTCAGTTTCTGGTGTCGACGTATACTAATTTGAGTATAACTATATTTCTAACTGCCTCGCTGGCGTAGGAGACAGCATGACCGCCCCTAATCACCGGTCGCGGGTTCGAATCATTCGAAGGACCATATAAATGAAATGAAATGAAATGAAAATTGTAAAAATAGTTTTGTTAGGTGTCACTTGTCAGTATTTACTCAGGCAGCTGAAAGCAGCGGTGGCGCAGCGGTACGAGCCTCGTCTTAGAAATATAAGGTCGCGGGTTCGATTCCCGCCCCGGACAATATTTGTGTAACAACAAAAAATTGTTTAGGTATCGGTTTGTTGAGGGACTACCCTCCGTGCCTCGGAGAGCACGTTAAACCGTCGGTCCCGGTTGTCATTTAACACATCTATGACAATCGTTACATCTAGTCAGAAGCCAATATAATCTGACACCTGGTCTAACCATCTCGGCTACTGGTACCCTACGGGTGTCGAGGTCTGATGTCAGTCGCTCGTATAATTCTGGTAGCTAGCCGCATCAGGTTAGACTGGGAGCCGACCGCAATAGATATGGGAAAAAGGCAAGGGGAGTGATGATAATACAATAATATTATTTTAAAATGTATGGCAATCTGGTTTACGTAAAAACTTTACTTATAGTATGTAGTTACAATGTAGCTACCTACCTAAATAAATTTCCGCGCTAGGATACCACAAACTTGTACACAAATTCTTTTACACGCGTAAAAACACACGTTTCAACTTATAGCACCGCCTTTTGTCGTCGGAATTTAATAAAATATGTTCGTATCTAAATATTCTACTCCAAATGTCCCATTTTAGTCGAACGGCAGTAAGATATACGCATTTTTACTTTATTTTCATCTTGATGTGATTATTATATCGAAGAAACATTTTTGCACACTGTACTGAAAAATGTGAAGTTGTTGCGCATTCCGGTCCAAGATGGCGGATTTCCAATCCTATTCTCATTTGAAACGCATAGTAGCGACGCTGTCGCGCGATTCGTAAACGCGCGACTGCACCGCTTAAAAAGTCGCCGTGGGAGAGGGGCTTTAGCGAAAAATCCTTTGTGCCAAACTAAAATACCTATAGATCTATCTCTCTCTAACAAGTAGTACAGTACCCTCTCTTATCTGGTACGGTCAATCAGGAAAGTGGATTCATTTGCAATTCATTACTTCGTATAATGGAGCGGTTTTCCTTACAAAGCAAAGCGAAGTAGGGCCTTCTGTACTTATATACAAGTCCACTCCATCTTGGATTCGAAATATTTTCCCGTATATTTTAACCGACTTAACTGTAACTCTTTTATGGGGCAGTGTATAGGTACGTTTCTACAATAACCTTCCAAATAATATTAGGGAAATGACTATTAACAAATTTAAAATAATTATAAAATCTACGTTAAGTAAGAAAGCGTATTATAAAATTTCAGACTATCTAACGGATAAAAACGCTTGGAATTAAGTCGCTCTAATTCAACACACTAAACAAACAAAATGTAATAGATATAAGTACTTCATTTAAAAAAGAAAAATGCCTACTGAGTTTCTTTGGCAGTGTTTCTCAGTAGTTGTCAGTCATTCACTGCACGGTAGGAAAAGAAATTGGACTATTTTTATGTAGACTCGCGTCTCAAAACAAAATATAAACCATATTTTTAATTTCATTTTCAACCAGACACCGAATAGCTTTGGTGTCACTCAATGATTGTCCGCGGCGCGAAACTTGCGACCGCGTCACAATATAGCCTTGTAAAGGCTTACACCGCTCGACTACTGAGGTATTGACTACTGACGGGCCGGTGGCGTGGTCGGTAAGATACTTGCTTTTCACGCCGCAGGTCGTGGGTTCGATTCGCACCCGAGACAAACATTTTGTTTAAATACGTCTGTTTGTCTTGTGTCTGGGTGTAATTATCTATATATAAGTATATATTTACAAAAGAAAAGTATTATAAGTAGTATATTACCAGTTATCTGGTATCCATAGTACAAGCTCTGCTTAGTTTGGGATCAGATGGCCGTGTGTGTTAATGTCCCACTATATTATTTTATTATTTCTGGTCAAGCCAATAATTATGGTCACCATACAAGCAATGAAGTCATTGCTTGTATGGTGACTATAATTATTAAACAATCCATCTCAACAACTCGTTAGAAACTGAACGGATTTTGTACTCATTTATTTCTCGTCTTAGAAATATAAGGTCGCGGGTTCGATGTCGTGCCCACACATCTTTGTGTGAATTGTTTCATCGCCGCTGCTCAGTATCGGTGAAGGAAAACGTCGTGAGAAAACCGGCATGTTTAAGAACTAATCGTTTGAGGTCACCTTCGTAAATGGGAGTGCACCTTTTATCTGAATCCCCACACGTGGTCCCCGGTGCTAATCAGGTGACAATCAACTGGTGGTAGGTGCAGCCGTGGTTAGTGACCACCCACCAGACAAAGCCGCACCGCCAAGCGGCTTTGCCGTGTGTGCGATGTCTGGTGGCACCATGCAGAGAGGATGGGTCGGAATTGTTGCTCCTTTAGGGTTTCTAACTATATGGAGGCTCATTCTACTGCCACCTTCTCACCGATAATCATTCGTAATCACGAGTGAATCGTTATACTGGGCTGGCGCGTTCCATCGTACACTACATCATCGCTTAACATCAGGCAAGTTGTAGTCAAGCCAAATAATACCTATACACACACTTGAAAAACATAAACCTCCTTCTGGCAGTCGAGTAAAAAGTGGTGACAGAAAGAGCTGTACTTACCGACTGTGGTAAGGAGCATGTTATCAAGAAGAAGAGCGATCGCCACAATCACCAGCACAAGCTTCCGTGACTCCCTGCAGGCGGCGATGCGCGCGCGCCACCCGCTCGTCCACCCATCTGATGCCACACCCATTGTCCCGGGTTGGAAGGTCTCTGTTGAAAGAAATTTTAAATTGTATTTTCTTAGATTTACGCGAATATCACACATTGAAATAAAACTATTTTATAACGGATTTTATATTTTAGATCCCGACGTTTCAAAGTCTTTTCAGACTTCATCGTCACAGTTAGACTGAAGTATTTGACGTCCAAAATTCATCATCATTCCCCTTGACGTTGCCCCATTTCTATTAAGGTCGTCTCCCAGTCTAACCTGATGCGGCTAGCTACCAGAATTATACGAGTGACTGACATCAGACCTCGACACCCGTAGCGAACTTGTAGCCGAGATGGTTAGACCAGGTGTTAGATTATATTGGCTTCTGACTACATGCAATAGATACATAAGACTACATGTAAGGATTGTCTTAGATGTGTTAAATGAGAACCGGGACCGACGGTTTAACGTGCTCTTCGAGGCACGGAGGGTAGTCTCTCAACCAACCGAAACATTTTTTTGTTAAATCCGTTGAAAAGTAGTTTTATTTCAATGTGAGATATTCGCGTAAATCTAAGACAATACTATAATTTTTAATATTTTTTCTTAAAAACTAGTGTTAATAGGACCCGTGCCCAGCAGTGGGACACTAAAAAGAGTTGACGTAAAGGTGTTTACGATGAGTAACATTTTAAACCCAGAAGCGGTGGTAAAGCGGTATCGGCCTCGCCTCTGAAATATAAGGTCACGGGTTCGATTCCCGGTCTTGTCCACACATCTTTGTGTGAATTGTTTCATCGCCGCTGCTCAGTACAGTGAAGGAAAACGGCAAGTTATTCAAGGACATGTGTCCACCAACCCGCACTTAGCCAGTGTGTGTGAATTAAGGCCGAATCTCTCTTATCTTGTAAGATAGCTAAGAACACAAAAGGGTTGAAGTGAAGTGAATATTTAATCGTTGGATTGAGCGATCCTCCCCTATATTTCACTGTAGGCTTAAACCGTAATTTAAAAGTAAATTAAACTTTTAACCCCTCTCTTAAAAGGTTATAAGGTAATCATTTAAATCTAAAATCGTCTTGCATTTAAACTCCCAATTAAGTGTTAATAATGGCGGGAACAATGACATTTCAAAATGGCCGCCGGAACTAAGATGACGGCGGTAATGACCCGCTTCAAATATGGCGGTTTCTCCGGACCGTTTACTCCTTTTGTTTGTAGAATTTATTGTTATAAATTGTGATTATTTTGTTGCTCGTTAATTTAATGAGGTGTAAAATTAATTGATCAATTTTATTAAGATGATTCGCGCGTTTCGTGGAACAGGATACAACGTTTTATATGTAAATGCAAAGGCCGACCGTTTAACTCGCGTATCGCCTATCGCCAAGATTCTGACTCCTCAAGCTGCACAGACAGTGATGATGATTCAAGCGATATGGATATTAGTGACGAATAGTCTTACATTACTTTTATCTGTGGTTAAATAGTTATTTTATTAATGTTTTATGACTTTGTACCTCAGATGGCGATACGTGAGTTAAACGGTCGGCCTACAGCAGCAGTGGCGCAGCGGTACGGGCCTCGCCTTAGAAATTTAAGCTCGCGGGTTCGAATCCTGATCGTGCCTAAACATCTTTGTGCGAATTGTTTCATCTCGGCTACTCATATCGGTGCCTCTACTTGTCCGATGGAAGAACGGGGATGGGGGAATGAATTTGTGTAATTCCAACGCACACTCTCCGAAGTGTATCCGATAGAAGACCGTAAGAGTTGCAATTTAGCTTTGACAAGGGGTACAAAAGAAAATATTGTTTCTTTGTAGATACGTCCGCGGGGTCTAATTCGTCTTATTGGTAATCCAGCCCTGCCTATGTGTTATTCTAGACAGTAATCTATCTCTGTGCTAAATATCATCGAAATCCGGCCAGTAGTTTCTGCGTGAAAGAGTAACAATCATTGACACATCCGTAGAACATTCACTTTTACAATACCAGCTCTTCCATGCGCAAAATTTGATCGGTTTCTGATTGGTATTTTTTGCGTGGAAGAGTAGAATATCGACAGATCTGAACAAACTTTTGCATTTATAACATTACTAGCTTCCGCCCACGGCGTATCGTGGGTTCGATTCCCACTGAAGTCAGACATTTGTTAGACAAAACCTTTATTAGAACTATCAGATTTCAATGTATTTAAAAAATGTGTAAATAATTTCTTTACTCAAAAATGTTATTTCTCGGTCAAAAAAATTGGTTGCCTGTAAAGTCGGTATACGGGCGAAAGTTTTACGTGACAACGACTTTGAGTGGTAAAATAATTTTAATGTGAATATTCATTCGTATAGTAGGAAGAAGGATGAAATAATAGTAATAATTTAAAACATTTATTTATACAAAGAATTATATTTAAAACATTAATTTATACAAAGAATCTCGCTCTTAGGCGGGCTAACTGTGCTCGAGTGGAAGGGACGCGTGCCTTTCACTTTTTATGTCTGTCTCTCTCGCTCTTAGGCGGGCTAACCATGCCCGAGTGGAAGGGACGCGTGCCTCTCACTCGCTCTCATTGTGAGCGCATAACGTGAGCGGAGCGTAACGCAGTTTCTTGAAGTGTCACCCGGCAAACCAATTTATAAGACGTTGTCACGTCAAAATTGACTTGCTGACAAATTTTGGTTATTTTAATAATTATTATCTATTATTGTATATTTGAATTGACTGTCAATATGAATTATTATAATAACTATTTATTATGTACCTCTTTTGAGATTATTATTTATTGTATTTAGTATATTAATGTTGGACAAGATCTGGTTTCCATAGTACAAGCTCTGCTTAGTTTGGAATCAGATGAACATAAGGTCTTCTGGTAACAGAACTTTTCTTAATAATCTCAACATTAACCTAAAATTAAGATCTATCTATCTTAATTTAAGTTATATTTCACTAGTGACCCGTCCTGGCATCGCACGGGTGCAATGCTTGTACTAAATAAATCTACCTACAGCTTCTAATCTTTACAGCTTTTTTGTCATTAGACAATACAAACAGCCCCCCCACCCCCCCGGACAATATTTGTGTAACAATAAATATCTGTTTCGGTGTCTGATTGGTTGAGGGACTACCCTCCGTACCTCGGAGAGCGCGTTAAGCCGTCGGTGATAATGTCCCACTATATTATTATTATTATATAATAACATAATATAGTGGGACATTAACACACACGGTCATCTGATCCCAAACTAAGCAGAGCTTGTACTATGGAAACCAGATAACTGGTAATATACTTTAATACTTTTCTTTTGTAAACATATACTTAAATATAAATAATTACACCAAGACACAAGACAAACAGACATATTTAAACAAATGTTTGTCTCGGGTGGGAATCGAACCCACGACCTGCGGCGTGAAAAGCAAGTATCTTACCGACCACGACACCGGGCCGTCAGTAATATTAGTAGGATGTAAAAGTACATACAAGTATGTTATCTCTGTGGTAAAAAAGCTTTGTAAGCACAAAGCTAAATAAATACTTTCATGAGGTTTTCTTTTGAAAGCTCACATAGCCGTTAAAGCTTATCATTTTTAGGGTTCCGTAGGTGTAAATTGCTGAAAATCAGTGTAGGTCACCTCTAGTAGGTACTTACAGCGTTTACTGAGCACCTTCTGAGTCACCTTCATCCGTGGGTTTAATTGAAACCCTTTAATTGAATCCCCACACGTGGTCTCCGGGTGGTGCAAATCAGGTGACAATCAACTGGTGGTAGGCTTCGACCATGGTTAGTGACCACCCACCAGACAAAGCCACACCGCCAAGCGGCCTTGCCGTGTTCCGGTGCGATGTCTGGTGACACCATGCAGAGGGTGGGTCGGAATTGTTGCTCCTTTGAAGCTTCTAACTATATGGAGGCTCATTCCACTGCCACCTTTTCACCGATAAACATTCGTAATACTTTAGATGAGGCCTATGTCCAGCCGTGGACTAATATAGGCAGATAATGATGTGTGAGCGCGTCTGGGAATCGAACCTTACATTTCTAAGGCGAAGCCCGTCCTGCTCCGCCACCGTTGCTCGAATATGTCACGAGATAATTCCGACAATTGTAGATCGTTTTTGATATAAACTATAGCTGCTGTGTGTGATCTTGTCATAAGATAACTTGTAAAGTCACCATATAGTTCTGAGTTAAATTAATTATTTTTATCTACCCACTAACTTGACTTCTGTAGTTTTGTAATGGACATTTTATTTTTGACATTTTATACTATAACTATTCTATTTTTATTTTATTAAGACTAATATAATTAAAAAATTGTGATTATTTTTGTATTGCTACATAAGTGGCAGAATATAGAGGCACTTACTATATTTGTACCACCTTAAATGTACCTATTTCACAAAATAAATAAATTTGAATTTTGAATTTGAATATTTTTTTGTCAAAATCGGTTGAGCAGTTTTTGAGTTACATATTGTTAAAACATTGAAGTCGGTTAACCACGCCCCAGGTCGTTGGTTAAATTCCTAACAGACAGACATTTGTGTGATGAACACGTCTGTTTGTCTTGTGTCTGGGTGTAATTATCTATATTTAAGTATGTATTTACAAAAGAAAAGTATTATATCGAAGAAACTAACTGACTGACATATCAACGCAGAACCCAAACCGCTGGGTCTGGAGACTCCAAATTTGGCACATAGGTTCCCTAAGGAGTCTGGGGGTGCACTAAGAAAGGATTTTTCAAAACTCAGCCTTTAAGGGGGTGAAACGGGGTTCCACCAATAACAAATAAATAAATATGATAAATGGTTCATATAGATCTGTCACTTGGTTAATTTTTATCCTAACGCCACGCGGGCAAAGCCGCGGGCGGAAGCTAGTGTAGTATATTACCAGTTATGTGGTTTCCATAGTACAAGCTCTGCTTAGTTTGGGATCAGATGACCGTGTGTGTTAATGTCACACAATATTATTATTATTATAGTTTCATTTCCTCTGCTCTAAATAATAAAAAGACATCGTAATGAAACCGGAACTAAGCAAAGGACATATTGTAACCTCCACAAATATATTGCCACGAGAAACAAGCACTTCGCTAACAGCTAAATATTAAAATTCGTACGGAACCTTTTATGATTTTGTAAGTTTCACACTTGACTAGATTTTTTATTCACTTTTATCATGATGACCTTCAAAATGAGCTTTTTCATAGCTCGTTAAATTTGCTGTTTTTTTACTGTACAACGAAGTTAAGCGAAGGGTGGTGCAAATCAGCTGACAATCAACTGGCGGTAGGCCGTGGTTAGTTACCACCCACCAGACAACGCCGCACCGTGACCATGAAGTTTAAAGTCTTTGAAACGTCGGGATCTAAAATCTAAAATAGACCGCGATAAAATCCGTTAAAAAGTAGTTTTATTTCAATCATTATTTTTTTAATTGTGTTTTTTTTTTTATTTATTTTTAATTTTTACCGATTTTTACCAAGATTGATCCGTGATCCGGCTGTTGAAATTAAAAAAAAACTAATTTTAACAGAGAAAATGGTTGGAATATACCACCAGCTTGGGACCCAGTGCTTAATTTACTTGTACCAAAACCCAAGCAAAATCAACTCAGAATTCAAGACACCGTGAGCTCAGTTTGCTTAAATCGGAACGCAACTTAAATATTAATGTTTGGAGGTAGTCAGTAATAATTGTGATTAATATTTTTGGACGTCAAATACCACAGTCCACCCGTGAACATGAAGTCTGAACAGACTTAGAAACGTCGGGATATAAAAACGTAAATTAAACCGCGGTAAAATCTAAATATATAAAAGAAGAAACTGACTGACAGACATATCAACGCAGAGCCCAAACCGCTGGGTCTGGAGACTCCAAATTTGGCACATAGGTTCCTTTTGGGGTCTAGGGGTGCACTAAGAAAGGATTTTTCAAAACTCACCCTTTAAGGGGGTGAAACGGGGTTCCAAAGTTTATATGGAGATACAAGATTAGTGAGATCAATTTCGCGGGCGAAGCCGTGGACAGAAGCTAGTCCGTTATAAAATAGTTTTATTATAAGAAGAAATCTTCTGGTCAGCGCCTTCCATTGTAGACTAAATTATTGCTTAGCAACAGGCAAGTTGTGGTCAAGCGTATTACAAGGTTTACGTAGCACACGCAAGGGAAACTCAAAAAGGAATACCTTTTCCCCCCGTTTTTGCAACATTTATCATTACTGCTTTCCTCCTATTAGTCGCAGCGTGATGTTATAAAGCTTAAAACCTTTCTCGATAAATGAACTATTCATCATAAAAATAATTTTTCAATTCAATCCAGTAGTTTCTGAGATTAGCGCATTCAACCATACAAACTTCACTACATAGTATAAAACAAAGTCGCTTTTTCTGTCCCTATGTCCCTATGT
The DNA here is from genome assembly GCA_936450015.1 of Meganola albula. Taxonomy (NCBI): domain Eukaryota; kingdom Metazoa; phylum Arthropoda; class Insecta; order Lepidoptera; family Nolidae; genus Meganola; species Meganola albula. Next base: position 6,006,715 of record OW388169.1, on the reverse strand, counting down.
ATGCTTAGATCTTTAAAACTACGCAACGGATTTTGATGCGGTTTTTTTTAATAGATAGAGTGATTCCAGAGGAAGTTTTATAAGTATAACACATTGCACCCGTGCGAAGCTGGGGCGGGTCGCTAGTTAGTCATAAAGATTTAGAAAAATGCATTTATAAATTCTCTGGTCTTAGCACGACGCCATTCTTTAAAAGTAACTTAAATATTAAATACTCACCCTAAATAAATATCTTCACATCTGCGTTTGACATCTTCGGGTCTTGCTTTATTTAAATGCAATTTATATATTTAGTAAAATTAAAATAAAATATTTCAACGGAAAAGAACACGTCCAAGCCGCGCGGCTTCCGCGGACTGACTACTGCGATTTGCAGAAATTCGAATTTCGTATCTTACCGACCAATTTACTTTGAGCTCTGTGGTACAGTTGAATAGCTTTTCTTATTTAAGTCAATATTTGAACTGCGGGGGGCGAAGGAGGTCTTTAGTCATTGGTCATTCGATTTCAGGCCTTCAGGACTCTACTATTCAAAATTCTAACTTATTTCTATTTAACTAAGATTGCATTTCGCTTGTGTGATAATATTTTACAATATAAGTAGAAGGTTTAAAGGATTTTGGACGTTATTTCTATATGATATGGTGGGTTTTGGATTGAATGTCAAACAAAAGCTACAGGTTTTCGATAAGTTTCCGCTGAAAATGCGAGGAGCGTTTTCCCGAATAATGGTGCATGTGATATTTTTCATGTTTGATTTTAGCTGCATTTTTTTAATTTCTTTGAATTAAATTTACTTCAAAAGGGAGTAGTAATTATGAAAGTTTATTGAAGTGAAAACTTCTTTAGCGGCGTTGAGCATTTTTTCTGTAATGGGTATAAAATCTTAAACTCGCGTCAGGACACGTGACCTGATCGAAAAAGCGTAAGACGGATGGAGAGTAGACAGCTATCCCCTCTCTACGGCGCGGCGAAAATGTATGCCTGGGCCTACTGTTTCGTTTAGGCAGCGAAGGGCGCTTGCGCGAATGTTTTCACTTCTGCCGGCACTCCCGGAGTGCAACCCGTCTTTTTTTTATGTGTGTACGCATAACCTTCATAAAATATATGGACAGCAGTGGCGAAGGGTGGAAGTGTGTAATAGGGAAGCCGGAGCAAAAAAGTTCTAAGTTAGGAAAATAATAATATCTCTTCACTACCGTCACCGATCGTTCTTACACCTTATTTTTGTTGCTATTTAAAACTTTTCAGCTTTACATAATCTTATTTCAATAAAAATCAATTGCTGTTCGTTAGTCTCGCTAAAACTCGAGAACGGCTCAACGAATTTATCTTATATTGGTCTTGGAATGTTCGTTGAGGTCTGCCTATCTTCAAGTCACCAGTGAATCGGTATTTATTGGGTAAGCGCGTTTCATCGTACACTGCATCGTTGCTTAACAACTGGCAAGTTGTGGTCAAGCGCAAGCCTATATCAGAATAAAAAAATATTTATTTATTTATTGACAGATGCGCAGTTCTTTTAAGTTTAAAGGGGCTATTCAAAATATTTAAATAAATAATAATTATTGGAGATGCTGCCTTGGAAGATGGGCAGGCCTTTGGTGTGGGACGCTACCTGCGTCGATACCCTTGCACCTTCCCATCTTCCTTTTACTTCAGGACAAGCCGGTGCTGCTGCTGCCACAGCAGAAAACCTCAAACGGCGAAAATATAGCAACCTTGTCGGTAATTATGTTTTCGAACCGTTTGGTGTGGAGACGCTAGGGACATGGGGTCCGGGTGCGCGAGCTCTTTACCGCGCCATTTCGAAACTTTTGGTGGATAGAACACGCGACAAGAAGGCTGGCCTACACTTAGGCCAAAGATTGAGCGTTGCCATTCAACGTGGCAATGCTGCCAGCCTTCTTGGTACGCTACCAACCGACATTGATGCGGAGGAGTTTTTTGACGCTCAGCTTTAGATATGTTTTATAAGTTCTATTTTATATTTACTATTTTTTTTTAGGCTAAGTTAGTGCGTCTTAATATTGTATTCAATTAGGTAATTTTTCTTGCGCAATCGTATCTTTGTTGTAAATAACTGTGTACATAGAAAATATTGTATAATTTTTGTGCATTAAAAGTATTACATGTATAACTTTGTGAACATATTCAGTAACGAATATGAATACCTAACCCTAATATAACATCCTTAATAGATAGCGACGTCTTAGGAAAATAAAGTCATTATTATTATATTATTTAATACTTAAATATTTTTAAAGTCATTATTTTTTAAATATGTTAGAAACATAATAAAAAAAATTGAAAAACCAAAACTTGTAAACACGCCTTTATGCATAAGAGCCGTCGGAGGTCCTTAATTTCCATCGCTGTCCCTTTTACTCACACGAAGAAAATCTATTCCTATCTCGCTCAGCACTTAGGTCCAGCATCACAACTTTCCTAATCCATCGTTTTACTTTAAAACGTAACTTTTCTAAATAAAATTCTTTACTTAATTACTAAATAAAATTTAATACTTGGTGAAAACTGATTTACAAGTGGTTCAATGATTTTGTAATTTAAACTTGTGTTTACATTCGGATTCGTTTGAGAAATATATTTTTTTTCGACAAAAATATCTACATTTTGCTAAGTTTAGCTCTCATACGTAACGAAACGAGCAGTGTGGCGCAAAGATACGGGCGTCGCCTTAGAAACATAAGGTCGCGGGTTCGAATCCCAGTCGTGCCCACTCATCTCTGTGTGAATTGTTTCATCGCCGCTGCTCAATATCGGTGAAGGAAAACATCGTGAGGAAACCGGCATGTCTAAGAACTAATCATTCGAGGACATGTGACATCCACCAACCCGCACTTGGCCAGCGTGTGTGGATTAAGGCTTAAACTCTCTCAACTAGTAAGATAGTTGAGAGAAGACCCGTGCCCAGCGGTGGGACACTAAAAAGGGTTGGAGTGAGGTAGTTGTGGTTATTTGAACGAAAAGAGTTTATTTATGGTGTAAGTTTAAGTTTCTGGTGTGTACATAGCTAGCTTCCGCCCGCGGCTTCGCCCGCGAAATTGATCTCACTAATCTTGTTTCTCCATACATACTTTGGAGCCCCGTTTCAACCCCTTAAAGGGTGAGTTTTGAAAAATCCTTTCTTAGTGCACCCCTAGACCCCATAAGGTACCTATGTGCCAAATTTGGAGTCTCCAGACCCAGCGGTTTGGGCTCTGCGTTGATATGTCAGTCAGTCAGTTTCTTCTTTTATATATTTAGATGTGACATATTATTATGTCTGAGAGCAGTCAGTCCTGTGCGCTTTAAATAAGAATAGGATTGAAAATCCACCATCTTGGACTGGAATGCGCAACAACTTCACATTTGATGACGAGCATTGACGGGCCGATGGCGTGGTCGGTAAGTACTTGCTTTTCACACCGCAAGTCGTGGTTTCGATTCCAACCAGAGACAAATATTTGCTTAAATATGTCTGTTTGTCTTATCTCTGGGTGTAATTATCTATATTTAAGTATATATTTACAAAAGAAAAGTATTATATGTAGTATATTACCAGTTATCTGGTTTCCATAGTACAAGCTCTGCTTAGTATGGGATCAGATGACCGTGTGTGTTAATGTCCCACTATATTATTATTATTATTTTTTAGTACAGTGAGCAAAAATGTTTGTTTCATATTATAATCACATCTAGATGAAAAACAAATAAAAATGTGTATATCTTAATGCCTTTTGGGTAAGATTGGACATTTGGAGTCGAATATTTAGATACTAACATATTTTATTAACTTCCGACGACAAAAATCGGAGTTGCAAGTTAAAACGTGTGTTTTTATCCGTGTATATGAATTTGTGTGCAAGTTTGTGGTATCCTAGCGCGTAAATTTCCTTAGGTAGGTAGCTGCATTGTAACTACATACTTGTGTAAAGTTTTTACTTAAATCACTTTTCCATACATTTCAAAATAAATAAATATTCTGGGACATTAACACACACGGTCATCTGGTCCCAAGCTAAGCAGAGCTTGTGTTATGGAAACCAGATAACTGGTATATACTATACGTATAATACTTTTCTTTTGTAAATATGTACTTATAATAGATATTTACACCCAGACTCGACACAAACACAAATGTTCATCACTAATATTTGTCTCAGGTGGGATTCGAACCCACGACCTGCGGCGTGAAAAGCAAGTATGTTACCGACCACACCACCACCGGCCCTTCAAGCCAAATAAATATTATTGTCTGTGGTTTGATATTTTGTGCTGGCGCTACTTTTTGCTTGGTTTTTGGTATGAAGTTAGCCGCGAGTCTAGTCCTATTCTTATTTGAAACGCATAGTAGAAGTGTCGACTGACGGTCGATACCTCGGGGGTATCGCTTAAATAAACACCGCTTTAAATGCGTTTGGTTGATCGATGTAACTATTCGCTTTCCATATACGACATCTCGTATAGGATAACTACGAATAATAGCTATGTTTTAGATCCCATAATCAGACGAGATGAAGAGAGAAAAAATAATTTACACCTGATTCGAACCAAAAACACAACGCTTGCGACTTCTAATTCTATGACAACGCCATCTATTGGTACGCCTATTTGGTATGTATGCATTGTTTGGTATGAAGTTAGCCGCGAGTCCAGTCCTATTCTTATTTGAAACGTATACCAAGTACAGCAATTGGGTTTTAGAAAAAAAAATGTGCATTTATAGCAAAACATTTTACTGTCTTAGATTTACGCGAATATCACACATTGAAATAAAACTACTTTTTAACGAATTTTATCTCGGTTTATTTTAGATTTTAGATCCCGACGTTTCAAAGTCTTTTCAGACTTCATGTTCCCGGGTGGTGCAAATCAGGTGACAATCAACTGGTGGTAGGCTTCGGCCGTGGTTAGTGACCACCCACCAGACAACGCCGCACCGCCAAGCGGCCTTGCCGTGTTCCGGTGCGATGTCTGGTGACACCATGCAGAGAGGGTGGGTCGGAACTGTTGCTCCTCTAAGGTTTCTAAGCTTAAGGAGGCTTATTCCACTGCCACCTTCTCACCGATAATCATTCGTAATCACGAGTGAATCGGTATACTGGGCTGACGCGTTCCATCGTAGACTACATCATTGCTTAACATCAGGCAAGTTGTAGTCAAGCGCCAGCCTATTGAAGAATTTAAAAAAACCCTGTTTTAGCCTAAGGACAGCAATAGAGGCCCAGATATACAAACTAAGATATCGCTCTTTTTAGTCGGTGGTTAAAATAAGTCGTTTAATACATATTCTTATAATAGTAGGGGAGCCGACGATGCTAAATGTGTAGTTACTCGAGCGTCGTCGATGCTTAGTAGTTAGTTTTCAGAGGTGGGAAACGGTTTTTCAGTTTTTTTTTGAGGTTTCTTTCTCCTGGCATCTTAAAATTATTTACACAAAAAAGAAGAATTAACCAAATTGAAGTGGATCCAGGGGACTTGAAAGCATCTTGAATTTGTAGCGCTTCCTTTTCCTTGCTCCTGGCTCAAATCGCCTGATTCTTGATAATATATACTTATCAACATGTAATGTACTCATCATACATTATTCTGACGAATTTGAGTATTTTTACCTAACAAATATGTCTTAGAAATATTTCCATTGGTTACTGTAAACTCGCGGCCCTATATAAGAAACTAAGATTTGGTGTAGGTATTCAACAGAGCACAAGGTGTCCCCTATCTGTTAATCTGACGCGCTGGAGTGAATCCCAAAATTCCCTCTTCGGCTCCCCTACTATAATACCAGCTGGGAGACCTATAAAACCGTAATGGCGTGCCTACCGTCTTTATCTGTCGTAAAATTCTTTCAAAAGGCTCTTTATATTGGTAGTAATAATAGTACAGGGTGTGAGTAACGGTTCACCGTACACTGACAGGGTATATAAGCCCCTATTCTGAATCATATTCCACTGGAAATTATGTGGAACTTTTTTTTTGTTAATTTTGCTTCATTTCAATTTGCAATTACATACTACTTTGTAAGCTTTCAGCCGTTTAAAACCCCAGGTCCTGACGGGATATACCCAATTCTTTTACGTGAGGGGGGAGATATTCTGTTACCTCATCTGAGCCGCTTATTCAGGGCATGTACCGAAAGTACACCTTAGTGGAAGCGCGAAGTTTGGAATTGTGCCCGATGAGCATTAGGCATTTACATATGGGACCTAAACTAGCTGGTGAAATGGGTAATTTTCACCTCTGCTTACGCTTTTGGGTAATAAAGAAGTCAACGGTATGTTACTTTACAGTTCACACGACGTAGTGTCTTTATTGACTAAAACAGGAAGTGTTTAGCTGCGCGTGCGACGCTCAATTTGTTGTTTAGATCATAAACGAGATCTATTTGTGGCACTTGTGGATCATTTAACTTGTTTAACCCTTCAAGGTTAACAAATGCACAGCTTACCCTTCAACGATTTAACTAATCATTAAGGAAAAAAAAAAAAACTTAAAAAAAAACTAAAACTTTTTTTTTTACTTTTTTTTTTTTTTTGGACGTCAAATATCTCAGTCCACCCGTGAACATGAAGTCTGAAAAGACTTTGAAACGTCGGGATCTAAAATCTAAAATAAACCGCGATAAAATCCGTTAAAAAGTAGTTTTATTTCAATGTGTGATATTCGCGTAAATCTAAGACAATACTAATCATTAAGGGTTAAAATATTTTCAATAAGTACCAGTAGCGAAGGGTGGAAGTCTGTAAAAGGGAAGCCGGAGCAAAAAAGTTCTCACTTAGTAAAATAATATCTCTTCACTACCGTCACCGATCGTTCTTACACTTTTGTTGATATTTAAAACTTTTAGGCGTTAAAATTGAAATAAAACTACTTTTTAACGGATCTTACCGCGGTTTATTTATGATTTTAGATCCCGACGTTTCAAAGTTTTTTCAGTCTTCATGTTCACGGGTGGACTGAGGTATTTCACGTCCAAAAATATTAATCACTTTTATTATTGACTACCTACAAACATTAATATTTAAGTTGTGTTCCGATTTAAGCAAACTGAGCTCACAGTTTCTTGAATTCTGAGTTGATTTTGCTTGGGTTTTGGTACAAGTAAATTAAGCACTGGGTCCCAAGCTGGTGGTATATTCCAACCATTTTCTCTGTTATAATTAAGATGTTTTTTTAATTTCAATAGCTTCGCGGATCATTCTTGGTAGGAACCGGTTTTCTTTGACAAGAACCTGTGTTTTATCAAATCTGAGGTAAATAAAACAAAAAAATTCTTGGACATTAACACACACGGTCATCTGGTCCCAAGCTAAGCAGAGCTTGTGTTATGGAAACCAGATAACTGGTATATACTATACATATAATACTTTTCTTTTGTATATATATACTTAGACTCGACACAAACACAAATGTTCATCATTAATGTTTGTCTTGGGTGGGAATCGAACCCACGACCTGCGGCGTGAAAAGCAAGCATCTTACCGACCACGCCACCGGCCCGTCTAAATAATATGTATATTATTAAGTACATGTGATATTGATCATCTCCTAGAGGGAAGCTTTTATTATTTTTTATTTTTATTCTTCGATAGGCTCGTGCTCGACCACAACTTGCCTGATGTTAAGCAATGAAGCAGTCTACGATGGAACCCGCCAGCCCATTATACCGATTCACTCGTGATTACGAATGACCACCGGTGAGAAGGTGGCAGTGGAATGAGCCTCTTTAATGTTTGAAACCTTAAAGGAGCAACAATTCCGACCCATTCACTGCATGGTGTCACCAGACATCGCACCGGAACACGGTAGGGCCGCTTGGCGTTGCGGCTTTGTCTGGTGGGTGGTCACTAACCACGGCCGAAGCCTACCACCAGTTGATGGTCACCTGATGTGCACCACCCGGGGACCACGTGTGGGGATTCAATTAAAGGTGTACACCCACGGACGAAGGCGACTCAGCCCCCAAATCCACTAATACTGGGTACCTACTGAATAAACTTAACCTTAGACGAAAAAGGGTAATGAAACTTTGTTGCCACGTATGTAGCGCTTAAATAATTTAATTATTTTTATTCTAAAATAGGATTACGCTTGACTAAATGACTACAACTTGCCTGATGTTAAGCGATGATGTAGTTTACGAACGCACCAGCCCAGTATACCGATTCACTCGTGATTACGAATGATTATCGGCGAGAAGGTGGCAGTGGAATGAGCCTCCTTAAGGTTAGAAACCTTAAAGGAGCAACAATTCCGACCCTCTCTGTCTGGTGTCACCAGACATCGTACAGGAACACGGCAAAGCCGCTTGGCGGTGCGGCTTTGTCTGGTGGGTGGTCACTAACCACGGCTGCACCTACCAACAGCTTATTGTCACCTGATTTGCACCACCCGGGGATCACGTGTGGGGATTCAGATAAAAGGTGCAATCTCATTTACAAAGGTGACCTCTAACGATTAGTTCTTAGACATGCCGGTTTCCTCACGACGTTTTCCTTCACCGATACCGAGCAGCGGTGATGAAACAATACACACAAAGATGTGTGGGCACGACATCGAACCCGCGACCTTATATTTCTAAGACGTGAGTAATGAGTGAGTACAAAATCTGTTCAGTTTCTAACGAGTCGTTGAGATGGATTGTATATTGAGTGAAGTCATTGCTTGTATGGTGACCATAATTATTGGCTTGACCAGAACAAATATAATAATAATATAATATAGTGGGACATTAACACACACAGCCATCTGATCCCAAACTAAGCAGAGCTTGTACTATGAAAACCAGATAACTGGTAATATACTACTTATAATACTTTTCTTTTGTAAATATATACATAAATATTTAATTACACCCAGACACAAGACAAACAGACGTATTTAAACAAAATGTTTGTCTCGGGTGCGAATCGAACCCACGACCTGCGGCGTGAAAAGCAAGTATTTTACCGACCACGCCACCGGCCCGTCAGTAGTCAATACCTCAGTAGTCGAGCGGTGTAAACCTTTACAAGGCTCTATTGTTACACGGTCGTTTCGCGCCCCGGACAATCATTGTGTGACACCAAAGCTCTTCGGTGTCTGGTTGAAAATGAAATGAAATGAAAATTATGCAATTTTTTTTTTGAGACGCGAGTCTACATAAAAATAGTCCGATTTCTTTTCCTACCGTGCAGTGAATGACTGACAACTACTGAGAAACACTGCCGAAAAACTCAGTAGGCATTTTTCTTTTTTAAATGAAGTACTTAAATCTATTACATTTTGTTTGTTCAGTGTGTTGAATTACAGCGACTTAATTCCAAGCATTTTTATCCGTTAGATAGTCTGAATTTATATAATTTATAATACGCTTTCTTACATAACGTAGATTTTATAATTATTTTCAATTTGTTAATAGTCATTTCCCTAATATTATTTGGAAGTTTATTGTAGAAACGTATACTCTGCCCCATAAAAGAGTTACTGATTTTGTGGCGACGAGTATAATGTGCTACAAGATCGTTCTTATTTCTAGTATTCAAATTATTGGTGACTAGTCTTCTACAAAAAGGCGGGGAATGCGAAATGCTCCATCATAAAAAAAGGAGAGCCATGCCCAGCTGTGAGATACTAAAAAGGGTTGAAGTGAGAATGAACTTGTCCATGAACATGTCTGTTTGTCTTGAGTTTGGGTATAATTAAGTTATAAAATTGTTGTTAGCCTCGTAAAATACAGATTTGACTAATATCCTATCCTACTAATATTATAAATGCGAAAGTAAGTGTGTGTGTGTGTGTGTGAAGGTTTGCTACCGCGTATCTCCATAACCGCTCAACCGATTTTATGGAAATTTGAAATGTCCCTAGAATCGGACATAGGCTAATAATATTTTCAAAAATCATCCCCTAAGAGGGTTATTTAGAGGGGTAAAATTTGTATGCAACTTTTTATTCCTTGGTCCTATTTATTTAAAATTCGGTACACATAAACCTTAAGAGAAATAATGAGATACGGGTTTTTTATTTTTCCATAATTATCCCCATGAGGTGTGGAAAATGAATTTTATTGGTAAAAATTAAAGTTTCTCTGGATCCGTATAGTCTCAAGCCCGATTCACTCCAAATTTGGCACACATATACCTTAAAAGAAATCATGAAACACGTATTTTTTATTTTTCCAAAACTACCCCCAGGGAGAGTGTAAAATGAGCTTTTTTGGAAAAATTAAATATTGCAGAACTGTTTAGTCCTTGGTCCGACTCACTTCAAATTTGGTATAAATATAGCTTAAAACAAATAATGAAACACGTGTTTTTTATTTTTCCATTTTTTTTTATCTTTATCCTAATACTACGCGAGTGAAGCCTGAGAAATTATTCTGAGGGAGATTTTCTTTGAAGTTGATATCAATACTCCTTCGTTCTTATTAGCTAAATTACTTTTTATTTTGACACAATGACGTTTGATAACTCAGTCCGATTATTAGAATTCGAAATTTAAATTTTGTTTGTTCTTGGATATTAAATGAAAAACTTACAATATGGTCTAAGAGCCGTAGTATTTTTTAAGAATCCCCTATAGATTTATGGATATGCCTATGGAGGCTTGCCGATTTCAAAATGTTACTTACACGCCTACACTACTGAACTAATTTTGTATGGAGATAGTTCGAGACCCGGGAAAAGATAGTTTTATCCGACTGCGAAAAAGAGATTAATGGTTTAGCGCGATAACCGACATGCGCGGGCGAAGCCGCGGGCGGAAAACTAGTTGGTTATAAAAAATTCGTATGGAAAGTTTAAAGGAATTGATTAACATGCTCAGATCATCCCATTGCTGGGCAAAGGCCTCCCCTAACACCTTCCAGGCGTCACGGTCTTGTGCCACCTCCATCCAAATAACCAAGAACAATAATAACACACAGGTCCTTGTCAAAGAAAACCGGTTCCTACCAAGAATGATCCGTGAAGCTATTGAAATTAAAAAACATCCTAATTTTAACAGAGAAAATGGTTGGAATATACCACCAGCTTGGGACCCAGTGCTTAATTTACTTGTACCAAAACCCAAGCAAAATCAACTCAGAATTCAAGACACTGTGAGCTCAGTTTGCTTAAATCGGAACGCAACTTAAATATTAATGTTTGAAGGTAGTCAGTAATAATTGTGATTAATATTTTTGGACGTCAAATACCTCAGTCCACCCGTGAACATGAAGTCTGAAAAGACTTTGTGACGTCGGGATCTAAAATCTAAAATAAACCGCGATAGAATCCGTTAAAAAGTAGTTTTATTTCAACCAAGAATTTATCGATTTCGTTCAGCCATCTCCGTCTCGGTCTACCGCGACGTCTCCTCCTTGGGTCTGGATGGCAGTTTGTGGCTATCTTTACCCACAGCTCGCTTGCCATACGGCAAACATGGCCAGCCCAATCCCACTTAGAGGCTTTCCGAGCTACATCAGCGATTTCTGTTTTGAGCGCAACTCGGTGTGAAAACATGAAATTATTAAATTAATTTTCGCGGCATGAATTTCACATCTGCTGGTCACCCTACTCTTAAGCCGAGATCTATGCCATCTCTCTCTAACACTTAAGACCTTTAGGGACAGATGGACACACTAAAAAAGAAATGGAGTAGTTGAAATAAATTTAACACTAAAAAAATCAAAGCGTGTTAGGTCACATACTAAATAAAATATAATAATTTGAATGGTCTGGTAGCGTAGGGGTTAATGACTCACTGCTAAGCTGAAGGTCGTGGGTTCGATTCCTACCCAGGACAAATACAAGTGGTATATATTATACATATAATACTTTTCTTTTGTAAATATATACATATAATAGACTAGCGGCCCGTCCCAGCTTCGCCCGGGTAGCTTCAGCCCACTCAACAATTTCCATAAAATGTGATAACCATAGCAGCGCCATCTATTGATTACTTACTCAACCCAGTCGAAAGGTATCGACATCTGTTAGAATCATTTGGAGTTAACAGATAATTGTGACTGTCAAATAATAACAGACAAATAATTAGCAATAAATTAAAATTGCGACTATAATTTGAGATTTAAACTATCCTATCTCTCAAGTTGGATCGAACTGCACATGGTGTGCGTATTTTATTATAATCGGTTAAGTGGTTTAGGAGTCCATTGAGGACAAACATTGTGACACGAGATTTATATATATTAAGATATTTACACCCAGACTCGACACAAACAGAAATGTTCACCACTAATGTTTGTCTCGGGTGGGAATCGAACCCACGACCTGCGGCGTGAAAAGCAAGTGTCTTACCGACCACGCCATCGGCCCGTCCTATGCTTGTAATAAATATAATTAAGTAAATCGTGTTTTTTGGAAACTCATTTTGAAACATTTTAATTTAAAAAAAGTCTTGTGCTTCACTACAACTTGCCTGGGCAATGATGTAGTATACGATGGTACGCGCCTAGCGCCTGCCTCTACACCGTTTCACTCGTAATTAGGAATGATTTTCGGTGAGAAGGTGGCAGTGGAATGAGACTCTATATGAAAACCATAAAGGAGCAACAATTCCAACCCACCCTCACTTCATAGTGTCACCAGACATCGCACCGGAACACGGCAAGGCGCTTGGCGGTGCGGCGTTGTCTGGTGGGTGGTCACTAACCACGGCCGAAGCCTACCACCAGTTGATTGTCACCTGATTGGCACCACCCGGGGACTACGTGTGGGGATTCAAATAAAAGTTTTTACCCACGGACGAAAGTGACTCAGCCCCCAATGGTGTCACCCGATATCGCACCAGAAAACTGCAAGGCTGTTTGTCTGCTGAGTACTCACTAACCATGGTCGAAGCCTCACTTCAACCCTTTTTAGTGTCCCACTGCTGGGCACTGGTCTTCTCTCAACTATCTTACGAGTTGAGAGAGCTTAGGTTTTAATCCACACACGCTGGCCAAATGCGGGTTGGTGGATGTCCTCGAATCATTACTTCTAAGACATGCCGGATTCCTCAAGATGTTTTCCTTCATTGATATTGAGCAGCGGTGATGAACAATTCACACAAAGATGTGTGGGTCTGGGATTCGGACCCGCGACCTTATATTTCAAAAGCGAGGCCCGTACCGCTGCGCCACCGCTGCTGCTTAAATCTAACTTAAAAACTATATAATATTTTTAGTCTCATCGACTCCATAGTTTTGAAGGAACAACTTACATAAATTTGCACTTGGCATTAATCACAGCTCTGCCGTCTACTTAGAGGTTATATAGGTTGAAGATATCTATCGGCACATGTTGATACAGATAAAAGTAAGTTTAGACTTTTTTTTTGAAGGGCCAGTGGCGTGTTCGGTAAGATACTTGCTTTTCACGCCTCAGGTCGTGGGTTCGATTCCCACACAAGTCGGATATATATGTGTGATGAACATGAACGCGTCTGGTTTGTCTTGTGTCTGGGTGTAATTATCTATATTTAAGTATATATTTACAAAAGAAAAGTATTATATGTAGTATATTACCAGTTATCTGGTTTCCATAGTACAAGCTCTGCTTAGTTTGGGATCAGATGACCGTGTGTGTTAATGTCCCACTATATTATTATTATTATTATTTAGTACTAAAAGTTGCGTATAACACCTCCCGTGTTATATGCTCTGTGTAAAACAGATTTGCGAGAATGTGCTTGTAAGTCAGTGTAAAATTTTCTTAAGTTTTACATTTCTTTTTTGCTGGCCTGGTGGCGTAGTGGTAAATGACCCTGACTGCTTAACCAAAACTTGTAGATTCGATTCCCATTCAGGACAAATCTTTGTGTGATGAACACGACTGTTTGTACTGTGTGAGTGTAATTTATCTATAATTAGCTTCCAACCGCGGCTTCGCCCCTGAAATTGATCTCACTAATCTTGTATCTCCATACAAACTTTGGAACCCGTTTCACCTCCTAAAAGGGTGAGTTCTAAAAAATCTTTTCTTAGTGCTCCCCTAGACCCCATAAGGAACCTATGTGCCAAATTTGGAGTCTCCAGACCGAGCGGTTTGGGCTCTGCGTTTATATGTCAGCCAGTCAGTCAGTCAGTTTCTTCTTTTATATATTTAGATATGTATGTACTTGAAGGCTTTCGAAGGCTTTAGACTAAAAATATCAGGATTAGCAGACATCTTTAGGTAGCCGTGAATTATCGGGTAAGAAGACGGTATTTCAATAAAATAACTACGGCAAATATCACTTCACCCCGATCTCTCGATTGGATTAAAACGTAACGTCCACCGAGCACGTGGTTGCATGCGCACCTCCCGACGATGCAACTGTCCAACACAAAATGCCAGCTATTCTAAGATGGCCGCTTCACCCGTGCTCGGTGTTCATTCGTTCGTTCATATTGACATTTTCGAGTGACAGCTGACTTCAAAGACGGACGCGATGACAGTATAAAATGACAGCAGATGCATTGAGAAGTAGATGTGCCTGCATATTTAAGTAGTATATTTATATATTTTTAAATAAAAGGTGCGGATTAATAGTGCTTTTACTCTAGGGCCCATGTTTTTCATCATAAATGATAGAAGGTATATTTAAATCCAATTTTTAGATAAATGCTTTTTGTTGTCATCCAGCTCTTAGCCTACACATAAATTGGTTTGATTCTGTAGTATCACGTCCGTTGCTAAGCAACCGAACAACAGGTAGGTGTTCCAACTTTTGCTGAATGAGTGAAGTTTGAAATAATAGGAACTAATAACCTTTTCCTACGCGTTTGGGGGCTGAGTTACCTTCATCTGTGTGTGTACATCTTTAATTGAATCTCCACACGTGGTCCCCGGGTGGTGCAAGTCAGGTGACAATCAACCAACTGGTGGCCGCACCGCCAACCGGCCTTGCCGTGTTCCGGTGCGATCTCTGGTGACACCATGCAGAGAGGGTGGGTCGGAATTGTTGCTCCTTTATGGTTTCTTACCTTACGGTGGCTCATTCCACTGCCACCTTCTCACAGATAATCATTCGTAATCACAAGTGAATCGGTATACTGGACTGGGGCGTTCCATCGTAGACTACATCATTACTTAACATCAGGCAAGTTGTAGTCAAGCGCCAGCCTATCGAAGAATAAAAAAATAATATTCCTAGTAAGCTCAATATCATCAAATTCGGTTCAGTGGTTTAGTGGTGAAACGGTAAGAGAAGGTTTCGTAGTAACGTATTTTCTTTGCGAAATTCGTAGCACTACTACGAAAAATTACGGTACTACGAAACTTCGTAGCAGTTACAGGAGAAATATATATTAATAAAGAAATTTTGTAGTAATCAAATGCTTTTACTCATGTGGAAATTTGTAGCATTAGTTAGTACGAAAAACTAAAGTGCTACGAAACTTCGTAGCAGTTAAAAGAAAATAAATAAATATTCTGGGACATTAACACACACGGTCATCTGGTCCCAAGCTAAGCAGAGCTTGTGTTATGGAAACCAGATAACTGGTATATACTATACATATAATACTTTTCTTTTGTAGATATATACTTATAATAGATATTTACACCCAGACTAGACACAAACACAAATGTTCATCATTAATGTTTGTCTCGGGTGGGAATCGAACCCACGACCTGCGGCGTGAAAAGCAAGTATCTTACCGACCACGCCACCGGCCCGCACTAGTTCGTAAATAAATAAAAAGCCATTTTATTTCCTTGCTATATTTTGATAATAAATTACAAAGTATTGTATTAGATTTACGCGAATTACAATATTTAAGTTGCGGTTTTGGTACAAGTAAAAAATAATAATTTACTCATACCAAAACCCAAGCAAAATCAACTCATAATTCAAGACACTGTGAGCTCAGTTTGCTTAAATCGGAACGCAACTTGAATATTAATGTTTGTAGGTAGTCAGTAATAATTGTGATTAATATTTTTTGAACATGAAGTCTGAAAAGACTTTGAATAGTCGGGATCTAAAATATAAAATAAACCGCGATAAAATCCGTTAAAAAGTAGTTTTATTTCAATAAATTACAATTTAAAATCAAAATTAATACAAATTCACAATCAACATTAAAATTCTTTGGTTATAAATTAATTATTTAACAAATGATTTTATTATTATTATTATTTCTATAAGTGACATATTAAGCAAATTTTTATTTTTAAGGTTCTTTTTTTTAGAGCAGCGGTGGCGCAGCGGTACGGGCCTCGCCTTAGAAAAATAAGGTCGCGGGTTCGAATCCTGGTCGTGCCCACACATCTTTGTGTGAATTGTTTCACTGCTCATTCGCTGCTCAACATCGGTGAAGGAAAACATCGTGAGGAAACCGGCATGTCTAAGAACTAATCATTCGAGGACATGTGACATCCCGCACTTGGCCAGCGTGTGTGGATTAAGGCCTAAACTCTCTCAACTCGTAAGATAGTTGAGAGAAGACCCGCGCCCAGCCGTGGGACACTAAAAAGAGTGGAAGTAAAGGTTTTTTTTGTGAAGGCCTCCAGTTTGTCACCTGATTTGTACCACCCGGGAACCACCTGTGGGGTCCGGCCGTTATGCCCCCATTCCGGGTTGCCCCCGGCCGGTATGCCCCCACATTGAAAAATTTGTTATTCCGGTTTGCCTCCGGCCGTCTTGCCTCCATTTTATTTTTAACAAGACGCTTGAGCAAATACTGTTGAAAACAAAAGTGTGTTTTACAATTTAATTTATTTTGTACTATGTGTCATTGTATGATAATTTCCTATTTTGTTTGATTGGTAAGGTTACCACATTACTGTAAATTAATAAAGATGAATAAATGTAAATGTAAATTAATGAGATGATACAAACAAAAAAGTGCCTTTTACTCATCAGTTATGATGATTATACTTTACATTTATTATTTTAACAATTGTCTACACAACCGTACTGAATCGAATATCATGACAAAAAGAGAAACTAAGGGGGCAACGCGGCCGGGGGCAAACCGGAATAACAAATTTTTCAATGTGGGGGCCAACCGGCCGGCCGGAGGCAACCCGGAATGGGGGCCGGACCCCACCTGTGGGGATTCAAATTAAAGGTGCACTCCATCCGACGCGACGAAGGTGACTCAGCTCCCTCAAAACCTTTAGTAAATTACAAGCGAAGTCAGGAACCATTTTGTGTTTCGCCCTTTAACCTATTTAATAGGTATTGAATTTATTTCCTTCTAACCGAATTACATCTAAATGCGTAAGATGGGGAGAAAATTTTCTCCACCAACACAAGTTTCACACCAAAACCAACCCTAAAACTGAGTGGATTGAGTTCAAAATCTAGTACAGAGTTTAAATATGCTTGAGACCCAGTGAGTCGGAAATTGTTGATAAAAGAATATTAACCTTATTGTATTGGAGTAAGGTTGAATTTTGTGTGTGAAGGGTAAACGTTTATTGAGAGCTGTTAGGGTGGCCAAGGTTTTTGAAATAATTTAACTCGACTCTGAAATAGACGTCACTTGTTTGATTCTTACTCAGGCACACATTATGGGGCTGAATCACCTTCGTCCGTGGGGGTGCACCTTTTATCTGAATCCTCACACGGAGATGTCGGGTGACAATATATTAACTAATTATTACAGTAAAAAACTTGAGAGGTGTCAAGGGACACACCCGGATGGAACGAAGTTCCTTTCGATTAATTAATGAAGGAATTGTAATAAAATTTAATTTTTTTTAAGTTATAATTTTTTTTTTCTATCTCTAGAGAGAGAGAGAGAGAGAGAGAGAGAGAGAGAGAGAGAGAGAGAGAGAGAGAGAGAGAGACAGACAGACAGACAGACAGAGAAACATGCGCACGCCGCACAGCTTACAATAGCTTACTATAGCAAAAAGTATCGTGACAACTTTTCGTAAGAATTTTTTCCGTCTAGCCCCCTTTCACAACGCGCGATAAGGAACTTCGTTCCAAAAATAAATGTCACAATTAGTACAATTGCTGAAGTCTCAAATTACGAAACATTTAAGTCATGATATGCCTTAAATACTTTTAAAGATTCGCGTTGTAATATTAATATTGTATTTGTAAGTAGACTGCTTGCGACCACGACCGGTGCAATCCGTGTGGAAACGTAAAGCTAAACTAAAGGTGAGCGCGGTAATTGCCCGTTATAATAAATATCTAATATATGACGGGTCGGTGGCGTGGTCGATAAGATACTTGCTTTTAACGCCGCAGGTCGTGGGTTCGATTCCCACCCGAGATAAACATTTGTTTAAATATGTCTGTTTGTCTTGTGTCTGGGTGTAATTATCTATATTAGTATATATTTACAAAAGAAATGTATTATATGTAGTATATTACCAGTTATCTGGTTTCCATAGTACAAGCTCTGCTTAGTTTGGGATCAGATGACCGTGTGTGTTAATGTCCCACTATATTATTATTATTATATAAAATTTCCATGTCACAATGTTAGTTACCGTACGCCTCCGAAACGGCTTTACCGATTTTTACCAAATTTTATATGCGTATTCAGTAGGTCTGAGAATCGGCTACTATCTATTTTTCATACCCCTAAGTGATAAGGGTTGTTCACATTTAAATTTTTGTTTTTAATTTTTGGACGAAATTTTTTGTTTTTGACAACCATAAAATGTCACCCTTCTATCACCGACCTCAATTTTTTAATAGCGAAATTAGTAATACGCGGTACGAAGTTCGCTGGTGCACCTAGTATACCTAAATGACCTACCCTTTACCCTTTTAACTTCACCTTGTATAAGCGTGATTGTGGGAATCTCCTGTTTCTCTAAACTCATGGTAACCATAACAATTCTCTCATAGAATTCTACGCTCGCTAGTTATTTAATAAACCGACGCCAGAGGGCGTTCAGCGCCATGACTCGAATATATTCAACGCTATTATACCGTCAAACATCGTGTCTCGTTTAAGAAATACCTCAGTAGTCCAATGGTTAGCGTGCTCGCCTCTAACCGCCAAACAGCTGCGGTGTCAGGGCCACTGACACCCCCGGGCAGTAATATTTAGGCACTCACATAAAGAAATCATTATCGAGTATTAATTTTTTGCTGACCCAATGTGAATGTAGTTTATGTTCAGATTTGGGAGGCGGACAAAAGAAACGAATTGAGTGATGTAAATTTATTATTATGCAGACTAGATACGATGTGCGGTGGGCCAGGAGGCCGAGGCCCGGCCGTCACCCCATCGCGCCCCCCCTAGCGCCGGCACTGCCGCCAAGATCACGGGTTTGAAACTCGCAACGGATGAAAAAGAGTCATAATTCCCCTTGCCTTTTTTCCATTTCTATTGTAGTCGGCTCCCAGTCTAACCTGATGCGGCTAGCTACCAGAATTATACGAGCGACTGCCATCAGACCTCGACACCCGTAGGGAACCTGTAGCCGAGATTTGATGTGGTACCTTTTTGACATAATTTTAATTACTTACATCTAAACAATGGACAATAATCTCGAACCATCTGACCCGGCAGACTTCGTACAGCCTCAATCGACTGCTGTTTCTAGGGTTTTCTCGGCAATTATTCGAATTTTTCTCATCTTTTAAACCTTCCCTAGACCTCCACGAACATTTCAAGACCAAGATAAGATAAATCCGTTCAGCCGTTCTCGAGTTTTAGCGAGACTAACGAACAGCAATTGATTTTTATTTATATAGATTACAATTGTTACGGTAAGTAGTATCTAATGGACCATATTACCTTTTAGTGGCGAAGAGTCCATAGAAGTCCATAGAGTCAATAGAGTCCATACAAGCCGATTCCCATCGGCTTCCCTTTAGGAAATGATCAATATCACACGTACTTAATAATATATTATTTAACGCCTAAAAGTTTTAAATAGCAACAAAAATAAGTATAGCATCAAGTGTAAGAACGATCAGAGAATGTATTGAAGAGACTTTAATAATAATAATATTAATATTCTGGGACATCAACACACACGGCCATCTGGCCCCAAGCTAAGCAGAGCTTGTGTTATGGAAACCAGATAACTGGTATATACTATACATATAATACTTTTCTTTTGTAAATATATACTTATAATTAATATTTACACCCAGACTCGACACAAACACAAATGTTCATCACTAATGTTTGTTTCGGGTGGGAATCGAACCCACGACCTGCGGCGTGAAAAGCAAGTATCTTACCGACTTATCTTACTTATCTTACCGTATTATTAATCGTATTATTTTCATAAGTAAGAAGTTGTTTGCGCTGCTCAATATCGGTGAAGGAAAACATCGTGAGGAAACCGGCATGTCTAAGAACTAATCCATTCGAAGACATGTGTCATCCACCAACCAGCACATGGCCTAAACTGTCTCATCTCGTAAGATAGTTGAGAGAAGACCCCTGCCCAGCTGTGGGACACTAAAAAGGGTTCTAGTCAATAACGACGTGTTCCTTATCTTTATATATTTAACAAGCGGCCCACCCCAGCTTCGCCCGGGTAGCTTCAGCCCACTCAACAATTTACAAAAGATGTGATAAATAAAGAACCGCTCAACCGATTTGTCCAAACTTCACATAAACCATCTACTAAATAGTCCGAACAATGCCTAAACATTTGGTTTGAATAGGTGAGCCCGTTTTTGAGTTATAAAATTACAACGAAAAGTGGCATTGATTTTTATTTAAATAGATTTTCTGGATAAGTAATTATGGTAAAACACATCGTATAAAATAAATAATAATATCTGGATGACCAAGCTTTGCCCGGTATTTTTTAAATAACATTTTCTATAAATGATTCCTAGCTATATCGATTTATCGCCCCCGAAACCCCCTATATACTAAATTTTATGAAAATCGTTGGAGCCGATTCCGAGATTCCAATTATATATATATAGATATACTAGCTGCCCCAGCGAACTTCGAACCGCGTATTTATTAAAAAAACATTGTCCAGCGGACAAAATTGTGAACCTAAACCATTCCCAGATCCCCTTGAACACACACAAAAAAATTCATCAAAATCGGTCCAGTCGTTTGAGAGAAGTTCAGTGACATACACACTCACAATGAGCAATTCTTGTATATATCTTTATATATATAATTCTATATATATAAAGATATATACAAGAATTGCTCATTTAAAGATATAAGATAAATAAAATGTTGTGAAAAATGGTGGTGTTCTAGTTAGAGTTATTTATTTAGTGTTTCAGTGATGCTTGTAATGTAATTTAAAATTAAGTTAACAATGACTTGTACGCCACACGGCAGAACGCAGTAGGACATTATTTATTTTGTATCATATTATTTACCTGTGTTTCACAAGAATAAATTGAAATTGAAATTGAAATTGAAATTCATATTTTAATCATTTAATCCCAATAATTATGGCTCCACAAGTTCACCCCTACTGTAGGTGGATCAACTCGCCCCTCGGGGTGAAATTGAACGTGTCTGGCGCACAACGGGGATAATAATGCGGTGATAATTGAACCCTCCCGAATGTACAAAGATATTTTATTGAGATGCGGAAATAGGAAATTTTCAGTAGCGAACGGAAAATCTTTTTTACTAAAGTGCTGTAATTCACTTCATCAATTCAACCCTTTTTTACTTCTACTACTGGGCACGGGTCTGCTCTCAACTATCTTACGAGTTGAGAGAATATAGGCCTTAGGATTAAGGCCTACACTTTCTTAACTGCAGGTTGGTGGACGTCACATAACCTCGAATAGTTAGTTCTTACATGCCGGCTTGCTTACGATGTTTTCCTTCACCGATGTTGAGCAGCGGTGATGAAACAATTCACACAAAATGTGTTGGCAAGATTGGTAATCAAACCCACGTCCTTATATTTCTAAGAAGTGTACTATCTACAAATTAATCTATGAGAAGAGGGTGGCGAGGTCAAGAATAATGTTGAGCACTCAGCTAAGGCTTGGCCTACATGGAGCTATCGAAATTAAAATACAGGATGCCCAACAAAAACTCCCTTGTGTTGTGAGTCATAGTGTGTTCGGACCGATTCATCGTCAGACGTCAAGTCTGACCGGTGACATCGCAGAGCTCTTCGCGTGAATGAAGTTTATGATTATGTGGAATGGCTGCGTTAACTGTTACCTAAAGAAGCGATTTAGACTAGAACCTAGAGCCTCGAGCCTAATTCACGTAATTTTCTAACGATGATCAAGTTGCGGAGCAGTTGCAATTAAGTTTGTGTCTTTGTGCAATTTTGTTTTGGAACGCAGTTTCTTATAGCGCGTTGTAAAGGAGGCTAGACGGAAAAAGTTGTCACGACACTTTTTGCTTAAGCTGTGCGGCGTGCGCATGTTTCTCTGTCTGTCTGTCTGTCAATAATTTGGCACTTCGTTCCATCCGGGTAGCCCGTGCCACCTCTCAAGTTTTTTTTTTATTCTAGTATAGACTGGCGCTTGACTACAACTTACCAGATTTTAAGCAATGATGTAGTCTACGATGGGACGCGCCAGCCCAATGTACGATTCACTCATGATTACGAATGACTTTCGGTGAGAAGGTGGCAGTAAAATGAGGCTCCTTAAGGTTGAAACCATAAAGGAGCAACAATTTCAACACACCCTCTTAAATGGTGTCACCAGACATCGCACCGGAACACGGCAAGGCCGCTTACGGTGCGGTTTTGTCTGATAGGTGGTCACTAATCACGGCCGAAGCCTCCAGTTGATTGTCACCTGATTATTCACGCCTACCTAAAGTTGTCTGCTAATCTTGATATTTTTAGTGTAAAAACCTTCAAAAGCCTTCATATTTATTTATTCATTCATTAATTCATTCATTATTCATTCTTTCATTCATTCATTCATTCTTTCATTCATTCATTCTTTCATTCATTCATTCATTCATTCATTCTTTAATTCATTCATTCATTCAGTCATTCATTAATTATTTCATTCATTCCTTCATTCATACATTCATTCATTCTTCCATTCATACATTCGTTCATTCTTCCATTCATTCATTCATTCATCTTCTTCTTCTTCTTCGTCTTCTTCTTCTTCTTCTTCTTCTTCTTCTTCTTCTTCTTCTTCTTCTTCTCACAGAACAAATTAGATTGTAAAGCAAAACTCATAACAACTACAATTTGAAAGTTAGTGTTTCTTTGAACTCTCAAGAATCTAGTACACTGAGATTTTTTTCTTTCATGCAATTTAAAGGGAGAGGTCGAAAGTGGGATAGAATTTTGAATTACCTCATTGGAAAGCTTATTTAATAAGCTATTAGAATTTATCTAAACACGAATTTTAGGAGCACCCATTTTTGGAAAATTTTGTTTTTGGCCATGGGGTTGCCAATTGCAATAATCATAATATTGCATTATGGATTCTTATTTTCAATTTCAAATTTAAAAACACTGGAGGGTGTAAAATTATTTTAAATACACCAAAAAAATTAATTAATTATGCTCTATTAACCTATGTAACTCAAATTGCTGTTCAAATTTACAATTATTTTAACCCCAGGCTCGAGCTATCGAGGTGACATTTTCCATACACGTTTAATTTTGATGACAAGTAATCAAAAAGTGCCGCCATTTTGAATCCAATATAGCGGACGGTACAAAATGGCGACTTATCGTTTTCATAACAACCCCTACAATATAAGTATCAAATGAAAGAGCTTGAAAACAGAAATACAATTGCAACAAGATTCTTTTTTATTGAAAGCATTTTTCTTTATTTTATTTTATTATTTGATACATTAGACGTCACTTCCGTTTGTACGAAAAAATGGAGTGCAATATTGTACAGAGGTGCGATAATAATATGTTGCGACAAAATGTTCAGCGTTTTAGTGTTTTTGGAGGCTGAGTCACCTACGTCCGTGGGTTTGAATCCCCACACGTGATCCCTGGGTGGTGTAAATTAGGTGACAATCAACTGGTAGTAGGCTTCAGCCGTGGTTAATGACAACCCACCAGACCAAACCGCACCGCCTAGCAGCTTTGCCGTCTGTGCGATGTCTGGTGACACCATGCAGAGAGGGTAGGTCGAAAATGTTGCTCCTTTCAGGTTTCTAACCATATGGAGGCTCATTCGACTGCCACTTTCTCACCGACAATCATTCGTAATCACGAGTGAATCGGTATACTGGGCTGGCGCGTTCCATCGCAGACTACATCAGGCAAGTTGTAGTCAAGCGCCAGCAAAAACAATAATATTTATCATGTCATTTCATCGCCATGTAAACCTATCTTATACATTCAACAGGCTCTATTGTACTGTGGGGGTAAATAAATATATATCTCTTTTTATTTCGAGACCTGCTTTGTAGTCTTAATGAGAGTTGCCTAGGAAAGAACTTAAGCAAATCTCACCAAGTGACAACGAGATCCATTTTAACAATAATAATATAGTGGGACATTAACACACACGGTCATCTGATTCCAAACTAAGTAGAGCTTGTACTATGGAAACCAGATAACTGGTAATATACTACATATAATACTTTTCTTTAACATTAGTTTAGCTACAAAAAGAGGGCCCGCTGTCCCAAAAACAAATGGCAATTAGGGCAAGTATATTCAAGTATATTTACCGGCACTAAGTAATGAATTACCTGTTGATTTGTTGTTAAATCTTAAAATGGGGGCGACCATTATTACGTGAGATGTTCTAGGGGAGGGGGGGGAACAAGCTAAATATTACCAAATCTCACGTAAGGGTAGGGGCGGTATTCGCAAATATCACGTAATTATTTTTCTCGCGAAAAACGGCGTAAAATTGCGTGAAAAATTGTTTCTAGAATAAAATATGGCCAAATCTGAGACAATAGTACGTTTATTTTTATTTATTTTTCGCGCGTTATGCTTCCTAGGACGGTGATTTTGGTGTCTATAGATCCGTCTCGACGAGGGCTATAAACTACGATGAAAAACAGCAATAGTTTGGTACAAAATTTTTAACTTCTAAAACAAAAAAACCGAAAAAATGCACGGTATTGGTATACTAAACGTTTCAAATAAGAATAGGATTGGAAATCCGCCATCTAGGACTGAAATGCGCAACAACTTCACATTTTTTAGTACAGTGAGCAAAAATGTGTTCGTTAAAATAATCACATCTAGACGAAAAAAAATAAAAATGCGTAATATTATCTTATAGCCGTTCGAGTAAGATTGGACAATAATATTATTTTGAAATGCATGGAAAAGTGATTTATGTAAAAACTTTACACAAGTATGTAGTTACAATGTAGCTACCTACCTAAGCAAATTTACGCGCTAGGATACCACAAACTTGCACACGAATTCATAATACACGGATAAAAACACACGTTTTAACTTAAACTCCGATTATTGTCGTCGAAAGTTAATATAATACGTTCGTATCTAAATATTCGACTCCAAATGTCCAATCTTACTCAAAAGGCAATAAGATTTACGCATTTTTTTTTCATCTAGATGTTATTACAATATCCAACAAATATTTTTGCTCACTGTACTAAAAAATGTGAAGTTGTTGCGCATTCCAGTCCAAGATGGCGGATTTCCAATCCTATTCTTATTTGAAACAGTACAACTAGTGAATTTTAGCTCTTTTTAGATTCGTACCCGCGACGTCCAAGATAAGGTGATCCCGAAATCCATAAGCCACTGAGGCTGAAGGGCTAAGATGTTCTAAATTCTCAGCTCGTTCAATAACCAGTCACCCACATTTTGTGCCCCTCATTGTCCTATATTAGACAAGGGCAACACGTGAAGGAACGTCGGATTTTTCTACAAGATGAAAGCGACAGTCCTCCACAAACTGAAAGTGTTTATATGAAATGAAATTAAATGAAAATATGCTCTATTTTTTTGCGACACGAGTTTACATAAAAATATTCAAATTTCTTTTCCTACCGTGCAGTGAATGACTGGCAACTACTGAGAAACACTGACAAACAACTCAGTAGGCTTTTTTCTTTTTTAATTGAAGTACTTATATCTATTACATTTTGTTTGTTTATTGTGTTGAAATTAGAGCGACTGAATTCCAAGCGTTTTCATCCGTTAGATAGTCTGAAATTTTATAATACGCTTTCTATAACGTAGATTTTATAATTATTTTAAATTTGTTAATAGTCATTTCCCTGATATTATTGGGAAGTTCATTGTAAAAACGTATACACTGCCCCTTAAAAGAGTTACTAATTACAATTTATTTCTTTGTCAGAAACATGGGTTTTTTATTCTGCAAGAGGCTGGCGCTTGACTGCAACTTGCCTGATGTTAAGCAATGATGTAATCTACGATGGGACGCGCCAGCCCAATATACCGATTCACTCGTAATTGCGAATGACTTTCGGTGGGAAGGTGGCAGTGGAATGAGGCTCCATACGGTTAGACACCATGAAGGTGCAACAAGATAGAGGAGGCGCATTATCCTCCTGAATCACCGCCAAGTCATTCAGTTCTGGGTCTCTGCTCTTTGTGCGCCATTTGGAGCGCTCCTTGGTCAAGGGTCGCCAGAAATGTTGTTCGGAAACGGTCGAGACGGTAGGTGTTGCAGTCCGCGAAGTCACCAGACATCGCACCGGAACATGACAAGATTACTGCGCGCAGAACTCGATTTGAATGTAGCCAAGCTTTAACAAGTTCCTCGCTTCAACCCTTTTTTTAGTGTCCCACTGCTGGGCACGGGTCTTCTCTCAACTATAACGAGTTAAGAGAATTTAGGCCTTAATCCACACACGCTGGCCAAGTGGTTGTTGGTGGAGGTCACATGTCCTCGAATGATTAGTTCTTAGACATGCCGGTATCCTCACGATGTTTTCTTTCACTGATATTGAGTAGCGGTGATGAAACAATTCACACGAAGATATGGGCACGACTGAGAATCGAACCCGCGACCTTATATTTCTTATTCGAGGCCCGTATTATGGCATGTTTCAGAATTAATCACCCCTATTTCTCCAACGTTTGTGGGTTAAGGCCTAAAGTCTCTCAACTCATAAGATAGTTGAGAGAAGACACGTGCCCAGTAGTGGGACACTAAAAAGGGTTGAAGTGACTTACCCATGGTGCTTGGTCCCTTTCAAAGAGGTATTATCAATAAAAGAACACGTTTCTTAAAGTAAAATGGTATTTATTAATTTTAAAATCCACTCTAGAATCATAAAGCAGATTCTCTATGACATATCATAAGAGAACTTACAGTCCATCAAATCTAAGAAGTACCGTTTGACAGTTCTAAACGTAGTACATTTAGAATTTTATTTTTTGTATGAAAATTATTGTTTTTATGTTATGTTAAAATAAAAATAGCTTCATAATTCAATTATTTTACAGGAAAGCTAATAAAAATAGTGTGAATTACGCCTCTATAAAGCTAATTTAATAGAAAACAGTGAAACGTCAAACGGTACCTCTTAGATTTGATGGAGTGTAAATATATTTCAAAATAAAATATAATTATTTTTGCAATAAAAACACAACACCGACTTCAAATATGTACCTAGAATTATACGTTTAGGACAATTGCTCTTGAAATTTTGTCAGGCGGCACGCGCTTAGCGTAAACAATGACGCTTCTTTTGATATAGCTCGAAAACTACTTGTCAGATCTTGATGAAATTTAAATAGAACCACACGAGAAGCACCAGCTTTCAAACAAAAAAAGAATTATAGAAATCGGTTTACGTACTACAAAAATATAATATTATATCTAATCTATACTAATATTATCAAGAGGAAAGATTTGATTGTTAGTTTGTAGCGAATAGGCTCAAAAACTACTGGACCGATTTCAAAAATTCTTTCACCATTAGAAAGCTACATCTTTACTGAGTAACATAGGCTATAATATATGTTAAAATTAGGGATCCGTATGAAAACTTCGATAATGTAACCCAAGGTGTGAAAAAATAAAGAAAAAAAAACATTATATCGCGTACGCTGCGGAAACTATTGACATTAGAGCAAATTGGAATATGTTGACAGAAAAAAATTGGCTTATGTATAGTTCTACCCACCCCAGCTTCGCACGGGTGTAATGTGTTAAACTTATAAACCTTCCTCTGGAATCACTCTATTTATTAAAAAAAACCGCATCAAAATCTGTTGCGTAGTTTTAAAGATCTAAGCATACATAGGGACATAGGGACAGAAAAAGCGACTTTGTTTTATACTATGTAGTGATATACAGATTCTCACAAGCTCAGTAAAATAGTCCGGTGAACCAATAAAGGCCCTTCCTGTCGATTGGGTTAGGTCACACGCAAAAAAAGTCACGCATTTTATTGATATAAGCATCCTAAGGTGATTTTTATCCTTGGAAAGCGAACGCATAGCCCTCGCCGAAGCTGTGTGGTCTGTTAGGATCCACATCATTTTCACGGTACTGGAAAAATAAAAAAAAAAGATTGAAGATATCTAAGTTTTTTTTTTACCTTATACTGTCCTACTAAAGAAAGAAAGAAAGAATAAAAATAAAGAGTAAGTGTGACCCATCAGTGCCAAACATGGACATTGCTCAGTAAACGCTGTGAGTACCTACTAGAGGCGACCCACAACACTGATTTTCAGCAATGTCCATATTCCCACAGTGTGACGCCAGGCGCCAAGGTTGCCAAAAGATCAAAAATGCTTAATTATTAATTAATACTTTGAAAACCAAAGACCTTTTTAAGCTATTGCATAGCTTCTATCGCGGGCCTTGAGCGTGGAGACCGAATTCAGAAATTCCGTAACGAAAATAACCTAACACCCCCCCACTCCGACCGGCACAGCGGTGATACTTTTTAGTATTGCCATCTATCGATGAATAGCAGAACTTTTAATGACTTTTTGAAATATCACGCTTGTATCTTTAGTTCAGCAATTCGCCTCTAGATGGCATTAGTTGTATCGGTAATATTGGTTGTAATTTATTTTCTTATCGACATTACAGTACCCTGGGCTGTTTTATTACCTGTCCATCATCCTCAGGACCTGCACTTGCAGTCGCCCTCCAATTGTTCACGAAGTAAGCGTTGCCAGCCCCCTTCTGACCTTCGGGACCCTAGAACAAAATGTATGCGTGCACTGGCTATTATATTTTAAACTAGTGGACCCCGCAGACGTCCTCCTGCCCGGTGAAGCAGTGCCATCTACCGGGTCCGAATCACGCTTACCAGATAGGCAGATTATAGTTATCGGGATACAGAGATGCCAGCGTATTCCATGTATTAGTAGTTCGCACAGTAAAAGTGGAAGCAAGCTACCTGGTTTACTGGTACTAGTTTACCTGGTTCTGTCCCCAGTTCTGGTTAGGTTCGGGTTTCTGTTGGTTGTACTGCTGCTGCAGATCATACTGCTGCCGCTGCTGAGAGTACGCCTGCTGATAATAGTTATCTGAAAAGTATAAAACCTTTGTATAATGTTTATACAAAGCAGAGAGTGCAGCGATGGCGCAGAGGTACGGGCCTCGCCTTAGAAATATACTCGACACTAACACTAATGTTTAATACAAACAATAGTATATTACGGGCCGGTGGCGTGGTCGGTAAGATATTTGCTTTTCATGCCGCAGGTCGTGGGTTTGATTCCCACCCGTGACACACATTAATGATGACCATTTGTGTTTGTGTCGAGTCTGGGTGTAAATATCTATTATAAGTATATATTTACAAAAGAAAAGTATTATATGTACCTATAGTATATACCAGTTATTTGGTTTCCATAACACAAGCTCTGCTTAGCTTGGGACCAGATGACCGTGTGTGTTAATGTCCCAGAATATTTATTATTTATTACCAGTTATCTCTGCTTACTATGCGTTTCAAATGAGAATAGGATTGGAAATCCGCCATCTTGGACTGGAATGCGCAACAACTTCACATTTTTTAGTACAGTTAGCAAACATTTTTCGTCGATATAATAATCACATCTAGATGAAAATAAAATAAAAATGCATATATCTTACTGCCGTTCGACTAAAATTGGGCATTTGGAGTAGAATATTTAGGTACGAACATATTTTATTAACTTCCGACGATAAAAAGCGGTGCTATAAGTTAAAACGTGTGTTTTATGTGTGTAAAAGAATTTGTTTACAATTTTGTGGTATCCTAGCGTGTAAATCTACTTAGGTAGGTAGCTACATTGTAACTACATACCTTATTAAAGTTTTTACATAAATCACTTTTCCATACATTTCAAAAATTTTGTGCTGACGCTACTTTTGCATAGTTTTTGGTATGACGTTAGCCGCGAGTCCAGTCCTATTCTTATTTGAAACGCATAGTAGTTTGGGATCAGATGACCGTGTGTGTTAATGTTCTACTATATTATTATTATTATATTATTATACCTTACCATTATTTTGAGGTGCGACTGGCTCAGGACTCTTAGGTAAATGGCTGCCTTCCAGGATCTAAAAAAAACACAGCTTTTTTATTCTGAATAGGCTTACGTTTGTCTACAACTTGCCTATGGCGCGTTCCATCGTACACTACATCATTGCTTAACATCAGGTTGTAGTCAGGCGCCAGCCTATCGAAGAATAAAAAAAAATGCTCATGAACTAAATACTGAGCATTGACCACGTTTTACATTGATGGCTCACACATATATTTTTACTTTTTCCTGTTATATTCTTTTCTTTATGTTTTGTTACTTGTTTGCTTGTGTGTGTATGTGCTTTCTATCGTGGGCCTTGCTTGAGACCGAATCCAGAAATTCTGTAACGAAAATAACCTAACACCCCCCACTCCGACCGGCACAGCGGTGATACTTTTTAGTTTTGCCATCTATCGATGAATAGCAGAACTTTTAATGACTTTTTGAAATATCACGCTTGTCTCTTTAGTTCAGCAACTCGCCTCTAGGTGGCATTGGTTGTATCGGTAATATTGGTTGTATTGTTGGTTGTAATTTGGTTTCGTATCGGTCACCACGCTCGAAAAGTGTAACTTGAATTAATATCAAAGAAAAAAAAACAATGGAAAAAAAATACTGCAAAAATAAAATAAATAAATATTTAAAATTACATAAGTTGATAAAAAATGCTATGCAATAATAGCTTTACCGCGGCAGTCTCCGAGTGCTACACGTCTTTTTATTATTTCTTACTGACCTGGAACCCCTCTTTTCCAGCTCTATACTTGAGTTTGACCATCTGCCCGCTGGGATCCTTGTACTGGTAAGATCCGACCCTGGTTCCATCTGGTTCAATTACCTCTCCAGCTGCGAGGCCGTTGTCTGAAGCATATTCGAAGCGGAACGCCCCATCTGTGAATAATAATAATATTAGGACATTAACACACACGGCCATCTGATCCCAAACTAAGCAGAGCTTGTACTATGGCAACCAGATAACTGGTAATATACTACATATAATACTTTTCTTTTGTAAATATATACTTAAATATAGATAATTACACCCAGACACAAGACAAACAGACATATTTAAACAAATGTTTGTCTCGGGTGGGAATCGAATCCACGACCTGCAGCGCAAAAAGCAAGAGTGTACGTACGAACCAGAAGAGTGTAGGTACAAAACAGAAGAGTGTAAGTTCATACCAGAAGAAAGCGATTGTTTGTGATGCAAGATGGCGGCTTGCTGCTCCTTGCTGAGGGCATACGGCAGCCGCCACGGCTCTGACTTTGGCAGAGGACTGGCGCCAGGTACTGCTGTGTGCCGTTCTAGAAAATAAAATACGAGTAAATCAACTCAGAATTCAAGACACTGTGAGCTCAGTTTGCTTAAATCGGAACGCAACTTAAATATTAATGTTTGTAGGTAGTCAGTAATAATTGTGATTAATATGTTTGGACGTCAAATACCTCAGTCCACCCGTGAACATGAAGTCTGAAAAGACTTTGAAACGTCGGGATCTAAAATCTAAAATAAACCGCGATAAAATCCGTTAAAAAGTAGTTTTATTTCATTACGAGTACATCCGCCAAAAACATATTAAAAGCAATTGAGGGCTGAGTCACCGTCGCCCGTGGGAGAACAACTTTTATTTGAATCCCCACACGTGATCCACGGTAGGCGCAAATCACGTATTTCCATTTGCTAAATTGTTATAAACTTCTTCAGACGTAACTTATTGGTGGACATGATGCTTAATGATCTCTGTCATAATAGGTTTGATTGCGTTTGGATTATTAATAACATAAATTAAACTATGCGCAGAGTACCTATTTTTTCGTGCGTGCAGCCGGCTCCATCGAATTATAAGACGTTGTCACGTTAAAAAAATTGGTTGCCTGTAAAGTCGGTATACGGGCGAAAGTTTTACGTGACAACGACTTTGAGTGGTAAAATAATTTTAATGTGAATATTCATTCGTATAGTAGGAAGAAGGATGAAATAATAGTAACAATTTATAACATTTATTTATACAAAGAATAATATTTAAAACATTAATTTATACAAAGAATCTCGCTCTTAGGCGGGCTAACTGTGCTCGAGTGGAAGGGACGCGTGCCTTTCACTTTTTATGTCTGTCTCTCTCGCTCTTAGGCGGGCTAACCATGCCCGAGTGGAAGGGACGCGTGCCTCTCACTCGCTCTCATTGTGAGCGCATAACGTGAGCGGAGCGTAACGCAGTTTCTTGAAGTGTCACCCGGCAAACCAATTTATAAGACGTTGTCACGCCAAAATCATAACTTAGTTTATTTCCTGTTTTAATCTTTATTTATTGTAACCGTAATGTGTAACTGCTTTTTGGAACGAAGTTTCTTATCCCGCGTTGTGAAAGGGGGCTAGACGGAAAAAATTCTTACGAAAAGTTGTCACGACACTTTATACTATAGTAAGCTATTGTAAGCTGTGCGGCGTGCGCATGTTTCTCTGTCTGTCTCTCTGTCTGCCTCTCTCTCTCTTGATTAAGTTTATATTACATTATATTTGTTAGTAATAAAAAAAATATTATTATAACTTAAAAAAAATAAAATTTTATTACAATTCCTTCACTAATTAATCGAATGGAACTTCGTTCCATCCGGGTGTGCCTTGACACCTCTCAAGTTTTTTTGTTCCAATAAAGAAAAACACACAAACCTCTCCAAGGTTCACTGACAGGAGCAGGTCCTCGCCATGGGTCTACAACTGTTGTCTGTGGTTGCACATCACTCCTGGCTGGTGAGAATAACGGTCGAGGGTAGCTCTCACTCTGCGGGAAAAGAGAAATACTTTAACATGGTTTTTATTTCACACAAATTCACAATAATAGTAGGGGAGCCGAAGATGCTAAATGTGTAGTTACTCGAGCGTCGTTGATACTTAGTCGGCTTTATAGATTAAGTGGAAGTAAAAAAAGGTTACATCATGTGCACCTCTTCAGCGGTGG
This sequence comes from Meganola albula, assembly GCA_936450015.1. Classification (NCBI taxonomy): domain Eukaryota; kingdom Metazoa; phylum Arthropoda; class Insecta; order Lepidoptera; family Nolidae; genus Meganola; species Meganola albula. Next base: position 5,973,489 of record OW388169.1, on the reverse strand, counting down.
TAAAAGGTTTTCCAGTTTTCTTTTTAAGATTTTGTTAATTCCAAAGCGAGAAAAAATGTCAGTGTTTGCTTCTCCGGGATTAACTAAACTAAAGTGGATCCAGGTGACTTGAAAGCATCCTGAATTTATAGCTCTCCCTTTTCCTTGCTCTTGGTTCAAATCGCCTGATTGTTAATATTCACACTTATTAACATCTAATGTACTTATCATTCATTATTCTGACGAATTCGAGTATTTTCACCAAACAAATATGTCTTAGAAATATTTTGATTGGCTACTGTAAACTCCCGGCTCTATACACGAAGCTAAGATTTGGTGTAGGTATTCAACACAGCGCAAGGTGTCCCCTATCTCTTAATCTGACGCGCTGGAGTAAATCCAAAAATCCCCTCTTCGGCTCCCTTACTATAATTAGAGAACGCTGTGGTCTGAAAGAAGATGTAGTGACAAAGGTGGAGAAAAGCATGCTTAGGTGGTTTGGTCATGTGGAGAGGATGCATGATAGACGGTTGACGAAATATACATGGAGGTGAGTGGAAACGCTGGGAGATGACGACCTAGGAGGACATTCGCTGATCTCATCGGGGACGTCCTTCAAAAGGTACAGGTGCGTAGCACTTACAACCGCTGCATGTATGACTAGATGTGTGAACATTAGTGAGGCTATAGGCCGACCGTTTAACTCACGTATCGCCATCTGAGGTACAAAGTCATACAACATTAATTAAATCTCATAAAGATCTATTTAACCACAGATAAAAGTAATGTAAGACTATTCGTCACTAATATCCATATCGCTTGAATCATCATCACTGTCTGTGCAGCTTGACGAGTCAGAATCTTGGCGATAGGCGATACGCGAGTTAAACGGTCGGCCTTTATGTATGTTTAGATGGTAGCAAGTAGCGCTCTATAATCTCTGCCTACCCCCATGGGAAAAAGGCGTGATACACAATATTATACAACCTGAAGGAAAGGCTATACCATACATGAAACCAGACATTCTTCAGCTCATTACTAATGACTATGTGAAGTTAGAAATTAATTTGTATTACATATTGAAATAGCTGTTTGTCTGACGGGCCGGTGGTGTGGTCGGTAAGATATTTGCTTTTCACGCCGCAAGTCGTGGGTTCGATTCCCACCCGAGACAAACATTTGTTTAAATATGTCTGTTTGTCTTGTGTCTGGGTGTAATTATTTATATTTAAGTATATATTTACAAAAGAAAAGTATTATAATATGTAGCACTAGCGACCCGCCCCAGCTTCGCCCGGGCAGCTTCAGCCCACTCAACAATTTACAAAAAATGTGATAAATAAAGAACCGCTCAACCGATCTTGTGCAAACTTCACATAAACCATCTACTAAATAGTCCGAACAATGCCTAAACATTTGGTTTGAATAGGTAAGCCCGTTTTTGAGTTATAAAATTACAACGAAAAGTGGCATTGATTTTAATATTTAAACTAGCTGCTCCAGCGAACTTCGTACCGCGCAAAATTGTGAATCTAAACCATTCCCAGATCCCCTTGAACACACACAAAAAAATTCATCAAAATCGGTCCAGTCGTTTGAGAGAAGTTCAGTGACATACACACTCACAGAAGAATTATATATATAAAGATATATTACGAGTTATCTGGTTTCCATAGTACAAGCTCTGCTTAGTTTGGGATCAGATGACCGTGTGTGTTAATGTCCCACTATATTATATTATTATTATTATATATATTATTATTATTATATAATATACAATGAGAGAGACAGGTTATATCTCTGTCTTTGTCTATTTAATTGATGCTTACACTTTTTAAACTCCAAGGTCTTTCCATAGGTTGAAATAGAGCTGGTCTTACCTAAACAAACAGAAAAATATTTCTTATTAATATTATTGGAGCGAAGTTCCTTATCGCGCGTTGTGAAAGGGGGCTAGACGGAAAAAATTCTTACGAAAAGTTGTCACGACACTTTTTGCTATAGTAAGCTATTGTAAGCTGTGCGGCGTGCGCATGTTTCTCTGTCTGTCTGTCTGTTATTACGAAAATTGAGCCTACTGATTAAGTTTATATTACATTATATTTGTTAATAATAAAAAAAATATTATTATATCTTAAAAAAAATAAAATTTTATTACAATTCCTTCGCTAATTAATCGAAAGGAACTTCGTTCCATCCGGGTGTCCCTTGACACCTCTCAAGTTTTATCTTGCCCGCGTGGGATATATGTAGTTGAAAAGGAGCCTATTTTTGGGGTCATCGCCTCCGTACGTCGGAGTGCACCTTTATACTGAATTCCCACAGCTGGTCCCCGGGTGGTGCAAATCAGGTGACGATCAACTGGTGGTAGGTGCAGTCGTGGTAAGTAACCACCCACTAGACAAACCTCCTCCGTCAAGCGGTCTTGCCGTGTTCCGGTGCGATGTCTGGTGACACCACGCAGAGAGGGTGGGTCGGAATTGTTGCTTCTTTATTGTTTCTAACCATAGTGTCTCATTCCACTGCCACCTTCTCACCGATAATCATTCGTAATCACGTGTGAATCGGTATATTAGGCTGGCGCGTTCCATCGTAGACTACATCATTGCTTAACATCAGGCAAGTTGTAGTTAAGCGCAACCCTTTTTCAGAATAAAAAAAGAGTTGTTACTCTTTAACTTGAAGCGGAATAAAAAGAAAAAAAATAAGAAATATGGGGGACAAAGTCCATTTTAACTAAAGTCTTATAAGATTTTTATGAATAAGACCGTTCCTCTAGCTATAATCTGCCTGTCTTCAAGTCACGAGTGACTCGTTCTTTACTGGGTAAGCGCGTTTCATCGTAGACTGCATCATTGCAGAACAACAGGTACAGAATAAAAAGAAGTGTTGCGTCAGTATAATTTGCCACAGAGTATTTATAATTACAACAGACTATATAGCAGGTCATGTGTTAACTGGTCCGAACTCAATCAACTGTGTAGGTTTGGTAATAACTGTTAATTATACGTATGAAATGATTGTTTTATATCATGAAAACTAGCGACCCGCCCCGGCTTCGCATGGGTGCAATGCTGATACCAAATATATTTATTTAACTTAACAATGAGAAGGTGGCAGTGGATTGAGCCTCCATAAGGTTAGAAACCTTAAAGAAGCAACAATTCCGACCCACCCTCTCTGCACGGTGTCACCAGACATCGCACCGGAACACGGCAAGGCTCGGTGCTGCGGCTTTGTCTGGGTGGTCACTAACCACCGCCGAAGCCTACCAGTTGATTGTCACTTAATTTGCACCACCCGGGGACCACGTGTGAGGGTTCAATTAAAGGTGTAGGTACACTCACGGACGAAGGTGACTCAGCCCCCAAAATAATTGTTTTTCGTAACAAAAGCTCTGCTTAGTATGGGATCAGATGACCGCACAGACTAGTAAGAGAACCTAAATGACCGTGTGTGTTAATGTCAGAGCATAATATGCGTTTCAAATAAGAATAGGATTGGAAATCCGCCATCTTGGACTGGAATGCGCAACAACTTCATATATTTTAGTACAGTGGGCAAAAATATTTGTTCGATATAATAATAACATCTAGACGAAAATAAAATAAAAATGCGTATAATATCTCATTGCCGTTCGAGTAAAATTGGACATTTGGAGTCGAATATTTAGGTACGAACATGTTTTATTAACTTCCGACGACAAAAAGCGGTGTTATTAGCTAAAACGTGCGCTTTTATCCGTGTATATGAATTTGTGTACAAGTTTGTGGTATCCTAGAGCGTAAATTTACATAATTAGCTGCATTGTAATTACTTAAATATGTAAAGCATTGACATAAATCACTTTTCCATACATTTCAAAATATTATTATTGTCTGTGGTTTGACATTTTGTGCTGGCATTACTTTTACTTGGTGTTTGGTATGAAGTTAGCCGCGAGTTCAGTTCTATTTCTATTTGAAACGCATAGTAGGTATCTAATATTTTTCTTTTGTAAATAATAAATGTCCTAGGATTACCTGTCTAAAGGTCTGTGGCGCGTAGAACGGTCCATCTTGAGCTCGTACACACGTAACGATCAGACACCAAAAACATATTAACTGAAAAAAAAATTGGTTGCCTGTAAATTCGGTATACGGGCGAAAGTTTTACGTGACAACGACTTTGAGTGGTAAAATAATTTTAATGTGAATATTCATTCGTATAGTAGGAAGAAGGATGAAACATAGTTGAGTGGGAGAGAGACGCAAGGCATTCGGCGGGCCTCTCTCTCGTTCGGTGACTCATCGTAACGTTACCGAGCGTTACACTTTTTCATAAGTGCCTCCCAGCCGCAACCTAATTTAAGACGTTGTCACGTCAAAAAATAAACAGCTTTTAACCTCCAATAACTGCAAAGTTATTTTTTTATACTGTGACTGCCTTATTTAAAAAAAATTAAGACTAGCATTGTTTTAGATTTACGCGAATATCACACATTGTAATAAACGTCGCGATCTAAAATCTAAAATTAACCGTGATAAAATCCGTTAAAAAGTAATTTTAATGCAGATTTAAGACTCTTCACAGTCCATCAAATCTAAGAAGTACCGTTTGACAGTTCTATACGAAGTACATTTAGAATTTTATTTATTGTATGAAAATTGTTTATGTTATGTTAAAATAAAAATAGCTTCATAATTCGTAAATTTACTTAGGTAGGTAGCTGCATTGTAACGACATACCTAAGTAGGTAAAGTTTTTACATAAATCACTTTTTCATATATTTTCTAAATAATATTATTGTCTGTGGTTTGACATTTTGTGCTGGCGTTACTTTTGCTTGGTTTTTGGTATGAAGTTAGCCGCGAGTCCAGTCCTATTCTTAGCCTTACATTATTTAATAAATGTTTTGAACGAAAAAAATATTATGAAAACGAATTTTGACAGGTTTAACTTTTTTTTTAAACTACCAAAATTGTGGTAGCCTCCCACAACAGGCCAAAAATAAAAATAATAATTGAATTAAAAACTTTTTTCGTATTATCGAACTCGTACTATCAATTCGAAAACCTCCAAAATTTTTTAAGTCAGTTAAAATCAATTCTACAGTCCATCAAATCTAAGAAGTACCGTTTAACGTTTCACTGTTTTCTATTAAATTAGCTTTATAGAGGCGTAATTCACACTATTTTTATTTTAACACAACATAAACAATTTTCATACAAAAAATAAAATTCTAAATGTATTACGTTTAGAACTGTCAAACGGTACTTCTTAGATTTGATGGACTTTAGTTAGAAGGTCCTTCGTTAAAATACCTATGTACTTACCCTCATTATGAACTTTTCGATGTACGTTCACCCATTAAATGTTCAGCATCAGTAGCGTCTGCGCATATATACACGTTTTGTAATACTCAATAGACCGCGACATGTTAATAAACATACGCATTATACAATTGACCACTCAGCGGTTCGCATCTATCTCAAGAAAAGTAATTTGTTATTGGAACGATTGCAACGAAGTTCCTTATAGCGCGTTGTGAAAGGGGGCTAGACGGAAAAAATTCTTCGAATTCGAAAAGTTGTCACGACACTTTTTGCTATAGTAAGCTATTGTAAGCTGTGCGGCGTGCTCATGTTTCTCTGTCTGTCTGTCTCTCTCTCTCTCTCTCTCTCTCTCTCTCTCTCTCTCTCTCTCTCTAGAGATAGAAAAAAAAAATAATAAAAAAATATATTATTATAACTTAAAAAAAAATTACAATTCCTTCACTAATTAATCGAAAGGAATTTCGTTCCCATCTGGGTGTCCCTTGACACCTCTCAAGTATTTTTTTTGTTTACCGGGGGGAAATCTTTATGGATTCTCCCGCCCTGTATGGGCACAGAGCGGGGGGTATGTGGAACTCCATACCTACTGGTTAAAACTAAAACCCCCGGGTGTTCCTTCTCGCATCCTAGCTAGGGTGTCACGGGAAATTACAACTTGCCTGATGCAAAGCAATGATGTGGTCTACGATGGAACACGCCTGCCTAATATACCGATTTATTCGTGATTACGAATGATTTTCAGTGAGAAGGTGGCAGTGGAATAATGCTCCTATGGTAAGCATACAAACTGTTCATGTACCTCGGCAGAGGGGAACAAGCGCAAAATTAGTTCAGCGTAAAATTTTCTAAGGAGTGAATCACTACATAGTATAAAACAAAGTTGCTTTTTCTGTCCCTATGTCCCTATGTATGCTTAGATCTTTAAAACTACGCATCCGATATTAGTGCGGTTTTTTTCAAAAAGATAGAGTGATTCCAGAGGAAGGTTTATAAGTATAACACATTACACCCGTGCGAAGCTGAGGTGCGAAGCTAGTATACATTTTTATAGATTAAACGAAAAAAGCGCGGTTAGCCGCCTTGCGGTAAAACGGACAGTGAGTAGATACATGCATTTAGCTGTTTACAAACCAAAACTTACTCAACGCCATAATGTAAGTTGATTTACTAGCTATAGAAGAGGCCTATGTCCAGCCGTGGACTAAATCAGGCCCATTTCTTACTGGAGAATGTAGTCATAATAATCTCCTTTGACGGGCCGGTGGCGTGGTCGGTAAGATACTTGCTTTTCACGCCGCAGGTCGTGGGTTCGATTCCCACCCGAGACAAACATTAGTGATGAAAACATTTGTGTTTGTGTCGAGTCTGGGTGTAAATATCTATTATAAGTATATATTTACAAATGAATAGTATTTTAAGTATAGTATATAAGTACCAGTTATCTGGTTCCCATAGTACAAGCTCTGCTTAGCTTGGGACCAGATGACCGTGTGTGTTAATGTCACAGAAAAAAAATTGGTTGCCTGTAAAGTCGGTATACGGGCGAAAGTTTTACGTGACAACGACTTTGAGTGGTAAAATAATTTTAATGTGAATATTCATTCGTATAGTAGGAAGAAGGATGAAATAATAGTAACATTTATTATAACATTAAAACATTTATTTATACAAAGAATTATATTTAAAACATTAATTAATACAAAGAATCTCGCTCTTAACTCGTGCTCGAGTGGAAGGGACGCGTGCCTTTCACTTTTTATGTCTGTCTCTCTCGCTTTTAGGCGGGCTAACCATGCCCGAGTGGAAGAGACGCGTGCCTCTCACTCGCTCTCATTGTGAGCGCATAACGTGAGCGGAGCGTAACGCAGTTTCTTGAAGTGTCACCCGGCAAACCAATTTATAAGACGTTGTCACGTCAAAAAAAAGGTTTTGACCATACAGCCTTGTCTTATTTTTATTTTCTTTCCGGTATCAATCAAAATATATATAATATGCTAAAGGCAATGTCTAATTTATCAAATCCAAAAGGCTAACGCCGTGTCTGTTTTAACCGCAAATCAAGAAATTTAGACAAATTTTTGTTTTATTCTGCGATAGGCTGGCGTTTGACTACAACTTGCCTGTTGTTAAGCAATGAAGCGTAGTCTACGATGGAACGCGCCAGCTTAGAATACCGATTCACTCGTGATTACGAATGATTATCGGTGAGAAGGTAGCAGTGGAATGAGCCTCCAAGGAAACCTTAAACTAGCCACAATTCCGACCCACCCTCTCTGTATGGTGTCACCAGACATCGCACCGGAACACGGCAAGGCCGGTTGGCGGTGCGGCTTTGTCTGGTGGGTGGTCACTAACCACGGCCGAAGCCTACCACCAGTTGATTGTCACCTGATTTGCACCACCCGGGGACCACGTGTGGGGATTCAATTAAATCCAATGTTCTTTGTATAACGTAGACATCCGTTATAAAGAGATTTTTGAGAATTCATACTCTAAAGGGGTGAATATTAAGTTCAAGCTTTCCATGGAACTACGGCATTCCTTGTGTTAGCTTGACATCTGTTATGACCTAAAACTTGCACATTAAACTCGATAATAATAAGTATCTATATGATTGTTCTATAAATTATTTCAACCGCCTATAAACCCAATATTAATTCCGACTACAATGCGTCGCGCGCTTTCTCCAAAGAAAGCCATAAAGAAGCCATAAGAGCCATAAGAGCCAATCAATCACTCCGTTCTGAATGAATGAGCAAGTGTTAGTAGATCTCGCTCGTCATATTGGCAGTCGCCACTCTCGCGCCACCTACGTCATTCAATGTTGCCAACACTTGTTGTTAGATATATAATTTTCAAAAAAAATGAAGTTTATTGTGAAAATCTAAAACTATAGGCCGACCGTTTAACTCGCGTATCGCCATCTGAGGTACAAAGTCATAAAACATTAATTAAATCTCATATAGAACTATGTGTCTACCCCGTGTACATTATTGTGTGCAGTGTGTTACATAACATCTATTAGTACACACTCAGCCGCGACAGACAACCTACTTGATAGAATCTTTATTAAAGTGTAGCACGATTTCAACCGACTTCAAAATAGAGCAGGTATTTAATTCGAGTCTGGGTGTAATTATCAATATTTAAGTATATATTTACAAAAGACAAGTATTATAAGTAGTATATTACCAGTTATCTGGTTTCCATAGTACAAGCTCTGCTTAGTTTGGGATCAGTGTTAATGTCCCACTATTATTAATTTTAATTTTAATATTATTATTTGTTTAGAGGCGATGTCGTCTGAATTAAATAAATAAAACACATTAAAAATAAAATGATTTAATCAATAACATTATTTATTACAAGAATTAAAAAATAACTTAAACATTATGGGTTCTACATAATAAACCTCGCGCTGGTTATGTATATAACAAAATGTGTGAATCAAAAAAGAATTTTAAGGATAAGCTTAAGTGGTGTCAAGCAAACAAACAGCAGATAAAAATGGACATTTTGGCTATGCATCACTCAAAAAAGATTTTTTCAAATTTTTGGAAACAAACTAAAAGGTTAAACCCTAAACCTAGTATTCCAGCAAATGTAGAAGGGATAAGTGAACCCTCACTTATAGCTGAAATGTTCAAAGAACATTTTAAAGTACAGTCACCCGTATGTACAGCCACAAACGAATTTATTAATAATAATAATAATAATTCTTATAATAATAATAGTAATAATAATAATGATTCTTATAATAATAATAGTAATAATAATAATAGTAATAATAATCTTAAGAATAATAATTGTGACAGTAATAATTTCGATTGTAAGACTAATTTTAATAAAAATAATAATGCAACAAAAGTAGTTAGGATTACAGCTAGAGACATCAAATCTGCTTTAAAAAAAATGACTAGGGGCAAATCTCCTGGGCATGATTACTTAAGTATTGAACACCTGCAATTTGCGGGTCCACATTTGCCTCGGGTCCTAGCCTTGTTCTTTTCCCTTTGCTTAAGTCATGGATATTTACCAGATAGCATGTTAAAAACGTTGGTGGTACCTATCGTTAAAAACAAGACTGGTGATTCGAGTGACAAGTCCAATTACCGACCAATATCATTAGCAACTATTGTAGCTAAAGTGCTGGACAGACTGCTGGACCAGCATCTGGACGCTCATGTTAAGCTTCACGATGCTCAGTTTGGCTTTAGGCCGGGTCTGTCTACTGAAGCCGCTGTCTTGTGCCTCAAGCATACTGTCCAGTACTACACTGCCAGGAATACACCTGTTTATGCTGTATTTCTGGACTTGTCCAAAGCATTCGATCTGGTCCAATATGATTTACTCTGGAAAAAGCTTTATAGGGATACAAGTATGCCGCATGAGTTAATATCCATCTTAAAATACTGGTATGGAAATCAAAAGAATTATGTAAAGTGGTCTGGAGGGCTTTCAAACATGTACAGCTTGGAATGTGGTGTGAGGCAGGGGGGGATAAGCTCGCCAAGCCTTTTCAATCTGTATATGAATGAGTTGATTGTTGAGCTCAGCAGCACCAGTGTCGGATGTTCTATTGACGGGACCATTGTCAACAACATAAGTTACGCTGATGACATGGTGCTGCTGTGCCCATCAATAAGTGCTCTAAATAAACTTTTAGGCATTTGCGAGCGGTTTGCTGTGGCCCATGGACTCAGGTACAATACAACAAAAAGTGTGTTACTTGTATTTAAGGCTGGTAATAAAACCTACAAAGTTCCTTCTATAAGGCTCAATAATGCACCCATTGTACAAGTTAACAGTTTCAAGTACCTGGGTCACTGGGTCACAGAATCGCTAAAGGATGAGATGGATATAGAACGGGAGCGCAGGGCTCTGTGCATTCGAGCTAATATGCTTTCCCGCAGGTTTGCACGATGTTCTAAACAAGCTAAAATCACGCTTTTCAAAGCTTACTGTAACTCATTATACACGTGCAGCCTGTGGATGAATTACACTCAAGGAGCATACAGGGCCCTGCGTACTCAATATAACAATGCCTTCAGGGCGCTGTTGGGGTTGCCGCGCTACTGCAGTGCCTCAGGGATGTTAGCTTCGTCGGATGTTGATAGCTTATCGGCTATCATCAGAAAGCGTACAGCATCCCTGTTGCAGCGGGTGCGGGGTGCCTCCAACAGCCTCCTGAAGACAGTAGCGGGGAGATTAGATGTGGACAGTGCCATTATGAGGCACTGGACCCGCATCCATCTAATAAAGGACACGGCATTATCAGTAAATCGATTTGTACCTATAGCAATGTATGTACCTACTTATTACTAACATAGTTTGTAAGATCATTGTTACTAACACTATGGATTCCGGTCCGAAATAAATGATTTTTATTTTTATTTATTTATTTATTTATTATTAGTGCAGTTTTACTTCAAACCTTTTTATCCCACTGGTGGGCGAGGGTCGTCTCTCAACTATCTCACAAGATGAACCAATTGTCATATTTTTGTCACATGTTATAAAGGTAAAAGAGGATGTCTCCATCAGTAATAATTGTGATTAATATTTTTGGACGTCAAATACCTCAGTCCACCCGTAAACATGAAGTCTGAAAAGACTTTGAAACGTAGGGATCTAAAATCTAAAATGAACCGCGATAAAATCCGTTAAAAAGTAGTTTTATTTCAATGTGTGATATTCGCGTAAATCTAAAACAATACTAAGGTCAAAGAGGGTTCACAAAAACAGCTGTGGTTAATTCGTGATAATTTATGCCAAATTAAAAAAAAATGTTATTTTAATTAAATACTAGCTACCCGCCCCAGCTTCGCACGGGTGCAATGTGTTATACTTATAAACTTTGCTCTGGAATCTATTAAAAAAACCGCACCAAAATCCGTTGCGTAGTTTTAAAGACCTAAGCATACATAGGGACATAGGGACAGAAAAAGCGACTTTGATTTATACTATGTGGTAAAGACGACCTCGGCAGTCGGGCGGTGTAAGCCGTCCGATTGGGCTTTACTGTGCCTGGAAGGTCACGGGTTCGATTCCCGCCCCGGACAATATTTTTGTACCAACAAATATCTGTTTCGGTGTCTGGATGGTTGAGGGACTACCCTCCGTGCCTCGGAGAGCACGTTAAGCCGTCGGGCCCGGGCCATGTAGTCAGAAGCCAATATACTCTGACACCTGGTCTAACCATCTCGGGTACTGGTTCCCTACGGGTGTCGAGGTCTGATGGCAGTCGCTCGTATAATTCTGGTAGCTAGCCGCATCAGGTTAGACTGGGAGCCGACCACAATAGAAATGGGAATAGGCAAGGGAAATGATGTAGATATATATTTTAATTTATTTATTTATAAGTTATTAAAGTTATTAATGCAAGTAATCTGAGACCCATGGAGACATATCTGGCGTATATTTTATAGGAGGTAAATCATATGGGATTATTAAACGGTTTCTTGATTTTTCTTCTAATGGGAAATAATCTTCATTTATCTGAAAGAAAGAAAAAGAAATTCAATTTAAAGTATTGTCTTAGATTTACGCGAATATCACACATTGAAATAAAACTACTTTTTAACGGATTCTATTGCGGTTTATTTTAGATTTTAGATCCCGACGTTTCAAAGTCTTTTCAGACTTCATGTTCACGGGTGGACTGAGGTATTTGACATCCAAAAATATTAATCACAATTATTACTGACTACCTCCAAACATTAATATTTAAGTTGCGTTCCGTTCAACTCAGAATTCAAGACACTGTGAGCTCAGTTTGCTTAAATCGGAACGCAACTTAAATAATAATGTTTGGAGGTAGTCAGTAATAATTGTGATTAATATTTTTGGACGTTAAATACCTCAGTCCACCCGTGAACATGAAGTCTGAAAAGACTTTGAAACGTCGGGATCTAAAATCTAAAATAAACCGCGATAAGATCCGTTAAAAAGTAGTTTTATTTCAAATTCAATATAATTCGCGCCAATAATAAAACGAACAGTTTCTTGTTAAATAATCTATGAATCACAGTTTGGACCGTCAGCCGAAGCAAAGTGTTGTCTCTTCTCATCATCATTCCGGAGGCATGAAGCTAGTGGTGTACCCACGTGCTGAGGAGTGCACGTAAAGCCGTCGGTCCTGCGCCCGGTTTCAATTGTTAATAAAACAAAAATTGTCGGTCAATTGGGGTCTGAGTTACCTTCGTCCGTGGGTGTATACTTATAATTAAATCCCCACACGTGGTCCCCGGGTGGTGTAAATCAGGTGACAATCAACTAATGGTTATTGACCACCTACCAGACAAAGCCACACCGCCAAGCGGTCTTGCCGTGTTCCGGTGCGATGTCTGGTGACACCATGCAGTGAGGGTGGGTCGGAATTGTTGCACCTTTAAGGTTTCTAACCATATAGAGTCTCATTTCACTGCCACCCTCCCACCGATAATCATTCGTAATCACGAGTGAATCGGTATACTAGGCTGGCGCGTTCCATGGTAGACTACATCATTGCTTAACATCAGGCAAGTTGTAGTCAAGCGCCAGCCTATCGCAGAATAAAAAAAAATCAATCCATGTCAGGACTATGAGAGCGAAGGGTACAGAGAGTGCATTTATGTTTGCGCACGCACATTAAGTGCATTATAATAACTCCTGCGCACCTCGCTCGTCAGCTTTGATTACTAGTTTAATTACAGGACCGGTGGCGTGGGTAAGATGATTGCTTTTCACGCCGCTGGTCGTGGGTTCGATTCCCAACCAAGTCAGACATTTGTGTGATGAACATGTCTGTTTGTCTTGTGTCTGGGTGTAATTATCTATATTTAAGTACTAGCTGTAATACCCGGCTTCGCTCGGGAGTTGATATGAGGTTACGTGGTAGTTGAAATAAAAAAATAAACTATGACGTAAAAAGTAAAAAATATATATATATTGAAAACATATATATTTACATGTATTTACATTATCATGGATATATATATTTACATGTATATTTAAACATATATATTTACATGTATTTACATTTTCTCATTATTTATACTACTTGTTTATAAACAACATTTTTCATTTTATTGTCCGGGGTATATATATATAAATTTTTCGAATTTCCTACTCTTGAGCAAGCTACATAAAGCTGACCGTGAGAGAAGCAGGATTCTTTGAGGTTGATGCCACAATATTTTAAAGTTTGCCCTTGCGCTTTGTTAATTGTAAAACTAAAGGCTAATTTAATTGGAAACTGCAATCTTTTAAATTGAAATGGCAATTCAGAAGAGATCAGTGGTATTCTAGGTATAAATACTGTGTGTCCTTTGTTCTTTCCAGAAATAAGTTCAGCTTCAATGATATTATTCGATAGCTGTTTTACGATCATCCTCGTTCCATTACATAGTTTTGGGGAGTTGAGATTTCTAAGTAGTATGATTGGAGATCCAATTTTCAGACGAAGGCAGTGTAATGGCATTCCTGGTACTTGTAAAGAGTTTAGAAATTCAGTAGGGAAGTTGACACTTTCTTCAATGGTTACCATCGTGTCGATCGATTTATATACTTTCTCTTCACCAGGTATTTTCTTTAGAATATTAAAATTGATATCGTCAACAATATTATTTTTAGTGGCCAAAATTGCTCTTTGAAATAACCACTCTACGTTGGTATAGTTCTGAATAATATTTGGATAAATTTTGTCGATTAGTTCGTTTTCAGTAGTGGCTATGTTACAGAAATCACTATTGAGTTCAATGAGACCGGTCGTTTGGTCAGTAGGATATGTACCTTCGCCTATTTGTAAAAGCATTTTAGCAAAATGTGCTGTTGTTTCATCTTTTGATAATTCAACCCTCATGTTTTTTGTTAATTGCAGTATTTGTACTTCTGGCCAGAGATGTGACTTTTTTAAGCATGCATTGATCTCGTCTGCTGGTGTTGACTTGGGAATAACTGGAAGTGTTTGTCGAAAATCTCCTGAGAGTATGAGTAGAGCTCCTCCCATTATTTCAGAGTTTTTTCGCAATTCTTGTAATGTTCTGTCCATGGCTTCTAGTGATTTTTTATGGGCCATGGTGCATTCATCCCAGCAGATAATTTTAGCTTGTTTTAGAAGTTGACCCCGTCCAGATGCTCCTGAGACTTTACATACCGGGAATTGTTGTTCGGCTATATTCAACGGTAGTTGTAAGGCAGAATGAGCAGTTCGTCCTCCTTCCATAAGTGTGGCTGCAATGCCGGATGATGCTAGTGCCAGTGCGATGTGTTTTTTAGCACGTATTTCCGCCAGTATTAGATTTATTAGAAACGTTTTACCGGTGCCTCCTGGTGCGTCCAAGTAAATAATTCCACCAGTGTTGTTATTTATTCGGTTCATTATAACGTTGTAAATTGTTTTTTGATTGTCATTGAGGAGTGGTTTATTGTGAGCAATGTATTCAAGTAGTTCATTGACGTTGTAGCTTTTTTCCTTTGTAATTTCGTAGTTTAGCATACTGAAAGCATTTCTTTGTGGTGCTGGCATTCCAAGTTCTACTAAGGTCCGGTTATTTATTGCTAAGCATTTATCTTCTAAGCGAATGAGTGTTTCATTGAAGATGTTGTCACTGAATTCTATAGTCAGTTCTGGATTAGCTTGTCGGATTTGGTACAATATATCATCACTCATACTCCTTTTGAAAGAGTCCCATAGCTGTTTTGGGTTTGATGGGTTACATGTTGTTAGAATTATGGCGAATAACTCTCGAATTTGTTCAGCTGAAGCTGTGAGTGTGGCTTCTTGTAGTGTTAATTCCCAGTGGTTATCGTTTTCCAATAATCCTAAGCGTTGACATGCTTCTCTGTACGTCTGGCATAGGTAGCCGTCAATAGTCCTGAGATCTGTGAAACTTGTTGGTCCTCGTATTTCGTGTAACAACATCCGGAGATAGAAACATTCGGCATTGTTTGGATGTACAGTGTATACTCGACCTATTGTGTTAGTTTTCATTATTTCTGGATGACCCTCTTCTGGCATTCCTTGTTTTCGTCGTTGAAAAATTTTTCTTGTTTTGTCCCACGTATAATAAATAGGGACGTCGACATACAGTAACGTCTTTGCGAATGGATCCGTTTGGCAAAGTTGGAAAAAAGCTGTTAATGTTGTGTTCTGAGGTGGTTCGCTTGCAATTTTTCTAGCCGAGTCTTTTGTGAAGTAAACTCTCTGTCCATTCTCCAAATGTACTGCTAGATGTTGCACAGCTGGTTCGCGTTCGTGTATGGGAAAACTAAAAATCCTCCACGCTGCTTCGTTACTGTTGATGTATCTTCCCATTTGGTACATGAGTATCTCATCATTTCTGTTATTTTGTTCGCTATTTTGGACTATTTGAAATACTGCCATATCACTACCTTTGTTTACGTACTTACATATATATTTAATAGATTTTACTGAATTGCAATATTCAACGTTTATGTGTGCTTGGAACATTTTAGAAAGTAGTGGGTTATATGGTACTACCCATTGATTATCTATTTCCAGTTCATCTCTGCCTTGTATTCGTATTTTTGCTGTGAAACCACCGTTTTTCGGTGATCGTCTTCTATATTTGGGATAGCCGTCATCTTCAGTTTTTGTATCGTCTACGTATGGTTTTGGATATTTTTTTGTACATTTTCCATCACGCATGCATGGCGCATTAAAGTTTAATGGTCCACATGGTCCGTGAATCATGTTTTTCACTACTATGCTGTATAGTTCCGGATCTTTTTGTGGATTGGGAAATTCAGCTTGGATGATTTTGTCGATATCCGTGAGATAAATTTTATCGTGTAGCCATATGAGATTGTGTGAGTGAGGTAATCCTCGTTTTTGCCACTCGATTGTATACATCCAGCATCTAACGGTTCCAAAGATGTGGTATTTTGTGATGACTTCAATAAATCTTATTTGTTTTTGTCGAAAAACTCGGGCTATTATGTCGTGTCGATCCATGGAGGTTTGTCCATATTTTAGTTGTTCTTTGATTTCTGGCCATGATGAGTTGCATGTAAATGTTATGAAGAGATCAGGTCGTCCATATTTTCTTACGTAGGTCATGGCATCTTGAGTATATTCGTGCATATGTCTTGGACTTCCTATGTATGATGAGGGTAAGATTACCATTGTTCCAATATCGTCAATATTGCCGTCATTTATGATCGCATCTCGAAGGTG
Organism: Meganola albula; assembly: GCA_936450015.1. Taxonomy (NCBI): domain Eukaryota; kingdom Metazoa; phylum Arthropoda; class Insecta; order Lepidoptera; family Nolidae; genus Meganola; species Meganola albula. The sequence goes on along the minus strand of OW388169.1, from coordinate 5,957,016 downwards.
GATGTATTCTTCTGTGCGTAGTTTCTTCTGATTCAGTCTTATGTAAAGCATCCGTTCTGCTTCTATTTTTGCGTACATATCTACCAGAAATTGTTGGAATAAACGGCGAGTGTTGAGAATGTGATTGTATATTTCATTGTCTCTGATCATTAAGCGGTAAGCATAGAACTCCTTGGAAGTGACTTTTTTGTTTGTTTCTATGCCTGTTTCAGGATGAATTTGTTTTATATTGAAATGATAACCGTCCTCTCCGTGCAGAAATATTAAAGGATATTGAAGAGAATCATATGAACGGTGTGTCTCTGCAATGCGTTGTAGTCCTTTTCTTCTTCGTTGTAAAATTATGTCACGGCTTGTATTTTCATTGTCCACAATTACGATGGCGACTTCATCTATCTGAGGTGCATTAAATCTACGTTCGTGTTCTCCACGTGGTCTTTTATCGGCTCGAATCACAATTTTATAGTCATCAGAAATCATGCGATCTAGTGTTGTTTTGAATATGTAAATCAGTTGATTGTATTTGTGTAAGATCCTCTGTACATCTTGGATTATTTCGCGTTTCAATCCATTAAAATGTGTACTTCGTTGATCAATTTCTTGTTCTTCATTTCCAATGAAATATACTTGCAGAAATTTATAGTCATCGTTAGGCATTGGTAGTAACGATCCTATTTTGTGATAAATTTGCCCTTGAATTGAAAATACATATTCAAATTCATCTCTATTAGTGTTAGTCGAAGTAACACCGAAAGAAGTCATTTGAAAGCAGGAGTTGTATGATCTTATATTTTGAAGAAAGTGTTTTGATTCTGGTGTTTCCCCGGTCATGTAATGTAGAAATTCCTGCGGAGGTGCTTCCAGTGGTGGTAATCGAATTTTTCCATTCATGCAACAGAGACCTGGTGTTTCTTTACTGAATTTTTTCGCGTGGCAAAATTGGCAAATGTTATTCATTTTTCCGATCACAACATATTTATGATTGTAATATTTCTTCGTCGATTCGTAGTGGAATGCTTCCTTTGTTAGATTATCTTTTAAAATTCTCGATTCTTCAATAGTTTTATTTTCGCTTCTTTCTTCGCTTTTTCCGCTTCTCAGGGTGCTCATTCTGGTTCGTTGATTTTGTAAACGTGCTTCGCGCTGTTCTTCCGTTTCATTTCTTCGATATTCTTTTTGTTTCCGCCGTTTCGCTGCAGAACTGGCAAGATCTCCACCTCTTTTACGTCTAGGCATTATATTCTGTAAAATATAAATTAAATGAACATTTTATAGACAAATATATTATTACGTAAACGTGGGGCACGTTGAGACAAAGAAAACAAAATTATTTAATCTTCAAGCGGTCGCGCGATATTTTGTTTACGGCCAAAGTATATCGATTCAACGCCGCGCGACTACTTGAAAGTTAAGGAAATTACAATTAAAAGAAAAGAAAAAAAAAACCATTAGAATTAATTAAATACATTATTAAAAATACTCACATTTAATATTTCACAATAAAGGCTCACAGATAACTTTTTTTTTTCTTCACTTCAAGATCATGAATTAATTAAACACACTATTAAAAATACTCACACGTGATACTTCAAAATAAAGGCTCACACAGGTAACTTCTTTCTTTTTCGTTTCGAAGTGGCTTGTTCCGCTGTTCAAATCGAATTAATTCTGGCGGGCGACACCGGGCTCTTATATATTCAGAAAGCTAGGCTCTAGGGTATTCCAGAAAGTTGGCTTTATGGAGACTATACACATGAAGTGTATAGTTGGCTCTAAGATATTCGAGAAAGATGGCTCTAGGATATTCAAGAAAGTTTGGGAATATTTACTTTCTCACACCTTCTAGGTATAGAATGTTCTCGACGTTATCGTTCGCCGTAACAATAGGTTTTGCAGCTGTAGCATACGCAGTAAAGGCGCGAAATTTAAAAACTTAAATTTTAAAATGTTTTCAGAAGTAATTTGAATAACTAAAATGATATCGCTTTAACTCCAACATATAAGTTAGCTACTGCTGTATAAATACACAAAATTTAATAACTTTATTATGGTAACAAATGTAATTTAAGACTTTATTGAAATGAGAATTTTAAATTTCGCGCCCCAAATAATCGTTCTTTTAAGTCCATATTGTGTACAATGAATGAAGTTCAACTATTTGACAACAGATGGCGCGACTACACTTACTTTCCAAGTTGAAGGGTTGGAAAAGCCCTTATATCTTTAAAAACACACCCTTTAGGTTAAAACGGGAACTTTCTTGTTCGAGGGGGGATAAAGGGTTATGGTAACAAATGTAATTTAAGACTTTATTGAAATGAGAATTTTAAATTTCGCGCCCCAAATAATCGTTCTTTTAAGTCCATATTGTGTACAATGAATGAAGTTCAACTATTTGACAACAGATGGCGCGACTACACTTACTTTCCAAGTTGAAGGGTTGGAAAAGCCCTTATATCTTTAAAAACACACCCTTTAGGTTAAAACGGGAACTTTCTTGTTCGAGGGGGGATAAAGGGCTATCACACTATATAAGTCCCTTTATCGTGATGGGACTCCTTTTTAAGTTTTATCGGCACGCACATTTTATCAACTTAGTTTTATTATATACTAGCTGTAATACCCGGCTTCGCTCGGGAGTTGATATGAGGTTACGTGGTAGTTGAAATAAAAAAATAAACTATGACGTAAAAAGTAAAAAATATATATATATTGAAAACATATATATTTACATGTATTTACATTATCATGGACATATATATTTACATGTATATTTAAACATATATATTTACATGTATTTACATTTTCTCATTATTTATACTACTTGTTTATAAACAACATTTTTCATTTTATTGTCCGGGGTATATATATATAAATTTTTCGAATTTCCTACTCTTGAGCAAGCTACATAAAGCTGACCGTGAGAGAAGCAGGATTCTTTGAGGTTGATGCCACAATATTTTAAAGTTTGCCCTTGCGCTTTGTTAATTGTAAAACTAAAGGCTAATTTAATTGGAAACTGCAATCTTTTAAATTGAAATGGCAATTCAGAAGAGATCAGTGGTATTCTAGGTATAAATACTGTGTGTCCTTTGTTCTTTCCAGAAATAAGTTCAGCTTCAATGATATTATTCGATAGCTGTTTTACGATCATCCTCGTTCCATTACATAGTTTTGGGGAGTTGAGATTTCTAAGTAGTATGATTGGAGATCCAATTTTCAGACGAAGGCAGTGTAATGGCATTCCTGGTACTTGTAAAGAGTTTAGAAATTCAGTAGGGAAGTTGACACTTTCTTCAATGGTTACCATCGTGTCGATCGATTTATATACTTTCTCTTCACCAGGTATTTTCTTTAGAATATTAAAATTGATATCGTCAACAATATTATTTTTAGTGGCCAAAATTGCTCTTTGAAATAACCACTCTACGTTGGTATAGTTCTGAATAATATTTGGATAAATTTTGTCGATTAGTTCGTTTTCAGTAGTGGCTATGTTACAGAAATCACTATTGAGTTCAATGAGACCGGTCGTTTGGTCAGTAGGATATGTACCTTCGCCTATTTGTAAAAGCATTTTAGCAAAATGTGCTGTTGTTTCATCTTTTGATAATTCAACCCTCATGTTTTTTGTTAATTGCAGTATTTGTACTTCTGGCCAGAGATGTGACTTTTTTAAGCATGCATTGATCTCGTCTGCTGGTGTTGACTTGGGAATAACTGGAAGTGTTTGTCGAAAATCTCCTGAGAGTATGAGTAGAGCTCCTCCCATTATTTCAGAGTTTTTTCGCAATTCTTGTAATGTTCTGTCCATGGCTTCTAGTGATTTTTTATGGGCCATGGTGCATTCATCCCAGCAGATAATTTTAGCTTGTTTTAGAAGTTGACCCCGTCCAGATGCTCCTGAGACTTTACATACCGGGAATTGTTGTTCGGCTATATTAACGGTAGTTGTAAGGCAGAATGAGCAGTTCGTCCTCCTTCCATAAGTGTGGCTGCAATGCCGGATGATGCTAGTGCCAGTGCGATGTGTTTTTTAGCACGTATTTCCGCCAGTATTAGATTTATTAGAAACGTTTTACCGGTGCCTCCTGGTGCGTCCAAGTAAATAATTCCACCAGTGTTGTTATTTATTCGGTTCATTATAACGTTGTAAATTGTTTTTTGATTGTCATTGAGGAGTGGTTTATTGTGAGCAATGTATTCAAGTAGTTCATTGACGTTGTAGCTTTTTTCCTTTGTAATTTCGTAGTTTAGCATACTGAAAGCATTTCTTTGTGGTGCTGGCATTCCAAGTTCTACTAAGGTCCGGTTATTTATTGCTAAGCATTTATCTTCTAAGCGAATGAGTGTTTCATTGAAGATGTTGTCACTGAATTCTATAGTCAGTTCTGGATTAGCTTGTCGGATTTGGTACAATATATCATCACTCATACTCCTTTTGAAAGAGTCCCATAGCTGTTTTGGGTTTGATGGGTTACATGTTGTTAGAATTATGGCGAATAACTCTCGAATTTGTTCAGCTGAAGCTGTGAGTGTGGCTTCTTGTAGTGTTAATTCCCAGTGGTTATCGTTTTCCAATAATCCTAAGCGTTGACATGCTTCTCTGTACGTCTGGCATAGGTAGCCGTCAATAGTCCTGAGATCTGTGAAACTTGTTGGTCCTCGTATTTCGTGTAACAACATCCGGAGATAGAAACATTCGGCATTGTTTGGATGTACAGTGTATACTCGACCTATTGTGTTAGTTTTCATTATTTCTGGATGACCCTCTTCTGGCATTCCTTGTTTTCGTCGTTGAAAAATTTTTCTTGTTTTGTCCCACGTATAATAAATAGGGACGTCGACATACAGTAACGTCTTTGCGAATGGATCCGTTTGGCAAAGTTGGAAAAAAGCTGTTAATGTTGTGTTCTGAGGTGGTTCGCTTGCAATTTTTCTAGCCGAGTCTTTTGTGAAGTAAACTCTCTGTCCATTCTCCAAATGTACTGCTAGATGTTGCACAGCTGGTTCGCGTTCGTGTATGGGAAAACTAAAAATCCTCCACGCTGCTTCGTTACTGTTGATGTATCTTCCCATTTGGTACATGAGTATCTCATCATTTCTGTTATTTTGTTCGCTATTTTGGACTATTTGAAATACTGCCATATCACTACCTTTGTTTACGTACTTACATATATATTTAATAGATTTTACTGAATTGCAATATTCAACGTTTATGTGTGCTTGGAACATTTTAGAAAGTAGTGGGTTATATGGTACTACCCATTGATTATCTATTTCCAGTTCATCTCTGCCTTGTATTCGTATTTTTGCTGTGAAACCACCGTTTTTCGGTGATCGTCTTCTATATTTGGGATAGCCGTCATCTTCAGTTTTTGTATCGTCTACGTATGGTTTTGGATATTTTTTTGTACATTTTCCATCACGCATGCATGGCGCATTAAAGTTTAATGGTCCACATGGTCCGTGAATCATGTTTTTCACTACTATGCTGTATAGTTCCGGATCTTTTTGTGGATTGGGAAATTCAGCTTGGATGATTTTGTCGATATCCGTGAGATAAATTTTATCGTGTAGCCATATGAGATTGTGTGAGTGAGGTAATCCTCGTTTTTGCCACTCGATTGTATACATCCAGCATCTAACGGTTCCAAAGATGTGGTATTTTGTGATGACTTCAATAAATCTTATTTGTTTTTGTCGAAAAACTCGGGCTATTATGTCGTGTCGATCCATGGAGGTTTGTCCATATTTTAGTTGTTCTTTGATTTCTGGCCATGATGAGTTGCATGTAAATGTTATGAAGAGATCAGGTCGTCCATATTTTCTTACGTAGGTCATGGCATCTTGAGTATATTCGTGCATATGTCTTGGACTTCCTATGTATGATGAGGGTAAGATTACCATTGTTCCAATATCGTCAATATTGCCGTCATTTATGATCGCATCTCGAAGGTGGATGTATTCTTCTGTGCGTAGTTTCTTCTGATTCAGTCTTATGTAAAGCATCCGTTCTGCTTCTATTTTTGCGTACATATCTACCAGAAATTGTTGGAATAAACGGCGAGTGTTGAGAATGTGATTGTATATTTCATTGTCTCTGATCATTAAGCGGTAAGCATAGAACTCCTTGGAAGTGACTTTTTTGTTTGTTTCTATGCCTGTTTCAGGATGAATTTGTTTTATATTGAAATGATAACCGTCCTCTCCGTGCAGAAATATTAAAGGATATTGAAGAGAATCATATGAACGGTGTGTCTCTGCAATGCGTTGTAGTCCTTTTCTTCTTCGTTGTAAAATTATGTCACGGCTTGTATTTTCATTGTCCACAATTACGATGGCGACTTCATCTATCTGAGGTGCATTAAATCTACGTTCGTGTTCTCCACGTGGTCTTTTATCGGCTCGAATCACAATTTTATAGTCATCAGAAATCATGCGATCTAGTGTTGTTTTGAATATGTAAATCAGTTGATTGTATTTGTGTAAGATCCTCTGTACATCTTGGATTATTTCGCGTTTCAATCCATTAAAATGTGTACTTCGTTGATCAATTTCTTGTTCTTCATTTCCAATGAAATATACTTGCAGAAATTTATAGTCATCGTTAGGCATTGGTAGTAACGATCCTATTTTGTGATAAATTTGCCCTTGAATTGAAAATACATATTCAAATTCATCTCTATTAGTGTTAGTCGAAGTAACACCGAAAGAAGTCATTTGAAAGCAGGAGTTGTATGATCTTATATTTTGAAGAAAGTGTTTTGATTCTGGTGTTTCCCCGGTCATGTAATGTAGAAATTCCTGCGGAGGTGCTTCCAGTGGTGGTAATCGAATTTTTCCATTCATGCAACAGAGACCTGGTGTTTCTTTACTGAATTTTTTCGCGTGGCAAAATTGGCAAATGTTATTCATTTTTCCGATCACAACATATTTATGATTGTAATATTTCTTCGTCGATTCGTAGTGGAATGCTTCCTTTGTTAGATTATCTTTTAAAATTCTCGATTCTTCAATAGTTTTATTTTCGCTTCTTTCTTCGCTTTTTCCGCTTCTCAGGGTGCTCATTCTGGTTCGTTGATTTTGTAAACGTGCTTCGCGCTGTTCTTCCGTTTCATTTCTTCGATATTCTTTTTGTTTCCGCCGTTTCGCTGCAGAACTGGCAAGATCTCCACCTCTTTTACGTCTAGGCATTATATTCTGTAAAATATAAATTAAATGAACATTTTATAGACAAATATATTATTACGTAAACGTGGGGCACGTTGAGACAAAGAAAACAAAATTATTTAATCTTCAAGCGGTCGCGCGATATTTTGTTTACGGCCAAAGTATATCGATTCAACGCCGCGCGACTACTTGAAAGTTAAGGAAATTACAATTAAAAGAAAAGAAAAAAAAACCATTAGAATTAATTAAATACATTATTAAAAATACTCACATTTAATATTTCACAATAAAGGCTCACAGATAACTTTTTTTTTTCTTCACTTCAAGATCATGAATTAATTAAACACACTATTAAAAATACTCACACGTGATACTTCAAAATAAAGGCTCACACAGGTAACTTCTTTCTTTTTCGTTTCGAAGTGGCTTGTTCCGCTGTTCAAATCGAATTAATTCTGGCGGGCGACACCGGGCTCTTATATATTCAGAAAGCTAGGCTCTAGGGTATTCCAGAAAGTTGGCTTTATGGAGACTATACACATGAAGTGTATAGTTGGCTCTAAGATATTCGAGAAAGATGGCTCTAGGATATTCAAGAAAGTTTGGGAATATTTACTTTCTCACACCTTCTAGGTATAGAATGTTCTCGACGTTATCGTTCGCCGTAACAATAGGTTTTGCAGCTGTAGCATACGCAGTAAAGGCGCGAAATTTAAAAACTTAAATTTTAAAATGTTTTCAGAAGTAATTTGAATAACTAAAATGATATCGCTTTAACTCCAACATATAAGTTAGCTACTGCTGTATAAATACACAAAATTTAATAACTTTATTATGGTAACAAATGTAATTTAAGACTTTATTGAAATGAGAATTTTAAATTTCGCGCCCCAAATAATCGTTCTTTTAAGTCCATATTGTGTACAATGAATGAAGTTCAACTATTTGACAACAGATGGCGCGACTACACTTACTTTCCAAGTTGAAGGGTTGGAAAAGCCCTTATATCTTTAAAAACACACCCTTTAGGTTAAAACGGGAACTTTCTTGTTCGAGGGGGGATAAAGGGTTATGGTAACAAATGTAATTTAAGACTTTATTGAAATGAGAATTTTAAATTTCGCGCCCCAAATAATCGTTCTTTTAAGTCCATATTGTGTACAATGAATGAAGTTCAACTATTTGACAACAGATGGCGCGACTACACTTACTTTCCAAGTTGAAGGGTTGGAAAAGCCCTTATATCTTTAAAAACACACCCTTTAGGTTAAAACGGGAACTTTCTTGTTCGAGGGGGGATAAAGGGCTATCACACTATATAAGTCCCTTTATCGTGATGGGACTCCTTTTTAAGTTTTATCGGCACGCACATTTTATCAACTTAGTTTTATTATATATAATGATAATGATATATTAACAAAAGAAAAGTATTATATGTAGTATATTACCAGTTATGTGGTTTCCATAGTACACAATCTGCTTAGTTTGGGATCAGATGACCGTGTGTGTTAATGTCCCACTATATTATTATATCCGCTGCTCAATATCGGTGAAGGAAAACATCGTGAGGAAACCGGCATGTCTAAGAACTAATCATTCGAGGACATGTGACATCCACCAACCCACACTAGGCTAGGGTGTGTGGATTAAGGCCTAAATTCGCACAACACGTAATATAGTTGAGAGAAGACACATGCTCAGCAGTGAAATTATATTTTGTATATATTTACCACAAATCTAGGCAACAGCAACACTCCAGCTTCGTAACTCATAATTCTGAGAGCTCCGTTCCCCTTGTTCAGTTGCCCCCACGCAGCCTTAGATATATTACCTGCAAAAAACAATATAACTTTAGACCACGTCATCGCTTAACATCTCGTAGTCGTCAGTCCAGTATACCGATTCACTCGTGATTACGAATGATTATCGGTGAGAAGGTGGCAGTGGAATGAGCCTCCATATGGTTAGAACCTTAAAGGAGCAACAATGCCGACCCACCCTCTCTGCATGGTGTCACCAGACATCGCACCGGAACACAGCAAGGCCGCTTGGCGGTGGGCTTTGTCTGGTGGGTGGTCACTAACCACGACTGCACCTACCACCAGTTGAATGTCACCTGATTTGCACCACCCGGGGACCACGTGTGGGGATCCAATTAAAGGTGTACACCCACGGACGAAGGTGACTCAGCCCCCTAAACGAACGCAACTATTTGAACTACAATTCGCAATGACGTTGGGTGTCTGCGCACGATTGTCTCAATATTCGCACCCCTTCTATTCACAATAAATATTCGCTTCTCTTTCTTTCCAATACATGCATCTCTTTCTTATACATGTCATTCTACAAAAACTAAAATTCGCAACGAACGACACACAAATTTTGTTAAAAGTCGATATTAAATACCGTATTTTCATTTATATGCATGTTTTATTCCGACGACCTCGGTATTCGAGCGGTGTAAGCCGTCCGATTGGGCTATACTGTGCCCGGGAGGTCGCGGGTTCGATTCCCGCCCCGGACAATATTTGTGTAACAATAAAAATTTGTTTCGGTGTCTGGTTGGTTGAGGGACTACCCTCTGTGCATCGGAGAGCACGTTAAGCCGTCGGTCCCGGTTGAAATTTAACACATCTATGACAATCGTTACATGTAGTCAGAAGCCAATATAATCTGACACCTGGTCTAACCATCTCGGCTACTGGTTCCCTACGGGTGTCGAGGTCTGATGTCAGTCGCTCGTATAATTCTGGTAGCTAGCCGCATCAGGTTAGACTGGGAGCCGACCACAATAGATATGGGAAAAAGCAAGGGATACTATCCATAGACTATGCAACAACGCTGGAGTAAGGAGGCAGTGTTCAACTTACCCGACGTCAAAAGGAAGTAAGCAGCTTTGTTCCCTAAGACTCTTGTGTAAGACTTGATGTGTGGCATCGCGCGATTTCTCTTAGTGCATTTCGCTTGCCATTGGCTGTGAATATTGAGTTTTATTTATTTAGTATTGTCTCAGATTTTCTACAATAAACTTCCAAATAATATTAGGGAAATGACTATTAACAAATTTAAAATAATTATAAAATCCACGTTATGTAAGAAAGCGTATTATAAAATTTCTGACTATGTAACGGATAAAAACGCTTGGAATTAAGTCGCTCTAATTCAACACAATAAACAAACAAAATGTAATAGATATAAGTACTTCATTTAAACAAGAAAAAAGCCTACTGAGTTTTTTTGGCAGTGTTTCTCAGTAGTTGCCAGTCATTCACTGCACGGTAGGAAAAGAAATTGGACTATTTTTAAGTAGACTCGCGTCTCAAAAAAAAATAAAGCATATTTTCATTTCATTTTATTAAGCGAATATTACACATATTGAAATAAAACTACTTTTTAACGGATTTTATCGCGGTTTATTTTAGATTTTTAGATCCCGACGTTTCAAAGTCTTTACAGACTTCATGTTCACGGGTGGACTGAGGTATTTGATGTCCCAAAAATATTAATCACAATTATTACTGACTACCTCCAAACATTAATATTTAAGTTGCGTTCCGATTTAAGCGAACTGAGCTCACAGTGTCTTGAATTCTGAGTTGATTTTGCTTGGGTTTTGGTACAAGTAAATTAAGCACTGGGTCCCAAGCTGGTGGTATATTCCAACCATTTTTTTTATTTAAAATCTAAAATAAACCGCGATAAAATCCGTTAAAACTAGTTTTTCTAAGGCGAGGCCCCTACCGCTGCTCCAAATATGGTTATAATGGTTACATGGTTATATGATTATATGGTTATATGATTATATGGTTATATGGTTATATGGTTATATGGTTAAATGGTTATTATTATTATTATTATGCCGCTCATTTGTGTTATGGTCATTTCCATAATATTATTTGGAAGTGAATTTTAGTAATGTATACACATAAAAATGAGCTTATTAACTTCTAGTACTTACTATAAGTACTGATTTAGCCAGGGTTGTTTCGCGTGGGCATCACCAGCATACGGGAGACACCCACCACCCAGGAGACCATCATGAGATTGACGAACGTTCTCTGTACAAATAGTATAATAACTGTTGGTTGTGTTCCTGTGTGTGAGTAAAGTAGACAGTGATAATACTAGCTTCCACACGCGGCTTTGCCCGCATGGTCCCCGTTTTACCCCATCAGGCTGCGAAATTAGAAAAGTCCTTGATAGATCCCCCGTGTAGGGGGAGGTACCCACTAAAATCCCCCGGGTGTTCCCTCGCGCATTTTAATCAGGAGATCACGGTTACCACATGTAATAACAATAATAATAATAATAAATAAATAAATATTCTGGGACATTAACACACACGGTCATCTGGTCCCAAGCTAAGCAGAGCTTGTGTTATGGAAACCAGATAACTGGTATATACTATACATATAATACTTTTCTTTTGTAAATATATACTTATAATAGATATTTACACCCAGACTCGACACAAACACAAATGTTCATCATTAATGTTTGTCTCGGGTGGGAATCGAACCCACGACCTGCGGCGTGAAAATCAAGTATCACAGTAACACAACCGCGACCTCTTAGTGCATCCCTAGACCTCTTAAGGAACTTATGTGCCAAATTTGGAGACATATCAGTATGGGGTGTGCTTTAATATAAAAGTCAGTCAGTCAGTCAGTTTCTTGTTTTATATTATTTCATACAATATTTGAAGAAAGTGGCGTCTAAAAGGTATCTAGTCAATGCAGTAAAACTTTTGTAAACTTACCTAATGATGGGTATATGAGTTTCAGTTCCGGAGGGCTTGAGAGCAGTTGTGATTGGTTTTTAATTTTAGTGAAATTGTGCAGAAAATCCCCGGTCAGCCATAACTGTTTGAAAATAATAAAAATCAGGTTATTCATTTATTGTCGGGCCGGTGGAATGATTGGTAAGATACATGCTTTTCACGCAGCAGGTCGTGGGTTCGATTCCCGCTAAGACAGACAATAGTGTGAATGAATATATTGTGTGTTTCTCTATAAGTCTTAAGAAGATCTTCCAGCCGGGCGAGGTGTAATGCCCGGCGACCGCGGTACTCCCTCCGACTGTTCTTGTCGGGAAGTTGTATATATGCTAATCGTCGGTGAAACTTTGCTTGTGCGATTCAGGATTGCTATGACGTCATGCCTCTTGAGTTGACGCCACAAGAAACATAAGAAACGGGTAGTTGCGTTTTGTTGCTTATTATTCTCCAAGAATATTCTTTCAATTGTTTATTATAACGATGCGGTGAACTTGGATCCCACAAATGTCGTCGGTTTTCATATAATTTTATTAATTCTATACATTTCTCGCTGCCCATTCTGCCGCGTGCCGAGTAACGTTCGTCTCCATTGAACGCACGCCTTACACTGAGGCGTCTTTGAGCGACATTTAGCGCTTGTTCAGACACGTATGAGTTATTAGCGCTTGTTCAGACACGGCGGGAACCGCGCGATTTCAGAATCGCGCGGAAATCGCGCGGGTCTTACTTGTATGAGTTATTAAGCAATCTTTCAGACACACACGCGCGGTTAATCAAACCGCGCGGTTCCCGCAACCCAACCGCCAGAAAATAGAAACACCCTATTCCCGTGCGTTTCTATTACTATGGAGTCTTTACTTCGCGTTCACATTGCATTGCGGCTACCGCGCGGTTAGCATGTCCACAGCTTGAGTTCGCCATGGATCGTTCCAACACTGAACTATTTATTGATGAGGTGGAGAAGAGACCAGCAATATGGCATATTCAGTGTGATGATTATTCAAATAAAATAATCAAGAACCGAGCTTGGCAAGAGTCGGTGGAGATATTTGGATATTGTGAAGACACGTTGAAAAAAAGAGAGAATATTTTAAGTAAGTAGGTTTATTCACCAAAAATTAACTGACAGAATTATTTGCTATTACAATTATTATTATGAAGCGCTAGTATATTAAACTCTCCGTATACTTAATAATTAATCGACCTCCATTTTGAAACTGTCGCTGTGCTATGCCCGCACGAAAATCGCAAACTAACCGCGGTGTCTGAATAGCATCACAATTTTGCGGTTTTAAACCGCGCGATTCGTAACCGCGCGATTCCCGCCAGTCTGAACAAGCGTTGTCGTCGTGTTGTTCAAGCCGCGGCAAGCCTCGACTCGCGGCACGGTCTCCACTACATTTGCCTCTGATCGAGGCAGCCGCTCGACCCGAGGCTGCCTCAAATGGATACCCAGCTTAAGACCATCATTGTAAAAGCATTTCGGTGCCAACAGCGATCTTTCAACCGATTTAAACTTGCCGTGACTGATTACCGCGAACAATACTATTACCTACAAATAATAAAATCATAAAATAAAAATAAAAAAAAAATCACAACAATAATATTTGATTTAATGATGATTATGATTTACTTGCATGGTTATTATGATTTACTTATTTAGTTCCTTGCTGGTTGATGGTTTTTAGAAACTGTCACTCCCGCCCTTTTTTTACGGTTCACCTAACCCTAATCTTATATCTTTAAACGAGCAATTCTTGTATATAATTGGAATCTCGGAATCGGCTCCAACGATTTTCATAAAATTTAGTATATAGGGAGTTTCGGGGGCGATAAATCGACCTAGCTAGGAATCATTTTAAGAAAATGTCATTTAAAAAAAAAAGACGGGTTGCACTCCGGGAGTGCCGGCAGAAGTGAAAACATTCGCGCAAGCGCCCTGCGCTGCCTAAACGAAACAGTAGGCCCAGGCATACATTTTCGCCGCGCCGTAGAGAGGGGATAGCTGTCTACTCTCCATCCGTCTTACGATTTTTCGATCAGGTCACGTGTCCTGACGCGAGTTTAAGATTTTATACCCATTACAGAAAAAGTGCTCAAAGCCGCTAAAGAAGTTTTCACTTCAAAAAAAATCAGATGTTAACCTAATAATAACCGGAGGGGCCTTAATGGTTCACCGGAATTTTTCGGTGAGCCGTCCAAAGACGATCGAACAGCAGTCTTGTGGGCTCCCCATGTGCGGACAAACCTCGGCTCAGGACGTTGCGGAACAAATGTCGGTTTAGGTAATCGGTCTGTTAGCACTCCCGTCTAGACCAGCTATTTAAAGACCTGTCGTTATGATGCTAATAACCTTTGTCAATAAAAAAAAAAAGACGGGTTGCACTCCGGGAGTGCCGGCAGAAGTGAAAACTTGATTATTAACGTTGAGCATGTTTGATATTTTGGAATGGTTAGGGAATAATTTTGCACCAATTGCTTTATCAGTATAAAAGTACTATCATTTATGTGGTAGAATACAATATTCATTTATTGCGCTATCGTACACAAACATGACAATTTATATTACATTAAAAATTTAACTGTTTTCTGTCACCATCCATGGATGCGCGTGGCACGCTGTAACATACACGAACATTCGCGCAAGCGCCCTGCGTCTCCATCCGTCTTACGCTTTTTCGATCAGGTCACATGTCCTGACGCGAGTTTAAGATTTTATACCCATTACAGAAAAGATGCTCAACGCCGCTAAAGAAGTTTTCACTTCAAAAATCGAATCTAAACTCGCGGCTTCTACTTGTAAAGACAGTTTGGACCGTCAGCAAAACAAGGTTATTTAACAAGGTATGCGCTTGACCACAACTTGCCTGTTGTTAAGCAATAATGTTAAGCTACGATGGAACCTGATGCCTAATATAACATTTCACTTATGATTACTAATGATATTCGGCGTGGCGTGGTCAGTAAGATACTTTCTTTTCACTCCGCAGGTCGTGGGTTCGATTCCCACCCGAGACAAACATTCATGATGAACATTTGTGTTTGTGTCGAGTCTGGGTGTAAATATCTATTATAAGTATATATTTACAAATAAAAAGTATTATATGTATAGTATATACCAGTTATCTGGTTTCCATAACACAAGCTCTGCTTAGCTTGGGACCAGATGACCGTGTGTGTTAATGTCCCAGAATATTTATTTATTTATTATTATTTATATGGTCAGAAACCATAAAGAAGCAACAATTTCGACCCACCCTGTTAATTGTAAAAATAATTTATTAGGCTACAAACCTTAGGCTCCTTCCCGTAACTGCCTATGCTGCTAGCTTGGGCTACTAGAGCCCATTGCCTCTGTTCCTCTGGTGGTACCACACAGTGCTGCCTTAATATAGACGCAACTAAACTCATTCCCCAATCCGGGGCAAAATGGGACCCGGGGACAGATGGGATTAAGAATACACTGCAACGAAACGGAGACGTTTAAAAAAATTGGTTGCCTGTAAAGTCGGTATACGGGCGAAAGTTTTACGTGACAACGACTTTGAGTGGTAAAATAATTTTAATGTGAATATTCATTCGTATAGTAGGAAGAAGGATGAAATAATAGTAACAATTTAAAACATTTATTTATACAAAGAATTATATTTAAAACATTAATTTATACAAAGAATCTCGCTCTTAGGCGGGCTAACTGTGCTCGAGTGGAAGGGACGCGTGCCTTTCACTTTTTATGTCTGTCTCTCTCGCTCTTAGGCGGGCTAACCATGCCCGAGTGGAAGGGACGCGTGCCTCCCACTCGCTCTCATTGTGAGCGCATAACGTGAGCGGAGCGTAACGCAGTTTCTTGAAGTGTCACCCGGCAAACCAATTTATAAGACGTTGTCACGTCAAAAGGGTCTAAAGCAGTTCGTCCTATTCACGACTAGTCCTATCCTCTACTTTTTTTCGCAGATAACTGGTAATACACTACATATAATACTTTTCTTTTGTAAATACATACTTAAATATAAATAACTACACCCAGACTCGAGACAAACAGCCGTGTTCATCACACAAATGTCTGACTCGGGTGGGAATCGAACCCACGACCTGCGGCGTGAGAAGCAAGTATCTTAATACCACGCCAACATACATTACAATACCATTTTACACTGAGACGTAAACCCTGATTGCTAAGCCGAAGGTCGTGGGTTCGATTCCCATCCAGGACAAATGTTTGTGTGACGAACACGATTATTTGTTCCGTGTCTGGGTGTAATGTATCTATAATATGTAGGTATATTTACAAAATAAGTAATAAATATTTAAGTAGGTATTATATCCGTTCCTATAGGCCGACCGTTTAACTCGCGTATCGCCTATCGCCAAGATTCTGACTCCTCAAGCTGCACAGACAGTGATGATGATTCAAGCGATATGAATATTAGTGACGAACAGTCTTACATTACTTTTATCTGTGGTTAAATAGTTCTTTATGAGATTTAATTAATGTTTTATGACTTTGTACCTCAGATGGCGATACGCGAGTTAAACGGTCGGCCTATAGTACCCATAACACAAGCAAATATGATAGCTTAATTTGGGACTACTAGGTGGCGCTGTATGTATGAAAATATTATTATTATAAAAAAGTAATTTTGCTCGACTCGGGACTTGAGGGTTGTTAAGTAAACACGCTTATTATTAAACCAATGGGGTCTGCTATTTACTTACTTGATTTTACTGAAATCACATCGCTTCACTCTCTCGACATAATGCGCAAGCGCAGGCAGATGGTACTGGTTCAGATATCGCAGTAATGTCTTCTTGAACATAGTGGGGGACTCTCCTTCATGGGGCATTGACTCTGTGGGCAGCTCGGGGCAAGCTGGACTAAACCATAAACTGAAAACAATATATCAAGGTGAACATATATCATGACATAAATTCTATGTTATTAGTGCCATAATCAATAGTATTGTGACGTTTACATTTTAAGAACGATCTTGTAGCACATCATATTCGACTCCACAAAATCAGTAACTCTTTTATGGGGCAGTGTATACGTTTCTACAATAAACTTCCAAATAATATTATGGAAATGACTATTAACAAATTTAAAATAACTATAAAATCTATGTCATGTAAAAAAGCGTATTACAAAATTTCAGACTATCTAACGGATAAAAACGCTTGGAATTAGGTCGCTCTAATTCAACACAATAAACAAACAAAATGTAATAGATATAAGTACTTCATTTAAAAAAGAAAAAAGCCTACTGAGTTTGTTGTCAGTGTTTCTCAGTAGTTGGCAGTCATTCAATGCACGGTAGGAAAAGAAATTGGACTATTTTTGAGTAGACTCGCGTCTCAAAAAAATAAAGCATATTTTCATTTTCATTTTTTTCATTTTCAATATATCAATTAGAAAAATACACAAAATATATTCTGTGACATTAACACACACGGTCATCTGGTCCCAAGCTAAGCAGAGCTTGTGTTATGGAAACCAGATAACTGGTATATAATATACATATATACTTATAATAGATATTTACACCCAGACTCGACACAAACACAAATGTTCATCACTAATGTTTGTCTCGGGTGGGAATCGAACCCACGACCTGCGGCGTGAAAAGCAAGTATCTTACCGACCGCGCCAAAATATTAATATTACTTTTCAATATATTTCCATAGACAACCCTAACTTTTGAAGACACCACCAACTGTCATACATTTGTCACATCTTTTATTAGTTCAAAGAGAGTATAGTGGGCTAATTCACAATTCATTCACATAATGTTTACTAGTAATTAACTGGTGGTAGGTGCAGCCGTGGTTAGTGACCACCCACTAGACAAAGCTGCACCGCCCAGCGACCTTACCGTGTTACCATACAGAGAGGGTCGGAATTGTTGCTCCTTTAAGGTTTCCAACCATATGGAGACTCATTCCACTGCCACCTTCCCACCGAAAATCATTCGTGATCACGAATGAATCGGTACACTGGACCGGCACGTTCGTAGACTACGTCATTGCTAAACATTAGGCAAGTTGTTGTCAAGCGCAAACATATTTCATAGTCATCATCATCCCCCTTGCCTTTTCCCCATATCTATTGTGGTCGGCTCCCAGTCTAACCTGATGCGGCTAGCTACCAGAATTATACGAGCGACTGCCATCAGACCTCGACACCCGTAGGGAACCAGTAGCTGAGATGGTTAGCCCAGGCGTCAGATTATATTGGCTTCTGACTACATGTAACGATTGTCATAGACGTGTTAAATGACAACCGTACAACAATATTTCATAGTAAAAAATATATATATGTCAGAGAAATCATTAGTACGGTAGCACACTCGCCAGCGAGGCGGCAGCGCGTCGTGTCGACACGCTTTGACAGAGTCTAGCCTGAGGTCCGCACGGGCATACAGTGGGGACTGTCGCTACACGAACTGTCCCCAGTTCTCTACACACATCCGTGCGACCAACATCGGTCTAGGAACTGTCTTACCACTCGTTGTATTATTTTTTTTCATTTCGTACCAAATTAATAGTGTGATTAAGTTAACTTTGTTTGCTGCTCGTAACCACACCCACTCAATAAGTTTTCTGGCGATGACTATCCCTCTGATCGGCCCCTGTACATACATATTACTCACCCTTGGGTCCTATTCTCCCAGTCATCAAGATATAAATTAGCTGTTGATATAACTACGCGCAGGGAACCATCTTCATAGCATAGTATCATCATTTTCCTATAACAAATGTTTCATTTTAGTTACACATATACACTAACATTAGACTGTACAGTCAATCAAATCTAAGAAGTACCGTTTGACAGTTCTAAACGTAAGTACATTTAGAATTTTATTTTTTGTATGAAAATTATTGTTTACTCGCTTCCCGCCCACGTGTATGTCGGTTATCGCGCCAAAACATTACCTTCTTTTTGCGCAGTCAGATAAAAACTATCCTATGTCCTTTCTCGGGTCTCAAACTACCTCCATACCCAATTTCATCCAAATCGGTTCAGTAGTTTTTGCGTGAAAGCGTAACAAACTAACTTACATTCGCATTTATAATATTAGTATAGTAAGTATAGATATAGATAAGATAAGATAAGATAAGATAGTCTTTTTTTTTCTTTTTTTTGTCTTTAGATGTTATGTTAAAATAAAAATAGCTTCATAATTCAATTATTTTACAGGAAAGCTAATAAAAATAGTGTGAATTACGCCTCTATAAAGCTAATTTAATAGAAAACAGTGAAACGTCAAACGATACTTCTTAGATTTGATGAACTGTAGTAAATATGCTCTTAATTGCTCTTAAAATAACTCTCTCTCTCCCCCTTTCTCCCCATCTAAAGAGAGGGGGAGAGAGAAAAAGGGGTTCTTTCTTGCGACCTCTTTCTACTCCCCTTATATCTTTCTCCTTCTACTCCTCTTTCTTTATCTCTCTATCCCTCTCCCCCTTCTCTTTTTCCACCACCCCTCTTTTACTCCGCCTCCCCCTCACTCTTTCTCCCTTTCCCCCGTCACTATTTCCCCCTTTCCCCCTATTTCTCCCCCTCCCCCCCTTCTCTTTCTCTTTCCAATATTATTTCCTACGTACTGCTAAACAGCTTAGAATGGCCTTTAGACAAATAAAGTATTTTAAGAAGCGAATAAAAAATGGCGGCTTATACTTGTAATGACCGTTTGTACCGTCAGCAAAACAAGGTTGTCACATAGAAGATATTTATTTGTTGGCACATCTACTTCTCAATGCATCAGCTGTCATTTTACACTTTTATCGCGTCCGTCTTTGAAGTCAGCTGTCACTCGAAAATGTCACGCCTATCTAAAGCTGTTTGCTAATCCTGATATATTTAGTCTGAAACCTTTCAAAAGCCTTCATATTTAATACTAGCTTCTATCCGCGGCTACGCCCGCGAAATTGATCTCACTAATCTTGTTTCTCCATACAAACTTTGGAACCCCGCTTCACCCCCTTAAAGGGTGACTTTTGAAAAATCCTTTCTTAGTGCACCCCTAGACCTCATAAGGAGCCTATGTGCCAAGTTTGGAGTCTCCAGACCCAGCGGTTTGGGCTCTGCGTTGATATGCCAGTCAGTCAGTTGGAGTCTCCAGACCCAGCGGTTTGGGCTCTGCGTTGATATGTCAGTCAGTCAGTTGGAGTCTCCAGACCCAGCGGTTTGGGCTCTGCGTTGATATGTCAGTCAGTCAGTTTCTTCTTTTATATATTTAGATATACCCTTGGATGTTTTAAAATAAATAAACAAGATAATAATGTATGTTCTGTTGTGCAGTGGAAACGCACAGTTACAATGTTATACTTACGTGTGATGCTTTCCAAAGGGGGTAGGCATAGTTATATAATGTGCGTCGACTTGAGGTTTCTTCCTACTAATATCTTTTAGATCTGAACATTCTTCACCATAGAGAATAGTTAGTTTCTTTTCACTAAAAAAAAAATATTATTTACTAGCGGTCCACGCAGACGTCGTCCTGCCCAGTAAAGCAGTGCCACCTATCGGTGGGCTAGTTTACATAATGAAATAAGTTCAGATGCAGTGCAGTTGCAGTAAAGCCTTGCTGTGTTCCGGTGCGATGTCTGGTGACACCATGCAGAGGGTGGATCGAAATTGTTGCTCCTTTAAGGTTTCTAACCATATGCAGGCTCATTCTACTGCCACCTTCTCACCGATAATCATTCGTAATCACGAATGACTCGGTATACTGAGCTAACAGAAATATTCTGGGACATTAACACACACGGTCATCTGGTCCCAAGCTAAGCAGAGCTTGTGTTATGGAAACCAGATAACTGGTATATACTATACATATAATACTTTTCTTTTGTAAATAAATACTTTTAATATATATTTACACCCAGACTCGATATAAACACAAATGTTCATCACTAATGTTTGTCTCCGGTGGGAATAGAATTCACGACCTGCGGCATGAATTCTATGACAACGCATATGGCTCAAATTACGCAGAATTAAAGGCAAGATATACCCCTTGCAGTTCACCTTGTAGTATATAAAGTATTTCCTTACCTATATCCAGCAAAATAATACTGCGCTAATAACCATCCGATTTCTACCATAAAATTAATTTGTAGCGAACATTTCAATTCGCCTAAGCTTCTATCCAATATTTCTGAAAAAAAATTATAACTCCGACTATAAAAATCAGCAACGGTGGTGCAGCGGTACGGACCTCGCCTTAGAAATTGTAGTCGCGGTTTGATTCCCAGTCGACCCCACACATTTTTATGTAAACTGTGTACATCACCGCTGCTCAATGAGGATACCGACATGTCTATAGGCCGACCGTTTAACTCGCGTACCGTAAGGTTTAAAAAGGTGAGAAAAATTCGAATAATTGCCGGGAAAACACTAAAAACAGCAGTCGTAAGGCAAGGCTTTTATTTGAAAAAGCACTTTTATCAAGACAAAATTCATTTTACCTTGAAAAGTGATTGAATAGGGTTGCGAATGAGTTTCCTGGCTGTCTTTAATCGTTGTGTAGAAGATATAATAGGGGGCGCTAGCGTCGTGCTTGGCGGCCATCTTGCCTCGGGGACGGACCACAGATAAATAATCTTCTGCTCTACGAGTTGGCTCAACTATGGGACGATATTCTGAGCCTAGAAATGAACGAAATAAAATTTAAAAAGTTATTAAACCCTTGACATATTATGCGCTTCAAATAAGAATAGGATTGGAAATCCGCCATCTTGGACTAGAATGCGCAACAACTTCACGTTTTTTAGTACAGTTAGCAAAAATAAAAATGCGTATACCCCATTGACATGAGTAAAATTTACTTAATTAGAAAGCTGTATTGTAGTTAGTTTTATGTAAAGTTTTGACATAAATCACTTTTCCATACATTTCAAAATAATATTATTGTCTGTGGTTTGACATTTTGTGCTGGCGCTACTTTTGCTTTGTTTTTGATATGAAGTTAGCCGCGAGTCCAGTCCTATTCTTATTTGAAACGCATAGTAATATATTTTAAGCTTAGAACCATCTTCAGCTTCAACCCTAATTTTTTTCTTCTTTTTTTACCAGCTTTCTGTCTTGCTTCAGCTTTTCAACCGACTTCAAATAGAAGTCTATTCTCAATTTGACTGTATAATTGAAATAGAACTACATTTTAACGGATTTTATTGAGGTTTATTTTAGATTTTAGATTCCAACGTTTGAAAGTCTTTTCAGACTTCATGTTCACGGGTGGACTGAGGATACACACGAGATAGATAACTGCGTCGAAATTTACCCTCTTCGAAGGGGTTGAAAATTTTTTCTTACCTTTCTGAATGCTGTCCGTTCTAGAAGCATTTGCCGATTTGTTCTCTTCTCTACTAGTTATCTTCTGTGGTCTACCGTTACTTCTGTTCTCTTCTGTGCTTTGTACTTGAGGAGTTGAGTCTGTTTTACTGGTAGATGGTTCAGCATTACTAAAATTAATACTTTTTTTTGTTATAGATAAATTGAGCAGCGGTGGCGCATTATCAGCCTCGCCTTTAAAATATAAGGTCACGGGTTCGATTCCCATTCGCGCCCACACATCTTGGTGTGAATTGTTTCATCGCGGCTGCTCATATCAGTGAAGGAAAACATTATGAGAAAACATTCGAGGACATGTTACACCCACCAACCTGCACTTGGCCAGCATGTGTGGATTAAGGTCTAAACTCTCTCAACTTGTGAGATAGTTGACAGCCATTTCATTTTTTCATTTCAACACACACGGATTTTGTGTGGTGATAACCCTGACTGGTGCACTACTAAAAGAGTGTTTATTTAAACACACTTTTCGTCCGACGACCATAGATACTATGGCGCACACATACAAGCCGAAAGACAACTTACTCCCTCACTCTTCATACTATGCTTTTGAAATACAAAGGAGTTTGATATTATCTGGAATCCACCAATCCATAAATATGCGCTGCTGCTTGAAACGGTTCAAAAAGTCTCTGTAAGATTTCGTTACAAAATCACTCTAGGTTATTATCCATATTTATACCCCACGCAATTTCTCGTAGGATGTCTAGGGTATAATATGTTACAAACTAGAAGAGCCTATGACCAGCTGCATATAATGCTTAGAATATCTAGGGGAGCAACAGATGCCCCGGATCTTCACAATGAGTTGACTCGTCTTTACGCCCCAAACAACTATCTCCGAGGTCGGAAGCACCATTTGCTAGCCGTGCCCACGTGTCGTACAGTGGCACGTGCCTCTTCCCCCGTTCCTCACGTTCTTACGGCCCTCAACCACCTTGTGGAAGCCAACCCAAACTGCGATATTTTTGCAGATGAACTATGCATTTGTGCCTGAGTTTCTGAGAATCACAGCTAGTTTAAGTATTTTGTTTTTTTTTTAATTTTTATTTTTTTTTAGACCATTTATTATTTTAACTCATTTTGTGTTCTCTTATCCACATTCTTCTACTTTTTATGTACTTAAATGTTATTGTAATATCGTTATAACATAAAAGAAAATAAATAAATAAATTATTTAACTGTACCTGGAACTTTGTTCTGGCTCAAAGTTCTTTCCTGGAGTATAAATTTCCTTGTGAATCATCATTTTGAGCTGGTCTACCAGGGTTGACTTTTGTGTACTGTACTTTGAAGGGATCGGGAAGTCTCCGGAACCAGTGTACGAGTCCAGGATTGATTCTACTGGAATTGAAAATAATAATTTCAAATGTCTATTCTTTTTATAGGTTTAGTATTAAAAATCTACTATTTAAAAATAAGTCGGGTTTTCCTTCCTGATGCTATAACTTCAAAATGCACGAACCGATTTCCACAGTTTTGCATTCGTTGGGAAGGTCTCGGCTCCGTGAGGTTTACAGCAAAGAAAAGTCAGGAAAAATTTCAACAAAAAAGCGGGATAATGTTACATAAAACGAAGCCATCCGGTGGCGAAACGAAAGCGTAACAAACAAACTTCCATTCGCATTTATAATATTAAGTATAGATTATAATAGATTTTAGATCCCGACGTTTCAAAGTCTTTTCAGACTTCATGTTCACGGGTGGACTGAGGTATTTGACGTCCAAAAATATTAATCACAATTCAATCATTAATATTATTATCAGCTAAGTTTGCTTGAATCAGAACGCAACTTAAAGTATAATGTTTGTAAGTAGGTAGTCAGTAATAATTGAGATTAATATTTATTTACGTCAAATACCTCAGTCTACCCGTGAACATGAAGTCTGTAAAGGGTCAGTGGGTCATCTTAAGAAGACTGAAACGTCGGGATCTAAAATCTAAAATAAACCACGATAAAATCCGTTTCTAAAGTAATTTTATTTCAATAATAAAATACTTACAATGCTCGTGGCTATACTCCCGAAAGTGTATAGGGTTAAGCCTATAACACTTATCGCCGTAAGGACATTCCGTTTTTTGTCTCTTTGCACTTAAATTATCTGAAAATGTAGAGAAAATAGTAACAATAATGTAAGTTTTCACCCATTTGGAACTTATTTGTATAGTATTAGAAGTAACACCAACCCTCCCCGGTTACTTTACGTTTGAAAGGAGTAGTCATGGTGTTTTAGTAATATTTTTATAGATTTTCATAAGTTTTAAAATAAAACTTTTAACTTTTATACGGTAGTTAGAAAGATAAGCGGCCCACTCCAGCAGTTTCACATGACACATGTCACATGTGACAATGACAATATGACAATTGACATAAGACAGACTGGTTATGTTTTAGGGATGTAAAAAATTACTGATTTTAATCAATTATTAACTTCGACTTTTTTTTAAATTTGTTTTTAAACATCGATCGATTTTTAATAGATCAATTAAAGTTTTTTTTTACCGATGTCACCAAATAAACCACACATTTTATTCGGTTGGTTAGTTTGTTTTTTTAGATTAACACCGGCTGTTGTTGTTTTTGTTATTATCACAGTTATTATCGACTTGGCAACTTTATTATTATAAGTTGCATTTTTAGGAGGTACATCTACCAAAAATACAACTTTTAGAATAGCTAGAAAAAAATCATGTAAATTATATTAAAAAAAAAATTCTTGTGAAATTGATTATTTTGCTATAAAATTCGATTCTTGTTCTAATAAAAATAATGATTTGAGCACCAGAAAGAAATCACGGTTAAGAACGTCGAAGGAAACAATAATTAAAATATTCTATTCTATCTAGGGTAGTGACTGTGTTTAATTTCGCAGAGCTAATATACCTCAAGGTACAAAAATACATGCTTTTTGGAACTATCATTAGATACACCAACGTATTTGTGATTTTGATCTAGGCATAGGCACGGAGATCCCGGTGCGGTGGTTTAAACATATTGTCAGCGATGTTGATAAACCCTAGGCATAGGCCTGCCTTCATTGACATTATTAATTAAATACGCCATAGGGCAACATCATGAGTGTCGACCAAAAATTAGTTATTTTATCGATTGTTGATAGTATAGATTATCAATAGTATCGATTGTTGAAAATAAGTAATATTATTGCTCTATTATTACTATATCAATTCGTCGATAGTGACTATATAAAAATTATTGATGTTATTGAAACGCATCGATAGGTCTCCGATAGTTTCAATAGTATCGACTATTTGGATGCTATACTAGCAAACTAGTAACTACTGCAATATAGTATTGCAACATTTCAATAGTTGCGATAGGACTATTCGCGCTATCGGGTATTTTTCAAGGTCGACCATCGATAGCTAAGCTATCGCTATGGCAACAACGCAACGTATAGAACACACACAGACAAAATAATAAGGGTAAAGTAATTTGATTTTGAATGATTGGATTTTCAGTTGTCAACTGGCAATCCTGACAACTTGACAGCTGTTCGTTCGAACGAATTATTAGCAATTAACATCACTATAGTTAGTCTGTGGAGTGTGTGTGGTTTGATTTTAAACTTTCGTTTATTTACCACAGACTTACTAGAGATGCTATTATTAACCATAAACTAAGTGTAAGTACCAAGAGACAAAAGTTTTTCAGTTATAAGCGCGGGAAACCTAAAAATTGGCTGACGCGGTTTTTTAGTGTTTCAGTAAAAAAAATATTTTAAGTAACTTTTTACCCAGGATAAGGTTTAAAATTAAACTCTTTATATGTAATTGTATGTATGTAATATAATTTTGTACATTTTTATGTAAATATAAGTATATTTATAAATTAGTGCCAGAAGAGCTTGGTAAGTTTTAGTATATAGTTTTTTATTACCATGGATCCCCCCGGGGATCCCGGGGGTACAATACCCGACATTGCCCACAATGTTACTATAGATTATAATGCTGAAACTAGCATGGACACAGATGCTTCATCCGTGTCATTAAGAGGCGACAAAAGAAAACGAATTGCGGCGAAACGTATTTGCAGGACGTGCAACAAAAAACATACAAAACGCAATAAAGATGGTAAAAAGATCGACGGATATTGCGGTTGTGGTTCCGACGTGGAAAAGCCTGTTCAGCCCCCAGTAGTTCTTCCCCAACAGCCACCAGTAAGGTCTTTGTTTACCAACAGTGATTCTGCCCCATATGTTGTACATATTGTAAAAGAAACACAGTCTCAAAATGATGGTACCACATTACACCCTGTTACATTTGGTCGATTTTTAAAAAAACACAACATAAAAAATGTTATTAATGGTAGTCTAAAACGCATTGGCAGAAATCGCCTATCTATTTCCTTCAATCAGTTAAATGACGCCAACATTTTCCTCAGTAACACTGATTTACTAACCAGCAACCTAAAAGCATTTATCCCTTCTTTTATCATTACGAGAATAGGTATAGTTAGAGGGATCCCTTCGGATTGGTCTGAAGAAGAAATAAAAGAAAACACTAATATTCCTACAGGCTGCGGCCCCATTATCAAAGTGAGACGATTAAATAAAAAGGTAGTAGTTGATGGTGTTACATCTTTTAAAGCAACAGAAACTGTAGTTTTATCCTTTGATGGTCAGGTTTTGCCAAAAAGAATTTTTGTATGTTATAACTCATTGCCTGTAGAATTATACATTTATCCAACAGTTCAGTGTTATAATTGTTGCCGTTACGGACACGTTAAGGCTCAATGTCGTTCAGTTCCAAGATGTTTTCGATGTGGACAAGGCCATTCTGGCCATGGCTGTTCAGCTGATGATGATGATGTGCAATGTTGCCTCTGCAACGGTGCACATCTTGCTATTGACAAGAAATGCCCTGAGTATGTTCGGCAAAGAAATATAAAAGAAGTTATGGCAAAATCATGTATTTCTTATCTAGAGGCTTCAAAATTACACCCTCCCATTTCTAGGGTCTCATATGCAGATGCTGTTCTTGCTACTTCATTTTCATCTTCCCCTTCATATTCGCAACCCACAGCCCTACCTGTTAATTTGCCACCACCTGTAAAAAACACTTCATTTAGCTATAAAAAAACCACTTTTAGTAAACCTCGTCCTCCTCCTAGCCCTAGAAAGGGATATGACAAGGACGCTCATAGAAAAATTATCAGCGAATATTCGATGCCTGAGCCATCTAATGGGTGTGCCATTACAAATAAAAGTAAAGAAAATGATACAGAAATTAACATCAATGATTTCCTTTCCTCCTTAATTACTTTGCTTTCCCAATTTCAAGTTTTACCGTCAAACGCTGCCCCACTACTTGAAGCATTTTCTTCTTTTATTAAAAACAATAATGGATCAGTCCGCAATAATTCAGTGGAATTGTCGTAGTCTTATATCAAAAAAATCTGATTTAATCCATATAATCAATAAATACAAACCATTTATCATAGCAGTCCAAGAAACATGGTTAAAACCTGAGTCCATATTCAGGATTCCAGGTTATGCATGTGTCAGAGAAGACCGCTCTGATGGTTATGGTGGGGTAGCATTGCTTATCCGCCACCCAGTATTATTTTCTCACTTTAGTATTCCACCTCACAACAATGATTACTCTATTATTGCAGTTACTGTTAAGAACATATGCTTTGTTTCTATTTATATTCCCCGTCCAACTAATGACATATTATCTGAAATAGACACAATCATAACGGCTCTTCCAAGACCATTTATATTAATCGGAGACTTCAACTGTCATCATCAAACTTGGGGAAGCTCTGTTTCAAATAGTTATGGCAATTTAATTTTAGACATAGTTGACTCCCATAATTTATGTATTTTAAACTCGGGCTCCCCAACAAGGCGTTCAGCCCCAACGGAGGGGCTCAGTGCACCAGACCTATCAATCTGCACTTCGGATCTTGCATCTTTGATTACTTGGAGATCCCTCCCTTATACATACGGAAGCGACCACTATCCTTTACTTTTAGATTTTGCTTTTGCGGTTGAAACTCAACCTAAACGTAAATCCCGTTTTAAATACAAACTAGATAACGCTAATTGGCATTTGTTCAAACAACGTTTAGATGACAAGCTGTCACAACTTCCCAATGTCACTCAGGGCTCCGAACATGAATCTGCCATTGCCATGGCAAATGTCATTATAGAGGTCGCGGATGCAACATTCCCGAAAAAGTCTAGCCATCATAATTATATTCCATCCCCTCCCTGGTGGGATAATGATTGCACTCAAGCTATCAGGGATCGCAAGGTGGCCGAACTAAGGTATAGGGAGTTTGCTTCAAACGAAAACTTTGAGATTCTTTGTAACTCCATCCGAGAAACTAGAAAGCTATTTAGGAAAAAGAAACATGAAAGTTGGAGAGTTTTCTGTTTATCCTTATCCCCCCAAACTAGGCCGTCTGCAGTTTGGCAGAACATCAGGAGATTTAGATCTGCGTTTAAAGAAACATGCTCTGCAACGCTTCCATTACCTCTAGCTGATTCATTTTTGGATAAACTTTCTCCTCCCTCAGTGGCTGAGCAAATCCCTTTATTAATAGGACCACCGGTAAATACTGAAGGTACACTAGGTTTCATTAGTAGTTTATTTACCCTTTCAGAACTCAAAGCCATAGTTAATAACTTTAGTAAAGAATCCACTTCTGGAGAAGACGGAATTACTTATTCTTTTTTTTCTCATCTTAGTGACAGTTTCCTTTCTTACCTACTAGATGTCATCAATAACATCATGATTACTGGTAATGTACCTTCTTCTTGGAGAGTACAAGAAGTCATACCGATTTTAAAACCTGGTAAAGACTCATCAGATCAGTGGCGTAGCGTGCCTTGTCGGGGCCCCATATAAAAAAAAATTTTGGAGGCCCTTATACCTATGGAGGTAAAGATTTTTCACAAAAGAAAAAAAATATTGTGAGAAGAAATATTTATTTATCACATAATTTACCCATTTTACAAATAAAAAAGGAATGGTTTTATAGAATTTTGTCATTTGTAAAATAAAATAAATTAGAAAGTTTTTTTTCTTTTTCCTTACACACTTTGGGGGCCCCCGTGGCCCGGGGCCCCGTATAATTGATACGGCAAATACGGCGGTAGCTACGCCCCTGCATCAGATGTTTCTTCTTATAGGCCAATTGTTTTATCTCCCGTTGTCACCAAAATCGTTGAACACCTAATTAAAAACCGGTTGGAGTGGTACATTGAGAGTAACCAGCTGTTAAGTCCTTCTCAATATGGCTTTCGCCGTGGTAAAAGCACTTTGGACAGTGTCAGCATATTAACAACTGATATTAGGTTAGCATTCTTATCTAAAAAATCAGTCGTGGCTGCTTTCTTAGATATTACTTCTGCGTATGATAATGTAGTATTAAGTATTCTATATCAAAAATTAAATGCTCTTAATATCCCTGTAATCCTGTCTAACTTTATTATTAATATTTTGTCCAGTAGATACATACATCTGCAAACTCCGAACGCCGACTCTTCAGAAGACTCTTTCCACACAAGGCGTAATTTAACACGCATTGTGTGGAAAGGTTTACCGCAAGGCTCAGTGTTAAGTCCAATATTATACAACATTTACGCTTATGATCTAGAATCCTCTTTAAATGGCCCTGTTAGTGTTTTACAGTACGCTGATGATTTACTTATATACTGTTCTCACCAATCAATCGAGTCCGCTTGTACTTCTCTGTCCTCGGCACTCAATAGTTTGAAAACTTGGTTAGATTATAACGGTCTTGAACTTTCTTCATCCAAGAGCTCCGTTATGCTGTTTTCCAGAAAACGTCTTCGCCCTCCTGTTCTCGTATATTATGATAGCCAACCAATCCCATTAAAGAGCCATGTTAAATTCTTAGGAGTAATGTTAGATTCCAAACTTTTAGGTGTTCCACACTGTGACTATATAAATTCGAAATGCGAACGCCTTCTAAACATTATTAGATGCCTAGCAGGGGTATGGTGGGGTGCTCACCCTTATACTTTAAAACTTATTTATAACGCGCTCATACGTAGTGTCCTAGACTATGGTACATTTTTATTGGCCCCTGGCAATTTGGCTGCATTTGCTAAAATTGACCGCATTCAGGCTAAGGCTCTCAGAATAGTATCTGGGGCTATGAAGCCAAGTCCTATCAATGCTCTACAAATAGAATGTGTCGATCCTCCTATGTTCCTTCGCCGTCAGTATCTATGTGATAAATTCTTGTTTAGAGCTTTTCAATTTTCTAACCATCCCTTATATGATAAACTTAAGGCTCTGTCCACTCTTATTGAAACATGTAATTCCTGGTCTCATAAACCACTTCCATGCACTGTTGTCAGTTTTCGTAAGTTTATGTCCTTACAAGCCCCCACGCATCGATCTCCTACACACCCTCTCTTTTCCAGCGACCTAGAATCTCTAGTAAGATCTATTGACATAACATATAACTTCGGCATAGATAAAGACACCTCCATGGCTAATGAAAGATTTAACATCATCTTAAATAATGATTGGAAAGACTACCAATACATTTATACGGATGCCTCTAAAAACTCTTCTTCAGGTAACGTAGGTGTTGGGATATTCCACCATCAATCTAAAATAGTTCAAAAGGTGAAATTCCCTCCACAGACCTCTGTTTTTACCGGTGAATGTTATGGCCTCCTCAAGGCCGTAGAATTAGTCCTTTTATTACAGTTAAAGAAAACCATAATTTTTACCGATTCCATGAGTGCGCTACAATCGTTATCGAAGTTTCCTTTTAAGTTAAAAACCGTTTTCCCTATTATCATTAAGTTACGTCAGCTTTTAAACATGTGCAACATCTCGGGTTACTCTGTTTGTTTTGCGTGGATACCTGGTCACAGTAACATCTCTGGTAACTGTAGAGCAGATAAACTGGCCAATGAGGCTGTCGTCGATGGTGATATGTTTCCTTATAAAAACTTTTGCCATGACCTTGGCTCTTTACCCACAGACTATCTTCAAGATTCTTGGAATAGCCTCTGGGCGGAGAGTTCTACGGTAAAGGGCAAATATTACAAAACAGTCCAGCCTTCTATCCCGAGCAAACCGTGGTTTTTCAAACTAATTTATAATAAACGTTCAACTTCCTCACTTATACGCATGCGTTTGGGCCACAACAGCACACCGGCGCATCTTGCCCGTCTCAAAATCTTACAATCTGACGAATGCGAATGTGGCATCGGTGTAGCTGATATAAATCACATATTTTTTTCCTGCCCCCTCTATGATTCCTATTCATTTTATAATAGTTTGATATCTATTCCTGTCCCTTTACCTACTTCTATCCAGTTACTTCTATTTCATAATAACCCTCGTATATATTCTATTCTAGTTGATTTTATAAACTTAAACACCAACTTAAAAATTTAATCCTTCCCAAATCCTATCCTGGTTTTTCCATCCGCTCTAAATTAAATTGTTTTAATGTTTTATAAGTTTCCTTAACTTTGATATTGGCAAATGGTCTACAACCGAGCCATTAAAAAAAAAAAAAAGAAAAAAAAAAGTTTTTCTGTTTTTAATTTAACGAAGTTGCATTTGTTTTTGTTGGGCTTGTTTTTCTTTTCAGATAAAAATTCATTTGCCTATTAATAAGTCCAGATAGCGGCGGTGTTGTTGGAGTTTCGCACAGGATTATAGTTATACTCATCGGAGTTTCGGCTTGTAAAGTACTTGCTCTGCAGTGAAAATTAACACACGATCGTGGATAGAATACATTTCAGTAAGTTAATCACTGATTTCCTAGGCTCAATCTTAAACGCATGGACTGCGAAGGATCAGAGACCACCCTATCCCGAATTTCACTATAAAAGATTTTTTTAAGTCTATTTTCCTGAATATACCTCCATTATGCTTAGACTTGAACCAATAACTTCTATTTACAACATCAAGATACTATTGACAAGAATATTAACCAACTGAAAAACAATCTCAGCCCCAAACTTAATAAATAACTAAACTAAGTTTGTAATACCTAACCTTTTTTATTGTTTGCCGGGGATATCCTAAATGGATCTCACTGCCCTGTAAGGGCGCGGGGTGGGGGGTATTTAGGACTCCAACTGGTTATCTGAACTGGAACCCCGCATGTTCCATCACACCAGGGTGTCCTGGGAACCACAATTGACACAGTGACACCGTAATGCTGACTCGCTCTTTCAAGTGTGCCCCAACTATAACCTAAATGAATGTGTTAAAAATATCTTTTGCATTATTATCTTCTGGGAATGTACCCAGTAAGCTACAGCATTTCCGTGTTGGGTAGCAACTGATCCTTTACCTGATACAACTCAGCCTTTTGGTCACATTGTCAACTATGGATAGACAGTTTAACTCATGCTAGTACAAAGTCATGAAACATTAAATCTCATAAAGAACTATATAACCACAGATAAAAGTTATTAAAGACTATTCCTCACTAATATCCATATCACTTGAATCATCATCACTATCTGTACAGCTTGAGGAGTCAGAATCTTGGCGATAGGCGATACGCGAGTAAAACGGTCGGCCTATAGATGTATTGACAATTCCTTGAAATGTGAATGTAAATTATTATAAAACATTTCCCCCAGGTAACAAAAACAATGTATTAAAAACATTATATTCATTTTTATATTTCGATTTTCAGACAATGTTCACAATCTGCCCATATGACACCAAACACCGCGTGCTCCGCTCTCGTCTCCAAGCTCATTTAGCTAAATGCCAAAGATCACACCCAATTCTATCTATATGCCCGTTCAACGCCACACATCGGGTGCCTAAAAATGAAATACAGAACCACACCCTAAACTGTCCAGATCGTATTATCATGACTGATGAGAAACTACCAACAAAGCAACACGGTGCTATATTGCCATCGACAATAATTGAAACCGATCCCGGCCACGATTGTTGGGATTAAGCTGATTATAGATATATATTAGATTCTATATCCCGACGGTTCAGACGCATCATGAAGGCCTTAGAAAGTTTAATACGGAACTGTTGGCTAATTCACGTAATTTCTTGACGTGCAAATTATGTTGCGGTGCAGTTGCAATCACGTTGCAATTAAGTGTATATCTTAGAGCAAAATGGTTTCCTTGTGATTGTCATATAAATAACATATACGCTATAACGCTCGAGTGACGCGATACACAAGCGTATCTGACAGCGGTTGTCAAAATTAAGAGAGTACGAAAATGGACCGTTTTGATCGCAACTTAACTGCAACTGCACTGCAACTGAACTTATTTAATTATGAGAATTAGCCTAATGGTATTACACTTACCTCTCCCGGGCTACATGAACAGTTTGTATGCATAAACTGTTCATGTTTTGGTTTAATATGTAGATTGTTCTGCCTGTCTTCAAGTCACGAGTGAATCTGTATTTAATGGGAAAGCGTGTTCCATAGTAGACTCTATCATTGCTTCACATGTGTTTGTGGTGAAGCGCAAGCCTATTATAGGATTTAAAAGTATTTACATGAGCATTTGTAAAGACACAGACTTTTATAGATTTGTTAATTCTGAAATAGGGCTGCGCTTGACTACAACATACCTGATGTTAAGCAATGATGTAGTCTGACATGTCATGTGTTCTGTATGTGGTTACGTCACTTCCCCCAAAATCTGGCAGAAACAATTTAGTACTGAAGTTGCTTATAACACCTCCCGTGTATAATTATCTAAGATGGAGGCTGTATTGAAGAAAACTACTTTTTAAAGGATTTTATCGCGGTTTATTTTAGATTTTATAACCCGACGTTTCATTTTTTTCAGACTTCATCTTCACGGGTGGACATGAAGTCTGAAAAGACTTGAAACGTCGGGATCTAAAATCTAAAATAAACCGCGATAAAATCCGTTAAAAAGTAGTTTTATTTCAATGTGTGATATTCGCGTAAATCTAAGACAATACTATGGATGCTGTAGTCTGGAACTTAGGGATAAAAAAATCTAACATTTATCTCGATAATATCTATTTTATAAAGTAAGTAGTTTTAGTAAAAAAAAGTGACATTGTTATATCTTCTGTAAGTGTAATATTAGACATTAAGCTTATGTTAAAATAACACAAATATTTTATTAAATACTTTGTTTTATTCATATATAATTACCCCCGTATTCATAAACGTCTTATAAGCTCATTATAGCTGAAATAGGTTTATAATTCGTTTGTCTTTGTCTTGTCATCTTGACGTTTATGCTAGTAAGAAAAAGAATGTATTTGTAACTTGTTATTGCCGGTTTACTTAAAACTCGTTTAGTTTTGTCTGTCCTGTTTATTTTTTCAATCTACCCGCCCACACTTATATGAACTACCTACCTACCGTACTCAATCGCATAGTGACCGCACATAGTCAATTTTAAAAACAATGTGTCTTTCAACCTGACGTTGGCAGAATCACTGTGAATGACGGTGGATGCCAAAAACATTAAAAAGTGAAGTGAAGAAAAAGAATGGCGCACAATGATCACTACAATGGCGTCTTAGAACGTCGCAGTTTTTTAGTTTTTTACCACAAATCTTTAAAAACTTGTATACTTATTTAAACTTGACACTGGCAAAATTGCGGAATAATTTCTGCAGAGGCCATAATTAAAAGAAGAAGAAGAAAAGAAAGTCCATTTTAACTAAAGTGGCTTTTAAGATTTTTATGAAATGAAATGAAATGAAAATATGCTTTATTTTTTTTGAGACGTGAGTCTACTTAAAAATAGTCCAATTTCTTTTCCTACCGTGCAGTGAATGACTGGCAACTACTGAGAAACACTGCCAAAAAACTCAGTAGGCTTTTTTTCTTTAATAAATGAAGTACTTATATCTATTACATGAATTATATATAAATAAGATCGTAAATCTTTACAATACTAGCCTCATCGTTAGATATAGATAAACTAACTAAAAAAAAAACTAAACTAACTAACTTTTAACTCGCGTATCGCCATCTGAAGTACAAAGTCATAAAAAATTAATGAAATCTCTTAAAGAACTATTTAACTACAGATAAAAGTAATGTAAGACTTTTCGTCACTAATATCCATATCGCTTGAATCATCATCACTGTCTGTGCAGCTTGAGGAGTCAGAATCTTGGCGATAGGCGATACGCGAGTTAAACGGTCTATCTATAACCAGATGTGGGCAAAGTCCAGCGTTGTCAGTCGTCCCGATTTTGGCGAGACGTCCCGATTTTTAAATAAAATTTTAATGTACCGCGCGGGACAGGCTCAGTCCCGCTTTTCGGTAACTTAAAACTTTCTTGATTTTGATTTCTATTTTTTTTTTATTCAGAAGACGAATCAGACTCAACTATTTAACGTCAGGGTAAATATGATTTCAAATATCATATTGACGTGATAACGTCTTTAAAATCGTTTTAGTCGGGTGACATGTTCAAAAACTTGTGTCACACCAAAACCTCACGAGCGCGATCGCAGGTATAACGAGAGAGAGACGGACCGATCTCCCGTCTCATCTCGAGCGCTGCCAGTCATTCCGTGAAACTTGTCACGCGGAATCCTCACGAGCGGAGGCTGGCATAGCGTTCGAGTGAGTGGACCGATCTTCCGTCTCTCTCACTCTAGCGGCAACAATATTAATTCCTTACTTCCCAAAAACTTATATCACCAATAAGACGTTATCACGTAAACATCTCGATCGTAAACCTACTTTACAACCAATTTTTTTTTTTATTAAAATACATTTTCTATTACTGTTTTTACTATCTATTGTCAGGTAAACGTACCTAATTTAAACTCAAATAGTAGTTCTCAGTGCAAGAGTCTCTGTTAAAGCACCTACTGAAATGAAATATCTAAGTATTTCCAGTAAAGAACTGTTTTTATTTGTTTTTGGCGAAAATAATACATTTATTATCATTTATTAAATAAAATCATCTTCTTAACGTTGTATTCCAAGCCCATTTATTATTATTTACGTTTTTAACAGCACATATAAAGATTGAAGTTATATGTGGGACGCACAAGGTAATGAAAACATTTGTATGGGGATGTTTAACGTGTTAATTTCAACATTAAATTCTTTATACTACATATTTCTTAAAGGCCGGGGGTTAAAAATACGAAGTTTATTCACTAGGTTGACTGGAAGTGGCCGAACGAAGGGATTTTTCCAAATTTCTAAGCGCTGGGGTGATGTTACTGCCCAAATCTTCAACCACACTTGATAAATATACTGTAACATAGAGAAGTACAACATTAGTTCAGTTACACACTGTATTCTGTAAGGTGGACGGTACCTACACAGTTACTGTCTACCTTACTCACACACAGGAACACAACCAACAGTTATTACACGCTGTGTATTCTGTAAGGTGGACGGTACCTACACAGTCACTGTCTACCTTACTCACACACAGGAACACAACCAACAGTTATTACACGCTGTGTATTCTGTAAGGTGGACGGTACCTACACAGTCACTGTCTACCTTACTCACACACAGGAACACAACCAACAGTTATTACACGTTGTGTATTCTGTAAGGTGGACGGTACCTACACAGTCACTGTCTACCTTACTCACACACAGGAACACAACCAACAGTTATTCCACGCTGTGTATTCTGTAAGGTGGACGGTACCTACACAGTCACTGTCTACCTTACTCACACACAGGAACACAACCAACAGTTATTACACGCTGTGTATTCTGTAAGGTGGACGGTACCTACACAGTCACTGTCTACCTTACTCACACACAGGAACACAACCAACAGTTATTACACGCTGTGTATTCTGTAAGGTGGACGGTACCTACACAATCACTGTCTACCTTACTCACACACAGGAACACAACCAACAGTTATTACACGCTGTGTATTCTGTAAGGTGGACGGTACCTACACAGTCACTGTCTACCTTACTCACACACAGGAACACAACCAACAGTTTTTATATTGTATGTGTACAGAGAATTTGCGTCAATCTCATGATGGTCTCCTGGGTGGTGGATGTCTTCCGTATGCTGGTGATGCCCACGCGCAACAACCCTGGCTACATCAGTACTTATAGTAAGTACTAGGAGTTAATAAGCACATTTTTATGTGTATACATTTCTAAAATTCACATCCAAATAACATTAACACAGATGAGCGGCATAATAATAATAACTAGCGACCCTAAGAAGGTGGACGGTACCTACACACCCTACAAACTTACCTATATCGTTTAGACATCGTTTTGTTCCCAAAGCATCCATATTTCTTATATTCAATATCTTCTCGGCATAAACTTCACAAGTGTGTGTGCATATCTACAACAAATTAATTTATTTTTACTCCTGAGGAATGACTTGAACACTTCAAGTTGACTACTTTAGGGAAGGTTCTGTGATGTACGATGAGGCTTGTGAGGACACGCTAGGCGTGTCAGTGGCATTGAATGTGTTAACGGACAGTGGCATTGAAGGTGTTAAAAACTTCGCTTGCGCGATTCAGGATTACAAATGGCCGCTTAAGTACTTACATCTGATAGAAACTGCAATGGAGCTTGTTTTTCAGAAACATGCATTTCTAAATGTTGAGGCAATGTCATTAGATATTGTCCAATCTGAAAAAGTTAAGAAAATGTTTCCAAACTTAATACTTATTTATATATATCTTAAGTCTTATTCATAAAAATCTTATAAGACAATTTAGTTAAAATGGACTTTGTCTCTTTCTTACTAGTATAAACGTCTAAATGACAGACAAAGACAAACGAATTATAAACCTATTTTAGCTATAACGAGCTTAAAAGACGTTTATGAATATCGGAGTTATTTTCTCATAAAATCTTAATAAAAGAAAATTCATCTGACAAGTATAGAATATTTCCAAAATCCCGCGATCCCGGGGGCGTATCCATACTAATATAATGTTTGAGGTCGTTAACAATAACCTTCGCTACCTAATCCGATCACTGAGCACTGCTTATAACATACCTCTGTAATGTATTCTTGAGGAGACAACGCGAAATCTGGTAAATCCGTTGATAGAGCATCGTTGTTATTCCATACTGACAAATGTGGTATTTTGTCTGTAAAAATAAAATCTAAATATATAAAAGAAGAAACTGACTGACTGACATATCAACGCAGAGCCCAAACCGCTGTGTCTGGAGACTCTAAATATGGCACATAGGTTCCTTATGGGGTCTAGGGGTGCACTGGGAAAGGATTTTTCAAAACTCCCCCTTTAAGAGGGTGAAACGGGGTTCCAAAGATTGTATAGAGAAACAAAATTAGTGAGACCAATTTCGCGGGCGAAGCCGCGGGCGGAAGCTAGTTAAT
Source organism: Meganola albula (assembly GCA_936450015.1). NCBI lineage: Eukaryota > Metazoa > Arthropoda > Insecta > Lepidoptera > Nolidae > Meganola > Meganola albula. Next base: position 5,918,384 of record OW388169.1, on the reverse strand, counting down.
CATAAATTTTTACGGTTATATTCATAATAATATTATAAGACTACTAGCTGCCCCAGAGTACTTCGTAATGCGTATTAATAATGTAATACGTATGTATTTTTTAATGCCACATTATCAGAGGTCGGAGTAGGTAGATTGATTTTATATACTTGCGTCAAGATATTATAATATGGACATGTCATTTTATCCATAATGTGCGGAAAATACCGGAAAAAGTTCCGGGATTGGAATTATGGAATAAAATAAAATAATAGCCAAATAACGAACTCGGCTAACAACTAACAAAATCGTTTATTATATAAAAGATTGATTGAATTCAATGAACAATTATTTTTAATTAAACAAAAAGATAAATAAATTATTTTTAATCCTCATCGGATACAATTTCCATATTTTGGCTTTAAACGTTAATACAATTAAACTAAATAATCATAATTGTTAATTTTTTTTTAATTTATAGCATTCCTTTTGACGTCTTTTGAATTGTGTCTAAATTGTGGTATTTTGGAGTCATATCCATGTTATTCTCTACGTTTGACGTCAACGACGAGAAATCAATCTACCTATTCCAACCTCTGCACATTATACAAAAATAAAAACGAAAAATTTCGTCCAAAAATTAAAAAAAAATTGAATGGTGAACAACCCTTATCACTTAGGGGTATGAAAAATAGATAGTAGCCGATTCTCAGACCTACTGAATATGCATAAAAAATTTCATAAGAATCAGTCAAGCCGTTTTGGAGGAGTATGGTAACTAACATTGTGACATGCAAATTTTATATAATAGATTTAGTTCAAAGAAGAAGTTTGAGAGAATTTGTTTGTCTTATTTTATCTCGGAGTTACGGAGCTCTGGACTTTTGGAAGGCGTGCGTGGGGCCGAAGCCAACACGTAGAGGCCCGTTAGACAATTTTGATCTAAATGTAATGTGGCACCAACCGACGATTATCCCTGTTCGCACCATATAGGTACGCCCAAGGACAATCCCCGGTTAGAGCAGGACTATTGCAGAATATAGGAACTAAAATCTAGGTTATGGTGGTGGGTGCTAATGGATTAGGTAACTATAGGCCGACCGTTTAACTCGTGTATCGCCATCTGAGGTACAAAGTCATAAAACATTAATTAAATCTCATAAAGAACTATTTAACCACAAATAAAAGTAATGTAAGACTATTCGTCACTAATATCCATATCGCTTGAATCATCATCACTGTCTGTGCAGCTTGAGGAGTCAGAATCTTGGCGACAGGCGATACGCGAGTTAAACGGTCGACCTATAGGACTATGGATGGACTATGGCCCCTGCCTGACCAATGCAAATAAACAAGGATAAAAAATGTTTTATTATTATTATTACTTTCGAAGTTCAAATCTTACCTAATTGTATATCAATTGGGTTTCTCAATACCGCCTTCGCTAATGTTCTTAATTGATTTTTAGTTCTCTTCAACACAGCCACAGAGGCAGGTGGTTCGGTTCTCGATGATACCAAGCGAGATTGTGCCTCGGATTCCAGTATTAGAGTTGGCAGATCATGGCTATCTGTGGTGTGATCTGTGGGAGAAAAAAAATAGTTTTTTTTTTAAACACCTCTTCTATTTGAAAATGCCAATTTTTATTAGAATACTCCAGTAAAAACCATAAAAAAAGAAAAACAAAATGCCTTAGAAATTTACAAGATGGCGGAGAATGACTACTAGAAAAAGCCAGTTAATTTGATTAAGAAGACTGTGGTTTGAGTTATCAATTTATGCACTGTTTTTGTTTTGAAGTTTGATCGTATATTAAAAGATGGCGGTATATAAATTATTACTATATAATCTTATTAAAACATGTTATTTTCAGACAGCTAACACTTTTTGAAATCTAATATAATAATATGTTATAAAATGGCGACGATTCTCTATTACAAAACATTAAATTTTCACTGTTAAACTCAAGATTCTTTTTTGACGTGACAACGTCTTATAAATTGGTTTGCCGGGTGACACTTCAAGAAACTGCGTTACGCTCCGCTCACGTTATGCGCTCACAATGAGAGCGAGTGAGAGGCACGGTTAGCCCGCCTAAGAGCGAGAGAGACAGACATAAAAAGTGAAAGGCACGCGTCCCTTCCACTCGAGCACAGTTAGCCCGCCTAAGAGCGAGATTCTTTGTATAAATTAATGTTTTAAATATAATTCTTTGTATAAATAAATGTTTTAAATTGTTACTATTATTTCATCCTTCTTCCTACTATACGAATGAATATTCACATTAAAATTATTTTACCACTCAAAGTCGTTGTCACGTAAAACTTTCGCCCGTATACCGACTTTACAGGCAACCAATTTTTTTAGTTACACCATGATATCAAAAGATGGCGGTACCTGACTATAAGCAACATCTAACTGAACCATTGAGTTTTCAGATTATTACCTTCAACATTTTTCTTTTGTAGTTCCGCCATAGTGTCCAACAGGATGGCGGCGGCTGACTCAAGTATCAACGCAGCTGGGAAACAATTGGACAGAACTCCTGTACTCTGTCCCGAAGATACGGATGATAGGAACGAAGTTTCGATCCGGCGACTATGTGTAGATATTAAGTTTGAAAGGGCTGATATGAAATTCTAAAAAAAATACATACAAACAAAAATAGCATCACAGCGTCACGTCTGTACACCCGAAGGTATAGGCAGAGGTGACTATCGGCCAGTTTTCCCCTGCTTTGTTTAAGTCCCATACTAATAATAGGGGGCGAAAACTAGTCCCACATTAATACTAACAATAATAGGGGTCGAGCCGAAATATGAATTTTTCTAAAAATATTCATACACTAGCTGCGCCAGCGAACTTCGTACCGCGCAAAATTGTGAATCTAAACCATTCCCAGATCCTCTTGAACACACACAAAAAATTTCATCAAAATCGGTCCAGTCGTTTAGGAGGAGTTCAGTCACATACACACGCACACAAGAAATATATATATTAAGATATCTTAAAAGACTCTCTAGTTAAAATTGACTTTGTCTTCTTCATACTATCTGTTAAAAAGTAGTTTTATTTCAATAATAATAAGTTTTTTGACACAATTAGGGCCGCCCCTAAATCAGGCCGCCCTACCGGGCCTTAGGCCAAATCCGCCACTGCGAAACGCTCCTAGCATATTTGCGTTGAATATTATAGCAGCGGTGGCGCAGTGGTACGGGCCTTGCCTTAGAAATATAAGGTAGCGGGTTCGAACCCCAGTCGTGCCCACACATCTTTGTGTGAATTTTTTCATCGCTGCTGCTCAATATCGGTGAAGGAAAACATCGTGAGGAAACCGCCATGTCTAAGAATTAATCATTCTAGGACATGTGACACCCACCAACCCGCACTTGGCCAGCGTGTGTGGATTAAGGCCTAAACTCTCTCAACTAGTAAGACAGTTGAGAGAAGACCCGTGCCCAGTAATCTACTATATAAAAATAAGTCGGGTTTTCCTTCCCGACGCTATAACCGATTTCTACGGTTTTGCATTCGTTGGAAAGGTCTCGGGCTCCGTGAGGTTTGTAGCGAAGAAAATTCAGGAAAATTTTCAACAGAAAAGCGGGAAAATGTTACATAAAACGAAGCCATCTGGTGGCGAAACGGAGTTCACCGGGTTTGCTAGTGGGATACTAAAAAGGGGTTGAAGTGAAATTAGAACGAAACGTTGTAATAGAAACCGGGTATAAATCTTACCTCAACAGCGGGCATATAAACCGGGTACATGGCATTACCGGATATTTGCCTCGCCCGGGCATATGCCGTGCTAATCCATCCGTCACAACGCTCGCACAGAGCTAAAATCGCTCTAGATTGTTCTAGAAGATCCTCCTGAAAGAAAATAATCATTTTGAAACTAAAAAGTCTCGTCAGTAAGTACCTTTCGCCCACGGCTTCGCCCGCTTAGTACTTATTAGGATAAAATGTGGAATATATATTAATGCAGACTGACGACCTCGGTAGTCGAGCGGTGCAAGCCGTCCGATCGGGCTATACTGTGCCCAGGAGGTCGCGGGTTCGATTCCCGCCCCGGACAATATTTGTGTAACAACAAAAATTTGTTTCGGTATCTGGTTGATTGAGGGACTACCCTCCGTGCCTCGGAGAGCACGTTAAGCCGTCGGTCCCGTTTGTTATTTAACACATCTATGACAATCGCTACATGTAGTCAGAAGCCAATATAATCTGACACCTGGTCTAACCATCTCGGCTACTGGTTCCCTACGGGTGTCGAGGTCTGATGGCAGTCGCTCGTATAATTCTGGTAGCTAGCCGCATCAGGTTAGACTGGGAGCCGACCACAATAGAAATGGGAAAAAGGCAAGGGAAATGATGATGATAATGCAGACTATTATCTATCTTGTGCCAAATTTCATCTAATTCCATTCAGTAGTTTTTGCGTGAAAGAGTAACGAACATCCATACATTCTGACAATATTTGTGTTTATAATATTAATAGGCTTACCTGGTCGAGTGACGGATCTCTAAGATGTGCTAAGAACACTTGTGTCTGCAGTTCAGTGTACTTCGGTAACAGATCACGGAGCGGCGCGTACGCAGCGCGCAGGAACTCTCGTGTTGTGGCGGGGGGGAGGGGCTCTGGGGGTACAGCGTGATGGTAATATAGTGGGACACTAACACACACGGTCATCTGATCCCGAACTAAGCAGAGCTTGTACTATGGAAACCAGATAACTGGTAATATACTACATATACACGTGTGTGGATTAAGGCCTAAACTCTCTAACTCATAAGATAGTTGAGAGAAGACCCGTGCTTAGCAGTGCGACACTAAAAATGATTAAGTGTTTTTTTGTGTACTGTACTTACGTGTGTGACTAAGACAACAATAACGTGCGAGTAAGAGGGAACTCTTAATGCCGTCATTTATGATACGTTTTTAAGCTATTGCATAGCTGCATATGGGGACTGAGTCACCTTCGTCCGTGGGAGTGCACCTTTTATATGAATCCTCACACGTGGTCCCCGGGTGGTTGAAATCAGGTGACAATCGACTGGTAATTAAGTTTACTTGTAATTAACTGGTGGTAGGTGCAGCCGTGGTTAGTGACCACCTACCAGACAAAGCCGCACCGCCAAGCGGCCTTGCCGTGTTCCGGTGCGATGTCTGGTGACACCATGCAGAGAGGGTGGGTGGGTCAGGTGTGCTGTACATACCTTTGTTTTGTCTTGGTGCGTCGATAATGCTCTGAATAGACGCAATCAAATCTTCTACATCAGTCCTAAGATCTACCAGAAGAAGTATACATTCATCTGGAGAAGAACGCAGTTTTATATTTGCCATCACAAGCTGAAAGGTTACAAAATAAAATTATTAATAAGCCTCGAGCATCGCCGCATAGTTGCCAGTCTTTCGGTCTTCTATCGGATACACTTCGGAGAGTGTGCGATGGAATTACACAATCTTATTCCCCCATCCCCGTTCTTCCATCGGACAAGTAGAGGTATATGGTGGAAATTCCACGGGCACGCACAAAGCGCTTTGCTTCGACTTACATTGTGCGAACTGCCAAACTGTGGAACTCGTTGCCGGCATCTATATTTCCCGATAGCTATAATCTAGTGGTCTTCAAGTCACGAGTGAATCGGTATTTACTGGGTAAGCGCGTTCCATCGTAGACTGCAACATTGCTTCACGGGGATGGGGGAATAAGATTGTGTAATTCCAACGCACACTCTCCGAAGTGTATCCGATAAAAAACCGAAAGACTAGCAACCATGCGGCGATGCTCAAGGCTTTGCAACTCAGCCTTGACGAGGGATTCGTTGCCAATAAGCCTGGCTCGATCTAGAGCAGCTTCTTTCGCTTCCCTATACGACATGACACCAACCTTTTCCTTTGCGACTTCGGTAGTCGAGCGGTGTAAGCCGTCCGATTGGTCTATACTGTGCCCGGGAGGTCGCGGGTTCGTTTCCCTCCCCCGGACAATATTTGTGTAACAACATCGATTTGTTTCGGTGACTGGTTTATTGAGGGACTACCCTCCGTACCTCGGAGAGCACGTTAAGCCGTCGGCCCCGATTGTCATTTAACACATCTATGACAATCGTTACATGTAGTCAGAAGCCAATATAATCTGACACCTGGTCTAACCATCCCGGCTACTAGTTCCCTACGGGTGTCGAGGTCTGATGGCAGTCGCTCGTATAATTATGGTAGCTAGCCGCATCAGGTTAGACTGGGAGCCGACCACAATAGAAATGAGAAAAAGGCAAAGGTAATGAATAACTTATCCTCGGCCTTCCTCTTCCACACTTCACACTTACACACACTTCAACCCTTTTTAGTGTCCCACTGCTGGGCACGGGTCTTCTCTCAACTATCTTACGAGTCGAGAGAGTTAATCCACGCTTTCCTTCTATCTTCCCCTCTAAGATGATTTTTATGAAGGTGTCATGTCGTATAAAATGACCCATCATCTTTCCTCTCCATTAATTTACCTTAGTCAAGGACGGATCCAGTGACAGCAACAAATCTGTATACAGTCTTAACAACTCCGCCATTGGGGTCTCAGATTCTAATACATTCGTCAGCCAATCCATCTGAAAATAATTAAAATATTCAACTGATATAAGATCTCAGATTCTCTAATTAGCAGTCTTTTTTATGCTGATGTCAAGCAATGATGTAGTCTACGATGGGACGCGCCTGCCCACTATACCGATTCATTCATGGTTACGAATGAATTTCGGTGATAAGGTGGCAGTGGAATGAGCCTCCTTAAGGTTAGAAACTTTAAAGGAGCAACAATTCCGACACACCCTCTCTGCATGGTGTCACCAGACATCGCACCGGAACACGGCAAGGCCGCTAGGCGGTGCGTCTGGAGAGTGGTCACTAACCACGGCCGAAGCCTACCACCAGTTAATTACAAGTAAACTTAATTACTACTTGATTGTCACCTGATTTTCACCACCCGGGGGCCACGTGTGGCGATTCAGATAAAAGGTGCATTCCCACGGACAAAGGTGATTCAGCCCTAAAAAGTTTTCACTCCTGAAAGCACCTAGCGCCTCCTACGCAGTACTGGGCGCCTGGTAACTTCAGATCTGGTACGCCCCTGCCTACTTCTTCCACCGGCTCCTAGCACTCCCCCTCATTTTTTCTACCAGCATCTACGCTGTCATAGCCGGGCTGTCCATAGGGCATATCCGTCATGTCTTACATTCTTCTAAGCGCCTAGTATCTACTGGTCGAAAACTATACTAACTTTGTTACCAGACTATTCACCTTTCTGAAAATCTACTACATAGGAATAGTCAATCCCGCCAGTGCCCACTAACGCCTACATAGTATTAAGCACCTAGTACCTCATGAGCTGTGGGGCTGAGTCACCTTCGTTCGTGGGAGTGCACCTTTTATCTGATTCCCCACAAGTGGCCTCCCTAGGCTTCGGCCGTGGTTAGTGACCACCCACCAGACAAAGCCGCAACTCCAAGCGGCCTTGCCGTGTTCCGGTGCGATGTCTGGTGACACCATTTAAGAGGGTGGGTCGAGATTGTTGCTCCTTTATGTTTTCTAACTATAAGGAGCATCATTCCACTGCCACCTTCTCACCGAAATTCGGTATAGTGGGTAGGCGCGTCCCATCGTAGACTACATCATTGCTGAGAATCAGGCGAGCTGTAGTCAAGCGCATGTCTATTTCAGGATAAAAAAAGTCCGGTGGTCTGGTACTCCACTAACCTGCTTGGTGGCGTCTCCCGCGAGCAGCCTGGTGAGAGCCCCGAGGGAGTGACCAGGCGACCCCGGCGCGCGCCAGGCGCCGGCCAGCCGGGCGGCGGCCGCGCGGCGCCAGCACCGACACACCGACACGGACCGACACATGCCGCGGAACAGCGACACGTATGTCGATGTACGCTCTACAGAATTAATCGTATTTGAGACGGTATTCCAGTGTTTCCAGATTCGTCATGGTTTGTCTATTCCAAATTGAACATCATCATCATCATCAGCAGCCTATCCTAGTCCACTGCTGGACGTAGGCCTCTCCCTAAGCACGGCACTGAGCACGATCCGCGGCTACTCTCATCCAGCTCTCACCAGCCACCTTGCAGAGATCGTCCCTCCACCTAGTCTGAGGACGTGCTACGCTACGTTTGTCAATACGTGGTCTCCACTCAAGAACCCGTCCACCCCAACGGTTGTCGGTTCTGTGGCAGATATGTCCAGCCCTCTGCCACTTCAGCTTACCAATCCGGTGAGCTATGTCGATTACTCTGGTTCTCTATCGGATCACTTCATTACGTATTCGATCCTTCACAGAGACTCCGAGCGTAGCCCTTTCCATAGCTCGCTGAGCGACTTTAAATTTATGGACCAGTCCTACCGCGAGTGTCCACGTTTCGTCATAACGGGTAGGACGCATTGATTATAGACTTTCGTCTTCAGACTTTGTGGCTTAAGAAATTGAACATAACGCTGAATAATCTCGACTATGACGTGTCTAGATTCGTCACAGTCAATATTCGACTAGTTAGTACAGCCGTCACAACACCTAGTTGACAGCAGACAAAATGGTTGACTTGTATCTCAAGCATAGAATGGAATTGACGGGCCGGTGGCGTGGTCGGTAAGATACTTGCTTTTCACGCCGCAGGTCGTGGGTTCGATTCCCACCCGAGACAAACATTTGTTTAAATATGTCTGTTTGTCGTGTGTCTGGGTGTAATTATCTATATTTAAGTATTATTTACAAAAGAAAAGTATTATATGTAGTATATTACCAGTTATCTGGTTTCCATAGTACAAGCTCTGCTTAGTTTGGGATCAGATGACCGTGTGTGTTAATGTCCCACTATATATTATAGAATGGAATCGGTGAACACTAAAATCCATTCCAATAAATAATGACAATAATCTGGTGGCAGGCTGTAGCCGTTTAGTGACAGCTGACAAAGTGTTTCAGGACGTTTGGTAACAGAGGAAGCCAATTTTAGCCACAAGCATTAGTTAATTTTTTAATTTATTTATTATGTTTTTTACTTTGCTTTATTTTATTTATTTTTTTGAGACGCGAGTCTACTTAAAAATAGTCCAATTTCTTTTCCTACCATGCAGTGAATGACTGGCAACTACTGAGAAAAACTGCCAACAAACTCAGTAGGCTTTTTTTCTTTTTTAAATCAAGTACTTATATCTATTACATTTTGTTTGTTTATTGTGTTGATTTAGAGCGACTTAATTCCAAGCGTTTTTATCCGTTAGTTAGTCTGAAGTTTTATAATACACTTTCTTAAATAACGTAGATTTTATAGTTTAGTTATGGTATAATAAACAACTACAACATCTATAACACTAACAAAAGCTTAAAAAAATTAAGTAGTAATGTTGTAGGCCACTGCATTTCCGCAAATTGAAATAGATATGTATCATAGGTTGCCAGAAGAAAAACATTACTAAAATTATCAATTTTTTGTAATGTGTGTGTGTGTGTGTGTGTGTGTGTGTGTGTGTGTGTGTGTGTGTGTGTGTGTGTGTGTGTGTGTGTGTGTGTGTGTGTGTGTGTGTGTGCGCGCGTGCGTGTGCGTGTGCGTGTGCGTGTGTGTGTGTGTGTGCGCGTGTGAAGGTTTGTTACCGCGTATCTCCATAAAACAAATAATGAAACACGTGTCTTTTATTTTTCCATTTTTTTTTTATCCTAATACTACGTGGGTGAAGCCTGAGAAATTATTCTGAGGGAGATTTTCTTTGAAGTTGATATCAAAACTTCTTCGTGCTTTTTAGCTAAATTACTTTTTAATTTGACACAATGACGTTTAATACATCAATCCGATTAATAGAATTCGAAATTTAAATTTTATTTGTTCTTGGATATTAAATGAAAAACTTACGTTATGGTCTAAGAGCTGTAGAAAACCGACCTTCACCGGTGTGACAACCAAGTGAGACATATTTTTTATGAAACTCCTATAGATTTATAGACGTACATAGGGGAGCTTGCTGATTTTAAAATGTAGCCTACACGACTACTAAAGGGTGAGTTTTGAAAAATCCTTTCTTAGTGCAACCCTAGACCCCATAAGGAACCTACGTGCCATATTTGGAGTCTCCAGACCCAGCGGTTTGAGCTCTGCGTTGATATGTTAGTCAGTCAGTCAGTTTCATCTTTTATATATTTAGATTATAATTATTATTTGGGAATATGACTCTAGAATATACTAAAATAGACATGTAATCACAAAACCTTTTTTAAAGACATGCAATATTATACAATATGAATGTGACGAATCTGGAAAACGACGAGTCTGGAATATGACGAATTCGGAAATTATTCTAACATATATTATTTATACCTGCGTCCATTTGTGTCAGTGCTTCGATGAGCGGCGGACTGACAGCGGCTTCCAATCTATTATACAGAGTTTCTAATTGTAATCTCTTGCTTTCATAGTCCGGTGCGTCGCTCAATACCTGGGACAACAAAATAACTTTAAAAATAATTTAAAGTTATAAAAAAAAAAATCTAAAAAAATTAATTTATTTATTTATTTGGCTCCTCAACAATGTGTACACTTTTACAATGACTTATTATACGATTATTGTCTTAATATCTAAGTGCAACATTACTTAAAGAAGAGCACAGCATGCACTAAAATATGCGCAAGAACTAATAAATGTCATGCAATTACTACCTACTACTATATTAACATTTTAACAATTAATTTCATTTTAATAGATTATAATAATTTTATAATAAGTTCATAGTCATGCAATTTTATTCAAATTTCTATTGGTTTGTCAAGATTTGATTAAAGTTATAATTATAAATAATTTAGTTAACATTAGATTGGAATTTGCTGATTCAATAATTTAAAATTTATAAAATTGTGATAATACAAATATAAATTAAACATTAAATTATATTTTAGAATAGAATAAGACGATAAAAGTTTCAATAAATTACAATATAACATTAGAGAGAAAATATTTACAAAAAAAAAATTACAATTCAGTCTAATCACTGCAACTGAGCAAAGCAAGGCGACTTTGCTTATAAAATAAATCTCAGTTCCAGCTCGAAGTTAGAAAAATAGGACCTGATAAACAGACGAAAATTGACTGAATAACATCTTTGCCTAAATTCATTATGTTCAAGAAACAATAATAAGCCAGACGGGTTTACTTATCACGCGGAAGTAATAATAATAATAATAATATAATATGGTGGGACATTAACACACACGGTCATCTGATCCCAAACTAAGCAGAGCTTGTACTATGGAAACCAGATAACTGGTAATATACTACATATAATACTTTTCTTTTGTAAATATATACTTAAATATAGATAAGTACAGTCAACAATCTTAGTTTCATAGAAATTATTACTTATTATTGTTGTTTGCTACGCCGTGTTTGTGAGAGTGAGATAGATGATGCAAAAAAGACGTGAAAGAGAGAGGCAACGCACAAGCTTTGCCCGTCATTGTATTTTGCTACTGCAATGTCATTCATTCAACAGCACGGCTATCGTGATTTCGCTTGCACGCTGTGTGGAGACCTATCTCTGTCCTTTTCTATCGTTCACTGTAAATATCTAATTGTGATCACAGAAAAAAAAACTATATAAAAAAGGACATCTCTGTTCCAGTTCGAAGTTGACTCAATTACATAACATAAATTCATAAAGTTCAATGAACACTTCGCTTGCGCGATTCAGGATACCAACCTCAAGACTGGCAGTCATAGCTCTGACTTGTTCAGCCAGTTCCTTGAGCTTATCCCCTTGTGTTGGCACCCCTGCCTCCAGAAGATCTTCCAGGGAGGCTGCTAGCACCGCCCATTTATCTGCTTCGCGAAGCGCTGAGGCTGCACCCTGAAATGATCACGTTTTCCATCTAAGGTCATTGGGATATTACTATAATAATAATATTTTCACACACACATACAGCGCCATATAGTAGTTCTCGACGACCTCGGTAGCCATACAGCGCCATCTAGTAGTTCTCGACGACCTCGGTAGCCGAGCGGTATAAGCCGTCCGATTGGGCTATACTGTGCTCGGGAGGTCGCGGGTTCGATTCCCGCCCCGGACAATATTTGTATAACAACAAAAATTTGTTTCGGTGTCTGGTTGGTTGAGGGACTACCCTCCGTGCCTCGGAGAGCACGTTAAGCCGTCGGTCCCGGTTGTCATATAACACATCTATGACAATCGTTACATGTAGTCAGAAGCCAATATAATCTGACACCTGGTCTAACCATCTCGGCTACTGGTTCCCTACGGGTGTCGAGGTGTGATGGCAGTCGCTCGTATAATTCTGGTAGCTAGCCGCATCAGGTTAGACTGGGAGCCGACCACAATAGAAATGGGAAAAAGGCAAGGGGGAATGTACACACAGCGCCATCTAGTACCAAATTAAGCAATTACATTTGCTTGTGTTATGGGTACCAGGAGCAGCGGTGGCACAGCGGTACGGGCCCTCGCCGTAGATAAATAAGGTCGCGGGTTCGCATCCTGGTCGTGCCCATGTATGAATTCATCTTTGTATGAATTGTTTCATCTCCGCTGCTCAATATCGGTGAAGGAAAACATCGTGAGCAAACCGACATGTCTAAGAACTAATCATTCGAGGACAACCGCACCTCCAACCCGCACTTAGCCAGTGTGTGGCCTAAACTCTCTCAACTCTTAAGATAGTTGAGAGAAGACCTGTGCCCAGGAGTGGGACACTAAAAGGGTTGAAGTGATGGGTACCAGGAACTGATTTAATAATGTTACAAGTATTGTTCGTTTAAAGGTTTTTTATATTATATCCGTAGGGGGGGGGCGATCAGAGGGATAGTCCTCGCCAGAGAATTTATTGAGTGGGTGTGGTTACGAGCAGCAAACAAAGTTAACTTAATCACACTAGTAATTTGTTATGAAATGTAAAAATAATACAACGAGTGGTAAGACAGTTCCTAGACCGATGTTGACGTCTGCAGAGAACTGGGGACAGTTCGTGTAGCGACAGTCCCCACTCTATGCCCGTGCAGACCTCAGGCTAGACTCTGTCGTACTAATGACTTCTCTGACATATAGATCTAATACTGACCTCCAATCGACTTTTAAGCTGGTCAATCCTCTGTAGACTGTCAATAGAGTGGCCTGTTTGCTGTTCAACACTCTGTACCTTCTGTTCTAACGATTCAAACTGCTGTTGCAGTAGAGCTGCTTCGAGCTGGAGTGCTGAAGCGTCTTGTACGATGCGAGGGATTGACGTTACTATCTGGAAAGTAAATCAATTTTATAGTTCAATATTTAAAAGTTAATGAAATTAAAATAATCTTAATTTTTTGGAGAAAAAAAGATTTTCGGTTTTTTATCTCTGCGCGCGCTTGACTACAACTTGCCTGATGTTAAGCAATGATGTAGTCTACGATGGAACGCGCCAGCCTACTCTACCGATTCGTGATTACGAATGATTATCGGTGAGAAGGTGTCAGTAAAATGAGCCTCCATATGGTTAGAAACCTTAAAGGAGCAACAATTCCGACCCACCCTCTCTGCATGGTGTCACCAGACATCACACCGGAACACGGTAAGGCCGCTTGGCGGTACGGCTTTGTCTGGTGGGTGGTCACTAACCACGGCCGAAGCCCACCACCACTTGATTGTCACCTGATTTGCACTACCCGGGGACCATGTGTGGGGATTCAATTAAAGGTGTACACCCACGGACCAAGGTGACTCAGCCTGCAAAATTGAATTGAATCGTTGATTTTACCTGTGTTGTTGTCTCGTCAAGCGAGTTGGTAAGCTGTTTCATATGTAGTTGTAGTCTTGACACTGTGTTTGCAACAAACACCTGGAAACAAACAAAATTAAACATTAAAAAACAAGCATACAGCTACGGCTAGCAATAGCAACATCGAAATTCTCGAAAGGTTTCAGACCAAGGCTCAACATACCAAAATGCATCCACAACAAATATATTCTGAAAGATCTAAAACTTAACACCGTGAAACAAGAAATTGCTATTCGCAGCAAACACTACCAACAAAAACTGACCACACATACTAATGCTTTAGCTGTCAAACTATCGGGTGATGGAAGTGTGAAGCACAAGAGATTAAGAAGGAACAGTATTCCTAATCTTAGTAGTCGATTCTCCAAATAGTAGTGAGAGTTGTCAATGGGCAACCATTCACTGCCTCATACAATACTAAATCAAGGCAAAGTCCAGACAAAGGAATGGCTAAATGTCAATCGACAGATTGCGATGCTGAGCAGGATACAAAAAAAAAACAATTAATTGTAGTTTTTTTTTTATTTAATCAAATAAAATGGTACAATGTTACCTCTTGCCAAACTGTAAAAACAGTTTGTTGGCAAGTAACTCCAGATTTGAGAGAGAGAGCAGCGGTAAGGCCATTTGGATTTTACTATAATAATAACATTTTTTTCACACATACAGCGCCATCTAGTACCAAATTAAGTATGTAATTATATTTGCTTGTGTTATGGGTACCAGGAGCAGCGGTGGCACAGCGGTACGGGCCCTAGCCCTAGAGAAATAAGGTCGCGGGTTCGAATCTCGGTCGTGCCCACACATCTTTGTGTGAATTGTTTCATCTCCGATGCTCAACGTCAGTGAAGGAAAACATCGTGAAGAAACCGGCAAGTCTAAAAACAGGCCAGCGTGTGTGTGGATCAAGGCCTAAACTCCCTCAACTCATAAGATAGTTGAGAGAAGACCCGTGCCCAGCAATGGGATTCTAAAAAGGGTTGAAGTGAACTCCAGATTTATATTCTTATTTTTTAAAGCTTTCATCTTTTAACCAACCGTAACCGTATTATCGTCATTATTGATTACAGTATCAAAACCGTTTACAGCCAAAGTAGAAGTTTTGAAGAACAACGCGTGAGATTAGGGCAGGGCATAGGGAGTTGAAGAAAATCTCACCAAGGTTGGAGAGGGGTCAAAAATTCTCAAAAATGCCCCTCGTAATTAATGGATGCCCTCTAATTGTACAAAACGTACCGCTTTACATGAGCGCACTTATTGCAACTTTCAAACATGTAATTAACATGTTTGGTGAATGCCGTAGTGATTTTTTTTATCCTGTAGTAGACTTGCTTGTCGTGAAGCAACGATTTAGTCTACGATAAAACGCGCTTACCCTGTAAATACCGAGTCACTCGTGATTTGAAGGCAGACAGATTATAGCTATCGGGAAACAGAGATGCGGGTAGAAAATTCCACAACTTTGCAGTTCGCACAACAAAAGAGGAAGAAAAGCACTATGTGTGTACTCATGAAATTTCCACCATATATCAGTGGCGACCGCAACTCGGCACAAAAGGGTGCCTGACGGAACAGCGGGGGGTTTCGCAGGTGGGCCCAGTCGCTCGTAGCTGGAGACCCTGCAGGAAAGCGGGAGCCCCACATAGCCCTCCAATAATCCATCATAAAAAATGGGGTGGGGGGACTTAATTGTCGGAATTGAAATCTAAAATGAACTGCTATAAAATCCGTTGTAGTTTTATTTCAACGTGTGATATTTGCTTACAGGAACACACAACTGATTTCCATTTACTGATTGCATGTTTTAGTGACTTGGCCCCTAACAACACTAAATAGTCCGAAATTTTTTCGTTACATCCCTACTAATATTATAAATGCAAAAGTAACTCTATCTGTCTGTCTGTTACACTTTCCTGCTTAAACTACTGAACCGATTTGGATGAAATTGGGTATGGAGGTAGTTTGAGGCCCGAGAAAGGACATAGGATAGTTTTTATCCGACTGCGCAAAAAGAAGGTAATGTTTTGGCGCGATAACCGACATACACGCGGGCGAAGCCGCTGTCGGAAAGCTAGTTTACTATATAGTGTGGATTTTAACAATTTTGTAGGACCGGTCTAAGTTGGGAGTCCCTATTCTCCAACGTTCATATACATTTCTATTCGGTGACCGTCTGTACAGATTTATATGCCAAATTAGCGGCCGTTTGAAGAATAAATAAAATAAAATTATTCTAATCCTCATACCTCCTTATCCTGGTTCCCACTAGAACTCCAAGCTTTATTAATCCATTGTTTCGGATCAAAATTATCATCAGCAAACGTTTTTAACTCCTAAAACACAAGATAATCACAAAACTATCAATAAAACTTTACATAATCCTGCGGTTATCAATAACATCGCCATTTTGCCGGTTTACTATACTTTTCTCTTGGAAAATGTTGGATTAGAATGTATTTTCTTAGGAATTAAAGAATTTAGTACCATTTCTATGCTTTTTGTATAGTGAAACTAGCGAAATAATGAAATAACAAGCAAATATTAATTCGTCACAACAAAGTCAACTTCAACTTCAACTTTGATGTTTATGGCTCCACCGTAACAACGATGATTCTGCCAATGTCAAGGTTAGAGAACACAAAATGTCATGACAGGGAAATATGCGGTGAAAAACTAGAGATGTGAAAAAACAAGACAGGAGAATTTAAGATAGATGAAGAGTAAAATGAGCGAAGTACGAACATAAAATAGCACAAAGGAAATAAATATAGTACAAGGGTTAGAGGCGGATATTGTTAGTAGATATAAACTTGACTAGGGCTATATAATATGAGGGGCAGGCAAGTGACAGGAGTACGTACACATTAACAGGGCGAGGAGTATCTTTAGGAAGGCAATCATATAAGGGCACGGAGATATTCGGGCAGTGAAAAAAGATATGGCTCACAGTTCCGTCCTCAAGACCGCATTCACAGACTGAACTATCTCGAATTCTCAATTTCGCAAGGAAAACAGGTGTGCAAACATGTCCTAACCTAAGACGAATTATGCACGACGTGACATTTTTAGGTGCATTGCGATATTTAAAAAACCATGGTTTGGGTGGAATATCAGGTTGCAGGTTACCATAATGCTTGCTTTTAATTAATCTTGTTGTCTGCCACATTCTATCCCAAGATTTCAACATTGCGGGTCGAGTCGTAGTTTTGAGGTCTTGTGCGAAGCATTTGTCATATTTATTGATGCCCAAGTTAATGGCCTCCTTCGCATGTGTGTCAACCGATTCATTTCCTGGAATACCACAGTGACCAGGTATCCAAGCGAGTACTACATCAATCCCTAAGTCGAAACAGCTAAAAAGTAAAGCTCTAATTTGAAAGGAGAGGAATGAATGATTTTTCGAACGGAACGGGGGTTTAATAAGGTCTTTGAGTAAACTAAGGGAATCAGTAAAAATTATTGTTTTATTAAGATTATGGGACTTTACGTAAGCTATGGCTTCAAGAACGGCAATAGCTTCACCAGTAAAAATAGTGGATAACTGATGGCATTTGAAGCTTAGAACAATCTTATATTTCGGTATCCACACAGCAGCGCCTACAGGGTTATTTTCCGATTGCTTTGAGGCATCGGTAAAAATTGTGAGCCAACCTGACCAGTCTTTGTCGACAATAGCTTTAAAAATTTCTTTGGCATTAGGATCCCCTTTGTTAATTCCAAAGTTCAAAATGATTCTAGGCTTAAATACAAGGCATTCATAATTAAATAAAAATAAAGGGTCCTTGTCTACACGGAAGATAGGTGTATTATTAGCAAATTTGTTATAGCTTACTACAAGGGGTGGCTGAGCTTTATTGGACCAATATCTTGAATGAGAGGTAAGCCGTCGTCACAACAAAGTCAATAAACAGTATCGGTCGGTGACGTGACCTGACCAATGACAATGACATCAGCTGGCTGTCATTAATGTCATTATTTGTTTGTATCGATAGGGATGTACGTATCGACAGAGGTTAATCAAGTGCTCAATCGGCTGGTACCAAAATGCTTAAAAAATATTGTAGTACTCGCGTTGCTGTAAATATGTTTGTAGAAAGATATTTTTGCTTGATTCAGGAGTCGATCTCATTGGCGGTTAATAAGTAATACGCTTACCACTGACACACTAATGTTGGACCAAAGAGACGAGCTTATGCAATTAATTTATATATTGTCATCCTTTAACAACATACATTACCTTATGATCCACAAAAAGTTCAGAAACGTCGAAAGTATCGTATGTCCTAAACAAATCAGCTATAAAACCAAATTCGGTTCAAGATTTATTTGATTTCTTGGACAATATCTTTTCAGAGAATTAAAGAAATTTCGGTGAAATGAGAGGTCAGTTTATACTGGAAATATATAGCTGCTCTCAATGTGTTGATCAAGTGTGTACTTACAAAAACTTAATTATGATGAAATATTAAATCTAGTGAGTATAATGAAATAACGTCATTTGGGCATACATGCTAATACACACACACACACACACACACACACACACACACAAATTAAAAAAAAATTGTGTGATTATTAATATAAATCTATTAATACTGTACAAGCCATTTACTATACATGTTGGCTGTACTGATGTTGAATTCATAGGTTTGTTAATTTTTTTGCCAAATCTTTATGCAACAATGTAAAGCTTTCTTTAAAAATAAATTATTGATATTATTTAATATTTTATTTATTAACCCCGGACAACTAAGGGACGTAATATATTTGACATATGTTTGAAAATTAAATCTCAGATTGATTGAAAAAAATATACTTCGCGGTCGGGGATAAGTTCCAATTTTAACAAATTAAAATAAAATATAAATCGAACAAAACACGAAGAGAGTTATAAATAATGCGATAAATCTTACTGCGACATAAACATTCAAAACAACTTTCAATTGATCATTTAATGATCAATCGTCTGTCATACATACGTACGTACATCATACGTAGTATCTCAATCTAGTCTGTGCGTACATCACTAAAAAAATGCGCGAAGGTTTTCTGCCAGTGACGTACTGACTGACGTTTAATTTTCACACCTGTGCTGTAGTGGAGGCTGTTTATAAATTGAATTTGTTACTATTCAAACAAATCATTACGGAACTAATTTATATACCGATTATACTTTCTTTGACCGATGAATATATATTAAATATTATGAATCCTTTGTAAAACACGTTTAGATATCCAGATTTTAATCGATCAAGTATTCTAATTAGATGACAGTGACAAATGACAATTAACTGACAGCAGAGTTTTGTTGGAAAAAATGTTGAAATGCAATGCATCGCAATTTGCTCCAAAATGAGAATGTTTAATTAGAATTTTAGTTTATTAGTCGTTAATTAATTTATTGATTTTATTTATATGTGGAATTATTTATTAATAACTACGGAAAAAGGATCTATTTGTGTAAGTTTTGTGGCATATTAGATTTCAACAGAATGAAGAAAAAAAATAATAAAACCATAAATATCTATTTTTTTTTTCAGAAATTACAACTATGAAACAAAGGCAAATGTTTTCTGATAGCGAAATTAGCGATATAAGCAAAAGTAGCGAAGATATAAATGATTATGCTAGTCTCTGTAGGCGAAGTGAAGAGCCCTGCGATTTGTGCCCTGTTGTATCCCAAAGCAGGTAAATATTGTGTATATATTTTTTTTTATTCTGTTTATTTAATTTATTATTGAAAGTGAAAGGGTGTAGCAGAAGAAACATGAAAGTAGAATAAATGCTGTGATGCTGTGAAAATGCATTCTCTATGTAGTATGTGTAGTGTAACTCTGAATGATAGATTGAGGAATGAAGAAAAGAGAATAGTAGACAGACAGACAGATAGACAGAAGTACAGTCCACTGTCCATCAAATCTAAGAAGTACCGTTTGACAGTTCTAAACGTAGTACATTTAGAATTTTATTTTTTGTATGAAAATTGTTTATGTTATGTTAAAATAAAAATAGCATCATAATTCAACTATTTTACAGGAAAGCTAATAAAAATAGTGTGAATTACGCCTCTATAAAGCTAATTTAATAGAAAACAGTGAAACGTCAAACGGTACTTCTTAGATTTTTAGTAGTTTTATCTTTATATGGATTAAATCTTGTGGTATTTACACTTCAATTGGTGCGCTGGGTTGAGGTTTTCCATGAGCTGTTTGTTGCTAATGTTTGTGTGTTTGTTTGTCTCTTACAGAACATAGTTTTTGTTCTATCCTATAATAGGCTTGTGCTTGACCACAACTTGCCTTTCGTCTACGATGGAACGCGCTTACCCAATAAATACTGATTCACTCGTGACAGAAATGCCGTCAAAAAATTCCACAACTTGGCAGTATACACAATAAAAGTGGATGCAAAGCACTTTGTGTGTGCCTGTGGAATTTCCACCACATAACGGTGGTGCATAGCCGTGCCTCTACTTGTCCGATGGAAGGACAGGGATGTGGGAATAAGATTGTGTAATTCCAATGCAAACTTTCCGAAGTGTATCTGATAAAAGACCGAAAGACTAGCGACTATGTGGTGATGCTCGAGGCTTTGCATTTTAGCCTTGATGAGGGATTTGTTGCCAATAAGCCTCTTGGCTCGCCCTCTCAATATTATGGTGTACAACTACTTCAAAGGTCATCCAGCTATACAAACATCCTTAATTCCTTTTTATATATAATAATAATAATAAAAGGTCTTTCTATTCTGACCTTTGCATTTTAGTATTATTTTAGTTCTAACATCCTCCATTGGGATCTGTCATGTGCTACCCTCCTCCAATGTTGTCCAGCTGTGAGTTTCAGGTCTTCTTCCCATCTTGTTTGTAGGTGTCCTCTACTTCTTTTACCATCCCTGGGGTACCAGTCAGTGACAACCTTGCACCACTTCTCCTGCGGATTGCGCATCATGTGGCCTGCTCCTTTCCACTTTTGTTGATCCATCTAGGTTATTATATCACCAACTTTAGTTCTAATCCTTATTTAGCCACATCTCACCCTGTCTTGTAACCATATTCCCATCATACTCCCCTCCATGGCTCTCTGGCAGCGTTACAGCTTTTCTCTGTGGTGTTTGGTGAGGTTAGGTTTTGCATCCATTAGTGATGATATATTATTATTATTATTAATATTATTATTATACAGACAAGCAGTTGTGAACAACTGATATTCGCCTGTATCTGGTCTCTTTCCTTTTTCTTTTTATTATAAGAGTCAAGTCGGTTCTTAAACTGGTTGGTATTTTCTGCTGTCACAACTTGCTCAGGTAGACAGTTCCAGGCATATGTGTTGAAGACTTTTCTTTTTGTCTGCATATTTAGTTCCTTAGATTTGATTTTTATATATAGAGAACGTTAAATATGTTTTTTTTCTTTTCCAGATACTCGAGTTTAGTGCACAACTTAAGGCATATAATAATACCTCTAGTGGATTTGAAAATTTACAAATGTCAAGAATGCTTGTATCTCTGCTCATCACAAACAGAATTAGTCAACCACATGATATTACATAATTTAAATGCAACTTTAGTTTTACCTAAGCTTAAATTAGAGCCTGAGCCTGAGCCTATTCACGAGAATTGTTTCATTATTGGCTCCAAACCTGCGCCTGCACAAAATATAAAATTTGAATCTCCTGATATGCCAGTAAAATCGGAAACGGTACCCGCCAAAATATCCATTAAAAGTCGTTTAATTTTCGAAGACGATGATCTCATTTTGAATGATGACATTAAAGATGTTGTCTATGATAATGACAGATTGTTGATGGATCTGACCACAGACTGTCAAGTCAAAGTGGAGGTATTTAATCCTCCTTTGTCAGAAGAAAAAGTAAAAAGTATACATTATGAAGAATTGATAAGGCCTGGCTTGTTTAAATGTAAAAAGTGTTTACACACATTTCCTAGTCGGTGAGTACAATAATATAATAATAATAATATAGTGGGACATTAACACACGGTCATCTGATCCCAAACTAAGCAGAGCTTGTACTATGGAAACCAGATAACTGGTAATATACTACATAGAATAACTTTCTTATGGAAATATATACTTAAATATAGATAATTAGACACAAGACAAACAGACATATTTAAACAAATGTTTGTCTCGGGTGGGAATCGAACCCACGACCTGCGGCGTGAAAAGCAAGTATCTTACCAACCACGCCACCGGCCCGTCAAGTACACAATACTTACATACTTTTAACAATAGGCTTGCGCATGACTGCAACTTGCTTGATGTTAAGCAATGACAGTTAACAATGGGATGCGCCTGCCCAATATAATTACGAATTCACTCATAATTACGAATGATTTCCGGTGAGAGGGTGGCATTGGAATTAGGTTCCACATGGTGAGGAACCAAAAGAGCACCCTCTTAAACGGTGTCACCAGACATCGAATTGGAACACAGCAAGGCCGCTTTTAGGTGCAGCTTTGTATGATGGGTGATCACTAACCATGGCCGAAGCCTACCACTAGTCTATTGTCCAGTTCCAAGTAAGGGATCAGATGGCTGTGTGTGTTAATGTCTTAGAATAGTAATATTGTAGCTATAGACCGACCGTTTAACTCGCGTATCGCCTATCGCCAAGATTCTCACACCTCAAGCTATTAAAATTACAGTAATATATAATATTAGCAATTACAGTACCATTTTTCATACCTTGTGTCGTCCCTATTGTTTCCAAATATTCGTATTTAAAAAACTGTTTTAAATAGACTAATTTAATTAGAATCTGTCCAGTCTTCTGGCAGGATCTTTTCATTGAACTCATTTGGGACCAAAAGACCAAAACCTCAGACCTAAAAAAAAATAATATTAATTTATGGTTTAAATGTTTACTTTTCAGATTTGAAGCAATAATCCACGAGTCATCACATATTTATTTAAAGAACAGTCAAGTTACATTATGCACAGTTTGCAACAAATTTTTCCCTGGCAGCCATGTTAATTTGCGACAGCACATTCTAACAAGTCATAGACCGAGCATGGAGGTCGACTTAACTATAATACCGGATGATGTTACCAGTATTAAAAATTATAAAAATTCTTCCGACTCGCAACACAGTTTAAAAAAAATGCGCTTAGAATTCGAACATGACAATGAAAATACCGTCGCTAATGATGCTAATAGTTATATAAGAAATTATTATTTACAATTGTGCGCATTGTGCTTTTCGTTTTGTAAAAATTCAATGAACGCTCATTATGAGCTTGTTCGTACAAAGAATATTTTAGGAAAGAGATTTAAATGTGACCAGTGTGGGGGAATATTTTTTGAAATTCAACTTGTCAAAAGGTTAACTAGGGTGCGGAAAGTTAAAACGAATAGAAAGAAGGTAATGTCGAATAAAGATCGATTGAAAAGTATTCAACAAAGGCTCAAAATGCTGAAGAAATATTATTTTGTGTGTTTTATTACATTTCATACCTTATGTCCGTAAGGATTGAGGAGCCACTTCAGATTTAAGAAGGAAGCTCGCACCCTTATTTAGTAGGGAAGTAAATAATTTTGTAGGCTGAATGCTGAAATTTGTAGTAAAATATGTCTAAAGTTATATCAATGTGAATGTGGCTCCTCAATCCAAACATCTGAATTGAGGAGCCACCTTAAAACACGGAAAGTATTTCATGTATCATTTCGAAAATTTTGTATCATTTAGTAGCAAGTGTGTACAGTGTCTACAAAAAATCTGAGCCCCATACTGTTTATATTCAAGAATATACTTACAATACTTTTAATGTGGCTCCTCGATCTCGAAAAACTAATCTCTAAATCTCAATTTGGTTTTCAACGGAACAAATCTACGGAAGATGCAGTGGTACTGCTTACTAACCACCTTGCAAGTAATTTAGACCAAGGACAGAAATGTATTGGTGTATTCTTAGACCTCGCAAAGGCGTTCGACACAGTCTCTGTAGATCTTCTATTAAAGAAGCTTGAAATGATAGGAATATGTGGTATACCACTACAAATATTAAATAATTTTTTAACTGATAGATACCAAGCTACGAAAATTGCTGATCATATAAGTTGCTATCTACCCATCACTTGCGGTGTTCCCCAGGGAAGTGTGTTAGACCCAAGTCTCTTCCTGATCTACATTAATGACCTTTATGATTATTCACCAACAAACGGCAAAGTGTTCTCATACGCGGATGACACTGCTATGATATTCCAGAGAGACACTTGGGCTCAAGCAAGGCTCAACGCTGAAGACGGACTCCGTCAAGTGTTTCATTGGCTAAACAAAAACTTGCTCACTCTTAACATAAAAAAATCCAAATACCTAACCTAACCTAACCTAACCCAACCTGATATGGACAATTTCTCTTTAAGAGTACACACATGTAACAACGCAAACCCTATTACATGCTCCTGTTTAAAGCTTGAAAAAACCAGTAACATTAGATATCTCGGTGTTCAACTAGATGAGTCATTATCATGAAATAGACAACTAGACCTTCTAACAGCTAGAACTCGCAAGATGATTTGGATTTTTAAAAAACTCCGAAATGTACTTAAACCAGCCCTATTAAAAACAATTTATCCTGCTCTAGTCCAATCAGTTATTGCTTACTCTATACCTGCCTGGGGTGGAGCATGTAAAACGAAACTTATTCATGTTGAACGCGCTCAAAGATCATTGATTAAGGTAATGTTGAGGAAGCCTTTTCGATATCCTACATTAAATCTATACAATGAATGCAACGTTTTAACAGTAAGACAGTTGTTTGTTCTACATACAACACTTCGAAAACACAAAGAGCTTATATTTGACCCTACAACCACGTATTCCTCCCGCAAAAGAAACAGGGTATGCGACTCTATTAAACACCATACCGCCTTCTTCAGACGGCAATCTTGTTTTCTTGCACCTTATATTTATAATGAAATAAACTCGTTGAACATTTTCCCTAAAAACTCACATGAAGTAAAAGTTATTACCAAAAAATACTTAGCGAATCTTAGCTATCACGACACGGAATCCTTTCTCACTATCATCAAACAAACATCTACTGTCAATGACAAGCACGCACTAACACATACCCACACGCACACACACACACACACACACACACACACACACACACACACGCACACGTTTATATTATATTATTGTATCCCGATTAATTTCGTATTGTGTCCACTAAAAACTGTCACTGCGGGTGAGTGTCCTTGAGGCCTGAAATACAGGGTTGCCCTAGTTTAGGCTCCAGTCCACCCACATACCTCCTACGTAACGTTCCTTCTTTCATAAGCTCTTATGTATGTAGTGGTGGAAAATAAACGTTATTATTATTATTATTATACACATAGTATAGATAATAATACTATACTATAGTATAATATAATCTCACTGCAGACTCGGTCATAAATCGTTCGAGTGTTTCGCTCTCTTTCCTACTCACGGGCCTTATGGGCAGGCCACGCCCACACGTAGTCCTGTGCATTACTGCAGTCGATGAGTTATATCGATAATTTTATATATTTACTAGCGGACCCCGCAGACGTCGTCCTGCCCGGTAAAGCAGTGCCACCTACGGGGGCCGAAAATAGATTACGACCGATTCTCAGACCTACCGAATCGGTTAAGCTGTTTCTGAGGAAGTTGTTTTTTTTTCTTTGCGCAAGAACCATTTTTGTACTTCAAGGAGTATTCTAAAAAAAAACAATTAGCTAAATCGGTTCAGCCGTTCTCGAGTTATGTGCTTACCAACTCATTTTTCGATTCATTAATTTCATTTTTCAATTTTTTTTGCTATAAACCTCACGGAGCCCGAGACCTTTCCAACGAGTGCAAAACCGTGGCACTCCGTCAGGAAGGAAAACCAGACTTATTTTTATATAGTAGATAAATGGGCGATAGAAATAAAAACACATTTCTTTTTTTTATTTTATTATCAAATTTACAACAAAGCATATTAATTAAATAAACAAAAGAACGTTATAAAACTACGAATAGAAAATTAAAATTCTTCTTCTAAGTCATCGTCATCATCATCCATATGAATGATGAACACTTCGCATAAATGTGCTTTTCTTAAGTCTTGATCTTGCAGCAATTTTGCATGTTCCACACATTTTTGCCAATTTTCAATGGAGACATTGGACCGTTATCGATAATGGCCTCGGGCGCGCGCCACTAGCGCCCATCCCTATTCCGATTATGATTTATGACCGAGTCTGCAGCGAGATTTTAATTACATATACCATAGTACCCTGATATTGAAAATGAAAATGTAAATATGCTTTATTTTTTTGAGACGCGAGTCTACATAAAGTCCAATATCTTTTCCTACCGTGCAGTGAATGACTGGCAACTACTGAGAAACACTGACAAAAAACTCAGTAGGCTTTTTTTCTTTTTTTTTATGAATTAAATCTAACGTCACATATTTGTCAGGTCAAAGAAAGTTATTTTTGCGAAAACAAACCCTTTTTAGTGGCAGGGATCTTCTCTCAACTCACAGCGTTTACTGAGCAATGTCCATGTTTGACTCGGATGGGTCACACTTTTTTTTAATGTACTTATGGCTTTTTGTAACTAATTGCCACAAATCTGCCAGTGTCCATTTCATTCCACTTTTTTTTTAATTCTGCGATAGGCTGGCGCTTGACTACAACATGCCTGATGTTAAGCAATTATGTAGTCTACGATGGAACGCGCCAGCCAAGTATACCGATTTACTCGTGATTACGAATCATTATCGGTGAGAAGGTAGCATTGGAATGAGCCTCCAAGGAAACCTTAAAGGAGCAACAATTCCGACCCACCCTCTCTGCATAGTGTCACCAGACATCGCACTGGAACACGGTAAAGCCGTTTGGCGCTGCGGCTTTGTCTGGTAGGTGGTCACCAACAACGGCCGAAGCCTAACACCAGTTGATTGTCACCAGATTTGCACCACCCGGGGACCACGTGTGGGGATTCAATTAAAGGTGTACACCCACGGACGAAGGTGACTCAGCCCCCAAACTTCAACCCTTTTTAGTGCCAATGCTGGGCACGGGTCTTCTCTCAACTATCTTTTACGAGTTGAGATAGTTTACGCCTTAATCCACATACGATGGCCAAGTGTGGGTTGGTGAATGTCACATGTCCTAGAATGATTAGTTCGTAGACGTGCTCACGATATTTACCTTCACCGATAATGAGCAGCGAGGGTGCGACTGGGAATCCAACGGACGACTTTATATACCGAGGCCCGTACCGCTGCGCCACCGCTGCTCCAAAAACACCACATCAAAAATCATGTACACATTTTACAATGAAAATTAGAAAAAAAAATTGGTTGCCTGTAAAGTCGGTATACGGGCGAAAGTTTTACGTGACAACGACTTTGAGTGGTAAAATAATTTTAATGTGAATATTCATTCGTATAGTAGGAAGAAGGATGAAATAATAGTAACAATTTAAAACATTTATTTATACAAAGAATTATATTTAAAACATTAATTTATACAAAGAATCTCGATCTTAGGCGGGTTAACTGTGCTCGAGTGGAAGGGACGCGTGCCTTTCACTTTTTATGTCTGTCTCTCTCGCTCTTAGGCGGGCTAACCATGCCCGAGTGGAAGGGACGCGTGCCTCTCACTCGCTCTCATTGTGAGCGCATAACGTGAGCGGAGCGTAACGCAGTTTCTTGAAGTGTCACCCGGCAAACCAATTTATAAGACGTTGTTACGTCAAAAGAATGTCTGATTTCGAGTATTGAATAGCCTTTTTTTTGCGAATGACCTAACCCAATTAGCCGGAAGGGCCTTTATTGGTTCACCGGACTTTTTCAGTGAACCGTCAATGTAAGCGTTTATATGCTCGGTCTTTGGACGGTTGAACCGGTTATCGGTTCGAATACGAATGATTATCGGTGAGAAGGTGGTTAGTGGATGGCACTATACTTCCACCCAACCTTCTATTCGTAATCACGAGTGAATCGGTATTACTGGGCTGGTGCGTTCCATCGTAGACTACATCATAGCTTAACAAGTTGTAGTCAAGCACCAGCCTATCGAAGAATAAAAAAAATAGTTCTAGAAATAATTTTGTACGCAATTTTACCAAGAAACCCCCTCCACCTAAGTGAGATTTGGAAAGATTAAACTTGAGCCCCTCCCCCCTAGAACCCCTCAAGTAATTATTATTAATGTAAGCCCTCTTATTAATAGGTTCGGTCGTCCTATATTTTAAAGTCAGTTAAAATCTGCATTGTATTGCATGCGTTATTAAAGAAAATAGATTAAATACGAGTGCACCGAACCGCCTGTGACAATAATAGACACACCTTTGGCGTACACAAGAACAGGGAGAGGTGTGGAGACGCGGTGTAATTAATTTTTCGGTAGAAGATTGGTAGATAAGACATTCAATGCTCAGCATGTAATTTGACCAAACGGGGAGTGCGTTTTTTTTATCCTATAATAGGTTTGCGCTTGACCACAACTTGCCTGATGTGAAGCAACGATGCAGTCTACGATGGAACGCGCTTACCTAATAAATACCGATTCACTAGTGACTTGAAGACAGGTAGATTATAGCTATCGGGAAACAGAGATGCCAGCAACGAATTCCACAACTTGGCAGTTCGCACAATAAAAGTGGAGGCAAAGCGCTTTGTGCGTGCCCGTGGAATTACCAACATATAACGGTGGCGCATAGCCGTACCTCTAGTTGTCCGATGGAAGAACGGGGATGGCGGAATAAGATTGCGTTTCTACGCAGTAGAAGAGTGGCTAGGAGTGAGGCCGTACTGAACTCATTCCTGTGTTGAAGCAATATGCTATGTGCGAGCTATTGTGGATTAATGCGCTTAGAGCGGTTATTGCGCGGCCCGAGTGCCCGTTTCGTGGAACCCTTCAGTTAGAAGTGGTATTCCGGCTATGTCCGTTGAGGCTTCGTGCCAAGGTCAGGTCCTGTGTGACCAGTGTCGAGATTTAACCCATTTTGGGGAACAAGAGGCGTAGGAGGGAGGTATTGGTGCATTTAGATTTGTATCAAAATTTACCACTGCAAAGAGCGCAGTCAAGGCCGTCGTTGTTCAAGTAATTTTCCAGCCACTATATTATTAGGTACACATAGCTACAGAAGCTATGCATATCGAATATAAGCTGATCTCGCATTGTATAAGATTTCCGTACAACGAAAAGTCAGTTAATTCGTGTGCACTACCTACAGTTCTTTTGTCAGTTGCCAGTGTTGCCACAAACCTGTGTGTACACAGAGACACCGATATAGGGTTGCCATCTCTAAAATTTGGAAAACAGGACAAGACGCGTAAAATCCCCGGATTTTAGAGGCCGAAACCCGGACATGTCAACAAGATCTTTTAAACATATTCAATGTAATGAAAAACAGTTGAAAATGTCATTAATCATCTTTTTTATTTATTCATTATTTTAACAAAACAGAATCATATTACAATTTGTTACAAATTGTTTATATAAAATCAGTTCCTTGGTTCATCGGTTGATCGTGGTGTGCGAGCATAGTGCGTGTCTCGCGGGCGGCTCAATTTTTTTTATTTTTTATTTTCTTTAAACTTGGTCTACAAATGAAACCTTCCCCGGACGCTCCCCGGATACCCTCTAAACTAGGACAAATCCGGGGAAACCCGGACGGATAGCAACCCTACACCGATAAAGTCAGTCAACACCCAATTACGACTTATATTGCAAATAATATGTCTGTCTTTCCTTTAAAGAATCTGTCCCAACCCGAATGAAGGAAAATCTGTCGACTCCACGGTTTTCTCTGTGCTTTAGTTCAATGTAAAACGAAAACTAGAGCCAGTACGTGCCTGTGCGTTAACAAAACCGACACGCCGCAATAAAATCAATAAGTTTTTCAGTTAATTATAACCTAAACCTTTTAAAATAATCTAAATACTTACTGTGCAATTCAAAATATAAGTCAAAATTACTGGAATCAAGTGAATTTACCAATTTGAAACACTGTTCTGGTTATTAAATTTCTATCCTAAATTATTATGGCAAAAATAATTTTGCAATTCTGTCAGTGTCAAGTTTAAAGGATTTTAAACGATTTGCACAAAAGACCGAAGTTTTAAAAAGCATTTATTTACTAATATAAATGTAATAATTGCTGTGGAATCCAAAATATCAGTTCAAATTGATGTATAAAATATTTTTTTATATAATTTAAATCAAAATATCGATTTGTGACGTTCTGTAAAATCCCGCCAATTTTCAAATGTAACGGTTTTCAGTGGTATAAATAGTGAAGTGTGTTGTGTGGACAGATTATAAATAATATCGGTAATTACCGGTTTTTCGTGACAAATTTACTAATAATTATTTATCATAATTACTATGTCATATTTTAGTAGGGAAATAAGCTGAAGTTATCGAAAAGTTTCCGATTCTCGCATTTTCGTCGAGTTGGTCACGTAATTATAGGTACTTCGAAGACTAGAAAGAAATAATAATTGAATTGAGATTCAAAACGAGAATAGTCTTAAAAAAAGAAGGAGTTTGTCAACTTTTGGACATAACTAATAACAGTATGTCATAATAGAAAACATTAACAAGAATATTTGTAGGCTTATTCAAAAATAATCTTAGGTACATACATTTTTTTTCGTTTTTTACGAATGCGAAAAAAGGAAAACACTGTAACAAACTTTGTCTAAAAACTAATCATTCGAGGACATGTGAAATCCATCAACCCGCACTTGTCCAGCGTATAGCGTGTGTGGATTATGACCTAAACTCTCTCAACTCGTAAGATAGTTGAGAGAACATCCATGCCCAGCTGTGGCAAAAAAACAAAGCCATGTAATTATTATGTAGTAGGTAGGTACGTACGTGTATTTTATATTCTGCCATGAGCAATGGGTGCGCAGTTAAAAATACAGCGCACATTGCGCATACGCATGTGCAGTTGCATCTGTCTGTGTCAGTCGTAATTAATCGCAATAGCTGTACTTAATACTGCTTATTATAGATTATAATTTTAAAATACGTATAGTACATATCATGAAACTAATCTCCATCCAAGCCGTAAAGTCAAAAAGACGAAAGACTTTCCATCAGTGCGTCCTACCTGTTATTACATACAGAGGTAAAACATGGGCACTCACGGTAGGACTGGTCCATAAATTCAAAGTCGCTCAGCGAGCTATGGAAAGGTCTATGCTCGGAGTTTCTCTGAAGCATCGAATACGCAATGAAATCCGACAAGGAACCAGAGTAATCGACATAGCTCACCGGATTAGTAAGCTGAAGTGGCAGTGGGCTGGACATATCTGCCACAGAACTGACAACCGTTGGGGTAAACGAGTTCTTGAGTGGAGACCACGTATTGGCAAACGTAGCGTAGGATGCTCTCAGACTAGGTGGAGTGACGGTCTCTGCAAGGTGGCTGGTAAGAGACGGATGAGAGTAGCCGCGTATCGAGCTCAGTGGCGTGCTTGGGTAGAGGCTTATGTCCAGGTGTAGACTAAAATAAACTGATGATGAAGATGGTGGTGATCTCCGGACGGTGTAAATCAGGTGACAATCAACTGGTGGTAGGCTTAGGCCGTGGTTTGTAACTACCCACCAGACAAAGCCGCACCGTCAAGCGACTTTGCCGTGTTTCGGTGCGATGTCTGGTGACACGATGCGAAGAGGTTGGGTCGGAATTGTTGCTCATTTAAGGTTTCTAACCATAAGGAGACTCACACCACTGCCTCCTTCTTAACGATAATTATTCGTAATCACGAGTGAATTGGTATATTCGGCAGGCGCGTTCTATAGCCCCATCGTAGACGACATCTTTGCTTAATATCAGGGAAGTTGTAGTCAAGCGCCAGCTTATTTCAGAATAAACAAAAGACGGGTTGCACTCCGGGAGTGCCGGCAGAAGTGAAAACATTCGCGCAAGCGCCTTGCGCTGCCTAAACGAAACAGTAGGCCCAGGCATACATTTTCGCCGCGCCGTAGAGAGGGGATAGCTGTCTACTCTCCATCCGTCTTACGCTTTTTCGATCAGGTCACGTGTCCTGACGCGAGTTTAAGATTTTATACCCATTACAGAAAAAGTGCTCAACGCCGCTAAAGAAGTTTTCACTTCAAAATACCTGATGTGAATTCGACAAGCACCTCATTACTGCAATAATAGTGGATAACTTTATAAGAAACCTAAGGGACCACGTATGGGGCTTCAGATGAAAGGTGCCTTCCCACGGACGAGAGCGACTCAACCCTCAACATTGAAGTACTTCTGCGTCTTTACGTGCTAGGCAATAATAAAATATGTATATCTAATAATTAATAACATTTAGGTAAAACGTGAGGAAAGTGGAACATCCCAGAAACATTGAAGGACCATCCACTAACACGCTAGATGACCGCTTTCAAAGTTTAAAAATAGCAAAGTAAATTTTGATCAATCACATTTTAATTGAAAACTCTGAGCAGATCGATCAACCAGGAAGTTATTGAACGATTTGGGTCATTATAAATAATTCCCGGGCCCAACTGTAATGTTGGCGGGTGTGGTTAAATGTCAGGAGAGCGATGCCAACGGCGGGCGACTGAATTTTGAGGACACAGCGAGGAGAGATGGATTAACTAATAATGTTCCCAATCTAGAATGTACTTACAGTTTTTGAGAATGAGTCTATTTTGTACCTCCTACACGGGAAAGAGGCGGTATATGTTTGACGTGTATATCTGTGTATATATGTATCTGTGTACAAGTGTTGCTATGTAGCGCTGAAACGGGCGGACCGAAGTGCATTGTGACAGGTGCGGTTTTACTTCAGTAGATTACATGAGCAGGTGACTAGGAATGCCTACCTAAAACAAATCCTGGATTTTCGTCTGATGAGGTTCAAAGCCCAAACGACATGATTAATAGGCTTGGCATGCTTGTCCCGTGATTGGTAAGATACTTACTATCCATGGCGATGGTTGTGGGTTCGATTTCCACCCAAAACAGATATTTGAGTGCTAAATATGTCTGTTTGTCTCGAGTCTGGGTAGTATTGGGATAATCAGCATTTACATTAATTGAAAAACGCGAACGCTTCATTAGCATTTAACAAATTAAATGTAGTTGCGAAATTCTGTGAATATAAAATGAATTCAACACTCGCTTTATACTTACTTCTTTAGAATGCACTGTACAGTCTTAAACTTGTACATGTTTTGCTGACGCTGCTGCCCGCGCCGGGCACGCGTCGTTTTACTTAGTTTTATAATTGGAACGAAGTTCCTTATCGCGCGTTGTGAAAGAAAAAAATAGACGGAAAAAATTCTTACGAAAAGTTGTCACTACACTTTTTGCTATAGTACGCTATTGTAAACTGTGCGGCATGCGCGTGTTTCTTTGTCTGTCTGTCTGTTTCTCTGTCTATTTCTCTCTCTCTCTCTCTCTCACTAGAGATAGAAAAAAAAAATTAATATAACTTAAAAAAAAAATATTACAATTCCTTCACTAATTAATCGAAAAGAACTTCATTCCATCCGGGTGTCCCTTGACACCTCTCAAGTTTTTTATTAATTTAGTGTGCAATCAATCGCGACGCGAGTAACATTAGAGAAAGGAATCGCCTACAGTTTCACGTGTAACTTTTAACTTAACCTAACAATAGACGTGGTTACTTTAACTGTGCTCTTTTTTCTGCGCACTCTTAACATAACTACAACTTCTCCAAGTGTACAAACTGTACTGCACATTACACCGACCACAACCGGCAGTGTGCGCTCTCTGTTATACGCATCCACGTAATAAGTATATCTGTTTCAATACTACATTATTACGAATTCATATTAGCAATCAGCTAATCAATAGCGTGCTAAGACTCATGAATTTACACTATTATGATAACTCTATTAATAAATCTGGGTGTAATAATATTTGTCTATTATAATTCCAATGTATGTTTAAAAGAAAAGTAGCAATAGTTTGGTTTCCATATAGGCTCTGCTTAGTTTGGGATCTAGGCTGATTCACGTAATTTCTTGACGCGTCGATCAAGTTGCGGTGCAGTTGCAATTAAGTTTATTTCTCAGTGCAAAATGGTTTTCTTGTAACTGTCATTTAACGACATACACGCTAAAGCGCTCGCGTGACGCGAACTTGACTCGAGCGTATCTGACAGCGGTTGTCAGAATTACGAGAGTACGAAAAAGGTTGTTTTAATTGAAACTTTACTGCAACAGCACTGCAACTGAACTTATTTAATTAGGCTAGTGTGTGTTAATGTTTCAGAATATATTATAGGAGTCTTTAGGGTTAAACACCTTGAAGGTAGGTAACCTGATGAGACTGCATGACTAGTTTAACCGATGACGCACAAATATTGGCTGAAAGCCCGATTATTGTTAAATGTGCAATCATTGATATATATTATGCAATTATACAATGACGTTTTTATAATTTATTTATTTCAAATCACCCGTTTGACAAATGACACAGGGCATTAAACTAGAGAAATAATTGTATTTGGCAAATATTTCCAATTCATTGATTCTTTTGAATTGAACATTTCATTTAAAAATAGATTAATTGTTGAATCGATGTGTAGGTTTAAAGAAATAAAAATTATAACTACTTATACAGATAGATTTTTACCCACTTAATTATTATTTAGAAAGAATAAAATTTTTATTTATAATATTGATGACCATCTCAAGTTGTAAGAGAGAGTAGACTCGTACCCAGCAGTTCGTCACTTCGCCAAAAGACGTAGAACGTATGTTTGTGCAGCTACATTATCTTGATCAACAATCGCGCAGTCAAGGCACAGGCCAGCTTCTTTGCCGACTTCTACTAGGTATACCTAAATAGTTTAAAACCATAGATACTGATATAAAGCTAAATCTATGGTTTTAAAACAAAATAGTGACACACGAAAACCGTAAATTACCGATAAAAACCTAAAGAATAGACAAAAGTGTAACAGAAAATAACCGTAACTTTACCGAAATACCGCGAAACGTAACTTTTTTACTGTCGTGCGATGAACGCGGCGCGTTCAGACTCAGAATCTGAAAGTGCTTCGAGCTCAGAAGAAGATTTGGACTCGGGGATCGCTGAAGAAAGCACAGAACAGAGGAAAGACATCGACTGCATGGATCTTTCAGAGTTTTTTAGTTATTGGTAAGTCGTTTGTAATAAAGTTTTTTTTCAAATATTCCCCTTACTATGCGTTTCAAATAAGAATAGGACTGGACTCGCGGCTAACTTCATACCAAAAACCAAGCAAAAGTAGCGCCAGCACAAAATGTCAAACCACAGACAATAATATTATTTTGAAATGTATGGAAAAGTGATTTATGTGAAAACTTTACACTAGTATGTAGTTACAATGCAGCTACCTACCT
Organism: Meganola albula; assembly: GCA_936450015.1. Classification (NCBI taxonomy): domain Eukaryota; kingdom Metazoa; phylum Arthropoda; class Insecta; order Lepidoptera; family Nolidae; genus Meganola; species Meganola albula. Next base: position 5,883,231 of record OW388169.1, on the reverse strand, counting down.
AATTAAATTTACGCGCTAGGATACCACAAACTTGCACACAATTTCATATACACGGATAAAAACACACGTTTAACTTATAACTCCGATTTTTGTCGTCAGAAGTTAATAAAATATGTTCGTATCTAAATATTCGACTCCAATTGACAAATTTTACTCAAAAGGCAATAAGATATACGCATTTTTATTTATTTTTTCATCTAGATGTTATTATAATATCAAACAAACATTTTTGCTCACTGTACTAAAAAACGTGAAGTTGTTGCGTATTCCAGTCCAAGATGGCGGATTTCCAATCCTATTCTTATTTGAAACGTATAGTAGCATGCCCACTGACTTTGATGACAGTATATGTCGCACTATCGTCTCTCGTTACGTATTGCATAACTTGCTGGGGTAGTGCACCAAAGACTTTCCTTATCCAAGTTGAGCGAGCACGACGCGACGCTCTATTTTGCAAGTGATGATGAAGAAACCGTTCCGTTACCCAACTTCAAAAGTGTACGAGGTTAGTGGAGTGCTGAGCGTGAGGCAGCTGTTTATAATATAAACCTCACTATTAGTTCATAGAATAATAGCCTCTGTTAATGTAACTTGATTCATTAGTTAAACGTAGGGTTTACCGCGTACGTATTCCAAGAGTGCGTAAAAATAAATCGCAAAATGTGTTGGTAAGCGCATAACTCGAGAACGGCTGAATCGATTTCGCTAATTCTTTTTTTAGAATATTCCTTGAAGTACGAGGATGGTTTTCACGTAGAGAAAAATTAAAAGAAATCCTTCAAAACAGCCGATTTTTACGACATAATATTGGTAGTAATTCATTTTCGGACCCGGTAGGTGGCACTGCTTTACCGGGCAGGACGACGTCTGAGGAGTCCGTTAATGTTGAATAAATATTTATTTTATTGTTATCAACACTACTGTCACACATTTTTATCACAGGCATACCTATCCTCACGATACAGGCTTGCCTAGTGTGAGGGCCACTATAAATCTAATTATTGTAAGTAATGTTGACAAAGAAACATTTTTTTTATTTTTCTTTTCATTCACAAGAAAATATGTTGCAAACTCTGTCTATATCTATCGCTTAGGGATGAGTCCGGGGGTTGAGTCACCTTCGTCCGTGGGTGTAAACTTTTAATTTGAATCCACGATCCACGTGGCCCCCGGGTGGTGCGAATCAGGTGACAATCAACTGGTTGTAGGCCTCGGCCGTGGAAAGTGACCACCTGCAAGAGAAAGCCGCACCGTACCGCCAAGCGGCCTTGCCGTGTTCCAGTGCGATGTCTGGTCAAGAGCTATGAGCCTATGACTAAAAGAGATACTTATAACGTACTGTCAGTTACGTATAAAAATTGAATGAAACAGCAATATTATTTTTAATTAATTTTATTTTCCAACATCATTCAACAACCTGAAACAAAAATAACTTTGTAAGTAAGTTCAGACACTTATCCCCGTATTTGTAAACGTATATTAAGCTTACTATAGCTAAATAAGGTTTATAATTCGTTTGTCTTTGTCTGTCACCTTGAAATTTATACTAGTAAATAAATAAATAAATTTAAATGTCCTGGGACATTAATACACACGGTCATCTGGTCCCAAGCTAAGCAGAGCTTGTGTTATGGAAACCAGGTAACTGGTATATACTACATACTTATAATACTCTCCTTTTGTAAATACATTCTTAAAATTAGATAATAACACCCAGACACAAGACAAACAGACATGTTCATCACACAAATGTTTGACTTGGGTAGGAATCGGACCCACGACCAGCGGCGTGAAAAGCAAGCATCTTACCGACCACGCCATCGGCCCGTCGTAATGTTATATTGCTTGTAATTATTTTAACAAAATTAACTTACATTAACCCCCTCCCCATCGACCACGTTCACTCCCCCATCAACAACATTGACTCCCCCGAAATCCCCCTCAACAACATTAACTCCCCCGGCATCCCCCTCAACAACATTAACTCCCCCGGAATCCCCCTCAACAACATTAACTCCCCCGAAATTCCCTTCAACAACATTAACTCCTCCGAAGTCGCCTTCTACTACGTTTACTCCGCCGAAATCGCCTTCCACTACCTAAAAAGGAAAAAATAAATACCTTTTATAACAATATACATACTACGATTTTTAACGAGCTGCGTAGGCGCAGCTGTATCAACTGCGCCTTTGAAATATAACGTCGCGGGTTCGATATCTTTGTGTGAATTGTTTCATCGTTGCATGAATATCGGTTAAGAAAAACATCATGAGGAAGCCGAAATGACTGAGCGCTAATTATTTGAAGACGTGTGACATCCACCAACAACTTGGCCAGCGCGTGTGGAACTCTTTCAACACGTAAGATACTTGAGAGAAGATCTGTGCCCAGCTGTGGGACACTACAAAAGGGCTGTAGTAAAGTATAGTAAGGGCTAGCTGCCTGCCCCAGTTTCAACCGGTTGGTATAAGTCATTACATATTACTGACTATCTGCTATACGCCGACCGTTTGATCGCCTATCTGAGGTACAAAGTCATAAAACATTAATTAAATCTCATAAAGAACTATTTAACCACAGATAAAAGTAATGTAAGACTATTCGTCACTAATATCCATATCGCTTGAATCATCATCACTGTCTGTGCAGCTTGAGTCAAAATCTTGGCGATAGGCGATACGCGAGTTAAACGGCCTATACCAAGTTTGAGCTCAAATTAAGTCTGCCGCGTTTTCACGCGTAACTAGCTTCCGCCCGCGGCTTAGCCCGCGTGGTGTTAGGATAAAAATTAGGCAAGTGATAGATCTTTATGAACCCTTTATCATATTTTTTTATTTGTTATTGGTTACCACCAAACGGGGTACCCCCCGTTTCACCCCCTTAAAGGGTGAGTTTTGAAAAATCCTTTCGTAGTGCACCCCTAGACCCCATAAGGAACCTATGTGCCAAATTTGGAGTCTCCAGACTGAGCGGTTTGGGCTCTGCGTTGATATGTCAGTCAGTCAGTCAGTTTCTTCTTTTATATATTTAGATATAATTTATAAATAATAATTTAAATAAATTTAGTACCTGCACTGCACTGTCTCCTTCCACAACATTTACAGACATGTTTTAAAAATATATCATTATATATAATAAAACTAAGTTGATAAAATGTGCGTGCCGATAAAACTTAAAAAGGAGTCCCATCACGATAAAGGGACTTATATAGTGTGATAGCCCTTTATCCCCCCTCGAACAAGAAAGTTCCCGTTTTAACCTAAAGGGTGTGTTTTTAAAGATATAAGGGCTTTTCCAACCCTTCAACTTGGAAAGTAAGTGTAGTCGCGCCATCTGTTGTCAAATAGTTGAACTTCATTCATTGTACACAATATGGACTTAAAAGAACGATTATTTGGGGCGCGAAATTTAAAATTCTCATTTCAATAAAGTCTTAAATTACATTTGTTACCATAACCCTTTATCCCCCCTCGAACAAGAAAGTTCCCGTTTTAACCTAAAGGGTGTGTTTTTAAAGATATAAGGGCTTTTCCAACCCTTCAACTTGGAAAGTAAGTGTAGTCGCGCCATCTGTTGTCAAATAGTTGAACTTCATTCATTGTACACAATATGGACTTAAAAGAACGATTATTTGGGGCGCGAAATTTAAAATTCTCATTTCAATAAAGTCTTAAATTACATTTGTTACCATAACCCTTTATCCCCCCTCGAACAAGAAAGTTCCCGTTTTAACCTAAAGGGTGTGTTTTTAAAGATATAAGGGCTTTTCCAACCCTTCAACTTGGAAAGTAAGTGTAGTCGCGCCATCTGTTGTCAAATAGTTGAACTTCATTCATTGTACACAATATGGACTTAAAAGAACGATTATTTGGGGCGCGAAATTTAAAATTCTCATTTCAATAAAGTCTTAAATTACATTTGTTACCATAATAAAGTTATTAAATTTTGTGTATTTATACAGCAGTAGCTAACTTATATGTTGGAGTTAAAGCGATATCATTTTAGTTATTCAAATTACTTCTGAAAACATTTTAAAATTTAAGTTTTTAAATTTCGCGCCTTTACTGCGTATGCTACAGCTGCAAAACCTATTGTTACGGCGAACGATAACGTCGAGAACATTCTATACCTAGAAGGTGTGAGAAAGTAAATATTCCCAAACTTTCTTGAATATCCTAGAGCCATCTTTCTCGAATATCTTAGAGCCAACTATACACTTCATGTGTATAGTCTCCATAAAGCCAACTTTCTGGAATACCCTAGAGCCTAGCTTTCTGAATATATAAGAGCCCGGTGTCGCCCGCCAGAATTAATTCGATTTGAACAGCGGAACAAGCCACTTCGAAACGAAAAAGAAAGAAGTTACCTGTGTGAGCCTTTATTTTGAAGTATCACGTGTGAGTATTTTTAATAGTGTGTTTAATTAATTCATGATCTTGAAGTGAAGAAAAAAAAAAGTTATCTGTGAGCCTTTATTGTGAAATATTAAATGTGAGTATTTTTAATAATGTATTTAATTAATTCTAATGGTTTTTTTTTCTTTTCTTTTAATTGTAATTTCCTTAACTTTCAAGTAGTCGCGCGGCGTTGAATCGATATACTTTGGCCGTAAACAAAATATCGCGCGACCGCTTGAAGATTAAATAATTTTGTTTTCTTTGTCTCAACGTGCCCCACGTTTACGTAATAATATATTTGTCTATAAAATGTTCATTTAATTTATATTTTACAGAATATAATGCCTAGACGTAAAAGAGGTGGAGATCTTGCCAGTTCTGCAGCGAAACGGCGGAAACAAAAAGAATATCGAAGAAATGAAACGGAAGAACAGCGCGAAGCACGTTTACAAAATCAACGAACCAGAATGAGCACCCTGAGAAGCGGAAAAAGCGAAGAAAGAAGCGAAAATAAAACTATTGAAGAATCGAGAATTTTAAAAGATAATCTAACAAAGGAAGCATTCCACTACGAATCGACGAAGAAATATTACAATCATAAATATGTTGTGATCGGAAAAATGAATAACATTTGCCAATTTTGCCACGCGAAAAAATTCAGTAAAGAAACACCAGGTCTCTGTTGCATGAATGGAAAAATTCGATTACCACCACTGGAAGCACCTCCGCAGGAATTTCTACATTACATGACCGGGGAAACACCAGAATCAAAACACTTTCTTCAAAATATAAGATCATACAACTCCTGCTTTCAAATGACTTCTTTCGGTGTTACTTCGACTAACACTAATAGAGATGAATTTGAATATGTATTTTCAATTCAAGGGCAAATTTATCACAAAATAGGATCGTTACTACCAATGCCTAACGATGACTATAAATTTCTGCAAGTATATTTCATTGGAAATGAAGAACAAGAAATTGATCAACGAAGTACACATTTTAATGGATTGAAACGCGAAATAATCCAAGATGTACAGAGGATCTTACACAAATACAATCAACTGATTTACATATTCAAAACAACACTAGATCGCATGATTTCTGATGACTATAAAATTGTGATTCGAGCCGATAAAAGACCACGTGGAGAACACGAACGTAGATTTAATGCACCTCAGATAGATGAAGTCGCCATCGTAATTGTGGACAATGAAAATACAAGCCGTGACATAATTTTACAACGAAGAAGAAAAGGACTACAACGCATTGCAGAGACACACCGTTCATATGATTCTCTTCAATATCCTTTAATATTTCTGCACGGAGAGGACGGTTATCATTTCAATATAAAACAAATTCATCCTGAAACAGGCATAGAAACAAACAAAAAAGTCACTTCCAAGGAGTTCTATGCTTACCGCTTAATGATCAGAGACAATGAAATATACAATCACATTCTCAACACTCGCCGTTTATTCCAACAATTTCTGGTAGATATGTACGCAAAAATAGAAGCAGAACGGATGCTTTACATAAGACTGAATCAGAAGAAACTACGCACAGAAGAATACATCCACCTTCGAGATGCGATCATAAATGACGGCAATATTGACGATATTGGAACAATGGTAATCTTACCCTCATCATACATAGGAAGTCCAAGACATATGCACGAATATACTCAAGATGCCATGACCTACGTAAGAAAATATGGACGACCTGATCTCTTCATAACATTTACATGCAACTCATCATGGCCAGAAATCAAAGAACAACTAAAATATGGACAAACCTCCATGGATCGACACGACATAATAGCCCGAGTTTTTCGACAAAAACAAATAAGATTTATTGAAGTCATCACAAAATACCACATCTTTGGAACCGTTAGATGCTGGATGTATACAATCGAGTGGCAAAAACGAGGATTACCTCACTCACACAATCTCATATGGCTACACGATAAAATTTATCTCACGGATATCGACAAAATCATCCAAGCTGAATTTCCCAATCCACAAAAAGATCCGGAACTATACAGCATAGTAGTGAAAAACATGATTCACGGACCATGTGGACCATTAAACTTTAATGCGCCATGCATGCGTGATGGAAAATGTACAAAAAAATATCCAAAACCATACGTAGACGATACAAAAACTGAAGATGACGGCTATCCCAAATATAGAAGACGATCACCGAAAAACGGTGGTTTCACAGCAAAAATACGAATACAAGGCAGAGATGAACTGGAAATAGATAATCAATGGGTAGTACCATATAACCCACTACTTTCTAAAATGTTCCAAGCACACATAAACGTTGAATATTGCAATTCAGTAAAATCTATTAAATATATATGTAAGTACGTAAACAAAGGTAGTGATATGGCAGTATTTCAAATAGTCCAAAATAGCGAACAAAATAACAGAAATGATGAGATACTCATGTACCAAATGGGAAGATACATCAACAGTAACGAAGCAGCGTGGAGGATTTTTAGTTTTCCCATACACGAACGCGAACCAGCTGTGCAACATCTAGCAGTACATTTGGAGAATGGACAGAGAGTTTACTTCACAAAAGACTCGGCTAGAAAAATTGCAAGCGAACCACCTCAGAACACAACATTAACAGCTTTTTTCCAACTTTGCCAAACGGATCCATTCGCAAAGACGTTACTGTATGTCGACGTCCCTATTTATTATACGTGGGACAAAACAAGAAAAATTTTTCAACGACGAAAACAAGGAATGCCAGAAGAGGGTCATCCAGAAATAATGAAAACTAACACAATAGGTCGAGTATACACTGTACATCCAAACAATGCCGAATGTTTCTATCTCCGGATGTTGTTACACGAAATACGAGGACCAACAAGTTTCACAGATCTCAGGACTATTGACGGCTACCTATGCCAGACGTACAGAGAAGCATGTCAACGCTTAGGATTATTGGAAAACGATAACCACTGGGAATTAACACTACAAGAAGCCACACTCACAGCTTCAGCTGAACAAATTCGAGAGTTATTCGCCATAATTCTAACAACATGTAACCCATCAAACCCAAAACAGCTATGGGACTCTTTCAAAAGGAGTATGAGTGATGATATATTGTACCAAATCCGACAAGCTAATCCAGAACTGACTATAGAATTCAGTGACAACATCTTCAATGAAACACTCATTCGCTTAGAAGATAAATGCTTAGCAATAAATAACCGGACCTTAGTAGAACTTGGAATGCCAGCACCACAAAGAAATGCTTTCAGTATGCTAAACTACGAAATTACAAAGGAAAAAAGCTACAACGTCAATGAACTACTTGAATACATTGCTCACAATAAACCACTCCTCAATGACAATCAAAAAACAATTTACAACGTTATAATGAACCGAATAAATAACAACACTGGTGGAATTATTTACTTGGACGCACCAGGAGGCACCGGTAAAACGTTTCTAATAAATCTAATACTGGCGGAAATACGTGCTAAAAAACACATCGCACTGGCACTAGCATCATCCGGCATTGCAGCCACACTTATGGAAGGAGGACGAACTGCTCATTCTGCCTTACAACTACCGTTGAATATAGCCGAACAACAATTCCCGGTATGTAAAGTCTCAGGAGCATCTGGACGGGGTCAACTTCTAAAACAAGCTAAAATTATCTGCTGGGATGAATGCACCATGGCCCATAAAAAATCACTAGAAGCCATGGACAGAACATTACAAGAATTGCGAAAAAACTCTGAAATAATGGGAGGAGCTCTACTCATACTCTCAGGAGATTTTCGACAAACACTTCCAGTTATTCCCAAGTCAACACCAGCAGACGAGATCAATGCATGCTTAAAAAAGTCACATCTCTGGCCAGAAGTACAAATACTGCAATTAACAAAAAACATGAGGGTTGAATTATCAAAAGATGAAACAACAGCACATTTTGCTAAAATGCTTTTACAAATAGGCGAAGGTACATATCCTACTGACCAAACGACCGGTCTCATTGAACTCAATAGTGATTTCTGTAACATAGCCACTACTGAAAACGAACTAATCGACAAAATTTATCCAAATATTATTCAGAACTATACCAACGTAGAGTGGTTATTTCAAAGAGCAATTTTGGCCACTAAAAATAATATTGTTGACGATATCAATTTTAATATTCTAAAGAAAATACCTGGTGAAGAGAAAGTATATAAATCGATCGACACGATGGTAACCATTGAAGAAAGTGTCAACTTCCCTACTGAATTTCTAAACTCTTTACAAGTACCAGGAATGCCATTACACTGCCTTCGTCTGAAAATTGGATCTCCAATCATACTACTTAGAAATCTCAACTCCCCAAAACTATGTAATGGAACGAGGATGATCGTAAAACAGCTATCGAATAATATCATTGAAGCTGAACTTATTTCTGGAAAGAACAAAGGACACACAGTATTTATACCTAGAATACCACTGATCTCTTCTGAATTGCCATTTCAATTTAAAAGATTGCAGTTTCCAATTAAATTAGCCTTTAGTTTTACAATTAACAAAGCGCAAGGGCAAACTTTAAAATATTGTGGCATCAACCTCAAAGAATCCTGCTTCTCTCACGGTCAGCTTTATGTAGCTTGCTCAAGAGTAGGAAATTCGAAAAATTTATATATATATACCCCGGACAATAAAATGAAAAATGTTGTTTATAAACAAGTAGTATAAATAATGAGAAAATGTAAATACATGTAAATATATATGTTTAAATATACATGTAAATATATATATCCATGATAATGTAAATACATGTAAATATATATGTTTTCAATATATATATATTTTTTACTTTTTACGTCATAGTTTATTTTTTTATTTCAACTACCACGTAACCTCATATCAACTCCCGAGCGAAGCCGGGTATTACAGCTAGTTTTCTAATAATAAGTAATAAATACTTCTCGACTTACACGCGATTATTTTACGAATGATTCTATTAACTGATGACGCATTTCATAAAATCTCTTTTGGTGTTATGTTGGTAATAATATTGTATGAAACTGTTAAAGCAACATACATAACACAGGGGTGCCAACGTTAAGTCGAAAGGAAATTAATACGCGGTATAGTTATCTAAAGATACGGGTGCAGATTAGATTTGGATAAAGAAAACTATGGAGTCGGACTGTTCGATAATAATTTGCTTCCGGTATAAACTACTTTTACTGTGCGAACTGCCAAGTTGAGGAATTCGCTGCCGGCATTTATGTTTCCCAATACCTATAATCTGCCTACCTTCAAGTAAGTAGGTGGCAGTGAAATAAGGCTCCTTAAGGTTGACACCATAAAGGAGCAACAATTTCGACCCACCCTTAAATGGTGTCACCAGACATCGCACCGGAACACGGCAAGGTCGCTTGACGGTGCGGCTTTGTCTGGTGGGTGGTCACTAACCACAGCCGAAGCATAACACAATTTAATTACCAGTAAACAATTACCAGTTGATTGATTGTCACCTGATTTCCACCACCCGGGGACCACGTGTGGGGATTCAGACTCCTAGTCTCAGCCCCTAAAATGGTAGGTTTTTCTGTGTCTGGGTGTAATTTATCAGCTTTTGTAAATTCATACATAATATAAGTATCTATGTATTTACAAAAGAAAATGTCTATAAGTATTATTTCGTACATAGTAGCCATAACACAAGCAAAAAACTTGAGAGGTGTCAAGGGAGACCCGGATGGAACGAAGTTCCTTTCGATTAATTAGTGAAGGAATTGTAATAAAATTTTATTTTTTTTAAGTTGTAATAATATTTTTTTTATTATTAACAAATATAATGTAATATAAAGAGAGAGAGAGACAGACAGACATGCGCACGCCGCACAGCTTACAATAGCTTACTATAGCAAAAAGTGTCGTGACAACTTTTCGTAAGAATTTTTTCCGTCTAGCCCCCTTTCACAACGCGCGATAAGGAACTTCGTTCCAATATAATTATTTTATATAGTGTTTTTTTATGACTGACCTGTTCACCTGTTTCACCTGTTGTAGACCTAAGTAAACCAATGTCCCGTTTAAAGTAAAAAAAAAATAATATTCACGGTAGTTATATCTCGACCAACTGTTAATTAAGTTTACTTGTAATCAACTGGTGGTAGGCTTCGGCCGTGGTTAGTGACCACCCACCAGACTAAACCACACCGCCAAGCGGCCTTGCCGTGTTCCGGTGCGATGTCTGGTGACACCATGCAGAGAGTCTGGATCGAAATTGCTGCTCCTTTTTGGTTTCTAACCTTAAGCATCATTCCACTGCCACCTTCTCACCAAAATTCATTCATAACCACATGGTATAGTCGGCAGGCGCGTCCCATCGTAGACCACACATTGCATCACATCAAGCAAGTTGTGGTCAAGAGCAGGCTTATTTCAGGATAAAAAAAGACCTCTCTATAGCATTGTTAGTAATTGGTAAACTCATTCTTATCAAAACTTTACGTTATCTGTGCCAATACATAGCAAATTAGGACTGTTATCAATATCTACAATGATTTGTACTTTGATTAATTATTAATATCTGGATGACCGAGCTTCGCTCGGTATTTTAACCAATAATAAATAATAGGTATCTAAACCGGTTTTCGGCACTTCTTCACTTTCTAAATTTTCTTTTCTTTTTTAATTTTTGTCTGCGTAAGAACTATCCTAGTACTTAAAGCAATATTTAAAAAAAACATACCGAGCAAAGCTCGGTCATCCAGATATTTATTATATAAAAATGAAACCCGTTTTCCGTTGTCACGACATCACGTGTGTAAGGCTGGACCGATTTCGCTAATTCTTTTTTTTAAATATTCCTTTAAGTACTAGGATGGTTCTTATTATTATTTATTATTGGTTATATTCGGTAGGTCTGAGACCCGGTAGGTGGCACTGCTTTACCGGGCAGAACGACGTCTGCCGGGTCCGCTAGTTAGAAATAATGTTTTTCATGACATAACATGACCTAGTGTTCTCAATTCAATTTACGCGGTTTTATTTTTTTTTTCACGCTAACAGCGCGTGTTTTTTTTTATAAATCAATCGGGCTACAGATTATGCAGAAATGCGTGTATTCAAGCGTCACGTCACTAGCCTAGATAATTACGGTTTTTTGTTATCTGTACACCGGTTATTATACACAATCGGAATAGTAAGTAAATAGGAACACATTTCTATTTCGAAACTATAATTTATGCCTCTTGGGAGAGCCTGTCTGTGTAGGTACCGTCCACCTTACAGAATACACAGCGTGTAATAACTGTTGGTTGTGTTCCTGTGTGTGAGTAAGGTAGACAGTGACTGTGTAGGTACCGTCCACCTCACAGAATACACAGCGTGTAATAACTGTCGGTTGTGTTCCTGTGTGTGAGTAAGGTAGACAGTGACTGTGTAGGTACCGTCCACCTCACAGAATACACAGCGTGTAATAACTGTTGGTTGTGTTCCTATGTGTGAGTAAGGTAGACAGTGACTGTGTAGGTACCGTCCACCTTACAGAATACACAGCGTGTAATAACTGTTGGTTGTGTTCCTGTGTGTGAGTAAGGTAGACAGTGACTGTGTAGGTACCGTCCACCCTACAGAATACACAGCGTGTAATAACTATTGGTTGTGTTCCTGTGTGTGAGTAAGGTAGACAGTGACTGTGTAGGTACCGACCACCTTACAGAATACACAGCGTGTAATACCAATATTCACCTCTACCTGCGCTTTCAGGTAATTTAGGCGTATGTAATTTTATGTTATAACTGAATTTTTTTTTAACAAACAATACTTTTGATTGTTTTGTAAAAAAAATAACTTTAAATGTAACCTCTACCTACACAATCAGTTAATCACAGCGTTAGTGTATTCACTCTATGACTCACAATGCAATGCAAAATTTAACCGACTTACAACAACAAGAATCTATTTCCGATGCAGTTCTATTGAGACGCGAGACCGGCGCGCACGTGACATAAAATATGTTTAAAAACTCCTTGTTATGAAGTTTTTTTAATCTGTGAATTAATGCTAAAAATAAATTCGGACATTGAACTTGTCACGTAATTTTTCCCGCGCGCGCAATGTTTCGAATTACGAATGCGTAAGCCTTAATGGCTGAAAAGTGAAAAAAACCTTAACGAAATCTACTTTAAAAACGAAATACTCTCAGTCTGATTGACTGAAAAATTGAAAATAAAAGAAAACATATTTGAATTACAAATAACTTCGAATTTAACCTATGAGCAGGGTGGTTGGGCAAAGGAAAAAGTTAATTCAAAAATAGAATGTGTTTCTCTACTTGTATAGAGTAAAGAATAAATACGTCTATGGCTTTTTACTGAAGAAGTTTTTAGTAAATGAAATCTTTTTTACTGGTTTTAAAGAAACTAGTAACTAAAAAAACGTTAAAAATTAAATTAAACTAAATACCTATAGGTAAGTTACATGTCAAGTGTTAAAAGTTATTACTTAATACTTTTTATTTTGAAATACAGTGCAACTAATATGACAGCTTTTTTTTTAATTTTTAATGTGATACGGTCTAAATAAAATGAAGGCGGTTGATTATGTTTTTGTGGCTTTTGCTTACGATTTTTTTTTTCATATTTTTTTTTATGTTGATTTGCACATTACAGTTTTATTTAACAGAATTTTGAAGAGATTTTTGTTGATCAATCTTAAAGCATAATATTTTCTAAAGTATTATGTTATATAAGTCGGCTATAAAAATTTACTTACTTTAGTTTTTACGTGCCAAAGGGAAGTGTGAAAAAGAGAAGCCGGAGCAGAAAGTTCTTACCTAAGAAAATATTATTCTCTTCACTACCGTCACCGATCGTTCTTACACTTGATGCTATACTTATTTTTGTTGCTATTTAAAACTTTTAGGCGTTACATAATATATTATTATGTACGTGTGATATTGACCAATTTCTAAAGACTCTTCGCCTAGTACCATAAACCATAACACAAGCAAATATAATTGCTTCATTTGGGACTAGATGGCGCTGTGTGTATGAAAACATTATTGTAATTATAACTCCATTAAAATGTCTTAAAATTATGGGACACCATGAAATATGATAAAATTGAAAAAACTTTGAATACAAATCTATCTATCTTTATTTAAATAATTCTTCTGTGAGTGTGTATGTCACTGAACTTCTCTCAAACGACTGGACCGATTTTGATGAAATTTTTTGTGTGTATTCAAGGGGATCTGGGAATGGTTTAGATTCACAATTTTGCGCAGTACGAAGTTCGCTGGAGCAGCTAGTATATATAAAAATGAAACCCGTTTTCCGTTGTCACGACATCACGCGTGAACGGCTGGACCGATTAATCTTTTTTCCGACCGGCTAATTGTTTTTTTAAAATATTCCCCTAAGTACGAGGATGGTTCTTACGCAGAGAAAAATTAAAAATAAATATTTAGAAAGCGAAGAAGTGCCGAAAACCGGGTTAGATACCTATTATTTATTATTGGTTATATTCGGTAGGTCAGACCCGGGCAGAACGACGTCTGCCGGGTCCGCTAGTAGCTTTATAAAAATAGTAGCTTACCGCCGCGGCTACGCCCGCGTGAACTATATATCATGCCCAGCTGTAGGATACAAAGTAGCCTATAGCCTTCCTCAACAAATGGGTTATCTTACAGTGCAAGAATTTTTCAAATCGGACCAGTAGTTTCTGAGATTAGCGCGTTCAGCTATATAATATTAGTAATATATTGCGGCACCATACCTATTAAAGTAATAATTCAGATGATTGGTTTTGCCAAAGCAGTTCTGATCGAGTGTTCTAAGCATAGAAAGTCTGCCAAGAGTGTGATAAAATTTATGATGGTTAAAAAATTGGTTGCCTGTAAAGTCGGTATACGGGCGAAAGTTTTACGTGACAACGACTTTGAGTGGTAAAATAATTTTAATGTGAATATTCATTTGTATAGTAGGAAGAAGGATGAAATAATAGTAACAATTTAAAACATTTATTTATACAAAGAATTATATTTAAAACATTAATTTATACAAAGAATCTCGCTCTTAGGCGGGCTAACTGTGCTCGAGTGGAAGGGACGCGTGCCTTTCACTTTTTATGTCTGTCTCTCTCGCTCTTAGGCGGGCTAACCATGCCCGAGTGGAAGGGACGCGTGCCTCTCACTCGCTCTCATTGTGAGCGCATAACGTGAGCGGAGCGTAACGCAGTTTCTTGAAGTGTCACCCGGCAAACCAATTTATAAGACGTTGTCACGTCAAAATGTTGTCCAATACCGATATCTACCCGTGCGAAGCCGGGGCGGGCCACTAGTGTGGAATACATAAATAAATAACATCAGAAATAAAAAGAAAGACCATGAATTTTAATATTTTATATATAAAATTTTCAAAATGTGTCCCATCCTGTTGAAGACAAAGTCGCATTCTTTTGAGTATTGTAGACCAGGGTCGATATAATTTTTAAAACCAAAAAAAAATCATAGTAGGATGAAACCCATTAGAAAAGGAGGGATATTATAAAAATCAAAGGAAAAATAATTTACGGGCGATCTGAGGTCGGGAAGGGGATGGGGGTGAGTTTTTAAAGGTAAAAATACCGTTTTTCTCGATTTCCGGCAAAACTAAAAGTCCTATCGAAAAAAGTCAAATGGCAAAGTTGTAGATAATAAAAAAATCTAAAACTTTTGTATTTTCACTTTTTTCACATAACCTCAAAATTTATGTGAAAAATTAAAAAAACCAAGTTTTTGGTTTTTTATTTTTAACTTTTACAAAAAAAATTTTTAACGAATTTTGTGAAAACTTACCTTTCTATGTCCCAAATACGCTGTAATTTATTTGATTAAAAATATTTATTTTTTCACCTTATTTTGAATTAATATAGAAAAAACACCCTAATTAGTATTGTCTTAGATTTACGCGAATATCACACATTGAAATAAAACTACTTTTTAAAGGATTTTATCGCGGTTTAAAAAAAAAAATCCGTTAAAAAGTAGTTTTATTTCAACACCCTAATTATTAAATAAATTCACCCGTCAAAATATCAGCTTTTTTCAAAAAGTTGATATGGTTTCTGTTCGTAGAAATCTCTACTTTCCGATGGTGAAAAAAAAAATGTTACTATGGTAAATCTTCTCAGAAAATGCAAAAATTAAAAAAAAAAAATTGCCGAAAATTTTTTTTTGAAAAGACAAAATCGAATATTATTATTAATGTGCTATCTATCGATTTTGAAAATTTTTGATTTTTCATTTTTTTACAGCCGTGGGACTTTCTGTATACGTAAATCTTAATTATAATAATTATAAATCACTACAATGCGTTTCAAATAAGAATAGGATTGGAAATCCGCCATCTTGGACTGGAATGCGCAACAACTTCACATTTTTTAGTACAGTGAGCAAAAATGTTTGTTTGATATTATAATCACATCTAGACGAAAAAAAGATAAAAATGCTCATGTCTTTTATCTTTTGAGTAAGATTGGACATTTGGAGTCGAATATTTAGGTACGAACATATTTTATTAACTACCGACGACAAAAATCGGAGTTATAAGTTAAAACGTGTGTTTTAATCCGTATATACGAATTTGTGTGCAAGTTTGTGGTATCCTAGCTCGTAAATTTACTTAGGTAGGTAGCTACATTGTAACTACATACTTGTGTAAAGTTTTTACATAATTCACTTTTCCATACATTTCAAAATAATATTATTGTCTGTGGTTTGATATTTTGTGCTGGCGCTACTTTTGCTTGGTTTGTGGCATGAAGTTAGCCGCGAGTCCAGTCCTATTCTTATTTGAAACGCATAGTAATAAAAATTACACGTACACACGCCACGGTGCGAACGTCTTTCTTTATAATTCGTTTGTCAGTTGTTATGTTCCCGTGCCAATAGATGGCGCTAGTGAAAAAATTAGAAGTCGCAAGCGATGTGTTCATTGTAACGGTCAGTTTTTCAATGAATTATATAGTTAAATGCTCTTATCCCGATTCTGATATTGTCATTATGTTGACAAAATTTTTATCAAGTTGTAACCCTTTAGTTACTACTTGTATAAACTTGTGTTAATGTTATCAAAATCAAAATCAAAATATGCTTTATTTTTTTTGAGACGCGAGTCTACATAAAAATAGTCCAATTTCTTTTCCTACCGTGCAGTGAATGACTGGCAACTACTGAGAAACACTGACAAACAACTCAGTAGGCTTTTTTTTCTTTTTTAAATAAAGTACTTATATCTATTACATTGTTATTCCCTACCTTATTATTATTACTAGTGGCCCGCCCCGGCTTCGCACGGGTAGATATCGGTATAAGACAAAAATTTAACCATCATAAATTTTATCACACTCTTGGCAGACTTTCCATGCTCGATCTAATCTGCTTTGCCAAAACCAATAATCTAGGTATATCATTAGTTTAAAAGCTATGGTGCCGCAATCTATATCTAAACTAGCTGCCCCAGCGAACTTCGTACCGCGCAAAATTGTGAATCTAAACCATTCCCAGATCCCCTTGAACACACACAAAAAATTTCATCAAAATCGGTCCAGTCGTTTAGGAGGAGTTCAGTCACATACACACGCACACAAGAAATATATTTATTAAGATATATAAAAGAAGAAACTGACTGACTGACATATCAACGCCGAGCCCAAACCGCGGGGTCTGGAGACTCTAAATTTGGCACATAGGTTCCTTATGGGGTCTAGGGGTGCACTAAGAAAGGATTTTTCAAAACTCATCCTATATCGGGGTGAAACAGGGTTCCAAAGTTTGTATGGAGAAATAAGATTAGTGAGAAAAATTTCGCGGGCGAAGCCGCGGGCGGAAGCTAGTTACTAATATTAAAAAGCTGAAGAGTTTGTTTGTTTGTTTGAACGCGCTAATCTCAGAAACTACTGGTCCGATTTGAAAAATTCTTACACTGTTAGATAGCTCATTTGTTAAGGAAGTCTATAGGCTAATTTTTATCCCACTGCTGGGCATAATATGTAGTGCATGCGGGCGTATAGGCTGACCGTTTAACTCGCGTATCGCCTATCGCCAAGATTCTGACTCCTCAAGCTGCACAGACAGTGATGATGATTCAAGCGATATGGATATTAGTGACGAATAGTCTTACATTACTTTTATCTGTGGTTAAATAGTTATTTATGAGATTTAATTAATGTTTTGTGACTTTGTACCTCATGGCGATACGCGAGTTAAACGGTCGGCCTATGTAGTGAATTTATTTCGTAGATTCGTCGAGAAACTGTCTTCTAAAGGAAATGAATAAGTATTTTTAGATAAATGCTTCCTTACGCGTTCCAAGAGACATCCGTCCCTTTCATGTTTTATATATTTTTTGGAACGAAGTTCCTTACGGCAGGCTTGGAGGGGATAGGGATTTTGCTGCGCGACCAGACTGAAAAAAATGTGATAGTAAAACCGTAAGAAAGAATGCGTGGAATAAAACCGTTAAATGAGACTTGCGCAGGCGCGACAGTCGCATACACAAGCGAGTAGTGTAAGTATAATACCTTTCTCTTTCTCCCTCTTTCATTATTAGCCGAAGGAACTTCGTTCCTACCTGGTGTCCCACGACACCACAACATTTTTATATTCAACGCTTTAGTAGGAAAGGATATGGGTTCGTAATTTCTAGATTTATAAATTTAACTGTTTTAATGCATTGTTGAGTGACAACGGTGGCGCAGCGGTACGGGCCGCGAATATAAGGTCGCGGGATCGAATCCCAGTCCCACACATCTTTGTGTGTGGTTTCATCTCCGCTGCTCAATATCGGTGAAGGAAAACATCGTGACGAAACCGGCATGTCTAAGAACTAATCATTTAAGGACATGTGACATCCACCAACCCGCACTTGGCGATCGTGTGTGGATTAAGGCCTAAACTCTCGACCCGTGCCCAGCAGCGGGACACTATAAAAGGGTTGTAGTGAAAGAATTTTAAATGTTGTTTTGTTTTAATAATCTATCTGTGAGCCAAATTTCATCAAATTCCGTCCAATAGTTACATAAATACTTAATTAAAAAAAACCTTATCCTCAAAGAAACAAAAAAAGTAAAAAAAATATTAATATTTATAAACCATCTTGTTTATGGTTGAGCGGAAGTTCTCTGACGTCATCGTCTGGGAAAATGGCTGACATTGAAAAATAAAAAACCGGAGCACTAGTGATGTGTAAGTGTTTGTTTTTACTATAAACATCGTTATAGTATTTATAAACATGGTTTTTATTAAATGTTTAGTAATAAAATGTTCTGCCATTAGATAACTATATGCAAAACATTTGGATTCAGTTAAAAACTAGATCCTACATACCCTTAATACCTTGACGGGCCGGTGGCGTGGTCGGTAAGATACTTGCTTTTCACGCGGCAGGTCGTGGGTTCGATTCCCACCCGAGACAAACATTAGTGATGAACATTTATGTTTGTGTCGACTCTGGGTGTAAATATCTATTATAAGTATATATTTACAAAACAAAAGTATTATTTTGTATAGTATATACCAGTTATCTGGTTTCCATAACACAAGCTCTGCTTAGTTTGGGATCTGATGACCGTGTGTGTTAATGTCCCACTATATTATTATTATTAATACGGGTTCATTATCACGAAAAAATTGTTCGAATACCATCTAGACCTTGCCAATATGCGTTTTATATTCATTTCTTTTGAACAAAACATTAGTTAAAAAGGAAATAGAATTGCTAGAAATAGAATAAAATGGATTCGCAATGAAATAGGTAAAATAGTTAGTAAATTTAAGAGCATTTTAACTTATTAATAAGTTAAAATGCAAATAAATCTACAAATTATTTTACCTATTTTTACTCTAAATTGAATTATTCTCCTAATAACTTAAATTTTGAAATAAAACTACTTTTTAACGGATTTTATCGCGGTTTATTTTAGATTTTAGATCCCGACGTTTCAAAGTCTTTTCACAGACTTCATGTTCACGGGTGGACTGAGATATTTGACGTCCAAAAGTATTAATCACAATTATTACTGACTACCTTCAAACATTAATATTTAAGTTGCGTTCCGATTTAAGCAAACTGAGCTCACGGTGTCTTGAATTCTGAGTTGATTTTGCTTGGGTTTTGGTACAAGTAAATTAAGCACTGGGTCCCAAGCTGGTGGTATATTCCAACCATTTTCTCTGTTAAAATTAGGATGTTTTTTAATTTCAATAGCTTCGCGGATCATTCTTGGTAGGAACCTGTTTTCTTTGACAAGGACCTGTGTTTTATCAAATATCAAGTAATGGTTGGACCCAGTGCTTAATTTACTTATACCAAAACCCAAGCAAAATCAACTCAGAATTCAAGACACTGTGAGTCAGTTTGCTTAAATCGGAACGCAACTTGAATGTTAATGTTTGGAGGTAGTCAGTAATAATTGTGATTAATATTTTTGGACGTCAAATATCTCAGCCCACCCGTGAACATGAAGTCTGAAAAGACTTTGAAACGTCGGGATCTAAAATCTAAAATAAACCGCGATAAAATCCGTTAAAAAGTAGTTTTATTTCAATGTGTGATATTCGCGTAAATCTAAGACAATACCACTTAAATTTTATTATAATTTTATTTTAAAGTAATTAGTTATGATTGACTGTCCGATCTTCTACTACGGTAATATAAACTCGTTGTAATTAAAAATTATTTTCTACTTTTTAGTTCGATTAGCTATAAAAGCGTGGTTTTTTAGTTTTTTTAAACTATAAATTTATTATATTAATAGACTAGCTTCCGCCCGCGGCTTCGCCCGCGAAATTGATCTCACTAATCTTGTTTCTCCATACAAACTTTGGAACCCCGTTTCACCCCCTGAAAGGGTGAGTTTTGAAAAAATCCTTTCTTATTGCACCCCTAGACCCCATAAGGAACCTATGTGCCAAATTTGGAGTCTCCAGACCCAGCGGTTTGGGCTCTGCGTTGATATGTCAGTCAGTCAGTTTCTTCTTTTATATATTTAGATAGATTACACAAATGTCTATCTCAGTCTGTGGCGTCGAAGTGACTATGTGTATCACTTCAACGCTTTTTAGTGTACCACTATAGGGCACGGGTCTTGTCTCAACTATCTTACGAGTTAATAGAGTTTAGGCCTTCATCCACACACGCTAGCCAAGTGCGGGTTAGTGGATGAGTGCGGATTCAAATCATTCGTAGTGCGTGTTCAGAGTCAACAGAAACCTTCCTTAAAGAAAAGTTTTAGTAGAAGGGGTCTACTGGAGCTTTCGCGGTAGTAATCAACGCAGCGCAACACGACGCCGCGCCCCGTCTTTTCGTGTTAAATATTTATTTTAAAGTACCCTCCGTATTCATTAACGTCTTATAAGCTCATTTTAATTAATAATAATAATAATATAGTGGGACATTAACACACACGGTCATCTGATCCCAAACTAAGCAGAGCTTGTACTATGGAAACCAGATAACTGGTAATATACTACATATAGTACTTTCCTTTGTAAATACATACATATATATATAGATAATTACACCCAGACACAAGACAAACAGACATATTTAAACAAATGTTTGTCTCGGGTGGGAATCGAACCCACGACCTGCGGCGTGAGACTAAGAAGCAAGTTACCGACCACGCCACCGGCCCGGCAATTCGTTTGTCTTTGTTTATCATCATGACATTTATACTAGTCAGAAAGAAACAGAAAAAATGACGTCTTAGAACGTCGCAGTGTTTTAATTTTTTTACATCTTTAAACTTGACTTGAAACCGGCTTGTCCAAGAACAAATTCTCGAGGACATATGACATCCACCAACTCGCACTTGGCCAGTGTGTGTGGATTAAGGTCAAAACTCTCTCAAGTTGCTGAACTGCCAAATTGTGGAACTCGCTGCCGGCATCTATGTTTCCCGATAGCTACAATCTGCCGGTCTTCAAGTCACGAGTGAATCGGTATTTACTGGGTAAGCGCGTTCCATCGTAGACTGCATCATTGCTTCACATCAGGCAAGTTGTGGTCAAGCGCAAGCCTATTTTAAGTTAAAAAAAAAAGTTATAAGATAGTTGAGAGAAGCCATGTGCCTAACAGTGGGACACTAAAAAGGGTTGAAGTGAAAAGAATATTGAGTCGAACTCACTTTCTTTTTTTTTTCTTTTTAAACAAAAATACGGCCATGGCCGGAAACACAGCTATTTATCTTTCATGTGTGTGATGCGCATCCGTCAGCTGTATTTAGAAAAGTAGTGCTGTGAAAATGTCGATACTTTTTATCAATTTATCGATAGGTTCACGGGTTCTTTTTTAATAGACACGGATCTGGAATGGGCGCAACTGATCTAGAAAGGCAAAAGTATATGTACTTAACACACAAGCAAATATAATTGCTTAATATGGGACTAGATAGCGCTGTGTGTATGTGTGAAAATATTATTTTTATATTTTCCATGCTTAGTAAGAACACTTTAGTAATGGTCGCAGTTGTGTCACATGTAGTTCCCCGTGGTATAAATGCGCTACCAAACACCTGGGGGTTTTTGATGGTACCCTTAGGGAGACCCGCGTACCCCTGCCCAGCACCCACACGGGGCGGGGGAATCCAATAAGATTAACACCCGGCAGAAGAAATACTCAAGTAAGAGACTAAGCTAGATTTCTCATCATCACAAAAAATAAAATGAAAAAGTATCCTATGTGCTTTTCCTGGTTCTAAGCTGTCTCCTCACCAATTTTCAGCAAAATCGGTTTAGACGTTCTTGAGGTATAAATAGTGTAACTAACGCGACTTTCTTTTATCTATATAGATTTATTTAACTGCCTCGGTGGTTCAGTGGTAAAATTCGGTCCCAGGTCTAATATACTTAGAAAATCTTAGTTACAGTCGAGGTTTGGCATTGTGCCCGATGAACGGCAATAGGCTAGTCGTACTTCGTATAAGAACTAAACATAGCTGGGGAAAAGTGTGTGATCTTCACCTCTGCCTATACCTATACATACCCTTATTACTATACAGGCGTGCGGGTATGTTTGTTTGTGATGTAACTAGCTTCCGACAGCAGCTTTGCCCGCGAAATTGATCTCACTAATCTTGTTTCTCCATACAAACTTTGGAACCCCGTTTCACCCCCTTAAAGGGTGAGTTTTGATAAATCCTTTCTTAGTGCACCCCTAAACCCCATAAGGAATCTATGTGCCAAATTTGGAGTCTCCAGACCCAGCGGTTTGGGCTCTGCGTTGATATGTCAGTCAGTCAGTCAGTCAGTTTCTTCTTTTATATATTTATAAGAAAAGATAAGAGGAAGCATCATCATGATCATTATCGGCCTATTGCAGTCAACAGCTGGACATAAGCGCCATTTCACCCTGTCTTCAGCTGTTCGCAACCAGCTACTGACGATTATCATTCGCAGATCGACACTCGAGAACTCGCTTACCCCATCGATTATCAGTTCTTTGGCACATATGGCCAGCCCGGCTAGCTTTCTTTCCTTTGCGCTATGTCAATAACTTTAATTGGAAGGCGTCCTACACTACGTTTACCAAGACGTGGTCTCCACTCGAGAACTCGATTAACCCAGCGATTATCAGTTCTTTGACACATAATATGGCCAGTCCACTGCCACTTCAGCTTGCTAATACTTTGCGCTATGTTAATAACTTTAATCAATCAATCATTTATTTCATGTTAAAATATGATTATTATGGATCTTTGTTCGGCACAGCAAATCAAAAATTATAACTTAAAACATCGTCTTTAAAATAGTAGTAGAGTAAATAAGTTGAAGTTCAGTTTTTTGTCAGATTCATTGAGGATTTTATCATATTTTTAAGCTATTGCATAGCTATTATCACGGGCTTTGAGCGGGGCGAACGAATCGAGAAATTCCGTAACGAACAAAACCTAATACCCCCCACTCCAACCGGCATAGCAGTGCGTCGTTGAAAGCCGTGCATCGTCTAACGTCGTTTCAGTTCGGCAGACTTCGGGACGGTGTTTGTGTGCGTGCGACTAGATGTATGCGTATATACTAGCTGCTAACTGCTCATAACTGATTCTATCTCTTTTAGACACAATGCTGGGTGAGACAGCGTGCTTTTTGGCCGCGTCCACGAGTGAGTTCGAGCCCGTATAAATAAAATAAATAAATAATTATAATTGCATAAGTTGACAAAAAATGTTATGCAATAGCTTTACCGCGGCAGTCCCCGTGTGCCACGCGTATTTTTATTTTATCCAGCTGCAAATATCGATAAAAATCACAGTGTCCTAAATGTTGTGCGTTCTGCAGGTGCACAACATGTTTATTCAACACACGTAGTTTGAATAGCAAATGTCCCTGTCTTGTTGTCATCGATCTAATGATTCACAACACTCAATCGACTGCCAATTGTTTTATTAATACGATTTATAGTACACACGCCACGTGGCGGTCACAAGCTTTTCTTTGTAAACGATTTACGCAATATATTAAAACGTAAGTATCTAATAGATTTTACGCAGTTCATTTTTTTTTAGCCAATTCATTTATTTACTACATAAATAAATATACAATTAGACAAGAAGAAGTTTGACAGGACAGCAGTTGTGAAAATAATGAAAACTTAACTGCAACTGAACTTATTCAATTATGATAATTTTATTTCATCTGTTTTTTTTTTTTTTTTTTAATTTTTGAAAAATTACTAACATCTTTATTTCAAATCAACAATTACGATAACATAAAAACAAATCCTACGTACTAACTTAGCCAAAAAAAATAAAAAAATAAAATAATAATAATAATAATAATGATAATTAACTACTCTACTGGTGAATCCATTTTTGAGGTTAGGTTACAAAAGATGCCTTTCTATTTCCAACAAAATTAACCGTCATTTGACTTCAGTATTCTCATCGAAAATCGTTGAAAAGTTATGGTCAAATGTAAGCCTATCTACTATATAAAAATAAGTCGGGTTTTCCTTCCTGACGCTATAACTCCGGAACGCACGAACCGATTTCCACGGTTTTGCATTCGTTGGAAAGGACTCGGGCTCCATGAGGTTTATAGCAAAGAAAACTCAGGAAAAATTTCAACAAAAAAGCTGGGAAAATGTTACATAAAACGAAGCCATCTGGTGGCGAAACGGAGTTCGCCGGGTTTGCTAGTTTTAATATAAAAATCAGGTTAATTGTGTATTAATGAATAATTCCTTTCTTTAGTAGCTTTTATAAAACACGGAAAAGGAAATCAACGAACAGCAAGCTAATAAATTTTATGAAAATAACTTTTAAATATTAGTTACGCAAAATTAAAAAAAAAATGTGTGTAAAAGTAGGCAACGCAAATAAATCCATCCCTTCTCGAAATTTCTAAGGAATCTAGCAATAAATAATTACAAAGTATTTATTTATCGCCCTTGTCGCATTTATGTGACAAAAACACGCATGTTTTTTTGTTTTATTTTCATCTATTGCACTTACCTATTCATTGTAAGTATAAATTATAAATTTAAATAAATTTGGTCCAAATGCCACAGGCACAGCAGTTGATTTTTGACGGAGCGGTTAATAGCTTAAGCTGTTTAGTCCAAGGAGTTTGAATTTCAATCGATAAACACAAACAATTATCGTAAAATATCGATCAATCAAATAGGAAATACCATACACCTCACTATTCCCGCGCTCAGTTTAAATTTAGAACGTTAACCTTAGTCCAATGGCGTCTCTTTCTAATCATTTATTTGTTTTCAACAATATTCGTCCACGTGTTACACCACGCTTCTACGCATGCATCAAATAAATATTAGTAATATGTGTAGGCAGAGGTAGCGAAGCCTCGCCTTTGAAATATAAAATCATGGATCCCAATAAAATTGTGCCAACCACAGATAATATAATACTATACTAGGTGCCAACGTATCTTTGGGTGAATTGTTCACCGACTGTCAATTGTCAGTGAAGGTAAACTCTCAACTCGATAAGAGAATACCATAGACAGCAGTAGGGACTACATTTAAACAAATTTAAGAAGTACCGTTTGACGTTTCACTGTTTTCTAATAAATTAGCTTTACAGAGGCGTAATTCACACTATTTTTATTAGCTTTCCTGTAAGATAATTAAATTATGAAGCTATTTTTATTTTAACATAACATAAACAATTTTCATACAAAAAATAAAATTCTAAATGTACTACGTTTAGAACTGTCACACGGTACTTCTTAGATTTGATGGACTGTAAAAAGAGTAGTGTGAGAGTGAGAAGGCAGAGAGGTCGGAATTCGTTCGGTCGGAGAGGCTGGGGGCTGAGTCACCTTCCTCTGTGGGTGTACACCTTTAATTGAATCCCCACACGTGGTCCTCAGTTGGTGCGAATCAGGTGACAATCAACTGGTGGTAGGCTTCGGCCTCAAAGCCGCACCGCCAAGCGGCCTAGCTGTGTTCCGGTGCGATGTCTGGTGACACCATACAGAGAGGGTGGGTCGGAATTGTTGCTCCTTTGAAGATTCTAACCATATGGAGCCTCATTCCACTGCCACCTTCTCACCGATAATCATTCGTAATCATGAGTAAATCGGTATTTCATTTTTTTTTACTAGGGGGGAGCATACAAGCCCACACACATACATACAAGCAAAAATAATCTGCCCTGATATGGCAAAAGGCGGCTAAGTGCAGAAAGTTGATTTCGAGTAAAATGCAAAAAGGTGGTTGGGTCACCCTAAAAAATGTGCATTTAGCTGTTAAATAGCTTACGATATCTCGGGAACGAATAAACTTAGAAATATAATTCCAAGATGGATAGATGCGCAATCGTTTACTTAGTATGCTGGTTATAATAACCCCTCATCATCATTCCCCTTGCCTTTTTCCCATTTCTATTGTGGTCGGCTCCCAGTCTAACCTGATGCGGCTAGCTACAGTTATACGAGCGACTGACACCAGACCTCGACCTTAGACCAGGTGTCAGATTATATTGGCTTCTGACTACATGTAACGATTGTCATATATGTGTTAAATGACAACCGGGACCGATAGCTTAACGTGCTCTCCGAGGCACGGAGGGTAGTCCCTCAACCAACCAGACACCGAAACAAATATTTGTTGTTAGACAAATATTGTCCGCGACCTCCCGGGCACAGTATAGCCCATCGGACGGTTTACACCGCTCGACCCCGTTTCACCCCCTTTAAGGGCGAGTTTTGAAAAATCCTTTCTTAGTGCACCCCTAGACCCCATAAGGAACCTACCTATGTGCCAAATTTGGAGTCTCCAGACCAAGCGGTTTGAGCTCTGCGTTGATATGTCAGTCAGTCAGTTTCTTCTTTTATATATTTAAGATTTAATACTTTTCTTTTGTGAATACATACTTAAATATAACTTGTTAAAATAAAAACAGTGTATAATTAGATATGTCTAGCTTTATAACTATCGTTAACCCACAACAACTTTTCGTCAACATATAAATATTCACGGAAATTCAGACAAGGACGTCTAACGGAATTAGTATTGGCAGATATTTTATGACAGGTATCTGAGTCAATAGGCGAATAGCAAAAAATATCGACTTAAATACGACATTTTGACGCAAATAATAATATAGTGAGACATTAACACACACAGCCATATTCAGGTTACTAAATTAGTTCAGTTGCGGTGCAGTTACAGTTAAGTTTCAATATAAACAGCCCTTTTGGTATTTTCGTAATTCTGACAATCGCTGTCAGATACGCTCGCGTAGCGACGACCTCGGTAGTCGAGCGGTGTAAGCCGTCCGATTGGGTTATACTGTGACCGGGAGGTCGCGGGTTCGATTCCCGCCCCGGACAATATTTGTGTAACAACAAAAAATTGTTTCGGTTTCTGTTTGGTTGAGGGACTACCCTCCGTGCCTCGGAGAGCACGTTAAGCCGTCGGTCCCGGTTGCCATTTAACACATCTATGACAATCGTTACATGTAGTCAGAAGCCAATATAATCTGACACCTGGTCTAACCATCTCGGCTACTGGTTCCCTACGGGTTTCGAGGTCTGATGGCAGTCGCTCGTATAATTCTAGTAGCTAGCCGCATCAGGTTAGACTGGGAGCCGACCCCAATAGAAATGGGAAAAAGGCGAGGGGAATGATGCTGTCAGATACGCTCGCGTCAAGTTCGCGTCACGCGAGCGCTTTAGCGTGTATGTTATTTGTATGACAATCACAAGTATACCATTTTGCACTAAGACGTAAACTTAATTGCAACGTGATGCAATTAGGTTTACTTCTTGAAATAAAACTACTTTTTAACGGATTTTATCGCGGTTTATTTTAGATTTACCACCAGCTTGGGACCCAGTGCTTAATTTACTTGTATCAAAACCCAAGCAAAATCAACTCAGAATTCAAGACACTGTGACCTCAGTTTGCTTAAATCGGAACGCAACTTAAATATTAATGTTTGAAGGTAGTCAGTAATAATTGTGTTTAATATTTTTGGACGACAAATATCTCAGTCCACCCGTGAACATGAAGTCTGAAAAGACTTTGAAACGTCGGGATCTAAAATCTAAAATAAACCGCGATAAAATCCGTTAAAAAGTAGTTTTATTTCAATGTGTGATATTCGCGTAAATCTAAGACAATACTAGGTTTACGTCTTACTGAAAAATTGTATTCTTGTAACTGTCATAAATAACCTAAAAGTTAAAGCACTTGCGGGACTCGAACTTGACGCGAGCGCATCTGACAGCGGTTGTCAGAATTACAACAGTACAAAATGGGCTGTTTTGATAGAAACTTAACTGCAACTGAACTTATTTAATTACGTGAATTAGCCTACAGATTACTAAATTAGTTCTGTTGCAGTGCAGTTGCATTTAAGTTTCGATCAAAACAACCCTTTTCGTACTCTCGTAGTTTTGACAACCGCTGTCAGAGACGCTCGCGTCAAGTTCGCGTCACGCACGCGAGCGCTTTGACTTTTAGGTTGTTTATGACAGTTACAAGAATACAATTTTTCAGTAAGACGTAAACCCAATTACAACTGCAACGCAACTTGATCGGTGCGTCAAGAAATTACGTGAATTAGCCTAATGGCCTTTTAGCAAACACTCTCATAAATACATTCTCGTACAATACACACATTTTAATTCTTTCATTCATCCAGATGTGATTCATTAAATCGAACGAACATTTTTGCCCACCGTACTGAAAAATGTGAAGTTGTTGCGCATTCCGGTCCAAGATGGCGGATTTCCAGTCCTATATTCTTATTTGAAACGCATAGTACCTACTCTGCGTAAAAAGTAGCGACATTCTTACGCATTATCGAAAAATAATCACCAAATTGTGCGTCAGCAAACATGGCTGACGCGTTAACTATAGTAAATTTATTAATAAATAAAATAAATAATAAATAAAATTCTTTATTTAGTATCATTAACAACAGTAAAGTATGTAGTATAAAACCATAATCCTCACTCACTTCAACCCTTTTTAGTGTCCCACTACCGGGCACGGGTCTTCTCTCAACTATCTTATGAGTTGAGAGAGTTTAGGCCTTAATCCACACACGCTGGCCAAGTGCGGGTTGGTGGATGTCACATGTCCTTGAATGACTAGTTCTTGGACGTGCCGGTTTCCTCACGACGTTGTCCTTCACCGATATTGAACAGCGGAGATGAAACAATTCACACAAAGATGTGTGGGCACGACCAGGATTCGAACCCACGACAGTACAGCGCAGCTTAGCTCTATGTTGATTTGTCACCCTTAGATTTATATAAAAAAAGTTAAAACGCCATTACACTCAGTGATACTTTCAAATAAAGGTGCGCTAAGTGCATTGCACCTATCGTGTCTTTGTCTGAAGTTACGAGCTTGGAACTGAGCCAAAATATAACGTAAATAAAGAAATTAATATCTCCCTACATTTATAAATAACCCACACACACAACGTCACACACTACAACACTACAAACATTTATTTTCTAATTGTATCGTTTAAAAATTTTGCAAGTTCATTCAGTTGAATCAGGTGACATTATTCTACGTTTTTAAACAATTTCATAGTGATTCTTTTGTTTTCCAATGTTTTTTTTTATTAGATTCTGTCATAGAGATGCATTTAAACCTTTTTGCTTATGATATTAAAATATAAACCGCGAAAATGTTCCTCAATAAGTATAGATTGATTTATTAACGCAATATAAAAGAGTTTTATTGATAGTTTTACTGCATCAAGGGTATAGATTCATCAATAAAAGCAAATAAAAAGCCACAAACAACATAAACTAACCGCGAAACGTAAATATCCATACTAATTCAGTTCCATTCCACCCACAAACAGTTGAACACTAAACTCCGCGGAGAACGGTCATGACAACTCGCCGCCATGTTTAATTTCTTCAAGCGAAAGGGCGGGAAACTCGAGCCCGCGCCGGAAACCACCGAACAATCCCGAAAGCACCCGAACACCGCGCATACAAAATTAACATCAGTCACCGCGCGAAAACGAACCGAACCTACCGATAAACGCAATTTCAACAAAGATGTAGTTAATCTACTGATACCTCAAACAAATTATACCACCCAAAAGACCGGAGTCAGCGCTATATTGCAGAAAATGGCGGGAAAAAGAAAAAGAGGGAAAGGGAAAATTCGCGCTGAATCCTGTCGTATAAGCCCTGTGAGAGAGACACATGTATTGCAACGGAGCAGCTCCGATCGGAAACCGAGTGACGCACCCACTGAAGCCAAAAATAACCCCGATGCGGACTTCGTTAAAGCGTTAGTACTGCAGAAATATTCTAAAAAGCCAGATGATAAACACGTGTCTGTAGTGTACGTAGAGCCAGAGGAAAAACGACATGCGGAGGCATTGCTACGAGAAATCGCGAGGACTATAGACTTTGCTGTGGATGAAATACAAAACCAAATGGGTAGCACGGATAGCAAACAGGAACCGGTGTACGAAAGTATTGACGAACGAAATTTGAACTACAGAAATGATTTAAAAAGTGAATTAGACAAATTAAACCAACCAAACACTAATGATAATATAAAAAATATAACACAACCTCCAGAACCAGAGAATAATAATATAAATAATAACATTGATAATAATATAAACAATAATGTGCAAATAGAGCCTATGGAAGCTGAATCACCAGGTGTTATCAAAAAATCTAATCTGAAACCCCCCAAATCTGACACAGAAGGATGTTCAGATGATGACAGATCAGATTGTGGAAAAAAACGAATCACCTTCAGCAAGCATATTAACTTCGATGATGGTGAACAGCAAACTGATGAAGAGATTACATCATCATTCGAGTCTATATCATCAGAGGACGAGTATTTGGAAGATGCTGATGATATTTTTGAAGAGAATAAAACGGTGATCAATATTAATGATGAACAAACAGTGATTTGTGATGGGACTGGTGATGAAAATGTAGTTACAGTTGAAAATGATGGTTTGAAAAGAATTTCTAGTGATAATAGTGACAGTGGGTTTATAGAGATAGGTGATAAGAGTGAGTCGGTAAAAAGTGAGTCGGAGGGGAGTGAGAGTGAAGTGAGTGGGAGTGAGACGGAGGAGGAGATTATAGAAGAAATTGTGGAGGAGATCAGCATTTCAGAGCCGATTGTGTACGGACCATCAGATCCTGAGCATTTCGATAACCAGTAAGTGCATATTTAACTCTGTAGGCAGCTCCACTGTGAAGGTTTATACCTAGTTAGGTACCGTCCACGTTACAGAATACACAGCGTGTAATAACTGTTCGTTGTGTGCCTGTGTGTGAGTAAGGTAGACAGTGACTGTGTAGGTACCGTCCACGTTACAGAATACACAGCGTGTAATAACTGTTCGTTGTGTGCCTGTGTGTGAGTAAGGTAGACAGTGACTGTGTAGGTACCGTCCACCTTACAGAATACACAGCGTGTAATAACTGTTGGTTGTGTTCCTGTGTGTGAGTAAGGTAGACAGTGACTGTGTAGGTACCGTCCACCTTACAGAATACACAACGTGTAATAACTGTTGATTGTGTTCCTGTGTGTGAGTAAGGTAGACAGTGACTGTGTAGGTACCGTCCACCTTACAGAATACACAGCGTGTAATAACTGTTGGTTGTTTTCCTGTGTGTGAGTAAGGTAGACAGTGACTGTGTAGGTACCGTCCACCTTACAGAATACACAGCGTGTAATAACTGTTGGTTGTGTTCCTGTGTGTGAGTAAGGTAGACAGTGACTGTGTAGGTACCGTCCACCTTACAGAATACACAGCGTGTAATAACTGTTGGTTGTGTTCCTGTGTGTGAGTAAGGTAGACAGTGACTGTGTAGGTACCGTCCACCTTACAGAATACACAACGTGTAATAACTGTTGATTGTGTTCCTGTGTGTGAGTAAGGTAGACAGTGACTGTGTAGGTACCGTCCACCTTACAGAATACACAGCGTGTAATAACTGTTGGTTGTTTTCCTGTGTGTGAGTAAGGTAGACAGTGACTGTGTAGGTACCGTCCACCTTACAGAATACACAGCGTGTAATAACTGTTGGTTGTGTTCCTGTGTGTGAGTAAGGTAGACAGTGACTGTGTAGGTACCGTCCACCTTACAGAATACACAGCGTGTAATAACTGTTGGTTGTTTTCCTGTGTGTGTGTAAGGCAGCGTCCGTCACTCTGGTGTTGCAAGTGTATTAAAGCTACAGTGACCGCGGTCGATGCAACCCGATTGAAATGTCAAGTTGATTTTAAAATTATACTTATTGCTGGATCGGATTGACGAAATGAATATACATCGATGATTTCTGTTAATCCTTAGTTCACCCGCCCCAGCTTCGCACGGGTGCAATGTGTTATATTTATAAACCTTCTTCTGGAATCACTCTATCTATTAAAAAAAACCGCATCAAAATCCGTTGCGTAGTTTTAAAGATCTAAGCATACATAGTGACATAGGGATAGAAAAAGCGACTTTGTTTTATACTATGTAGTGATGCGAATGGAACTCCGTCGTCTGTCTTTCTCACCAAAACTACTTAAAATTTTGATGGTATTTGGTGTGGTAATAGTTTTACACCAGGGGAAGGGCATAGGATAGTTTTTATCCGACTTTGTAAAAAGAGGTCAATGGTTTAGCGCGATCAACGACATACGCAATGGATTCAATTGAATTCGTTGCCGGCATCTGTTTCCCGATAGGTATAATCTACCTGTCTTCAAGTCACGAGGGAATCGGAATTTATTGGGTAAGCGCGTTCCATCGTAGACTCAAGACTGCAACATTCCTTCACATCAGGCAAGTTGTGATCAAGCTCAAACCTATTATAGGATAAAATAAAGTCGGTATACGGGCGAAAGTTTTACGTGACAACGACTTTGAGTGGTAAAATAATTTTAATGTGAATATTCATTCGTATAGTAGGAAGAAGGATGAAATAATAGTAACAATTTAAAACATTTATTTATACAAAGAATTATATTTAAAACATTAATTTATACAAAGAATCTCGCTCTTAGGCGGGCTAACTGTGCTCGAGTGGAAGGGACGCGTGCCTTTCACTTTTTATGTCTGTCTCTCTCGCTCTTAGGCGGGCTAACCATGCCCGAGTGGAAGGGACGCGTGCCTCTCACTCGCTCTCATTGTGAGCGCATAACGTGAGCGGAGCGTAACGCAGTTTCTTTAAGTGTCACCCGGCAAACCAATTTATAAGACGTTGTCACGTCAAAAATATATAAAATCATGTTTGTGAAAATATTAATTATATCAAAGGAAAAGTTGTAAATTAGTTTGATTTTTTTTGGGTGGGCCCTTTTTTTTGTGGAGCCCCCTTTTTGACAAGTTTGAGACACAAATTTGTTGATATATTCTGTCACACGTCACAGCCGTCAACCAATTACTTATATCTGACGCGCATGTTGTTTTGATGCGTGTTATTGCTCATGCGCATGTTTTCTATTTGTTTTTTTTAGACCACTCCTTCCTTTTTACACTGTTGTAGGAAAGTATTTAGGAAATAATGGAATGTATGTAGTTAAAATTTAAAAAAAAGACGAAGCTTACATTTATTATTTGGACGGGCCGGTGGCGTGGTCGGTAAGATACTTGCTTTTCACGCCGCAGGTCGTGGGTTCGATTCCCACCCTAGACATACATTTGTATAAATATGTCTGTTTGTCTTGTGTCTGGGTGTAATTATCTATATTTAAGTATATATTTACAAAAGAAAATTATTATATGTAGTATATTACCAGTTATCTGGTCTCCATAGTACAAGCTCTGCTTAGTTTGGGATCAGATGACCGTGTGTGTTAATGTCCCATTATATTATTATTATTATTATTACCTTCAATCTGAATCCCCACACGTGGTCGTCGGGTGGTGCAAGTCAGGTGACAATATACTGGTGGTAGGTATTATCATTAGAAAACTAGCTTCCGCCCGCGGCTACGCCCGCGTGGTGTTAGGATAAAAATTAGCCAAGTGACAGATCTATAAGAACCCTTTATCATATTTTTTTATTTGTTATTGGTGGAACCCCGTTTCACCCTCTTAAAGGGTTTAATTTTTTTTGCGATAGACTCACGCTAACTACAACTTGCCTGATGTAAAGCAATGATGTAGTCTACGATGGAACGCGCCTGCCCAATATACCGATTCACTCGTGATCACGAATGATTTTCGGTGAGACGGTGGCAGTGGAATGAGCCTCCATATGGTTAGAAACCATATATGAGCAATAACTCCGTCTCTCTGCATGGTGTCACCGGACATCGCACCGGAACACAGCAAGGCCGCTTGGCGGTGCAGCTTTGTCTGGTGTGTTGTCACTAACCACGGCTGCACCTACCACCAGTATATTGTCACCTGATTTGCACCACACGACGACCACGTGTGGGGATTCAGATTGAAGGTAATAATAATAATAATTTTTACACGTACACACAGCGCCACCTAGTCCCAAATCAAGCAATTATATTTGCTTGTGTTATAGGTACTAGGGACGGATATAATACTTAATTTTTTTTTTGTAAATACATGCTTATCTATAATATAAAAATGAATTGCAAAATGTGTTGGTAAGCGCATAACTCGAGAACGGCTGAACCGATTTCACTAATTCTTTTTTTAGAATATTCCTTGAAGTACGAGGATGGTTTTTACGCAGAGTTAAATTAAAAAACTCCTCCGAAACAGCTTGATCGATTTTTATGAAATCTTATTTGTCGTATTCTGACCCGGCAGGTGGCACTGCTTTACCGGGCAGGATCCGCTAGTATTATTATATTGGTAACTCAAACGAGCATTTGGCGATTTTTATGTGGGATTAAGAATAATTTAGTATTTTAATCATTATTCAATTTAGTAAATAAAACAAAATTGTATTTTTTTTTTATTTTTACACAGCCTTGGGAGGTGTAGTGGGTACGTAGTAAGTTGTTATAGCTGGTATATAATAATAATAATAATATAGTGGGACATTAACACACACAGTCATCTGATCCCAAACTAAGCAGAGCTTGTACTATGGAAACCAGATAACTGGTAATATACTACATATAATACTTTTCTTTTGTAAATATATACTTAAATATAGATAATTACACCCAGACAAGACAAACAGACATATTTAAACAAATGTTTGTCTCGGGTGGGAATCGAACCCACGACCTGCGGCGTGAAAAGCAAGTATCTTACCGACCACCTACCAATCATATATAATCTTGTGTCTTATCAAAATATAGAGAGTACTATTTGAGCAGTCATTGGTATCATTTGTCTTCCAACAACCTCACACCTTTACAATCAGCTTGTATGGACTCTTTGTCACTGGTACTTAAGTACCTCCGTCGGGAAGAGATTTAAAATCGGGTACCTAGCCCGGGCGAAGCTGAGGCGAGCAGCTATTAAGTTCTAAACTGAACAAAGAGTCTAGAAAATATTACTCTGAACATTGTCTCCATTGATATTGAATATCCATTGTCTATTTAATATAATCATTTGTGTATTGTTTGTTAATAAAATAGTAAATAAATATCACCTAATTACATCGTCGAGATACCTGTAGACACTGTTGGAAGGTGTGACCAAAGAGCTTATGGTGTGATGCTGACCTTATGCAACAAATGTTGTCTATGGTTATATTTGGAATATGAACGAAATATTTTGAAGTGACATATTCTGTTTTTTGTTTAGTATCTGATTTTCACTGAAATAAATTTACACATCTAAATGAAGTAAATTTAATGTTTTATTATAAATAGCTCTCCAGTATATTGCTATCATCCAATTATCCCCATCAGACACCGCATAGCTGGCACAATTCGAATTCCTCAACTTGGCAGTCCGCACAGTAAAAGTGAAACAAAGCGCTTTGTGCGAACCTGTGGAACTAGCCCACCAAATTTTGACGATTATAATTTTACACAATATTTGAATAAAGTGGTCTCTAGTAAATAGGTATCTATAGGCCGACCGTTTAACTCGCGTATCGCCATCTGAGGTACAAAGTCATAAAACATTAATTGAATCTCATAAAGAACTATTTAACCACAGATAAAAGTAATGTAAGACTATTCGTCACTAATATCCATATCGCTTGAATCATCATCACTGTCTGTGCAGCTTGAGGAGTCAGAATCTTGGCGATAGGCGATGCGCGAGTTAACGGTCGCGGGTCGGCCTGTAGTCGTTGCCTAATAAAGATGTTTTTTTATTTATTTTACCACATAATCTACTATATAAAAATAAGTCGGGTTTTCCTTCCTGACGCTATAACTCCAGAACGCACGAACCGATTTTCACGGTTTTGCATTCGTTGGAAAGGTCTCGGGCTCCGTGAGGTTTATAGCAAAGAAAATTCAGGAAAAATTTCAACACAAAAGCGGGAAAATGTTACATAAAACGAAGCTATCTGGTGGCGAAACGGAGTTCGCCGGGTTTGCTAGTCGGTACTAAAACAGCACTCAGGACTACGGTACAACTCTAACACGACTAATAATTATTTCCTAGTCTACCTAAATCTATACTTTTTGTCATTTTATTTAATTTAATTTTAATTGTATTTAGTTATCTTTATTTTCTTATTTACATTTAATTTATATAATTTTAATAAATTAGTAGGATCATTGCTTTGTACTTTTTGCATGCTGTGTTCTCCTATAATTGAGGGAGCACAAGATCTCGATTCCTTTAATTCTTTATTTCTTGTAACGTGTATTCCTCGTTGGAGAACCAAAATAAATAAATAAATAAAAATAAAAATTACTGGTTTTAGTATAATTTGGTTCTGTTTTGACGTGACAACGTCTTAAATTAGGTTGCGGCTGGGAGGCACTTATGAAAAAGTGTAACGCTCGGTAACGTTACGATGAGTCACCGAACGAGAGAGAGGCCCGCCGAATGCCTTGCGTCTCTCTCCCACTCAACTATGTTTCATCCTTCTTCCTACTATACGAATGAATATTCACGTTAAAATTATTTTACCACTCAAAGTCGTTGTCACGTAAAACTTTCGCCCGTATACCGAATTTACAGGCAACCAATTTTTTTGTGAACAAAATCTATTTTTCCATTTTTTTATATTTTAACATTTGATGACTCATCAGAAATAACTCTGTATGGTCCGTTGTACACATTATCTAACTTATTACACATATTGTTCTTAACTAAATTTAAATTAAATCATTAATGCTGCCAGCCTTCTTGGTACGCTACCAACCGACATTGATGCGGAGGAGTTTTTTGACGCTCAGCTTTAGATATGTTTTTTAAGTTCTATTTTATATTTACTATTTTTTTGAAGTGAAAACTTCTTTAGCGGCGTTGAGCACTTTTTCTGTAATAGGTATAAAATCGTAAACTCGCGTCAGGACACGTGACCTGATCGAAAAAGCGTAAGACGGATGGAGACGCAGGGCGCTTGCGCGAATGTTCGTGTATGTTACAGCGTGCCACGCGCATCCATGGATGGTGACAGAAAACAGTTAAATTTTTAATCTAATATAAATTGTCATGTTTGTGTACGATAGCGCAATAAATGAATATTGTATTCTACCACATAAATAATAGTACTTTTATACTGATAAAGCAATTGGTGCAAAATTATTCCCTAACCATTCCAAAATATCAAACATGCTCAACGTTAATAATCAAGTTTTCACTTCTGCCGGCACTCCCGGAGTGCAACCCGTCGTTTTTTTTTAGGCTAAGTTAGTGCGTCATATTATTGTATTCAATTAGGTCATTTTTCTTGTGCAATCGTATCTCTGTTGTAAATAACTTTTTTGCCTACAATCATTACGATGATAAGTTGTTGGATTTAAATTTTTCAATTCAGTCCTAAATATCCCCCCCCCCCCCCCCCCCCTCGTCTGTCTGTATGTTCGCGATAGTTTAAAAAACTACGGAACGGATTTTCGTGCGGTTTTTATCTATCGACAGAGTGGTTCCTGAGGATGGTTTGCGTATAACCAATAAAAATTAGTTTGTGATCGGATAATACAGCATAACATAAGTTTAGTAAGCGCGGGGCGCTCGTGTGGTGTCTTGTGGTAATTGGTCGGTGTTCGTAGCACATATTATTTTACCTTTGCGTAGCCTTTACAGGTGGATAGTAACAGATATAATCAAGTTATAATTATCTCACTCAGAAAATTCTATTAGAGAACGAACTCTCTCATTTACGCGCGCAATTCTGACGTTCCAAGGGCGCCATATTGGTATGTTGACGCGCGCATGCGTCACTTACAGTTAAATCTGTTACAAACAAGTGTTTTAGGAAACAATGCGTATTGTTTTAAATAAAAATAGGTTAATGTGTGACCTTCAAAGGGGATAACGTGGTCGCCATTGGAAATGAAACGAAATTACTTTTTTTTACTAGACATGTCTGAATCAGTGGCGTAACAATAGGGTGGCAGGGCTGGCAAAATGCCACGGGCCCCCGACCCAAGAGGGCCCCGGCCCAAGAGGCCGCGACCTCAAAAATATTTTTTTACATCGTACCTGAGTATTTTATTTTATTTGAAAAATACATTTATTATAAGTTCTGCTTAAAATCCAAAGTGAGGCAACTAAAGACCATAATACAATTTCAAGATAATCTTTAAGCATTTCAACTAACCTAAACAAAAAGATGTTGATTCATTATTAGAGATGTACATGTTACCTGTGACAATTGATAAAAATCTATTTATGAAACTCTAGAGACAATACAGGTCATGTAACTTGGCTATTCTGTCTATTGAAAATTCTATGGATGTTATAGATACTTTTGCGAAACGGAAAGTTCGAAAAAAAGATTTTTCTTAATAAATCTATATATATACAAAAATGAAACCCGTTTTCCGTTGTCACGACATCACGCATGAACGGCTGGACCGATTTCGCTAATTCTTTTTTTTAAATAGTCCTATAAGTACTAGGATGGTTCTTACGCAGAGAAAAATTAAAAAAAAAGAAAATTTAGAAAGCGAAGAAGTGCCGAAAACTGGGTTAGATACCTATTATTTATTATTGGTTATATGTATTCGGTAGGTCTGTGACCCGGTAGATGGCACTGCTTTACCGGGCAGAACGACGTCTGCCGGGTCCGCTAGTATCTATTAAATATCTTTCTTAATAATATTTGACAATATTTTTCTTAATTAATATCATAATTAAATTAAATTGTTATATTTATTTCAATGTAAATTTTAATGTAAATGTAAAATCTTATCTTATTGTCTCCAATACGCATTGGGCTAGCGTGGGGACTACAGACCATTCCCTCTCGCCTAAGAAAGGAGGCCTATGGCTATTAGTAGGACATATACAACGTGTCATTGAGTACGCTGAAAATCGAAGTTTATTAAAATCGAACTGAATACAATGTGACGATTTTTACTGATAGGGCCCCATCAAAAGAATTTGCCACGGGCCCCAGATGGTATAGTTACGCCACTGGTCTGAATATTTATTTTTTTATTGCGTTGTTCAAGAAGTTTGTAATTTTGTAACTCACGTATCATTTTGTTAATGGGGATTTTGCTGTCAAATTGAAACTTTTTCAGTGTTCACAATACAAGCATGTTGAAATAAAATAAATAAATAAATATTCTGGGACATTAACACACACGGTCATCTGGTCCCAAGCTAAGCAGAGCTTGTGTAATGGAAACCAGATAACTGGTATATACTATATATATAATAATTTTCTTTTGTAAATATATACTTATAATAGATATTTACACCCAGATTCGACACAAACACAAATGTTTTCATCACTAATGTTTGTCTCGGGTGGAAATCGAACCCACGACCTGCGGCGTGAAAAGCAAGTATCCTACCGATCACGCCACCGGCCCGTCAAAAAAAAAATGAAAAATATCAAATGAAGGTTACTTTTATCTGGGTACCTATCCGTGGGTTATTGCAGAATACCGATATGTACCCGTGCGAAGCCGGAGCGGGCCACTAGTACCGCATAAATACCTTTTCTATTACAATCCAGACGTACATTAGTACATAAATAAATAAGTACAGACAGACAAAACAAGTTAGTCTGGAATCTCAAGTGTCCAAGATTAATTTTAGTTCAAATACTTTTACTAGGGTGACCATACCTCTTAAACTTTGAGTATTCAGTCAATTTTTAAGCTTTTGCATAGCTTGTATCGCAGGCCTTGAGCGTGGAGAGCGAATCCAGAAATTCCGTAACCTGGGACTGCCGCGGTAAAGCTATTGCATAGCATTATTTATTAACTTATGCAATTATAATTATTTATACTTTTTTATTTATACGGGTTCAAACTCACTCGTGGACGCGGCCAAAAAGCATGCTGTCTCACCTAGCATTGAGTCTAAAAGAGATAGAATCAGTTATGAGCAGTTAGCAGCTAGTATACGCGCATACGTCTAGTCGCACGCACATAAACACCGTGCCGAAGTCTGCCGAACTGAGACGACGTTAGACGATACATTGCTTTCAACGCTGCACCGCTGTGCCGGTCGGAGTGGGGGGGGTGTTAGGTTTTTTCGTTACGGAATTTTTTGATTTGGTCGCCGCGCTCGAAGCCCGCGATAAAAGCTATGCAATAGCATAAAACATAAAAAACAAAGAGTAAGTATGACCTATCAGTGTCAAACATGGACATTGCTCAGTAAACGCTGTGAGTGCCTACTAGAGGCGACCCACAGCACTGATTCAACACTGAGTTAACCTTCCTGTGCCTTTTCCTTTTTTTTGTATCAAGCCTATACTGTAACCATACAACATTCCGCATTTATAATATTAGTAGGATAGGATAGTAGGAGAGTAGAATGAGATATGAAAATTTTCTTTTCGAAGTCGGTTTTTGGTTATTGTTATATGTTATTATGTGTTGTATGTTATTGAAATAGAGAATTGATGCATGAAGTGATCCGACAGAGAACTAAGGTATAACTCACCGGATTAGTAAGCTGAAGTGGCAGTGGGCCGGTCATATCTGCCGTAGAACTCACAACCGTTGGGTTAAACGAGTTCTTGAGTGGAGACCACGAATTGGCAAACGTAGCGTAGGACGTCCTCAGACTAGGTGGAGTGACGACCTCAGCAGGGCGGTCGGCAAGAACTGGATGGGAAAAACCGCGGATCGTGCTCAGTGGCGTACTTTATGAGAGGCCTATGTCCAGCAGTGGACTAAAATAGGCTGATTATGATGATGATTACCAACTATCTTACGCGTTGAGAGAAGACCTGTGCGCAGTAGTTTGACACTAAAAAGGGTTGAAATGTAGTGAAAGTATGGTTACCCTACTATCCGTTTTATTGATCTTGTATTTGGCGCTTCAATTTCCTTCTGATATTGATGTATGGATCTCTAATCGATTTCATAAATATGCACTTATTTTTAGCTACCTTTGCTTTAGCCGATTTAGAGACCCACAGCTGGGCACGGGTCTTCTTTCAGTTAGATAACGAGTTGAAAGAGTTAAGGGGCCGGTGGCGTGGTCGGTAAGATACTTGCTTTTCACGCCGCAGGTCGTGGGTTCGATTCCCACCCGAGACAAACATTAGTGATGAAAAACATTTGTGTTTGTGTCGAGTCTGGGTGTATATATCTATTATAAGTATATATTTACAAAAGAAAAGTATTATATGTATAGTATATACCAGTTATCTGGTTTCCATAACACAAGCTCTGCTTAGCTTGGGACCAGATGACCGTGTGTGTTAATGTCCCAGAATATTTTATTTTTATTTAAGGCTTTAATCCCCACACGCTGCCCAAGTGCGGGTTGGTGGATGTCACAAGTCCTCGAATGATCTCCTAGACATTCGGGTTCCTTCATTTTTTTAACATCTTAGTCTCTCGGCTTACGTCACGCAACGGTGACGCGCTCCAATATAATCTTACTAGCGGCCCGCCCCAGCTTCACCCGGGTAGCTTCAGCCCACTCAACAATTTACAAAAAATGTGATAAATAAAGAACCGCTCAACCGATTTTGTGCATACTTCACATAAACCATCTACTAAATACTTAGTCCGAACAATGCCTAAACATTTGGTTTGAATAGGTAAGCCCGTTTTTGAGTTATAAAATTACAACGAAAAGCGGCATTGATTTTTATATAAATACTAGCTTTCCGACAGCGGCTTCGCCCGCGTGTACGTCGGTTATCGCGCCAAAACATTACCTTCTTTTTGCGCAGTCGGATATAAACTATCCTATGTCCTTTCTCGGGTCTCAAGCTACCTCCATACCCAATTTCATCCAAATCGGTTCAGTAGTTTAGGCGGGAAAGCGTAACAGACAGACAGACAGAGTTACTTTCGCATTTATAATATTAGTAGGGATATAGATTTGATACTGTTTCGTTAATAGTTATTAAAGTTACTGCTATATTTTATTGTTATTTTTGGTGTTAAGTTTATTGTTATAATGAAGGGTAAAACTTTACATAGCGGAAAGAGAAATCTCGTGGTAAAAGTGTTGGACTTTATTGAAAACGAAAAACGGAACAAACAGTTGTGTTTACCTGTAGATCAGGCAGCATAAAGAATCTGTGTGGAATAAAAAAATAGCAGAGACGAAGTCGCAAGTGGAAACTTGTTGTGATTCTTTTGTGCACTGTACAACCATGTCTGTGTCGTCACAGGGCGGTCTCAACTTATTGCTATAGGCCGATCGTTTAACTCGCGTACCGCCATCTGAGGTACAATGTCATAAAACATTAATTGAATCTCATAAAGAACTATTTAACCACAGATAAAAGTAATGTAAGACTATTCGTCACTAATATACATATCGCTTGAATTATCATCACTGTCTGTGCAGCTTGAGGAGTCAGAATCTTGGCGATAGGCGATACGCGAGTTAAACGGGCGGCCTATAAGCACAGCACACATGCACACGTAAATAAAAACTACACACAAATGCGAAACATGAATAGTTCACCCTTAGTTTCCACTGCACTAGAAAACATGTTGCAGACACTATCTATCTCTATCGATTAGAGATGAGTAGAAAGAGATAAGACTATACTTGTATCTTGTATTGTTATGCAGTGAAAACGCCCAGTTATACATACAAACTATGTAATTAAACATTTCGCTATCAAAATTAATTCGTAGTATTGTCTTAGATTTACGCGAATATCAAACATTGAAATAAAACTACTTTTTAACGGATTTTATCGGTTTATTTTAGATTTTAGATCCCGACCACCCCTGAACATGAAGTCTGAAAAGACTTTGAAACGTCGGGATCTAAAATCTAAAATAAACCGCAATGAAATCCGTTAAAAAGTAGTTTTATTTCAAAATTAATTCGGTTTTGAAAAACAGCCAATTATGAATCGGGGTTAATTCATTTTTCTCATTTTCCAGGAAAACCCTAGTTTCACAGGAGACCAAATTCCAGACTCAGGTGGCAGCCCTCACTGAGCTCGCTGACAACCGCTGCGGCGAGACAGAGAGAGCACGAGAGCTGATCTCTTGTTACAGAAAAGAGATACAAGAAAAAGACCAGGAGATTGAACGTAAGTAACATTTTCAACCCCAAGCAGCGGCGGCGCAGCGGTATCTCGCCTTTGATATATTAGCTCGCGGGTTTGATCCCCGGCTGTGCTTGACTACAACTTGCCTGATGTTAAGCAATGATGTAGTCTGGAACGCGCCAGCCAAGTATACCGATTCACTCGTGATTACGAATGATTACGAATATCAGTGTGAAGGTGGCAGTGGAATGAGCCTCCTTATGGTTAGAAACCTTAGAGGAGCAACAATTCCGACCCACCCTCTTAGCATGGTGTCACCAGACATCGCACCAGAACACGGCAAGGCCGCTTGGCGGTGTAACTTTGTCTGGTGGGTGGTCATTAACCACGGCCGAAGCCTACCACCAGTTGATTGTCACCTGATTTGCACCGGGGACCACGTGTGGGGATTCAATTAAAGGTGTACACCCACGGACGAAGGTGACTCAGCCCCCAACGGCAATATCGGCGAAGAAAAAAAAACCTCGGTATCTTATCTTACTAATCTTATCTTACTAATCTTATCTTATCTTATCTTATCTTATCTTATCTTTCTTACTAATATTATAAATGCGAAAGTAAGTGTGTGTGTGTGTGTGAAGGTTTGTTACCGCGTAGCTCCATAACCGCTCAACCGATTTTATTGAAATTTGCAATGTAGGTAGTGTATACCCTAGAATCGGACATAGGCTAATAATATTTTTAAAAATCATCCCCTAAGAGGGTTAAGTAGAGGGATGAAGTTTGTATGCAACTTTTTATTCCTTGGTCCTATTCATTTAAAATTCGGTACACATAAACTTTAAGACAAATAATGAGATACGGGTTTTTTATTTTTCCATAATTACCCCCATGAGGTGTGGAAAATGAGTTTTATTGGTAAAAATTAAAGTTTCTCTGGATCTGTATAGTCTCAAGTCCGATTCACTCCAAATTTGGCACACATATACCTTAAAAGAAATCATGAAACACGTGTTTTTTATTTTTTCAAAACCACCCCCAGGGGGAGTGTAAAATGAGCTTTTTTGGAAAAATTAAATATTCCAGAACTGTTTAGTCTGTGGTCCGATTCACTTCAAATTCGGTACAAATAAAACTTAAAACAAATAATGAAACA
The DNA here is from genome assembly GCA_936450015.1 of Meganola albula. NCBI lineage: Eukaryota > Metazoa > Arthropoda > Insecta > Lepidoptera > Nolidae > Meganola > Meganola albula. Next base: position 5,838,726 of record OW388169.1, on the reverse strand, counting down.
CGTGTTTTTTATTTTTCTATTTTTTTTATTTTTAACCTAATACTACGCGGGAGAAGCCTGCGAAATTATTCTGAGTGTGATTTTCTTCAAAGTTGATATCAATACTCCTTCGTGCTTTTTAGCTAAATTACTTTTTATTTTGACACAATGACGTTTGATAACTCAGACCGATTATTAGAATTCGAAATTTAAATTTTATTTCTTCTTAAATTAAATTAAATTAAATTAATATTGAATGAAAAACTTACAATGATCATGGTCTAAGAGACGTAGTATTTTTTAAAGATTTCAAAATGTTGCTTACACGCCTACACTACTGAACTAATTTTGTATGGAGATAGTTCGAGACCCGGGAAAGGATAGTTTTATCCGACTGCGAAAAAAGAGATTAATGGTTTAGCGCGATAACCGACATCCGCGGGCGAAGCCGCGGGCGGAAAACTAGTAAACATCATAATTTGGTGTTGCCTCCTATTATCTTTCTGATTAAATTCGTGCGGGATCCAAGACAGGCTGGTTTGTAATCACGGTGACGCTGTTGATCCTGGCTTACAGGAGTAGCAGCTGCTGGATTGCGGTGCTGGTTTAAGTCGAATGGCTGTAGTCCGCCAACATAAATATCCCTTTACAATCCCACTTCTGACGTTACATCTTCTTCCTGACAAATTTAATAATATTTTAATAGATAAAAATCTAGGTATCTGTGAACAATATTTATTGCTGTAAAATTCGTGTTTATTAACAACCATTTACATAATCATTAGTGAAACAATGACCAGCCCGGTCACGCTGGACGAGCGCCAAGCACTTTTACTTTCAAGAACTGACACACTGTCAGTTTCATTATTTACTGGTAGTTTCAACTAGGTTTGTGGGTGAAATACAGGTGTAACATACTACTTATAATAATCTTATAGACCTATATAAGTAATAATAATAATAATAATAAATATACTTGGTCATTAACACACACGGTCATCTGGTCCCAAGCTAAGCAGAGCTTGTGTTATGGAAACCAGATAACTGGTAATATACTTTTCTTTTGTAAATATATACTTATAATAGATATTTACACCCAGACTCGACACAAACACAAATGTTCATCACTAATGTTTGTCTCGGGTGGGAATCGAACCCTGCGGCGTGAAAAGCAAGTATCCTACCGACCACGCCACGATCAGATGGCCGTGTGTGTTAATGTACCACTATATTATTATACTCGTATTATATTATTATTATGTTTCACTACGCTTCACTGCTCTTTGGCAAACATTGGATTTCTGAGCCTCAGTCAATGACCAAAAAAGAAGATTTGAATAAAGATGTGTGAGGTATGAGAGAGAGGGCTCCAATGGCGGTGTACCTCACACCGCTAAATGATAACACACTTGTTGGTAAACTTGGCATGTTCTTTTTTTATTCTTGAATAGGCTGGCGCTTGTTCACAACTTACCTGATGTTAAGCAATGAAGTAGTCTAGGATGGGACGCGCCAGCCCACTGTACCGATTCACTCGTGAGAATGACTTTCGGTGAGAAGGTGGCTGTGAAATGAGGCTCCTTAAGGTTGAGACCAAACCATTAAAGAGCAATAATACGACCCACCCTCTTAAATGGTGTCACCAGACAGCGCACCGGAACACGGCAAGGCCGCTTGGCGGTGCGGCTTTGTCTGGTGGGTGGTCACTAACCACGGCCGAAGCATACCACCAGTAAGTAAATAAAGCCTCAATCAAAGACCAACAAAAGAAAAAGATTTGAATAAAGCGGTATTTAGCAAGTATCTTGTAAGTAGGTTTACCGAACTCAGATTCATGATTCAAGGATAATATAAGTTCTATATAATTTGAAAGATACTTCTGGCAGAAAAACATGAATTAGTCGTCACTTCCCGTAATTAACAATTTACTGGAGAATTTACAATACCATCAGCTCCCAAAATATCCTCCCCACGCATATTCAAATACACAAACTGCATTCTGTAATTATGTTACATATTTTCTGCTTCGTTACTCCTGCGGTATTTTCTTAATAGACCGTAAGCTCCCGGGTTTAGTTAAATGTTTTTTTTTTGTTTTTTGATACAGATACAGGCGTCCATAAATTATGTGAGGTGTTTAAGGGGAGGGGGTCGAGTCAAATCTCATCTAATCTTACGTTGGAGAGGGGGGGTGTTTCGGCAAATATCACGCAATTTTTTTTCTGATTGAAACAAAAAAAATTATACTATTTTGGCATTAAAAGCGCGAAGCAAATTTGTTTTTTTCTTTTTACAATAACAATCTAACGCGTTTACGTAAGATACTCATATTTTGAAAAATCTCACGTGAGATTTGGAGATGGGGGGGGGGGTTGAATAAAATCTCACGACATCTCACCAGGGGGGAGGCAGAGGCAGAAAATTTTAAAAAACACCTCCCGTGATTTATGGACGCCCCCTAATCTAAGTAGCAGGGCCCCGAATCTGGCGCTTTATCATTTTTTTGACATTTCCGTAAATGTCGAAAATAATGCCAGATGTCATTAAAAATTTTAAAAAGTCGCCATTTTTGTTAGACAAATGTCTATCCCTACGAATATTATTAATTCGAAAGTAACTCTGTCTGTCTGTCTCTCTGTTACGCTTTCCCGCTTAAACTACTGAACCGATTTGGATGAAATTGGGTATGGAGGTAGTCTGAGACCCGAGAAAGGATATAGGATAGTTTTTATCCGACTGCGCAAAAAGAAGGTAATGTTTTGGTGCGATAACCGACATACACGCGGGCGAAGCCGCTATCGGAAAGCTAGTTGGAGATAAATGTCGAAAGCGCCAGAATCGGGGCCCGGGACCCCTATTCACGCGATTTAGACATTTATAACCAAACTCAACTCGATTATGTTGAAAAAATAACGAACTTCGATTGGAAACTAACAAATAAATTAATAATATCATAAATATTCGGGGACATTAACACACACGGTCATCTGGTCCCAAGCTAAGCAGAGCTTGTGTTATGGAAACCAGATAACTCGTATATACTATACATATAATACTTGTCTCACCCAGACTCGACACAAACACAAATGTTCATCACGTGTGTCTCGGGTGGGAATCGAACCCACGACCTGCGGCGTGAAAAGCAAGTAGGTATCTTACCGACCACACCACCGGCCCGTTAATACGACTATATTCTCGTAGATTACTCGTTGTAAGTAGTGCGTTGTGTGAGGCGTCGCGTCGTCCCTAATTGGCAGCGATCGTACGACGCGATGCTTTCTCGTCGTACAACGAATTCAAACCTACAGATTTTTTCATGTTACTTAACTACCATACCGTCCGCTTATCGAATTAACTATGGCATAAAATTACTGCTATAACTACCACTTGAAGTGATATAGTCACCCTAGAATTAACCTAGATAATATGCCAAAAACTTGCATTGTACATTTAAAAATAGTTCTGATTCTTCTGTCGCGATCCAAAGTTCCAAAGTTGCTGTAATTTTGGAAGTTATTCGGATTATTTCCGGAAAAAAATTGGTTGTTTGTAAAGTAGGTTTACGATCGAGATGTTTACGTGATAACGTCTTATTGGTGATATAAGTTTTTGGGAAGTAAGGAATTAATATTGTTGCCGCTAGAGTGAGAGAGACGGAAGATCGGTCCACCCACTCGAACGCTATGCCAGCCTCCGCTCGTGAGGATTCCGCGTGACAAGTTTCACGGAATGACTGGCAGCGCTCGAGATGAGACGGGAGATCGGTCCGTCTCTCTCTCGTTATACCTGCGATCGCGCTCGTGAGGTTTTGGTGTGACACAAGTTTCTGAACATGTCACCCGACTAAAACGATTTTAAAGACGTTATCACGTCTAAAACAATATTACAAAAATAAATCATCATCATTCCCCTTGCCTTTTCCCATTTCTATTGTGCGATGCGGCTAGCTACCAGAATTATACGAGCGACTGCCATCAGACCTCGAAACCCGTAGGGAACCAGTAGCCGAGATGGTTAGACCATGTGTCAGATTATATTGACTTCTGACTACATTTAACGATTGACATAGATAGATGTGTTAAATGACAACCAGGACCGACGACGTTACGTGCTCTCCGAGGCACGGAGGGTGGTCCCTCAACCAACCAGACACCGAAACAAATTTTAGTTGTTACACAAATATTGTCCGCCACCTCCCGGGTACAGTATCTATAGCCCAATCGGACGGCTTACACCGCTCGACTACCGAGGTGGTCAATATTACAAAAATAAATAATAAATAATAAAATATTACATAGTTTCGTAAACTTGCCGAAGTTTTTACCTTCGACCACTTTGATCTTGCGATGAAAAACGAATTGCGCCTCCGTACGATCTCTGGCAATATGGACGTCGCCCACAGACTACTAAGAGAACCTAGCGGTTCAGACGGTCATGTTTCATTTGCCGTTCATGTACCGTTGCAAAGTTAGAAATTGACAAGTAATTTTTTTAATCAAGGATTTGGGCTCAGGCTACTTTTGTCTAATGAGCCTGAATTAAGTCGGTACAATGTTGCCGGTAAAAAATAAAATATTAGCTGCGCCCACAATAGTGTTACCAGCATTGAAATTAAAATATTTAGTTTTTTTACTATAGCCTTATTTACTGGAAGGAATAAAAAAAACAACAAAGGATTATTTACAGAGTTTCTTTTAATTCATTTTTACATTCGCATTATACCCTATTATCAATTGATGCAGTCTTATTAATTTCACTAATCAAGGTTCTTCACAGTAAAAATTTTCTGAAAGGAACGCTGATGTCGTACACTTTGATAACGATTTTCTTTTCTCAAATGAAATTATTAACGTGTATAATTTTAGCAGAACTGTAAGAGACTAACAAAATAATATCACTATCAAAATTACTTTAGTTTTATTTGCACAATTTATAATTTAAGACAATTTTTGTTTTAATGACAGCAATAGAGAGAATCGAATAACAGCACCATGGTAACCAACTTAGTTTTTCAGTAGAAGAAAATTTTTGACAACTAAAGAGGCTGAATACCATTCAACACTCAATAGAAATCAATGTTAAGTAGCGTTCTGTTGCTAGAATACACATTTGAGAACACAGTTATTTCTTGTTGTTGTATCACAATATTATTAAATGGGTTGATAGTAATGTACAGAAATTAATCAACGCAAATACTTCAACACAACACAAACCATAACAATAGGTATCCCAAATCTATGACACAAACAGTAATGGCAGTCATGCATAGATTAGTAATTAAATGAGGGGTAGTCAGATTTTTACACTTTGGGAATCGGGAACGGCTTTACCTACCATAAACTATTTAAATATACCCTACAATAGTGAGAAAGTACGTAAATAGTACTCTATGGTTTCAGATGCGCCACCCCTTGACAGCTATCAAGTAGTGACATGAGATTGCCCCCCTTGCGGGGGCGAAGAAGGAAGAGGGAGGGGCGTAACTGTCACTGTTTAGCTTTGCATTGACATATCGTACGGTCGTTTTTTTTTTCTAAAGCTTTACCAGGCGTGACGTCGCCTTTGACTTAACTCTAACCTGACATTCTGAGAATCGCCATTTGTTCTGTGGGCATAGTGCAACCGAAGATTTAATCCAAGCAAAACCTCTTTTGAAGAATCAGCCTTCCATTATAATATATATATAAAAATCAATGCCACTTTTCGTTGTAATTTTATAACTCAAAAACGGGCTTACCTATTCAAACCTAATGTTTAGGCATTGTTCGGACTATTTAGTGGATGGTTTATGTGAAGTTTGCACAAAATCGGTTGAGCGGTTATTTATTTATCACATTTTTTGTAAATTGTTGAGTGGGCTGAAGCTACCCGGGCGAAGCTGGGGCAGGCCGCTTGTTACATATAATATGGTGGGTCATCTGATCCCAAACTAAGCAGAGCTTGTACTATGGAAACCAGATAACTGGTAATATACTACCTATAATACTTTCCTTTCGTAAATATATACTTAAATATAGATAATTACACCTAGACACAAGACAAACAGACATATTTAAACAAATGTTTGTCTCGGGTGGGAATCGAACCCACGACCTGCGGCGTGAAAAGCAAGTATCTTACCGACCACGCCTATGTCATTAGTAATGACTAATCTCTTAAATCATCTTTCCTCAGAGTTAAAATGCGAGCTGGCCAAAGCATACAAAGAGTCAGAATTAGTCAGACAACGGAGTCGCTCGTTAGAAGAGGAGTTATCCGCCGCCAGGACCTGCTCCGCTGACCTTGCTGACCAGCTGCACAGGCGGAACGGTGAGTCAACATATCACTTCAACCCTTTTTAGTGTCTTACAGGTCTTCTCTCAACTATCTTACGAGTTGAGAGAGTTTAGGCCTCCACACACGCTGGCCAAGTGCGGGTTGGTGGATGTCATATGCCCTCGAATGGTAAGTTCTTGGACATGTTCATGTTTTCCTTCACCGATATTGAGCAGCGGCGATTCACACAAAGATGTGTGGGCACGACCGGGAATCGAACCCTCGACTTATTTCAAAGGTGAGGCCAATACTGCTGCACCATCACTGCTCGCTGCGCTGCCGCTGCTCTGTCAAGCTGCTCATCAAGTTAAAAAAATCAGTATAAGCTGACCTCTTGCTGTACGGATATCCAATACAATTCGAGATCAGTTTAAACTGGTATAACCAGTGTAACTAGTCAGACTGAATAGTCACCCAGCCTCAATGACTAGAAACTAAACTAGGAGGAGAATGTAGATGACTGCAATAATTTTTTTTAAACTTAGTCTGGCGGTTGACTACAGCTTGCCTGATGTTAAGTAATGATGTAGTTTACAATGGAACGCACCAGCCCAGTATACCAATTCACTCGTGATTACGAATGATTATCGGTGAGAAGGTGGCAGTGGAATGAGCCTCCTTAAGGTTAGAAACCTTAAAGGAGCAACAATTCCGACCCACCCTCTCTGCATGGTGTCACCAGACATCGCACCGGAACACGGCAAAGCCGCTTGGCGGTGAAACTTTGTCTGGTGGGTGGTCATTAACCACGGCCGAAGCCTACCACCAGTTTATTGTCACCACGTGTGGGGACTCAATTAAAGGTGTACACCCACGGACGAAGGTGACTCAGGCCCCAGAAAATCGTTATTACTGGAAACTACTCGAAAAAATTTAATAGGTCTCCTTAGAGCACATTACCCATGGTACTTAGTCCATTTTTATGATTCAATTCTCTCCTTCTTTATTCTGTCTCCTACTTTGCTTGGAGAGAAGTAGATAATCTAGCTACCCAACTCCTATTATCTTTCTGATTAAAATCGTGCGGGAACCTATACAGTTAAGGTGTCAGGACTTCGGAGTCAAATCCTTAGTCTCTTCTCGGCGCTGCTGTTGATCCTGCCTTACAGGAGTAGCAGAAGTATCCACAGTATGCCACCGGCAGTGGTCGAGTTAAAAAAAAGAATATTCAGAATACGAAATAGAGTATTATAAAGCTCCCCCCCCCCTGCTTACTGCACTGGTCGACTAAAATAAAATAGAAGAGAAAATAACGATGCTGTTTTTAAATTTACAGATGAATCAATACGTCAGATTCGAGCGGAACTGGATGATGCTCTTGCGCATAGAGCCGAGCTCGAGTCGCGGGTGCTCGCGTTAGAGCGAGACAGAGATAGACTCGAGCATGAGAGGGTATTACAGGAGAAGAAAGCACAAGAGGTAAGTTAAACTTCTTTTGTTAAATTAATTTGAGCTGGGTCATTTTTCGCCCGTGCGACCTTTAATCTTAATCACACACGGTCCTCGGCATGTTGAGTTTAAACGTAAGGCTATTCTTATCGTTCAAAAAACATAGAATCTTTTGACATTAACGAAGTGGTCAAAAACACTCTTTTTGGCCAATAAACAATGGCTAGATGGTTCGAGCATTTAATAAGGAAGGTGTTGTACGCAACTTCTAGTACTGAATTGTTTCTGCCAGTTGGGGGAGGCGAAGTAACCACGTGCAGCACACATGTAAAAGTTGAAGCGTCTTTACTAACGCACACGTAAATAAAAGCTACACACAAACACAAAACATGAACAATCTATGCATACAAACTGTTCATGTACCTCGGTAGAGGGTAACGCGATAAATACAAGTTCCGTGTTAAATTTTCTAAGGCTAGAGGAAAAAAATACTTCCTACACCTTTGAGGGATGATAGATATTCTATAAGTAATCTCCTCTTCCAGGCTTTAGCATCAGCAGAAGCAAACACAGCGAAATGGCGAGCCGCACACGAGGCAGCGCGGTCACAAGCCGCGGCAAGAGCGGAGAGGATGTTGGCGGACTGCGAGTGGAAGATGAGGGAGCTGGAGAAGAGAGCGAGAGAGGCTGAGAAGGAGAAGAAAGAGGTAAGAGAAAAGCTATAATAAAAAAGAGTGAAAGATAAAAAGGTTGGAGAATATGTACTTACTGGTAATATAAATAAATAAATAATATAAATATTCTGGGACATTAACACACACGGTCATCTGGTCCCAAGCTAAGGAGAGCTTGTGTTATGGAAACCAGATAACTGGTATATACTATACAAAACAATAATTTTCTTAAAATAAAATAAAAAGCATACAACTAAATGATTGATTTAATTCAATGAACAATTATTTTTAATTAAACAAAAAGATAAATAAATTATTTTCAATCCTCATCGGATACAATTTCCATATTTTGGCTTTCAACGTTAATACAATTAAAATAAATAATCATATTTTTTTTATATTTTCTAATTTTAACGTATCCTTCCTTTTGACGTCTTTTGAATTGTGTCTAAATTGTGGTATTTTGGAGGCATATCCATGTTATTCTCTACGTTTGACGTCAACGACGAGAAATCAATCTACCTACTCCGACCTCTGATTATCACACTCAGATTTTTAAAGTTATAATATTGTAAGTATGGAGGGTAAACATAAGCAAATTGTGGGTGAAATTCGTCTCTGTCAAAGATGATAGATGTACTTTTTTGTTTCCAGCTGACCCAAACAGTGGAACAGCTAAAATCTGAGCCCAAAGTCTCCGCCTCCCACATGGCAGAACTACAGCAGTTCCGAGGAGTTGTCTCGGAGCAACAACGCTCGGTACAATCGCTCACTCTCCAGCTACATGCCGCGGAAACAAGGGAGGAGGCTCTCAGACTAGAAACACATCGGCTGAAGGAACTGCTGCAGAGAGAGACCGATAGTGGGAAGGAAAAGGAAGAGAAGTATAACCAGGTGAGTTTGGTTCACAAAGTAAACATAAGTTCTTATCTTATCTTACGAGTAACAATGGGGCTGGTAACCCAGAGCACTTCGACCCAATGGGATCTTTTGTGCTTCCCCTTGATTCTATGAAGCCTCAAGTATTCTTCCTCCAGACAGCCTGTCCATGACCGCTGCAATTTGTCGGGGACACATGAGGCCATATTCACTAGGAGTAGGGTGGTCCACCTTTATAATGCATTCATGCGTTTTCGTACTAAAGACACATGCTAGGCAAGTGGGACTTTCTGCCAGCTTTATTCTATACAGGTGTTTCTGCAGCCCAAAGTGCCCAGTTAGTGCTCCTATTACCAGTCTGATTTTAGTCCTGGTCATGCCCCTCAGTCTCTGAGAATACCTTGGGGCCAGTTGCCTATAAATTTCTTGGAATGGAGGAGCCCTGGAGTTTGTTTCCTGGAGGTGTTTCTTTCAGGCATATTTTTTTAGGTTCTTTAAGTTCTTAGCTGTAGGTCCAAAATTATTAAATTTTTACTTTACTTTCTTTTTTTTATCCTGAAATAGGCCTGCGCTTGACTACAACTTGCCTGATGTTAGCAATGATGTACTCTACGATGGGACGCGCCTGCCCACTATACGGATTCATTCGTGGTCACGAATGAATTCCGGTGAGAAGGTGGCAGTGGAATGATGCTCCTTATGGTTAGAAACCACAAAAAAGCAACAATTTCGACCCGCCTTCGACCCACCCTCTTAAATGGTGTCAGCAGACATCGCACCGGAACACGGCAAGACCGCTTGGCGGTGCGGCTTTGTCTGATGGGTGATCACTAACCACTACCGAAACCTATCACCAGTTAATTACAAGTAAACTTAATTACTAGTTGATTGCCACCTCATTTATTCTTTAACGAGGCTTTAATTGAGGATATTTATTATTATTAAATAGGTATCACCTTAGAGCATTTAACATGGGAGGTGTTGTACGCAACTCCTAGTACTAAATTGTTTATGTCAGTTTTTGGGGGAAGCGAGGTAACCACCTACAGCACACATGTAAAAGTTGAAGCATCTGTAAAAATATGTCCTAGTGCGTAACCTAATAAACGTAGCAAGCTGTTGCCTAAACAGACGGTTAGGTGTCACTTCAGTCACTTGTGATAGCGGTTTGTCAGTTGTCAAACGTACAAGACGTCAACGTCACTCAGGTTGCTTGTCCGTGATTGTCATTGATACATCAGGGGACAATGTCTACAAGGTCAGTTGGGTGAGCACGTGGTGCGTGCAAATAGAATTTGTCAAGACACTTATGAAATCTATTTCCATCCAAACATTTTGTGAATATTTGTGATTGGGGAAGTGCTGTAATCCAGGGGTGTTGCGAACATTCGCATCCGCATCCGCAAATGTGGAACTTCCGCATAGATTTGGACATCTGCATCTGCATCCGCATTAATCAATGCAGATGTTCATGCGGATGCGAATATCATGCAAGTAGCGACAAGAAAGAAATTGGGCGGGCCCGGCGACTGCTATAATGCTCCTATTTTTAATTTCAGTTACTAATATAAGAACCAGTAGGTGTTTAATATAAAAATAGATACTTAAGTTTGATTTGATTACAATAAAAATATGAATAATTAAGTTATCATTGTTTTAATTCTTCATTATTTACATAATATCTTAAAGATCCGCATCCGCATCCGCATTCGCGGATGTGAGCTTTCAAAACTCCGCATCCGCATTCGCATCCGCGGATGTTAAAAAATCAGCATCCGCAACATCCCTGCTGTGATCATTGGCAGAGATATTGATTAGCTTTCTGTGATGTTATTTTGTGTGCCATCGAGATGGAATAGTATCTGGTGGTCGTGGCGATATGAGCTCGTCGATATATATAAATAATAATAAAATAATAAATAATAAATATTTTGGGACATTAACACTAGGGTGGATCGAAAAAAAATTTTTTTTATTTTTTTCTTAGCATGGGGGTAGAATTTGTAGCTTATAAAAAAAAAACGTTTTTCAAAAAAAAAAAAATTTTTTTCGCAACATTTAGAGGTAGCCCACTCGTTTTTTAATAAAATAATGGATCAAATGGACTTATTCTAATTCTGGCTTTCAAAAAGACATTCCACACTGTGGAATGTCTTTTTGAAAGCCAAATGGAAATCAGAAGTAAAAAAAAATTTTTTCCTATTATTTTTGTAACTTTAGCGAAAAATAAAGAATTAAGCAGCCCTTTTTTCTGTATTGAAATAAAAGGTAAGTGAAAAAAAATCATATTCAATTATTTTTTCATGTTTTCCACGATTTTTGACAGAAAAAAATGTTTTTTGCTAGAATAAGTCCATTTGATCCATTATTTTATTAAAAAACGAGTGGGCTACCTCTAAATGTTGAGAAAAAAATTTTTTTTTTTTTTTTGAAAAACGTTTTTTTTATAAGCTACAAATTCTAGCCCCATGCTAAGAAAAAAATAAAATTTTTTTTTTTCGATCCACCCTAATTAACACACACGGTCATCTGGTCCCAAGCTAAGCGGAGCTTGTGTTATGGAAACCAGATAACTGGTATATACTATACATATAATACTTTTCTTTTGTAAATATATACTTATAATAGATATTTACACCCAGACTCGACATAAACACAAATGTTCATCACTGATGTTTGTCTCGGGTGGGAATCGAACCCACGACCTGCGGCGTGAAAAGCAAGTATCTCACCGACCACGCCACCGGCCCGTCTATATATGATGAGGATAATATATGTAGTTTACGTAAATAGTTACGTTAGGTAAAATACCACGATTAGGTATATTGTTACAAAATACAATAAATTTAGTGTTTAGTTTAAAATATACTAATACGCGTTTTAACTCAATGATTTTATTTAAGTAATAATAATTAGGATTCCGTCTCGCGGCTCCGTCTGTAGGTATGTCAGTTATCGCACAACTGTTAATTTCTTTTCGCACAGTCGGATGAAAACTTTTTTATATCCTTCTCCAGGTCTTAATCTCTATATAAAATTTTATCCAAATCAATCCAGTAGTATTGGTGTGAACGCGCGATAGAGTTATTTTCGCATTTATAATATTATTAGTAAGGATAAAATCAAGGGCCGTGAACATTCGCGACCACGTGATGTCAAATTAAGCGAAGCACATACTTAATAATTCTTTTCGTGACTATCTCGACGTCTCGAACGGGTTTCAGTCGTCGTGGTCACAAGTAAATCGGATTAGTGAACGAGCGTGGACTGTGGAACTTCGAACTTAGTTTTCTACGTTATAGAATCATCTGCTCCCTACATACTGTTGTCCCCGCACACTCCAGGAGGTGTCCCGGCTGAGCGCGGCGCACGCGCAGGCGGCCGAGCGCGCCCGCGCCGAGCTCGCCGCGTACGTGGCGCACGTTATACGTTATAGAATCATCTGCTCCCTACATACTGTTGTCCCCGCACACTCCAGGAGGTGTCCCGGCTGAGCGCGGCGCACGCGCAGGCGGCCGAGCGCGCCCGCGCCGAGCTCGCCGCGCACGTGGCGCACGTTATACGTTATAGAATCATCTGCTCCCTACATACTGTTGTCCCCGCACACTCCAGGAGGTGTCCCGGCTGAGCGCGGCGCACGCGCAGGCGGCCGAGCGCGCCCGCGCCGAGCTCGCCGCGCACGTGGCGCACGTTATACGTTATAGAATCATCTGCTCCCTACATACTGTTGTCCCCGCACACTCCAGGAGGTGTCCCGGCTGAGCGCGGCGCACGCGCAGGCGGCCGAGCGCGCCCGCGCCGAGCTCGCCGCGCACGTGGCGCACGTTATACGTTATAGAATCATCTGCTCCCTACATACTGTTGTCCCCGCACACTCCAGGAGGTGTCCCGGCTGAGCGCGGCGCACGCGCAGGCGGCCGAGCGCGCCCGCGCCGAGCTCGCCGCGCACGTGGCGCACGTTATACGTTATAGAATCATCTGCTCCCTACATACTGTTGTCCCCGCACACTCCAGGAGGTGTCCCGGCTGAGCGCGGCGCACGCGCAGGCGGCCGAGCGCGCCCGCGCCGAGCTCGCCGCGCACGTGGCGCACGTTATACGTTATAGAATCATCTGCTCCCTACATACTGTTGTCCCCGCACACTCCAGGAGGTGTCCCGGCTGAGCGCGGCGCACGCGCAGGCGGCCGAGCGCGCCCGCGCCGAGCTCGCCGCGCACGTGGCGCACGTTATACGTTATAGAATCATCTGCTCCCTACATACTGTTGTCCCCGCACACTCCAGGAGGTGTCCCGGCTGAGCGCGGCGCACGCGCAGGCGGCCGAGCGCGCCCGCGCCGAGCTCGCCGCGCACGTGGCGCACGTTATACGTTATAGAATCATCTGCTCCCTACATACTGTTGTCCCCGCACACTCCAGGAGGTGTCCCGGCTGAGCGCGGCGCACGCGCAGGCGGCCGAGCGCGCCCGCGCCGAGCTCGCCGCGCACGTGGCGCACGTTATACGTTATAGAATCATCTGCTCCCTACATACTGTTGTCCCCGCACACTCCAGGAGGTGTCCCGGCTGAGCGCGGCGCACGCGCAGGCGGCCGAGCGCGCCCGCGCCGAGCTCGCCGCGCACGTGGCGCACGTTATACGTTATAGAATCATCTGCTCCCTACATACTGTTGTCCCCGCACACTCCAGGAGGTGTCCCGGCTGAGCGCGGCGCACGCGCAGGCGGCCGAGCGCGCCCGCGCCGAGCTCGCCGCGCACGTGGCGCACGTTATACGTTATAGAATCATCTGCTCCCTACATACTGTTGTCCCCGCACACTCCAGGAGGTGTCCCGGCTGAGCGCGGCGCACGCGCAGGCGGCCGAGCGCGCCCGCGCCGAGCTCGCCGCGCACGTGGCGCACGTTATACGTTATAGAATCATCTGCTCCCTACATACTGTTGTCCCCGCACACTCCAGGAGGTGTCCCGGCTGAGCGCGGCGCACGCGCAGGCGGCCGAGCGCGCCCGCGCCGAGCTCGCCGCGCACGTGGCGCACGTTATACGTTATAGAATCATCTGCTCCCTACATACTGTTGTCCCCGCACACTCCAGGAGGTGTCCCGGCTGAGCGCGGCGCACGCGCAGGCGGCCGAGCGCGCCCGCGCCGAGCTCGCCGCGCACGTGGCGCACGTTATACGTTATAGAATCATCTGCTCCCTACATACTGTTGTCCCCGCACACTCCAGGAGGTGTCCCGGCTGAGCGCGGCGCACGCGCAGGCGGCCGAGCGCGCCCGCGCCGAGCTCGCCGCGCACGTGGCGCACGTTATACGTTATAGAATCATCTGCTCCCTACATACTGTTGTCCCCGCACACTCCAGGAGGTGTCCCGGCTGAGCGCGGCGCACGCGCAGGCGGCCGAGCGCGCCCGCGCCGAGCTCGCGGCGCACGTGGCGCACGCCGCGGGCACGCGCGCCGCACTGGAGCGCGCGCACGCCGAGCGCACGCGCGCCGCGCTCGCGCAGCTGCGGGCCGAGACCGAGCAGGACGCCAGGAACGCCGACAGGAAGCTCAGAGAAGTCAATAACAGGGTGAGCGCTACGTTTTCTTTTATATCTGGAACTGAAGAGCTCCCGCGAACCTTCACCTTTCAAATTGTAATTTTCTTCACAGTTCGAGAACTTAAAAGAAGTACTAGCAAGCAAAGAAGCACAATTCGAGCAAGCGATAGCAGAAGCGCATAGCAAGGCTGACTGGGACATTATGCAGCTACGGCATCTACTGGACAGAGCCGACATCAACTACGCGAACAAGCTGGATGAAATGACGCAACGATTTGAGGATGAGAAAGGTAAAAGATCTTTTTTTAGCCAATCTAACTTGATAGATACACTCCATCTTGCAAGATACACGCAGTTTCAGCTCACTTCCTGAGTGTCAGTAGGTAAACTCTCTCTCTAAACCCTTTACTGTAAAGGGTCTTTAAAAAAGGAGTAATAATGTGTCTATAGGATCGGTGACTTGCGAGTGATTCCTCTGGTGTTGGAAGCATTCACAAGCTACGATGACGCTTTATTTAGATAAGGAACTTAAAAAAGTATCATATTGGAAGGCGTTGATGTCAGAGCAGGTGTCAGATTTATATACATTTTGTTAACTCAACAGAAAGTCTTATAGAAGAATGGTCACAGAAGCTGAAAGAAGTAGAAGAACAAGCGAGTACAGCTGCAGATGAAGCAAAGAGTCTTCTAGAAGCTACTAGACTAAAGCTTATAGCAGAGAGAGTGGAACAGGTCAATAAACTAAAGGAACAGCATCGACAGGAAATGGGTATAAATAGCAATCATTTTACATTTTCACACCTTGATAATAGCAACTGTAACATGCAACTATTAATAATAATTAACTTACTATTTTCAGATGAGCAATGGGAACAGTTTATGACAGACAAAGAGAATTGTCTCTCACGAATGAAGATGGAGTGCAGACAAGAGGGTGAAGAAGAAAGAGTGAAACGAGAAAAGGAATTAATAGAAGAAATTGCAGGTAACTGGAGAACATCTTGAGAAACGTTGTTGGAAACTTATTTATTTGGCTCTTCTACAATGAGTACACATTACAATTGTCTTATAATATTTGGTTTGCTCACATCTAAATCACCTATCTTCTATCTTCTTCTAAATATATAAAAGAAGAAACTGACTGACTGACATATCAACGCAGAGCCCAAACCTCTGGGTCTGGAGACTCCAAATTTGGCACATAGGTTCCATATGGGGTCTAGGGGTGCACAAAGATTTTTTAAAACTCACCCTTTAAGGGGGTGAAACGGGGTTCCAAAGTTTGTATGGAGAAACAAAATTAGTGAGATCAATTTCGCGGGCGAAGCCGCGGGCAGCAGCTAGTTAGATATAGAAGAGCACCGCATCACTAAAATGTGCGCAAAAGTAATAGGTAGGTATTACAAAAATTCATCTTCATGCGATTCATATATACTCGTAGTTAATACAATTTGCATTATTTTAATTTGTAAAATAAAATTCATATTACGTATATTCGGTGAGAAAGTAAACTTTTTGGTAAATAATAAAAAGATACACGTTATATGACACGACTTCGTTAAGATAGATAAGTTTAATGATGCATGACGTTTGTCATTGTTAGATAAGTGATCATAATGACACATTTGCTAACAATTTCCTTTAGAGCGTAACAATTTGTCAGTCATTCAGAAACAGATTTGATCTACGCAGCAGACCTTAAAGTATAGTGTTAGATATAATATACTGTTTTCATCAAACCCTTACAGAGTTAAGATCCCAGATTCAAACCCAGTCCAGTCAATATGATCATCTAGCAGTTCAAGCTGCAGCCTGCGGTCGAACTCTAGCAGTCACAGAACAAGAACTAAGGTTAGTATTAAGAAGTTACTAAAACAATAATTAAAAATATTTTTCACCTATTTTGACGATGTAATGATCATAGCATGCACACTGAAGAAACATTCAGTACTTAGAATTTAATTGTATTTAAGATGATTATTGTTTTCTGATGACGAAAATTAAGTGCATTTTTATGAGATTTCCATATTTGCTATTTTAGGCCAAATTGAAAAACAATGTCATCTTAGAATTGATTTCACAATTAATCATTCATTATTCATCCATACTCATACAGCGAAGTAGACTGTACTTACAATAAGCGATACGATACATCGTGTCTTAGATTCCATTTTATTTTATTTAAATCTGAATAACGACCGATCGTATTGCAATATCTCATGACAATATCTGTATGAGTCGAAGATATAAAGTCTCTCAACTAATCACAATGAAACGCAACGATCAGTCGTGTCGTT
Organism: Meganola albula; assembly: GCA_936450015.1. Taxonomy (NCBI): domain Eukaryota; kingdom Metazoa; phylum Arthropoda; class Insecta; order Lepidoptera; family Nolidae; genus Meganola; species Meganola albula. The sequence goes on along the minus strand of OW388169.1, from coordinate 5,821,659 downwards.
TTGTTGCTTTGTTTCTGCAGCAGTCTAATCTCACTGAGCGCTGGATCTAGTTTTAAACTGCAGTGTGGGACTGTACGACATATATTAAAAACGTCTGATCCTATGTATTTAGTGGGACAGGATTGACGTAAATTGCACACATGACGTCTCACGACCAATCAAAATGAAACGATGCGACCGGTCGTGACGATTTTTACTATAGTTTGTGAAACAGTCTAACCTCGCTGATTGAAAACTGAGGATTGATTGATACTTGGTAGCAAAATTTGACCCTTATACACCTTGATACCTTATAAGTTTTAACAACTTAACCTCCATTTCCCACGAACTCAGAACACTGTTACTGGTGCTGTTGTTTACAAACTAAACTTAATATTAGTAAATCTATTCTCTTAACACATAATATTATTGAAAGAGGATAGATAATATTTGATGGTGTCAAATTCGACTATACCCATGGGTGTCATGTAAGAGAAATTGGCGTCAATCTTATAAATTGTCTTTGGAACCAGACTATTAGAAGTAATTTGCCAAGAAATTTATAGAAAACTAGCTGCCCGCTCCAGCTTCGCCCAGGTGGCTTCAGCCCACACAACAATTTACAATAAATGTGATAAATAAAGAACCGCTCAACCGATTTTGTGCAAGCTTCACATAAACCATCTACTAAATAGTCCGAACATTGCCTAAACATTTGGTTTGAATAGGTAAGCCCGTTTTTGAGTTATATAATTACAACGAAAAGTGGCATTGATTTTTATTATAGTAAATAAGTTTATCTTCTAAGTTTCCTAATTTTCAATTGAGTTATTTTATTAGACAGAGAAAGTGTCTTGAAATTAAGTTTAGTTTGTAAACAACAGTCGAAGCAATGAAAATCTAGAAAATAAATCAAATATCTTCTACATAACAGCAACAAGCCAGAGTATTGTCACTCATGCATTAAAAACTTTGTTTTTTTTTGTTTGTTTTGAGTTTATGGTTTCAATAATATAGATTTTTAATTCTAATAGTATTGTCTTTTGGACAAATTTGGCTACCATGTCTCCCATTTATGACTAACGGATCTTGTCTCGCTACTAACTAAAAAGTAACCAATTAAAATCAAAATTAAAACCTCAGGAGAACTTTTAAACTAGTGCGGTATTTTCCATTAATAGTTCCACATAAGATCAGCAAATTATAGACGATCTATTCGTAATAATATCGATGAAAGCGTGCTGCCTAAAATTTTATTAGCGGTCAGTGACCGTACCGAGCGCACAGCTGATACGGCAGCGCGTGGTGACAAGACTTTCGGTAGCGATTCATTTTTAGTACTAATTTTTTTTAAGATTAATTCCCCAAAGTTTGCGCACTGGTTAAAAAGATATCCTGTATTAAATTCTGTGCATTTTTTACTGTAACAGTCAATTTAACAGTTCACTATTCACAAATACACAATAAATGTAGTAAAAAGCATAGATCAATGTAAATAAATATATAAACTCATTATCATTAAATACTCCATCACTTAAAATTAATTGAAAAAAGTCCAAAAGGCAGTATTTTTAGTAATTTCAACTAATATCTACCTATTTAAGTACTTAATAGAAACTTAATTTTTGCAAAAACCTAAAAAAGATATACATGTATACAGGGTGAAAAAGACAGCCCTCCACAAACAGAGGTTGCATTCATTCACTAGAATAATTTTCTTCCAAGAATATGTTTATTTAATTACATACATAATTTTGTTTTTTTTCAAGATTTGAATAAAATACAGCTAAAATAAAACATCCATCAATTGCAAGCTCGTTCATCAGGGAAAAGTTTATTCATGGTGGCTCTTTAATAATAACAAATAAATTACTCAAATATAAAGAAAGATCTGATATTGTGAGCCTCTCTGTTGAGCGAGTTGTTGAGATCTCTTGTGTTGAGTTGGAGCGACATATTGTTATTAACGTATACAAACCTCCCTGCGCGCCTTTTGAGGCATTTTTAAGAATAATGGAGGATGCCTTAAATAAAATATCTAATAGCCATAAAACTGTTACTGTCTGTGGAGACTTTAATATAAATATTTTGGAGGATTGTTCTACTACTACAATTTTTTTAAATTTATTCAAATCTTATAACCTAATAAACATATTTTGTGAACCAACTAGAATAACTGCCACTAGTGCGACATGTATTGATAATATTTTTTGTAATATGACACCTAGTCATAAATCAGTTTTTAATAAAATACAATCAGATCACAGTGGTCAGCTAGTTTGTTATCCAGTAGATACTCCAAAAAGTAAAAAAAGGAAAATAACAGTTGTACCCTTCAGTGAAAGCCGCTTAGACAGGTTTAAAAACAATTTATTAATTAAATTAGAGTGGTTGCCCAGCAACCAGAGTCCAGATTATCAATATAATTATTTATTTAATCAAATTAATGAAACATTTCATAGAGTTTTTACTTCTAAACACTTGATGGTTAGTGATGGTCTGGATTTTGGTGAATGGGCAACCCCGGGTATCTATAAAAGTAGAAATAAACTGTATGATTTATACGCTGAAAAGTCCTACAATCAGGACCCTACCTTCATAGATTATGTTAAAAGATATTCAAAACTTTTTAAAAAAATATGTTTAACCGCTAAATCCATATACATAAAAAATAAAATCAAAACATCTTCTAATGTTGTTAAAACTACTTGGAACATTATTAATAATGAAACTGGTAAGAAAAAAGCCTGTAATAAAGATTTTAAGCTAAAAATTAATAATGTAGATATAACAGCGGACCTGGAAGTTGCGACAGAGTTTGAAAATTTTTTTACTAACATTCCTTTACTGACTACAATGAGTCTACCGTCGTCTTCTATATCCGCTGAATCAATACTTAAGGAAAATGTAGTAGAGTGCGGTACAGTGTTTGAATTTATGCAAGTTACACCTAATGATATATTGAAAGCCTTTAAATCAATTAATTTGAAGAATACTAAAGACTTGTGGGGACTTTCTGTTAAGGCGGTATCTGCAATTATTACTATAATTGCCCCACATCTTGCATCTATTTTCAATAACTGTATTGCAGTAGGTGTATTTCCTGACTTGATGAAGCACAGTAAGGTTATTCCTTTATTTAAATCTGGAGATACTTCTGATCCATCAAACTTTCGACCTGTTTCTGTATTACCCACCTTAAGTAAAATCTTTGAAAAATTAATACTTAGCCAGTTGCTCAGACATTTTAATAGACATGAATTGTTACATAAGAAACAGTTCGGGTTTACCAAAGGTTGCTCAACCGTTGATGCAGGTGTTGAATTATTAAAAAGTATCTATGCTGCTTGGGAGAATTCGCAGGATGCCTTGGGTATATTTTGCGACTTGTCCAAAGCCTTTGACTGTGTGCAACATGAAACTCTTGTAAGGAAATTACACCACTATGGTATTAAGAATAAAGCTCTTGAATTTATCATATCTTATCTGAGTGATAGAATTCAAAAAGTCGATGTCAATGGAATTAAGTCCTCAGGGTCAAGAGTCACCATGGGTGTACCTCAAGGATCGATTCTCGGCCCCTTTCTGTTCCTAGTTTATATTAATGACTTACCTTATTATGTTAATGATAGCCATGAGATTGTGTTGTTTGCCGATGATACTTCATTGACATTTAAAATTAATCGACAATTAAGCAATTATGACGAAGTAAACAACGCACTCTCTAAGGTGGTCTATTGGTTTAGTGTGAATAATCTTTTACTCAATGATAAAAAAACTAAAGTGATAAAGTTTTCCATGCCTACTGTAAGACAGGCAAATACAAATGTTAAAATTAATGGTAATGAGGTGGACCCTGTTAAGTCATCTGTTTTTTTAGGCATCACACTAGATTCTAAATTACAATGGCTTCCTCATATAGATAAACTGTCCGGAAAATTAAGTTCTGCTGCGTATGCAGTCAAAACAATTAGACGGCTCACTGATGAGGATACTGCTAGAATTGTTTATTTTAGTTATTTTCATAGTATCATGTCTTATGGAATTCTTCTTTGGGGAAATGCGGCTGACATAGAAACCATTTTTATTTTACAAAAAAGAGCTATAAGAGCTATCTACAAACTAGGAAGCCGTGTTTCTCTAAGAGAGAAATTCAGAGACATAAATATTTTGACTGTCGCTTCTCAATATATTTATGAAAATTTATTGTATGTGCATAAAAATATTACAAAATTTAAAAAAATAAGCGACACATAATTTAAATACCAGAAATAAGAACGATCTTGTAGCACATCATACTCGACTCCACAAAATCAGTAACTCTTTTATGGGGCAGTGTATACGTTTCTACAATAAACTTCCAAATAATATTAGGGAAATGACTATTAACAAATTTAAAATAACTATAAAATCTACGTTATGTAAGAAAGCGTATTATAAAATTTCAGACTATGTAACGGATAAAAACGCTTGGAATTAAGTTGCTCTAATTCAACACAATAAACAAACAAAATGTAATAGATATAAGTACTTCATTTAAAAAAGAAAAAAAGCCTACTGAGTTTTTTGGCAGTGTTTCTCAGTAGTTGCCAGTCATTCACTGCACGGTAGGAAAAGAAATTGGACTATTTTTAAGTAGACTCGCGTCTCAAAAAAAATAAAGCATATTTTCATTTCATTTCATTTCAATGCATTAGTTTAAGTAACGATGTGTGAAATAATGTGGCGCGAGTCCGCTTGTGGTATGGTCTAACCCCATAGTGGAAAGGTTGGCCGTTCGCTATTAGAGCATCCCTAAGGTAACATTACATTTTATATAATTTAACAAAACAAAGAACTATTATCGGATACCCATAAAGTGCCAGAACTAATTTCATGTACCGATCATCTCGATATGATGTACGGATTTCACCGTATCAGTTTGTGTAGGGCGGTCTCTTCCACCCGGTACAATAAGATAGTTTCTTAAGATATTAGGATGTTTGAGGAGAAAACAATGACATGTTGTGATTATTATGCGTGGAGATATGCGTGGATGCGTGCGGATTCCATTTTTCGTTGACGTGACAACCTTTCAGCCCTGTAGAACAGCTACAGTTCTGGCTAGGATCCGAACCTGGGATCCTTAAAAAGTAGGCAACTAAATACAACCGGTACAATGTAAACAGCCTCGCGCTGGCGGTGTGCGTGTGCGCAGCGTGCTTCTCGCTCCGAGCCGCGCTCGCGGTCGCCTTGCTAGCTGTCATCTACTGCGTGACGTCACGGCTGCTTGTCAAATCTAACAACTAACAATTGTAGGCTTAATTTAACTTAACGTACTGCATGGACTTAACCAGAAAATAATTGGGAGAAGTTACTTCACTACATAGTATAAGTCAAAGTCGCTGTCGCTGTCTGTCCCTATGTTTGCTTAAATCTCGCAAACCGCGCAACGGATTTTGATGCAGTTTTTTTTAATAGATAGAGTGATTCAAGAGGAAGGTTTATATGTATAAAACATGCACAATACTGTAGAGGAACACTGACAAATTTATAGATTTCTTATGTTATGTTTTAAATAAACACATTTTTTGCGCTTACATTGCAAACGCTGGCTGAACCCTACAAGATAAAAATATGTAATGTACTACAGTATTGTACACTTTAAAAAGGTCAACAAAAAAGTCCGCAATAGTATATATAGTTTAAAAAAAAACCTTGACTAATGGACTGCCCCTTAAGTTAGTTTTTTATGTACACCCTGTATGACGTAGCGCACTCCCACTCCATAACCTTAATGCGTTACACCTTACACCTGATTATTGTTAACCGACTTCTAAAAGGAGGAGGTTATCAATTCAACTTTCGAATGGGTAAACCGATTTTGATATTTTTTTTTTAATTGAAAGCTGATGCTTCCCTTGTGGTCCCATCTCAGTTTGGTTTAGTTCTGAGAATGGCATCCATGAAGTCGGTTCTTTTGTTAATATTTTAACTTAATAATATTTTATTTCAATGATAAAGCAGAAATAAGTGTCTAACATTTTTTTTATAATCTAACTGACGAAATAATTAAAATACGATTTCAAGACGATTTTTCATACTTTCACGTCGTATGTACTCGAATGTTATAAGTCGGAAATTTACATTTTTAATTATAACTAATTACTGAAATAATTAAAATTTATGTTCGTATGGCTAATAAATAAAAAATCGAGAGCAAAAAGAGATCTCTCCGGCGGGGAATCGAACCCCGGTCTCCCGCGTGACAGGCGGGGATACTGACCACTATACTACCGAAGACTTACAATTATTGTCGAAATTATTGAGTGTTTGGTACTTGATATAATTATAATAACAATATTGTTATGATGTAAATTTGTTATATTTTTTCATTAAAGACAACTGCAGTAATATAATTACAGCAATTTTCGGTGTAGTGTGAGTATAATAATTTGTATTCACATGCGTTTCACTCAATTCCTCTTCGTTGTAACGTTGGTACCCCTGTACTCATCCGTGCGTCGTTATACAACAATGATTATTAATATTTATTATTGAATTGCATTAAAATACTAATTTTTATTGCTCTAAGCTACAAAAGTTTTGTAAAATACTAGTGTATTATATTTTACTAACAATACTGCCTTTCGGACTGATGTTAAGATAAATTTAACAATAATTAATAGAAAAGTAAATTATTTTACATGTACCTCATTTCCGTAAAAATATTCACATTTCATTTCCCGCGCTTCAGAAAATATAGTATTTAAAAAATCTAATAAAAATATCGTTGATATTATTAGGATATCATATAGTATATAAATTTTTTTGTATTTTTATAAATATTTTCTAAATATGTAAAGAAATAAATAGGTACAGAATTTAAATGGATTTTTAATTTATACGCCAAATCTATTTTTTTTCTATAAACTTTGTTACTGTAACTGCCTTGAGCTTTTGAACCCACTAGAGTTGCCAGAATAAAATAATACCCCCAATAACTGGGTAAAAATGGTTTTCCCTAATTTTGCTTATTTGGTGTTTTAGTTCATACAAGTCCTATTAACTACTTTTTAAATCTGGCAACCTCTAAATACACAAAAATTGGCGTTTCACATACAAATTTAAATACAATCCTTAATAACAATTACCTTTTAACCCACTAACGGTAGAGAGGCCCTGGCGAGAGAAAAAGAGTTAAGAGAGAGGAGATCAGAAGATGCAACCAAGATCAAACAAGTGGAAAACGCGTCGAAAGAACAAATTGAGCATTTGACAAGAAAATGTGCATGTTTGAGAAAACTGTAAGTATTGAATTAGTTAAGTATAAATAACAAACAATTAATTTTACGCATATTTTTTGAGCGGCACGGTGGCGTGCGGTTTGAACCCGCAAACTCTACATCTATATACGAATATATTTTATTTTTTTCCGCAGTGAGAGTTAAACCTAATGATATTTTTATTATAAGAAGTAACTTTTAGCAGCTGAACCGACGTTGATTAAATTTAGTATTTTGTAACTGTGGTAAGACAGAAATTCCCCCAGTCGATCACGGTTCCGGTCAGGACCGGGCCGTCCTCGGACGGCTCACCGAAAAAGTCCGGTGAACTAATAGAGGCTCTTTCAGCTAATTGGGTTAAAAAAAGAGACAGAAATTGCCAATTTCATTGAAATTATAAAAACATACCTTGTAGTTACTACTAATTTTATTTTTATTTTAATCTTCTCTATAGAAATCACGAACCACTTGAATTAAAGTTTAATATTTTTATTAATGTTTTACAGTTTCGATGATGTGAGAGCACGTCTTGTGGCGAAAGAGCGGACAGCGGAGCAAGAGGCGCGAGCGAAAGACAAGGAAGTAGCACAACTCAAAGCTGAGGTCGCAAGACTCACCAAGATCCTATTTGAGCAGAGGTTATTACCTTTATTATTATTTTTAGTAACACTTACCATCATACTGCTCGGAAACAGCACCTCCTAACACCTTCCAGACCGATTATGGGCCACCTCCAACTGTCAAAAAAAAACATCTAGTTTACCTCGTCCTCTCCGTCTGCGCCTGGGTCTTTCTGAATCTCATTGTCAATCTCTATATGTCTTTGCCCACAGATTCTTTGAGTAAAGGTAATATTAATTATATTTTCACATTTCTGGGTCGTTATTATAACGGCGCAATATAAAAAATTTAAATCTGTCTCTTTTTGATAGTTCACTAGCGTACCGCCAGGTTTAGCCAGAATACATTCTTGTTCTTAACTACTAATACAAAACTTTCATAAAAAATTATCTAACCAAACCGTAGAGATCGTTGCAACTATATCGATATCATGTCCCAGAATATTTATTTATTTATTGTTGTGTTGTATGGTGCAAACGCACAGTAAGTGAATCATTCTCTCCGTAGTTCACCTAAGCTCGGCACTCGCACTCGCGCTGACGGCTGTGAGATGCAACAAGCTGGAGAGGATGACACTCCGCGCCGCAAGGGTATGTGACGGTGTATATAGGTGAGCACTGCTTGTAGGTCTTCTTTCTTTCTATGGTCTAGAAACAGCATTCTATATTAATAGGTTACTAAACCACACATCTTGCTTGATAAAGTATGATTATCTAAAGGCTGTCTAACTAGAGTGAGCCTTTAGATGTATTATAAGTTTTTACAAATAAGAGAGGTAATTTTGTCGGTAATACTGCAATTGGCCATGAGCTTATTTTTATTCTGATATAGGCTTGTGCTTGGCTACAACTTGCCTGATGTTAAGCTACGATGTAGTCCACGATGGAAGGCGCATGCACATTATACCGGATCATTTGTGATTACGAATGATTGTGGATAAGTTGCCAATGGAATGACGCTCCATGCGCTTAGAATAGAAACTATACAGGAATAGCGATTCCAACCCACCCTCTTAAATGGTGTAATCAGATATCGCATCGGAACACGTCAAGGTCACTTGGCACCAGTTCATTGTCAGTTGATTTGCACCACCCACGGACCACGTGTGGGATCCAGATGAAAAGTGCTCCTACTACTACGGATGAAGGTGACTCAGCCCCCAGAATATAATAAGTAGGAAATTCACTCAATACATACCTATTGCAGTTTCACTGACAATATTTATTACTCATGTAAAAAAAATATCTTTTTATTTTAGTTTTGTTGTTTTAACTTTCTATTATTACATACTTCAAATGCTGTTCCTAGACGAATGTTTAATGTTTCCATTAACTGAAGTGATAACAAGTGATGAACCACTTTGATGTGTGTGTTTTAATGTAATTGTTGCTCCTATAGGCCGACCGTTTAACTTGCGTATCGCCATCTGAGGTACAAAGTCATAAAACATTAATTAAATCTCCTAAAGAACTATTTAACCACAGATAAAAGTAATATAAGACTATTCGTCACTAATATCCGTATCGCTTGAATCATCATCACTGTCTGTGCAGCTTGAGGAGTCAGAACCTTAGCGATAGGCGATACGCGAGTTAACGGTCGGCCTATAGAATCAATATTAAAATAATAATGTAATAAAGTCTCGGATTTGGGTCCAAAGATTCAAATGAGAGATTATTGACCTGTAGGATGTTTTACGGTCATTACAGTTCAGTCGGTCAGATAATAAAGTAGAGTAAGTTACTTTGTAAGTATTATTTACTAAGAAAAGTTTATTAATATTTTCGTGTGTGGAGTTTCGTGTATTAAGCTTTGCTTGACCCAATGGATCACAACAGCGAAGAACTGTCAGTGGATCTATTAATAAGTAACATTATTTGAAAACAAACTAATGTCTCTAACAAATATTTTCAAAATTGTCTTAATTTTTTTAGCTGTACTGTGTTACTATGCTTATAATTCTTCTCTATTATTTTCTGTTCTTTTATTCATCATTGTAAAATATTGGCAAAAAATTTAATTTTTATTTGAATAGGGTTTTGCTGTGAGTAAAAATTAATGAAAAATTTTATTGTATGTACATTGTACTTATAAATAAATACTATACAGAACATAACAAATAAATATATGCCACACAACATGCCATACATATTAACATAGGCACATAATTAAATTTAATCAATTTATGCTCACGTTTTTAATGTGTACTTACAAAATTATCAGGTGGGACCCTCCGCACGCCAGAGCCAATAAGAAAACGTCCAACTCTCCCCGATCTCACACTCGAGCAGATGCAAGCGAGACTCACTCCTGTAGAAATACAAAATGGCCGCCGCCGTTCAAAAAGCGTCGATCTACCCGCAGTGCAAGTGCCTGTCAGAATAAAGCAGTTAGAGGACAAAAATAAAGAATAAACAAATAAAAATTATAAAAATAGTAAAGAAATAAAAACATTAGGTTAAAAATGATTTTCCTATTAGTTTTTTATAATATACTTTCATACTAGCCGCAGAAACGTTTAATTCATACTTAAAAGAGTATTTTTATAAGTAGCTTTCAATAAGTTTGAAATTTTAGTTTATAAAGCTAATAGAATAAACTATTTTGAATGTTATCCTAAGAGATTTTTGTATTTACTCATTTACACAGGCAGCAAAGCCTGACTGCTTACAAGCACTTACAGGCATAGACAAGGGATTTGAGATAATAACATGAATTTTTCATGACTAAGCTAATAATATCATCGAAGAAATACTTTATACTCTTTTGATAATTCAATTAAGTTAATTTAATCAAGATAGCTAGCTTGGAACCTATAAAAATGTAAAAAAAAATATTTCCGCCAATTCGAAAATAGTAAAAAAAATATATTTTTTTTAAATAATTGCATTGTTAATCTGTTCAATTTATTCCAAGCATCCGCTTTCGACTCAAACTTAAGAATAGAAAGGGTATTTAAATGTATAACATAAAAAAATATTTTCATCATAATAATAAGTAGGTAGGTACTTAAAATATTACCAGATTTTAAAAATTCTAACTGCTTCAATTAATGTGATCGTTAAGACAATTACCTAAAAACTGCAAATAATCTTAACATGGTGCAATATGTTACGACTTTTAAAGTAATTACATAAGTTTAAAGCTGTATTTACTCATTTAATGTGTACATAAACATTTTTTGTAATAAATATATTGAAATTGCATAGGGTTTTTATTTATTACACCTCAAATATCAGCATGAGCCTATTCTAGCCCACTGCTAAGCAACCTAGCATTGAGACAGGCAACTTATGGGACTTACTTTGGGGACTAAGTAACCTTCAGCCATGAGACCGTAATTTGCAGACGCTAAGAATCTAGTTCGGGAGCTGTCCAGACGGTTAATTACCACCTCAAGCGACCCTTGGGTCGTACTTCTGCCAACACTTATGTTTGGCCAGCTTTCTTGGTACCCTGTCCGCAGGCATCAACATAAATGTGGTTTTTATTTGTAAATATCCAATTTTATTTTTGTTTTAATTGGTTTCAGTTTCGTCATAATTATAATATTAAAAACAAGTTAATTTTGTTAACTTAGCGGTAACTATGTTTAAAAGTAATTAAATGAGTTCACCTTATTGCAATAATATACTTAGTACCTCTTAAAATATTTCGACTTCGAACCCAGGAAAAAACCAGTAAAAAGAAAATAAATTTAAACGCTTCCATTTTTTTTCTTGTTTAATTGGGGACTTTAGCTTTTAACAGTTTGGCAATACAAAAACTGGCAAGACTCAAAAGACCGGAGAGCCAAGAAATAAAATCATTATTGTCATTTGTCAATGTATACAATGTCTACTGTCTGTGTTTCTGTCATTCTGTATCTGTATTAATATAACCTAAAAAATCGGAGAACAATATTATTAAAATTTTCAATAAAAATGTCTGCAAAGAACATGTTTTTAAAGCCCGGCTTTGTCCGGGCTCCATTACAGAATGGTGTAGGCAGATATGTGTGTCAATTACAACGAATTGTCTTCAAATTCTGTAAAAGTAACGGAGGCAGCAGAGGAATAAGGTATCTTGTTATAACTAAACTTAAAAAAAAAAACTAGTGACAACTCGATTTTACGCAGTTGCAATAAAATGTACCATAAATAAAAATCTTTTGAAAAAAATCGTCTATAAACTAGTGAAAACTATTTCCTTTGTAGTTTAGGAGTTAGACATAAAAAAAGTCATACTCCAGGGTTGATTTAATTTTATGGTATGTTATAGAATTTGGCACTGCTTGCAATGATATTGTAATAAAACCTGAGGTGTAATCAGATATACCCAAGGAAACAATCTAAGGTGTAAGCACTAAGGCCAACCGTTTAACTCGCGTATCGCCTATCGCCAAGATTCTAACTCCTCAAGCTGCACAGACAGTGATGATGATTCAAGCGATATGGATATTAGTGACGAATAGTCTCACATTACTTTTATCTGTGGTTAAATAGTTCTCTATGAGATTAAATTAATGTTTTATGACTTTGTATCTCAGATGGCGATACGCGAGTTAAACGGTCGGACTATATATACCCACTAGACATCATTTTCAAATATTGTATGAATCACCATCGCTGCTCATTACTACTGCAGGGTCTGGTCTAAACAATCAAAACTAAGTACGAATGTAAATTTAGCAAGCCAGCTATGCGGTTTCTAAAGGTATCGGGGTCAGTAAGTGTAAGTTTGTAATAAAATATGAATATTTTCAGAGAATTCATAGAACAAGATCTAGTGGACTTTGCAAAAGATAATCCTGGTGTTGTTGTGTACCTGAAGCCTCGGAGACATAGAAGCCCTGTGGTGGTCGCTGAATACTGTAAGATTATTAATTTTTTCTAATATTATAATAATATCCTGGGCCATCAACACACAGTCATCTGATCCTAAACTAAGCAGAGCTTGTGTTATGGAAACCAGATAAATGGTAATATACTACATATAACATTTTTCTTTTGTAAATTTATACTTAAATATAGATAATTACACCCAGACACAAGACAAACAGACGTATTTAAACAAATATTTGTCTCATGTGGGAATCGAACCCACTACCTGCGGCGTGAAAAGCAAGTATCTTATCGACCACGCCACCGGCCCGTCTAGACAAACAGACATGTTCTTTATGAAAATATTATCCAATCGTTCAAAAAGAGGTTAATGGTTCATCGCGATCAGAGATGTCAGGAGGCAGCACGCAGTATTACCAACCCTTTTAAAACCTTACTCCTTTGAAGAGCCTCATGCTAGATTTTGTGACATAGATTTTTTATTTCAGTCATTTAACACATCTATGACAAATGTTACATGTAGTCAGAAGCCAATATAATCTGACACCTGGTCTAACCATCTTGGCTACTGGTTCCCTACGGGTGTCGAGGTCTGATGGCAGTCGCTCGTATAATTCTGGTAGCTAGCCGCATCAGGTTAGACTGGGAGCCGACCACAATAGAAATGGGGAAAAGGCAAGGGGAATGATGATGATGGTGATTTTTTATTTCAGTAAATGGTGATAAAGCTTGGATGAGTGTTCACAATAAAACCCACTCAGAAATCACTAAATGGATTGAAGTTCTCCGTACACAGCAAGGTGATAACTCACAGACACGTCTCAGAAAATACCAGTACACCGATCACCCGTCTATCCAAGGACCTTGGACTCCATTCACATTTAAAAACCCAGAACTTAACACTGCCAAGCTGCCGAATAAAGAATTTGGTGCGAATAACCGCTTACCGATGTCTGCTACAGAACGGTTAAGGATTATGTTCGAGAAACAGAAGATTTCAGAGAAAACTGAAGATTTGAAGACTGCAGAATAAGTGTAGATGTTATTTAGTTGTAGTTTGTTGTAATAAAGTTTAGTTTTATTTTGAGTTTTAGTAACGAACCTTCAAATCAACCCTTTTAGTGTCACACGGCTGATCTCTCTCAACTCACAAGATAGTAAAGACAGCATAATCGTGTCTGTCAGGTGGCGTGAAACATATCTGAATAGTCAAAAATTGTACCTTAGTTAAAAAAAACTGTACCTAAAGCAATTTAATAATAAATAGATAAGTACATAGACACGCCGTTCTGACGTCAGGTTGGCGCGCACAGTCGTGTATCGCCCCAACGTGTGGGGTGTCACTGACTCTGGCAGAGCCACCATCAGGGATTTTCATTTTGAAAACACAAAAAAATTGTCGCTAATTAGTCGAAATTTGTCGCCAAATATCAGAATTTGTCGGTCACTGGTTCAAAAGATATAAGGCTTTATAGGTGGCCGATCTGGAGAGAGTCTCCCCAGCAGGGCCACATTTATATCTCAAAAACTAGGGCACCTAGCAAATATCTCTTTTCTCCCATAATTTGTCGCCAATTAGTCGGAATCAGTCGCCAAATATCAGAGTTTGTCGGTCACTGGTTCAAAAGATACAAGAGTTTATAGGTGGCCGATCTGGAGAGAGTCTCCCCAGCAGGGCCACATTTATATCTCAAAAACTAGGACACCTAGCGAAGATGTGTTTTCTCCCATATTTTGTCGCCAATTAGTCGCAATTTGTCGCAAAGTTACAGATTTAGTCGGTGTGTAATTAAAAAGATATTAAAGAATTCAATTTCCCCATACAGTGGTACAAGCGAGTACAAAATACTTTATGTAGTTTCTAGACAGTATCTATGACGTCTTATGGAGGAATGTTTGTTTCGAATTAAATAAATGTAAACTTATTCTATAATTTCAACCCACTAGATTAAAAGTGAAAAAAAATTCAAAATCGGATCAGTTTTACCGGAGATTACCCCTACATCCAAAGTGTGACTTTATCTGTTAATAATATTGAATAAGTACCTACTTATAAATGTTACAAATACCTATTTGTAACATTTTCTGAAAGTACAATAATTTTAAGGTAATAAATCATTTTATATTTCGACAACAGAAGTTTTATTATTCTAACCTCAATTAAGATAAAATAAAAACTCAACCCGTCCATACCCACAACACAACACTCGCAATCACCTCAAAATACACACCAACACAACACACATCAAACGAACTTTATGGAAATTCATTTTTATATAATAAAATTTGATTACAATTGACAATACTTTTTCAACGTTTAAGTATTTTAAACATTTTACTAAAGGTACGACATTTATTTATTATTCTAAAGTTAATTAGAGCTTAACATTGTAAAGTGGTAAAACAGTTGCATGCGACTGTACATCTTTCACCAAATAGACCAAGAGCAAGGTTTAATGTTTTCAAAGAAGTTTAAGCCACTCTAACCTAGTAATTTAAAACATAAAAACATGAATTAAATTGAGAATTTATCTCTCTCGGACATTTCTAAAGACTTTAGACCGATAAAACTAGAAGTATATTACACATATTAATAGAAATATTTTTTTCTTGGTATTTTTCGTGAACTCTTTGACCTAGCTCTTGGACTATACCTTACTAATTGAACTCATTATATCTCCTAAACTAAGATCCGATTAAATCTGTGACTTGGCGACAAATTCCGACTAATTGGCGACAAAATATGGGAGAAAACACATCTTCGCTAGGTGTCCTAGTTTTTGAGATATAAATGTGGCCCTGCTGGGGAGACTCTCTCCAGATCGGCCACCTATAAACTCTTGTATCTTTTGAACCAGTGACCGACAAACTCTGATATTTGGCGACTGATTCCGACTAATTGGCGACAAATTATGGGAGAAAAGAGATATTTGCTAGGTGCCCTAGTTTTTGAGATATAAATGTGGCCCTGCTGTGGAGACTCTCTCCAGATCGGCCACCTATAAAGCCTTATATCTTTTGAACCAGTGACCGACAAATTCTGATA
This sequence comes from Meganola albula, assembly GCA_936450015.1. NCBI lineage: Eukaryota > Metazoa > Arthropoda > Insecta > Lepidoptera > Nolidae > Meganola > Meganola albula. The sequence continues at coordinate 5,805,925 of OW388169.1, read as the reverse complement.
TTTGGCGACAAATTTCGACTAATTAGCGACAATTTTTTTGTGTTTTCAAAATGAAAATCCCTGATGGTGGCTCTGCCAGAGTCAGTGACACCACACGTGTGTCACTGACTCTGGCAGAGCCACCATCAGGGATTTTCAATTTCAGGGATTTTTGTCGCCAATTAGTCGGAATCAGTCGCCAAATATCAGAGTTTGTCGGTCACTGGTTCAAAAGATACAAGAGTTTATAGGTGGCCGATCTGGAGAGAGTCTCCCCAGCAGGGCCACATTTATATCTCAAAAACTAGGACACCTAGCGAAGATGTGTTTTCTCCCATATTTTGTCGCCAATTAGTCGCAATTTGTCGCAAAGTTACAGATTTAGTCGGTGTGTAATTAAAAAGATATTAAAGAATTCAATTTCCCCATACAGTGGTACAAGCGAGTACAAAATACTTTATGTAGTTTCTAGACAGTATCTATGACGTCTTATGGAGGAATGTTTGTTTCGAATTAAATAAATGTAAACTTATTCTATAATTTCAACCCACTAGATTAAAAGTGAAAAAAAATTCAAAATCGGATCAGTTTTACCGGAGATTACCCCTACATCCAAAGTGTGACTTTATCTGTTAATAATATTGAATAAGTACCTACTTATAAATGTTACAAATACCTATTTGTAACATTTTCTGAAAGTACAATAATTTTAAGGTAATAAATCATTTTATATTTCGACAACAGAAGTTTTATTATTCTAACCTCAATTAAGATAAAATAAAAACTCAACCCGTCCATACCCACAACACAACACTCGCAATCACCTCAAAATACACACCAACACAACACACATCAAACGAACTTTATGGAAATTCATTTTTATATAATAAAATTTGATTACAATTGACAATACTTTTTCAACGTTTAAGTATTTTAAACATTTTACTAAAGGTACGACATTTATTTATTATTCTAAAGTTAATTAGAGCTTAACATTGTAAAGTGGTAAAACAGTTGCATGCGACTGTACATCTTTCACCAAATAGACCAAGAGCAAGGTTTAATGTTTTCAAAGAAGTTTAAGCCACTCTAACCTAGTAATTTAAAACATAAAAACATGAATTAAATTGAGAATTTATCTCTCTCGGACATTTCTAAAGACTTTAGACCGATAAAACTAGAAGTATATTACACATATTAATAGAAATATTTTTTTCTTGGTATTTTTCGTGAACTCTTTGACCTAGCTCTTGGACTATACCTTACTAATTGAACTCATTATATCTCCTAAACTAAGATCCGATTAAATCTGTGACTTGGCGACAAATTCCGACTAATTGGCGACAAAATATGGGAGAAAACACATCTTCGCTAGGTGTCCTAGTTTTTGAGATATAAATGTGGCCCTGCTGGGGAGACTCTCTCCAGATCGGCCACCTATAAACTCTTGTATCTTTTGAACCAGTGACCGACAAACTCTGATATTTGGCGACTGATTCCGACTAATTGGCGACAAATTATGGGAGAAAAGAGATATTTGCTAGGTGCCCTAGTTTTTGAGATATAAATGTGGCCCTGCTGGGGAGACTCTCTCCAGATCGGCCACCTATAAACCCTTATATCTTTTGAACCAGTGACCGACAAATTCTGATATTTGGCGACAAATTTCGACTAATTAGCGACAATTTTTTTGTGTTTTCAAAATGAAAATCCCTGATGGTGGCTCTGCCAGAGTCAGTGACACACGTGTGGGATCTATATTCGTACACATATCAATAAACTGTTCCAAAACAACATGCGAAAGTTACTTTGTATGTCGTATCAACTGGTGGTAGGCTTCAGCCGTGGTTAGTGACCACCCACCTGACAAAACCGCACCGCCATACGACCTTGCCGTGTACCGGTGCGATGTCTGGTGATACCATGCAGTGAAGGTGGGTCGGAATTGTTGCTCCTTTAAGTTGTTTCTATCCTTAAGGTGGCTCATTCCACTGCCACCTTCTCACCGATAATCATTCGTAATCACGAGTGAATCTGTATACTGGGCTGGCGCGTCCCATCGTAGACTACATCATTGCTCAACATCAGGCAAGTTGTAGTCAAGCGCCAGACTATCGAAGAATAAAAAAAAATGTCGTGCTGTCACACCAAAATCACAGATCCGATTTGGATAATATTTGGTATGGAGTAAATTACCCGTGGGAAGGACATAGGATATTTTTAAACGACTGTGCAAAAAGAGGTTCATAGTTCAGCGCGATAACCGACATGCACACGGTCGGAAAGCTAATCCATATTATAATAATACTAGCGACCCGCCCCAGCTTCGCACGGATGCAATGTGTTGTACTTATAAACCTTCCTCTGGAATCACTCTATCTATTAAAAAAAATCGCATCATAATCCGTTGCGTAGTTTTAAAGATCTAAGCATACATAGGGGCAGAAAAAGCGACTTTGTTTTATACTATGTAGTGATTACACCCAGACTAAGTCAAACACATGTTCATCACACAAGTCTGACTTGGGTGGGAATCGAACCCACCCAGGTCGTACCTCTAGCGTAAAAAGCCGACCACGCCAAGCACCGGCCCATTACCAGTCATTATAAATGCGAAGTTCGTCTGTCAGTCGCACTTTCACGACAAAGCGAACTGATTTTTAGATGAAAGGAGAGGTCAAAAGTGGGCTAGAATTTTGAACACCAATGTGATATACCTCATTGGAAAGCTTATTTAATAAGCTGTTAGAATTTAACTAAACACGAATTTTATGAGCAACCATTTTTGTAAAAATCAAAAAAATGTAATAGAAAAACAAAACGCACATTACCTTTAATTATCCTTTTCCTAAGCAGTATAAATATTGCAATCACGTCAATAATTGCATTCTGTTACAGTACTTTTCTCTTGTAATATTATTCTAGCTGCAGCTTAATGTAATTATGACGAAAAATATTTGTTATCTTATTAGTGTAATAACAAAACGCGTGGAAAAAAATATAATTACGGGAAACGTCATGATGTCATTGTCATTGATCAGTTTGATTGACAGCGTCGAAATAATTTTGATTTTTTTGGTTGCTCAATTGTCATTTGACCATGGGGTTGCCAATTGCAATAATCATAATATTGCATTAAGGGTTCTTATTTTCAATTTCAATTTTTAAAAAAACGGGGGGGGTGTAAAATTATTTTAAATACACCAAAAAATTTAATTAATTATGCTCTATTAACATATGTAACTCAGATTGCTGTTCAAATTTACAATTATTTTAATCCCAGGCTCTATACATTTTTTGAACGTCTCCTTTGGTATGGAATTAGTTTGAGACCCGGAGAAGGACATAGGATAGTTTTCATCCCTATGAATATAAATTATAAATAAATATTCTGGGACATTAACACACACGGTCATCTGGTCCCAAGCTGAGCAGAGCTTGTGTTATGGAAACCAGATAACTGGTATATATAAATATATACCTATAATAGATATTCACACCCAGACTCGACACAAACACAAATGTTCATCACTAATGTTTGTCTCGGGTGGGAATCGAACCCCCACCTGAGGCATGAAAAGCAAGTATCTTACCGACTACGCCACCGGCCCGTCAAAATAATACTGCCCCACCAAAGTCAGACATTTGTGTGACGAACACGTCTGTTTGTCTCGAGTCTGGGTGTAATTATCTATATTTAAGTATGTATTTACAAAAGAAAAGTATTTAAGTAGTATATTACCAGTTATCTGGTTTCCATAGTACAAGCTCTGCTTAGTTTGGGATCAGATGGCCGCGTGTGTTAATGTCCCAGAATATTATCATTATTATTAAATAAAAATTCAAAATTATCTTCATTATTTATTAACAATAAACTTATTTACAAAATATACAATAGAAATGAAATTTGCGCGTTTAATATTAATTCATCACGAGCCCGTTTTCCAACTAGCGTTGTGCAATAGCGATAATTTATATCGATAGTATCGTGATTCTATCGTGGCCTTGAAAATCAGTTACTCTATCGATAATCCTATCGAAACTCGACCCACGACGATACTATCGATAATATCGATTGTTAAAATCAAAATCAAAAATAATATAATCAAATCAAATCAAAAATAAGTAATACTATTGCTTAGGTTCGATACTATAAATAGTTCCGTGATATGGAAGAAGGCGGCTAAACGTCATTTTTACGAAAACGAGTTATTATAACCGGTATACTAAGTAAACGATTGCTCATCTACCCATCTTGGAATTATATTTCTAAGTTTATTCGTTCCCGAGATATCGTAAGCTATATATCCACTAAATGCACATTTTATAGGGTGACCCAACCACCTTTTTGCATTTTTCTCGAAATCAACTTTCTGCACGTAGCCGCCTTTTGCCACATCAGGACAGTATATCAATGCGACAATAATTACTACATCAATGCGTCTGTAAAGATAAAGATACATTCATTGCTTAACTGTGCACATAAATGGTGTAAATATTGTAGTTAATGTATCAATCGCGCCGATGGTTAGGTACTATATCCAAACTATCGATTCTATTAAAACGCGTCGATAGGTCGTCGATAGTATCGTGGTCCCCGGGTGGTGCCATCAGGTAGTAGGCTTCGGCCGTGGTTAGTGACCACCCACTAGACAAAGCCGCACCGCCAAGTGGCCTTGCCGTGTTCCGGTGCGATGTCTGGTGACACCATGCAGAGAGGGTGGGTCGGAATTGTTGCTCCTTTAAAGTTTCTAACCTTAAGGAGGTTCATTCCACTGCCACCTTCTCACCGATAATCATTCGTGATCACGAGTGAATCGGTACACTGGGCTGGCGCGTTCCACCGTAGACTACATCATACTTAACATCAGGCATGTTGTAGTCAAGCGCCAGCCTATCGAAAAATAAAAATAAAGTATAAAGATGCAATAATATCGACATTATCTAATGTCGATAGGATCGAAAGATTTCAATAATATTGCCTAATTTTCATTATCGACAGTATTACATTTCTATAGTTTCGATAGGACTATTCGCGCTATCGACTATTTTTCAAGGTTATCTATCGATAGAAACTATCGCTATTGCAACAACGCTATTTTACACAAACAATTAATAAATGTAACAAAAATAAACACCATCATTATCTATGGTTCTGTGCAAACGAGCCACCGAGCACAGCCACAGGTAGCCAGTAACAGCGACTTATAATATTAGTTTATGACAACACTTTCTCATATATTTTGCATAGACGCGACGCGACGCACACGTGTAACGGATGACCACTCGCTACGGGCCACAAAAGACGCCGACACCCGCCTCTGTTGCGCAGCATACAGCGGATGATAAAATGTGGCGGCTTCCGAACACCGGTAGTGCCCCCCGATCCCCTAAAACTAGAGTGTTCGGCAACGTCCTGAGCTGAGGTTCATCCTCACATGGGGAGCCCTCATGGCAGTTGCCACAGTACTTGATCGGTTCGACCGTCCTCGGACTGCTCAGCAAAAAAGTCCGGTGAAACAATAAAGGTCCTTCCGACTAATTGACAAAGTCACTTAAACTTATGGCTGGCGCTGGCTTCTGACACTGTTGTTATAAATATAGCGGTGCCGGTGACCCGTTTGCGACGACCTTAAAACACTTAATTGGCTATAAGTACTCTTACAACAGCAGCACGTCTCATATTGTATCCGATGACTACCTAAGTCATCTATAAAGAAAAAAAATTACACATAATTAAAATATTCAATCATTCAGGAAGATTATTGACATGGGTCATGTAAGACCCAAATATTTTTTTTTGTGGTTCTGTATTTCTTTAATAATTGTTTAATACGTTTTTTTTTAATTTTTATTCGACATTAAATCAGCAAATTATGGACGATTTATTCGTAATAATATCGATGAAAGCACGCGGCGTGAAATTAGTTGCTACGGCGGCGAGAGGGCGACTGTAACCTTAGCATTAATAGTAAAAGCTTACAAACATACAACGCACACCTGCACCCGAATTGATATTTTTGCACTCACATCTACTCAATTTAAAAAAGCGTCGTTTGAAATCTTAAAACAATTGTCCTGAGATTTTAACAACTTATTTGTTTTCATTGTCGTGGCCGGTTCTTTTCTTAATATTAAATATACTTACTAATAATATTATTCTGCGGACATTGGTGTGGGTTGTACGTTTACGTAATTCTTGTGAATATGCTTTTGTATCTTACCTTAACGTATAATTGTTAAATGTTCCAAAATTTAAATATCTAATTAAATAAATAAAAATGTTTTCTATTTCTTCATAATGTCTGCTTGACAAAGGTTGCCGTTGTAAGACTACTAAAATTACACCATGTATAGTGTATCTAAAGAAAATACTATATTTTTCGGACTACACCACCGACTAGATATGTACTAGACATCACTTTATTTAAATATCGTATCTAATTTATCGTATCGTCTTTCAAACTGTGCGAACTGGCAAGTTGTGGAATTCGTTGCCGGCATCTATGTTTCCCGATAGCTATAATCTGCGCTGTCTTCAACTCACGAGCGAATCGGTATTTACTGGGTAAGCGCGTTCCATCGTAGACTGCATCATTGCTTCACATCAGGCAAGTTGTGGTCAAGCGCAAGCTTAATTTAAGATAAAAAAAAAATTATCATCTAAAATTAAAGGTGTATCGAGGAAGATACGTAGTTAATTTTGATTGGCTCTTTCAAGTTCATGTCCTTGAAGGAACGAATCAAATACGACCATGATTCAGGCGGTGGTATAAATCATGGTCTTATTCCGCCCTAATTCACGTAATTTCTTGACGCGCCGATCAAGTTGCGGTGCAGTTGCAATTAAGTCAACATCTTATTGGAAAATATTATTCTTTTTTTTTTTTTAAATACATATTTAAAAAAAAAAAAATTTTTGGGACGTTAACACACACAGTCATCTGGTCCCAAGCTAAGCAGAGCTTGTGTTATGGAAACCAGATAACTGGTATATACTATACATATAATACTTTTCTTTTGTGAATATATACTTATAATAGATATTTACACCCAGACTCGACACAAACACAAATGTTCATCATTAATGTTTGTCTCGGGTGGGAATCGAACCCACGACCTGCGGCGTGAAAAAGCAAGTATCTTACCAACCACGCCACCGGCCCGTCAAACGGCCACGCCGTCGGCCCGTTGTTGCTGTCATATCTAGTCTAAAGCGCTCGCGTGACGCGAACTTGACGCGAGCGTATTTGACAGCGGTTGTCAAAATTACGAGAGTACCTACCTACGAAAAGGGCTGTTTTGATCGAAACTGCACTGCAACTGATTTTATTTTATTACGTGAATTAGCCTACTTTTGCGGTGTCTTATGTCGTACATATCACCCGACCACAACCTAACTTTGATTGGTCTATTCACCTTATTAAGACCTTGAAAACGAACCCATCAAAATTAGCTCTCTTACCCGATCCCCCCCCCCCACTTTTCACGATTAAAGTGATGTCTAGTAGGTATCTAGTCGGTGGAAAATACATAATTATAATAGATAAATTAATTACACTCATACTCAAGATGCATTGTTTACGCAACAGACGAAAATTCTTTACCCTAATTTGATGCGTAACAAATCGAATTCTAGCCTCAGTGCTAATATAAAACTTGAAATTATATTAAATGCAAATCGGTTCATCCGTTTAATAGCTACAAAGGTTCAAACTTGTACATAGCTCAAACACTAAGGGTCAGATCTTGACCAAATTTAAATTAACGGAACCCTTTCCCAGCTTAAGTACGGCAGTACGGAGTTAAAAACAAAATAAAAAGAAAAATTAACCGCAATAATTTTCTACATCATCTATATCTAGCCAAACTACACTAAGACTTCACACACACGACCGATTCTTATGACCAATTTTGTGACACATTCAACGTGTGGCCCTTTTTTAAATGTTTTTATTTAGCTTACCCTTATTTGGGTCAATGTGGTATTAGAAATTTGAACCCCTTCGTGTACAATTGATCTGAATTTTGGTACGCACCTTAACATCTTTATTTTTTTCTGGAACATTAACACACACGGTCATCTGGTCCCAAGCTAAGCAGAGCTTGTGTTATGGAAACCAGATAACTGGTATATACTATACATATAATACTTTTCTTTTGTAAATGTATACTTATAATAGATATTTACACCCAGACTCGACACAAACACAAATGTTCATCATTACCTAATGTTTGTCTCGGGTGGGAATCGAACCCACGATCTGCGGCGTGAAAAGCAAGTATCTTACCGGCCACGCCACCGGCCCGTCAACATCTGGTAACAATAAAATAAAACATCTTCAACGTCTTTATAAATCCAAGATGGCCGCCGCCATAAGATTGCGAATTACCAATTTTCTTACAAACCTCTCAATATGAGTATCAAATGAAAGGTTTTCTCACGTCAACCCTTTATAACATGGGCTAACTTCACGCTTAGGACTTACAACGCCTTGAGAGTCCAGTACAACAATGTATTCAGGGCCCTGTTGCGGCTCCCACGCAGATGCAGTGCATCAGGTATGTTTGCGGGTGCTGGTGTAGATGACTTCTACGCCATCATACGCAAAAAGGTGACCTCGATGGTGCATGGTCTGTGGGGAAGCACTAACAGGGTCCTGAGGATGATAGCGGACAGAATGGATGCGGCCATTTTCAGACGGTACACGGAGTTGCACGTCCGTGTCTAAGTTTGTGGGCTGTGTCCATTTTGCCCATACCTATCTTTATATTCTATTATTAGAGGTACTGGTATTATTATGTATTATGTAAATTAATTAATTAAATTATGTTTATGTATTGTTCTCTTGTACTAACATAGTCTTTAAGTTCTTTTGTCCTATATTACTAACAATACCTATGGACTGTGTTGTCTGAAAATAAAGTATTTTTATTTTTATTTTATTTTTTTATTTTTATTTTTATAGTGTCCCACTGCTGGGCACGGGTCTTCTCTCAACTATCTTACGGGTCTAGAGAGTTTAGACCTTAATCCACAAACGCTGGCTAACTGCGGGTTGGTGGATGTCACATGTCCTCGAATGATTACTTCTTAGACATGTCGGTTTCCTCACAATGTTTTCCTTTCGGGCGGTGCGGCTCTGTCTGGTGTGTTGTCACTCACCACGGCTGCACCTACCACCAGTTTATTGTCACCTGAATTGCACCACCCGGGAGCTACGTGAAGGTGCATTCCCACGGACGAAGGTAGTATTGAGTTGGTAAAAATTGGTCATAAAAATCGTCCGTGCTCGGGAAACGTAAAGAATCTCCTAGTCTTTAGACCTTTCAGTCTTTTTCTAAGTCTAATATTGCAAATATATTTTTTATACGCATTATTACTCAATTTTCACCTTTTCATGTTCTATAATAGGTTTGCGGTTGACCACAAATCGCCTGTTATTAAGCGATGGTGTGGTCTACGATGAAACACACTTCCCCAATACATGCCGATTCATACTTTATAGTAATCTGTTATTATTTGAATCGGACATTAAGCCAGGGAATCTGAGTATATAGGAATTTGTCATTATGGGAATCTGACTTGTAGGAATCTGTCATAATAGAAATCTGACTATATAGGAATCTGTCATTATGGGAATCTGACTATAGGAATCTATCCTTATGGGAACCTGCCTTTGTAAGAATCTGACTATGTTTAAATCTGGCATAATGAAAATTTGGCTTTAAAGAATCTGTCATTATGGGAATCTGACAGATTCCTACAAACTTTCCCATATCGCAGGAATCTGTAATTATGGGAATCTAGCTTTGTAAGAACCTGTCGTCATGGGAATTTGGCTATGAAGAATTTTTTTTTATATACCTACCTATAACTAAGTTGTCAAACAACCAGACAGCCCACCTTAACTACCCAGGAATACATTAAACACTTATCCAACCGCGTGTATTCTGTAAGGTGAACGTTTTCTCCACAGACGAGCTGCCTGGTAGAGCAGAAACAATCCTGCTCTACCTCTCAAACCTTTTTTTTTTGATAGTGGGACATGAACACACACGGTCATCTGATCCCAAACTAAGCAGAGCTTGTACTATGGAAACCAGATAACTGGTAATATACTACATATAATACGTTTCTTTTGTAAATATATACTTAAATATAGATAATTACACCCAAGACACAAGACAAACAGACATATTTAAACAAATGTTTGTCTAGGGTGGGAATCGAACCCACGACCTGCGGCGTGAAAATCAAGTATCTTACCGACCACGCCACCGGCCCGTCCGTCGTAATCTTATCTACCTTCACTTCAACCCTTTTTAGCGTCCCCTGCTGGACACGGGTCTTCTCTCAACCATCTTATGAGTTGAGAGAGTTTAGGCCTTAATCCACACACGCTGGCCAAGTGCGGGTTCGTGCACGTCACATGTCCTTGAATGATAAGTTCTTAGACATGCCGGTTTCCTCGCGATGTTTTCCTTCACCGATATTGAGCCGCGGAGATGAAACAATTCACACAAAGATGTGTGGGCACGACCATGATTCGAACACGCGACCTTATTTTTCTAAGGCGAGGTCCGTACCGCTGCGCCACCGCTGCTCTACCCACCTACCTTATCTACCTACCTTAGTGGGAATTATTCAAATTTCACATAAATTTTATCAAAGAAACACATTTAACAGTTCATTACTTGCATACATACGCAAAAGTAGTCAATTGAAAAATTTGCTCTTAGGCCGTATGTCCACCGCCACCGGAAGTCACGGAGAACGAGATTATTATTCAATAAATAAATAAATATTCTGGGACATTAACACACACGGTCATCTGGTCCCAAGCTAAGCAGAGCTTGTGTTATGGAAACTAGATAACTGGTATATACTATACATATAATACTTTTCTTTTGAAAATATATACTTATAATAGATATTGACGGGCCGGTGTGGCGTGGTCGGTAAGATACTTGCTTTTCACGCCGCAGGTCGTGGGTTCGATTGCCACCCGAGACAAACATTAGTGATGAACATTTGTGTTTGTGTCGAGTCTGGGTGTAAATATCTATTATAAATATATTATTTACAAAAGAAAAGTACTATATGTATAGTATATACCAGTTATCTGGTTTCCATAACACAAGCTCTGCTTAGCTTGGGACCAGATGACCGTGTGTGATAATGTCCCAGAATATTTATTATTTAGTATTCCGAAACTTTTTTCGTATTCATAACTCATACTAAGGCTACTGGTGAATGGCGTGCGGTGGACAAACGGCCTTACGCCTTGAAAAGACGGTGAAACGCAACCGCAATGAAATACTTTTAAAAACAATGGTTTGAAACTAATTTTAACCGTTTTCCGTAGCCGCAACCTAAACTTTTTAATTCTAATTTTATTATTGACTAGCGGACCCCGCAGACGTTGTCCTGCCCGGTAAAGCAGTGCCACTTACCGGGTCCGAATATAGATCACGACCAATTCTCAGACCTATCGAATTTAGATATAAGATTCCATAAAAATCGGTCAAGCATAACCGGCAGGTTAAAGAACGAATCATTCGAGAACATCCACCAACCCGTACTTAGTCAGCTCAGCATGTGTGGTTTAAAGCCTAAAGTCTCTCAACTCGTAAGATAGTTGAGAGAACACCCGTGCCCAGCTGTGGAACACTAAAAAAGGGTTAATAATGTGACGTTAACCGCACGCCGCCGGTTTCTATGCAACTGGTCTGCAATGCGATTCAAATCCGTTTCAAAATACGTCATGTACGGTCTCTGAAAGGAGCTTAGCATAAACTTAATGAAACCCAAAGTACTTATAGGCCGACCGTTTAACTCGCGTATCGCCATCTGAGGTACAAAGTCATAAAAAATTAATTAAAACTCTTAAAGAACTATTTAACCACACATAAAAGTAATGTAAGACTATTCGTCACTAATATCCATATCGCTTGAATCATCATCACTGTCTGTGCAGCTTGAGGAGTCAGAATCTTGGCGATAGGCGATACGCGAGTTAAACGGTCGGCCTATAGCACTTGCAGTCACAGTCTGTTCTAGGCTAATTTTACATTATTTTTTAGTATTCTTCAGCCATTATTAATACTAAAAGTGCTGTCCAACCGCTGAAGGGTTTACAACCGGAACCTTTACCGTCTTCACCGGAATACTGTTCCCAAAGATACCCAGTTTTCTTGTATTGATTCAAAATGTTACCTGGAACAAACATTATTAAAAATAGGACTTATTGAAATAAAACTTCTTTTTCGGGGATTTTATCGCGGTAGTCAGTAATAATTGTGATTAATATTTTTGGACGTCAAATACCTCAGTCCACCCGTGAACACGAAGTCTGAAAAGACTTTGAAACTTCGGGATCTAAAATCTAAAATAAACCGCGGTAAAATCCGTTAAAAAGTAATTTTATTTCAATGTGTGATATTCGTGTAGATCTAAGACAATAGTGTTGTTTAAATACTGTACCCGGGAAGTTCCAATTCATTCCCGTGTCGAACATTTTATGTAACGACAAAGACTTGGTTGATGCTACCCTCCGTGCCGCGGAGAGCACGTTAAGCTGTCGGTCCCGGTTGTCATTTAAAACATGTATGACAGTCGTTACGGGTAGTCAGAAGCGTAATATAATCTGACACCTGGTCTAACCATCTCGGCTACTGGTTCCCTACGGGTTTCGAGGTCTGATAGCAGTCGCTCGTATAATTCTGGTAGCTAGCCGCATCAGGTTAGACTGGGACCCGACCACAATAGATATGGGCAAAGGCAAGGGGAATGATGAGTATGTATTTTTTGAAGGACCCAAAAACTATCGAATGGACTCAGCCATTCACGTTCACCGTAGTATAGCGGGTCGAGATAGGACCCTACTTACCCCTAACACCTATAGGGCTGAAATGTTGCCAACCTATCCATGACACATTTCATGTACCAACACAACGCGAGAGTCAAAATATCTTGAAAAAGTTGATGTTCAGACGTGTTTTTCTACAGGTGAAGTAATCGTAAGTACCAGGCACCCAGTTAATGTATGGAGGTATACTCACGCACGAGGTTGTCAGTGAGGCGTTTCCGCAGGTCCTTAGCTCGCAGCGCGTGCGGTCCACCCGCGGCCGGCCGCGTAGTGTTGGAGTTGTAGTTCATGGTCACCACACTTGTCTACGCCAGTATAGCGGTTCGAGATAGGTTCCTTACTTACTACCCCCATATACTACCCCCATATCCTACCCCTCTATCCAAATGCGCATAGGGCCGAAACGTTGGCAACCCTGTATCCATGACACAATCAAAACTACCAACACAACAAAGAGTTAAAAACCTAAAGAAACTGAAACTCATATATCTTTGAAGTACTAGGCTCCCAGATTTAGGAAGAGGTCTACTGCACACTACACTGTGATTAGAAGTACCATATTGCCTTCAAATATTTCAAGTTTTGGGCGTGTTTTTCTAAAGGTGTAATCATAAGTACCAGGCGCCCAGTTAATGTATGGAGGTATACTCACGAACGAGGTAGTCAGCGAGACGTTTCCGCAGGTCGTAAGCTCGCTTGGAGTTGAAGTTCATAGTCACCCCACACTTGTCTACGCCAGTATAGCGGTTCGAAATAGGTTCCTACTTACTACCCCCATATCCTACCCCACTATCCAAATGCGCATAGAGCCGAAACGTTGGCAACCCTGTATCCATGACACAATCAAAACTACCAACACAACAAAGAGTCAAAAACCTAAAGAAACTGAAACTCATATATCTTTGAAGTACTAGGCACCCAGATTTAGGAAGAGGTCTACTGCACACTACACTGGGACCAGAAAAGTACACGTACAGGTAAAAAAGTTCATGTTTAGGCGTGTTTTTCTACAGCTGAGGTAATCATAAGTACCAGGCGCCCAGTTAATGTATGGAGGTGTACTCACGCACGAGGTTGTCAGTGAGACGTTTCCGCAGGTCCTTAGCTCGCAGCGCGTGCGGTCCACCCGCGGATGCGTAGTGCTGTAGAGCTGACACCGCCAGGTAGTTCATGTTCACCCACACTTGGCCACGCCAGTACGGCGGGTCGTGTTCCGTGTTGCGTTTCATGTACAACGGCGATGATTTTGATAGGGATCTATAAAAAAAAGCATTTTAAACAGCTATTTTGTGCAAGAGAGATAACGATATACGCATTGTATAACCGCATCTCTTTTTAAGTGAAACTTTTATTACATCGTCTCAAACTGTGTGTTGCATGTCGCGTAACGGTCGACCGCGGAGTAGGGATAAAGTTAATGGGGCTCGTCAGAGCAGCCAAGGCCAATATGGCGTCGCCTATAGTTCGCAGCAGCTGACCGTGTAGTGTATAGACTATTACTCATTCGTGTCAGTGCTCCACGCTATTTTGTTTGATTTTGTCAGTGTTTAATGTAAAAAAAAGTTTCACTTTAATTCTTGATTGTTCTTAACACTACGAACACACACACACACACACACACACAGTTTAGGTATAATTTAGCCAGTCATAGCCTAAAAGTGGGTTAAGACCAAACGAACAAATAGCAGAACAAGAGCATTCTTTCTTGATCTTCTAGTGAAAACGACACCAAAATATCAACAAAGACATATCCGTGTTTATGTGCACAAGTTTATGGCATCATCTATATATATATAAAAATGAAACCCGTTTTCCGTTGTCACGACATCACGCGTGAACGGCTGGACCGATTTCGCTAATTCTTTTTTTTAAATATTCCTTTAAGTACGAGGATGGTTCTAACGCAGAGAAAAATTTAAAAAAAAGAAAATTTAGCAAGCGAAGAAGTGCCGAAAACCGGCTCAGATACCTATTATTTATTATTGGTTATATTCGGTAGGTCTGAGACCCGGTAGATGGCACTGCTTTACCGGGCAGAACGACGTCTGCCGGGTCCGCTAGTAGCGTATAAATTTACTTACGCAAGTAGCTGTATGTAGCTACATACATAATTTTTTCAATATAAATCGCTTTTCCATACATTTTTAAATAATATTATTGTCTGTGGTTTGATATTTCGTGCTGGCATTACTTGTTCTTGGTTTTTGGTATGAAATTAGCCGTGAGTCTAGTCCTATTCTTATTTAAAACGCATAGCTTACGAAAGATTGGCAACCAAATCCATTTTATTACAAACTTTTTTAGCCGTACCACCAAGCGGCCTTGTCATGTTCCTGTGCGATATTTGGCGACACCATTTATAAGGTGGGTCGAAATTGTTGCGATTTACGGTTTCTAACTTTAAGGAGCGTCATTCCACTGCCACCTTCTCACCGAAAATCATTCGAAATCACTAGTGAACCGGTATTTTGAGCTTACATTCATTTTCATTCATTCATTCATACATTCATTTCGTTCATTCATTTCATTCAATAAAGACACAGGTCCTCTTACCTCAGTCCATAGGGTGACCATAATAAGTCAGGTTTGTCTAAGTCCTGTAATATCTTGCCCAATTTATCACTGTTTGGCTTCAAGACTTTCAACAACATCGGAAACAACGACACATACCCTGAAATATAATAACTTTTATATAGCGATATTAAGAACTCGAGTCTTTGAGTCCTACACTTTGAACTCGACTGACAAATTACAGGACTCGACTCATTACAATAACACTCCCAAGACTAAAGAACTCGAGTCTATATGAGCTCTTGAGCGCTACATGAGACTCGAGTCTTTTTTTAGCGCTGGAGTCCTTTTTACGGGCGAGTCGCGACAGTCACCTTTGATTGTCAATGTCACTCATGTTGCTTGTCTTTGATTTTCACTATTACGTCAGGGGACAATATTTATGTGCTCGGTTGGGTAAACATGTGTTGTGTGCAAACTAAATTGATCTTTCAAAAAGGAATCCATTTCTATCCAAACAACGTCAGGGGACAATGATCTTGACCTTGGCTTTATTAAATTTAGTATTTATATATTATTATACAGTTTATCCATGTTTATATATTAATGTATTCAATGTATCTATCAATTTCACAATCAAATCTGTTTTAAATAACTTAATTCTCGTAGTTTTGTATTGAATTTTAGGATTATGTAATGGTTGGTGACTTGGTGATTGATAATAATCACAGACTACTAAGAGAACCTAGCGGTTAATATTTGCTTTTTTTTTTAAATACATGTTTTTGTTACACAAACAAATTATGCAGGTTTGATCTTTTGACAACCTTGGCGCCTGGCGTCACACTATGGGAATATGGACATTGCTGAAAATCAGTGCTGTGGGTCGCCTCTAGTAGGCACTCACAGCGTTTACTGAGCAATGTCCATGTTTGACACTGATAGGTCACACTTACTCTTGTTTTTAATTGTTGTTATGTTTGTTTTTTTTTTTTCTTTCTGTATCTATGTGTTTCTTTGTTTTTTTTTTTTAATTTTGTGTGTCCTGTCGTTGTCAAATAAATGTTTTTCTTTCTTTCTTTCTTTCTTTCTATGAGCTCGGTTGGGTGAACACGTGGTGTGTGCAAACTAAATTGATCTCTCAAAAAGGAATCCATTTCCATCCAAACATTTTGTGTATTTGTGATTAGGGAAGTGCTTTAATCATTAACAAAGACATTGATTTGCTTTCTGTCGTGTTATTTTGTGTATCTGATCTATGGGTTCACCGACATATAATAATAATATAATAATATAGTGGGACATTAACACACACGGTCATCTGATCCCAAACTAAGCAGAGCTTGTACTATGGAAACCAGATAACTGGTAATATACTACATATAATACTTTTCTTTTGTAAACATATACTTAAATATAGATAATTACACCCAGACACAAGACAAACAGACATATTTAAACAAATGTTTGTCTCGGGTGGGAATCGAACCCACGACCTGCGGCGTGAAAAGCAAGTATCTTACCGACCACACCACCGGCCCGTCAATATACATTTACAATTGATGGATCGGTGGCGTGGTGGTAAAATGCTTGCTGTTCACGTCACAGATCGTAGGTTCGATTATCACCCAAGACAGATATTTGTGTGATAAACATATCTGTGTCTTAAGTCTGGGTTGCAAGTTGATTGATAGCTTATAATAAACTAGTTTTCCGCCCGCGGCTTCGCCCGCGGATGTCGGTTATCGCGCTTGACCATTAATACCTTTTTTCGCAGTCGGATAAAACTATACTTTAGCGGGTCTCTAACTATCTCCATACAAAATTAGTTCAGTAGTGTAGCAACATTTTGAAATCGGCAAGCCCCCATAAGTATATCCATAAATCAATAGGTGTTTCTTAAAAAAAAAAACTACGGCTCTTAGACCATACCTATAAGAAGAAATAAAATTTAAATTTCGAATTCTAATCATCGCATTGAAACATGTCAGTGTCAAAATAAAGAGTAATTTAAATCAAAAGCACGAAAGAGTATTGATATCAACTTCGAAGAAAATCGCACTCAGAATAATTTCGCAGGTTTCTCCCGCGTAGTATTAGGGTAAAAATAAAAATAAATGGAAAAATAAAAAACACGTGTCTCATTATTTGTTTTAAGCTTTATGTATACCCAATTTGAAGTGAATCGGACCAAGGACTAAACAGTTCTGCAATATTTAGTATTTCCAAAAAAACTCATTTTACACTCTTCCTGGGGGTAGTTTTGGAAAAATAAAAAACACGTGTTTCATGGTTTCTTTTAGGGTTTATGTGTACCGAATTTGGAGTGAATCGGACTTGAGACTAAGCAGATCCAGAGAAACTTTAATTTTTACCATTAAAATTCATTTTCCACACCCCATGGGGGTAATTATGGAAAAATAAAAAACCCGTATCTCATTATTTGTCTTAAGGTTTATGTGTACCGAATTTTAAATGAATAGGACCAAGGAATATAAAGTTGCATACAAACTTCACCCCTCTATTTAACCCTCTTGATTTTTGGAAATATTATTAGCCTATGTCCGATTCTAGGGTATACACTACCTACATTTCAAATTTCAATAAAATCGGTTAAGCGGTTATGGAGATACGCGGTAACAAACCTTCACACACACACACACACTTACTTTCGCATTTATAATATTAGTAAGAAGTAAGATAGTAAGATAAGATAGTAAGATAGAATTTTGAAGCAGATATCTACAACTGAAGCTGAATTTCAGTATACCGTACACTTCAACACTTTTAGTTTGGATAACATTGCACAATTAGGTCTGTGACGTCACTCTAAATCCAACATGGCGGAATACCCAAGATGGCGGACTAGTTCTTTAAATACAGTCTTACAATATGTAACTGTTTTAAAAAAAAATACTTTAAATTCATTTATCCTAAGCCAGTTTATAATATTAGTAAAATCTTACCAAAAGCAGAGGTGACTAATTTGGGTTGTGGTGGACCTGTCACGCTGCGGACTACGCGCGGACTCTCTGACGGACTCTTGGCGGACTGACGGACCAGACGGACTCCGTCTGTGTGTAGACCTGGTCCAAAATTGAAGGATGTGAGATAGATTGTTTTATTTGACGGGCCGGTGGCGTGTTCGGTAAGATACTTGCTTTTCACGCCACAGGTCGTGGGTTCGATTCCCACCCGAGACAAACATTAGTGATGAACATTTGTGTTTGTGTCGAGTCTGGGTGTAAATATCTATTATAAGTAGATATTTACAAAAGAAAAGTATTATATGTATAGTATATACCAGTTATCTGGTTACCATAACACAAGCTCTGCTTAGCTTGGGACCAGATGACCGTGTGTGTTGATGTCCCAGAATATTTATTTATTTATTTGATTATTTTTTGCTCACCGTACTAAAAAAGTGTGAAGTTGTTGCTCATTCCGGTGCAAAATGGCGGAATTCTAGTCCTAGTTATTTATTCTGAAATATGTTTCCGCTTGACTACAACTTGCCAGATGTTAAGCAATGATGTAGTCTACAGTAGGACGCGCCTACCCAATACCAATACCGATTCCCTCGTGATAACGAATGATTTTCGGGGAGATGGTGGCAGTGGAATGAGGCTCCATATGGTTAGAAACCATGAAGGAGCAACAATTTCGACCCACCCTCTTAATGGTGTCACCAGACATCGCACTGGAACAGGGTAAAGCTGCTTGGCGGTGCGGCTTTGTCTAGTGTGTGGTCACTAACCACGGCTGCACCTACCACAGCCCTCGAAAAATGTAAATAGCGTATTCCGGTCTAAGATGGCGGATTGCCAATCCTATTCTTATTTGAAACGCATAGTACTTCAATACAATAATAATATTTTACCATAGTCTGCGTATGTCTGTGTGTGCGGTGACCAGTGTAGTTCGTTGAGTAAATCCTCATCGCCCAGTTGGTCGCGAGTCGCTTCAAATCTAAAAATGTTAACAAAGTGAAATAAAATTAAAAAAAAAACTAAAAAACCACGCTTTTTTAGCTAACCGAACTAAAAAGTAGAAAATAATTTTTAATTACAAAGAGTTTATATTACCGTAGTAGAAGATCGGACACTCAATCATAACTAATTACTTTAAAATAAAATTATAATAAAATTTAAGTTATTAGGAGAATAATTCAATTCAGAGTAAAAAGTGTGGGGTGCTTGATATAATAATATGCAAAGTTTCAATTTAATCAAACTTCTGGAAATCGGTCATATTTATGCTCAAAGATTCCATTACATACATAGATACATAGATACAACCCAAGCTAATAAAAGCGTGGTAAAAAGACGTGTGGCAGTCGGCTTTCTCAGTGCACCCCTAGACCCCATAAGGAACCTATGTGCCAAATTTGGAGTCTCCAGACCCAGCGGTTTGGGCTCTGCGTTGATATGTCAGTCAGTCAGTTTCTTCTTTTCTATATTTAGAAGAAGAAGAAGAAGATTTAAATGTCACAATATTACTGCATTCGTTTTACTAACATATAGTGTATACTCACTTAGTACTGTCTCTCTGGAGTATATTAGCTATGGTCGCCATCGCATTAGCTGCTGCATACATCCAGCATCTCAAATCCACGTGGCGCTCTATGTCCGACGGATGAGACGCTCTGTAAAGCAAATATTATTATTTTTACATTGTAATAATAACAAATAAATAATAATATAGTGGGACATTAACACACACGGTCATCTGATCCCAAACTAAGCAGAGCTTGTACTATGGAAACCAGATAACTGGTAATATTATACTACATATAATACTTTTGTAAATATATACTTAAATATAGACAATTACACCCAGACACAAGACAAACAGACATGTTCATCACACAAATGTCTGACTCGGGTGGGAATCGAACCCTCGACCTGCGGCGTGAAAAGCAAGTATCATACCGACCACGCTACCGGCCCGTCTATGAGAATAATAATAATAATATGCATTATTTCTCCTCTTATGCAGTTAATTTACATGGTTTAAAAAAAACAGGTTTCTAAATATGTGAGGAGCTGGTGTTCGAATTAGGCATTTACAAAATGCCGGTATTTCAAATAAAATAAAAAATAAAAATAATTTATTTCGGACAACAACGATCCATAATGTGTTAGTAGCAACTTAAGAACTATGTTAGTAATTAATTTTTATAAAAGAATTTGTTTTTGCAAGTAGGGCTCTGATCAGTGGACAATCAACACTGTCAGCCATCTCATTGAGGACGCTGTGGCTGCTGCCGCGCATTATGTTTAGCAATGAGGCGCTCTTCTTGCGTATGACAGTTTGGAAACTATCCACGTCCGCCAATGCAAACATCGCTGATGCGCTACAGAAACGCGGTAGCCTCAACAGCGCCCTAAACGCGTTATTATATTGAACACGTAATGCCTCAAGAGTTTTCTTGGTATAGTTGGTCCATAGACTAGCGGAATAAAAAGGTGTACAATAAGCTTTGAAAAGTGTTATTTTAACAGCGTCCGAACAGCGACTAAATCTATGAACCAACATATTTGCTCTGACTGAGAGCGCTCTACGTTCTCTTTCAATATCTTCAACGTCTTTAAGGGTGTCAGTAACAATGTGTCCTAGGTATTTGAAAGAGGAAACCCTCTCTAGAGGTTCGTTGTACAGTTTTATATGAGGTATAACATTAGGACACTTACCGCCAGCCTTAAATACCATAAACTGCGATTTCTTGGTATTGTACCGTAAACCATGTGAGACAGCGTATCGTTCACATACCTCGAGCAACGATCGCATCGCACTGACCGAGGGAGCCAGCAGTACCATATCGTCTGCGTAGCTAATATTATTTACGGACACTCCGCCAATATGACATCCGATACGCATACTGAGCTCCCTGATCAGCTCATCCACATATAGGTTGAACAACGACGGTGAGGTCAGTCCGCCCTGCCTCACCCCGCAACTCATCCTATACGTCTTAGAGTACTCATTTGCCCATCTCACCTGGTTCACCTGGTTACCATACCAAAAACTTAAGCAAATCTGTGTATCCATCAGGCATACCATCCAATTTGTTCCATAAGATGTCGTATGAGACAAGATCGAACGCTGTACTCAGATCAAGGAAGCAGGCTACCACCGGTGTGTGCCTGTCCGTATAATACCTAACAGTGTGCTTTAGACTCAGTATCGCGGTTTCTGTCGATAGACCACGCCTAAAACCGTGCTGTCCATCATGAAGTGAAATTTGGCGTTGTAACATAGAGTTAAGCACACTGTCTAGCACCTTTGCTATTATTGTTGCTAAAGATATCGGTCTGTAGTTCGATCTATCTGACACGTCACCCGTACGGTTCTTCACAAGCGGGACCACCACGCCACGGTTCGCATTAAATCTGCAGGTAGATAAGTATGCGTAATACAGACATTAAATAATAATACCAGAACTCTGGGTAGATGTACACCTGCATATTTTAGATGCTCAATGCTGAGGCCATCGTGCCCCGGTGATTTACCCCTAACCATGGTGTTTATAATGCGTGTAACCGTTTTAGCACTGATAATCATGGTTAAGTCACGGTTAACCCCAGCAGTGGACATAGCGTTCGTAGATGGTCCCAATGACGAATCAACAGTAAAATGCTGTCTAAACATATCAGCTATTTGCCGCACATCACTCAGTCCGCCCACAGATTCAGGGAGACTAGGTCCAACGTTGCACCGATTTGTGCATTTCCAAAAGCTTTTAAAATCAGACCTTGAATGGTGAGTAGCCAGTATATCCATTTTTAATTTATTCTGGTTATTTTGGCACCATTTTAGTCTGCTCTTAAAAACTCGTCGACTATTAATCATCTCATTATAGATGAAACTCTGTTTATATGTATATATGTTTATAAGCCGATTGGAATCGACTTATGTGGACTCTTCGCCAATGACACTTGTGAAAAAATTAACAAAAAAAGAAATGAATGAAACGAATGAAACGAATGAAACGAATGAAACGAATGAAACGAATGAAACGAATGAAACGAATGAAACGAATGAAACGAATGAAACGAATGAAACGAATGAAACGAATGAAACGAATGAAACGAATGAAACGAATGAAACGAATGAAACGAATGAAACGAATGAAACGAATGAAACGAATGAAACGAATGAAACGAATGAAACGAATGAAACGAATGAAACGAATGAAACGAATGAAACGAATGAAACGAATGAAACGAATGAAACGAATGAAACGAATGAAACGAATGAAACGAATGAAACGAATGAAACGAATGAAACGAATGAAACGAATGAAACGAATGAAACGAATGAAACGAATGAAACGAATGAAACGAATGAAACGAATGAAACGAATGAAACGAATGAAACGAATGAAACGAATGAAACGAATGAAACGAATGAAACGAATGAAACGAATGAAACGAATGAAACGAATGAAACGAATGAAACGAATGAAAAGAATGAAACGAATGAAACGAATGAAACGAATGAAACGAATGAAACGAATGAAACAAATGAAACGAATGAAATGAATGAATGAGCCTGTTACGCCTTTTTGGTCAAATAATTTGCCCCTGTAATAGTATTTACCTGGGATAATCATCTAACCCTGATGTCAGTGTTTTGGGGTTCAGCTGTGTTCCATCGTCTTCACGTCCTCGCCATCTGTACGATGTGGGTTCCTCACCTTTCTGTGTCGTTTGGAACCATTGGTACCAAGCCTGGAACAAAAAGAAAACATTATAATATTGTCTTAGATTTACGCGAATATCACACATTGAAATAAAACTACTTTATAACGGATTTTATGGCGTTTTATTTTAGATTTTAGATCCCGACGTTTAATTCTTTTCAGACTTCATGTTCACGGGTGGTCTGAGGTATTTGACGTCCAAAAATATTAATCACAATTATTAATGACTACCTACAAACATTATTTTTTAAGTTGCGTTCCGATTTAAGCAAACTGAGTTCACAATGTCTTCAATTCTGAGTTGATTTTGCTTGGGTTTTGGTTTTGGTAAGTAATTCAGAATTTAAGACACTGTGAGCTCAGTTTGCATAAATCGGAACGCAACTTAAATAATAATGTTTGTATTATTATTATTGTTTAAACAAAAATTGTTTTCTTTTAAATAAAAAATCTAAAATAAACCGCGATAAAATCCGTTAAAAAATAGTTTTATTTTAAATATATCTTATGTAAGATAATTAACCTGTAGTATCTGCTATTAGCCTGTACTATAAATACCTAACGGCCCGCCCCAGCTTCGCTCGGGTAGCTTCAGCCCACTCAACAATTTACAAAAAATGTGATAAACAAAGAACCGCTCAACCGATTTTGTGCAAACTTCACATAAACCATCTACTAAATAGTCCGAACAATGCCTAAACATTTGGTTTGAATAGGTAAGTCCGTTTTTGAGTTATAAAATTACAACGAAAAGTGGCATTGATTTTTATATATATAATAAATAACTAGCAAACCCGGCGAACTCCGTTTCGCCACCAGATGGCTTCGTTTTATGTAACATTTTCCCGCTTTTCTGTTGAAATTTTTCCTAAATTTTCTATGCTACAAACCTCACGAAGCTCGAGACCTTTCCAACAAATGGAAAACCGTGGAAATCGGTTAGTGCGTTCTGGAGTTATAGCGTCAGGAAGGAAAACCCGACTTATTTTTATGTAGTAGATAAACCACTACAACTTTTAAAGTACAGCAGGCAAAAAAAGTTTGTTTGAAAATCGAAAAATTCTCAAAAATGCCTCATATAATTAACAGACGCCCCTTGTGAACCTCAGACTTAGGCTGGCACAGCACTCACCTGTAGCCTAGTAAACATGCGATCTAATGTGCTTCTGTGTGGAGATCCTGGTTCAAACATCTGTGGTCGTATATTGACGAAGTGAGCTAGTTGTATCAACAACATTGGTGGGTTAGCAGCTGCGTTGTTTTGTACAACAAACTCTTTAGGCACTCTTGCCAACGCCTCCGCTCCTGGTAACATAAAATTTAGGGGCTGATTCACCACCTTCGTCCGTCGTTGTACACCTTTAATTGAATCCCCACACGTGGTCCTCAGTGGTGCAAATCAGGTGATAATCAACTGGTGGAAGTTGCAGCCGTGGTTAGTGACCACCCACCAGACAAAGCCGCACCGCCAAGCGGCCTTGCTGTGTTCCGGTGCGATGTCTGGTGACACCATGCAGAGAGGGTGTAGGAATTGTTGCTCATTCTAAGTTTCTAACCATATGGAGGCTCATTCCACTGCTACCTTCTCACCGGTAATCATTCGTAATCACGAGTGAATCGGTATACTGGGAGGGCGTGCTCCATCGTAGAATAAATCATTGCTTAACATCAGGCAAGTTGTAATCAAGCGCCAGCCTATCGGAGAACAAAAAAAATACAAGGTGAACCGGTAAGGGTATATCATCCCTTAAATTCTACATTATTTGAACCATATGCAATAGTATTGTGGCGTTTAAAATATAATATATCTATTAGTAACAAAAAATAATTAAAATAATAATGTTTCAATCAATTTTCTTAGACAACCATTACTTTTGAAGAGACCGTCATTGGCTAACGGTGCATTCACACCGCAGTTACTTTTTGTTGAGCAACATTTTGCAACAAGGTAACATTAAATAACAATCTCTAACTTTGAGACTAGTTGTTACTAATTGTTGAGTGCTCAACAAAAGATAACAAAGAATAACTTTCGACAACAATCGAGCACGACATATATCGACGCATTGTTCAGGTAACATTATCTAACAATGTTATCGATTGTTAGAGCAACATTGACTAACACGGCAACATTTACTAACATTGAATAACTTATAGCTATCGAGTGTTGCTCAGTAACGGTGCATCCACACCGCAGTTACTTTTTGTTGAGCAACATTTTCAAATGTTGACACACAATGAAACTGGAAACAAAGCGCTTTGTGCGTACCCGTGGAATTTCCACCATATAAACTACCATATATTGCGCAGCTGGGCTGTAACAGTTCACACTATGTTGTGTGGGTGATAATTACCTAAGATCTGCTCCCTGGGTATCCAACCTTCCACATTGATCAGATCCAGCCAGTGAGCTGCTATATCCATCTGTATATCCTGAGACCAACGGCCGATGAGTAAGCCATGGAAACCCTCGTCCCATAGGAAACCTCGGGGGAAGAAAGACCTGTAAAGATGAGAAGTTCCGTCCATTTCTTTTACGCTGATGATCCTGACATATGCTGACTATACCGACATAAACACACGATCCGGTTTTAAAGCACCTACCTATAAACCATGCTGATGCAAATAATAATAATAATAATTCTTTATTTGCTTTAAGCGTTGTACATAAAGAGGTCTTAAAACTAGTCCATGTTTCAAACACTTAGTCAAGAAATCAGACATGCAAATATGATAATTAATGTCATAGAAATAATATTAGATATAATGAATACAATTGCGTCAAATTAGAAGTTAAATGTCCAGTAATAAGAGTTATTCATAATATTAAGTGTACCGATTAAATAATTAAATTGTAATATAATGTCAATTAGGTTAATTATATTAATCCAAATTATAATTATTTATTTACGGAAGTCTGAAATTCATATAGTCATCAATAGAGTAAAAGGTTTGATTACCAAATTGTCAATTTGGTAATCTTTTTATATTACTTGGTACTGTATATTTCACCACACATAAAATAACAATTTTTCTTAAAAAGAGTTGTTCTTATCTGTTTGCATGATACTATTCTATCTGGATCTCTAGTGTTTCGTGAAAAGACGTCTTTAGCTTTTTGGAATAGGCTAGGATTCTGACGAACAAATTTAGCACATTCTAAAATATACATTGCAAACATATCATGTTGGCAATGCTGACCACTTTGACATCTGCTAACCATTTAACATACCTGCCTACTATATTTATACTACCTATATTTACAAATCACAAAACACCCCAATATATTTGCCTATAGTACGGCCAGACGCCGTCGCCGCCGCCGTTTTTGGCCTATAAACCTACCTCATTCATTTGCCTTGCCTTTTTCCCATTTCTATTGGGGTTGGCTTCCAGTCTAACCTGATGCGGCTAGCTACCAGAATTATACGAGCGACTGCCATCAGACCTCGAAACCCGTAGGGAACCAGTAGCCGAGATGGCTAGACCAGGTGTCAGATTATATTGGTTTCTGACTACATGTAACGATTGTCATAGATGTGTTAAATGACAACCGGGACAGACGGGTTAACGTGCTCTCCGAGGCACGGAGGGTAGTCCCTCAACCAACCAGACACCGAAACAAATTTTTGTTGTTATACAAATATTGTTCGGGGCGGGAATCGAACCCGCGACCTCCCGGGCACAGCATAGCCCAATCGGACGGCTTATACCGCTCAACTACCGAGGTCGCCTATAAACCTACCTATCTGTGCGAATTTGGCCAGAATGGCCCAGATCTACGCCATACGCGTGTAGATATGGGCAATTCCAGCTCCACCATATTATATTGACATCTGCCGACCACTTTGATCTCCCTGCTGACTGTTTTGAAACCCCTGCTAACTATTATGGCATATGCTAACTAAACTGTCATACAGCGGTAGAGGTACACTACCGCCATCTTGCATGTTGGGTAATACACCGATTTATCTTAAAAACTAACCTAATCATACACTTATTATGCAGACGTATCGATTGGCCCCGCTGTCCATTCTTACACCTGCTGACGACTTCGAAACATACGCTGCTGACGGTGACATACCTAATTACCATTTGACATACACATAAACCATTCTAACATAATGTTGACCTAAGCTATGCTGATGATGTTGACGTACCTGCTAGGCACGGTAGTGTACAGTGTAGCTCTGCAGTATAGCACAAGCTCTCGCGTGTACTTTGACTGTACTGCACCGAATATGTTGCCTACACAACCTGAGCTTTTTGGATATAACCGTGCGGGCTATGGCTACATCTTGTGAATCATGATAACCTAATTAAGCACTATCTTGACCTCAGTTGACCGCTCTGACGCTATAATAAACGCTTTTAATACCTACTAACGGTATCGACATACATGTTAACGATGCTAACTTCCTTCTAACTTCTATTGTGACATAAGCTTACAGTACTGACATACCTACGTACAATTTAACGTAATCGCTAACAATTTTGACATACGTGCTGACTGAAATGACATATTGTGCTGATGATGTTGACATACCTGCTAGGCACTGCGGTGTACAGCGGTGCTCTCCAGTATGGCACAGGCTCCCGCGTGTACTGTGACTGTACTCGCCCGGCACCGTACATGTAGCCCACACCGCCGAGCATGTTAGATAAAGCCGCACGAGCAATCGCTACATCTTCTGGGGGATACCTGAGGAATAATAATGATATCTATTGACGGGCCGGTGGCGTGATCGGTATGATACTTGCTTTTCGCCGTGGGTTCGATTCCCGCCCGAGACAAACATTTGTATGATGAACATGTCTGTTTGTATCGAGTCTGGGTGTAAATATTTTCAATAACCAACCTCATAATCCCCCAACCATGTAATCGACCAACCCGCACTTGACCAGAGTGTGTGGATTAGGACCTAAACTCTCTCAACTATCTTACGAGTTAGAACACCAGTACCCAGCAGTGGGATACTATAGACCGACCGTTTAACTCGCGTATCGCCTATCGCCAAGATTCTGACTCCTCAAGCTGCACAGACAGTGATGATGATTCAAGCGATATGGATATTAGTGACGAATAGTCTTACATTACTTTTATCTATGGTTAAATAGTTCTATATGAGATTTAATGAATGTTTTATGACTTTGTACCTCAGATGGTGATACGCGAGATAAACGGTCGGCATATAATAAGGATTGAAGTGATTGTGGCTGAACCCACCACTGCTGCTGCCGTAAGCCAGGATCAACAGCAGAGCTGTGGAGAGACTTACCCTTTATCACTCAACCGGAACTTCTCCTCAAACTCCTCATCAAAGAACTTCTTTCGTTCCTCCAACTCTGTTGTATATTCACCACCCTTCAGTGGTGGTGTAGGCAGGTCCTCTGTAGTGTACACAACGTCCAACACAAAGGGTGTTTCAACAATCATTTGGATCGGTACAAAGTTAATTTCTTTATCCTGAAACAAAATGGGTACATAAGAATCCTCTTCTAACAGTACCCTTAGTACGAGTTGTAAATACGAAAAAAGTTAAAGAAAAAAGTTAAAACATAAATAATAATAATAATATATAGTGGGACATAAACACACACGGTCATCTGATCCCAAACTAAGCAGAGCTTGTACTATGGAAACCAGTTAACTGGTAATATACTACATATAATACTTTTTTTTTGTAAATATATACTTATTTATAGATAATGACACCCAGATGCAAGACAAACAGACATATTTAAACAAATGTTTGTCTCGGGTGGGAATCGAACCCACGACCTGCGGCGTGAAAAGCAAGTATCTTACCGACCACGCCACCGGCCCGACGAATGCATTGCATGCAATGCTTTATTATTTTAGTTTATTGTGTATTTTATTCATTATTAAATGAATCACTAAATGTGTTGGTAAGGGCAAAACTCGAGAACGGCTGAACCGATTCCGCTAATTCTTTTTTTAGAATATTCTATAAAGTATGAAGATGGTTATTACGCAAAGAAAAATTAAAAAAAAACTCCTTTATAACGGCTTCTACGATTCCCACCCGAGACAAACATTTGTTTAAATAAATGTCTGTTTGTCTTGTCTGGGTGTAATTATCTATATTTAAGTATGTATTTACAAAAAAAAAGTATTTTATGTAGTATATTACCAGTTATCTGGTTTCCATAGTACAAGCTCTGCTTAGTATGGAATCAGATGACCGTATGTGTTAATGTCCCACTAAATAACTAACATGACTTTCGTTTATAGTTTGAATAGATTTTATAAACAGCTAGATGGATTGCGGCAGTTATAGTAAGTAAATTCTCCTTATAAATTTGTTTTCAGACATGTGTGAGTAGCGCTAGATGCATAGATTTATTTGTCAAAAATGTAGGTTACAACCAGGGATGTTGCGGATGGTGATTTTTTCACATCCGCGGATGCGAATGCGGATGCAGTTTTGAAAGCTCACATCCGCGGATGCGGATGCGGATTTTTAAGATATTATGTAAATAATGAAGAATTAAAACAATGATAACTTAATTATTAACATTTTTATTGTAATCAAATCAAACATAAGTATCTATTTTTATATTAAAACACCTACTGGTTCTTATATTAGTAAGTGAAATTAAAAATAGGAGCATTATAGCAGTCGCCGGGCCCGCCCAATTTC
The DNA here is from genome assembly GCA_936450015.1 of Meganola albula. Classification (NCBI taxonomy): domain Eukaryota; kingdom Metazoa; phylum Arthropoda; class Insecta; order Lepidoptera; family Nolidae; genus Meganola; species Meganola albula. The sequence continues at coordinate 5,776,193 of OW388169.1, read as the reverse complement.
TTTCTTGTCGCTACTTGCATGATATTCGCATCTGCATGAACATCTGCAATGATTAATGCGGATGCGGATGCAGATGCAGATGTCCAAATCTATGCGGAAGATCCGCATTTGCGGATGCGGATGCGAATGTTCGCAACACCCCTGGTTACGACAGGTGTTAAGCAGTTACAATTTACGTATGACATCTACATTTAATCGCATTGCGGCATACAAATACATCGAATAATTAAATAAATTAAATTACAAAGTAATAATAATATTAATTATAATATGGCTATTTAGTTCGGTAATAGAATAATATGATTTTGATGTGACAACGTCTTATTTGATGGAGCCGGCTGCACGCACCGAAAAAACATGACTCATGCGGCGTTACCTCGCTCTGAGGCGTTCCATTTAGCGCTTGAAGTGCAAGCGAGAGCGCGGAACGAGCAACAGAGAGGCACAATCGAACTCCGCGTTCGGCAGCGTTCGACATCTGTCTCATGCAAAACCTTATAGACCAGTCATTTAAGCTTAAATTAGGTAAGAATCTCGGAATTCGAGATAACCAGCTGTAAGTCTGTAAATACTTGTTTAATGACACCCTAAAGCGTGTGCCAGACGGTTGTAAACCACGTCCCATCAGAGGTGACCTTGCTTTTTTCCATCCATCTAGAGGATTGTTTTGATCCAAAATTTGATTTAACCTTCAACAACCTTGGTGGAAGGACGCGCATTCCCATCCGCGGTTGGAACGCGTTGTTTACATCCATCTAGCCGCTGGTTTCCATCCCACCAAGGCATTTCTAGTAACTCATTAAAAGTTTCCTTATCCATTCTTAAGAAGTTATGAATATCATTGAAGTCCAATGATTTCAACAAATTTGAATGGCTGAGAATCAAACGTTCGTTTAACCAGCGTTTCATCCACTGTCTTTTCTTTCTTTGTTTTTGACGTGACAACGTCTTATAAATTGGTTTGCCGGGTGACACTTCAAGAAACTGCGTTACGCTCCGCTCACGTTATGCGCTCACAATGAGAGCGAGTGAGAGGCACGCGTCCCTTCCACTCGGGCATGGTTAGCCCGCCTAAGAGCGAGAGAGACAGACATAAAAAGTGAAAGGCACGCGTCCCTTCCACTCGAGCACAGTTAGCCCGCCTAAGAGCGAGATTCTTTGTATAAATTAATGTTTTAAATATAATTCTTTGTATAAATAAATGTTTTAAATTGTTACTATTATTTCATCCTTCTTCCTACTATACGAATGAATATTCACATTAAAATTATTTTACCACTCAAAGTCGTTGTCACGTAAAACTTTCGCCCGTATACCGACTTTACGGGCAACCAATTTTTTTTGTCCTCAATCACGCACAACATTGCTAAAGAAACGCCCGCCTTTGGAAATTTTGACAAAATAGGAGCCATTTTTACCACTACAACACAGAATAAGTCACTACGCCACGTCAGTTTGTTGCGCTATGCAGCAGATGCACAATGAAGTGCGAGCGTGTTGGGGCTTGGTTGTAATCAGTGTAGCCCGAAACACAATCCGCGGATGTAATCCAATCTCCTCCAAGGCGACCTCTGATGGAACACTGGTTTGCATCCGTCTGGCACACGCTTAAAAGTTGTCTCAAAACCTACATAATATTATGGTAGTGTGTGCGCAACTATTAAATTTCAAGGTCAAAGGTTACAAGAATCGGTTTTTTTGCTTTTCTTTTGTAAATATCTCATTTCCTACGGGTTTTTTTGCTACTTGTATGTATTATCAATATTGTAGAATACAAAATTCTCTACAAATTTCGTTTAGAATTTTTTTTTATACGGTGAATCGTTTTCGACATAGAGGGCGGAGAGCGCGCGGTCACAAGATCACTTCAGGTCAACCGGTGCTTCCGGTCAAAAACGCGCCATATATAGTTGACGAACTATCGATAAATAAATAATTATAAATATTTGTCAATTTTAATTAACTATTATATTATATTTTATCATTTTTTTCCTTTCTATCTCGAAAACGGTTCACAGTATAAAAAAAAATGGTAAACCAAATTTGTAGAGAATTTTGTATTCTACAATATTGATAATACATACAAGTAGCAAAAAACCCGTGGGAAATGAGATATTTAAAAAAAAAGTGCAAAAAGAAAACCGATTCTTGTAACCTTTGACCTTGAAATTTAATAGTTGCGCACACACTAACCATAAAGTAGGTTTTGAGACAACTTTTATGGTGTCATTAAACAAGTCAGTATTTACAGACTTACAGCTGGATAGCAATGTTATGCGCATCACTAGTCTTTACAATAAATAATTGACAATAATAGGCCTCCACACGACACTTCTATTCATCGAAATGGAAGGCAACGAAAAATATAAGTTTAGGTCCCAAGTAATAGGATTAAGCGTAGCCTGATTCTTCAAAACTTATCAATTACACCCGATTCGTAGCTGCAACACAACGCTTGCGACTTCTAATTCGACGGCAACGCCATCTATTATCAGAGGGGAGGAAACTTGAAACTAATTTTATAACCGACTGCAGAAGCACGGTGATGATTTTCGTGCATATCTTTTAAATTTGTTGATGTATTTTTTGAAATATTCTTGTGCTTGACTACAACTTGATGTTAAGCAGTGATGTAATCTACGGTGGGACGCGTCTACCCAATATATACCGATTCAATCGTGATTACGAATGATTTTCGTTGAGAAGGTGGCAGTAGAATGAGGCTCCTTATGGTTAGAAACCACAAAGGAGCAACAATTTCGATCCGCCTTCTTATTTAAATGACATATGATGATATCCATTTTGATGTTTTTGTTAAGAATTGTCTCCAATATTTCAGTTTTTAATTACAGCAACCGCGCATTTCCAATTACAAAGCGTTTCAATTAAGAATAGGACTGGAAATCCGCCATTTTGAAACGGAATGCGCAACAACTTCACATTTTTCAGTAGGGTGGGCAAAAATGTTTGTTCGATAAAGTAAAAAATGTGAATACCTATCTTAGACGGGCCGATGGCGTGGTCGGTAAGATATTTGCTTTTCACGCCGCAGGTCGTGGGTTCGATTCCCACCCGAGACAAACATTAGTGATGTACATTTGTGTTTGTGTCGAGTCTGGGTGTAAATATCTATTATAAGTATATATTTACAAAAGAAAAGTATTATATGTATAGTATATACCAGTTATCTGGTTTCCATAACACAAGCTCTGCTTAGCTTGGGACCAGATGACCGTGTGTGTTAACGTCCCAGAATATTTATTTACAACGCGATCTACCTGCTTTTATCATCGACAGCAGTCGTCATCACGTTACCACTCTAGATGTACGCGTGCGAACCCCTACAATGTAGTTATAAGGAATCACATAAATTTTGTTAAAAATGTATTTTTTGTGAAAATCGCTTATTTTTTATTATTATTTTTTATCTGTACAGAATGTCACATCCCTAATTTATTCTCATTTTTATTTATTTTAGTTTTATTTCAACTTTATTGTGTTAATCATTTATCCACAAATCGATCCCAATCGGCATGTTAGACATCAACTAATCATTCGAGGACATGTGACATCCACCAACCCGCATTTAACCAGCGTGTGTGGATTAAGGCCTAAACTCTCTCAACTCGTAAGATAGTTGAGAGAAGACCCGTGTACAGCAGTGGGACACTATAAAAGGGTCTATAGGCCGTCCGTTTGACTCGCGTATCGTCATCTGAGGTACAAAGTCATAAAACATTAATTAAATCACTTAAAGAACTATTTAACCACAGATAAAAGTAATGTAAGACTATTCGTCACTAATATCCATATCGCTTGAATCATCATCACTGTCTGTGCAGCTTGAGGAGTCAGAATCTTGGCGATAGGCGACACGCGAGTTAAACGGTCGGCCTGCCTATAAGTGAGTGAGAGACTGACTAACCCCTCACTATAAAATTTCATTTAAGATATAGGCCATCCAGATTACGACTCAACGTATAGGATAGCAACGAAAAATAGATTTAAGTCCCACGTAATAGGATAAAAGTAGCCTGAACACCAGAACCAATCAATGTGCACCCCATTCGTACCAAAAACACAACGCTTGCGACTTCTAATTCTCCGCCAACGCCATCTATTAGCGGAGCGGATTAAACTTGAAAACAATTTTAAATACCGAACTGTACTATGAGTTTCAAATAAGATTACAGTCCATCAAATCTAAGAAGTACCGTTTGACAGTTCTAAACGTAGTACATTTAGAATTTTAGTTTTTCTATGAAAATTGTTTAGGTTATGTTAAAATAAAAATAGCTTCATAATTCAATTATTTTACAGGAAAGCTAATAAAAATAGTGTGAATTACGCCTCTATAAAGCTAATTTAATAGAAAACAGTGAAACGTCAAATGGTACCTCTTAGATTTGATGGACTGTAGGATTGGATATCCGCCATCTTGGAATGCGCAACAATTTCACATTTTTTAGTACATTTTTGACGTGACAACGTCTTATAAATTGGTTTGCCGGGTGACACTTCAAGAAACTGCGTTACGCTCCGCTCACGTTATGCGCTCACAATGAGAGCGAGTGGGAGGCACGCGTCCCTTCCACTCGGGCACGGTTAGCCCGCCTAAGAGCGAGAGAGACAGACATAAAAAGTGAAAGGCACGCGTCCCTTCCACTCGAGCACAGTTAGCCCGCCTAAGAGCGAGATTCTTTGTATAAATTAATGTTTTAAATATAATTCTTTGTATAAATAAATGTTTTAAATTGTTACTATTATTTCATCCTTCTTCCTACTATACGAATGAATATTCACATTAAAATTATTTTACCACTCAAAGTCGTTGTCACGTAAAACTTTCGCCCGTATACCGACTTTACAGGCAACCAATTTTTTTTTTTTATTATAATCACATCTAGATGAAAAAAAATAAAAATGCGTATATCTAATAATGCGTAAGCCTTTTGAGTAAGATTGGACATTTGGAGTAGAATATTTAGATACGAACATATTTTATTAACTTCCGACGACAAAAATCGGAGTTGCAAGTTAAAACGTGTGTGTTTTTATCCGTGTATATGAATTTGTGTGCAAGTTTATGGTATCCTAGCGCGTAAATTAACTTAGGTAGGTAGCTACATTGTAACTACATACTTGTGTGAAGTTTTTACATAAATCACTTTTCCATACATTTCAAAATAATATTATTGTCTGTGGTTTGATATTTTGTGCTAGCGCTACTTTTGCTTGGTTTGTGATATGAAGTTAGCCGCGAGTCCAGTCCTATTCTTATTTGAAACGCATAGTAAAAGATTATGTCTCTCACTTGTGCTTTCTCTACGGGGAACCAGTAGCCGAGATGGTTAGACCAGGTGTCTAACCATCTTGGCTACTGGTTCCCTACGGGTTTTGAGGTCTGATGGCAGTCGCTCGTATAATTCTGGTAGCTAGCCGCATCAGGTTAGACTGGGAGCCGACCACAATAGATATGGGGAAAAGGCAAGGGGAATGATGATGATGATGGTGATGGTGATGGTTATGTACTATTTTCTTTCTTTTTGTGTGACCTAGCGAACGGCGGAAGATACGTCAAAGGGGAATTCTCAAATCACGTCACACCTAGGTAAGTTTTATACAGAGTTGTAATAATATTTTATCATTGCAATGTTAAAGCCAAAAATACGCGTCTAACATTTTTTTATAATCTTACTGACGGTGTAATTAAAATAAGATTTTTGAAGTGAAAACTTCTTTAGCGGCGTTGAGCACTTTTTCTGTAATGGGTATAAAATCTTAAACTCGCGTCAGGACACGTGACCTGATCGAAAAAGCGTAAGACGGATGACGTAATATAAATTGTCATGTTTGTGTACGATAGCGCAATAAATGAATATTGTATTCTACCACATAAATGATAGTACTTTTATACTGATAAAGCAATTGGTGCAAAATTATTCCCTAACCATTCCAAAATATCAAACATGCTCAACGTTAATAATCAAGTTTTCACTTCTGCCGGCACTCCCGGAGTGCAACCCGTCTTTTTTTTTAATAATAATAATGTATCTCAGATTAATACAATGTTTCGAATGTGTAGACACTACAATGATGTTTGTTCTCCGGTTGAAATATTTGAAATAAGTCACAGTAAATTCATCGCATCTTAGCACAAATTAAATACACCTGCATAATGTATCATTTTAACAAATCCTTGCCATTTCTTAATAGATTTACTGTCATATTTTACCAAATATTTTTCCTTTGTTACCTTCACTTAGACTCTCAAGTTGTATGAATATTGCAAGCTGTGTACAGTTGTAATTGGAGTGCAGATTTAGAAATGTTACTATATTAAAAGTAGTGATGGGTAGGACAAACGAAAATGATGAGTTTGTATGAGGAACTCATTTTGGAAAATGAGGCAGGACAATGTACCACCTCAATTGAGGTGGTCCTCAAAAGAAGCAGTATACACAAAATGAGGCCATCTCGTATTTTAGAGGGATGTGTTAGATGAAGTAGGTATATGGCAAATGAAGTGACGAACTAATACTTGAGTTTGAAGTGTTTTGGTACTTGGCAAACATAAAAGTGAGTAAATTAGAAAAGATTAATATTTTAATTAATAAAATAATTATCAATTTACAGTGTAATTTTTTACATGTTGTAATTTTTTCCATTTAGTCAGTTTCTTCTCTCTGATATTAGTTGAGCAAACCCTGTTCGCACTTCACTAATTCATTCTCTTTCTTGCAAGCCACTTTTTTTGAGGGAGTGAGCGAGTGGGCGACATTTTCACACTGCACGCACACAAGCTCAACACCTCAACGAGTTTATAGTGGTACAAAATAAGTATTTGAGGTAATGGGACAATTTATTCCTTTGTATGGGACATTTGAAGTGCCTCTTGTATGAGGTACACAACACTATTTAAAAGCTTTTTTGTAAGGACTAATTGATCCCTATTCTGTAACTTTACTTATTGATAAATAAATAAATAAATAAATAATATCTTGTCGTCATTCGTATTATGAATTTCGTATTATTCTAAACAGACGTAAGCGGCCAAAGATATCAATTGTACTATTATTGAATACTAGCGTTACTATTGTCGATGCATCGACATGCAAGCTGCGCGTGCGCAGGGGAGGAGCACAGTGCGCGGGCAGGTTCTACGCGGCGTCTCACTAACGCGACACTTATGCCTAGCCCATTTATTGTGGAAGGAATACTTATTATCCCACTGCTGATGTAAAATGAAGTTCTTTGCTATGGTCACAAAACCCACCTCATCATGGAGCTCATCATCAGCGCCCAGCGCCGCTAGCTTCCCCATCACAGAATGCCTCTCGATCTTGAGTAAAGCATAATATTTCTCCTTCAACAGATGTAACCCTGGAGCGTGAGCTTCAGAATACGATTTGTGTAGAAGATTCCCTGGAATCAAGATAATTCCTTTGTATTTTCTAAGATTGACGCAAATGGACTGGTCCACCCGTGACCATGAAGTCTGAAAAGACTTTGATACCGCGATAAAATCTTTTATCACTTGAACCCCTATTAGTGTCCCTCAGCTGGGCACGCGTCTTCTCTCAACTATCATATGAGTTAGAGAGTTTAGGCCTTAATCCACACACGCTGGCCAAGTGCGGGTTGGTGGATGTCACATGTCCTCGAATGTTTTCCTTCACCGATATTGAGCAGCGGAGATGAAACAATTCACACAAAGATTTGTGGGCACGACCAGGATTCGAACCCGCGTCCTTATTTTTCTAAGGCGAGGCCCGTACCGCTGCGCCACCGCTGCTCTAATCTAAATACTATAAATACAATACAAATTTTGTTTTTTAGCATATTAAATGAATATTAGCATAAGGCCGGTCAGTTTTTATATGGGCTTTGTAGCCTGAAATAAATGGTTATTATTATTTGTTATTATTAAAAGTGACTAAAGTGACACCTAATAGTCTATTTTGACAACAGCTTGCTACGTTTATATATAGATACACAGGTTACATATAGATATAACTGACCTCTATATGGTATTAAGTTGATTTTGAAGTTATGCAACTGTGGTGTATGTCCCATAATCGTCCCATCTTCATACCATAACCGGGAGTGGGGCGCCGCGGGTCCCAGTGACTCGTCGAGGGCTCCATACCATATTAACACGAACGGCCTTCTTGCATTACCCTGAAAACACCACGAAACAAAATTAATATAAGTACTTCTTAGGGCTCTATTACCTCACCGGCTGTCGGCTGACAGCCGGTGGGGTAAACAAGTTCTTGAATGGAGACCACGGATTGGCAATGCGTAGGACGTCCTTAGACTAGGTGGAGTGACGATCTCTGCAAGGAGGCTGGTGAGAGCTGGATGAGAGTAGCCGCGGATCGTGCTCAGTGGCGCGCTTAAGAGAGGCCTAAGTCCAGCAGTGGACTAGAATAGCCTGATGATGATGATGATGATGATGAAGGACTTCACATCTTTGACATCTATGTTTGAATCCAACAACCCGCACTTGGCCAGCGTGTGTGGATTAAGGCCTAAATTCTCTCAACTCGTGAGAGAAGACACGTGCCTAGTAGGGGAACACTGAAAAGGGCGAAGCCATGGGCGGTAGCAAGTTCTATCCCTACTAATATTACAAATGCGAAAGTAACTCTGTCTGTCACGCTTTCCCGCTTAAACCTCTCAACAGATTTTGATGAAACTAGGCACAGACAATCTTTAGACCCTGAGAAAGAACATAGGCTACCTTTTATTGCGAAAAAACACCGAAATCCACGCAGACGAAGTCGCGGGCGGCCGCTAGTATAAAATAAGAGCAGCTTCGTCTGGTGACACCACGCAGAGAGATTGTTGCTCCTTTAAGGATTCTAACCTTAAGGAGGCTCATTCCACTGCCACCTACTCACCAAAAATCATTCATAATCACGAGTGTTTCGTATATTGGGCAGGCGCGTCCCATCGTATACCGCATCATTGCTTTTCAGAATGAAAAATATTACCTTAGCAGTAACATTGATCCTAGCAGTCCAATGACCGCCGTGTTCACCGCCGGGGATCTTGATGAAGGAGGTGGTGATATTGTTCGGTGGGTCAGATATAAATTGCTCTCCAAACGTAACCCCATCGTGTCGGAGCCATCCGTACGATGGTAGATTGTCGTTCTGGTCACACCAATGTCTGTAACACAAGTTTTAGCACTCAAGAGACATGACGTCTCAGCAATCCTGAATCGCACAAGCAAAGTTTCACCGACGATTAACATATATACAACTTCCCGACATGAACAATCGGGCTCTCTAATCCCCAAAAACTATAGTGTCCGGCAACGTCCTGATCCGAGGTTCATCTCCACATGGGGAGCCCTCACGGCAGTTGCCACAGTACTTGATCGGTTCGACCGTCCTCGGACGGCTCACCGAAAAAGTCCGGTGAATCAATAAAGGCAATCCGGCTAATTGGGTCAGGTCTCTCTATTTAATTTAAAGTTAACCCTCGTCGGTGCATCTGATGAAGTTCTCCCCATTTGGCTCGATCTAGAGCAGCTTCTTTCACTTCGCTGTACAACATGACACCAACCTTTTCCTTTATGTGGTTCATATAACTTATCCTTGGCTTTCCTCTTCCACACTTTCCTTCTATCTTTCCCTGTAAGATGGGTTAGGTAATCCGCAAAAAAAGGACTATCTGGGGAGTACCGCGGTCGCCGGGTATTACACCTCGCCCGGCTGGAAGAGTTTCCCTTTACATTGGAGGGTCACTACCACCCGATCCTCCAGTCACCTCTATACTGGTTTAAGTTATGTGTAACAATGTTAATATCACTTCATACTAAAATTGAGTCAATACACAGTAATACTGTTGGTAGGCTTTGGCCGTGGTTAGTGACCACCCACCAGACAAAGCCGCACCGCCAAGCGGTCTTGCCATGTTCTGGTGCGACGTCTGATGACACCATATAAGAGGGTGAGTCGGAATTGTTGCTAATTTATGGTTTCTAACTATATGGAGTCTCATTCCACTGCCAACTTCCAGCCGAAAATCATTCGTAACAACAAGTGTATAGGCGGGCGGGTCCCATCGTAGACTACATTATAGCTTAACATCAGGCATGTTCTAGATAGTGTTTTTCTACCTATTTCAGTAAAAGAAATCTATTAACTTTTATTAATTAATAACTTTTATTTATTAATTATCTTCTTATTAACTTACCTTATACCCTTATGAGTAGCCGCAGCGAGTTCGTACCACATCAAGCCGAACACCGGAGACCGTGGTTCCCTACTCTTGAGACCCATGTAGACTCCAGGACGATAGGTGCCCCAGTATCGGTCAGGAATTTGGAGGCCATTCTTTTGTACTACCTGGAATATTTGGTAAAATAATGTTAATTTTTTGGACCTGGAAACTGGAATAACTGCGGGCAACGGTGAATTTTGGCACGTATTAGTTATACGCGGTACGAAGTTCGCTGGGGCAGTTAGTATTATAAAGAATCTGGTGCTCAAAAATGACAATGCTTTTGAAGGAAATTGTTTGTAAACTAGTCGGTTGAGTTCACACAGACTTGCAGCTCACACAGGCAGGTTGCCTTTACAAAACATTATTATTAGCCACACATCTTAGTGTGAATTGTTTCATCACTTCTACTAAATGTTAGTGAAGGAGAACATCATGAGGAAACCGGCATGTCTAAAAAAGCTAAGCGCGTTCCATCATAGACTGCATCATTGCTTCACATCAGGCAAGTTGTGGTCAAGCGCAAGCCTATTTTAAGTTTAAAAAAAATGTCTAGGAACTAATCATACGAGATGAGATCCACCAACCCACACTTGGCCAGCGTGTGGGTTAAGGCCTAAACTCTCTCAACTTATAAGATAGTTGATTGAAGATCCGTGCCTAATAACGGGACACTAAAAAGGGTTGTAGTGTGATGTCTACGTATCATTTTACGACATTTTCACCACAATAAATACACACACACCACATAAAACCTTAAAAACGTGAGCTAACAAAGATATATTTACAAATAGTTTTGGTACCTTATCATCGTCGAAAGGAGTATTTACTCTCGTCTCCAAGTATCCTAAAACACTCACGTACACAGCAATTAAGAAACAAAAGCACCCTACAGTAGTTTTCCAAATGGAAAGTATCTTAAAAGTCCGACTGCCGAACGCAGATTCACTGCTTCCAGAGCTCGAACTCGTTTCATTGTTATTTGACTTGTGTTGAACTGTTTTTCTATGCCTAACCATGTTAAACTATAATTTAAGGCTTACACTAAGTTATATGTTACTAATTGACACAGCTTCTAGCGAATTTTCGTTTAAATTCGTATTAATAATTTTGTCGGCTTTCGCGAAAGCCATTTACACAACCATCAATACAGCAGCTATTGACGTTAATAGTGTTGTAGCTATGAAATGTAATTCATACTTTCATTCATCAATCGATAATAATAGAATACTTATTTTACACTAAATCATTCTTAATTTAATATATACAAATATTATAAAGCTGCAGAGTTTGTTTAAAAAATTCGTGCAGTTTTAGTTGTCCCGTTTATTGAGGAAGGCATTAATTTATTGGCTACTTTTTATCCCACGCTGAAAATATTAAAAAATATATGCCCCTCGGGTGAAAATCAATTGTCAATTCAGAATTAATGGATATTGAAGGTCAATCTGAGATATTCCCGCTATGTCACTTAATTACCCCGTTCTGTAAGCATTACCCCGTTCTGTAAGCATTTCGTGAGCAGCGGTTGCACAGCGGTACGGGCGCGGGCCTCGCCTTAGAAAAATAAGTTTGCAGTGGTTGTGCCCACACATCTCTATGTGAATTGTTTCATCTCCTCTGCTCAACATCGGTGAAGGAAAACATCGTGAGGAAACCGGCATGTCTAAGAACTAATCATTCGAGGACATGTGACATCCACCAACCTCCCCTTGGCCAGCGTGTGTGGATTAAGGCCTAAACTCTCACAACTATCTCATGAGTTGAGAGAAGACCCGTGCCCAGCAGTGGGACCCTAAAAAGGGAAAAAACTGGCGAGACCCTGGAATATAATCACATCATGATTATCGATTAATGTTCAAACAGCATCGCTTCGCCTATTTTTTTGTGTTAATATCGCCCTGAGAATAATTGATCCCATCTGAATTTGATATTGCACATATAAAAAATATTTTTTTTTATCCCCTCTTCATATACACAAAACATAGTTCGATTCCTAAAATAATTCATGTATAAATCGATAAATATTAATTTTTATTGTACAACACTAATATCAATAAGATGCGTGGCCTGTCATTTTCATTTCGTTCAAAAATCCGAAGATAATTTTTTAAAATCAAGTTTCGAATAAAATTAACTCAAAATATTCGAAGTTGTCGCCTATTTTATTGTAACCGCTACGTACGACGTGAGAAACTTAAACACTTGTACAAAATACACCATTACTCCTATACATATTATACTATATTACCTGATAACCTATATAACAAATGTGTTCTATTTGCCGATGACATTTCTGTAATAGTTCCTAACGATAAACAGCATATAACACATGAATCGAATGTAACTAATACTGTTAAGTCTGTACTAAATTGGATGCGATTAAATAACCTTAACGCAAATATAGAAAAAACTAAACTTATAAAATTTCGCACATACAATTCAACAGATTATAATATAAATGTTAAAATAGGGGAACAATGTATCAAAGAAACTAATACCACTAAATTTTTGGGTATCACTCTGGACTACTTTTGTAATTGGAAAGCTCACATTAACAATATTAGTAAGAAAATAAATTGCTTTGTTTATGCATTAAAAAAGTTGAGAATTGTAAGTGATGAATTAACGTCACGTGTAGCTTATTGTGGATATGTAGAGTCTATATTGAGATACGGGCTGATTATATGGGGTAAGTCAACTGATATAGACAGGATCTTTGTAGCACAGAAGAGGTGTGTTCGAGCAATATGTTGTGCCAGTCCACTTGATTCTTGTCGACCCTTATTCAAACGACTTAATCTTTTAACCCTCACATCTCTGTATATACTAGAAATAGCATTATTTGTAAGAAAACATCCTAACCTATTTAAAACACAAAAAAGCAATGGTAAATCTAGAGATCCAACCAAAGTAGTATTATCATATTGTAGAACTAGCCTCTGTAAAAATAATGTTTATCACATGTGTATTACAATTTATAACAAAGTACCAAAAAATATAAGAGAGTTTCCATTCCATAGGTTCAAAACAGAGTTAAAGAAATGGCTGATACACAGCTGTTTTTATAATTTAAGTGAATATTTAAAGTAAAATAGTATGTTGGTTTTATATTTGCATGCCTATGAATGGCGGAATATGGCTGTACTATATACATTTGTCACCTTTATTTGACCTGTATTCTATGCGAATAAATTATTTTGATTTTGATTTTGATTTTGATTTTATATTTCGGGAATCACATACTAATTGCTAATTACCAAAGGAAAATCCTCTCGATTTAAATAAATTCCCGTATATAGCTTTTAAAAAACTTTTTTAAAACCTGTGTAAACTGTGAAGTTAGGGTAAGCAACTAGTTTACTAATCAATAATAATTAGGTATTACATCCGTATTATGCGAAAATGTCTTTTCATATTAATCTAAACAATGCACATTTAATTTAGCGCATTTAATATTGATGCCAGCGACATCTATTAGTATTAAAAAGTAAAGAGACTTTTGACTATATCTGAACCAATTATCATGAAATTTTAATTAGAATATAAGCTTTGTTGGTACAGTGATTCACAATGTATTCTCTTAATAACTCTCGAATTCGAGAAGTCTCGGATTCGAGCACTGGGTTGAGAAACCAGACTTTCCTAAATCCAAATACTTACTAAGTTAGAATATTTTACCTTAGTATAAAGCACCTCGAATTTAAGAAAATAATTTTATCCAATGTATGACTAGTTATTTTACACGTTGTTGTTTTTATACGTTGTGTTGTTTACAATAATTAACTATACTTGGCCCTAAACTATAAATTACTAAGACTGCAGTCCGCAAACTGCAACTGCAGACGGTTTTTTAGAATCTCTATTAAATTGATTGAGCAGCAACAGCTGCAGCGGCGGCTACTAGCCTCAGTATCGCCTGCAGTTGCAGTCTGCAGTCCATCTCGGTCTTGTACTTTAACTAAAAGGACATTTACCCAGCAATAGGATAAAAAGGAGTGCTAACGAGTTGCAAGTTTCTATACAAGTTCACGTAAAAGTCAATAGATGGCGCTGGCCTCCATATTTTACTAAAGAGCATAAAAACGCTTGATTTTTACTTTGAAAACTTCATAAAGCCCCCAAACCAAAAGTAGGGCTGACCTTTTTGAGTGGGAAACGCTGTTAAACAAATTACACGCAAGCTGAAAGCTAGTTACATAATTATATTTATTTTCTATAGGTTGATATTGTATGTATTTTATCAAAATTTAGCTGTACCAAAACTTAAGTAGGAACCTATTATAATTATATACTGGTATACGTATAAAATAATAATATGTATTTTTGTTCTAAACCCTAGCTAATCAAGTAATAATAATTCAATCATAATAATGTAATGATCAAACAAACAAAGTCAGGTGTAGTGTAGCTAAAAGCTCACAAAAAAAAAGCTATCATTTTATTTTTCTGTGACAAGCGCATCGCTACAGTGGCAAATAGAAATGAAGCTGAAACAGCGCTTTATAAACTTAACCCAATGCAGCAAAAATTAATTGATTGCGATTTAATTTATTTTTAAACGAATTAAACTATTAAAAGTTTACCAACTTAATGAAAAAGGGCATTTTACAATTTTTGATCCTTGTATGTTTATTGACTAGCATTACACAGTGCGTAGTTAATTATACTTTTCTAATTTATTTGATAATTAAAGTTTTGTTTTGAAGACGGCAACTGCTGAAACCTTTGGAGCAACTGCTTCAAGCGTAAACTTGTCTCATCGACAACCCCGCCACCTGTCCGTTCTTTGTGGATAAAGCAGGGCTCACCAGAGTCTCGTCGATAAAGCAGTTTGTCCTCCTCACCCCGCTCGACCCCCCGAAGGCGAAACGAAGCCAGTGCGATCGAGCGCCACACGCCGCGCGTACCTACATAGTACGTAGTATAAACGCGCCACGCTTCTCGATATCATGAACCGAACACAACATTACACGCATTTATTCAGTGAAATAATGTAAAAAAACAACGTGAATTAACACTTAGCAAAGTTCTAGTGTGGTGTGATAACGTGTGATTTGTTTACCGGCCGGCTAACGCACGCGACATAGCTCCCCGAAAAAAAAACTTCGATGTTAGTGAAGTGAACTGTTGTGTCTGTGTAGTGACTTAGTGAGTTAAAATAGGTAAATGTATAAACGGCGTGCTATGATCGTATGAGGAAGAAAAACACGAGGAACACTGTAAGTCAAGAGCGTGTCGGCTCAGTGTTATTATTGTGTTGGGCAGAAATGCGGGGTAGTTCGCCCCAGTCCAAGGATTTTTACGAGGGCGTCTGCCGCTGAGTGAAAACGGAGGTACGACGGAGGTCCAGCCCTCGTGTACTCACTGTTTTTTTTTTTTCACTGAAGCAGGTCTCCTCAAACCCCTTTTTTGTGCGTTGCGCTTTTTGGAGGGAATGTTTACTCATTGATTTTAATATTGTAGGTTATGTGCGCCTAGTAAGCGAATAGGTGTTCGAGACATTTGATAAATAAACACAATAAAAATCGATGCTCGCTTCGTCCGTAGTCTTTTTTTTTCTCAGACGTCGGTTTAATAAACAGTTACCTTACCTACACAAAACTTGTTTTGTATTACGAATCTTCGACGTCGAATTTAGTTACATAGGTAGTAGTACATTGGTAGTTATTTATTTAATGTTGGGAGTTAGGTTGATAATTTGTAGCCTAGGCAGTCTCGTTGGCCCTGTAGAGCGTGTTCTCACTTCAACCCTTTTTAGTGTTCTGCTGGGCACGGATCTTCTCTCAATCTTACGAGTTGAGAGAGTTTAGGCCTTAATCTACCACGCTGGCTAAGTGCGGGTTGGTGGATGTCACATGCCCTCGAATGCCGTCGATGTTACAATTCACCTAAAGATGTGTATCTTCACCGATATTGAGCGGCGTCGATGTTACAATTCACCTAAAGATGTGTAGGCACGACCGGGTATCGAACCCGTGACCTTATAAATCGAGGCGAGGGCCGTATCGCTGCGCCACCGTTGCTCCTAAGAGCGTGTTCACAAACAACTAAATATTACCGGGGCTAGCCAAAGAATCACTACATAGTATAAAACAAAGTCGCTTTTTCTATCCCTATGTCCCTATGTATGCTTAGATCTTTAAAACTACGCAACGGATTTTGATGCGGTTTTTTTAATAGATAGAGTGATTTCAGAGGAAGTTTTATATGTATAACACATTGCACCCGTGCGAAGCTGGGGCGGGTCGCTAGTATTTAATAAACTTGAAAAAAAAAATAGCAGCTTGCGGCTTGTCAGATGAGCTATAGACTCAATGCTCTATGGGAACTAGAAATAGTGGAAGTGTCTGTGATTTTTACCTCAGCCTACACCTTCGGATAATAGCGAGAGCGCAAATTTTTAGGGTTCCGTATCGAAGGGTGCAACAATAAACCCTACCTATTACGCCCCCGCTATACCCGGCTGACAGCAGCGGTGGCGCAGTGGTAAGGGCCTCGCCTTAGAAATATAAGGTCGCGAGTTCGAATACCAGCCGTGGCCACACATTTTTTTGTGAATTGTTTCATCACCGCTGCTCAATATCGGTGAAGGAAAACATCGTGAGGAAATCGGCGTGTCTAAGAACTAATCATTCGAGGACATGTGACATCCACCAACCCGCACTTGACCAGCGTGTATGGATTAAGGCCTAAACTCTCTCAACTAGTAAGATAGTTGAGAGAAGACCCGTGCCCAGCAGTGGGACACTAAAGAGGTTTGAAGTGATATCCGGCTATCATGAATTGTAATATCGTATGTAGGTACCGATTTGAAAATAGAATGTTGTGGAATTAATAATAATATCTTAGACATTAACACACATGGTCTTCCTATCCCATGCTCAGCAGAGCTTGTGTTATGGAAACCAGATAACTGGTATTCTATAGATACTAACTGCCCCAGCGAACTTCGTACCGCGTAATACTATAAATTTCGCTATTAAAAAATAGGGGTTGGTGATAGAAGGGTGAAAATTTTGGGTTGTATGTATTTTTTAATGCCACATAATAAAAAATATTTAAAAAAAATTGCGGTGAACACCCCTTATCACTTAGAGGTTTGTAAAAAAGATAGTAGCCGATTCTCAGGCATACTGAATATGCATAAAAATTTTCATAAGAATCGGTCAAGCCGTTTCGGAGGAGTATGGTAACTAACACTGTGACACGAGAATTTTATATACATACATAAAGATAACACTCAGAATTGGTTGGGAATCGAGCTCACGACCTGTATTTTACTACCACGTCAGCGGTCTGTCCTATCGCCGGTACTTATAGCAGCAGATAATAAAATCCTACGGAACCCTTCCTGCGACTCGCACTTGATCACTAACATAAATTATTTTCGAGAAAATTAATAATAATAATAATATAGTGGGACATTAACACACACGGTCATCTGATCCCAAACTAAGCAGAGCTTGTACTATGGAAACCAGATAACTGGTAATATTAAACTACATATAATACTTTTCTTTTGTAAATTAAATACATACTTAAATATAGATAATTACACCCAGACACAAGACAAACAGACATATTTAAACAAATGTTTGTCTCGGGTGGGAATCGAACCCACGACCTGCGGCGTGAAAATCAAGTATCTTACCGACCACGCCACCGGCCCGTCAATGATTAGTCTTTATATGTACCGATTTCTTCTATTGAGCAGCGGCTATTAAACAATGCACAACGATGTGTGGACATGCCCGGGATCGAACCCGCGATCTTATATTTCAAAGACGAGGCCGATACCGCTGCGCCACCGCTGCTCCCATGTATTTGATAACCTAAATACATTAGTTGGATATGGAAATCTTGGGTTATTTAAGATTTACCCATACTCGCTCGTGACTTGAAGACAGGCAGATTATAGCTATCGGGAAACATAGATGCCGGTAGCGAATTCCACAATTTGGCAGTTCGCACAATAAAATTGGAAGCAAAGCGCTTTGTAACCGTGGAATTTCCACCGTATCGGTGCGGTGGCGCACAGCCGTACCTCTACTTGTCCGATGGAAGAACAGGGATGGGGGAATAAGATTGTGTAATTCCAACGCACACTCCCCGAAGTGTATCCGATAGAAGACCGAAAGACTGGCAACTATGCGGCGAAGCTAGGCTTTGAATGTAGTGGTGTCTAGACGGTATCCAGTCTGTGATTGAGCCAAAATCACGGAGTAGTTTTCAGTGATTACTAGCGACCCGCCTCAGCTTCGCACGGGTGGAATGTGTTATACTTATAAACCTTCCTCTGGAATCACTCTATCTATTAAAAAAAAACACATCAAAATCCGTTGCGTAGTTTTAAAGATCTAAGCATACATAGGGACATAATAGGGACAGAAAAAGCGACTTTGTTTTATACTATGCAGTGATGATGTAAAGGAAAATTTTACTTGTTAAATTTAATACGATTAACCGATTCCCATATGATTTAGAATGATTTTCCGTGGGGAGGTGGCAGGAGAATCATTCTCATTAAAAATGAAAATGAAAATATGCTTTATTTTTTTTGAGACGCGAGTCTACATGAAAATAGTCCAATTTATTTTTCCTACCGTGCAGTGAATGACTGGCAACTACTGAGAAACACTGACAAAAGACTTAGTAGGCTTTTTTTCTTTTTTATATGACTACTGTACTTTTACCTATTACATTTTGTTTGTTTATTGTGTTGAATTAGAGCGACTTAATTCCAAGCGTTTCTATCCGTTACATAGTCTGAAATTTTATAATACGCTTTCTTAGATAACGTAGATTTTGTAGTTATTTTAAATTTGTTAATAGTCATTTCCCTAATATTATTTGGAAGTTTATTGTAGAAACGTATACACTGCCCCATAAAAGAGTTACTGATTTTGTGGAGTCGAGTATGATGTGCTACAAGATCGTTCTTATTTCTAGTATTTAAATTATGTGGGTCGCTTATTTTTTTTTTATTTTGTAATATTTTTATGCGACTCCATACGTATTACATTAAATAGGTAGATGATGGCTACCTTCTATCTGACTTCGAGTCTACTCGAACATAATTCGAACTAATAAAAATAACTTCAAATAATTCGAACGCAATTGTTATTGTTAGTACTTTACCCTATACAACGGAAGGTCGGATGTAGAGTGAGTCACGTTTACCTGAATAACGCCGCATTGAGTTTGATAACAAGTTAAAGAGTACTATTATTAAATACTAGCGGACCCGGCAGACGTCGTTCTGCCCGGTAAAGCAGTGCCATCTACCGGGTCTCAGACCTACCGAATATAACCAATAATAAATATAATAGGTATCTAACCCAGTTTTCGGCACTTCTTCGCTTTCTCAATTTTCTTTTTTTTTTTAATTTTTCTCTGCGTAAGAACCATCCTCGTACATAATTAAAAAAATTTGCCAAATCGGTCCAGCCGTTCACGCGTGATGTTATGACAACGGAAAACGGGTTTCATTTTTATATATGTATATAGATTTTGTAGCCAAACATTCAGCATCATTTAATTTTATTGTAGTCCACTAGATATAGGCCTCTCCTACAGCACGTCACTGAGCACGATCCGCGACTACTCTCATCCAGCTCTTACCAGCCACATTGCAGAGATCGTCACTCCACCTAGTCTGAGGACGTCCTACGCTACGTTTGCCAATTCGTGGTCTTCACTCAAGGACTCGTTTACCCCAGCGGTTGTCGGTTCTGCGGCTGATACGACCCACTGCCACTTCAGCTTACTAATCCGCTGAGCTATGTCGATTTATTAGTTCTGTGTGGGATCACTTCGTTGCGTATGCGATCCTTCAGAGAGACTCCTTAATTGAATCCCCACACGTGGTCCCCGGGTGGTGCAAATCAGGTGACAATCAACTTGTGGTAGGCTTCGGCCGTGGTTAGTGACCAGCCAGACAAAGCCGCACCGCCAAGCGGCCTTGCCGTGTTCCGGTGCGATGTCTGGTGACACCATGCAGAGAGGGTGGGTCGGAATTGTTGCTCCTTTATGGTTTCTAATCTTAGAGGCTCATTGCACTGCCACCTTCTCACCGATAATCATTCGTAATCACGAGTGAATCGGTATACTGGGCTGGCGCGTTCCATCGTAGACTACATCATTGCGTAACATCAGGCAAGTTATAGCCAAGCGCCAGCCTATCGCAGAATAAAAAAATAAAACTCCGAGCATAGCTCTCTCGATAGCTCGCTGAGCGACTGAATTTATGGACCAGTCCTACCGTGAGTGTCCACGTTGTGGCTTCGTATGTCATAACGGGGAGCTTTACATTAAAAAACCAAAAAGTTTACTTATCTAATTTTTGAACGCTAACTACTCCGGATGGCGTATATAGAGAAGCTACTTCTGTAAATCTCCGCCGAACTGAATTAGCATTTGTTATCGAAAAACATACATAAATGATGTACACTGTGGGAATATGGACACTGCTGAAAATCAGTGCTTTGGGTCGCCTCTAGTAGGCACTCACAGCGTTTACTGAGCAATGTCCATGTTTGACACTGATGGGTCACACCTACTCTTTGTTTTTTATTTTTTTTCCTTTACTGTTTCCATTTATGTTATTTTACACTTCCATGTGTTTTTTTATCATTTAATTCTGTGTCCTGTCTTTGTCAATTAAATGTTTTTCTTTCTTTCTTTCTATGTACTGCAGTAGGACTAAGTTTTACACCCCGCATCACCTTCACTCACTGTCATAGTAACTAGATTGCAGTCCCTATAGTATTGTCTTAGATTTACGCGAATATCACACATTGAAATAAAACTACTTTTTAACGGATTTTATCGCGGTTTATTTTAGATTTTAGATCCCGACGTTTCAGTCTTTTCAGACTTCATGTTCACGGGTGGACTGTGGTATTTGACGTCCAAAAACGGAAACGGAACGCAACTTAAATATTAATGTTTGTAGGTAGTCAGTAATAATTGTGATTAATATTTTTGGACGTCAAATAACTCAGTCCACCCGTGATCATGAAGTCTGAAAAGACTTTGAAACGTCGGGATCTAAAATCTAAAATAAACCGCGATAAAATCCATTAAAAAGTAGTTATATTTTTTGCAGTCCCTATGTTAAAAAACATGTTCGCGGCTAGGAGTCACACAAGGGCCCACACGGGGTTCAACAGTATATAATAATCAGATATAACCAAAAAATCATTATATATAATAAAACTAAGTTGATAAAATGTGCGTGCCGATAAAACTTAAAAAGGAGTCCCATCACGATAAAGGGACTTATATAGTGTGATAGCCCTTTATCCCCCCTCGAACAAGAAAGTTCCCGTTTTAACCTAAAGGGTGTGTTTTTAAAGATATAAGGGCTTTTCCAACCCTTCAACTTGGAAAGTAAGTGTAGTCGCGCCATCTGTTGTCAAATAGTTGAACTTCATTCATTGTACACAATATGGACTTAAAAGAACGATTATTTGGGGCGCGAAATTTAAAATTCTCATTTCAATAAAGTCTTAAATTACATTTGTTACCATAACCCTTTATCCCCCCTCGAACAAGAAAGTTCCCGTTTTAACCTAAAGGGTGTGTTTTTAAAGATATAAGGGCTTTTCCAACCCTTCAACTTGGAAAGTAAGTGTAGTCGCGCCATCTGTTGTCAAATAGTTGAACTTCATTCATTGTACACAATATGGACTTAAAAGAACGATTATTTGGGGCGCGAAATTTAAAATTCTCATTTCAATAAAGTCTTAAATTACATTTGTTACCATAATAAAGTTATTAAATTTTGTGTATTTATACAGCAGTAGCTAACTTATATGTTGGAGTTAAAGCGATATCATTTTAGTTATTCAAATTACTTCTGAAAACATTTTAAAATTTAAGTTTTTAAATTTCGCGCCTTTACTGCGTATGCTACAGCTGCAAAACCTATTGTTACGGCGAACGATAACGTCGAGAACATTCTATACCTAGAAGGTGTGAGAAAGTAAATATTCCCAAACTTTCTTGAATATCCTAGAGCCATCTTTCTCGAATATCTTAGAGCCAACTATACACTTCATGTGTATAGTCTCCATAAAGCCAACTTTCTGGAATACCCTAGAGCCTAGCTTTCTGAATATATAAGAGCCCGGTGTCGCCCGCCAGAATTAATTCGATTTGAACAGCGGAACAAGCCACTTCGAAACGAAAAAGAAAGAAGTTACCTGTGTGAGCCTTTATTTTGAAGTATCACGTGTGAGTATTTTTAATAGTGTGTTTAATTAATTCATGATCTTGAAGTGAAGAAAAAAAAAAGTTATCTGTGAGCCTTTATTGTGAAATATTAAATGTGAGTATTTTTAATAATGTATTTAATTAATTCTAATGGTTTTTTTTTCTTTTCTTTTAATTGTAATTTCCTTAACTTTCAAGTAGTCGCGCGGCGTTGAATCGATATACTTTGGCCGTAAACAAAATATCGCGCGACCGCTTGAAGATTAAATAATTTTGTTTTCTTTGTCTCAACGTGCCCCACGTTTACGTAATAATATATTTGTCTATAAAATGTTCATTTAATTTATATTTTACAGAATATAATGCCTAGACGTAAAAGAGGTGGAGATCTTGCCAGTTCTGCAGCGAAACGGCGGAAACAAAAAGAATATCGAAGAAATGAAACGGAAGAACAGCGCGAAGCACGTTTACAAAATCAACGAACCAGAATGAGCACCCTGAGAAGCGGAAAAAGCGAAGAAAGAAGCGAAAATAAAACTATTGAAGAATCGAGAATTTTAAAAGATAATCTAACAAAGGAAGCATTCCACTACGAATCGACGAAGAAATATTACAATCATAAATATGTTGTGATCGGAAAAATGAATAACATTTGCCAATTTTGCCACGCGAAAAAATTCAGTAAAGAAACACCAGGTCTCTGTTGCATGAATGGAAAAATTCGATTACCACCACTGGAAGCACCTCCGCAGGAATTTCTACATTACATGACCGGGGAAACACCAGAATCAAAACACTTTCTTCAAAATATAAGATCATACAACTCCTGCTTTCAAATGACTTCTTTCGGTGTTACTTCGACTAACACTAATAGAGATGAATTTGAATATGTATTTTCAATTCAAGGGCAAATTTATCACAAAATAGGATCGTTACTACCAATGCCTAACGATGACTATAAATTTCTGCAAGTATATTTCATTGGAAATGAAGAACAAGAAATTGATCAACGAAGTACACATTTTAATGGATTGAAACGCGAAATAATCCAAGATGTACAGAGGATCTTACACAAATACAATCAACTGATTTACATATTCAAAACAACACTAGATCGCATGATTTCTGATGACTATAAAATTGTGATTCGAGCCGATAAAAGACCACGTGGAGAACACGAACGTAGATTTAATGCACCTCAGATAGATGAAGTCGCCATCGTAATTGTGGACAATGAAAATACAAGCCGTGACATAATTTTACAACGAAGAAGAAAAGGACTACAACGCATTGCAGAGACACACCGTTCATATGATTCTCTTCAATATCCTTTAATATTTCTGCACGGAGAGGACGGTTATCATTTCAATATAAAACAAATTCATCCTGAAACAGGCATAGAAACAAACAAAAAAGTCACTTCCAAGGAGTTCTATGCTTACCGCTTAATGATCAGAGACAATGAAATATACAATCACATTCTCAACACTCGCCGTTTATTCCAACAATTTCTGGTAGATATGTACGCAAAAATAGAAGCAGAACGGATGCTTTACATAAGACTGAATCAGAAGAAACTACGCACAGAAGAATACATCCACCTTCGAGATGCGATCATAAATGACGGCAATATTGACGATATTGGAACAATGGTAATCTTACCCTCATCATACATAGGAAGTCCAAGACATATGCACGAATATACTCAAGATGCCATGACCTACGTAAGAAAATATGGACGACCTGATCTCTTCATAACATTTACATGCAACTCATCATGGCCAGAAATCAAAGAACAACTAAAATATGGACAAACCTCCATGGATCGACACGACATAATAGCCCGAGTTTTTCGACAAAAACAAATAAGATTTATTGAAGTCATCACAAAATACCACATCTTTGGAACCGTTAGATGCTGGATGTATACAATCGAGTGGCAAAAACGAGGATTACCTCACTCACACAATCTCATATGGCTACACGATAAAATTTATCTCACGGATATCGACAAAATCATCCAAGCTGAATTTCCCAATCCACAAAAAGATCCGGAACTATACAGCATAGTAGTGAAAAACATGATTCACGGACCATGTGGACCATTAAACTTTAATGCGCCATGCATGCGTGATGGAAAATGTACAAAAAAATATCCAAAACCATACGTAGACGATACAAAAACTGAAGATGACGGCTATCCCAAATATAGAAGACGATCACCGAAAAACGGTGGTTTCACAGCAAAAATACGAATACAAGGCAGAGATGAACTGGAAATAGATAATCAATGGGTAGTACCATATAACCCACTACTTTCTAAAATGTTCCAAGCACACATAAACGTTGAATATTGCAATTCAGTAAAATCTATTAAATATATATGTAAGTACGTAAACAAAGGTAGTGATATGGCAGTATTTCAAATAGTCCAAAATAGCGAACAAAATAACAGAAATGATGAGATACTCATGTACCAAATGGGAAGATACATCAACAGTAACGAAGCAGCGTGGAGGATTTTTAGTTTTCCCATACACGAACGCGAACCAGCTGTGCAACATCTAGCAGTACATTTGGAGAATGGACAGAGAGTTTACTTCACAAAAGACTCGGCTAGAAAAATTGCAAGCGAACCACCTCAGAACACAACATTAACAGCTTTTTTCCAACTTTGCCAAACGGATCCATTCGCAAAGACGTTACTGTATGTCGACGTCCCTATTTATTATACGTGGGACAAAACAAGAAAAATTTTTCAACGACGAAAACAAGGAATGCCAGAAGAGGGTCATCCAGAAATAATGAAAACTAACACAATAGGTCGAGTATACACTGTACATCCAAACAATGCCGAATGTTTCTATCTCCGGATGTTGTTACACGAAATACGAGGACCAACAAGTTTCACAGATCTCAGGACTATTGACGGCTACCTATGCCAGACGTACAGAGAAGCATGTCAACGCTTAGGATTATTGGAAAACGATAACCACTGGGAATTAACACTACAAGAAGCCACACTCACAGCTTCAGCTGAACAAATTCGAGAGTTATTCGCCATAATTCTAACAACATGTAACCCATCAAACCCAAAACAGCTATGGGACTCTTTCAAAAGGAGTATGAGTGATGATATATTGTACCAAATCCGACAAGCTAATCCAGAACTGACTATAGAATTCAGTGACAACATCTTCAATGAAACACTCATTCGCTTAGAAGATAAATGCTTAGCAATAAATAACCGGACCTTAGTAGAACTTGGAATGCCAGCACCACAAAGAAATGCTTTCAGTATGCTAAACTACGAAATTACAAAGGAAAAAAGCTACAACGTCAATGAACTACTTGAATACATTGCTCACAATAAACCACTCCTCAATGACAATCAAAAAACAATTTACAACGTTATAATGAACCGAATAAATAACAACACTGGTGGAATTATTTACTTGGACGCACCAGGAGGCACCGGTAAAACGTTTCTAATAAATCTAATACTGGCGGAAATACGTGCTAAAAAACACATCGCACTGGCACTAGCATCATCCGGCATTGCAGCCACACTTATGGAAGGAGGACGAACTGCTCATTCTGCCTTACAACTACCGTTGAATATAGCCGAACAACAATTCCCGGTATGTAAAGTCTCAGGAGCATCTGGACGGGGTCAACTTCTAAAACAAGCTAAAATTATCTGCTGGGATGAATGCACCATGGCCCATAAAAAATCACTAGAAGCCATGGACAGAACATTACAAGAATTGCGAAAAAACTCTGAAATAATGGGAGGAGCTCTACTCATACTCTCAGGAGATTTTCGACAAACACTTCCAGTTATTCCCAAGTCAACACCAGCAGACGAGATCAATGCATGCTTAAAAAAGTCACATCTCTGGCCAGAAGTACAAATACTGCAATTAACAAAAAACATGAGGGTTGAATTATCAAAAGATGAAACAACAGCACATTTTGCTAAAATGCTTTTACAAATAGGCGAAGGTACATATCCTACTGACCAAACGACCGGTCTCATTGAACTCAATAGTGATTTCTGTAACATAGCCACTACTGAAAACGAACTAATCGACAAAATTTATCCAAATATTATTCAGAACTATACCAACGTAGAGTGGTTATTTCAAAGAGCAATTTTGGCCACTAAAAATAATATTGTTGACGATATCAATTTTAATATTCTAAAGAAAATACCTGGTGAAGAGAAAGTATATAAATCGATCGACACGATGGTAACCATTGAAGAAAGTGTCAACTTCCCTACTGAATTTCTAAACTCTTTACAAGTACCAGGAATGCCATTACACTGCCTTCGTCTGAAAATTGGATCTCCAATCATACTACTTAGAAATCTCAATTCCCCAAAACTATGTAATGGAACGAGGATGATCGTAAAACAGCTATCGAATAATATCATTGAAGCTGAACTTATTTCTGGAAAGAACAAAGGACACACAGTATTTATACCTAGAATACCACTGATCTCTTCTGAATTGCCATTTCAATTTAAAAGATTGCAGTTTCCAATTAAATTAGCCTTTAGTTTTACAATTAACAAAGCGCAAGGGCAAACTTTAAAATATTGTGGCATCAACCTCAAAGAATCCTGCTTCTCTCACGGTCAGCTTTATGTAGCTTGCTCAAGAGTAGGAAATTCGAAAAATTTATATATATATACCCCGGACAATAAAATGAAAAATGTTGTTTATAAACAAGTAGTATAAATAATGAGAAAATGTAAATACATGTAAATATATATGTTTAAATATACATGTAAATATATATGTCCATGATAATGTAAATACATGTAAATATATATGTTTTCAATATATATATATTTTTTACTTTTTACGTCATAGTTTATTTTTTTATTTCAACTACCACGTAACCTCATATCAACTCCCGAGCGAAGCCGGGTATTACAGCTAGTATTAACATAATCTTAAATCTTTACATAGACTAGCGGCCCGCTCCAGCTTCGCCCGGGTAGCTTCAGCCCACTCAACAATTTACCAAAAATGTGATAAATAAAGAACCGCTCATCCGATTTTGTGCAAACTTTACATAAACCATCTACTAAATAGTCCGAACAATGCCTAAACATTTGGTTTGAATGGGTAAGCCCGTTTTGGAGTTATGAAATTACAACGAAAAGTGGCATTGATTTTTATTTAAATAGATATAGTTTGGAGGCGCCCGCGCCACTCACTTTTAAACTATGCAAGGGATTTTAGCACTCGTGCGAAGCTGGGGCGGGTCATTACCAATACAAGAAAACAATAAACCCTTGCGTGTTATACAGAATGCACCTGTGCATCAACAAAGTTCACGGCCTAATAATAACTATGTTGGCACGCGAGAGATTCTCAATGCGATCGCCTCGCCTGTTATGTCGCCCTGGTATTTTGATTGCCTACTAATGGAAGCGTTGCAAGCGAGATAACTTAGCAGGCGGTCCTGGGTTCGAATTGGGCTAAAAAATTGGTCAATAAACACCAACGAATTTAATCTAATATTTCAAATACTGACAATTTGCTTCTTTCCGAGAGTTTCTCGATGCGATCGCCTCGATTGTTATGTCGCCCTGGTATTCTGATTGCCTACTAATGGAAGCGTTGCAAGCGAGATAACTTAGCAGGAGGTCCTGGGTTCGAATTGGGCTGAAAAAATTGTAATGCCATTATGGTTTAAGATTATTAATTGTGTAAGGACATTATACCTAATATAATTTTTTGACACCATGACAAATATAGATTGTCTATCTAAATAAAAATCAATGCCACTTTTCGTTGTAATTTTATAACTCAAAAACGGGCTTACCTATTCAAACCAAATGTTTAGGCATTGTTCGGACTATTTAGTAGATGGTTTATGTGAAGTTTGCACAAAATCGGTTGAGCGGTTCTTTATTTATCACATTTTTTGTAAATTATTGAGTGGGCTGAAGCTACCCGAGCGAAGCTGGGGCGGGCCGCAAGTTTTTTATAATTTCGAGCAAAATGGAATAATTCTTATTTTTAGCAAACACATAATAGTAGGTATAGATGGGTGCTAATAAGTAAAATATATATATATAGATTACATAGATTTTTAATTTTTTTTAGCCTTACACCGAATAGGCTGACCGATTACCACTTAAGACCTTAATATACCCTGATATTGGTGAAATAAATAAATTTGAATTTGAACAAACAATAATAATAATAATAATAAAAGCTATATCCCTCACCTCCGGCTTGCCTTTACTGGCTGGCGGGAATGAACCCTGACGGGGGACAGATCTCCCACCTCTTGCTTGCCTTCATTGGCCGGCTTGAGTAGAGTCGTGAGAGCAGAGATGCTCGGAGGAGGAAGTGTCCCGTAAGTGGCTAGTGGGCACGTGAGGCTGGACCCTTAGGGAGCCAATGATCGGGTAGAATGCCGTGGGACACCGCTCCACTCCTCTAGCCCCTCAGAATATGTTGCCCCTTGTCGCTTCTTTTAGCGGCCATACAGGGGCCCATTTATTGAGTGGGCGAGTCACCGAGTCAGTGGGAGTGTTTATTTGCATTGGTCAGGCAGGGGCCATAGTTCACCCATAGTCCTAGTTACCTAATCCATTAGCACCCACCACCATAACCCAGATTTTAGTTCATATATTCTGCAATAGACCTGCTCTAACCGGGGATTGTCCTTGGGTGTACCTATATGGTGCGAACAGGGATAATCGTCGGTTGGTGCTACATTACATTTAGAGCAAAATTGTCTAACGGGCCTCTACGTGTTGGCTTCGGCCCCACGCACGCCTTCCAAAAGTCCGGAGCTCCATAGCTACGAGATAAGAAAAGACAAACATAATAATAATAATAATATAGTGGGACATTAACACACACGGTCATCTGATCCCAAACTAAGCAGAGCTTGTAATAAGGAAACCACATAACTGGTAATATACTACATATAATACTTTTCTTTTGTAAATATATACTTAAATATAGATAATTATTAGATAATGTCCCAGAATATTTACTACTAGCGGCCGCCCGCGACTTCGTCCGCGTGGATTTCGGATTTTTTTCGCAATAAAAGGTAGCCTATGTTCTTTCTCAGGGTCTAAAGATTGTCTGTGCCAAGTTTCATCAAAATCGGTTGAGAGGTTTAAGCGGGAAAGCGTAACAGACAGACAGAGTTACTTTCGTATTTATTAGGATTATTAGGGATTATTGTTTATTATTTTTTAATGTCTTGTAATTTCCCATCATCATAATCATAAGCCTATTCTAATCCACTGCTGGACATGGGCCTCTGAGCAAGATCCGCGACCTTTCACATCCAGTTCTTGCCGATCGCCCTGCTGAGATCGTCACTGGTCTGAGGACGTCCTACGCTACGTTTGCCAATTCGTGGTCTCCACTCAAGAACTCCTTTACCCCAGCAGTTGTCAGTTCTGCGGCAGACATGACCTACTGCCACTTCAGCTTACTAATCTTATTGGGTCAGCTAAATACCAATTCGAGGCGTTCGAGTCTGTTGAAAGGCGAGCCAAGAGGCTTATTGGCAACGAATTCCTCGTCAAGGCTGTTACAAAGTCTCGAGCACCGCCGCATAGTTGCTAGTCTTTCGGTCTTTTATCAGATACACTTCGGAGAGTGTGCGTTAGAATTGCACAATCTTATTCCCCCATCCCCGTTCTTCCATCGGACGGTACTAGAGGTACGGCTATGTGCCACCGTTATATGGTGGAAATTCCACGGGTACGCACAAAGCGCTTTGCTGCCACTTTAATAATTGTGCGAACTGCAAACTGGAATTCGTTGCCGGCATATCTGTTTCCCGATAGCTATAATCTACCTGTCTTCAAGTCACGAGCGAATCGGTATTTATTAGGTAAGCGCGTTCCATCGTAGACTGCATCATTGCTTCACATCAGGCAAGTTGTGGTCAAGCGCAAACCTATAAAAAAATCCGGTGGTTAATATCGATTACCTTAGTTCTCTCTCTGTAATGTCCCACTGCTGGGCAAAAGCCGTTCCAACTCTTCCTCGCTTGCTTCTTCCGTCCAAGATGCAACAAAATCACAATATAGATAATTACTAGCTTTCGCCCGCGGCTTCGCCCGCGAAATTGATCTCACTAATCTTGGTTCTCCATACAAACTTTGGAACAAGTTTCACCCCCTTAAAGGGTGAGTTTTGAAAAATCCTTTCTTAGTGCACCCCTAGACCCCATAAGGAACCTATGTGCCAAATTTAAAGTCTCCAGACCAAGCGGTTTGGGCTCTGCGTTGATATGTCAGTCAGTCAGTTTCTTCTTTCATATATTTAGATTACACAAGAAATATTAAGTCAGTGCGCGGGTACGAACCCACGACCCGTGTTGGTCATTGTTGATATTTTTAAAGATAACGCTAGACGCGTCGGATCGTCGCCTCCAGAACCGGTTCTGTTTGACGGCTTCGTCACTGCAACTGAATGTTTTAGGCCTCTGCCTCGAATCTTGCGGGCAGCGGGGCGGCAGCGACGGCGGCGCGGGAGCGGGGCGGGCAACACAGACCTGTTCTCGAAAGCAGCGGGCAGGTCGCGCGGCATTATAGCAGCGTAGTGTTGTGTTCGTGTTTGTGTCGTCCAGATATTTGTTTTTATTCGCGAACGAAATGTCTGAACTAATTTCCTCTAGCATGTCCGAGGACATTTCGACACGTCACAAAAATAAATTGCACACACAACACTACAATGCAGACGCGCGGGCGGTCACCGCTTGACTGGAGTGCACCGCTCGTTGCCCGCTCCCGCGCCGCTGCCGCGCCGCTGTTTTCGAGGGTCGGTCCATTTGATTTTACGCATTTGATCCAGCCGCTCCCGCGCCGCCGCCGCCGCCGCCCCGCTGCCCGCAAGATTCGAGGCAGAGGCCTTACCCAACATATCAGAATGTGTACTGCATTACCCCTTCATTACCCGTATGTTTAGGCAGAGGTCAATATCCCACATTTCGCCGGCTATGTACCTATAATATTAAGTTAAAATATTGTCAAAAAAAACCGACTTCATGGATGCCATTCTCAGAACTAAACCAAACTGAAATGGGACCACACGGGAAGCATCAGCTTTCAATTAAAAAGAAAAATATCAAAATCGGTTCACCCATTCGAAAGTTCTGAGGTAACAAACATAAAAAAACATACAGTCGAATTGATAACCTCCTTTTAGAAGTCGGTTAATAAACTAGGAAGTCGTGTTTCCCTAAGAGAGAAATTCAGAGACATAAATATTTTGATTGTCGCTTCTCAATATATTTATGAAAATTTATTGTATGTGCATAAATATAATAATAATATAGTGGGACATTAACACACACGGTCATCTGATCCCAAACTAAGCAGAGCTTGTTCTATGGAAACCAGATAACTGGTAATATACTACATATATAATACTTTTCTTTTGTAAATATATATTTATTAAATATAGATAACTAGCTTCCGCCCGCGGCTTCGCCCGCGAAATTGATCTCTCTTATCTTGTCCTTATCTTCTTCTCCATACAAACTTTGGAACCCCGTTTCACCCCCTTAAAGGGTGAGTTTTGAAAAATCCTTTCTTAGTGCACCCCTAGACCCCATAAGGAACCTATGTGCCAAATTTAAAGTCTCCAGACCAAGCGGTTTGGGCTCTGCGTTGATATGTCAGTCAGTCAGTTTCTTTTATATATTTAGAAGATTACACCCAGACACAAGACGAACAGACATATATTTAAACAAATGTTTGTCTCGGGTGGGAATCGAATCAACGACCTGCGGCGTGAAAAGCAAGTATATTACCGACCACGCCACCGGCCCGTCATATAACACGTTAATTTAAAAAAATAAGCGACAATTTAAATACTAGAAATAAGAACGATCTTGTAGCACATCATACTTGACTCCACAAAATCAGTAACTCTTTTATGGGGCAGTGTATACGTTTCTACAATAAACTTCCAAATAATATTAGGGAAATGACTATTAACAAATTTAAAATAATTATAAAATCTACGTTATGTAAGAAAGCGTGTTACAAAATTGCCACGTTGTATGGCAATGCTAATTCTTTGACCAAGATGTAGGTCAGCCCTCTGGTCACGTGAAGTCTAACGCCTAAAAATTAAAACCAGACATTCTTCAGGTTCATTACTAATAACCATGTGAAGTCAGAAATTAATTTGCATTATATTTAGATAGGATTTTTGATGTGCAAAACTTTTGCAATATTTTCGCGTCATGCAATCCTTATGGGCTGTATTTGTGAACTCTATTTAACCCATACAAGATGTGAAAATCGAATGAGAACTGGTGGTCTCGTCAAAAGTTAGGGTTCTCACATCACTTCAACCCTTTTTTTAGTGTCCCACCGCTGGGCACGGGTCTTCTCTCAACTATCATATGAGTTGAGAGAGTTTAGGCCTTAATCCACACACGCTGGCCAAGTGCGGGTTGGTGGATGTCACATGTCCTCGAATGATTAGTTCTTAGACATACCGGTTTCCTCACGATGTTTTCTTTCATCGATATAGAGCAGCGCGATGAAACAATTCACACAAAGATGTGTGGGCACGACTGGGAATCGAACCCGCTACCTTATTTTTCTAAGGCGAGGCCCGCCACCGCTGCTCGTTAGGGTTGTAGGTAATAAATTGAAAAATAACAATTTGGTTTTGCAGGGGTTATTTTTGATTTATTAAAAACTAGTTTTCCGCCCGCGGCTTCGCCCGCGGATGTCGGTTATCGCGCTATACCATTAATCTCTTTTTTCGCAGTCGGAAAAAACTATCTTTTCCCGGGTCTCCAACTATCTCCATACAAAATTAGTTTAGTAGTGTAGGCGTGTAAGCAACATTGCGCAAGCAACCATAGGCATATCCATAAATTTAAGGATTTTTAAAAAATACTACGGCTCTTAGACCATAATGTAAGTTTTTCATTCAAATACCAAGAGCAACTAAAATTTAAATTTCGAATTCTATTCATCGCAAAGAGTTATCGAACATGTCATTGTGTCAAAATAAAAAGTAATTTAGATCAAAATCACGAAGGAGTATTGATATCAACTTTGAAGAAAATCACCCTCACAATAATTTCTCAGGCTTTGCCCGCTTAGTATTCGGATTAAAATAAAAAAAATTGAAAAAATAAATAACACGTGTTCCATTATTTGTTTTGAGCTTTATTTATACCAAATTTGAAGGAAATCGGACCAAAGACTAAACAGTTATGGAATATTTAATTTTTCCAATTAAACTCATTTAACACCCCCACCGGGGGTAGTTTTGGAAAAATAAAAAACACGTGTTTCATGATTTCTTTTAAGGTATATGTGTTCCAAATTTGAAGTGAATCGGACCTGAGACTAAACAGATCCAGAGAAACTTTAATTTTTACGAATAAAACTCATTTTCCACACCTCATGGGGGTAATTATGGAAAAATAAAAAACCCGTATCTCATTATTTGTCTTAAGGTTAATGTGTACCGAATTTGAAATGAATACGACCAAGGAATAAAAACTTGCATACAAACTTCACCCCTCTATTTAACCCTCTTAAGGGATGATTTTTGACAATATTATTAGCCTATGTCCGATTCTAGGGTATACCCTACCTACATTTTAAATTTCAATAAAATCTTTTGAGCGGTTATGGAGATACGTGGTAACAAACCTTCACACACACACACACACACACACTTACTTTCGCATTTATAATATTAGTAGGATTTCACAAAAGGTGCTTAAGGCTCAATTATCGTAGAATTTAAGGCGTGATATACCCTTTACACTTTACGAGCAGCGTTGGCGCAGCGGTGCGGGCCTCACCTTAGAAGAATAAGGTCGCGGGTTCCAATCCCGGTCGTGCCCACACATCTTTGTGTGAATTGTTTCATCGCCGCTGCTCAATATCGGTGAAGGAAAACATCGTGAGGAAACCGGCATGTCTAAGAACTAATCATTCGAGGACATGTGACATCCATCAACCCGCAGTATGCCAGCGTGTGTGGATTAAGGGCTAAACTCTCTCAACTCATAAGATAGTTGAGAGAAGACCCGTGCCCAGCAGTGGGACACTTTATAATGTCCTGGTAATTGGTAATGGGTTGAAGTGATACCCTTTAAGGTTCACCTCGTACAGGAGTAGGTATTGAAATAAAACTACTTTTTAACGGATTTTATCGCGGTTTATTTTAGATTTTAGATCCCGACGTTTCAAAGTCTTTTCAGACTTCATGTTCACGGTTGGACTGAGGTATTTGACGTCCAAAAATATTAATCACAATTATTACTGACTACCTTCAAACATTAATATTTAAGTTAGTAAATACCTCAGTCCACCCGTGAACATGAAGTCTGAAAAGACTGAAACGTCGGGATTTAAAATCTAAAATAGGTAAACCGTGATAAAATTTCGTTAAAAAGTAGTTTTATTTCAATGTGTGATATTCGCGTAAATCTAAGACAATACTAGGAGTAGGTATTTTCGAAAATCTTAATAGACAGCACTTTCTATATTTAGTAATATAAGAATTAACTTGTGTATACATAATAAATTATGTAATGTACATCTAAAAATGTATTGCGTGTACAGTTGTGCACAGTAGTTGCGCAACGATTGTATAGAAATAGTTCAACAAACTCAACTTGAGCGGTCGACTGTATATAATCGTTCACCCTTGGAAATGACTACCGAAAAGATGCCCTTCTAGACGTACTCGGTAGATCAGGATAAGCATGTTCGCATTGAACTCCGGGTCGCAGGTTTAAATCCCACGCGGGATCAAAAAAAAGAGTTGAGATTTTTTTTTATCTCAGCAGTAGTACGGAGTCGAAGTTGATGGTGTGTTACCCCCGCGCTGGGGAGAGGTTATAAGTCGTCGGTCCTGCGCCCGATTTTTCACCGGTCGTTTCGGTCAGTCCGTCTCGCCGGACTGTGAAAGTGAAGGGTTTAGAGACATACCAGTGTTTGCGCACACTTGTGTACTACCCGTGCGCAATAAGTTGAGTCCTGAGGGCGGTGACGTCACAGACCCATGGTTGTACTGTGAACAAAAAATATCACAACAACCACCCGCGGCTTCGTCTACTATTTTTTTTACTCCATACAGGTTCACATTGTATTGTCTTAGATTTACGCGAATATCACACATTGAAATAAAACTACTTTTTAACTGATTTTATCGCGGTTTATTTTGGGACCCAGTGCTTAACTTCTTGTATCAAAACCCAAGCAAAATCAACTCAGAATTCAAGACACTGTGAGCTCAGTTTGCTTAAATCGGAACGCAACTTAAATAATAATGTTTGGAGGTAGTCAGTAATAATTGTGATTAATATTTTTGGACGTCAAATACCTCAGTCCACCCGTAAACATGAAGTCTGAAAAGACTTTAAAACGTCGGGATCTAAGATCTAAAATAAACGGCGATAAAATCCGTTAAAAAACTTGAGAGGTGTCAAGGGACACCCGGTGGAACGAAGTTCCTTTCGATTAATTAGTGAAGGAATTGTAATAATTTTTTTAAGTTATAATAATATTTTTTTTATTATTTTTTTTTCTATCTCTAGAGAGAGAGAGGGAGAGAGAGAGAGAGAGAGAGAGTGACAGACAGACAGACAGAGGAACATGCGCACGCCGCACAGTTTACTATAGCTTACTATAGGAAAAAGTGTCGTGACAACTTTTCGTAAGAATTTTTTCCGTCTAGCCCCCTTTCACAACGCGCGACAAGGAACTTCGTTCCAAAAGTAGTTTTATTTCAATCCATACAGGACTTTTACTTTTCTCTTTTTACTGCCTGATCAACAGCTAAACACAACTGTTTTTACCGTTTTCAAAAAAATTTCAACACTTTTAACAAGAGATTTCTGTTTCTACAGATGTAAAGTTTTACCCTTCATTATAACAACAAACTTATCACAAAAAAATAATAATAAAATATAGTAGTAACTAATAACTACTAACGAAACAGTATCAAAGTAGATTATAAAATCGGAGCCAGTACAAGACTAAGATGTTAAAAGAAAATGGCGTTGCCTATAGTACAACACGGGAGCTTGAGGGGAAGTTAGAGGGGTAGCGGGCGGTGGGTTGCATTCCAGGTGTCTCAACTTATGGCGCACCTGGGTAGTTAGCTTAAATTGGTCGCCGTAGCCGGAAAAATGTGTAAGACTGACTAAGACAGATTGCTTTAGCCGATGAAGTGATTATGATATTGACCTTAAACTCCATCTTCAATTTCATCTAGATTGTGAACTTCGGGGTTTTTTCCTTCTCTCTTTTAATTTTGGGTTAAGACCCTTGTTGGTGCAGCTGATGAATCTCTTTCCATTTAGCTCGTTCTAGAGCAGCTTCTTTCACTTCGCTGTACGACATGACACCAACCTTTCCTTTATCTGGTTCATATAACTTATCCTTGGCCTTGCTCTTCCACGCTTTCCTTCTATTATCCCCTCTAAGATGTTTTTTTATAAGTGTCATGTCTTATAACATGACCCATCATCCTTCCTCTCCGGTTTTGTATAGTTTCTATTAACCTTCTTTTTTCCTTTCCACTTTCCAATACGCCTTCATTGGTTATCATATTTGTTCAGCTGCTCTTCTCGATCCTACTCCGACACCACATTTCAAAGCCTGAGTTCTCATCTTTCTGAGTAAGTTTCTACATCTCACACGCCTATAACTTCGTGATTCTCTTTCAGCACAATCTCCCCCCGATCCCCTAAAAAACTAGAGTGTCCGGCAACGTCCTGAGCTGAGGTTCGTCCCCACATGGGGAGCTCTCATGGCAGTTGCCACAGTACTTGATCGACCGTCCTCGGACGTCTCACCAAAAAAGTCCGGTGAACCAATAGAGGCCCTTCCGGCTAATTGGGTTAGGTCATCAGCAAAAAAAATCAGCACAATCTTTTTTCTTAGATGAATCATTTGTGTCCAGATGTCGGTGGGGCTGCAGCGACGTGTGCCGTCGCTGGACGAGGGCGGCGGCGGCGTACCAGCGGCGTGGAAGAGCGGCAACAGCGAGCCACCCTTCGCGTCGTTCGCGCCGCCCGCCGGCTCCCCCGCCGGGCCCGCGTTCTCCGGCTCCCCGGCCCCGTCGACACCGGGGCCGGGGTTCGCGGGCCCCCCATACGCGGCGCCCGGCCCCTTCGGCTCGCCGTCCGCGCGGCCCGGCTCGGGCGGCGGGTTTCCCCCGGGCCCGCAGCAGCCACACTTCCCGGGCCCGGGGTTCGCGCCGCCGGGCTCACCATTTCACCCGCATCCCCCACACCCGCCTATGCCGCCGCATCCGCATATGATGGCACCCTTGCCGCCGCCTGTTGACAGGTCAGTTAAACATACTATTTAATTATTCACAATAATATATACTTTTAAACTTTCGCGTTAGTTATAAAAATAAGTTTGGTTTTCCTTCCTGACGCTATAACTCCAGAACGCAAGAACCGATTTCCACGGTTTTGCATTCGTTGGAAAGGTCTCGGGCTCCGTGAGGTTTATAGCAAAGAAAATTCAGGAAAATTTTCAACAGAAAAGCGGGAAAATGTTACATAAAACCATAAAACGAAGCCATCTGGTGGCGAAACGGAGTTCGCCGAGTTTGCTAGTTAAATATATATATTTATCATAACGGGCAATTAACGCGCTCACCTTTAATTTGGCTTTACGTTTCGGCACGGGTTGCACCGGTCGTGGTTGCAAACATACTGCCCGATAAACAAGAAGCTAGTCTTTCAGGCTTGGATAGCGGTTCATATATGGCCAATCCAGACGATTAGCAATCATTTTGAGAATACTGTTTGAGCCCTTTGAACTGATCCTGCGCTGCAAGGTTGTGCATTTTTGCGAATAGTAGCATAAAAACAGGGTCTGTGCGCGCTTCAGCAAACATAGCTTCTTTCATGTCAACCCTTTTAGTGTCCCACTGCTGGGAACGGGTCTCTTGTGAACTATCTTACGAGTTGAGAAAGTTTAGGCCTTAATCCACACACGCTGGCCAAGTGCGAGTTGGTGGATGTCACATGTCCTCGAATTTTTACTTCTTATACATGTCGGTTTCATCACGATGTCTTCTTCACCGATATTGAGCAGTGGAGATGAAACAATTCACACAAAGATGTGTGGGCACGACCAGGATTCGACTAAACTCTCTCAAGATAGTTGAGAGAAGACCCGTGCCCAGCTGCGGGACACTAATGAAGTCGTCAGTTTACATCATTCATATCATCATTCCCCTTGCCTTATTCTCATTTCTATTGCTAGGCTAGCTACCAGAATTATACGAGCGACGGACATCAGACCTCGACACCCGTAGGGAACCAGTAGCCGAGATGGTTAGACCAGGTGTCAGATTATATTGGCTTCTGACTACATGTAACGATTGTCATAGATGGGTTAAATGACAACCAGGACCGACGGCTTAACGTGCTCTCCGAGGCACGGAGGGTAGTCCCCTCAATCAACCAGACACCGAAACAAATCTTTGTTGATACACAAATATTGTCCGGGGCGGACATCGAACCCGCGACCTCCCGGGCACAGTATAGCCCAATCGGACGGCTTACACCGCTCGACTACCGAGGTCGTCAACCTGTAACGTTTATCATGGATATTAAATGACAACCGGGACCGACGGCTTAACGTGCTCACCGAGGAACGGAAGTCAGTTCCTCAATCAACCAGACACCGATAAATCTTTGTCGTAGTATTTTCTTAGATTTACGCGAATATCACACATTGAAGTAAAACTATTTTATCATGGAATTATTTTATTTTTAATTTACTTGTAATTGACTGGTGGTAGGCTTCGGCCGTGGTTAGTGACCACCCACCAGACATAGCCGCACCGCCAAGCGGCCTTGCCGTGTTCTGGTGACACCATGCAGAGAGGGTGGGTCGAAATTGTTGCTCCTTTATGGTCTCTAACCATAAGGAGCATCATTCCACTGCCACCTTCTCACCAAAATTCATTCGTAACCACGAGTGAATCGGTATACTGGGCTGGCGCGTTCCATCGTAAACTACATCATTGCTTAACATCAAGCAAGTTGTAGTCAAGCGCTGGCCTATTTCAGGATAAAAAAGGATTTTTTCAGGAAAAGGTTTAGTTTAGATTTTAGATCCCGACTTTTTTTTGGACGTCGAATACCTCAGTCGACGCGTGACCATTAAGTATGAAAAGACTTTGAAAATCTATACTAAAATTATAAAGCTGAAGAGTTTGTTTGTTTGAACGCGCTAATCTCAGAAACTACTAGTCCGATTTGAAAAATTCTTGCACTGTTAGATAGCCCATTTGTTGAGGAAGGCTATACGCTACTTTTTATCCCACTGCTGGGCATGATATGTAGTTCACGCGGGCGTAGCCGCGGCGGAAAGCTGGTAAAATAGTTTTATTTGAAATCTTTGTTGTT
The DNA here is from genome assembly GCA_936450015.1 of Meganola albula. Classification (NCBI taxonomy): domain Eukaryota; kingdom Metazoa; phylum Arthropoda; class Insecta; order Lepidoptera; family Nolidae; genus Meganola; species Meganola albula. The sequence goes on along the minus strand of OW388169.1, from coordinate 5,736,311 downwards.
ACACAAATATTGTCCGGGGCGGGAATCGAACCTGCATCCCTGGCACAGTATAGCCCAATCGGGCTTAGCGCTCGACTTAAAACTAATATTAGTACGAATTATTTAATTCTGAAACCTCTGCTTATGCATGATACAAGTACCTTTATGTATTAAAATCTCAAAAATTATCTCAAAGAGAATAAAATAAAATAATCTATGTGTGCGTGTATGAGCGTAGTACGAGAACTGTGTATGTGTGTGTGATGTTGTATCTGATTGTGCTTGTGTGTGTATTTGTAGCTTGTAGTATAAATCTGTGTGTGTGTTGGTGAGAGCACAGACTTGTTGTATTAAAGAGACCACATGTATTTATTTCTAGTATTTCGTCGATGCGAAAGATTTCGAATCCTATCTTGAACTTGTCAGTGTGTTTTCAATTTCATTTTTATAAATTCAATACGTTGGTCGATAAAGAAGATAAAATGCTAGAATATTGGTAAATTTATTGAAAATAGTATAGGTTAAAAATTGGCAGATTGTTATAAAATACTGAACACGTTTTTTTTTGCTTTTAATAACTAATAAAAATATATTCATATAAATCGCACTATAGATAAGGAGTGGAAGTTCTTTACGTTGCAATCACTAAAACTACTTCCTTATCGTTAGGCCTTTTATTTTTCAGTTACGTAAAAAAAGAAAAAACTTAGTTATTTTCTTTTTTTACTTCCACTGACTTTAAGACTAACTAATAAGTAGTCATCTCGCCAATTTTAATTTATGATCTTGACAGGTGCATAATAGTATTCGAGAACTTTTTTCGTATAGATAACTCTTACTAAGACAGGCAGTTGTGTACCAAACTTCCAAAAACAGGTTGTATTGGGGATTGGCAGTTTCTTTCAGTTTAGCTGAATCTTCTCTTATTCTTTTATAAATCTCTTTAAAAAAAAAGGTTGTGTGGTTTTATAAAACCACGGTAAAAGTGAAACTTTTTTTCACATTATAGACATTTAACTAAACATTTTCGGAATAATATTTCATTAAGGGTATAAAAATCGCTTTATCATCAGCTGCTGCGAACTATAAGCGCCGACATATAGGCCTTGGCTGCTCTGACGAGCGCTTTTCTCTTTATCCCTACTCCGCAGCCGACCGTCACGCGACATGCAACACACTGACGAAAAAGTTTGAGACGATGTAATAAAAGTTTCACTTTAAAAATATTGATGAATGCCTACTTTGTTTGGTGAATGCTCGAGAAGAGCTGAACCGATGTGACTAATTATGGTTTTATCCCGAACAAAAAGAGGGGTGTTATAAGTGTACAAATATGTCGCCACGTAGCGTCTAATAGTCCGATTCTGATGCGGTTTATTTTATTCGAAAGCGGAAGTGATATAAATAAGCGAGTTAATATATATTTTTTTAATTAGAGTTATAAAATAATCGTAGAGATCTAAGGAAGGTTTAATTAAAAGGTGAAAAATAACGCGGTACGAAGGCTGCTAGTTGCTGTAAATAAGATTTTTTACTCGCATGTTTGAGTTGTCTTAAATATACTAGGACTGTGGTAGAATGTTATTGGTGTGTATGTGTGCGTGCGCCTCGATTCGGAGAGCTATAAAATGTTTGTGTGTGTGAGTGTACGAATTATGTAGGTGAGTATGTACTTATAGATGAGTGCGGTACCGACAGAATGTTTTGGTTAATTAAATATTGTTCTTTTTTTTTAAATTATTTTATAATTATTTTTTTAGGTCGGTAATAAAACTTCGTTTAAAAGGTTTTATGAGTCGTTTAGTAAATGTTTAAGATTTAAAATAATGTATTCATAATCATAATCATAATCATTTATTTGTCAGAATATGGTAAATTGATAATAAAAAAAAAAGTTTTCGTTTTTTTTGTTAAAAGTAGTAATATTATTAAACAAACAATAAAAGTAACGGTTGCAGTTGTAATTTTGAATTTTTTTCTCGTTCAATCCTCATTAGTGTCTTACTTCTGGGCTCGGGGTCTTCTCTAAACTATTTTACGATTTGAGAGAGTTAGGGCTTTAAATCACACACGCTGGTCAAGTGCGGGTTGGTGGATACCGGTTTCCTCAGCAGCAGGATTGAAGAGACAGAACTAACAAGCATGCTCATCACACAACAATTTGTTCTGTGTGGGAATCGACTTTCGGCTTAGCAGTCAAGGTCACTAACCACTACGCCAATAGGCCAGTCGATTTTACTTAGGATGTTAAAAAAATGTTATTAATAATCGTGAAATTAAATAAGAAATCATTTATTTTCTATCTGTACTCACCCACCCCGTACTACATATCTATAAAACGACCCACACCATCCATTCTAACAAGACTCGCCATACCTCCCGCGCTCGGAACAAAATCTTCAAAATAACCGCGAAACGTTGACATTACACAGGTCGAAATAAGCTGGTCTTACTTCGAACTCCCAACGACTATATCGACCAATATAAGGAGACCTTCCGTGACCCCTGACAACCGTACTAAGCAAGGACGTATAAGGTGAAGTTGTGCCTGAAATACACGAGGCTAATGTTTAAGCTAGGACGATTTTCTTCGTCTGCAGCCCCACTGGAGAAGTACCACCTTACACAATACGGCGACTATGTGGACTAGTGTAAGGAGAAATTCACGACCTCTGATACCTGAACTAAGTGTACTACAAAAGGACGTGTAAGGTGAAGTTATACTTGAAATACACGAGGCTAGTGTTTAAGCTAGGCAGAGGTCATGGAATGTCTTATAGTAGTCTTTATTGACATGAAAAGACTGAAGCGTCGGGATCTAAAATCTAAAATAAACCGCGATAAAATCCGTTACAAAGTAGTTTCATTTCAATATGGAATGTCCTCTTATATTAGTCGAAGTAGTCGTATGAAGTAAAAACAGACCTGCGGGTTTCCTCGCCCCCAGGAACACCACCAAAAGTTTTAATATTCCCTGCATAAGAAGAGATAGTAAAACTTGTATTTAGCTTTTCTCGCGTATCGCCTATCGCCGAGATTCTGACTCCTCAAGCTGCACAAACAGTGATGATGATTAAAGCGATATGGATATTAGTGACGAATAGTCTTACATTACTTGTATCTGTAGTTAAATAGTTCTTTATGAGATTTAATTAATGTTTTATGACTTTGTACCTCAGATGGCGATACGCGAGTTAAACGGTCGGCGTATAGCCCCGTGTGCTTAGGGCATTACACAGTTCACAGTAAAATGGCTATAGACACATAGATTCAAACTCCTTGCTTGAAGTGTCGTCTGCCGCCGCTCCGCGTTCGAAATTATTCGAAATTCAGAATTATTTGAATGATTTTTTTTTTAAATTCTTGTTTCTCTAATAGATTGTCTTTTGTTTTTGTGTGTGTAGGTTTGCGGGTGTAGGCAGAGGTAGAAACGTACAATTTACTGAATAAATGAATATATAGGCACGGGTCTTCTAACAACTATCTTACGAGTTGAGAGAGTTTAGGCCTTAATCCACACTAGTCAAGTGCGGTTTGGTGGTTGGTCCTCGAATGATTGGTTCTTAGACATGCCGGTTTCCTCACGATGTTTTCCTTCACCGATATGAAATAATTCTCACAAAACTTTATGGGCACTACTGGGAATTGAAACTGTGACCTTATATTTCTTACCATGGTGATCATGGTGATCCAGGCAATGTATAATCATAAGGCTTAGTAGCCTCACACTGACAGACAAGTAACCTACATTTAATATGGTATGGTTATGTTGGAGACGAGCACGTGGCGGATGGGGGTACTCCGACCCCTTACCGATTGGATGGGTTTGATACTTGATATGAAAGACGTTTTTTATACAAAAAAAAATTCTATAATGAGCGTGCACTTGACAATAATTTGCATTATATTAAGCAATGATGAAATGAAATTAAATTAAAATATGAATACTGACTGACTGCGGGACTCGCTAGTCTATATATATAAAAATGAAACCCGTTTTCCGTTGTCACGACATCACGCGTGAACGGCTGGGCCGATTTCGCTAATTCTTTTTTTTAAATACTCCTTTAAGTACGAGGATGGTCCTTACGCAAATAAAAATTCAAAAAAAAAACAAAATTTAGAAAGCGAAGAAGTGCCGAAAACCGGGTTAGATACCTATTATTTATTATTGGTTATATTCGGTAGGTCTGAGACCCGGGTAGATGGCACTGCTTTACCGGGCAGAACGACGTCTGCCGGGTCCGCTAGTACTAGTATAAATGTCAGGATGACGGACAAAGATAAATGAATTATAAACCTAGTTTAGCTATAATGAGCTTATAAGTCGTTTATGAATACGGGGGTAATTATTTAGTTTAGTAGCGAACACACACTGACAGACAAATAACGTATATATGCGATATAGTTATGTTGGAGGTGAGCACGTGGCGGTTGGGGGTGGTGCGACCCCCTTACCGATTGGATCGGTTTGATACTTGATCACTGATGTTCGATAGGAATGATTTTAAACGTCGGTGTTTAAAAATTTGAAATAAACCGCGATAAAATCCGTTATAAATCAAATCAATCCACGCACGCTGGCCAAGTAACCTACAGTTAATCAAATCTAAGAAGTACCGTTTGACAGTTCTAAACGTAGTACATTTAGAATTTTATTTTTTGTATGAAAATTATTTATGTTATGTTAAAATAAAAAGAGCTTCATAATTCAATTATTTTACAGGAACGCTAATGCAAATAGTGTGAATTACGCCTCTATAAAGCTAATTTAATAGAAAACAGTGAAACGTCAAACGGTACTTCTTAGATTTGATGGACTGTGAGCACATTTATTAAAAAACAAAAATATATTGCAATGAACGTTCTTTGCTCATCAGTTTCAACGTTCAGTATTGCAACGTAACGTTCAAAATTATTGACGGGCCGGTGGCGTGGTCGGTAAGATACTTGCTTTTCACGCCGCAGGTCGTGGGTTCGATTCCCACCCGAGACAAACATTTGTTTAAATATGTCCGTTTGTCTTGTGTCTGGGTGTAATTATCTATATTTATGTATATATTTACAAAAGAACAGTATTATATGTAGTATATTACCAGTTATCTGGTTTCCATAGTACAAGCTCTGCTTAGTTTGGGATCAGATGACCGTGTGTGTTTATGTCAAAAAAAAATTGAATCTGAATGTCAAAATGTTGTATTAATTATAACGTAACATTGGTCAGATTATCAGCTTTTACATTATATATCTTATCTAGAAATATGAAATATATTCTGGCCCCTGATTCTTAACTCAATAAATTAACTCTAATACATAAAATTATACTAAACTATGTGTTAAAACGCTTTTGGGTCTGGTTTTCTATTGATTTAAATTAATATTTTATCATATTTTTTTAATAAATAATGCAGTTTTATTGAGTTGCCTGACTTCTGATTTCTGACTGGTTTTTGGAGTAAATGATTAATTATTTCATTCGATCATCAGTTTTGGTGGCTGAGTCACCTTCGTCCGTGGGTGTACAGGTGGTGCAAATCAGGTGACAATCAACTGGTGGTAGGCTTCGGCCGTGGTTAGTGTCCACCCACTGGACAAAGCCGCACCGGCCGGTCAAGCGGCCTTGCCGTGTTCCGGTGCGATGTCTGGTGACACCATGCAGAGATGATGGGTCGAAATTGTTACTCCTTTATGGTTTCTTGCCACCTTCTCACCGATAATCATTCGTAATCACGAGTGAATCGGTATACTGGGCTGGCGCGTTCCATCGTAGACAACAACATTGCTTTACATCAGGCAAGTTGTAGTCAAGCGCCAGCCTTTGTTGTTACACAAAGATTGTCCGGTGCGGGAATCGAACCTGCGAACTCCCTGGCACAGTATATTCCTATCAAAATGTTTACACCGCGCACACATTTAATATTCATATTTGCAAAAAAAAAGAAGTCTACCAGCTGTTAAATATAAATTGTTTTATTACTCAAGGACCAAAACGCTCTCATCCGAGTACACAACGCCCCTCGATCGCGTGCTAGCGGGGGTACGGTCCGCAAAACGCTGAGCGACACAAAAAAAAATCATCTTCAGCTTGACTCAGCATCACCTGCAACCTCTTTGTAGGTTATATGCGCCTAGTAAGTTGTGACAGATTATTGGGCAGCAAAGACCGCTCTCGCTTCGTTTAGGGTGCATCTTCCTGTACATACATAATGTTAACGTATTTTCAAGTTAATCCTGTACTAAATAAATCGGTCTGATCTTTGATAAAGCTCTTTGCTTCCACTTTTATTGTGTGAAATGCCAAATCGTAGAACTCGCTCCCGGCATCTGTTTCCCGGTAGTTATAATCTGCCTGTCTTCAAGTCACGAGTGAATCGGTGTTTACTGGGTAAGCGCGTTTGGTAGACTGCATCATTGCTTAATTATAACATTTAAATTTACGCGTATCATTATTAAATAATATCTGGATGACCGAACTTTGCTCGGTCGAACATTTTCTAAAAATGATTCCTAGCTAGATCGATTTATCGCCCCTGAAACTGCCTATATACTAAATTTTATGAAAATCGTTGGAGCCGATTCCGAGATTCCAATTATATACAACAATTGCTCATTTAAAGATATATTAGATATATATATATATATTTGTCATAACGGGCAATTAACGCGCTCACCTTTAATTTGTTTTTACGTTTCGACGCGGGTTGCACCGGTCGTGGTCGCAAGCAGTGGTCATTGCTTAACCACAGGCAAGTAGTGGTCAAGCGCAATTAAGATTAATGCAGGTTGAAAAACACCTACGTGTTCAAAGGCCTATGTCCAGCGCTGGACTACTAGAGGCCGAGCATTGCCACAATAAAAATATTATAATATTTTGTCATGTCTAGGAGCTAATCATTCGAGGACATGTGACATCCACCAACCTGCACTTGGCCAGCGTCCGTGGAGTGATACCTAAACCCGTTCCCAGCAGTGGGACACTAATAAGGGTCAGTGTAAGTGATAAATTTAAAAAAAAAAATTAAAAACATACATTCGAATTGAAAACCCTTTTATAAGTCGGTTTAGAAATAAAACAAAAAGAACCGAATTGAGACCGTCTTTTTGAAGTCGGTTGAAAAATAAATAACACACAGTCGAATTGAAAACCTTATTTTTTAAAGTCGGTTGAAAAGTAATAATAACACACAGTCGAATTGAAAACCCTTTTCTGAAGTCGGTCGAAAAAAATAATAATAATCGAATTGGGACCGTCTTTTTGAAGTCGGTTGAAAAATAAATTAAACAGTCGAATTGAAAACCTTCGTTTTGAAGTCGGTTGAAAAATAAATAACACAATCGAAGTGCAAACCTTTTTTTTTGAAGTCCGTTGAAAAATAAATAACACACAGTCGAATTGCTAACCTTCTTTTTGAAGTCGGTTCAACAAGACAATATTTTATATTTTAACCTTTGTAATAAAAATATTGATTTGAAAATTGACATCAAATTCGAGTGAAGGGTGCATGGAGTCACCCCTATTAATAATAATTCCATCTCTTTCCCACTCGTGTCCACTGTGTATATCTGTTTCAGTCGACATGTAAATGAAAAATCAATGATTACTTAGCACAAGTTAAATGTTTCGTTGGTTGGGTGGTTAACGAGGCTCAAGATTTGATTCCCGGGCCGTATATTATGTGCTCTCGATTTTTCTAATCTACACAATCGGCACGGGTCTTCTCTCAATTAACTTGAGGCACGCAAGCTGGCCAAGTGCGGGTTGGCGGATGTTACATGTACTCGAATGATTCGTTCTTAGACATAACGGTTTCCTCACGATGTTTTCCTTCACCGATATTCAGCGGCGGTAATGAAACAATTTTTTTAAAAATGTGTTTGCACAACTGGGGTCGAACCCGTGCTCTCATATAGAACCATCTTTGCCATTTTTATCTGAATCCCCACACGTCGTCCCCTGGTGGTGTAAATCAGGTGACAATCTATGGGTAATTATGTTTATTGTTAACTAGCGACCCGCCCCAGCTTCGCACGGGTGCAATGTGTTATACTTATAAACCTTCCTCTGGAATCACTCTTATCAATTAATAGTACCGCATCAAAATCCGTTGCGTAGTTTTAAAGATCTAAGCATACATAGGGACATAAGGACAGAAAAAGCGAATTTGTTTTATACTAGGCCTTGCCGTGTTCCGGTGCGATGTCTGGTGACACCATGCAGAGAGGGTGGGTCGGAATTGTTGCTCCTTTACAGTTTCTAACCTTAAGGACCCTGATTCCACTGCCACCTTCTCACCGAAAATCTTTCGCTGTCACGAATGAACCGATATAGTAGATATAGTCGGCAGGCGCGTCCCATCGTAGACTACTTACATCATTACTTAGCATCTGGCAAGTTGTAGTCAAGCGCCAGTCTATATCGAAATAAAAAAAAATATTCACCTCTGCCAACAACTTCGGATAATGCAAGCGTGAGTTATATTGACGTTAAAATTGGTTCTAAGTCAGAAATAATTATTAATCTTCCTGCAGTGCGCAGGAGACATCATTATAGAACACTAGTGAAGAAATAAAACTACTTTTTAACGGATTTTATCGCGGTTTATTTTAGATTTTAGATCCCGACGTTTCAAAGTCTTTTCAGACTTCATGTTCACGGGTGGACTGAGGTATTTGACGTCCAAAAATATTAATCACAATTATTACTGACTACCTTCAAACATTAATATTTAAGTTGCGTTCCGATTTAAGCAAACTGAGCGCACAGTGTCTTGAATTCTGAGTTGATTTTGCAAATTTTATATGCGTATTCAGTAGGTCTGAGAATCGGCTACTATCTATTTTTCATACCCCTAAGTGATAAGGGTTGTTCACCTTTGAACAATTTACATTAGTAATACGCGGTACGAAGTTCGCTGGGGCAGCTAGAATATAGTGGGACATTAACACACACGGTCATCTGATCCCAGACTAAGCAAAGCTTGTACTATGGCAACCAGATAACCGGTAATTTACTAGCAAGAAAAAGAAAGAAGAAAGATTAGTTCTTAGATATGCAGTGGAGATGAAACAATTCACATAAAGATGATAGGCACGACTAGGATTCGAACCCGCGACCTTATTTTTTGTAAGGCGAGGCCCGTACCCGCTGCGCCGAATAAAATTCATTTATTGAAATAAAACTACTTTTTAAAATTACTTTATTAAAATTAAAAAACATCCTAATTTTAACAGAGAAAATGGTTGGAATATACCACCAGCTTGGGACCCAGTGCTTAATTTACTCGTACCAAAACCCAAGCAAGATCAACTCAGAATTCAAGACACTGTGAGCTCAGTTCGCTTAAATCGGAACGCAACTTAAACAATGTTTGGAGGTAGTCAGTAATAATTGTGATTAATATTTTTGGACGTCAAATACCTCAGTCCACCCGTGAACATGAAGTCTGAAAAGACTTTGAAACGTCGGGATCTAAAATCTAAAATAAACCGCGATAAAATCCGTTAAAAAGTAGTTTTATTTCAATGTGTGATGTTCGCGTAAATCTAAGACAATACTAAAATTCATTTACTTAATTTTCTAGCTGTACTTGCGGGGAATAATGCTTTTGAATGTGTTAGTGAGTATTTTCTATGTGTGTGTGTGTGTGTGTGTGCCTCGTTTGCATCTTGTCATTGTGAGCGAGTGATGAGGCGAGTACTCGCGCAAGTGGTGTTCCTTGTTTTTTGTTCGTGTAGATAACAAGCGGTCTCGTCCTTGGGTTTGTGTGTCTAATAATGTAGTAAAATATGTGTAAGTATACGGTGAAGGAAAACATCGTGAGGAAACCGGCATGTCTTCAAGAACTGATCATTCGAGGACATGTGACATCCACCAACCCGCACTTGGCCAGCGTGTGTGGACCTAGAAAGACAGTTGAGAGAAGACCCGTGCCCAGCAGTGGGACACTAAAAAGGGTTGAAGTGGTGTGTATACGAGTTCTGGAGTGGAGATCAAAGATAAGAGGTACCGTTTGACGTTTCACTGTTTTCTATTAAATTAGCTTTATAGAGGCGTGATTCACACTATTTTTATTAGCTTTCCTGTAGAATAATTGAATTATGAAGTTATTTTTATTTTAACATAACATAAACAATTTTCATACAAAAAATAAAATTCTAAATGTACTGACGTTTAGAACTGTCAAACGGTACTTCTTAGATTTGATGGACTGTAGGTGGAGTGAAGATGTCTGCAAGATGTCTGGGGGAGATGAATGTGAGTAGCCGCGGATTGGGTCAGTGGCGTGGTCGGTAAGATGCTTGCCTTTCACGCCGCAGGTCGTGGGTTCGATTCCCACCCGAGTCAAACATTTGTGTGATGAACTGTTTGTCTTGTGTCTGGGTGTAATTCTGTGCGTCCTGTGGAAACTGGTACATCTCGAAAATGTCAACTTTACAATAGACCAGTTTTTGTGTTAAAATCATAAAATTTGTTAGAATAATTATCTATATTTAAATATGTAACTACTGGGCACGGATCTTCTCTCAACTATCTTACGAGTTTAATCAGGCATTAATCCACACCTGCTGGCCAAATGCGGGTTGGTGGATGTCACATGTCCTTGAATGATTAGTTCTGATTAGACATGCCGGTTTCCTCACGATGTTTTCCTTCACCGATATTGAGTAGCGGCGATGAAAAATTCACACAAAGATATGTGGGCACGACTGGGATTCGAACCCGCGACCTTATATTTCAAAGTTGAGGCCGGTACCGCTGCTCATTTATACATTATAAAATCTGTGACTTTGTAGAAGCATTTTGTTGTTACATATTCATTTAGTAAGCTAACCGTTAAGAAAAAAAAGGTGTACAGATATGCCTAAAACCGTCTCGAATCAGCTTTCAATTAAATAAAACCACATCAAAATCGGTTCATTCGTTCATGCGCTATGGGTTAGAGTTGAAAACAATTCCCGACTTACTGCACTTGTCACAAATACCTGTCGAGTAACGTACAAGTAAAAAAAAAACCAGTTCAAACACTCCTGCTGATAGCTCCTTATCTCATCTACTACTGCGTCAACAGACGATCGCTGTCTCTGTCGCACGTGTTGTGTTTACGTACTCCTGTCTCGCTCGCACTATGGTACCTTTCACTCATTCAGTGTTAAGGGTATTGCAGAATGTATCATTGTTGTGACGCGTGGTTTTTTGATAAGTGTCAAAATGTAATCATAATAAATTAAAAATATATAAATCTAGTTTACCTTGTGGTTGTAATGCCCTATGGGATAGGCAGAGATAAAGTTTTTAACTACCTCGTTGTGGTTCAGTATTTGCGTTATGCCCTTGTAAGTTCTCGAGTTTGAGTCCAATGTTAGGCAAAAAGTGCACTTGATTTGTTTTTTAAAATTTAGCGCATGGGAACTAGACGGAATTAAATGCAATGAACCTGACCGCAATGGAAAGTTTTTTTTAATCATTGCTTAACATCAGGCAAGTTGTAGTCAAACGCTAGCCTATCGAAGAACAAAAAAAAATTGTGTTTTTTTTATTTCCTGTGATCAAAGATAAGTGTGGTAATAACAGACAATACTGTCGATAATCACCTCTGCTTACCCATTCGGGGATTACACAAGCTTGTACTATATTTTTTTTTGCTTCTTGCACGTTGTAAAAACTGTCACAGAATAAATGTAACTTCTAATTACTTATGTAAAGTGTAAAATCCACTTTACACCCGTCATATCGACATCTCTGTCATTCTTGGATTACCCGTCTCTTTCGCTCTAATGAATTAAATCAACAACCTCGCTCACTCCCTCCCTCTCGATAGATGATCGTTCCATATTCGAATTTATTTCAAAATTGGAATTCAGTATTTTTTAAACACTTTTAATTCCTCAGTGGTCAAGCAATAAGCGTGTTCGCTTCGTAACCACGGTGTATACTGTGTTCGAATCCCGGGTCGAGCAAAAATTTTTTTTTTTAATTACCTGGTAAATCTTTCTCGCTTTATAGTACGTATGGGAGCTGAACATAGCGGGCGTAATATGGTTGAGCGCAGACTGATGGTTGTCTGTATGTATGCGTGCTACGTTCAAAGCTACGAAACTGATGTGTACGACCAACCTACAGCCCAGTGGTGAAGCCCATACAAGCCGATTCCCATCGGCTTCATCAGCATCAGCACCGGCAATGTTGCAGTCTACGATGGAACGCGCTTACCCAATAAATACCGACTCACTCGTGACTTGAAAGTAGGTAGATTATAGCTATCGGGAAACAGAGATGCCGGCAACGAATTCCACAACTTGGCAGTTCGCGCAATAAAAGTGGTAGCAAAGCGCTTTGTGCGTGCCCTTGGAATTTCCACCATATAACGGTGGCGCATAGCCGTACCTCTACTTGTACGATGGAAGAACGGGGCATCATCAGCATCAGCATCGGCAATGTTGCAGTCTACGATGGAACGCGCTTACCCAATAAATACCGATTCACTCGTCAGTTGAAAATAGGTAGATTATAGCTATCGGGAAAAAGAGATGCTTTGGAAAATGACATCAAGGCGGTAATCTATATAATAATAATAATAATATAGTGGAACATTAACACACACGGTCATCTGATCCCAAACTAAGCAGAGCTTGTACTATGGAAACCAGATAACTGGTAATATACTGCTTAAAATACTTTTCTTTTGTAAATATATACTTAAATATAGATAATTACACCCAGACACAAGACAAACAGACATATTTAAACAAATGTTTGTCTCGGGTGGGAATCGAACCCACGACCTGCGGCGTGAAAAGCAAGTATCTTACCGACCACGCCACCGGCCCGTCAAAAAAAATACATAAATTTTCATGATAATTTCAATGACGGATTTATTAAAATACAATTTTACATAATTTGACATAATCGTAGCTACTAAAATAAAAATAAATAAAAACTACGTCGGCACGAGATTCGAACCCGTGAACACTGGACCGACGTGAAAGGTGAATACCAATTGGAGCGTTACACTGATCGTCAGTCTCATAACAATTTTTGGCTCACAGTTGTACCTAATAACTGTTTAGAAAACATCTAGAATTAAATACATTATTTCGTTCAGTATTGTCTTAGATTTACGCGAAAAGAATGATCCGCGAAGCTATTGAAATTAAAAAAAAAAATTGGTTGTCTGTAAAGTCGGTATACGGGCGAAAGTTTTACGTGACAACGACTTTGAGTGGTAAAATAATTTTAATGTGAATATTCATTCGTATAGTAGGAAGAAGGATGAAATAATAGTAACAATTTAAAACATTTATTTATACAAAGAATTATATTTAAAACATTAATTTATACAAAGAATCTCGCTCTTAGGCGGGCTAACTGTGCTCGAGTGGAAGGGACGCGTGCCTTTCACTTTTTATGTCTGTCTCTCTCGCTCTTAGGCGGGCTAACCATGCCCGAGTGGAAGGGACGCGTGCCTCTCACTCGCTCTCATTGTGAGCGCATAACGTGAGCGGAGCGTAACGCAGTTTCTTGAAGTGTCACCCGGCAAACCAATTTATAAGACGTTTTCACGTCAAAAAAAACATCCTAATTTTAACAGAGAAAATGATTGGAATATACCACCAGCTTGGGACCCAGTGCTTAATTTACTTGTACCGAAACCCAAGCAAAATCAACTCAGAATTGAAGACACCGTGAGCTCAGTTTGCTTAAATCGGAACGCAACTTAAATATTAATGTTTGGAGGTAGTCAGTAATAATTGTGATTAATATTGTTGGACGTCAAATACCTCAGTCCACCCGTGAACATGAAGTCTGAAAAGACTTTGAAACGTCGGGATCTAAAATCTAAAATAAACCGCGATAAAATCCGTTAAAAAGTAGTTTTATTTCAACATATATCGTTTGTCTAGAATTATTTCAAATGTCTGCTGCCTAATCTCATCTCACCTCATCTTTATATATATAATTCTTCTGTGAGTGTGTATGTCACTGAACTTCTCTCAAACGACTGGACCGATTTTGATGAAATTTTTTGTGTGTGTTCAAGGGGATCTGGGAATGGTTTAGATTCACAATTTTGCGCGGTACGAAGTTCGCTGGGGCAGCTAGTCTTTATATATATAATTCTTCTGTGAGTGTGTATGTCACTGAACTTCTCTCAAACGACTGGACCGATTTTGATGAAATTTTTTGTGTGTGTTCAAGGGGATCTGGGAATGGTTTAGATTCACAATTTTGCGCGGTACGAAGTTCGCTGGGGCAGCTAGTAATATATATATATTTTGACGGGCCGGTGGCGTGGTCGGTAAGATACTTGCTTTCACGCCGCTAGTCGTAAGTTCGATTCCCACCCGAGACAACTATTTGTTTAAATATGTCTGTTTGTCTGGGTGTAATTATCAATGTTTTAGTATATATTTACAAAAGAAAAGTATTATATGTAGTATATTACCAGTTATCTGGTTTCCACAGTACAAGCTCTGTTTAGTTTGGGATCAGATGACCGTGTGTGTTAATGTCCCTCTATATTATATTTATATATTTTATTGGAACGAAGTTCCTTACCGCAGGCTTGGAGGGGATAGGGATTTTGCTGCGCGACCGAACTGAAAAAAATGTGATAGTAAAACCGTAAGAAAAAATCCGTGGAAAAAAGTGCGTAGAATAAAACCGTTAAATGAGACGTGCGCAGGCGCGACAGTCGCATACACAAGCGAGTAGTGTATAATACCTTTCTCTTTCTCCCTCTTTCTTTATTAGCCGAAGGAACTTCGTTCCTTCCTGGTGTCCCACGACACCACATCATTTTTTTATTTATTTATATCTCCTAATATCCCTATGTCGTCTCATTCCATACAAACAATCTATGCCTCTATGGTCGCCACAGAACTAACATGGAAATTGGAAGATGACACAAATCATTGGACCGTTACACTCTGATTGTTATAACAGTTATGTTGGCAAAGAGTTGCAAATGACTGTTCTAATTAAAACTGAAAATATTATATTTCGTTTTATATTATATCTCAGTTGTTGAGGGTACCAATTGGTCGCACCAAGCTCCTCAAAGAGGCGCCCATAACGCGCGCATTTCGCAGTCTAAATATCGTGGCAGAAAAGCTAGACTTGTTTACCTGTTCTATGAGTGAATTCACAAGAATGACAATGTATACATTGTGTTATCACTTGAAAAAATTATAATTCTGCATGCATATTTAAATAAATAAATTAGCAGAATAGTTCTTAGATATAATACTACGCTATCGCATTAGGTAAAAACCTGTAATGATAGGTGTGTGGTTACTAAATAAATAAATAAATAAATATATTTAATAATATTTATGTCTGGAATTAGGTAAAATTTCTACTGGCTCGTCTCATCTCACCCACCCCTTATTATTGAAGTGAAAACTTCTTTAGCGGCGTTGAGCACTTTTTCTGTAATGGGTATAAAATCTTAAACTCGCGTCAGGACACGTGACCTGATCGAAAAAGCGTAAGACGGATGACGTAATATAAATTGTCATGTTTGTGTACGATAGCGCAATAAATGAATATTGTATTCTACTACATAAATGATAGTACTTTTATACTGATAAAGCAATTGGTGCAAAATTATTCCCTAACCATTCCAAAATATCAAACATGCTCAACGTTAATAATCAAGTTTTCACTTCTGCCGGCACTCCCGGAGTGCAACCCGTCTTTTTTTTTTAATTCTTGAATAGGCTTGCGCTTGACTACAACTTACCTGATGTTAACCAATGATGTAGTCTACGATGGGACGCGCCAGCCCACTATACCGTGTCATTCGTGGTTACAAATGAATTTAGGTGAGAAGGTGGCAGTGGATTGAAGCTCCATATGGTTAGAAACTGTAAAGGAGCAACAATTCCGACCCACCCTCTTAAATGGTGTCACCAGACATCGCACCGGAACACGGCAACGCCGCTTGGCGGTGCGGCTTTGTCTGGTGGGTGGTTACTAACCGCGGCTGAAGCCTACCACCAGTTAATTACCAGTTTATTGTCACCTGATTTGCACCACCCGGACATTAACTTGATATCTTAAATTTTGTCCAGATTTCGTGTGAAAATCATAATTTTGTAATTTTTTTGACTACAACTTACCTGATGTTAAGCAATGAGGTAGTCTACGATGGGACGCGCCAGCCCAATTTACCGATTCACTCGTGAAAATTACTTTCGGTGAGAAGGTGGCAGTGAAATGAGGTTCTTTAAGGTTGAAACCATAAAGGAGCAACAATTCGACCCACCCACTTGTTGTTCATCAAACCCCCCCTTTGCCCTGTCTCTTACTATATAATATAATTATATAGTACTAGCGGACCTACCGGGTCTCAGACCTACCGAATATAACCAATAATAAATAATAGGTATCTAACCCGGTTTTCAGCACTTCTTCGCTTTCTAAATTTTCTTTTTTTTTTAATTTTTCTCCCCGTAAGAACCATCCTCGTACTTAAAGGAATATTTAAAAAAAAGAATTAGCGAAATCGGTCCAGCCGTTCACGCGTGATGTCGTGACAACGGAAAACGGGTTTCATTTTTATATATATGATTCTGGAACATTAACACGGACGGATGTCTGATCCCATACTAAGCAGAGCTTGTGTCATCTTAACCAGTTAAGTGATATATTATACATAAAATATAATACTTTTCTTTTGTAAATACATACATAACAGACATGTTCATCACACAAATGTCTTGTGCGGGAATCGAACCCACGGCCTGTGGCGTGAAGGAAAGTGTCTTACCGACCACGTCACCCGGTTTGCCGCTGCGTTGTTATTACAGTCCATCAAATCTGAGAAGTACCGTTTGACGTTTCACTGTTTCCTATTAAATTAGCTTTATAGAGGCGTGATTCACACTATTTTTATTAGCTTTCCTGTAAAATAATTGAATTATGAAGCTATTTTTATTTTAACATAACATGTAATGAATTCCAGTTAGGAACCGACGGAGGACTGGTGGCTCCAGGACCTCCTTATCGACGGTGCTGGTCGTGCCCGGATTAAAACACCGATGGTTCACTGTTCACTCGTTCATTTATTCACCATAGTACGATCTGGTTGCCGACTGCGATGCAACGCAGTACTTTATACGGCTTAAGTACAAAATATTGATGTCACAACGACAGGCTCGGATGACGAGCCCGTGTGGAGGACTGACCAATCTCGTCCGTTTTGGGGCGGAGCTAAATTTCCCCTAATTTTAATCTACAATGTGATTGGTCAGCCCCCCTTACAAGAATAGGTTTTTATAACTCATTACCTTATATGGTCACGTTTTTCGCCGTTTCCAAGAAACGGCTTATCGCTTTCTAGGAAACGGCTTCTCGCCTCGTAGCGCCTAAGTTTAATAAAATCTACCTACTTCTTGTTTCTTTTCCCAGACCTACTGCTTATTTATCCTATTATGTTTCCCCACATTAAAACACCATAGTTTCCTCATTTATTTCCAAAAACCCTACTAATTACCCTTATCACAAGATTACCTGTTATCATAATACATCATTTAAGAGACTATTTCTTCCTAGTCACATACACAGTAACTTACTAACAATAATAATATACAAACAAATATGTTATCTCTTATCAGCTAACTATAAAACATATTAACAAATCTAAGTTATGTTATTAACCTAATTAGTCATTGTCAGCGATGTCGCCAACAATCTCCCCTCCAGTGCACGACGCCTCGGGCACTTCCTCTCCCGGTCGCGACGTCGCTGCAACCTGGATCAGCCGGGACACTGGTCGTCGCATGATGCCTCCCTTCGTTCGCACGTTCGCTACTCTTATCCTCCCGTCGGGGCCTGGGAATACTTGGACTATTACTCCCTTCGGCCATATGTTGCGCGGTAGCGACGCGTCGGCGACGATCACCACATCACCCGGCCGGAACTCCAGCGCTGCTTTCTTCTTCATACTTCTGGGCATGAGAGTGGGTAGATACTCTCTTAGCCATCTGCCCCAGAAGTGGTCGGCCATCCTCTGTGCCGTTTTCCAATTAGGCTTCCCGATCAGATCGCTGTCCGCGTACTCTCCTAAGGTCGTTAACCCGCACGACCTCCCGATCAAGAAATGGTTCGGGGTCAACGCCTCTTCGTCCGCTGGGTCGGCGCTCAGGTACGTAAGCGGACGTGAATTCACAGTGTGCTCCACCTCAGTGAGGAGCGTGTACAAAACCTCTTCTGGCGGACTTCGCTCTCCCAGCACGGCGACGAGGGCGGTCTTTACCGATTGCACAAGTCGCTCCCACGCTCCTCCCATGTTCGGCGCTCCAGGAGGTATGTACTTCCACGTGAAGCCTTCTTTTTCTGCAGCTCGTCTCAGGTCGTCCTGTCTGATCTTCTCTACTTCTTTTTTCAATTCGTTGTCTGCTCCCACGAAATTGGTTCCATTGTCGCTAAACATCACTCGCGGCGTCCCCCGCCGCGCAGCCATCCGTCTCAGCGCCATAATCATAGAACTCGTGGATAATGATGCAGCGAGCTCTATGTGTACTGCCCTCGTTGTTAGGCACGTGAAGAGCGCTCCCCAGCGCTTTTCCCGACGTCGCCCGATGGTGACGTGCATCGGTCCGAAATAGTCGACCCCGGTGCACGTGAAGGGTGGCTGGTTGTATGCCAGACGTTCACGTGGCAGATCCCCTTGCGGCGGCGTCCCCGGGTTGCGTCTCTTCAGTTTGCACCACTGGCAGTTGCGAACTTCCTTTCGCACGGCGTTGCGCAGAGCCAAAATCCAATACTTCTGACGGAGCTCGTTGATCACGGTGGCGTGGTTGCCGTGATGAAGCCGCTGGTGGTAGTACCTGATTAGAAGGCGCGGTACCACGTCTCTCCCGTCTAACACGGGCGGCGCGTGCTCCCCTCCGTGCGCGAATTTCTTTGTCCGACCGCTGAGACGTAGCAGACCCTCTTCGTCGGTGGCTACGTCTATCCTTCGCAGACGGTTGGACTCGCCAAAGGATCTTCTCTGGCTCTGACGAATTAGCGACTTCTCAGCTTTCTCTAAGTATTTCACGTCTATAGGAGCGACGATCGACTTGTTCTTTACCGGTCCACCGACTGTCCGCCTTTTCTGTCCGCACCTCTCCGCGAACTCGAACAGCCGGGCCGTAGTTCTAAGCAGCCTTGTCCAGCTACTAAATCTGTCCGGGTCGGGAGTCCTGGTATCTGCGCCGTCGCCTTGTTTGACGGCGCAGACTACTCTTCGTTCTTCAGAGCTCCCTTCCGTTCCCGACGTTATTTCCTTTTCCGGTAAATTGTCTGTCTGCGTCTTATATTCTTTCTTGAGGGCTTCGTTTCTATCTATCTTTCTCTCTACACCCAGGAGCCTATTATACGCCTGGGCGTAGTTGTCAGGCAGCACCTCGTCTTCCTTTTTCCACAGCAAACCAGTCTCGTACCTCCCGTCTGGAAGTTGCCTCGTAGTGGCGTTCAATATTGACAGTGCTCGTTGATCTGCGTCGTTACTCGGGCGTCGAAGTTTTATGCCGATGGAGTCCAACTCAAAGTGTTGCTTTATTAACTTCTCAATGCTTTCTTCACTGTCGGCGGCTCGACAGTGGTTGACGAAACCGACCGACGTGGCGGCTATCCCAGTGCAACACCCGTGCAGGACCCAACCGAGCCCGGTGAGTGACGCGGCAGGTTCATTTCTCTTCCCTTTGAGTACCTTTCTTGACACTATCAAATCCCAGTTATCTTGGCCAATCAGGAGCGCTGGTTTCTCCTCTCCATACGAGAGCTCATCTAGTTTCCCCTTCAAATGGACGCAGTTCTCAATATCCCTCTTGTTAACGTGCTGCGGCGACAAACTCAGCTTTTCTACGGTGCGCACGCCCCTTAGAATCTTCTTGTCTTTCTTGTGCGCACCTTTAATTTTCAGGTTCATCTTCAGCGAGTCCTTCTTCTCAATTATTCTGCCACCGACGGTCTCCAGGACGAGAGGTACTTTCTCGCCGGTGGCTCCGATGCTCGCAGCGACGGCAGAGTCCAACAGCGACACCGTGGACCCTTCATCCAGTAACGCCAGGATCCTCTCTGATCCTTTAGGGCCGTAGACGTCCACAGGGATCATCTTCAAATATATCTTCGTTCCATCGGCCGTAGCGTATACTGGTTTCACGATTTCTTCTTCATTGCCCTTCCCTGGCTTCTCCCGCTGCGAAGATGGTGCCGTTGCCGTTGAGTTGGCAGGCTCCGAGTGCAGCATACTGTGGTGCGATCGCTTGCACCTCTTGCAGGGCGGCGCCCTGCAATCGTTCCTCAAATGTCTCCTGCGCAGGCAACGGAAGCATAGCTTGTTCCTCCTCGCTACCTCCCACCTTGCGTCTATGGAAGAGTTCCTGAACCTGACGCATTCAGTGATCCAGTGTTCTCCCCCACATTGGAGACAGTGCTTCTTAAAAGCTTCTCTGTTCGTCGCGATCGTTTCATATTCTTCATATTCCCCGTATTCCTCTTTCGCCGTATGCACAGGATATCTGCGTTCGGTTACCCGCTTCCTGTCGGGTGCTGTGCCCTCCGGCGGCGCGTACGTGCTGCACAACTCTGCTTCGTAGTCCAGGAACTTTTTCAACTTTACCAACTCTGGTTCTTCCTCGTAAGCGCGAGCGCGGCTGAAATCTAGCCAACGGTATCGCATGATCGGCGATAGTTTTTCGACGATACATTTGCTCATTTCGGGTGAGTGAAGATAGTGTGGCTTGTTCAGTGCACTTATCGTGGTCACGGCGTTGCTGATCTTGCCTGCGAAGATGCATACTTCTTTGGGCGTGTCCCCCGCTCTAGGTAGCTCCCTTAACCGTTGGAGCTCGGTCAGCGCCAGCTGATCTGGTCTGCCGAACCTTCTTTCCAGAGCGGTGACAACCTCGTCCGGATCCGAAGCGACGAACAGCAAGCTTCTCACTGCTTCCTTCGCCGGACCCTTGATGGACTTCCTCAGTCGCGCCATGTTGTATACGTCGGTGCACGATGCCTTGCTGTCTTCGTACGCCCTCTTGAACGGCAGCCAGTCTTCGTGGGAACCGAGAAACTCGGGAAGATCCCATAGCTTCGGCGAGTTCTGGTTTACCTGGCTGCTCTTCGTTGCGCTGACGATGGCCTCTGCAAGCTCCTTCAAATCACTTCTTTTTTCAGGTTGTACGTACGCGTGTTCGTTGTGTTCTTTCTCCTCGATGTAGGCGGCTGTGTGATCCACCCAGTTCTCGACGTGGGCAGACCTCTCAATTTCGAATTCTTCATCCAGCCCCTCTTCTGATTCACACTGCACCAGCTCTAGTTCCGTCTCCGCGACGGCTACTGCATTCTGTGCGACTTCCAATTGTTTTCTCTGTAGTTCCAGCCGGGCCTCGAGTTCCATTCTTCTCGTCGACTTCGTCGATCTCGCGGTCAATTTTCTTTGCGGTACCACGGTCTCTGCAGACGCGTACAGTGGGACTGCCGTGGCCTTCCCTCCATTGTTCTGCGACCTTGTGGTCCGCGACGAAGTCGCATTCCCATTCGGCGGCACGTTCTGTGCCTTTGTACTTACTGGATCGGGGCGCGCTGAGCGTGTGCGCACTGTAGAGCTGGTGGGCGGCGCGGTGAATACCGCGGCTTGCTCGGCATCTCGCGGAGCGGTGGGTGGCGCAGCCACGTCCCGGGCGCCTTGCGGCGCGGAGACGTGCGGAGCGCCGTGCGGCGCCGTGACGGTTGCCGTGGCGCGCGGCGCAGCCACGTCTCGGGCAATCAGAGGTGCGGAGACGTGCGGAGCACCGTGCGGCGCCGTGACGGTCGCCGTGGCAGTCGGCGTGGCAGTCTGCGCGGCTGTTCGCGGCGCTGCTGTGAGAGGGCGTCTGGCGGAGGTGGCGGCGGCGGCCGCGGCGGCGAGGAGCGGCGTGGCCTGGTGTGCGGCGATCAGCGGTGGCGGCGGCGGCGCTGCGGCGGCAGCGGCGGCGGCGGCGGCGGCACGGGTTCTGATTCCCGTCGATGTATCGCCGGATGCGGCGGTCGAACTAGTCTCCGTAGCTGGCGTATTCATGGACCAGTCCGACACCTCCGCAGACTCCTCCCTCTCGGATCGTGATCGCGTCGGCGGTGATCCAGATCGTACGATCGGCATTTTTCCAGGTCTTCTGTTCGGCTCCTATCCGGCTCGCAAGGACCAACAATTGTAATGAATTCCAGTTAGGAACCGACGGAGGACTGGTGGCTCCAGGACCTCCTTATCGACGGTGCTGGTCGTGCCCGGATTAAAACACCGATGGTTCACTGTTCACTCGTTCATTTATTCACCATAGTACGATCTGGTTGCCGACTGCGATGCAACGCAGTACTTTATACGGCTTAAGTACAAAATATTGATGTCACAACGACAGGCTCGGATGACGAGCCCGTGTGGAGGACTGACCAATCTCGTCCGTTTTGGGGCGGAGCTAAATTTCCCCTAATTTTAATCTACAATGTGATTGGTCAGCCCCCCTTACAAGAATAGGTTTTTATAACTCATTACCTTATATGGTCACGTTTTTCGCCGTTTCCAAGAAACGGCTTATCGCTTTCTAGGAAACGGCTTCTCGCCTCGTAGCGCCTAAGTTTAATAAAATCTACCTACTTCTTGTTTCTTTTCCCAGACCTACTGCTTATTTATCCTATTATGTTTCCCCACATTAAAACACCATAGTTTCCTCATTTATTTCCAAAAACCCTACTAATTACCCTTATCACAAGATTACCTGTTATCATAATACATCATTTAAGAGACTATTTCTTCCTAGTCACATACACAGTAACTTACTAACAATAATAATATACAAACAAATATGTTATCTCTTATCAGCTAACTATAAAACATATTAACAAATCTAAGTTATGTTATTAACCTAATTAGTCATTGTCAGCGATGTCGCCAACATAACATAAACAATTTTCATACAAAAAATAAAATTCTAAATGTACTACGTTTAGAACTGTCAAACGGTACTTCTTAGATTTGATGGACTGTGGTATATAGTCAAGTTTTGTCTTGTCACATCTCACCCTCTTGGACAGTTAGGGGTGAGATGTCTAACATTATATCACTCATTCGTCAGGTCACACATTTGTTACGTCTCATCCCTGATTCTATTGTCACCACACCAAAGAGTCAACATGAAAAGTGGAAGGTGACACTAATCGCTGGAGTGGAACACTCTAATAACAGTTGTTAGCTAACAGTTGCAGTTAACTGTTTCATAATCTAGAACTATAATAGAACTGTTTTGCATTACAACAAAACAGATATTATGTTAAATGAAAAACACACAGCGTTGGTTGAAGAAGCTGTCTTAAATTTTGCCTTGATTTAAAGAAAAGTATGTAGAACTCACCAGTTTCCATAGTCTGTGGTTACCTTTTGTTCTTTCACTGAAGCAGTAGATCGCTGACATCCATAATTTCAGCGGTCTGTCATCTGTCACTCATAGAAGTCTTCAAAAACTCACCGGCAAGCACCTTGCTGCAACGCTGTGTGTTTTTCATTTAACATAATATCTGTTTTGTTGTAATGCAAAACAGTTCTATTATGTTTCTTTCAAAACACACAGCGTTGGTTGAAGACCTGTTTGATATCTGCTGGTGAAAGAACATCCAAAAGATGTGGACGCTATGTGAATTAAGTATGTATGGAATAAATGAATATTGTCTGTATCCATTTGTACTGAAATAAAGTCAAAGATTATTATTAAAGAATAAAGGAATCTTAGTCTATTTTAATCTACCATGTGAAATTGCTCATTTTCTTGTTAAATATTATTAACAGATTCCTGTTATCTATTTGAAATTATTGAACATAACATGACAGTCAACACTCGGCATTCAAAATAAATAAATAATAATAATAACATCCAAAGCTAAGGAAAATGAATGATATTTAAGATAATTATTATCTTCATAATTATTCAAGAACTCAATTTATTATTAATAGTCTTACTAAAAGTTAATCAACTAAAAATTTAAAAATCTGAGTGCAATCAGATTAATTAAGACATAATCTGCCTATTGATTTTAAAATACAAGCCTGTATATTTGTTTAAACTTGAGAAAAGTTAATATAAAGTAAATCTTGGTCCAGGATCTTTTTCTCCCTATTACTCCATAACAGTAAAAATTTCTGAGAATGCATTTTCACGGAATTATTATTATTAATTCTTTAAAATAATTCCCAAATTTATATCAAATTCATTAATTCTTTAGTAGTACTATTGCTATGTTATTAATTATTGCCAATGTTTGAAACATTTCATTAAGCTAAAATGTTATTTTATTATTTGTAAAATTATATGGATGGCTGGATTAAATTTGCAATAACTAAAGTTAAAATGCACATGACCAATGGTTGATACTAATTAATTGAATTGAAAACATTTCCAGTCTCCTGTATTCACTATCTCAATAGTTCTTCCTTCTAGAGTCAATTCAAGTCAATCAGTCAAGAACAGCTAATTCTTTGATGCTCTCACAGATTATATAATATATGGAGGTGATTTGTATTAACATCTTAAAAGATGGATCTGGACAATTATAGATAGGGATGGATCTAATAGACAGGGTCTTTGTATCAGGATTAGCAACTCATATTACTGTAATAAATAAACTTATTATTCTATCAGCTTGTTCTCTTCTGTGCACGAAAATTTGATTGAAATTGACTTGAAGAGTACTTGGCTGTGCTTAACTGGACAAAGATTAGGATCAGTAAACAGCAGGATCAGTATTTTAAGTAACAATCATGACTACTGTAGCTTCCAGTATCCGTTTTAGATTCATACTTTGGCTACTAAGTTACAATCTAATACTCAATATCTTTATTGCTCTTCCATAAGTATTATTATAATACCCTATGTTCTTGTAAAATATCTAGCAATGTTAGGTCATCAAATATCTGCCTGATGCTAAAACAATACTTAGTAAATAATACTATACTTCTAGAATTATCACAAGATGTATTCATCGGAATCTGATAGTCAAAGGGAATAGTGTTTCGACACACACTTGTGCTATATAATTTAAATCATATTTTAAGTCAAGCCAGTTAAGAAGAAATTTTGTATCCCTTCGAGGTGTTTTTCTAGGTAATGGTTTTAGCTTCTTGTAGGTAGTGGTTCGATATAAAAAGATATTGCACTGGTAAAAAGGTTTTTAGAATATAAATTCTTTATGTATTTATTTCACAGTATGTAGATATATCTTAACCCAGTGGTGCTTTAAACTATATCCTCAACTAAGTATAGTTTGGTTAAAATCCTAACTAAATCTTTGAAACAAATGATTTATACCATAAATATTACATCATGATCTGCTTTATAATAAATATAAATCTTATTCAACTGCTATTTAATAGCTCTCTCTATTGGGCATCATGAGTGCTCACCCCCCCCCCCCCCCCAACTTTCCAAATTACAGGTTGGCGATCTGTGAAGGACACTGCCTGTCATCAAGTTTATACGATTTTTTAACTGATGCTGTATCAGCTCTAACTGCTCCTGTCTTGACTTTCGAGACTGAGTTTAGTGGGGGGTCATATATGTAGGCTCCTTCGGCTGAGCTCAAATTATTAAACATTCGGGGTATATGACTGGGTGGAGGGTACTGTTGTAGTCGATATTGCCACTATCGATTAAATGTATCGCAGAATAGCCAAGCCATCATTTCAGTCCCAAATGACGTAATGTCGCACAGCGGCCGACACTTTGGACGCGAAAACGTCTACGTCGGGGACGCCCCACCTTTAAGTATAGCCTCCGAGGCCGGGGGCAAGAGGTGCCATTCCGGCAAGTTTCTTTTCCTCAATAAGCGGTTGGCTATGCCATATACCTCCCCGAGAGGTAAGCCGCTGATAGGGTGATACTTAGAATATCAAAGACGACCAAAGAGTGCGAGTGAACAACACTTTATGCAGTTGTTTTTTCCTGACAGGACATCACAAGTCTGTATGTTTTCAAGAAAGTTTGTAAGCACTCCATTTAAAGTTTTAGAAACTCACACAAAGACAATTCAAATTTGGCATAATATCATAGCAAATGTCGGGTAGTCTTTAATATTCAGCTGATTTCTTAGCTTTATCAGTTTGCAAGTCAGGTTTAAGAGCCCTTATAACCATGTTTAGCTTGTTTCTCAAACACCCAACCAGTGTTCTGTTGTTCTATCGAATTTAACTGTATGCACCCTTATGACTGGCTGTTAGGCTGTTTTCTGCTGCATAATACGGCAAACATTTCTTTCATTCTTTCAAATGCCATGCTTTCTGGTATTGTTGCCAAGCTTCTGACAGGAGTAGTCTGCCTATGTGGGATCTCCACCTTGGGTCTGCAGTGTCTGTGGTCAACTAGTGCGTTACACGCCTTTCATATAGCAGAACTAAACTGTGGTCTAAGGCCTCTTGCCACCACATAAACTGTAGGCAAACCAGTGGAGCAACCTTCTGTGACGGTCTGCCCTGCTTATACTTTATGGACCCTTGGAGTGGTCATGGTAACAAAATAAATTTGACTTTGTAATAATATCTTTAAAATTCACTTTTTAGAGAGCATAGCCATTGGTAACAGTGTCCCAAAGAAGGCTTAAGTAGTTTATCTCCTGAGTGGGGACTAGAATTAACTTGCCACCCCAGCTTTGTCACAAATACTACAGTCAGTAACATAAGACCTAGGAATTGACTAATCCTGGTGTACTAACAAACAATTGTCCATTAAAACATAAATCTGGAGACCACAGGTGCGCAACATCTGTGCCACTGAGTTTGGTACCACTACAAAGCAATGTAATGCTGAAAAGGCAAAGGGTAGTGTGGCAAATAACCACATCTCATTCTGTCTTTTTATTTAATTGTTATACTTATATAACTTCTATTATAAATATTTTAAAAATAATCTTTAATTTATTTGAATAATCTTAATTACCAAGCTATATGACTATTACTTTATTTTTATTACTATTATTGTTATTCTTTTTTTTTTTTTTTTTTTTTATCGCTGCTCCTTTGGATGGCTTTTGCTAAAATCTGAACCATGGCATTGCTGTTTATGATCTGAACTTTGATCAGTCTTGGATTAAGAATCTTATTAGTTTTTGTAAAGGAAGAATTAAATATTTCTGTAGCAAACTTTAAATTTATTAGTGTATAACTGGGTATAATATATTAAAATCTATTAAAGCCACCGTAACTTTTGACTATCTATCTTTTATAATCTGGTTTCTTATATATTCACTTGTTCTGTAACATACTATTTGCTTAATATTATTTTCAAAGGACTTGAGAATAGAATAATTTTGCTTAAACTAGGTAGTAACTCTCCCAAAAGGAGTGAGGGAATATTTCTTTGGGTTCGCCGCAGCCCAATCAATGAGTCCTTACAGCCCTTCCCAAGTAACTTAGTCTACCTGGCTAAAACTCCATCAGCACAGGCTGTATGTGGTCTTTAACAGTGACATGACCGTATGTGGTCTAATTAAAGTGATGTACTTGTAGTAATTGATTAAAATGATGTAATTGAGTACATCAGGTACAGCTAAGGATTACAATAGCAGCAGTTTCTTTTCCATGCCAGAGAATTAAACTGGTGCAGTTGTCTTATTACCTCAAGACATACTCGTCTTAGTTTTAGGGATGATGATATGATTATATTCAACACTAAAATACCTGGTTGTAAAATTTCATTCTGTTTAGACCCTACTGGGTTGTGTAAAAGACAGTAATGCATCTTAACTGTACTAGCAATAAAAGGGTTACAAATTTCTTGAATAAAATTCTGAATTATATCAGTAATTTACAGAAAAAATTGTATCATGTAACCAAAAATAAAACTTACTTGATTCATCAAATTGTTGAAGCGTGGGTGCTTAATGAGATATAAACAAGACCTTTATATTATTATTTTTTGGTTGTAGGGGCGCGGTGCCTTCTTCCTCTCAGGATAAAGAACTTCCTTCTCCATTAACTTCAGAATGGAGTTCGGTTTCCACCGATTGGCGGTGAATGCACCGGTAACCTCATTATGAGAGCTTTTGCTCTTTATCACACCAATATGATTACTCATTATCAAAAACGCAAAATACACTTAATGTGAGCACTATTAATTACTCACTTAACACATAAAAATGTATTACTTTCAATTAAAAACTACGAGAGAAAAATTTTCCATACGCTCGCGGCAAAATTTTTTGACGCTATGAGTGACAGATGACAGACCGCTGAAATTATGGATGTCAGCGATCTACTGCTTCAGTGAAAGAACAAAAGGTAACCACAGACTATGGAAACTGGTGAGTTCTACATACTTTTCTTTAAATCAAGGCAAAATTTAAGACAGCTTCTTCAACCAACGCTGTGTGATTTGAAAGAAACATAATAATATATTGCGTTTTATCTAAATCTATAAATGAAGAAACTGACTGACATATCAATGCAGAAACCAAACTGCTGGGTCTGGAGACTCCAAATTTAGCACATAGGTTCCTTATGGGGTCTAGGGGTGCACTAAGAAAGGATTTTTCAAATCTCACCCTTTAAGTCGGTGAAACGGGGTTCCACCAATAACAAATAAAAAAATATGATAAAGGGTTCTTATAGATCTGTCACTTGGCTAATTTTTACCCTAACACCACGCGGGCGAAGCCGCAGGCGGAAGCTAGTGTGATATAAAATACTAGCGGACCCGACAAGCAGAACGATCTGCCCGATAAAGCAGTGCCATCTACCGGGTCTCAGACCTACCGAATTTAACCAATAATAAATAATAGGTATCTAACCAGGTTTTCGGCACTTCGTCGCTTTCTAATTTTTTTTTTATTTTTATTTTTCTCTGCGTAAGAACCATCCTCGTACTTAAAGGAATATTTAAAAAAAAGAATTAGCGAAATCGGTCCAGCCGTTCACGCGTGATGTCGTGACAACGGAAAACGGGTTTCATTTTTATATATATAGATTTGATAAAACACAGGTACTCGTCCAATCGTCACGTTCACTCGTGTTTAAGAATGATTATCGGTGAGAAGGTGGCAGTGGAATGAGCCTCCATATGGTTAGAAACCTTAAAGGTACAACAATTCCGACCGACCCTCTCTGCATGGTGTATCCGAGCTGATTCCAGTAATAACTATGGTAAAATCGTTTGAACACACGGAAATTAGCAGAGGAAAGACCTAATATAATAAATATTTAATATCAGGATGACCGAGCTTTGCTCGGTATTTTTTTTTTAATTACATTTTCTAAAAA
The DNA here is from genome assembly GCA_936450015.1 of Meganola albula. Lineage (NCBI taxonomy): Eukaryota > Metazoa > Arthropoda > Insecta > Lepidoptera > Nolidae > Meganola > Meganola albula. The sequence continues at coordinate 5,707,068 of OW388169.1, read as the reverse complement.
TGATTCCTAGCTAGATCAATTTATCGCCCCCAAAACCCCCTAATATTAAATTTTATGAAAATCGTTGGAGCCGATTCCGAGATTCCAATTATATACAAGAATTGCTCGTTTAAAGGTATTAGATATAAGTCTCTTATGAGCTCAAAGGTCTAAAAGTTCCTTCTTAACAGCCCGATCCTCGAATCTAGAGCTCTCTAGCAACGTGTTACTGGTGCAAGTGCATCTACATGTCTGCCCTGATAAGGCAAAAGGCGGCTACGTACAGAAAGTTGATTTCGAGTAAAATGCAAATAGGTAGGTGTGGGTCACCCTAAAAAATGTGCATTTAGCTGTTAAATAGCTTACGATATCTCGGGAACGAATAAACTTAGAAATATAATTCCAAGATGGATAGATGCACAATCGTTTACTTAGTATGCTGGTTATAATAACTCGTTTAAAAATTTATTGTACTGACACACATAATTTAAATACTAGAAATAATAACGATCTTGTAGCACATCATACTCGACTCCACGAAATCAGTAACTCTTTTATGGGGCAGGGTATACGTTTCTACAATAAACTTCCAAATAATATTAGGGGAATGACTATTAACAAATTTAAAATAATTATTAAATCTACGTTATGTAAGAAAGTGTATTATAAAATTTCAGAATATCTAACAGATAAAAACGCTTGGAATTAAGTCGCTCTAATTCAACACAATAAACAAACAAAATGTTATACATAATATAAGTACTTTATTTAAAAAAGAAAAAGCCTAATGAGTTTTTTTGGCAGTGTTTCTCAGAGTAGTTGCCAGTCGATCACTGCACGGTAGGAAAAGAAATTGGACTATTTTTAAGTAGACTCGCGTCTCAAAAAAAATAAAGCATATTATTTTCATTTCATTTCATTTTCGTAAAAATGACGTTCAGCCGCCTTCTTCCATATCACGGCAGATGTGTACAAATACAACTGAAAAGCTGCCAGTTCTGAAGTATGTACCTCACAAAACACAACTTTCTCCAACTTTCACTCATTGTCTGCAAATGTGATATCTAGTTCAATATTAAATCAATCACAGTAGGCTCCTGCAACTGATTCATAAGATACCTACCTACAGTTTGTGCCGCGCTCGAGCGCGGTGGTCCAGGACCCCAATTTTCGTATTTGAAAGAAAGAAAGAAAGAAAGAAAAACATTTATTTGACAACGACAGGACACACAAAATTAAATAAAAAACCAAGAAACACATAGATAGAGAAAGAGAAAAAAAAAACAAACATAACAACAATTAAAAACAAGAGTAAGTGTGACCTATCAGTGTCAAACATGGACATTGCTCAGTAAACGCTCTGAGTGCCTACTAGAGGCGTCCCACAGCACTGATTTTCAGCAATGTCCATATTCCCATTTCAGACATTTATCCCTAATATTTCCAAAATCAGTCCATAATTAACGGAGAAATCGGCGAACATTCATGAAAAATACATACCCATAGAACAAATAGTACCTACCCCTTCTTTCTCAGAAGTCGGTTAAAAACTTAACGCCCCTCCACTAAACGTCACATTTACTAAAGGGAAGTTCAGTTTTTAATGTGTGTGTGAAACGAAATACCACATTTCTTCCCTTTAGGGGTTGAATTTTGCAAAATCCTGAAACATATATTTACATATTTAACGCCAGGAATACTCCTGCAGAGTTCTCATTAAATTGATCACAAACTTAGTTTCTTCATACAAACTTTGGTAGCTCGTTTCACCTTCTTAGGGTGAGTTTTAAAAAACCCTTTCTTAGTGCACCCCTAAACCCAATAAGGAACCTATGTGCCAAATTTAGAGTCTCCAGACCCAGCGGTTTGGGCTCTGCGTTGATATGTCAGTCAGTTTCTTCTTATAAATATTTAAAGGTTAGAAGACAAATGTCGAAAATAAATTGCGAATGTTGATTGAAAACTAATTTTCGTGTTCTCAGAATCCCTTGTTACAGATACATATCGGGACCCAGGGGCCTCGACTCTCCCGCATTAGACATTATCTCTAATAGACATAATTATGTCGAAAATAAATAAGGATTTCATTAGTATTGTGACGTTTTTTCGACATTTGCCTATTAGAGTTAAATGTCTAAAGCGCGTCCCGTCTTTTTTAAGTATGTGCACCTCTTTCTTTCTTATGACACTGGTGTTCGCGGCGTATAATTCACAAAAGTTGTTACTTTTTTTATTGGGATTGCTCACAGATCATTAAAATTGCTGCTCTGTGGGAATGCCTAGCATTTAAATTTCGAATCATTACAAACTCCGATGTTCAATTTGTTTCATCTTCAATTAAAACCTCATTAAGCCTCTTTATCGTATAAATCTGTCAGTATCTGTCATCATGAGCGTTGTTTACAAGTAGAATGGAATGCACTCGCGGTCGCGGGCAATGATCGAGTGGGTTGTGGCTACGAATACGATTAATCTCTTGTTATCACTCGACCTTAGATAGAATCGCCACTTGACCGACGCTTCGCAAAACTAGTAGTCAATTGTATACCGATGTGATTGACCTAACTATAACCGGTTTTAATCATTCTGACATAATCTAATCGCACCGAGCTCACCAGCCGACGCGCTCCGAGCTCTAGCGAGGGCTCACGGAAACATCCGAACGTTGACAGTCCGTCACTCGTCAGAACGGCACACTTCTGGCTATGTACTTTACATAGGTGCAGTACGCCGCGCGCCGGTAACTACTAACTAGCTTCGTGCATTCAAATTTGGAATTGCATACGGACATTCTTTTTTATTGATTCGCAATTGTTTACGTATTTTTTAATAGTGTTGTGAACGCCGTGTAAGGGACAAGGGGCGGCGTTGTCGATTGTTAACGATTTCCACTCGATTTTTCAATACACGTGTGTTTACGTAGCTCAATAAGTCAATGACTTTACATGACATACATTTAGTTTGTGTACTGTAGAGTTTCTTGCGGACGTTTTTTATCATATTACTCTAATTAATTGTTTTACAATCGTTATCTTTCGCGTTACGGTGCATTGTGCGCGTTGTTTGGTTGTTATTATCAGTGGATCTTGATATCGAGGCAACATCCTTGGGTTCGCAAACAATTGTGTGAATCTGTTTTTGTCGTGTTTTTGTTTGGCCTTATCACGTTAATTGTTTAAATTATATCCCTGTTAGTGTAAGCTTTTTATGCTTCCTTATTCTGGGAATATAAATTGTATAGCTATTTAAAATGTTTCGTACTTAATTCATTCAATTTTGTAAAAGTAATCTAAAATTATATACTTAAAATTCGTATTTAATAAGAAACCGTCTTAGATTATCTGCTACTTACATTACCTTGGTTAGTTAAAGATTTAAATAATAATATATAAAATTGTATTTTTTTTTAAATCGATGTGCAATGTAATAGCACCGTAATTCTAAACTTTCTCGCGCTAAACATCGGCGATTTGCGGAAAAGTCCGTCCCGTCCACGTCACGTCACTATGACGTTCCATTTTCAAATTTCATTTCATCATTCTCCAAACAATCGAAGATGCGCGCGTTTCATGGACACGTCTGCATTTTATTTATAGACGAGAATGTTTGATTTGTACAACGACGTAGTTTACCTACATATCTACTGTCGCGGAATGTACATTATATACCATCTTGCACTATGTACTGCTACAATATACTCAGCGTCTGTGTGCGTGCCAACGTAATGAGCGGTTCTATGTGCTAAGAAACAGTAAAAAGTATGGCGCGAACGCTCTAAGGGGCAACGTCGCGTGCGTTCGGAGGCCTTGCTGCGGTGAAAACAATACTCTTTACGTACTTTTTAAAACATATTTACCTATTTATTTGATTACTATTCGTATTTCTATGTCCATTAGATTGATTTTTCTCTACAGAAACATTTTTTCAGTCAGAAATAAGTTTTTCAGTATACTTAGTGCATGCGAACTAGAATATCGCCGTATGCACTATTGAATGAAATCCTCTTAGAATTTTAAGACATCAGTCATATCACATTTTTCATAATAAACATTACTTACAGTCATCGAAACACTTAGGTAAAATAAAAATCTACATACCAAAAGACAAATCAATACATCAATGATAAAAAAACAAACAATGCTACGAAAATAGCCAGTGGGATGAAAAAATTGTAACCGAAGTTGACCTTTTCGAACGCGTCTCGCTACAGCATGGCCAGCTGACGCGACGTTGCCACACTTCCTGCGTTGCCTCGTTGAACACGCTTATCGCCTCTAATCCCACGTATTATAGGACAATATCGCGTAGCAACTGCAGTATATAAAGGATTTAGGACGTTTCACGGTGTAAGCCGCTTCCCGCGCGAAAAATTCGAAATGTTTTATCAGTAGTAGTCTGTGACGCGTGACGTGTAGTAAATTTTTCTTTTATGACTTAAATAATAGTATTTTGTCGTTTAGTAGGAGTGTTATACAAACCAAAGTGCCCAAAGTCTAGTGTTTTTATAAATGTTGTTTATTTTTAAAAGTGTTTACAAACGACTCTACAGTGTAAAAAAGACGTATGAAGAAGTTTTAGTACTTAGTTTAAACTTTTAAATCGAATAGAAAGTGTGAATTTCATATAAATCGTACAAGGATCAAAAGAAGTTAAATCTGTGATTAAAAAATCATACTGTCGCCGAGAACCGCCAATAAATTATTAAAAAAATATTATATTTAAATACAATCGAAGGACCAACCGATTTCTGTGATAAAACGGCAACGTCTCTAATTCTAACTTCAGAAATAATAAAAACTGACACAGAAGAGTCTTAAAGGGCCAATACAAATAGTGTTGTGATGAATTAACCGCCGAAATTCGAAAAAGGAATCCAAACTATTTATTTCCTGCTGGAATTTGAATAAAGAACTCAATCGAAGGATAATAAAACGATGCAACGGTAACAGCGGTATGCCGCGGTGACAAGGTGGCCTATATGCCGGTGGCTTTGGGCTCGCTCGGCGGCGAGGGCGAGTACCGGGAGTACAGCCATATCTCGCCGCATCCACACCTGCAGTACCATGAGTACGCGCCGCCGCCGCCGCCGCCGGTGTACCATCCTGTGCCAGACCCATATTTTAGGTAAATTTATACTTTTTAATAGCCAATTTGCAAGGCAAGTGGCTTTAGTGGCTTGTATTCACTAGGACTTAGTGTTAAAAAGCGTCGAAAATGGGTGAGTATACAGATGACCGGCATGGGCCGTGGTTAGTGAACACCCATTAGATGCCGGTCTACCATCCTATATTTTAGGTCAATTTATACTCAGTAATAGCCTATTTGCTACTGGCGTGTATCAACTAGGGGCTAAGGTTTAGAGTTTAAAAGCGTCGAAGGACAGCTTTAAACAGTTTTGTTGGAGCTGCGGAAGAGGAATGCTGCTATACAATGTGTAGAGCAACTTCTCTTTCGTATAACTACAGTAATATAATATAGTACTATACGGTGTAGCACGGCTGCAGGACATTTGAAGAAAGCATTAATTCACTCTGGGTAGGACGCCAGGTCACTGTTAGGAGGGCACTAGTCTATTCTGGGAATGGCACCAGATTGAAGACCTCAGTTTGTTTGAAAGGCACCAGTCCATTCTAAGGAAGGCTCCAGTCCTTTCTGGAGAGCTCTTCATGTGTTTTATAGTGGGAACAATAATTCTAACTGCTATATGCTGAATTACTATATAAGTTTCACAATTTAAGAAGTAGCCAGCCTTTGCGCATGACGCTCGATCCCAGGTTATGTCCACTCACCTTGTGTGAGTTATTCTATGGCTGAAATGCCTGAAGCTCATCTGCATTGTCTCTAAAAATTGCACCTAGCGTGTGTGTGTATAGATTAATTTCTCAACACTTAGCGACTGCGCGCTACTCAACTTGAGGGGTTGATGAGGTAACAAGGACGAGGTACTCCTGTGGACCTCGTCCCCATAACAAGGACGAGGTACTCTCGAGGCCTCCTTCTCGTCCCGAATGAATCCTGCCAAAATGCCGAGTCAAGGCAGGCCGGCCGACCCGTAGGACAGTTCGGTAAATGCAGTAGCGAACACCAGAGGGTCTTTCAACGGAATAGCAATCGCATTACAACTCATAATACGGCAGCTGGACTGTGAAGACCCTTGGGGTTTCTTGGGTTTCTTGAACGGGAATTCCACATACTTCTCCCCCCGTGGCCCACTCGGGGCTAGAAGATGCGTAAAGGGTCCGTAATTGTGATATTATTTTAACTACCACCCAAAAATCATTAGGGAATATGCAAATAAAGTATTGAGTAAAGCATTTCCCACAGCCAAAAAAGGTCTCAACGCGATACGATGAGAAGGGTTTAAAAGATATCAATGTGCGACAGTGATTTTTAGAACATTCACATATTACTATACTACGCCATCGAATAGTAAACTATTAATTTTCTAAGAATTTCACCTCAGCGCCTATCGCGGCTACTTTATACGGTACAGATGGGTGGTTTAGGTAAAATATATAGATTAAAAATAATTTTGCATGTCTACCTTAGACAAAATAGGCTGACCAATTAGCATTTAAGACCTTTTTGTACCCTGTTTTATGTGAAATAAATGAATTTGAATTTGTATAACTATAACTAAAATAGCTCATACGAACAGTTTTCTTTATTTGATAGTTTAGAAAACGTACATTTTACTTACTGAGAATAAATTCAGAATGTATGTTACGCATCGGCTTATAACCTACCGATTTTTCCATGATTTCAGTCTGGAATTTCAGACCGAAAAAACGATTTTTGGTACAAAGCAGTAAAAATAAATCGATTTTAATGGACACCTCTATCAATTTCGCATTTAGACGTTCGAGACCACTGGATAAGATTCGCCTCCTTTACGTATGTGACCTAAAATATAACCGGAAAAATGCAGATGATTTTCTCACGTCCCGACGCCCTAAATCTAGAATTGTCCGGCAACGTCCTGAGCTCACCTTTGTCCTCACATGGGGAGCCCTCAAGGCAGTTGTCATAGTATTTGATCAGTTCGACCGTCTTCAGACGGCTCACCGAAAACTCCAGTGGGTTGATAATTGGGTTAGGTCATATGCAAAATGGGTGATTTTCACCTATACCTACACTTTTGAATAATAGGCGTGAGCGCTATGGAATTTATCTATTTATGTTAATAAATCTATGCAGTGGGTTGCTAAATTTATGTAAATACAAGTAACGCCATCTATTGGAATAACTGTTAAAATGAGCCGACGCGTGCGCTTGTTAAAACAATGCGGAATGGGGTTAATGCGAGCTTGTGTGCCAAAAACTATTGTTTGAAAATAATATGAATGACAGTACATGACAGAAAATACTATAGGTATGTGGAATCTTGGAAATTAACTAAACGTGGCTTTCAACCAATTTTGGAATAAAATTATAAAAAATATGTTAGCTGCATGCAGGATCCAAGATAGTTTACGATCCTGACTTACAGGAGTATTAGTAGTGGGATTGTGGTTGGTTAAGACCCAAATAAATAATTAGTAGATAAAAAAAAAATCTCGTACATTATAACACACACGGTCATCTGGTCCCAAGCTAAGCAGAGCTTGTGTTATGGAAACCAGATAACTGGTATATACTATACATATAATACTTTTCTTTTGTAAATATAAACTTATAGTAGATATTTAGAGACAGACTCGACACAAACACAAATGTTCGTCAATAATGTTTGTCTCGGATGGGAATCGAACCCACGACCTGGGGCGTGAAAAGCAACTATCTTACCGATCACGCCACCGGCCGATCGGCCGGTCGATAGTATCGATAGATGCTAGATGTCAGAGTCCTGACAACACTATTTCACGCAAATTTAATTTTTAAGTGATGTGAATTTCTGAAAAAGTTGAACGAGGTTCTATATTTAAATGTAGTGATGATTATTATTATCTGTGGTTGTGTGTATATCTTCTATCTATATTTAAATAAAAATCATTGCACTTTTCGTTGTAATTTTATAACTCAAAAACGGGCTTACCTATTATTCAAACCAAATGTTTAGGCATTGTTCGGACTATTTAGTAGATGGTTTATGTGAAGTTTGCACAAAATCGGTTGAGCGGTTCTTTATTATCACATTTTTTGTAAATTCTTGAGTGGCCTGAAGCTACCCGGGCGAAGCTGGGGCGGGCCGCTAGTCTTTTATAAGTATTTTTTTTTATTGAATAAAGACATTTAACTTTTATATTATTTAATGTGTAGTAATTAATACCATAAGACATCAGAGCAGCGGTGACGCAGCGGTATCAGCCTCGCCTTTGAAATATAAGTCGCGGTTTCGTTTCCTGGTCGTGCCCACACATCTTTGTGTGAATTGTTACATCGCCGCTGCTCAATATCGATGAAATAAAACGTCGTGAGGAAACCGGCATGATGTCCAAGATAAACGTTTACAATCCACACACGCTCGCCAAGTGCGGGTTGGTGGATGTCACATGTTCTCGTATGGATTAGTTCTTAGACGGTTTTTCACTATGTTTACCTTCAGCGATATTGAGCAGTGTCGATGAGACTGCCCAAACAAAGATGTGTGGGCAAGACTGGGAATAAGAGAAGATAGAGAGAAGATGTATAGATCTTCAAATAGCGAGGTCGATATAGGCTAGTTTGTTGCCACAATAATAGTAATATAGTGGGACATTAACACACACGGCCATCTGCAGGCTAATTCACGTAATTCAATAAGTTTAGTTGCAGTTAAGTTTCGATCAAAACAGCCCTTTTCGTATTCTCGTAATCCTGACAATCAGAGACGCTCGCGTCAATTTCGCGTCACGCAAGCGCTTTAGACTAGATAAGACAGCTAAATTCAACAAGAATACCATTTCGCACTAAGACGTAAACTTAATTGCAACTGCACCGCAACTTGATCGGAGCGTCAAGAAATTACGTGAATTGGCCTACTGATCCCAAACTAAGCAGAACATGTACTATGGAAACCAGATAACTGGTAATATACTACATATAATACTTTTCTTTTGTAAATATATACTTAAACTAGCTGCCCCAGCGAACTCCGTACCGCGTATTTATTAAAAAATAAATGTTCACTTAGGGGGATGAAAAATAGATGTTGGTCGATTCTCAGACCTACTGAATATGCATAAAAAATTTCATAAGAATCGGTCAAGCCGTTTCGGAGGAGTATGGCAACGAAAACTGTGACACGAGAATTTTTATATAGATAATTACACCCAGACATGTTTATCACACAAATGTATGTCTCGGGTAGGAATCGAACCCACGACCTGCGGCGTGGAAAGCAAGTATCTTACCAACAACACCACCACAATTGCCCGTCTAATTATCAATATCCGGATGACCGAGCTTTGCTCGGATTTTTTTTTAAATGACATTTTCTAAAAATGATTTCTAGCTAGATCGATTTATCGCCCCCGAAATCCATAGGGGGTTTCGGGGGCAATAAATCGATGTAGCTAAATTTTATGAAAATCATTTAAAGATATAAGATTATTATTACACCTAATATTGAACCGAAAGACAATTTATTACCGTGATAATATGTGACCTCCATTTTTGACCTAAAATTACATGATACATACAAGCCATCCCTTAACAATATAATGATTGATTGACTGATTGATTGATTGATTATCTATTCCAGGCGGCACGCACCATACTTCGGCCAGCCCGATTACAGAGTTTACGAGCTCAACAAACGGTTACAACAGAGGACAGAGGTAAGAAAACCTATCAAATGCTTAGTTTTGACGTGACAACGTCTTATAAATTGGTTTGCCGGGTGACACTTCAAGAAACTGCGTTACGCTCCGCTCACGTTATGCGCTCACAATGAGAGCGAGTGAGAGAGGCACGCGTCCCTTCCACTCGGGCATGGTTAGCCCGCCTAAGAGCGAGAGAGACAGACATAAAAAGTGAAAGGCACGCGTCCCTTCCACTCGAGCACAGTTAGCCCGCCTAGGAGCGAGATTCTTTGTATAAATTAATGTTTTAAATATAATTCTTTGTATAAATAAATGTTTTAAATTGTTACTATTATTTCATATGTTACGAATGAATATTCACATTAAAATTATTTTACCACTCAAAGTCGTTGTCACGTAAAACTTTCGCCCGTATACCGACTTAGAAACGTTTCAGACTTTGAAACCTCCAGTTGAAGTTTGAAGTCAGTAATAATTGTGATTAATATTTTTGGACGTCAAATACCTCGGTCCACCCGTGAACATGAAGTCTGAAAAGACTTTGAAACGTCGGGATCTAAAATCTAAAATAAACCGCGATAAAATCCGTTAAAAAGTAGTTTTATTTCAATGTGTGATATTCGCGTAAATCTAAGACAATACTAAATAGATACTAATGATTTGTCTGCCTATCAGTGGTCACTAAGAAAGTTTTCCTTTTCTTATCTATTTAAATAAAAATGAAACCCGTTTTCCGTTGTCACGACATCACGCGTGAACGGCTGGACCGATATCGCTAATTCTTTTTTTAAATATTCCTTTAAGTACGAGGATGGTTCTTAGGCAGAGAAAAATTAAAAAAAAATAATTTAGAAAGCGAAGAAGTGCCGAAAACCGGGTTAGATACATATTATTTATTATTGGTTATATTCGGTAGGTCTGAGACCCGGTAGATGGCACTGCTTTACCGGGCAGAACGACGTCTGCCGGGTCCGCTAGTTTGTAATACATAGAATTTGTTGTATTAACTAGTAACGTTATGTTTCCAGGACTCAGATAACCTGTGGTGGGACGCTTTCGCGACGGAGTTCTTCGAGGACGACGCGACGCTTACACTCACATTCTGTTTAGAAGATGGACCTAAAAGATACAGTAAGTCTGTTTCTACATGCAGGAAAACATTTTATCCAGTTCGCAAACTTTGAGAGGATAAGATCTATCTTCTTCTTCTCTTCTAAATATATAAAAGGATGTATTTTTAATTTGAAAACCCTCGCGGATCATCCTTGGTAGATATCTGTGTTATTGAACGTGTAGGTACCTGTGTTATATCAAATATTTTATCTAAATATATATAAGAAGAAACTGACTGACTGACATATCAACGCAGAGCCCAAACCGCTGGGTCTGGAGACTCTAAATTTGGCGCATAGGTTCCTTATGGGATCTAGGGGTGCACTAAGAAAGGATTTTTCAAAACTCACCCTAAAAGGGGTTGAAACGGGGTTCCAAAGTTTGTATGGAGAAACAAGATTAGTGAGATCAATTTTGCGGGCGAAGCCGCGGGCGGAAGCTAGTATAATATAATATTCTGGGACATTAACACACACGGTCATCTTTGTTTTTTTTATTCTGTAATAGGCTTGCGCTTGACTACCACTTGCCAGATGTTAAGCAATGATGTAGTCTAGTATACACCTATTAACTCGTGATTACGAGTGATTTTCGGTGAAAAGGTGGCAGTGGAATAGGTTTCATATGGTTAGAGACCATAACGGAGCAATAATTTTGACCCACCCTCTGAAATGGTCGGCTTTGTCTGGTGGGTGGTCATTAACCACGGCCGCAGCCTGCCACTAGTTAACTACCAGTAAAATTAATTACCAGTTAGTTGTCACCTGATTTGCACCACCCGGGGACCACGTATGGGATTCAGATAATGGGTGCACTCCCACAGACGAAGATGACAAAGCCCCCAAAATCTGAATCTGAATCTGATCCCATACTAAGCAGTAGTAATGCATTAATTAGCATTAACATTAATTGTTAGCATGCGAATACTTCATTCGCATTTTACAAATTAAATGTAGTTGAGAAATTCTGTGGCATATGAAATGAATTTAACACTCGCTTTATACCTACTTCCTTAGCATGCACATTACACAATTATACCGGCCGCGACCGATGGCATGCTTTCTCTGTCGCACACAACAACGTAGTATCTGTCTATTTCACGTTATCTTGATTGACATCGATCGCGAGTAGAATTATGAGCTCTTTAATTCTCATATTAAAAAAAAAATTGGTTGTTTGTAAAGTAGGTTTACGATCGAGATGTTTACGTGATAACGTCTTATTGGTGATATAAGTTTTTGGGAAGTAAGGAATTAATATTGTTGCCGCTAGAGTGAGAGAGACGGAAGATCGGTCCACTCACTCGAACGCTATGCCAGCCTCCGCTCGTGAGGATTCCGCGTGACAAGTTTCACGGATTGACTGGCAGCGCTCGAGATGAGACGGGAGATCGGTCCGTCTCTCTCTCGTTATACCTGCGATCGCGCTCGTGAGGTTTTGGTGTGACACCATGTCACCCGACTAAAACGATTTTAAAGACGTTATCACGTCAAAAAAACATTACTTCATTATTATGAATTATCGTCATATTAGCAATAGCAATTAGCATGCTAAGACTCATGAATGAATGATTTCGCGTTATTTACCATCACTAGTACTAATGCAATGTATTTACATCCACAGCGATAGGAAGGACATTAATACCTCGCTACTTCAGAAGTATATACGAGGGCGGTGTCTCAGAGTTGTACTACACGATGCGCCAGCCTAAGGAGTCCTTTCACAACACTAGTATTACACTCGACTGTGACCACTGTACCATGGTCACGCACCATGGGAAGCCTATGTTCACTAAGGTACGTTACACCACAGATAATAATAAAATAATAATAATAACATTCTAGGATATTAACACACGCAGTCATCTGATCCCAAACTAAGCGGAGCTTGTACTATGGAAACAACTGGTAATATACTACATATAATACTTTTCTTTTGTAAATACATACTTAAATATAGATAATTACACCCAGACACAAGACAAAAAGACATGTTCACCACACGAATGTCCCGAACCCACGACCTGCGACGTGATAAGCAAGTGTCTTACCGACCACGCCAATAATTCCCATACTAAGCAGAGCTTGTGCTATGGAAACCAGATAGCTAAACTATACATATATTGTTATTTTTTGTAAATATTTATACTTATAATAGATAATTACACCCAACAAATATTTGTAGACCGATTTTATTCCTTTTTTTGAATAATTGATTTTGCACAAGCTTAAAAATCCCCATAACACTCTCCAGGTGTGCACAGAAGGTCGCCTGATCCTGGAGTTCACATTCGACGATCTGATGCGCATCAAATCCTGGCACCTCGCAGTGCGAGCACACCGGGAACTGATCCCGCGCCAGGCGGTACACCCGCCTGACCACCTCGCGTTAGACCAGCTCGCGAAGAACATCACGCGCCAAGGGATCACCAACTCCACGCTTAACTACCTCAGGGTAACTATTTATCTTTTTTTGTTTTCTAGGTTCTCCAACAAGGTATTCAATAATAAATAATAAATAAATAAATATTCTGGGACATAAACACACACGGTCATCTGGTCCCAAGCTAAGCAGAGCTTGTGTTATGGAAACCAGATAACTGGTATATACTATACATATAATACTTTTCTTTTGTAAAAATATACTTATAATAGATATTTACACCCAGACTCGACACAAACACAAATGTTCATCACTAATGTTTGTCTCGGGTGGGAATCGAACCCACGACCTGCGGCGTGAAAAGCAAGTATCTTACCGAACACGCCACCGGCCCGTCACAATCACCAGTAATGGATAAGTTAGCATTCACATTAATTATTAGCATGTTAATGCTTCATTAGCATTGTATTTTCTTAAATTTACACGAATATCACACATTAAAATAAAACTATTTTAAACTGATGCATTTCGGAGTGTGCGTTGGAATTACACCACCTTATTCCCCCATCCCCGTTCTTCCATCGGTCAAGTAGAGGTACGGCTATGCGCCATCGTTATATGGTGGAAATTCCACGGGCACGCACACAAAGCGTTTTGCTTCGACTTACATTGTTCGAACTCCAAATCGTGGAATTCGCTGCCGGCATCTATGATTCCCGATAGCTATAATCTGCCGGTCTTTAAGTCACTAGTGAATCAGTATTTCCTGGGTAAGCGCGTTCCATCGTAGACTGCATCATTGCTTCACATCAGCCAAGTTGTGGTCAAGCGCAAGCCTATTTTAAGATAAAAAAAACTGTTTATTTTAGATTTTAGATCGCGACGTTTCGAAGTCTTTTCAGACTTCATGTTCACGGGTGGACTGAGGTATTTGACGTCCAAAAATATTAATCACGATTATAACTGATTACCTCCAAACATTAATATTTAAGTTGCATTCCGATTTAAGCAAACTGAGCTCACAGTGTCTTGAATTCCGAGTTGATTTTGCTTGGGTTTGCACCCAGACACAAGATAAACAGACATTTAAACAAATGTTTGTCTCGGGTGGGAATCGAACCGACGAGCTGCAAGTATCTTACCGACCACGCCACCGGCCCGTCAAAATATACAAGTCGCATGTGTAATTTACATTGTAGCCTCGTTATACACTTTAAAACGCTGCCGTTTTCATATTTTTTTGTTAATATTAACGGCATTCATGACGACCTCGGTAGTCGAGCGGTGTAAGCCGTCCGATTGGGCTATACTGTGCCCGGGAGATCGCGGGTTCGATTCCCGCCCGGACAATATTTGTGTGACAACAAAAAATTGTTTCGGTGTCTGGTTGGTTGAGGGACTACCCTCCGTGCCTCGGAGAGCACGTTAAGCCGTCGGTCCCGGTTGTCATTTAACACATCTATGACAATCGTTGCATGTAGTCAGAAGCCAATATAATCTGACACCTGGTCTAACCATCTCGGCTACTGGTTCCCTACGGGTGTCGAGGTCTGATGGCAGTCGCTCGAATAATTCTAGTAGCTAGCCGCATCAGGTTAGACTGGGAACCGAGCACCATAGAAATGGGAAAAAGGCAAGGGGAATGATGATTAACGACATTCATGTAATATTCCAGTTATGCGTGATCCTGGAACCAATGCAGGAGCTGATGTCAAGACATAAAGCTTATGCGCTGTCTCCCCGGGATTGTCTCAAAACTACACTCTTCCAAAAGTGGCAGCGGATGGTCGCGCCCCCTGGTATGTATAGTAGTAATCAATTAATTAGCATTAACAGTATCTATTAGCATGCTAATGCTTTATTAGCATATAAAAATTTAAATTCACTTCAACCATTTTTAGCTGGGCACAGGTTTTATAGAGCAGCGGTGGCGCAGCGGTACGGGCCTCGCCTTAGAAAAATAAGGTCGCGGGTTCGAATCCTGGTCGTGTCCACACATCTTTGTGTGAATTGTTTCATCTCCAGTGCTCAATATCGGTGAAAGAAAACATCATCAGGAAACCGGCATGTCTAAGAACTAATCATTCGAGGACATGTGACATCCACCAACCCGCACTTGGCAAGCGTGTGTGGATTAAGGCCTAAACTCTCTCAACTCATATGATAGTTGAGAGAAGACCCGTGCCCAGCAGTGGGACACTAATAGGGGTTGAAGTGAGAAAGTAAGACGGGTTTTCTCTCAACTATCTTACGAGTTGAGAGGGTTTAGGCCTTTATTCACACACGCTGGCCAAGTGCGGGTTGCTGGATGTCAAATGTCCTCGAATGATTAGTTCTTAGACATTTCGGTTTTCCACAATGTTATTTGTCCTGGCTGGGAATCGAATCCACGATATCTGGCTTAGCAGTTAGTTAGGGTCGCTAACCACTTTAACAGGGCAGTCAAATGTATGTAACATAATTGTATTTACGTTTTAGAGTCTCAACGTCCAGCGAGCAAGCGTCGCAAGCGCAAAGGTAGCGGTGGTCCTAACGCTGCACCGCCCGCTCCCGCCAAGAAACGGTCGCCTGGACCTAACTTCAGCCTTGCATCACAGGTATTTAATTTTAATATATATATTTCTTGTGTGCGTGTGTATGTCACTGAACTCCTCCTAAACGACTGGACCGATTTTGATGAAATTTTTTGTGTGTGTTCAAGGGGAATCTGGGAATGGTTTAGATTCACAATTTTGCGCGGTACGAAGTTCGCTGGGGCAGCTAGTTTTATTTATATATTTCAAACCTCAAGCAGTGCCGTTGTTAGGAAGCGGGGGGGGGGGGGGGGGGGTGACTGCCCGGGGCGCCAAATTTGGGGGGCGCTGAGGTCTGGGGCATCGAACATCGAAGTACATCGTATCTAGTCTAAATAATCTATCTATACTTACTTTATAATATTATTAATGCGAATGTAAGTTTGTTTGGTACGCTTTCACGCAAAAACTACTGAACCGATTTGGATGATTATGGTTTAATTGGGTATGGAGGTAGTTTGAGACCTGAGAAAGGACATAGGATAGTTTTTATCCGACTGCGCAAAAAGGAGGTAATGTTTTGGCGCGATAACCGACATACACGCGGGCGAAGACGCTGTCGGAAAGCTAGTAATAAATATACATCACTCTGTTCGTTCCTTTTATCCGCCTCCCAAATCTGAACATAAACTACATTCACATTGGGTCAGCAAAAAATTAATACTCGATAATGAGATCCTTAAGTGGGCGCATAAATATTACTGCCCGGGGTGTCAGTGGCCCTGACACCGCTGCTGACCCCAAGACAGGGTTAAGTTCCGGTTATATAGAGGCCTATGTCCAGCTGTGAATTGCAATGAGTCGACAATGATGATAAAAAAATTTCTTATTCTAAATGAATGAATGAAAATAAAATGAATGAATGATGTTGAGCAATGTTTTTTAGTCATGATTCGACTAGCATGCCCACTGTACCGATTTACTAGTGATTACAAATGATTTGACGGGCTGGTGGCGTGGTCGGTAAAATACTTGCTTTTCACGCCGCAGGTCGTGGGTTCGATTCCCACCCGAGACAAACATTAGTGATGAACATTTGTGTTTGTGTCGAGTCTGGGTGTAAATAATATCTAGTGTAGGTATTTATTTACAAAAGAAAAGTATTATATGTATAGTATATACCAGTTATCTGGTTTCCATAACACAAGCTTTGCTTAGCTTGGGACCAGATGACCGTGTGTGTTAATGTCCCAGAATATTTATTTATTTATTTATTTTCGGTGAGAAAGTGGAATGAAGCTCCATATGGTTAGAAACTATAAACCGCCACGACCCCGTGGCTTCACGGTCGAAGGCAACTAGTAATAAGATATTCGTTCTAGGACGTGATGGTGGTGGGCGAGCCGTCGCTGATGGGCGGAGAGTTCGGCGACGAGGACGAGCGACTGATCACTCGCCTCGAGAACACGCAGTACGAGGGGGAGCCCGACTGGGCGCCGCCGCAGGATGCCGCCAAGTCGCCGCCCGACCAGCACTGACCCCGACACACACACACACACACGCGCGGACATACTGACATACTGACGCGACTGCACTGCCACGACTGACGCACACGCATCTGCCCGCTGCTCTACTGAATGTACCCAGGAGATACTGTTCAGTATGGAAACTTATATTATGAAATGACATTTAAGTTTATTTATACGATATAAATATACATAATTATATGTATTACCCTGAGGTATAGCAGAGGTGTATATCACCCAATTTTTTGTACAATATGTGAAGACAGTTAGTTGAGAGGATTCGTTCTATATTCTTAAATAATTTCACATAGAAGCAACAATTTATAGAAATACAGTGATAATTAATGAACGTGTAAAATTTTGCTGTGGTACTCGGCTTGGAACATATAACACGGGAGCTATATACACAACTTCTAGTACTTAATTGTTTCTGTCAGTTTGGGGGGGGGAGGTAACCACGTACTATGCGTTTCAAATGAGAATAGGATAGGAAATCCGCCATCTTGGACCGGAATACGCAACAACTTCACATTTTTTAGTACAGTGAGCAAAAATGTTTCTTCAATAAAAAAATCACATCTAGATGAAAATAAAATAAAAATGCGTATATCTTACTGCTAAAATTGGACATTTGGAGTCGAATATTTAGGTACGAACATATTTTATTAACTTCCGACGACAAAAAGCGGTGCGTTAAGTTAAAACGTGTGTTTTTATGTGTGTAAAAGAATTTGTGTACAAGTTTGTGGTATCCTAGCGCGTAATTTTACTTAGGTAGGTAGCTACATTGTAACTACATACCTAAGTAAAGTTTTTACATAAATCACTTTTCCATACATTTCAAAATAATATTATTGTCTGTGGTTTGATATTTTGTGCTGGCGCTACTTTTGCTTGGTTTTTGGTATGAAGTTAGCCGCGAGTCCAGTCATATTCTTATTTGAAACGCATAGTACAGCATATATGTAAAAGTTGAAGCGTCTTAACAAACGCACACGTTAATAAAAGCTACACACAAACACGAAACGTGAACAGTTTATACATACAAACTGTTCTATAATTAATTTGAAATATATTTCATGAGATTTCGTTCAAAAAATATTGTATATCGGTACAGGGGAACGATCCGAGGGATGGTCCTCGCCGGAAAACTTAATATGTCGGTGTGGTTACGAGCAGCAAACAAAGTTAACTTAATCACACTACTAATTTGTTACGAAATGTAAAAATAATACAACGAGTGGTAAGACAGTTCCTAGACCGATGTTGGTCGCACGGACGTCTGTAGAGAACTGGGGACAGTTCGTGTAGCGACGGTCCCCACTCGTCGCCTCAGGCTAGACTCGCTGGCAACTCTGTTGCCGTACTAATGACTTCTCCGACATGTATAAAAAAGTCACGCATCGCATTTTACATCATTCTAGACCTTACTTCTTTGCATCTACTTTTTTGTTAAATTGAAAATTAAATAGTATTTACTTAAATTTACGCGAATATACTACATAGAGTCTCGCTTTTATTATCTAAAGATCTAGGCAGAGGTGAATTAGAATTACACAATCTTATTCCCCCATCCCCGTTCTTCCATCGGACAAGTAGAGGTACGGCTATGCGCCACCGTTATATGGTGGAAATTCCACGGGTACGCACAAAGCGCTTTTGCACTTTCATTGTGCGAACTGCCAAGTTGTGGAATTCGCTGCCGGCATCTATGTTTCCCGATAGCTATAATCTGCCGGTCTTCAAATCACGAGAGAATCGGTATTTACTGAGTAAGAGCGTTCCATCGTAGACTGCATCATTGCTTCACATCAGGCAAGTTGTGGTCAAGCGCAAGCCACTTTTCGCCGTTTAACTCGCGTATCGCCATCTTAAGTGCAAAGTCATAAAACATTAATTAAATCTCTCAAAGAACTATTTAACCACAGATAACAGTAATGTAAGACTATTCGTCACTAATATCCATATCGCTTGAATCATCATCACTGTCTGTGCAGCTTGAGGAGTTAGAATCTTGGCGATAGGCGATACGCGAGTTTAACGGTCGGCCTATAAACAAAAATGATTGTGTGGTTTCTATGAAAGCACGGTAAAAGTGAGACTTTTTTTTTTTACATTAAACACCGACGAAAATAAACAAAATAGCGTGGAGCACTGACACGAATGAGTAATAGTCTATACACTACACGGTCAGCTGCTGCGAACTATAGGCCACGCCATATTGGCCTTGGCTGCTCTGACGAGCCCCATTCACTTTATCCCTACTCCGCGGTCGACCGTTACGCGACATGCAACACACTGACGAAAAAGTTTGAGACGATGTAATAAAAGTTTCACTTTGAAATGAAAATAAAAATCTATAGTATAAAAATGAATCGCAAAATGTGTTGGTAACCGCATAACTCGAGAACGGCTGGACCGGTTTCGCTAATTATTTTTTTAGAATATTCCTTGAAGTACGAGGATGGTTTTTACGAAGGGTTTTTTTTTTAAAAAGAACAAATTTCACCGAAACTGCTTGACTGATTATCATGAAAACTTACATCTATGTTCAGTAGGTCTGAGAATCGGTCGTAATGTATTTGCGGACCCGGTAGGTGGCACTGTTTTACCGGGCAGGACGATGTCTGCGGGGTCCGCTAGTTCTCAATATATTTCTTAGACAACACTAACTTTCGAAGAGACCGTTAATTGTCATTCATTTGTCACATCTTTTCACATCACTTTTTAAAAATATTTGGCGTCCACCGTCTTTGACAGTGATTCTGCCAAAGTCAAGTTGAAAGTCACATTATTTGTCAAAGAGAGTTTAAAGAAAACAGCTGACTAGGGTTGCGCGACGCGAAGTATGAAGTTAGTCGAGAGTCCAGTCCGAAGCGCATAGTATTTACAAATACCATCCCATTTCTATTGGGGTCGGCTCCCAGTCTAACCTGATGCGGCTAGCTACCAGAATTATACGAGCGACTGCCATCAGTCCTCGACACCCGTAGGGAACCAGTAGCCGAGATAGTTAGACCAGGTGTCAGATTATATTGGCTTCTGACTACATGTAACGATTGTCTTAGATGTGTTAAATGACAACCGGGACCGACGGCTTAACGTGCTCTCCGAGGCACGGAGGGTAGTCCCTCAACCAACCAGACACCGAAACAAATTTTTATTGTTACACAAATATTGTCCGGGGCGGGAATCGAACCCGCGAGCGGACACAGTATAGCCCAATCGGACGGCTTACACCGCTCGACTACCGAGGTCGTCTGTATTTACAAATACATTTATAATTATAGAGTTTCGGACCGGGCGTATAGAAGTAAGTGTGTATAGATACAATTTGTGAATAATTCAAATTTTCATTTTCTCAATTTTTAATATAGGATTAGAAATTCTAAGATTGTATAAAGAAAACCGCCTTATTTCATAACGAGGTAATAATTTTAGTACAAATTCGTTACTAATACTGGTACCACAGTCCATCAAATCTAAGAAGTACCGTTTGACAGTTCTAAACGTCAGTACATTTAGAATTATATTTTTTGTATGAAAATTGTTTATGTTATGTTAAAATGAAAATAGCTTCATATTGTAATTATTTCACAGGAAAGCTAATAAAAATAGTGTGAATCACGCCTCTATAAAGCTAATTTAATAGAAAACAGTGAAACGTCAAACGGTACCTCTTAGATTTGATTAGATTGAACATCAAACGGTACTTCTAGCAACATATCTGTACTAATAGGTGTATTGCCACATGTTCTAAAAATCACCAATAATTTCAAAATTCCAACCTTATAACGTATTAAAATAGATTGTGTCTCTTTCTAACTAGTGTAAATGTTAACGTGACGGACAAAGACAAACGAATATATAAACCTATTTTAGCTATTAAAAGCCTAAGAGGTTTATGAATTTAGAGGTTATATAACCCATAGATATTTACCCCTTTAATCATCCTTGTCTATTATTTTGACATTTATAAGTAAGAAAGAGACAAAGTCCATTTTTAACTAAAGAATCCTATAAGGTTTTTATGAAGTAAAACCGTTAATATAAATGTATGGTGTAATCAGACAATTGATACCAAATTTGATTTGATTTGCGTGAGGTTTTTAGTGTTAGAGCTGTGCCTCATTAGAACGCCATGGCGACGTTCCCAGCAGTTCAGGCTTACCTACTTCTGGCATCCGAAGTTCGCCGAATCGAGTGGCGATGTCGGTGGAATGGATGTAGAAGAAATCTCCCTTCTTATTTTCCAAAATTATGACAGAGTAACAGTATCCAGATACCATGTAGGAAGTTGTAGACCCTGACCACGCTTCGAACTTGGCGACGTTGCCAAACCATCGCCAAGTGAGATGGCACGTTGCAATATTCACTGCTTGGATACGTAGCTGGCAACGTCGCGATGGTGTCTTGATGAAGCAGTCCATCAATTCTAAGAAGTACCGTTTGACAGTTCTAAACGTAGTAGAATTTTATTTTTTGTATGAAAATTGTTTATGTTATGTTAAAATAAAAATAGCTTCATAATTCAATTATTTTACAGGAAAGCTAATAAAAATAGTGTGAATTACGCCTCTATAAAGCTAATTTAATAGAAAACAGTGAAACGTCAAACGGTACTTCTTAGATTTGATGGAATATACTTCAAAATGTATCGACATAATGCATTGACGTTAGAATTTTCTAGAAGTTCCCACTCACACGTTTGTTTAAATGGTATAATATATTTGTGTGTGGTCAATAATATTTTTAATTTGAAAAATCAAAGAGTAAACCAGAAGAGAGGAACCCGATGACAGACGAATTAAAACGAAGTCTCCCGAATGTTGTATTTGAAAATATTTGAATCTGGAAGCACATAAATTGTTTCATGCTTTTAAAAAAAAACAAAATGGACGTATTATATGTGGTAAAAGCGGGCTTGATGTGTGTATTATAGAGTTTAAGCGGGCACATGGAATATGGCGACAAAATATAAATAAATTAATAAATATAGGCCTTTATGGATAAATTATAATTTTATTGTTTTATTTTTTAAACCCTTTCACGAGCGTAATCGCGGCTATATTATCGGATTGCCACATATCTACACATTTTCTGAGGGGCCGTCTTCAGCTTCGCGTTTCAGAGATTGTGTAGAAATGCGGGGCACTACGATAATCGCTGCGATTCTCTCACGTGACTTACTGTTACGCCATAGATAGACCGTTTAACTCGCGTATCGCCTATCGCCAAGATTCTGACTCCTCAAGCTGCACAGACAGAGATGATGATTCAAGCGATATGGATATTAGTGACGAATAGTCTTACATTACGTTTATCTGTGGTTAAATAGTTCTTTATGAGATTTAATTAATGTTTTATGACTTTGTACCTAATATGGCGATACGCGAGTTAAACGGTCTATCTATACCTACTAATATTACAAACGTGAAAGTAAGAATTTATGGATGGTTAATCTTTCACGCAAAAACTACAGAGACAGACTATGGTCTGGATTAACACAAAGGCTACTTTTTATCCCGATAAGTACCACGCGGGCGAAGCCATGGGCGGAAGCTAGTATAAAATTGTTTAAAGAACGGCCGTGGGGTGGTAATGGCTGTCTGACCAAGCTGACAAGCAGGTAGGTATACAATCACAGGTCATACTGTGATCATATTTATGAATAAGGTAAGTATTTACTCATTTTATGCGACCTCCAACGTCTGCCGCCGCCGTCGCGGCACCTTTGGAAACCCAAGTTTCAAGTTTCTCAAGCGATAGTATAGGCCGACCGTTTAACTCGCGTATCGCCTATCGCCAAGATTCTGACTCCTCAAGCTGCACAGACAGTGATGATGATTCAAGCGATATGGATATTAGTGACTAATAGTCTTACATTACTTTTATCTGTGGTTAAATAGTTCTTTATGATATTTAATTAATGTTTTATGGCTTTGTACCTATGACGATACGTGAGTTAAACGGTCGGCCTGTATTACAGAAATGAAGATTAAGTTAATAATTATATGTTATTGAAAGTGCTAGCCGCATCGCAGTCGATAGCTGCCGCCTCTGGGTGAATTGACGCTAAAACTTTTAACGGATTACAAAATAATTTCGAAAATCGAATTTTCATCGCTGCCCGCCTACGACCGATTTGGTGATCGACTCAACGCGTGGCCTTCAGTTTTGTATTGAGTTGCATACAATTGGTCGAAGTAATCGGTGGAAAAATTGACCGTGTGCGGTTAGCGTTAGGTAAGTCTCTTCTTCTTCTTTTAATTATGGCCTCTGCAGAAATTATTCCGCAATTTTGCCAGTGTCAAGTGTTACAGAAAGCTTCATGTGACCTATTGACGGGCCTCTCTGTTATTAATCAATGCTCTATAGTAAAGTAGTCATTATCAGTGTTCGCCGGTCGCAAGGTACTCAACAGCATTTCTGAGAATACGCGGGCGACACGGGAAGAGCCGTGTTCATAGACTATACACTTATACTGAGATAGATGCGCAACTCTTCGACCTAAAATAAGACATAGGATTAACTCCGTGCGCTAGATGGCACTGCTTCATTTATGGGGGTAGGTCCAATCCACATTAATTTTTTTTTTGTTGGTTTTGTGATCACGTAAATAAAACAGCTTTTGATTAATTAACCCTTTTATTTTTTATTTTTCTTATAATATTCAAAAGCTTTTGATTTAATTGGGTCATCCTTATCAAACTTCGTTATTTTTCCGTTTAAAATCCTATTAACTCCAGTGCACCAACTATGGGTGATTAATTTGATTGAATGATCACTAATAAATTCAACCAATTGTTTTTTATGTAAATCACAACTTATCATATTATAATCACATGCACAATTAAGCAAAAATTTCATTTTGGATTTTAAATTGCTGGATTCAGGAGATACACGTAAGCATGCAACAATCAAATAATAAATTTCATTCATTAATTCATTGAACTTTTCACTAGGATAAAATAATGATTTTTTTGTGTAATCTACTTGATAGTTAAATGATTGTTTGTTAATCTCTGTACTACAAAAATCACGCATGCAAATAGAACAACTTTTAAAAATTTTTGTTTTACATTTCTTTATAATATAACCAGTTACATATTTTTTTGATTCACAATGTAATACAGAATCAACACTTATTTTCATGCTACCCATCACCGTTAATTCTAAATCAACCTCATAAGCCAAATCAGCATTAGAAGAATCAACTAATGGTTGTTGAATTAAATTAATCAATGATTGGATTGAATAATTATCATCCTTTTCACAATTAGCATAAGGCGAATGAGGAGAATTAAAATTATTAATAATCAACGTCTTGAATGAACTGATGAATTGATTACATGTAGGATTATTATTTCTAATACCATTACTCCTAATACTACTAAAAAAATTTTCTAGAGGATCCTGATTAAAATTTCTTGTTAACAAATTGGTAACATTGTGATTATTATGTAAATCAACCCACATTTCCTTAAAGATTTTTATATTATGTATCCAATTCTTTATAGATGGAACTGATTCTAATTTAATTATATTATTTTCATTTTTTCGCACAATCGTTTGAAATTTTACAGATTCTAAAACTGGCAGTACATCATTCCATAGTTGGATATGAGGAGAATTATTTCTAAAACAAGATTTATATTTTTTACTTGAATTTTGATAAGAATGCCCATTAAAAGAATCAAATAATTTATCGAATAAAAGAAGAAAATCAGCTGTTTCTTCACACTCTTTCGGAAGTATCTTGTGTCCTGAAAGAAAGAAATAACTTTTATAAATAAATTAAAAATATCATTATAATAAAAATAAATCATGGAATCAAATCTAAGTTTGATAAAGCCCAAAGTTATAGTTAACCTACATTTATTGTTACATAGAAAGACAAGTGGCAAGTACAAATCCATTCAATGTGTAATCACTAGCAATCAGTATAATGTTGGTATTGTATAGAATACTGCAAGTGTTTTTAATATTATTATTATTATTATTAGACAGACAAGCAGTTGTGAACAACCGATATTCGCCTGTATCTGGTCTCTTTTCTTGTTCTGTTTACTATGTTAGATTGTTAATTTTCTTCTCTTTTCTTTTTCTTTTATCTCTACATTATACTTATTTATTTACCAGAAGAAAAAAACGTTTATTTATATTTAAAGAATAAATAATTTACTCACTGGCTAAAAATCGGAGTGCTGCAGACACTCTCTGGCTGAAAACTTGTGCTGCATGTTTCACTTTCATTTTTGGGATTTTTTGTTGGACTATGTGTTATTCAGTTAATTTATTAACAAGTCTAATTTCGTCATCACCTACATCTACATTTAATAGCATTTGTAGATGCTCCCATTTTGCCCATTTTGTCTCCCCATTGTAAGTAAATTTTGCATCTTTCTTTAATAAATTATTTCTAACACCTTTCAGCAAATGAGGTGTATCAAAAAGTGGGTATATTTTGTCATTATTAATTTCAAAGGCATCGGATCTATACTGTTTTCCATCCTTTAAATATTTTACTTTCGTTTCCTCTTGAAGTATTTTTATTACCTTCATGTTGGTAGGAGCTTGATCACATATTGTAGCTATTACCTTGAACCCAATTTCTGTTAATTGAGTTATTGCAGTTTTTAATATTTCCTTTAAATCATGGGATTTTGTTGTCCCCGTACAAAATGAATAAGCTATGGGTTGTTTAAATTTCGTCTTAATCCCTTTTATCATCAGCACAAGCGCATGATCAGCCAAAGATTTCTTCCGAACGGTGCCCAAGTCTTCAAATCCAATAATTTCTCCCATCTTGGCATTGAACTCTAGGCCTGGGGCTAAAGATATTTCATCGAATAATAAATTAATAAGTTTTTTTTCTGCACTCATATTCTTCACTGCCGTCTCTAAATTTTTTACTATTATATTATTTATACCTGGCGTCAGTGAAATTGTACTCAACAATGCTTGTATGCAGCGTTTAGAGGGAAGCACAAACATTCTTTGTAGCAATCGGTATGCTTTTGGACTTTGTTTATAAATAGTTAAAGCCATGATCTTTTCATTTTGTGAAAATCGTCTTCCCCTTGCTTTTTTTATTCCTTTTAATTGCATGTGAGTAAATATTCTTGAATTTTCTGGCAATTTTTCAATAAAGTTTAAAAATGACTTTTTTGTTGACAGCTTCTGCGCACACTGCAACAGTCTTGTTTGTTTTTTTTTACATTTCATTTTTAACTTTTTAATTTTATCTTGTAGCAGACTTATTGATTTTTGTAACAAAAAATCAGATTTATAAATTCTTGGTTTGGTAGCTGAAAATAGTGCAAATAAACAAATTAGTAGACATTGTTATGATTATATTACTATGCCAAGTATAAATGAATCAGCCAGAGCACCATTATGTAAACACCTAATTGGTGTGTCTAAAGTTTCACAATAATTGAGAGAGTGGTTCAGCAAGTAGTTTGATGAGGATCTAGTTGTTGCATTAGTTCAATATATTATAGTACCTATCTTAAAATTTGTTGAAATTAAGCTGATAATGTAGTGTTATCAGAGCAGCGTTGCTGAAGTGGTATCACACTTGGCTTAGAAATATAGGTCATAGGGACCAGGACCTGGACTATAGCTGACTTATAGCCATCTTAGTGTGAATTGTAATCAATCAAAAGACTTTTTAATTTAACATTATTAACTAACGGGGATTAGCGACTAACAATAATAGACCAAAACTTCTGATTAGCTACTATCAATTCTTTGAAGATTTAAATTAGGCCATACTCATTACTACATTGATATACTATACAGGTAAAATGCCAATTATACATCTTACCAAGACTAGATGTTGATGATGTCATTCTTTTTGAAGCTCTTGATTCCATTAGAGTACTTGCACTTAGTTGAACTTCTTGTGGTCTTAATCCTGAAAAATTCAAAATTATAATTAGTAGACACAAGACACAACAATTTAAGTATCCAAATGAAAAATAACATGACTTAAGAACAAAAACTAATTAAGTGCAAGTTAAACTGGCATGGGAAGGGCATTTTAAGGCAGATAGGTATTTTTGAGAAGTATTTGAGGAACCCTGTCAGTTTTCTAATACTTCTGTACCTAGTGGTAACGTTTTTCAGTTATCTAATTTTATTTTTCTTTTTTTATTTTTGTTCCTATTATAACACTAGAGTTATTACCTTTTGAGGTACAGATCCAAATAACATTAAAAATGCAAATTCTACACAGATGTTTAGAAACTAAAGAGTACTCACGAGCATCAACTGGAAAATAATCAGTTGATGTAGATGGACCAGGTGTAGGGTCTGCATTTGTCGGAGCAACTTCACATATTAGATTTTGATCTGAAAAGAAAATGGCACAATTTTAACTACCTAATTGATCTCCTTAGTACATAATTATATATTCATCGGAATCCACTACAAATGCAATTATAGCAGAATTAAAAAATATACAGAATAAAACATTATTTAAATAAATGTATTACCTATAAATAAAGTAGGTACAGCATTTCTGGTCAAACGAAGGGAAGGCAGCCGATAGCATTGATTAAAATGCTTATCACATATTCTTAAATTATCAAAAATGTAGTGATCGCCTCGTTCTTGCTCTGTTTTTTTTAATACAGATTTCCATGCTTTAAATCTACCAATGTCTTCCAAATTCCAAGAATTTGGATTTGGGAACTTGTGTAGAGGCCCTAAAAGGTAAAAACAAGTTAAACAAACGTGCCCTCGGAAGAAAAAAATTTGATAACTTCTTAGAGTGTTGTCTTACCATCGTTTATACAGCCGAAATAGCATTTCAAATACTGTTTTCGAGGCATGTTGTCGTTCTAATCCGTGTCGATTCAAAAACTCAAAAACACGATACAACGAGTCCGATAGCCAAGTAGCAATAAAACAAAGTCCAATATACACAGCCAAGTCACTTATTTTAATCGGGTATCAATGTCCAGTAGATAAAGCCAAGTCGTAGAAAAAATACAATTGAAAATAAATAAAACACAAAACATAAACACTTGAAAAAAACGGCCAAATTTCCTCCCAAAGTAGAGCTGTGCACTCGAGCGGCGAGCGGTAAGTACCGGAGAAACCGGAGATTTACCGGTAAAATAATTAATTGCATTGGAATAAATGGGAATAAATTACGATGGTTAAATCAATAACGCCAAAACAATTTACAAATAGTAGCGGCTTCGATGGCAACTTGGCAAAGCAGTCGATAGGGCGCTGTATCAATACCTTCTTATAATACCTAGTAAGATTCAGTTGTTAAAACGTTGGGCTAATAAGAACTAATTAAAAATAAAAACAGGTAAATGTTTAGGTTCAGTTAGTGCAATTTGTTTAACATTAACAAGTTAACTTTGTTAACTTGAAGAAGTATACGTTTCACCACATTATAAGCAGTCATCGTAGCCTACGAACGCTTGCAACTCTAGAGGCGTGTGTTATCGAAATTTTATATGTTTAATTTAACTAATAGCATTCACTTCAACCCTTTTTAGTGAGCCACCCCGGGGAACAGGTCTTAAGATAGTTGAGAGAGTTTAGGCCTTAATCCACAAACGCTGGCCAAGTGCGGGGTGGTGGATTATCTGCATAAATTTTAACTGGCAAAAGCTATAAATACGAAAAATTAAAGTGATTTTTGTATAAGATTATATTATTAGATAAATTGCCGAGTGCTTGAGGAACAGTGATGACTTTACAATTATTCTACTAAATATTTCCTTTTCTTTCTATTTCGCATTACTATTACAAAACTGTGATAAACAGTTTCATTTCAAATACTTTTTAACACTCGTAAAATATGAAAAGAGAAAAATCAGTTAATCTCTTACAAAATAAAACATCAATAATCATAAAAATAACCATGAAATCAATGAACCCCACGGAATAAAAAACTTTTTTGACGGACTTCATTAATACACTAAGCTTTGTTCTATAGAGATCACCGGGGCGGGGCTCACACTCACTGGTAAATTACCGGTAAATTGCACCGGTTCGGCAAATTCGTTTCGGTGCAGTCTCTATTTATTAAAAATGTTTTGTCTACCTACAAAGATGAGTTCGAACCGTTCCTTTTCACTTTAGTTACATATTCCACATATTAATAATATAATAAATAAAATAATTTTGTAAAGTCAAAATGTTATTGGCTCCAAGCTATGCCAAATTGAAATTAATAATGTACTTTATTAAAACCTAATAAACGCGTGTAATGTAACGAGTAAAGAATACTTTTGTTATGAAGTTTTAGATAATAATGGAGGTGTTACTACTCACATAGTCTCAGCTTAAAAAAATGTAAATTGACTTTCACCTCAGTTATGACATTTTTTAAACTTTTTAGTACGGCAGAAGATGAAGTCAGTCATCTATAATAAAAGAATTGAATTTCAAGATGTTATTTAAAGTGTGGTCTCCATTTCTACGTACAACTTCATGCTACCCTGCACTGTAATAGGCATTTCTTTGAAATTATATTATTTTTGACTTATTGGCGAAATTTCTAAAACCATGGTGCAAAGCATTTTAAGTAAGCTAGATGCATTCGGTGAATAATTATTTATAAAATATTAAGTATCAATATAGGCAAAGGGCACTTTAATATCATCATTAATTTTTGAGTTTTTTCATAATATCGAATTTAACATGTTGAGGATAATGATACAGAACACCGATAATGACGACTGATGTAAATTATAATGACACAATGTTGGTTATAATGATTTTAACTAGGTTTAATGTAAATTTTAAATATGTTTCTATTAGCAAATGTAAGCACTGTTAGGATAAAGTTATTAATATTGAATTAAATAAAAATTCTACAAATCAGTAAGCGTTTATTAATCATAACAATAAACATAAATTGACGTGCTTATAGGAACATTCAGTCATCTTAAGTTTAAATAACTTTTTTTAAATTTAAATGAACACACCACATAGGTACCTTTGGTGATGGTGATGGTGGTTTTCCTTGATTGTTTCGGAGATCAGTCGTATTATGTGATTTTAGAAAACTACGGTCGTCACCTCTGTTTTCGTATACGACTATCTCGTGGTATTGCTATGAGGTCTTGGACTGCTCCTCTATCAAACTCTATTGTCATTGTGTCCACACTGATAACTCTACGAGTGTGGTTGGTGTTATCAGTTTTCTCGCCTTTTTGTGCCAGTATATCGCTCGCGAGTGAGAACGACGTCTGGTGCGCCTTCGAGAAGTATTACTATTTTGTTTTTTTTTACTCTTACCAGGCGATAGTCTATCTCCAATCTAAGTACGGGCATAGCCATTCCATTTTTCAATCAAAATGGTTTCTTCCTTGTCCGGATCGCATTCACACCCCGGGCTATCCTTTGAGTGGAAGCGGTACAAGTATACGGCTATTCTTCCGTGTCCCGTCAGTACTGGCACTTGTGCTGGCGTCCATTTGGTCGTACGGGTGATACCGTACGCTTTGGGGATGGATAGTAGGAATTCCCTTGATCCTTTCTCCGTGCTGGAGGTAGTGTATCGGTCCTGCCATTTCTGGATGGACTTCTGACTGATTTTTCTCTTGACGTATTACAGTGGTATGTTGTTGTAGTCGTAGGATGTCCCAGTTTTGGCTGTTGCTTTTGCAAGCTCATCTGCTCTTTCGTTTCCTGATGTTCCAATGTGGGCTCTGATTCAGGCCAATTTTAGGTTTGTTTCTTTAGTTCTTTGATATTTTTTGTCAACAATTGGGTTTTGTGGTAGTTCTAATGATGACCGCGAGTTGCTCAAGATGTTAATAGAACGTACTCCACTGGCTTTGATCATTTGAGTTGCCCTAAACTGCGCATAAAGTTCCGATTGGAAAACTGTGCATGTTGGATGTAGGGAAAACGTAGCTTTATACCTCTCCTGTCCCTCTTCCCTCCATATGAGGGCGACACCGACTTTTTCCTCGATTTTGTTTCCGTCGGTATATACGTGTGGGCCCCTGAGTAAGAGTTTTTCTACAAGTCTGGGTTGAAATCTTCAAGAAGTATATAGTCCGTTTCTACGAGTTTGGCTGCATGTGGTTTGCTTATTGGTTTCACTTTACCTTCCAATCGACTGTTTGGTGGCATCCTGGATCCGAAGATCTTAAAGAAGCTAACCAGAGTTGATATCAGTGAGACTGTTCTGTATGATCTACAATTTTTTGTGCAAAACCTCGCTGAATAGCGTTAAGGTGTTTTTTTTTAAGTTTCCAGTTCCGTAGCCTTGTACCATACGTTTGCGTCATACATTAGTATGGGTTCGATTACTGCTACGTAAATTGTGCGAGTGATCTCGGAGTTTAAGCCCCACACGTCACCGTTGTCGTGCAAGCTAGTTTTTTTTAAAATTCTTCGATAGGCTGGCACTTGACTATAACTTACCTGATGTTAAGCAATGATGTACCTAGTCTACGATGGAACACGCCAGCCCAGTATACCGATTCACTCGTGATTACAAATGATTAACGGTGAGAAGGTGGCAGTGGAATGAGCCTCATTAAGGTTAGAAACCTTAAAGGTTAATAATTCCGACCCACTTTTACTGCATGGTGTCACCAGACATCGCACCGGAACACGGCAAGGCCGCTTGGCGGTGCGGCTTTGTCTGGTGGGTGGTCACTAACCACGGCCGAAACCTACCACCAGTTGATTGTCACCTGATTTGCACCACCCGGGGACCACGTGTGGGGATTCAATTAAAGGTCTACACGGACGAAGGCGACTCAGCCCCCAAAAAAGTTTCATATACATGTTATTTGCTTTTTTACTTGACTCGACCACAGGCTCGACTATGTAGGGTACAAAGGCGAGCCTGTGGTCTATCATGAGGCCTAGAAGGTTTATCTCATTTACTAGTTCTAGCCTTGCTCGGGCCATTTGTATAGATGGGGTGTTGAACTTCAGCTTCCTCGTCAACAGCATCACCTTAGTTTTGTGTGATGCGAAGTTGAGTTTGTTTTCTATTCCCTATCTTACAACTGTGTTGAGTGTCAAGATAGCCTTTTTTTTCAAGGCTTATTCCTGCTGCATGCGAAATCACTAAAATGACGTCGTCCGCGAACGCTTAACAGTATATCCCCTCTCCGGACAAGTCATTTAAGAGTGAGTCTAGTATGACGTTCCAAAAGTTTGGTCCTCTATGGAGCTTTGCACACACAACCTTTGTTAGTCCCCCTTCTCGTACTTCCTTTGTCGTAATAGACTTGATTGTAAGAAATTTAATAGAGAGTGAAAATCGCAATAAATGTAGGTATGATCATGGAAAATAATACCACTATGATATAAAACCTTCATTGACAGTTCTCAAAAAAATACCTACAATGCAAAAATTAATCCATTCCATACCTTTGTCAATAGTAAAAATCATTCTTGACAACCCGTCATCATTATTGTTAACCTAAAAATCATTATTCGAAACATATCTCATTCGTCGCAATATCAATGTTGGTAATAATAATGTTACTAAAAATTACGAATTGAGAATAATACAGGTTTGTTTGTAAGCATAATATATTACCACTAATTTTACAACATGAAACTGACTTAAAGTCACTGTATTAAGAAAAAGCGAGAAAATATTTAATGTGCTTTTTCGAAAAAATTAAGCTGTTGCTGCAAATGATATTTTTGGTGACAAAATTTGGAGAACGTTGAAAATTCACTTATAACTGACGAAGTACGTCTCATTCAGAAATATTTTGCCTAAGAAATCTTTGTAAACTAACACTGTTGCGAGGAATGACTATTTCTTTATGACAAAACTTTGATTGATTATTATGTCTTAAATATTTTAATATTAATTAGTTCGTGTTGTAAAACAATGTGGAATTGATTAAAAGCATTTGTATACACATATTGTGTCGTAAGCCAAAATCGGAATGTGAGGAAAATGACGTTAGGAGATGTTTTTGAAACCAAAACCTACTAAATAAACAAAAAAATAACCTGTTTTTAACACGCTTTTATTAGCTTGAGTTGTATGTATGTATGTATGTATCTATGTATGTAACGGAATCTTTGAACTTAATTTTCACCAGTTTCCAGAAGTCTGATTAATTTGAAACTTTGCATACGTATCAAGGACCGATGACAATGCAATAATTTGATAACAGTTTCCCATTATCCTTATTAGGACGGCCAGGATTAATAAATTCTTTTAATAATAAAAAAATATATAAATATAAAAATAAATTTAAAAATAAATAAAATAATAATAATAATTTATATAAATTTCCAGCGAGTGACGAAGGGGTAACGAATATTCAAATAATATATTTATAAATTTAATTGCACTCACGTATTACACTTAGTACAGGTATCAATTAAAAAAAAATCCTTTTATCTCTTTCTGTATCGAACTGTATGACTGGAGACTTGAAATGATACACACCAAGTACACCAATTTTTTTTATAATTTTCGCCGTTTTTTATGAACGTTTTTTTTTAATCAGAAACGTATTACGTACTTGGTTTTCTATTTGATTTAATATTTTTTTGTAAAAATTAAAAATTTTGTTTATTTTCTGGTAACACGGACTTCTGTGATACCTAGCGATATTAAATAGCATGAAATACATTGTAAATACAAATCATAATAAATTTAATGATCTAAACTAGCCAACCAATGCGCCGGAAGCGTTATTTAGCCTATTTCTAAGAAACACCCAGTACTAAGATAAATTGAAAATTAAATAGATTTGGGAAAATTATTAGTATAACTAACAGACATTTAGTGTGAATAACAGTGACATCTAGTGGCGGTTTGGGTGATCATTGAGTAAAACATTATCGCCCCCCCACGTGAAAGATGACGTTACTTTCTTTGTAATATTTTCAATTTTCATTTTTGTAGTACAGTTGCACGGCCCTGGCCGTGTTTATGTTATTGTAATAATAGTGTTCATTCTTTGTGCTTTGTTAGTTGGAACTTTTGTTTATATTAACATAATTAATTTTGTACTACGAGTCCTAAATGTTATACTACTCGTAGCTAGCAAAGATTATTATTACGATTGTAATACTTGGCAGGAGCACACGTCTTGTAGACCCCAGACGAAATATAGATTTTGTATTATCAGAAGAAGTTTGTTTTGACACCCGGAGCCTGACTACATTCCGTTACATCTCAGAAGTGGGATCAATAACAATGTCTGGCCCATATATCGACGGATTGGGGAAGCGCCGACGACGAGAAGATACTTATTCGTTGTCAACGGACGAAGAAGACACCCAAATTTTTTTTTTGGATAGTCATCATATTTTGCCGCATTTAACTAAAAGACTTCGAGTTACTCCGACAGATGCGGAAGTAATACCAAAGTTCCGACCAGAAGACAAGATAAGTGTATTTGGCTGGTTACACAAAATTGACCAACTCGGAGATATCTACGGATGGAACGATAAAGATCGTCAATTTATTATGCAGATTCGCGCTTACGTGGATCAGCACGTGAGTGGTACGACAATCTGGAAGATTACGATTTGACTTGGGGGGAATGGAAACAGGCACTACAAACTGCATTTCCTCGCTCGTCTGATTTCGTGGATAGGCTTGAAGAAATGTTAGCAAGAACGAAGAAAGACTCTGAAACAATGACCAAATACTATCACGCAAAACTGTCCTTACTCAGAAAATGTAATATCAATGGAAAAGAAGCTATATCCTGTATAATAAGAGGTCTTCCATCCGAGCTGAGAGCAAATGCTCAAGCATATCAATGTGATGAACCAGAAAACCTATATTATGGCTATTTGTCTTCAGTAGAAAATTACAAGCGAATGGAACAAACTAACACAATGCGGTTATCTACGTGGAAGAGAGGGACCAATGCAATCAATTTCAGTAAAGCTGCATCTACAAGCATGGAAGCACCGTCATTTACATCAAGACATCTACTGCCGAAGATTTGCTACGCTTGCCGAAGACCTGGTCACGAAGCAAGGGACTGTACGAGTACACCTCAACGCTGCGAGGTGTGCCAACGTGTAGGACATACCTCAGCGAGTTGCTGGTTTGCACCGGGTTCTTCGCGCCAACAGCAGAATAAGGTTAGCAATATAATGTTCGTTAGTTATAACCTATACCTGGATTTATATAAAAGAACAGCTCATGTGAACGGGTGCCAATTACTTGCATACATAGATACTGGTAGTAAGTTAAACATCATTACACAGGCACAAGCAATCAAATTAAAGCTGAAAGTTAGTCCATCTACGATAGTTATGAAAGGTTTTGGTGGTGCAAATTTAAAGTCACTAGGTGCATCAGTTATTAATGTTGAAATAGATGATGTTGTTTTGAACGGTGTTGCAGAAATAACAGATTATGATCTTTGTGATGTAGATTTAATTATCGGACAGAAAATGATTAATCAAGAAAATATAAGTATGGTTACGACGGAAACCTCTGTGACTTTTGTACCTTCTTGTGGTCTAGAACAAATATTTGCAAAAATAGAGTTAAACGCAATTGACTGTAAATCCAAATTTCCAGTTTATCTACAATATGACACTGTAATACCTATGATGACGATTGCTTACGTAGAGATTGATGTAGATCTACCGCGTAGCGAACAAAAAGTGACACTTTTCACTAATCCAGTTTTCTATCAGTTGGGAGAGGCATCATATTTTATCCCCTCAGGCATTATAAGTTCTAAGCAAAAATATTTAAAAGTAATAAATGTAGGGGAAACGTCTATTGAATGGAAAGCAAATAAATTGTTAGTCAGAGCAGAATTAATTACGCCAAGTGAATTAAACGACAGATACGACATTCAAGAAGTAAACACAGTCACAAAAACAAAAGAAAAAATAATCACAAAAGCCGATATAGACGTTGGACAACTTAGTCAAGAAAATGAAAACCAACTGTTACTCTTACTTAATAAATATGCGAATTCTTTTGCGTTTGCTACAAATGAATTAGGTTGCACAAGTTTAATAGAAATGCAAATACGTACTACAACTGATCAACCCGTTTACTTTAAGCCTTACCGACTTTCTTATAAAGAAAACGAAATAGTAAATAAAAAAGTTCAAGATTTAATTGATGCGGGTATTGTAAGAGAGTCAGTCTCAGAGTATTCTAGTCCTGTCGTATTGGTTAAGAAAAAGGAAGGAGACTATCGATTATGTGTTGATTATCGTGCCTTGAATGCGCGTACCGTAAAGGATCGATTTCCATTACCCCACATAGAAGACCAAGTAACACGTTTATGCGGAAAATTGTATTTTACTACTTTAGATCTCGCTCAAGGTTATTATCAAGTACCTATGGCTGCAGATTCTATAAATAAGACTGCGTTTGTTACGCCTTCTGGACAGTTTGAATTTTCAAAAATGCCTTTTGGCCTAGCCAATGCCCCCGCTGTATTTTCACGATTGATACGCATGACCTTGCGCAGTGTGAGTGATGAAATAGCGCTGTACCTTGATGACGTAATGGTCCCCTCAATTTCAATTGGTACAGGACTGGAACTATTAGAAAAGGTATTACGATTACTAAATAATGCAAACTTGAAATTGAATTTGAAAAAGTGCTCCTTTCTCAAGAAGAGCGCTAATTATTTAGGTCACGAAATTACTGCCGGCACAATACAGCCAGGTCAAGTAAAAATAGATTGTGTAGCTAAGTACAAAGCGCCGAGAAATGTACACGAAATAAGACAATTTATTGGATTAACATCTTACTTTAGGAAATTTATTCGAGGATTTGCTGAAATTGCACGACCGTTGACAGAACTAACAAAAAAAGAATCCGAGTGGCGATGGGGTCCTGAACAACAAACAGCGTTTGAAACTCTAAAAAAGAATTTAATCGAACGACCTGTATTGGGTATTTATGATAGGAACGCACCAACCGAGCTACATACCGATGCTAGTAAGCTAGGATTGGGAGGAATACTAATGCAACAGAGTTCTGATGGTTATTTAAGGCCTGTTGCATATTACAGCAGAGTGACAAGTCAAGAAGAGCAATTTTACCATAGTTACGAGCTTGAAACTCTCGCTGTAGTAGAATCATTAAAACGATTTAGGATTTACTTAACTGGAATACACTTTAAAGTGATTACAGATTGTGCTGCATTGCGCACAACTCTCATAAAAAAAGATTTGATTCCCCGTATAGCCCGGTGGTGGCTGACTATTCAGGACTTTGATTTAGAAATAGAATATCGCCCAGGTGAACGGATGAAACATGTGGATGCTCTAAGCAGAAATCCTGTGACAACAACAGTACTCCTGATTGATGATACGGATTGGTTACTTACGCTACAATTGCAAGATCAACATATTCAAAACACACTGTCTCAAATACGGGGCGGTACAACCAACAAAGATATCACAAATAATTATTTGATTAAGAATGATTTACTTTTTAGGAAAACATTGGCTGGTGACCGATTTGTTATTCCAAAGGTAGCTAAATTCGGTTTACTTCATAAATTTCATGAACAGATCGGGCATCCGGGATTTAATAGGTGTGAACAAGTAGTTAAGGAGCAATGTTGGTTTCCAGGAATGACGCGATTTATACGCAAGTATGTAAGCTCCTGCTTACAATGTGCCTATAATAAAGGAAATTATGGAAGACAACAGGGAGAATTACATCCTATCATCAAAGAACCTATCCCAATGCACACGTTACATGTAGATCACTTGGGCCCATTTATTAAAACACGTAAAGGATACAGTTATGTACTTGTTATAATTGACTCATTTACCAAATTCGTAATGGCAAAACCGGCAAAAAGTTGTAGTTCAATTGAAACGATCACACTCCTTAAAGACATATTCTATACATTTGGAATCCCTCATAGAGTTATTACTGATAGGGGAAAAGCATTTACAAGCAGATATTTCAAACAATTTGCCGATGAAACCCAGTTTAAGCATGTCCTTAATGCAATCGCCAGCCCTCGCTCAAATGGACAAGTTGAACGGGTCAACCGTACTCTTCTTAATGGCCTCAACACGATGTCAGAAAGTGAATGCATTTGGGATGAAAAACTATCTGATGTGGTTTGGGGCATCAATAATACTCCTAATGCTACGACAGGCATTCCTCCGTTTAAACTTATGTTTGGTCATAGTAATACACGTTTACCTGCTTATCCTAAATCAACTCCTGATAATTATCACGTTCAGCAAGAAGAATTACAAGCACGCAGGTCAACTGCCAAGACACGTATTGACCATAATATGGCAATAATGAAAAACAGATTTGATCGGAATCATAAGAAATGCAATAAATATGCAGTAGGGCAACTAGTTTTATGGAAAGATGGTAAGGCTAGAGATTCTGCGGTAAAAGTTGTGAGAAAACTTAGTGGACTTTATACAGGTCCATACAAAATAATCTCGGCTGACCATTCACTGGACCGTTATACAATTGCAAGTATAAAAGGCATGAAAGGTTACAAAAAATTTAACGCTGTAGTTTCAGGTGAAGCTCTACGTCCGTATAAGCCATCAGTATCTGATGATGAAAGTACTAGCAGCGATCATGAATTAGATAGAGACGATCTTATTGATTTGTTAGAAAGTTAAGTAGTTGAAGTGACAATTCAATTGTACACAATTTACATCCTTTAATATTGTACTAATAATTAAAATAAAACTTTGTGTATTGAAACAAAGAAAATCATTTTACCATTACGTGAGGCGCATTAGTGTTATTTATATAACTGTGTGAAATTTATGAACTACTAGTTTTCCGCCCGCGGCTTCGCCCGCGGATGTTGGTTATCGTGCTAGACCATTAATCCCTTTTTTCGCAGTCGGATAAAACTATCCTTTCCCGGGTCTCGAACAATCTCCATACAAAATTAGTTCAGTAGTGTAGGAGTGTAAGCAACATTTTGACATCGTCAAGCGCCCATAGGTATATCCATAAATCAATAGGCGTTTCTTAAAAATACTACGGCTCTTAGACCATACTTTTATGAAATGAAATTTAAATTTCGAATTCTATTCGTAGCATTGAGTTATCAAACATGTCATTGTGTCAAAATAAAAAGTAATTTAGATCAAAATTACGAAGGAGTTATGATATCAACTTTGAAGAAAATCACCCTCAGAATAATTTCTCAGGCTTTGCCCGCTTAGTATTAGGATGAAAATAAAAAAAATGAAAAAATAAAAAACACGTGTTTCATTATTTGTTTTGAGCTTTATTTATACCAAATTTGAAGGAAATCGGACTAAGGACTAAACAGTTATGGAATATTTAATTTTTCCAAATAAACTCATTTAACACCCCCACAGGGGGTAGTTTTGGAAAAATAAAAAACACGTGTTTCATGATTTCTTTTAAGGTATATGTGTGCCAA
Source organism: Meganola albula (assembly GCA_936450015.1). NCBI lineage: Eukaryota > Metazoa > Arthropoda > Insecta > Lepidoptera > Nolidae > Meganola > Meganola albula. The sequence goes on along the minus strand of OW388169.1, from coordinate 5,667,448 downwards.
ATTTGGAGTGAATCGGACTTGAGACTACACAGATCCAGAGAAACTTTATTTTTTACCAATAAATCTCATTTTCCACACCTCATGGGGGTAATTATGGAAAAATAAAAAACCCGTATCTCATTATTTGTCTTAAGGTTTATGTGTACCGAATTTTAAATGAATAAGACCAAGGAATAAAAAGTTGCATACTAACTTCACCCCTCTATTTAACCCTCTTAGGGGATGATTTTTGAAAATATTGTTAGCCTATGTCCGATTCTAGGGTATACACTACCTACATTTCAAATTTCAATAAAATCGGTTGAGCGGTTATGGAGATACGCGGTAACAAACCTTCACACACACACACTTACTTTCGCATTTATAATATTAGTAGGATAGGATGTGACCTTTACCTGTGTGATCTTAAAACTGTGTGATCCTAAAACTGTGTGATCTTAAAACTGTACACGTACTTACTTGTGTAAAGCGAAAAATCTGTGTGAAAACTGAAATGAGTAACTGGGTAACTGTGTGACAAATTCATAATTTAGTTATTTATGTACTTAGACTGTGTGAAGCGCACCACCCTGACTATGTGATAGAAGTCGCCAGTACTGTGTGATATTTACTGTGTGAGCAATAGGAGAGAATTATAACTTCGAAATTTTGGGAGCATAATTGTACCTTCTCTAAGCCGAATTGATCAGACACTATATTAAGTTTTACATTATTATGGCAAAATACTGCGTGTGATTATTTTGGTTGTAGGTGTCGGAGAAGAAAATGGACAAGCCACTCTAAGTGCAGACGCAGCGCCGCGCCGTGGCCGCCCTGCCGCCGTGAGACACGACGGAGTTGCAGGATGGCCGAGTGTTACAGAAAGCTTCATGTGACCTATTGACGGGCCTCTCTGTTATTAATCAATGCTCTATAGTAAAGTAGTCATTATCAGTGTTCGCCGGTCGCAAGGTACTCAACAGCATTTCTGAGAATACGCGGGCGACACGGGAAGAGCCGTGTTTATGTTATTGTAATAATAGTGTTCATTCTTTGTGCTTTGTTAGTTGGAACTTTTGTTTATATTAACATAATTAATTTTGTACTACGAGTCCTAAATGTTATACTACTCGTAGCTAGCAAAGATTATTATTACGATTGTAATACTTGGCAGGAGCACACGTCTTGTAGACCCCAGACGAAATATAGATTTTGTATTATCAGAAGAAGTTTGTTTTGACACCCGGAGCCTGAATACATTCCGTTACACAAGTTTAAATAAGTATATAAGTTTTTAAAGATTAGTACTAAAAAACTGCGGCGTTCTAAGACGCCATTTTTTTTTCCTTCCTTTTTAAAGATTAGTAGTAAAAAACTCTAGGTAGGTAAGTCTCAAATAGGTATGACGGTAATGATTTTTTTTTTTTTTTCAAAATGAAATAGTATCTAATCGTCAGTCTCCCTGTTTTGTGGTATCGTCAGTTCAGAAGTTCGATTTTTTTTGCGATAGGCTGGCGCTTGACTACAACTTGCCTGATGTTAAGCAATGATTTACGATGGAACGCCCCAGCCTAGTATACCGATTCACTCGTGGTATAAGAAAGCGAATAAGATCCATCTAGTGCAATTTTATGAGTCAGAAAGTTAGAAAGAGATATCACTAGATAATATATTGGTTTGGTTCCCACATACATCAGGACACCGACCTAAGGCGGAGGCGGCGCGGCGGCACAAAGTGTCGCACGCGAGCTCCTTTTAAAGTCTCAGGGGAATCTCTTCCTGACGTGGAGAGACGGGGGTTTTAGTTGGTACCCTTGGGGAGACCCAGTGGGGCGGGAGGATTCATAAAGGATTTCCCCGCGGAAATAAAGGTTAGATTAGGGTTTAAAGATTTACAGTGTTTAATTAAAAGGCATCGATTGGCTATAAATGCTCTAAGACATTAGATACTATAGTAAAGTACACATGTATGTACACACATACTTCATTCATTACAATAATGTCACATTTTACAAATACTTTAATAGCGCTTTTTTAATTTTTATTTTGTCCTCAGAAATGTAATATTTTTTTATTTACATTCTGAGTTACCATTCTACGGAGAAAGTCAATGACAGTAAAATACACGTCATCGTTGGAAAGGCTGACGTTACAAAGTGCGTTCTAAAGTTACAGTGATCAAAGTTAATGGAATAATAGTAATTATACTAATTTCATTTATTTAAGAAGAAAAAGCTAATCAGATTTCAGAAAAATAGATAACGGTTTAAAAATTAATTTAAACTAATGAAATAATAATAAAAATAATTTAAAAGTTGCCATTTTATTATTTTGAATTTGATTACTTGTGTAGTTTTCGAACGCAACGTCGTAATACGTGGATTTGGTCAGCGGCAGCGATTGTAATATTTTAAAAATTTTCAATTTAAGTGTGACATATAGCCACAAAAACTAAGTCACACAGCAAAATGGTCACAAAACACGTATTCTGTTTGCTAGCCATCGTTGCCTTAGCTTTGGGAGAGAGCTGCACCAACCCCAAAGTCGAGGCATCGTCATTCACCAGCCTAGATGCGACTGTGGTAACTCAAATAGCGTATATTACTGAATTTACCCTTGAATGTGACAACCCTCTGCCTGAAAACTACGCTTTGTACGCCGAAGTTGATGGAAAACCACTGACCGCTGCTCGCGTTGGCAAAAATAAGTATCAGGTAAGAAATTACTGCTACAACTTTTTTTTAGCCTATGTTTCGATTATTTAACCACTTCTTCTGACCTTGATTAAGTTAAGGATCGTAAAGGAATTGTGTCTGATCAACAGCAATAGGTTTGCTCTCTATTACATATGGAGTTTAAACATAGTTGATGATATTTGGCTGATTTTCACTTATGCTTACACCTAGCGTGAGCAATAACCGCTATGTTATGACATACGAGTTATATTCACCTCTACAGTATCAGAACACACTACATAATTGTATTGTCTTAGATCTACGCGAATATCACACATTGAAATAAAACTACTTTTTAAAGGATTTTATCACGGTTTATTTTAGATTTTAGATCCCGACGTTTCAAAGTCTTTTCAGACTTCATGTTCATGGGTGGACTGAGGTATTTGACGTCCAAAAATATTAATCACAATTATTACTGACTACCTTCCTACCTGTGAGCTCAGTTTGCTTAAATCGGAACGCAACTTAAATATTAATGTTTGAAGGTAGTCAGTAATAATTGTGATTAATATTTTTGGACGTCAAATATCTCAGTCCACCCGTGAACATAAAGTCTGAAAAGACTTTGAAACGTCAGGATCTAAATTATAAAATAAACCGCGATAAAATCCGTTAAAAAGTAGTTTTATTTCAACACTACATAATTGTTGCTTACTGCCGTACTCAAGAGACATCAATCAATTAACTTTAGCATACTATATCTTCTTTCATTGTTCAAAAATCAATGTCCCTCTATATTACTGGCTTCCTAATGATTCTCCTCGCCCTGTAAACGTTAATGCTCTCCTTTCTCTTGCCTATCCCTCATAATATAAAGCCCTCATCAAATTTTTAACATCTAACAATATCCGCCTGTAAATGTTACTTACATTTCCTACTTCCCTTTTATGTTACATATTGTGTATTTCGATCATTTATCGTTTTTTTTTGTTGTATTTTTTTACCCTTTTTCATTATAATCACATGTAATCTTACTGCTCTACTATTTTCCGCACTTTTCTTCTTGGCATGACATATTGTGTTTTCTATCTAACCCTAACATTGGCAGAATCATTGTTGTCATGATGGAGCCATAACCCATCAAAATTGAAGTTGAAGTTGAACTTTAGCATAAAGCACTCATTTTTGTATGTATTTTGACTGTATTTCATGATACTTTCTCAGTGTGGCTGTTAGTCAACAATCCCATCCCACAACCTTAAATTCTCCAGCGAAATCCTGTGCTGCGATTCTTCCCCGTATGGGTAGCTTCTAGTAGTTCTTCATAGCAATTGTCAAGTATTCATTATTGGTTCAACTATAATGCTCCCTGAAAAAGGTACCTGAATCTATTAAATCTTTTCATGGTAGATAGATATATAGATGCAAGACGACCTCTAGTCAAGCAGTGGTAGCCGTCCGAATGGGCTATAGGTACTGTACTTGGGAGGTCGCAGGTTAGAATTAGTTCGTTAGTTGGAGCGAGCTGTTTTCTGCAACTCGACACCCTGTAGGTGCGCCTATTTTGCATAATTAAATTTGCATGTTAGAATTCCGTCCCAGACAATCTTTGTGTAGCAACAAAGAGTTGTTTCTGAATCTGATTGATTATGGGACTACCCTCCGTGCCTCAGGGAGATTTTAAGACGTCGGTCCCGGTTGTCATGTAAAAAACATTTAAGACAATTGGTACAGGTGGTAAAGACCTTATTTAATTTGACACCTGGTCTTACCATCTCGGCTACTGGTTCCCTGCGGGTTTCGAGGTCTGATGGCAGTTGCTCGTATAATTCTGTTAGCTAGCCACATCAGGTTTGACTGGGAGCTAACCACAATAGAAATGGGAAAAATTCAAGGGAGACGAGGGTAGATAGATGCTTTTGTAAAAAAGTTACATACTTACATCTTGTTTTATAATTAGCAACCAATTAAAAATTCTTAACAGCTTTGACTGTAAACGTTTGTGTAAATAACAAGTAAAGTTCTTTACATAATATTTAACAATGTTCTTACAATAGACAATGTTAACACAACTGTCTTTTAAAAAGCTGTACTTAATTGTAAATAATTTGGTATTCTAATTAGCTAATTTCTACACCTTTATATAATGATGATGTATAGGCCGACCGTTTAACTCACGTATCGCCTATCGCCAAGATTCTGACTCCTCGAGCTGCACAGACAGTGATGATGATTCAAGCGATATGGATATTAATAACGAATAGTCTTACATTACTTTTATCTGTGGTTAAATAGTTCTTTATGAGATTTAATTAATGTTTTATGACTTTGCACCTCAGATGGCGATACGCGAGTTAAACGGTCGGCCTATAGATATGACAACTGCCTTTAAATATAATATTAAATCATATTTTAAGGATTTCACGCGGGTAAATCATCAATTTACGCCATAAGGCAGTTATATCAGTTATGTAACATTGTTATGTTAATATCATCATCATTCCCCTTGCCTTTTCCCATTTCTATTGGGGTCGGCTCCCAGTCTAACCTGATGCGGCTAGCTACCAGAATTATACGAGCGACTGCCATCAGACCTCGACACCCGTAGGGAACCAGTAGCCGAGATGGTTAGACCAGGTGTCAGATTATATTGGCTTCTGACTACATGTAACGATTGTCATAGATGTGTTAAATGTGAGCCGGGACCTCCATTCGCCACTAATGTCCTATGCACTCCACAGGTAAATAAGACGTTTGTTAAGATAAAAACATTATCCGCAGGTATCGTGGACAGAGGAGCCAGCGAAGGCCCGCTCCGGTACCCACGAAGTCCGTATCCTCGATGAAGAAGGCTGGGCATCACTCAGACGTGCTCGCCGCTCCGACCCAGCAGCTGCCGTGGCACCACTCATTGCTATTCAATTGCACCATCCCGGCAGTAAGTAATAATATATAGTGGGACATTAACACCCACGGTCATCTGATCCCAAACTAAGCAGACCTTGTACTATGGAAACCAGATAACTGGTAATATACTATGTATAATAGTTTTCTTTTGTTAATATATACTTAAATATAGATAATTACACCCAGACTCAAGACAAACAGACATTTTGATCACACAAATGTCTGTCTCGGGTGGGAATCGAACCCACGACCTGCGGCGTATAAAGCAAGTATCTTACCCACCACGCCACTGGCCCGTCTTGTATTTAGCTTGTATATCTACATAATTCAACTTGACAATTGTAAAATGGTTGCTGCAGAGGCCATAATTAAAATTTGATGTACGTTTGCCCAGCACGGCCCCTCAGAATTTGCATTTATGGTGTACACCATTGCAATGTACTCGCCTCTAGCAGTATATGTACCGATTTCTTTTTCAATGTACCTCTATACTTTTGAAGAAATATGCAAAAAAAGGTGGCCGTGCCAGCCAAACGCTTTCAGCACGGCCCCCCATGTAACTTGAATAATACATACCGTATTAACAAATGTCTATAACTCAAGAAATGTACTCTATTAATACGTTATATGTGCCGCAACAGTTATTGTGAATTCATAATAACAAATAATATATAGATGTGGATAAGGGGCCGTGCTGGAAAAAATCATTTTAAGAAATATCTAAAAAAGACAAAACATACTTAGCCAAAAACTATTAAAAAATAATTGAAGTTTAGCAAGTAACATATGTACCGCATTGATTTCTCATACAACTTGTTATATTGTGAAAAATAAATCTATTTAAGTTCATTCAGCACGGCCCTCTATAGTTGCCTATATCTTTTTAAATAAGCCGTGTATGTTTACAAAATTCGACTTCCTGAATAATATATAGGAGTACATTCCTTTCAACTAAATTGCAATTCTGCTGTATCAATACTTTAGAAGATAAATTCAATCTAAAATATACATACATTAAAACTGATGGGGTGACCATGATTCTACATGAAAATAGGATAAAAAATACTGCTTAAATTGAGTAAATCTTTATTAAAATAAACAAATCAACAATATGGTAAACTATATAAACGATAACTAGGTACTTATACATAATAGGTCGATAATCGTACAAGTGTCAAGTTAGTGTCGCTAAGACTACATAGCTCAAAGTCTTAAAAATCATACATTACAATAAAATCACAGATTCATTACATTTCACAAATTAGTTCGTTTACATGGAATAACAACCTATGTCTCAATAACACTACAGAGCTTAAAAATCTTAAAAAATCACAGATACGCGTTCAATAAATCATATTGATTGAACCTTACATTACACTAATATTAATTTGCATGAATCGCTTTAATTATTTGGTATAATCACAGGCAATTAATTAAATCCACGTAATCACAGATGTTTTTCAACGACTATAACAATTAGAATATTGTTCGTTTAACTATGGCATCGCATTCATTCGTATCACACGGGCAATGAGTGAGAGAAAGAGTGCATGTAATATGTATGGCTCGCCAACTCTGACGTGAAACGCATTACCCGCGACAGCTAATACAAATTATAATGAGAGTGAATGAGACCGAAGCATAGCTTAGCCACAACAAGTTAAAATGAACCCTATTCCATTGCGTTACAGTTTATATCTCAAGAAGTGATGTTCTGCATAGTGTATACACATGTCTGTAAGTGACATGGGTATGCCCTATGTACTATTAATCGCAGTATATATTATATACTGCGGTTGCTATTATCAACCGCAGTGCATAGTGTATAAATCGTATTTATCGACCGCCCTCATGGTCGGTTGATATGTACTAAAGTGCATATCAAAAGTTGATGTACTTTGGAACCGGTGCATATCATATGGCATTGACTTTCGATGCACTGTTATGCGCATGTCTACTACTCATGCAAAGATTTGTAAAAAAAGAAAATTTGCAAAGATTTGTGTCGTAAGCAGGTGCTTCATACATTTTGGTATTTTTAAATAACATTAAATAAATCTAGCATACTGATTTAATGTGCTTTGCATTATCTTATGTGCATACAACGTGTAACTTTAATATTTACGCAATCTTCTTTAGGGTCAAGTTCAATTCCTACATGCACTTACCTAGATATACTTACATCAAATCTATTTTTTAAATACAAATAAATTATATTATAACTTAAAACTTACTTACCCGTTTATTTTAACAATCCATTTTCGTCCTTGAAATAGAATTCACTGCACAAACACACGACCCATTATTCATATTATTTGAGCAGTATTTATATTTACTACTGTCTGATAGGCGCGTAGAGATGTGACTGTCAATAAACACTCAAGCGCAACATGAAGTAACCGCGACACCAGCGCCACATTTAAAATTACGGTAGCGTCAGTGAACTAATAGCGATCGCACACGACAAAATTAACTGATAATATATTATTATACTTAATGATTATTTTTTAAGATGTAATGAATAAACACATAATTATTTAAATAAATTACCCAATAGCGGACAAATTTTAAACTTTGAGAAACATTGAATATTTTGTTTTTTTTAGCATTTCTCATTCTGAATAACATTTATTTAAACATATTATAAGTTGTGTTTTTTCTAGGGGAAGGTTATAAGCACGCTTTATATATTTTTTATTTCTACCACGCGAGCCGAACCGTAAGTTAAAGCTAGTCCACTTAGAAATTCGTTTATTTAATATATTATCCCACTAGATAGGCTTTGAGGAAAAGAAAACGATTAATTACTTGACGCCAAGAATCAGTTATTTTTATTTTTAATGTTTTTGATGGGTACCTATACCTACCCTGTGTCATTCTCACAATTAAGACGAATATAACGACATCTCTCAAGTTGAAATTAATAAAGCCGTTTAGACTACAAAGCGTGCCAAAGAAATGAAGGTTGCTACATATCTACATTCATTCACTCGAAAAACCTTACCGTCCTTCTGGTACAGTCGGGTAAAAAGAATGTTTATTTCAATGTAGTCACATAATTTAATTAATATAAGTACATAAATATAGAACATTTATGTACCTACCTACCAAATCTATGAAATCATGGTCACCCCATCAGTTTTAATGTATGTATATTTTAGATTGAATTTATCTTCTAAAGTATTGATACAGCAGAATTGCAATTTAGTTGAAAGGAATGTACTCCTATATATTATTCAGGAAGTCGAATTTTGTAAACATACACGGCTTATTTAAAAAGATATAGGCAACTATAGAGGGCCGTGCTGAATGAACTTAAATAGATTTATTTTTCACAATATAACAAGTTGTATGAGAAATCAATGCGGTACATATGTTACTTGCTAAACTTCAATTATTTTTTAATAGTTTTTGGCTAAGTATGTTTTGTCTTTTTTAGATATTTCTTAAAATGATTTTTTCCAGCACGGCCCCTTATCCACATCTATATATTATTTGTTATTATGAATTCACAATAACTGTTGCGGCACATATAACGTATTAATAGAGTACATTTCTTGAGTTATAGACATTTGTTAATACGGTATGTATTATTCAAGTTACATGGGGGGCCGTGCTGAAAGCGTTTGGCTGGCACGGCCACCTTTTTTTGCATATTTCTTCAAAAGTATAGAGGTACATTGAAAAAGAAATCGGTACATATACTGCTAGAGGCGAGTACATTGCAATGGTGTACACCATAAATGCAAATTCTGAGGGGCCGTGCTGGGCAAACGTACATAAAATTTGGCATCTTTATTTTATTCTCTATCAGGCTTGCTCTTGACCACAACTTGCCTGTTGTTGAGCATTGATGCAATCTACGATGAAACGCGCTTACCCAGTAAATACCGATTCACTACTTTAAGACAGGCAGATAATAGCTAGCTATAAGTCGTTTTCCATTTTTCAGGTTACTCCGGTCCCTGGGTGAACTCTGAGGTCCTGGCGACTGCGCTGTCCATCCTAGTTGCGTACACCGCTCTCCGCAACAAAAGCAGCATCCTAGCGTAAAATTAGTTGTTTTTTTTTTTACATAATTTAAAAATAAAGTTCTTAGTTATTTTTTTTTTGTTTGATTATTCTGCCCACACAAAGCTTTTAAGTTTTAGAAACAAACTGTTTTGCTATTGGTAATTGGTCTATAGCCGGAAAGGACTTCAACTTTACTTTGTTAGTTTTAAACCTCGCCATGTATCACTAAGGGGGTTAAAAGTGTTTAAAAAAAGACACATCAGGCATGGGTCTTCCCTCAACTATCTCACATGTCCTCGAATGATTTTTTTTTAGATATGCCGGTTTCGTCACGATGTTTTCCTTTACCGATATTGAGCAGCGGCGATGTTACAATGACAAAGATGTTACAAAGATGTTTTGGCACGATTGGGAATCGAACCCGCGATCTTATAAATCTGAGAATGCCACATGGTATTAAAATTTCAGTTCACGAGTTCTCTTGTATATCGCACTGTTTGTACCTTCAAAAATCTCGAATATCCTTTCACTTCATACAATGAGCTTAAAAACGCCTTGACTATGACTTCAGACAGTCAATGACTGACACGTAGAACGGAACGTGCGTTAATTTTCTTTCTGTGATGTAACCTTACAAAGTTAAGAACATCCCTGTTTATTTTTTACTCTTTTAAATTGAATATCAAATTTAAATTGGTCGGTTTATAATATACCTACGTTGATCTATCAGCTGAGCTGAATGTCAAAATTGTCAAACGAACTAACTGAAAACTGACTTCTAGTATAGTATTAATTATATTATCTGTGATTTAAATTGACATTTCTGTAGGCTCATATTATTGATTATTTTGAGGAATAGGTACGTACTGTACTGTACTGATTTGGTTGTCAAAATGGCGTCAGGCGTCTTAGAACGTCGCAGTTTTTTAGTTTTTACTAGGTACTAACCTTTAAAAACTTAACTTATTTAAACTTGACACTGGCAAAATTGCGGAATTTTTTCTGCAGAGGCTATAATTGAAAGAAGAAGAAGTGGAATACTGTATCGATAAATAACAAGTTTAATATAGCTCAAAATGACGGCGAAACCGCGGGAGAAGTCTCCAGACAGTGATGAGGATCCAGTAGAAAATATGCTAAAGAAAACAGGCTGCTTAGAACAACATTATAAAATACAGGTAAACAAATAATCTGTTGCGCCGCCTCTAGTTTCGCTCCTTTGACTCATTGTGTTAAACTTAAGCTTCACGATTCCAAACAGTGATAATATGTTAGGACTTAGGACATAAACATTAATGTATTGAACATTCACAAAATTGTGGTGAATCCCGAGGAAAAAAAAAGTATACTATTTTTTTTCTAAAGAGTAGGCAACCATGGCCATATAATCTGGCCAAGTATCTACATAGATAAAAAAAATTACATGATATGTAATACTTGTTACTAATTCAACTACATATTACTGACCATCACTGTCCTACTAACCCTAAGTATAACGCTGCCAAAGCAAAATTGTCCACACACTAAATCTAAACTAAACATAAACAAACTCGAGTATGACTTATGCAATATCGATCTTATTCCAATTTACAAAACCGATGACGCTAATATATCTACGTCGTAATTAATAAAAAAATGTCCAACAGGCAATATTGCAAAACGCCATTACTACCCCAATGAATAAGAATACAGATAAAATTAGACCCTGGATTACTCCTGAACTCATGCAGTGCATCAGGAATCGAAATAAATTGTACAAGCAAACCAAGCGTTTTCCTGGCGATGCAACAGTTTTGCAGACCTACAAGACATATAAACACTTCTGTAACAGTCTCATATGGAAACAAAAAGACTCTTACATGCAGTCAATAACAGTAAGTACCTTTGGAAACAAATAAAAACAATGACCTATTCCTCAAAACAGCGTGACTCAAATTCGGACCTACTGCTCATTGACTCTACACCCAGTTTGGCTACTACCAACAATAACAACTTTTTTGTAAACATAGGAAAAAACCTGGCTGAAAAAATTCAATTTCAGTGGTCTGGTATAACCAGACTTCCGTTCCAAATCGACAGTAAATCTTTTGCATTGCTAGACACTGACGAACAAGAAATCGGATACATAATTACAGGACTGAAAGATAACTGTGTGGTCGGCTGGGATAGTATAAGTAATAAGATACTTAAACAATTTAGGGACATATTTATTCCACCTCTAAAGCACATATTTCAACTATGTCCCACAAAAGGGATTTTCCCAAACTGTCTAAATCTTGTGACTAATTATAGACTGATATCATTACTCCTTTCAATTTAAAAATTTTTTGAAAGAATTATATATAACAGACTTACAAAATACCTTGAAAATAATAACCTCCTCTCACCTATGCAGTTTGGTTTTAGACCCAAGATATCCACAGCCGACGCAGTACATGACCTAACTGACTATTATCCAAGAACTCGATAAGGGCCACCCGACCCTAGGGATATTCCTTGATTTAGCAAAGGCATTTGACACCGTTTCCCTTTCCTTGCTTTTGACCAAATTGGAGGCTCTAGGAATAAGAGGTACTCAACTAAAACTCTTTGCAGACTACCTAGACCACCAGTGTCAATGTTTTAGAATTGATCACATCACTAGCGAAGATCAGGAAATCCCTTGGCGTGCCCCAAGGAAGCATTTTAGGACCTATTTTGTTTCTAATCTACATAAATGACCTCTTTAGATTAAATCTAGAAAACGGAAAAATTATATCATACGCTGACGACACGGCGCTTATTTTTTCAGCGAAAACAAACAGCGAACCATTGTGCACCGTCAGGTTTTGATATGGTGACTAATTGGCTTCAACGCAGTTTACTAACACTTAATGCTGACAAGACTAAATATATTCACTTTGCTTTACGCACGCCACAGCAAATTGCCACTAACCACGAATGATACGCGCATCTATGTCGCAATCTCAATGTCAGTATGTGCAGTTGTCCTACCATCTCACGGACAGGCACTTGAAAATACTTAAGAATATTAATTGACGATTTACTCTCTTTCAGACAACATTTAGAAAATTTAATTTCCCTACTACGTAGAATGATATTCATATTTAAGAAACTTCGGTGTGTTGCAAATTTTAAAATAATTCGACAAGTTTTTATGGCCTTATGCCAATCTGTAATACAGTATTGTATTACATCATGGGGAGGAGCACTAAAAACAATTATGCTTCCCCTAGAACGAGCTCAAAGGGCTCTACTAAAAGTAGCTAACTCTCATCCTCTTTTTTTTCCCCACACAATTTCTTTAAAGGTCCTGCAACATGCTGACTGTTCGACAACTGTTCATTTTGCACATACATAATACTAAAACAGCACAGTATGCAAGCTTACAATGTCGACACTACTAACAAGAGACGGAAAGATATAGTCTGTACTACAAACGCACATCCCCGACATGCTTTCTTATATCGATTTTTCTCATTTTTAGGCCCATTTTTATATAATAGAATTAACAAAGAAATAAGTGTTTACACTTCAAATCAATTTAGATGTAAGGAATTATTATATAAATACCTTAAAGACCAAACATATACTTCTACTGAAGAAATGTTATTAGTTAGAAAATAAGAGTTGGTAAAATAAGTAATTTAATTATATGATAACTTTTTATAATATTGATAATTTTTGTAATATGTACTTTAAACATAAGTTTATATGCACTATTAGCCTGAGACACAGGGGTTCACCCTCGTTCAATACATAACATAACTCTGTTTTTTTTTAAAGTTTGTTTTAATCTCATGTTGTACCTTTTAAACCTAATAAACAATTATTATTTAAAAAAAAAAAAATGCTATATAAAATCATTCCTAAACAAACATTAAAACCATTACGATTTGTGTATTGCCTACTTTTTAAACATTATTTTATTTCTCTACATCTTTTTTTTAATTATTTTTTTTCAGGAGTGCATTGCTGAAACAAAGGACTGGAGAAAATGCCAGACACAAGTGAATGACTTCCGAGATTGTATCAATAAACATAAGAAAGAGGCTGATGCCAGAAATTGATTTGTTATTAAGACCAGCATTCCCCTTAGAGTATTTAACACGGGAGGTGTTCTACGCAACTTCTAGTACAAAATTGTTTCTGTCAGTTTTTGGGGGAGGCGAGGTGACATAGAGCACACATGTAAAATTCAAAGTGTCTTTACAAATGCACACAATAAATAATATTAACATTTTTCATGTTTGTGTGTAGCTTTTATTTATGCATACGAACTGTTCCTCGGGAAAGGGGAACTTAATACCAGTTCCGTGTAATTTTTTTACGTGTTCCCTTAGTATACACTTAATTTTTTTTACATAGTACATAGGAGTCTAGCAAAAAACCAATGACATTTCAGTGTATTTTCTGCATTAAGGGGTTTCACCTATGTGAGCAGTCTTTTTGGAATTGTACATAGACAAAATTAATTGGGAGCTACTGTTTTGGTTAGTTGGTTTTATTGAAAAATATTAGTGTCAGGTTGTTTATGAAGATCGTTCTGTATATGCATGAGACACTGTATTAAAATTTTGATATAATTAAAGGAAATAAAATGTTACTTATGATGTATTATGTTTATTGCCTGTAACTTAGATGTGGTTTCTTGTAGTTGTTAGTATTTCTGTTATTATATTTATATTGGATAAAATGCCCTTGTTTTGTATGATATTTCTACCTCAATTGCCATACAGCCTACCTTTTATTACACTCATACAATGATTGAGTAATTCAATTGTTCTGTCCTGCCTGACTGAAGGAAGAATTATACTAGCTTACCGACAGCGGCTCCACCCACGCGTGTCAGTTATCGCGCTAAACCATAATTAACCTTTTTTTATGTGCTTAAGACATCCTTTGTCCTTCAACAGATCAAACTATCTCCAAAATTCATCCAAATCGGTTAAATGGTTTTGTTGTGAAAGCTCGACAAATTTTTGGGTTACTTTTGCATTAGTATTGTCTTAGATTTACGAGAATATCACACATTGAAATAAAACTACTTGCCACCCGTGAACATGAAGTCTGAAAAGACTTTGAAACGTCGGGATCTAAAATCTAAAATAAACCGCGATAAAATCCGTTAAAAAGTAGTTTTATTTCAATACTTTTGCATTTTTATTATTAACTAGAAAATAATTTTATAACGCATTCCACAGTATTGAGAAGAGTACTTCTTCTTCTTCTTCTTTTAATTATGGCCTCTGCAGAAATTATTCCGCAATTTTGCCAATGTCAAGTTTAAAGTTTAAATAAGTATACAAGCTTTTAAAAGATTAGTAGTAAAAAACTGATAAATCTTCAGAGGTATTGTACGGTCATTACAATAAAACTATCATTAAATAAGTATACAAGCTTTTAAAAGATTAGTCGTAAAAAAAACTAAAAAAACTGCGACGCTCTAAGCTCTAAGACGCCATTTTCTGATTCCTTCAATAGTCCGAAGAGTACTTCGTAAACGAACTAAATGTATGTTTTGTCAACTATGTCAGATGTGGCATTGACAAGTTGCCACTCGATCGAAGTGCAAAAAGAATACATTTTTTTTGTGTTTATTATGAAGCGCAGATTTTAAGGTTATAAAAATGTTTAAAAAGCTAAGAATTTGCAATTTCACTTATATTTACTGTAATTACGCCACAAGAGTAGCTGTAGATCCAAGTTTGAAAGAGAGTTTCGATGCAAAATTGTACAAACCCCGTAAACATCCCGGCACAACTCGTGTCAAAGTGGCTTCAATACCTCCGGACATTCAAAAGGCTATAAAATTAATTCTAGACGACTCCGAGGCCAAATCTTTACAGCAAGACAGCATAAAACTCAGCAACTACCTCCGCTCCCGCCATTTACCGCCAGAAGAATCGGATATCGACGAAAAAGCTCAAAAAATCTACGACAAAGTATCTAAAAAGGTTAATAAAAATTTAACAGATTTATCAGAGGACCAAAAGAGGTTGCAGGATCAACAGATTAAAAATAAAGTGTTTAATGTGCTGAAGGGTAATGTCTACCGTTGGGCGAATATTTCATATGACAAAGCAACTTGCTTGCAATATTTAATGACAAGAACTCCAGCAGAATATGCAGTCCTGGTACGTGTGTTCGATGAAATTAGTAAATTTGACCCAAACTATAAGCCAAGGAGCTTTTTTGACTTCGGATCAGGGGTTGGAACTGGCACCTGGGCTGTTAACCATTATTGGAAGAATAATATCTTTGAATATTTTTGCGTAGACACCTCACCACAAATGCACGATTTGGCTCGTTTAATACTTTGCAACGGTAGAGACAATGTAGAAATGCCGTTAAAAGGTTTCTTCCAACGTCAATTTCTACCAGCTTCATCTGATTTGAAGTATAGCATAGTTTTATCAGCTTATACGTTATTCGAAATGCCGAGTATGAAATCAAGATTGGAGACTATTCAAAAACTATGGAACAAAACAGAAGACTACTTAATAATTATCGAATACGGTTCCAACGCTGGCTTTAGAGTAGTCAACGAAGCTAGAGAATTTGTTCTAAACCTACAGAAGACTGGTAAAAATAGACATGGTTACGCATTTTCACCGTGTCCGAATGACAACGTATGCCCGAGATACTTAGAACATGAAACTCCATGTAATTTTCTTATGAAATATGAATCATTGGGGAATAAATCTGAAGTACATGCAGATCTATTTTCATATGTAATATTGAAAAAAGGCAGCCGGCCAGATTCTGATCCGCAATGGCCTCGTATTGTACGTGCTCCGATTGTAAGATCGGGACATACAATTTGTAAGCTATGTACAGCTCAGGGCGAATTGAAAGAGGTTATATTTTCTAAAGGGAAGTACGATCAGACAACGTATAGATGTGCGAGGTCTTGTAACTGGGGTGACTTGTTGCCTGTAAAATAAAGAAATATGAAATAAATTAGTGTGTAAGAATTTTTAATTATTTTATTTCAACTTCAATTTCAACCTTGATGGTTATGGCTCCATCGGATTGTGACAATGATGATTCTGGCAATGTCTGGTGTGGGCGAGGAAATAAGGCTCCAGTCTCGATTAACTTTTTGGAACGATGTTCTTTATCGCGCGTTGTGAAAGGGGGCTAGACGGAAAAAATTCTTACGAAAAGTTGTCACGACTCACGACACTTTACTATAGTAAGTTATTGTAAGCTGTGACTTGACACCTCTCAAGTTTTTATTATATTTAAGAAGTTGTTAAATACAAGTGATAGGATGACGCGACATAACTTGTTCGATTTTAGCCGTTATTCATCTCTGCACCGCGCCGCCCTTGCCCCGCGGCACGTGCCGGATACACCGTCGTCTCTGGACGATGTTCTCGCTTGAACATCAGGGTTAGAAAACACAATATTATTATGTCATGACAACAAGAAAAGTGCGGAGTAGAATAGTAGAATAGTAGAGTGGAAAAAGTACTTGAGATTATAATGAGAAAGGGTAAAGAAATACAACAAAAAACAAAAGATAAATGTCCCACTATATTATTATATTATTATTATTATTAAATGAGCAAGATACACATGCAATGCAACATATGAGGGAAGTAGGAAATGTAAGTAACATTCACAGGCGGATATTGTGACCGGTTAAAAATTTAATTATTTAATTTTCCTTCTAATGCGAAAGTAATTCTGTAAAGGTATGGAGATAGTTTGATAGTCTGGGAAGGACATAGGATAGTTTTTATTCTCGACTGCGCAAAAAGAAGGTACCTACAGGCCAACCGTTTAACTCGCCAAGATTCTGACTCCTCAAGCTGCACAGACAGTGATGATGATTCAAGCGATATGGATATTAGTAACGAATAGTCTTACATTACCTTTATCTGTGGTTAAATACTTCTATAGCAGATTTAATTAATGTTCTATGACTTTGTACCTCAGATGGCAATACGCGAGTTAAACGGTCGGCCTACAAGTAGGAAGCTAGGTAGTCTAGGTACATACTTTTCTACATAAATGACTTTTTCATATTTTTGAAGTGAAAACTTCTTTAGCGGCGTTGAGCACTTTTTCTGTAATGGGTATAAAATCAGGACACGTGACCTGATCGAAAAAGCGTAAGACGGACGCAGGGCGCTTGCGCGAATGTTCGTGTATGTTACAGCGTGCCACGCGCATCCATGGATGGTGACAGCTGATGGCTCGACCGTCTGTGTAGTGATCACATTGTTGTGTATTCGTAAAGTTGATTTTTCGGAGAGATAAACTTTTTAATGTAAAATAATTGTAATAGTTTTAAAGTGTTAAATTCTTAATGTAATATAAATTGTCATGTTTGTGTACGATAGCGCAATAAATGAATATTGTATTCTACCACATAAATGATAGTACTTTTATACTGATAAAGCAATTGGTGCAAAATTATTCCCTAACCATTCCAAAATATCAAACATGCTCAACGTTAATAATCAAGTTTTCACTTCTGCCGGCACTCCCGGAGTGCAACCCGTCGTTTTTTTTTTCTTCAATTATGGCTGGTTTGATATTTCGTGCTGACCCTAGTTTTGCTTGGTTTTTGGTATGAAGTTAGCCGCGAGTCCAGACGTATTCTTAATTGAAACGCATAGTAACATTATTGTTAACATTATATTGACATGACTGCTTACATAACCAGTCTAATCGTATAGGCAGTGGCGGATTTAGAAATTTGCCTTTATA
Source organism: Meganola albula (assembly GCA_936450015.1). Taxonomy (NCBI): domain Eukaryota; kingdom Metazoa; phylum Arthropoda; class Insecta; order Lepidoptera; family Nolidae; genus Meganola; species Meganola albula. The sequence goes on along the minus strand of OW388169.1, from coordinate 5,649,146 downwards.
CTATGTCAATTTTGCGCCACCTTCACAGTGGCGTAACTAGATCTGGGGCCCGTGGCAAATTAAATAAATATTAACATGCAACAATTCTGGGACATTAACACACACGGTCATCTGGTCCCAAGCTAAGCAGAGCTTGTGTTATGGAAACCAGATAACTGGTATATACTATACATATAATACTTTTCTTTTGTAAATATATACTTATGATAGATATTTACACCCAGACTCGACACAAACACAAATGTCCATCACTAATGTTTGTCTCGGGTGGGAATCGAACCCACGACCTGCGGCGTGAAAAGCAAGTATCTTACCGACCACGTCACCGGCATTCATTGGACAATTTTAACCAATCACCGAAGTACTTAGATAACAACGGGCGAGTGACGCGATCGGTAAGATGTTTGCTTTTCACGCCGCAGGTCGTGGGTTCGATTTCCAGCCAATGTCAGACATTTGTGTGATGAACATGTCTGTTTGTTTTGAGTCTGACAAACAGATATGTTCATCACACAAAAGATACGAATAAAATTAGCCTTTTTAAATTCCACGGGCACGCACAATGCGCTTTCTTCCACTTTTACTGTGCGAACTGCCTAGTTGTGAAATTCGCTGCCGGCATCTATATTTCCCGATAGCTATAATCTGCCTGTCTTCTAGTCACGAGTGAATCGGTAGTTCTTGGGTAAGAGCGTTTCATCGTAGACAACATCATTGCTTCACTTGACATTGGCAAAATTTTGGAATAATTTCTGCAGAGGCCTTATTTAAAAGAAGATAGCATTTTGATTGGTCCGTTCTTAGAGTATTTATGTAAAATCCAAAGAGCATATAAATGCTAACGCTGATGTAAAACCTATGGTTTTTTTTTACTGATGAGTGATGACCTAACCCAATGGGCCGGAAGGGCCTCTATTGGTTCACTGGACATTTTCGGTGAGCCGTCCGAGGACGGTCGATCCGATAAAATCTATGGTAGAACGTGCTGATTATATACTCTTTGATCTATGGTTCGTTCAGTTTCTTGTTGAACGAGCCTACATATTATCCTTCGGAAAGTTATTTTAAAATTGAGTTTTCCCTGCGTTGGCTACAAAGGATGGGCCTTCCCAGGCACGTAGGTGCAGAAAGTCTAAGAGAAAGTTGAGTCATGTCAACGTAAGCGCGATATTTTTGTCAGAAATAGCGAATTCAAGGCCCTTATGTGTAAATTAGGTATATTTGAAATAAGAATAGACCAAAAATTAAGCAAAAGTAGCGCCAGCACAAAATATCAAACCAGAGACAATAATATTATTTTAAAATGTATTGGTATGTGATTTATGTCAATGAATGAAATATTTTATTTCAAAAATAAAATATTATGCAGAAAAAATTACAAATATGTAGTGGAATACAGCTCCTTACCTAAGTAAATTTACGCGCTAGGATGCCACAAAGTACACAAATACTTAATATACGTTATAACTTCAAACACCGCTTTTTTCGTCCGAGGTTTATAAAATATGTTCGTATTTAAATATTCGACTAATTCGACTACAAATTTTCAATGTCACTGGAATGATAATCACTTAAAGGTACACATTTTATTTAATTTTCATCTAGATCTGATCATTATATCGAAAAAAGATTTTTGCCCACCGTACTGAAAAATGTGAAGTTGTTGCGCATTCCGGTCCAAGATGGCGAATTGTCAGTTCTATTCTTAATTGAAACAGATTGTATTACATTTTCAAAGGACGGGAAGTATTTCTTAAATTCTATAATAGGCCTGCGCTTGACCACAACTTGCCTGATGTTAAGTAATGATGTAGTCTACGATGGAACGCGCCTGCCCACTATACCGATTCATTCGTGATTACGAATGATTTTCGGTGAGAAGGTGGAAGTGGAATGAGGCTCCATATGGTTAGACTCACGACCCACCCTTTTAAATGGTGTCATCAGACATCGCACCTGAACACGACAAGGCCGCTTGGCGGTGCGGCTTTTTCTGGTGGGTGGTCACTAACCACGGCCGAAGCCTACCACCAGTTGATGGTCACCTGATTTGCACCACCCGGGGACCACGTGTGGGGATTCAATTAAAGGTGTACACCCACGGACGAAGGTGACTCAGCCCCCGAAACTAAAACTTACTAAAATCCCTGGTGCTCCATTGGAAACCCTTTGTGCCGTTTTAGGCCGTAGCTAGCTACTATATGAATCTGTAGTTTGAATATAGCTTTAAAAAAAATGTACTCAATTTGCCGCCCCTGAAATCGGTTAGGCTCTAGCATTTTCAGCCAGTTAGTAAATCCCCCACTGCGTGTTATTAATGTTGTTAATTGAAACGTCATATTTGCACCTACAATAAATTGTTTAAAACAAAAATGACGCAACAATTTGTCCCAGTAGCGCTACAATTACCGTTAGAAACAGCCGCGCTCATTATCAACCATGTTACAACGTTGTGTTTTTATTTTTGTTTTATCAATAGTGTTTTTCTGTGTGAACGATATCAAAGGAGGTATGATAATAGTTTACTTAACTTTTTATTTGCTGAAAAAAAAACGGTCTATTGTGTCTATGCTTTTATCTTTTATCATTGACTTTTTATTAATTAATAAATTTGTGTTGTATGTCCTTAACACAAAAGTTTATTTAATAATAAATTAGCTTTCATTAAATGTCTATTACTAACTGATTAAATCGTAAAATAAAATAAGTATGTTAATTAAAAGTAGGTATGCCAAAATTTAATTTTATTTCCGGTTGACATTACAAGTACATTTTTCGAATTGAGTTTTTATTGATTCCCGCGTTTTTTATTTTAGTATTTTATCCTCAAAATGTATTGTTTTTTTTTGTAAATATATAATTTATTGCGTTCAATTCTAGTGAAATAATAAATTAAATGGCATTACTAAATGAATTAAATAAATGCAGTACTACTTGGTACTATTATTTAAACCTGCACACAATTATTATTGCTTTGTTAGTTTTGTTTTTATCAGACAAAGTAATTAAGGTCGTCCATCTTTGATTATAATTAGCAACAACGCTTGCATAAATGCATATATCAAAATTATTAAACCGACTTCTTAATCATTATTTTGGCAAAAAATTACAAAACCGAATTTAGACGTAGGTAAGTACCTAGAATTATGCGATTGCTATTATAATTTATTTGCGCAGGCGCTTAGCGTAAACAATGACGCTTTTTTCAACATAACTCAAAAACTACTGGTCAGATCTTGATCATATTTATATGGGCCCACTTAAGAAGCACCAGCTTTCAATAAAAAAAAAAATGCACTCTGGGAGTGCCGGCAGAAGTGAAAACTTGATTATTAACGTTGAGCATGTTTGATATTTTGGAATGGTTAGGGAATACATAATTTTGCACCAATTGCTTTATCAGTATAAAAGTACTATCATTTATGTGGTAGAATACAATATTCATTTATTGCGCTATCGTACACAAACATGACAATTTATATTACATTAAAAATTTAACACTTTAAAACTATTACAATTATTTTACATTAAAAAGTTTATCTCTCCGAAAAATCAACTAACATACACGAACATTCGCGCAAGCGCTCTCCGTCGCATCCGTCTTACGCTTTTTCGATCAGGTCACGTGTCCTGACGCGAGTTTAAGATTTTATACCCATTACAGAAAAAGTGCTCAACGCCGCTAAAGAAGTTTTCACTTCAATAATTATAGAATTTCACGTATAACATAGAGATTAGGTAACGAACATAAATTTGGAGGCCGAGTCACCTTCGTCCGTGGGTGTACACCTTTAATTATATCCCCACACGTGGTCTCCGGGTGGTGCAAATCAGGTGACAATTAACTGGTGGGAGGCTTCAGCCGTGGTTAGTGACCACCCACCAGAAAAAGCCGCACCGCCAAGCGGCCTTGCCGTGTTCCGGTGCGATGTCTGGTGACACCATGCAGAGAGGGTGGGTCGGGATTGATGCTCCTTTATTAACCATAGGGGGGTTCATTCCACTGCCACCTTCTCACCGATAATCATTAGTAATCACTAGTGAATCGGTATACAGGGCTGGCGCGTTCCATCGTAGACTGCATTATTGCTTAACATCAGGCGAGTTGTAGTCATGCGCCAGCCTATCGCAGAATAAAAAAAAACCACAGTTGAATTTAGAACCTCCATTTTGAAATCGGTTGAAAGAGGAGGCTTCTATGTAACTTTAGATGGCACGTAAATAAACACAGCATCTCTAACTTACTTCATAAAACTATTAGCCGTCCTTTTCTCACTTCGCCTGTTAATCATCATCATGAGCCTATCCTAGTCCACTGCTGGACATAGGCCTCTCCTAAAGCACGCCACTGAGCACGATCCGCGGCTACTCTCATCCAGCTCTTACCAGCCACCGTGCAAAGATCGTCACTCCACCTAGTCTGAGGACGTCCTACGCTACGTTTGCCAATCCGTGGTCTCCACTCAAGAACTCGTTTACCCCCAACGGTTGTCAGTTCTACGGCAGATATGACCGGCCCACTGCACTTCAGCTTACTAATCCGGTGAGCTATGTCGATTACTCCTGGTTCCCTGTCGGATCTGTCGGATTTTCGTTAATAAGAGATATCAATTCTCCAGGTTACATAATTTTCTATAACTATTCACTCGAAACTATGAATGATTCGGTATTTCTACTGGGTAAGCGCTTTCCATCTTAAACCACAGCGTGCATGCAGCTGTTTCAGCATCAGCCAGGAATTATGTAAAACCCACTCCGTAAATCCTAGGGATTCTTTTGTCCGAGTGGTAACCATCTAAATCCTATGGAGTTTTTTGTCACGAGTGGTAACCCTCTAAATCCTATGGAGTTTTTTGTCACGAGTGGTAACCCTCTAAATCCTATGGAGTTTTTTGTCACGAGTGGTAACCCTCTAAATCCTATGGAGTTTTTTGTCACGAGTGGTAACCCTCTAAATCCTATGGAGTTTTTTGTCACGAGTGGTAACCCTCTAAATCCTATGAAGTTTTTTGTCACAAGTGGTAACCCCCCTAAATCCTACGAAGTTTTTGTCACGAATGGTAACCCTCTAAATCCTAAGGACTCTTTTGTCATGAGTGGTATCCCTCTAAATCCTAAGGACTCTTTTGTCACGTGTGGTAACCCTCTAAATCCTATGAAGTTTTTTGTCACAAGTGGTAACCCCCCTAAATCCTACGAAGTTTTTGTCACGAGTGGTAACCCTCTAAATCCTAAGGACTCTTTTGTCACGAGTGGTAACCCTCTAAATCCTAGCTATTCCGACTCGAAGGACCATCAAAATTCCTTCGTAACAAAATCCAGGCTGCTGCTAAAATAGATTTTAAGGAATTCCCGATCCACGTAATATCGAGCTCTGTTTGCGGTTAGTTATTCGAAAAGTAAACAAGTGACTCAAATGACGTCAAAATAAGCTAAATGTTTTGTTCGTGACATTGATGGATCCCCGGCGTGTAAAGCCACGCGCAATGTAGGGCTCCGTAGTTGTTTTTACGTACATATAAATATTTTAAAGTTAAGTAGCGTTCTGTAAGAATCATCTTTTCTGGTGACTGAACAGACCAGTTAGAGAATAGTACCATCTCCACACTGTGAACAGCCACAGATATATTATTATATCCCCCCCCCCCCACTTTCTCGCGATTTAGACATTTATCTCTAACAGACAGGTGTGTGTTGCGGCTGGTGGAAGAATGTCGCTGCTGTGTCGGTTGGGAATGCGGACATTGCTGAAAATCAGTGCTGTGGGCTGACTCTTGTATAGATACTCACAGCGTTTACTGAGCAATGTCTACGTGACACTGATGGCTTAAACCAAAGGTCGTCAAACTGCGGGCCGTGAGAAAGGATAGGTACCTACAATTATAGTAAATAACGACCTTAATTCCCAAGAAAAAAATTGGTTGCCTGTAAATTCGGTATACGGGCGAAAGTTTTACGTGACAACGACTTTGAGTGGTAAAATAATTTTAATGTGAATATTCATTCGTATAGTAGGAAGAAGGATGAAACATAGTTGAGTGGGAGAGAGACGCAAGGCATTCGGCGGGCCTCTCTCTCGTTCGGTGACTCATCGTAACGTTACCGAGCGTTACACTTTTTCATAAGTGCCTCCCAGCCGCAACCTAATTTAAGACGTTGTCACGTCAAAAAGGTTCAGGTTAATTTTTTTTATGGCCACATGACTCGACCTCTGAGCCTTTCTATTGCTACATGCCTGTGCGGCCCGCAGTCACACCTCACATTGTCCTAAATGGCCCATAACCAGACAAGTTCGTCACACTTGTCTGGTTATGCTGCCGCTGCCTTACACTGTTTGTTTTAACGAAGTTCCTTATCGCGCGTTGTGAAAGGGGGCTAGACAGAAAAAATTCTTACGAAAAGTTGTCACGACACTTTTTGCTATAGTAAGCTATTGTAAGCTGTGCGGCGTGCTCATGTTTCTCTGTCTGTCTGTCTGTTATTATTACGAATTATTACGAAAATTGAGCCTACTGATTAAGTTTTTGTTACATTATATTTGTTAATAATAAAAAAAATATGATGTGGTGTCGTGGGACACCAGGTAGGAACGAAGTTCCTTCGGCTAATAAAGAAAGAGGGAGAAAGAGAAAGGTATTATACACTACTCGCTTGTATGCGACTGTCGCGCCTGCGCAGGTCTCATTTAACGGTTTTATTCCACGCACTTTTTTCCACGGATTTTTTCTTACGGTTCTACTATCACATTTTTTTCAGTTCGGTCGCGCAGCAAAATCCCTATCCCCTCCAAGCCTGCGGTAAGGAACTTCGTTCCAATAAAATGTTATTACAATTCCTTCACTAATTAATCGAAAGGAACTTCGTTCCATCTGAGTGTCCCTTGACACCTCTCATGTTTTTTTTCTTTTAAGTGGTTTTTTTTTAAGTGAAAACTTCTTTAGCGGCGTTGAGCACTTTTTCTGTAATGGGTATAAAATCTTAAACTCGCGTCAGGACACGTGACCTGATCAAAAAAGCGTAAGACGGATGGAGACGCAGGGCGCTTGCGCGAATGTTCGTGTATGTTACAGCGTGCCACGCGCATCCATGGATGGTGACAGAAAACAGTAAAATTTTTAATGTAATATAAATTGTCATGTTTGTGTACGATAGCGCAATAAATGAATATTGTATTCTACCACATAAATGATAGTACTTTTATACTGATAAAGCAATTGGTGCAAAATTATTCCCTAACCATTCCAAAATATCAAACATGCTCAACGTTAATAATCAAGTTTTCACTTCTGCCGGCACTCCCGGAGTGCAACCCGTCGTTTTTTTATTTGTTATTTGATTATGCGTGTTTGTTTCTTCTTTCTATCGAACCGTGCTCCGTCGTGTACCTGTAATTCTTCGTTAATACTTCTACGTCCCATCCACCGGCTCCTATTTGTGCTCATTCGGATAAAAACTATCCTATATCCTTACCTAGGTCTCAAGCTATGTCCATGCCAAATTTTAGCGAAATCTGTTCAGCAGTTCTGACTTAAAAGCGCGATAGACAGAGTCACATAATTACAATATTTATGATCGGGCCGGTGGTGGTGTGGTCGGTAAGATACTTGCTTTTCACGCCACAGGTCGTGGGTACGATTCCCACCCGAGACAAACATTAATGATGGTTATTTGTGTTTGTGTCGAGTCTGGGTGTAAATATCTATTATAAGTATATATTTACAAAAGAAAAGTATTATATGTATAGTATATACCAGTTAACTGGTTTCTATAACACAAGCTCTGCTTACCTTGGGACGAGATGACAGTGTGTGTTAATGTCCCAAAAATATTTATATATTAAATATTTATTTATTTATAAGTAAAGATTGTTCCTCCAATGTTTAAGTGATGTTTTCCTCCGCATTTTATCCCCATTATCGCGAGACGACGTGTTATTGTATTACGGTTAAGGGGTCTCCTATGACGTAAATGTGTTTATAATGTTTAATTATGTACAAATATTTACCTTAATTAGTTGTCATCTTGTCTGTAACCGAAGGCGTAGGCAGAGACTGTATGACACAGACTTAATCTGAATGAATTAGACAGGGAGGGCACAGCCTGATTGAAAAATGTTCCGTCCAACTTACAGAATACACAGCGTGTAATAACTGTTGGTTGTGTTCCTGTGTGTGAGTAAGGTAGACAGTGACTGTGTAGGTACCGTCCACCTTATAGAATACACAGCGTGTAATAACTGTTGGTTGTGTTCCTGTGTGTGAGTAAGGTAGACAGTGACTGTGTAGGTACCGTCCACCTTACAGAATACACAGCGTGTAATAACTGTTGGTTGTGTTCCTGTGTGTGAGTAAGGTAGACAGTGACTGTGTAGGCACCGTCCACCTTACAGAATACACAGCGTGTAATAACTGTTGGTTGTGTTCCTGTGTGTGAGTAAGGTAGGTAGTGACTGTGTAGGTACCGTCCACCTTATAGAATACACAGCGTGTAATAACTGTTGGTTGTGTTCCTGTGTGTGAGTAAGGTAGACAGTGACTGTGTAGGTACCGTCCACCTTACAGAATACACAGCGTGTAATAACTGTTGGTCTTATGGTTATGTTCTGTTGGTATGACTGGTCAGATGGTATTTTCTATTGATGAAATAGAACCATTTCATGAAATGACTAGTCACATCTTAAAGTGATCAATTCTGCGACATGGCCACTACACAGTTAAGAGAAATTCAATTTAAGGCTTATTTAATTTTATATTCTATTGTGATAACATTGAGAATTATTTTATACGAGGAACATTTGTAATTTAAAAACAGACGTAGTCAGAGGTCAATATCGGTGAAGGAAATCATCGTTAGGAAACCGGCATTAAGGACAATCACTCGTGGACATGTGACATCCACCAACCCGCACTTGGCTAGTGTAGATTAAGGCCCAAACTCTCTCAATTCGTAAGATAGTTGAGAGAAGACCCGTGCACAACTGTGGGACACTGAATGGGTTGATGTGGTTGTTAGTGGGATAACGCCGAAAGTGTGTTTTTACCACCCGACAAAAAAAGAGTGTTTAATTCTCAATATCTATTATCTTAGTATTGCCTTAAATTTACGCGAATATCAAACATTGAAATAAAACTACATTTTAACGGATTTTATCGCGGTTTATTTTAGATTTTAGATCCCGACGTTTCAAAGTCTTTTCAGACTTCATGTTCACGAGTGGACTGAGGTATTTGACGTCCAAAAATATTAATCACACTTATTACTGAACAATCGTGAACATGAAGTCTGAAAATACTGAAACGTCGGGATCTAAAATCAATAAAAAAAATAATAAAAAAAAGTCTAAAATAAACCGCGATAAAATCCGTTAAAATGTAGTTTTATTTCAATCTATTATCTTTTTCGATTTGATGCAATTATTTTATCGAAATCTGTAGTTGTAAAGATAATTCTTAGCTAAATAAAAGTCGGGGTTTATTAATTTATTCATTCAGAATAATGGTGTGAAGTTTCTGTCGATATTTAAATGGAAGACTTCGAGCCGTGGGCGCCTTCGATATAGACCAGAATCACAGTATAACCGTCGCGACAAATAGTACTATGCGTTTCAAATAAGAATAGGACTGGACTCGCGGCTAACTTCATACCAAAAACCAAGCAAAAGTAACGCCAGCACAAACTATCAAACCACAGACAATAATATTGTTTTAAAATGTATGGAAAAGTGATTTATGTAGAAAAAAAATACTTATGTATGTACATTCTACATTCAGCTACCTAAGTCAATTTACGAGGTATGATGCGACAAACTTATGCACAAATACATAAACAAGGATATAAACACACGTTTTAACTTTAACACCGCTTTTTTCGTCCGAAGTTAATAAAATATGTTTGTACCAAAATATTTGACTCAGAATTTCCAATTTCACTGGAACGGCAATAAGATATTATACGCATTTAAATTTTTTATTCATTTAGATGTGATTATTATATCAAACAAATATTTTTGCCCACCGTACCTACTGAAAAATGTGAAGTTGTTGCGCATTCCGGTCCAAGATGGCGGATTTCCAGTCCTATTCTTATTTGAAACGCATAGTATTGCTTTGTATCGGTTCGACCTTCCTCGGACGGCTCACCGAAAAAGTCCGGTGAACCAATAGAGACCCTTTCGGCCGATTGAGTTTTTTTTTACATACTAGCGGACCCGGCAGACGTCGTTCTGCCCGGTAAAGCAGTGCCATCTACCGGGTCTCAGACCTACCGAATATAACCAATAATAAATAATAGGTATCTAACCCGGTTTTCGGCCCTTCTTCGCTTTCAAAATTTTCTTTTTTTTTAATTTTTCTCTGCGTAAGAACCATCCTCGTACTTAAAGGAATATTTAAAAAAAAGAATTAGCGAAATCGGTCCAGCCGTTCACGCGTGATGTCGTGACAACGGAAAACGGGTTTCATTTTTATATTTAAAAATAAAAATAGTGTGAATTACGCTTCTATAAAGCTAATTTAATAGAAAACAGTGAAACGTTAAACGGTACTTCTTAGATTTGTTCAATTGTAATTAAAAAAAGTACTGCCTTCTAATTAGATAAAAATAATGTTACTTATGTAATTACCAATCTTTTAATTGAAGTCGTTGCTACATCGGTAGATTAGACAGTACTTAGGACGAAAACATAGATTTGTGGGATATTAGCACAGACTACAATTATCAGATTACATAATTTTGCACTTTTAGCGGGAACCAAAGATAGCGCAGTATAATTACTCTGTGTTCTTCTGTCAGTAAAGATTTTTTTAAGCTAGCATAGCTTTTATCGCGGGCTTTGAGTGCGGCGCGGCGACCGAATCAACAAATTCCGTAACGAAAATAACCTAACACCCCCCACTTCGATCGGCACAGCGGTGAGGCGTTGAAAGCCGTGCATCGTCTAACGTCGTCGTTTCAGTTCGGCAGACTTCGCGACACGGTGTTTGTGTGCGTGCGACTAGATGTATGCGTTAAACTTATATTTCTTATTTCAGTTACCATAAACCTATAGTTTCAATGATAAAAAATCCTGCATAACCTTTAAGTATTGTAAGATAATAAAAATATTTTAAAGAATATTAACTTCTCAATTATTCAATAAAAGAAAAACAAATGTTTTCTTAACGGTCACCACGCTCAAAAAGTGCAACTTGAATTAATATCAAAGAAAAAAAAAAAAAATATAATTGCTTATGTAGATAAAAAATGCTGTGCAATAGCTTTACCGCGGCAGTCCCCGAGTGCCACACGTATTTTCTATTGACATTTTGAGCTGGATTTTTAAAGTCAGTTCTATAGCACCTATAATTTTATTTATAAGAGAGCGTATTACACATAGATCTACGTCTATTAATATTATTTTTGTACAATTTCAGAATGCATTCTTAAATTGAATGGCGACTTTGGAACGCCAAGTCCTGTGTTCTTACAAGACGGGAAGTTCCTTGCTCCTAACACCAACAATGGTTTAATATCTCTTACCAAATCTGAGCGCCTGGTACTCGCATGTCCCGGTCACAAGATCGTTATAGCTAACAGTACAACGAATTATGATGTTTTGGTAAGTTTTTATTGATTTATTTATGGTACCCTGATACTATTTTCTGTAAATCTTAAATGGCTGGACCGAATTCTATGGTTTTTTGGGAGTATTGTGCTCTCTGGGTTGGTCTATTTGATCAGGGACACATTTATTTAATCATGTTTATTTAATTAATTACCTTTAGGTATGTCGGCTAATACAGCATGCAATAAATTTCCTTTCCCCGTGTCTGTACTACTAAATCTCATCAAAATTGGTCCCTGAGCTGAACCTCAAGCTCTGTGTTCACGAGACGGAAAGTGCCTCGCTCATCGATATCTCTTACCAAATCTGAGCGCCTGGTACTCGCGTGTCCCGGTCACAAGATTGTTATAGCTAATAGTACAACGAATTATGACGTTTTGGTGGGTTCTTATGGATTTATGGTACCCTGGTACTATTTTCTGGAAATCTCTAATCGCTGGACCGATTTCTATGGGTCTCCGGAAAAAATTTCTGAGTAAAATCTTGGGTAAAGACCCTCTCCGCTTTAGCAACTCGTCTTTATTTGTTATCCTGCTAATATCTGGCGAATATTAAAATGTCTGTCTCGTTACGGTTGTGCCGACGCTGCGGCGCGACGTGGTCTTCACCCTATCCCCCAGCGCTGCAGCGGTTATTGGTTCTACAAGCGATATGGCTCACCGACTGCTACTTCAACAAGCTCACTTTGATATTTTTTTTTATTATTGTATTTATTGTTATTGCAATCTATCTTGAATGATATTCAGCAATAGTTCGATGTTTAGAGCAGTTTTGGGCGATACTTGTTCATTTCCAAGCTCGTTTTTTTTAAATCGCAGTTTATAATAGTAGATCTTGCAGGTTTTTACGTTTGAGTCTTCGTGGCTCTGTGGGTATATTCATTAGGTGCTTTGCCAGAGTGTTAGGATGTCTATTAGTTCTAGTTTTATAAGCTTCCATTCTTCTTCTCATTCTTCCATTTATTATTGACCCTAGATTTTGTTTTGCAGGATGCACAATGCGAGCAGGGCAACAGTTTCAGTATAAATAAGAAGGTGGTGAAATTGAAAGACGTTGTATGCTCAAGTCAGCCCTGGTTTAACACGGAGTTGACACAAGAGACTTGCAGAGGACATCTCAAGTTTTACAAGTAAGTGAATTTCGAGACGAATAGCAGCAAAACTGCACAATTTACTAAATTAATATTAGATTTTGTGATTAACACATACCACAAGCTACCAAAATTACTGAAATTAGATACCAATTACCATTGATAAATCAAGATAAGGAAGATACGGTACGACCTAATAACGCAATCACTAAACTTGGGTCTCTGTGCACGACTACATGCATCGAGAAACACACATCTGTGATCACAATTAGATATTTACAGTGAAATAGAAAAGGACAGAGATAGGGCTCCACACAGCGTGCAAGCGAAATCACGATAGCCGTGCTGTTGAATGAATGACATTGCGGTAGCGAAATACTCGCGAAATACTATGACGGGCGAAGCGTGTGCGTTGCCTCTGTCTTTCACGTCTGTTTTGCATTATCTATCTCACTCTCACAAACATGGTGTAGAAAACAACAATTTAAGTAATAATTTCTATGACACTAAGATATTTGGCTGTACTTCCGAGTGATAAGTAATCCCGTCTGTCTTATTTTCGTTTCTTGAGTGATTATGACATTTATTAAACACACAAGATGGCATTTTAGTTTGTTTATAAGCACAAAACCTAAAATTATTGAGCTGTGTCAACATGCGTCGTCTACTCGATAGTCCGCGTGTGACTGAGTGTCGGTGAGTCCGTTGGACTCATTTTAGAATGAGCGCGCGCTGTGTTCTACAGTCCATCAAATCTAAGAAGTACCGTTTGACAGTTCTAAACGTAGTCCATTTAGAATTTTATTTTTTGTATGAAAATTGTTTATGTTATGTTAAAATAAAAATAGCTTCATAATTCAATTATTTTACAGGAAAGCTAATAAAAATAGTGTGAATTACGCCTCTATAAAGCTAATTTAATAGAAAACAGTGAAACGTCAAACGGTACTTCTTAGATTTAATGGACTGTAGTGCCATATCTTTTTTTTATTTATCTAAGGTTTGAACATAATTTATCATTGTACCCAGCTCATTACAATATTTTGAATGTTTGTTCACAGAGTTGGCTACAAGATAGACAGTAAATTCTATGCTCTTTACAAAGCATGCTTTGACAATAACCTATTGAGTACTTCGTTCGTAGTTCAAGACTTATCACCAAATAGTATTTACATGCAGAATGTGAGGAGACCTAAGTTTATTGGTAAGTAGATTTTCGGATAGAAGGTGGCAATGGAATGAGGCTCCATAACATAAACCGTAAAGGAACAACAGTTCCAACCTCTCTGCATGCTGTCACCAGACATCGCACAGGAACACGTTAAGGCCGCTTGGCGGTGCGGTTTTGTCCGGTGGGTGGTCACTAACCACGGCTGACGATTACAACCAGCTTATTGTCACCTGATTTATACTACTCGAGGACCACGTGTGGGAATTCAAATTGAAGGTGTATTCTCATGGACGAAGTAGACTCAGCCCCCAGCAATTATGATTATAGGTCGACCGTTTAACTCGCGTATCGCCTATCGCCAAGATTCTGACTCCTCAAGCTGCACAGACAGTGATCATGATTCAAGCGATATGGATATTAATGACGAATAGTCTTACATTACTTTCACCTGTGGTTAAATAGTTCTATATGAGATTTAATTAATGTTTTATGACTTTGTACCTCAGATGGCGATACGCGAGTTAAACGGTCGGCCTATAGGCACACAGGAAAGCCTCAGCGAAAGCATCTTGTTTAGCTGTCTCTTTTTTTTCTTGCGGGGTTGTGCACCTACTTTATTCGGACATCTCGCTCCCACGTTTCGTTGGTCTTTTGAAAGCAGTGAGATCCTATTTATAGGTTTTTTTCTTCTTTAGCCTATTTTGTCCCACTGCTGAGAAAAGGCCTCCCCCAAATTCTTCCATCTTATCCGGTCTCCAGCGACCTCTGGCCATTCAATATCAAATGCATTCAGATCACCCCGCCATCTTTGTCAAATTACGGGATAGTTATTAAAATTATTTTATTTCCAGAGGGCGATTTATTCAAGAAAGTTAACATGGCGAATCTGTATAAAACTAAATCACAGAATGCTCGGTTGGATAACACTTTAGGAGCTGGGATGGGGGAGAAGTATATATCAAAAAAAGAAGTTAGTACATCTACAATAACCCCCGCCAGGAAAGAAATTAATCTAAAATGGCGTCTTATGCCTAACCTGCTTACTTGTAATAGGGAAGGAAGATGCGCTATATCTATTTTTGCTTTATTTAGAATGATTTTAATGTAGGGTAGACCAGGAGTGTATTAAAAATTGTATATACTTTCATTTATTGTCAAAAACTGCGATCTCAATGTGACAGTTTAATTAATTTTCGCGCCAAAACGGTTTCAATGTTCTAATGACGTTTCTCGGGTCTATTCTATTACTGGTTGGTCTGCCCACCAGACACTAAAGTGCAGTAATAGGTAAAGTCTGTTTTTCCTTAGGATGCATATTATATCAACAAATATGGCCGCCTCGTGACCAAAGACTATATTTTTAGAGTAGGGCCACCATGATTGAATACATTGAATGATTTGTGAAAGAGTGACTGAATAGATTGCTAATCATTCATTATTCGGAACCAAGAAGCTTTACATTATTAAAACACTGGAATACAATAATACAGTCTTATCTCAAATAAATTGTTGAAGACAGGAAATATTATAAATGTTTAAAAAATTTGAAAATATTAAAAGAATACAAGCCATACGTTTCAAAGACTTCTTTCATATTTCTCTTTTTCTGGCCAGTTACCAAAATTAAGATGAGGGGTCAAACAAGCTATTTTGTTAATTTTTGAAGTTATACTTCTTTAGGCGCGTTATGAAAAAATGATGAGAGTGAAATTTTAAGATGCGCGCGCATCTATCACACAAAATTAACAGTATGAAGCTGTCTGCTTATTTAATGATGCCAAAGAAGTATAACTTCTCACGCGCGTACATAAGTATACGCACATTTTTTTTTATAAATCAATAATCTGTTAGTGAATCTGAGTAGGCTAATGCGGATGCGGGATGAACTCTGTGTTAGTTAGAGAGGGAGGAGTCATGTGGTTATAAAAAAATAAAAACGCAAGCGCAGCGAAGTTATTTGTTGGTAACAACGAAAATAAAAGCGAAAGTTGGAAATAGCGTACAAATTCATCGCGAGCGGAGCGAGCGCGAAAAGTTTGTTGGTAGTAATACTGTAAAACAAAGGATAGGTAAATGACAGTGCGATTTTCGGCGCGAATCGAAGTGAGCCCGGAAATTTTGTTCATTAATGAAAACGCGAGCAAAGCAAGTGCGAAGCGAAATGTTTCTTGGGTACAACGAAAAATAAAAACAAAAGTCGTAATAGTGTGAGAAAAGCGAGCCAAAAACTATCGTTAGCAAAAAAAGAAAATGGAAAATAAAATAAATAAATGAAAAAGCAAGCGAAGCGAGCACTGAATATTAAGTTGGTGATAATTGAATACTGGTGAACCACCTGACAGTAAAATAATTTCAAAATAAAGAATTTGATTTGAATCATATAAAATAACAGACGACAAACTTATCATTAGCATTTTTTTTATTACTATTTTACTAAATTTATTATTTTACTAAAATTATTTCGTTTGTCGCGGGCCGCAGACATATCGTCTGCGGGCCGCACTTTGACGACCGCTGCTCTAGATGAATACCGATAAATTGACTACAGCCTTACCATATGTATTTGTTAAGGAAAAGATCTTTTAAAATAGGCAGAGCTGTTTTTTTTTCAAACTTCTGAGTAAATTTTAAATCTAGGCACTAAAATACTTAAATTACCCATTTTGGTGTAAACGTTCTCAAGTCATGGCGTGACCAAGGGAAGCACAGATTGATTTTATTTAAATGATCGTTTAGAACATTTTAAAGAGCGACGATACGATACAACTAATTATATTTAATATGCACTCAATTTCATACAACATCAGTTACGTGGTTAAAAAACAAAATTTTCATATTTAAAGAAGACAGTATTTATCCACTAATAAAATAATTTAAGACAATACTTTACATTAAAGTACAATCTAAACATCACATGTTCATTTGACTGGATATCATTCACTCAGTTCTTCCTAAATCTATGGTTATCGAATCCATAAAAATCTATGTCCACACTCTAATTTAAAAAGTATAAAAATGTCAAACAGGCCGTGTCCTTGCATAACCTGTGGTCATGAATTTTGGAATGTGTTTAGAATTTTATCAATAATTCGTATTTAACTGGTTGATTTAAAACATTTTTCAGTTAATTTCATAGTTAAAGTGTTTACTCAATGGAATAAGACATTTTTAAGTCGATACATAGTGTGGTTGATTGATAAAATCGTGATATTCTAAAGTGATACGAAAACTGAAGCTTTGTTTATCTTTTTGGCACGGTAAGGAAAAATACAGTATAGGTAAGGCGGTGCAGTAATTCGCGCCAAAATACTAAATGGCCAATAATAAATTCATTTATAAGGATATATTCTTTTTTATTGTTAAGACGTGTGAACCTACGAATAAAGAACATTTTTGCATTAATTTTTTTTTGTTTATACTACTGCTTATTTTTTATATCAAATTCTTAACTTTAAATGGCGTTCGCTCGCAATCGTTATTTTGCGGTTACTGCACTTTATTGTCTGGTGGGCAGTGGTGACCATAGTTGGTGACTCTTGACAGACTACCTGTACTATGTAGTTTTCTTGACATGAATGACGTCAGTACAGTCTAATCAGCGACGTTTTATAACGCGTTCCGTTTTACAAAACTTTAATTTCATAATTATAATTAGAAATCAATTTAATTAAAATGAAAACGTTGCAGAGGCAGTTTTAGTCACAAAATATAGATTATTATCACATAATATGCGTCTTCCATTGGCTTCGAAAAACGCGGGAATTTATTTTCGCTAAGTTTGCGCACAGATTAAAAAATTGGTTGCCTGTAAATTCGGTATACGGGCGAAAGTTTTACGTGACAACGACTTTGAGTGGTAAAATAATTTTAATGTGAATATTCATTCGTATAGTAGGAAGAAGGATGAAATAATAGTAACAATTTAAAACATTTATTTATACAAAGAATTATATTTAAAACATTAATTTATACAAAGAATCTCGCTCTTAGGCGGGCTAACTGTGCTCGAGTGGAAGGGACGCGTGCCTTTCACTTTTTATGTCTGTCTCTCTCGCTCTTAGGCGGGCTAACCATGCCCGGGTGGAAGGGACGCGTGCCTCTCACTCGCTCTCATTGTGAGCGCATAACGTGAGCGGAGCGTAACGCAGTTTCTTGAAGTGTCACCCGGCAAACCAATTTATAAGACGTTGTCACGTCAAAACTTTTTCTGTATGACCTAGCTCGGTTTTTAGCTACCTAACTATTTATTAAGTTTACAGTTATTTTACAGTTCCTAACACGAGGCCATCTTGCTGCTAGAGCGGACTTCACCACCAGCGCGGAGACGAGAGCCACCTTCCACTATATCAACACGGTGCCGCAGTGGATGAGGGGGAACGCAGGGGACTGGGCCGCTTTAGAAGAGGTATATACTAGTAATAGATTGCTTGACGAGCCGGTTGCAGGTCGTAAGTTCGATTCCCACCCGAGAGAACAGAAGAACAGTCGGAGGGAGTACTGCGGTCGCCGGGCATTACAACTCGCCTGGTTGGAAGATCTTCCCTTTTCATTGGAGGGTCACTACCACCCGATCCTCCAGTCCCCTCCACAACTACATTATTAGCAATAGCAGTTAGCGTGCTAAAGCAGAAGTCTAATATAATCTAACACCCTGGTCTAACCATCTCGGCTACTGGTTCCCTACGGGTGTCGAGGTCTGATGGCAGTCGCTCGTATAATTCTGCTAGCTAGCCGCATCAGGTTAGACTTGGAGCTGACCTCAACGGAAATGGGAAAAGACAAGGGAAATAATGAATTAAATCTTTTTGTCCCACTTCTAGACAGAGAAATTTAATTTTTTTAGGTTTGTTTTGGTAATCATAACTCTGTTATGTAGAGGACGGTACCTTTTTATTCTTTAATAGGCTGGCGCTTGACTACAACTTGCTTGATGTTTAACAATGATGTAGTCTACTGTGAGGTTGGGTATATCTTGAATACAAGGTACAGGAACCCCAGCAGCAAAAGAGTTAAAATTATCATCAGCACGATATTTGTCGTACTGGCATGATATTTCAGTTGTTCCACATCTGCACTATTATTGTCTCCAGATGAGGTTTGGGCAATAATCACTTCTTCCTTACTTTGACTCTTCCCCATGTTTTTCAATTTGAATAAATTGAGTAATCAAACCAAACGAACTGTATACCGAGCGGTTGAATAAGTTTCTATACTTGAGAGCCATCGTAAAAGATAAGTGCTTACTATCTCTATATGGGCAAGGAATTATAAACAAAATCCGCGGGCCTCAGGCGTCACGGTCGCCATGTGAGGTTGGGCTCGGGTTTGGAATGAGAACGCGATGACTGCTGAGTAAATACTACTTTATTTAAGACGAAACCTATCAATATAAATGATACACAGATACATAATAATTTGTGTCTACACACACATGACACTACGATGGAACGCGCCAGCCCAGTATACTAATTCACTCGTGATGACGAATGATTATCGGTGAGAAGGTGGCAGCGGAATGAGCCTCTTAAAGGTTAGAAACCTTAAAGGAGCAACAATTCCGACCCACCCTCACTGCATGGTGTCACCAGACATCGCACCGGAACACGGCAAGGCCGCTTGGCCTAGCTATTACCCCTGGTTTCCTCTGGTGAAACATGCTCAAGAAAACATGTTGCAAGCACTATCTATCTCTATCGTTTAGAGATGAGTAGAAAGAGATAAGACTTTGCCTGTATCATGTTTAGTTGTGCAGTGCAAACGCGTATAAATTTATATATTTTTTCTTTGAAATAAAGAGCTATACTTTAACATGATCTTAATTTCTAGGCTGTAAGACGCCGTGTACACGACCTGCGCACTACAGTGACAGTATACACAGGAGGTCACGGGGTCATGACCCTTCCTGACTCAAAAGGTCATTCGCAGCACATATATTTACATGCTGATGCGAATAATAATGGGCTTGTTCCTGTTCCGTTGTATATGTATAAGGTAATTCTAAATGTTCTCATTAAATTCATACATACCATATATAGGCTGATGATGATGATGATAGTGATGATGATGATGATGATGATGATGATGATGATGATGATGATGATGATGATGATGACATACCAGTAGTGAAGGGTGGAAATCTGAAAAGGGGAAGCCGGAGCATAAATGTTTTTACTTTTGAAAATAATATCTCTTTAATACCGTCACTGATTTGTCTATGACCACCTTTACATTATAGGTACTTATTTTTGATGCTATTCAAAACTCTTAGGCGTTACATAATTTTAATGAAGTAAGCGATGGTATTGTCTTAGATTTACGCGAATATCACACATTGAAATAAAACTACTTTCAACGCTATTGAAATTAAAAACATCCTAATTTTAACAGAGAAAATGGTTGGAATATATGTTGATTGATTTGATTGATCGTTGATTGTCACCTATTTGCACCACCCGGGGTCCACGTGTGGGGATTCAATTAAAGGTGTGTACCCACGGACGAAGGTGCCTCAGCCCCCAGCCTTTAATTTTTTAGCGAGCCGTCTGATGGTCGAATCAATCAAGTAGGTGCTATAACTGTCATGAGGGGCCCCCCATGTGGGGACGAACGGCTCAGGACGTTACCGGACAACTCTAGATTTAAGGGTTTTTTTTTGTTTACATTTGTGCAGGTTCCAAGACAGTTAAAGTGTCCATGTTTAAGTGGACTTGGTTGGGAATGAAAACCCACTCAATTTGTATTGTCATAATTAAAAAATTGATGCATTCCCTTAAGGCAAACTTCCAATAATTGAAAAATATTGCAGAGTAAAATAGTTTAAGAACCATTGCATTAAACCATAGAGGCAGTATTTTTTTTTTCTTTTTTCAGCTCGTCTACAATGTGCACGATAAAACCGCAGCCGCATTTATAACCATAAACTCGTCCTTCTACAATAAAACAGTCACAGACAATCTAGAGTTTTGTGAAAATATTTGCGATGGCAACCCCAAGTATTCGTGGTTAAGATGGCGGGCAAATGATGGAACGCATAGTTTTTGTTGTGATTACGATTCTTTTGTTAGGGAAGTCAATTATTTACCAAAGATGGATGTCAGCGGGTTATTTTATTAAGTTTTACAAGTTTTTGATGAAAAACTAGCGCATTATAAAAATATACCATAATATTTATATCTGTGACGAACGGAACGTTGCCACTTTATGGTTCGAGTTTACGAACGAACCGGATTGTCTATGACATCCCGGTTTCTTTGTCTTCCGCACCAGGGTTTTCAAACAGGATATAATGGTGGGATTATCTATTATATTTTCGCTGCACATTATTATAATTGTCAATCAAACACGTTTACACAACTAAAATAGCTGTCGTATTATAGCATGTACCTGCAAGTGTTATGGTGTCTTAATAATTACACGCCAAGTTTACCAATGTTGTATTATTTCGCGGTGTGTTTAACTCGCGTATCATCTATCGCCAAGATTCTGACTCCTCAAGCTGCACAGACACTGATGATGATTCAAGCGATATGGATATTAGTGACGGATAGTCTTACACTACTTGTATCTGTGGTTAAATAGTTCTTTATGAGATTTAATTAATGTTTTATGACTTTGTACCTCAGATGGCGATACGCGAGTTAAACGGTCGGCCTATACGCTGAGTTTTACGTAAACACAACGCATTTTACAGAAGTTACGTACATGTAGGAAGGTTAATAAAAATATTTGGTTTAAAACTTTTTGTATTTACCACTTCTCAAACTCATTTTTCTATACAAACTGCACACACTGCAGTCTTTTAGGTCGTTTCCGTTTCTTAGACTAATAATTACTATGCTTGTGGGCCTCCTGATGTTGTCCTAACTTATGTATTATCCAGTCATTTGGCCAACATCAGATGTTGGGGGCCTATAGGCAGATAAGTTTGTCATTTTCCATTTTGCTGTATTCTCTGGTGTTGGGACCTCGTTGTCTTATAATTCATCCACTGCCACTTCTGATATTAAAGATGACAATATTTAGCAAGCCTAGATAGGTATGTATTATTTGACACAATACATATCTTTGCACTATACTCTTAAGCACCTGTGATGGTTTTTGTATTTTACTTTTGTTGGCAATGTTGTAAAAAAGATTTTTTTTGACGTGACAACGTCTTAAATTAGGTTGCGGCTGGGAGGCACTTATGAAAAAGTGTAACGCTCGGTAACGTTACGATGAGTCACCGAACGAGAGAGAGGCCCGCCGAATGCCTTGCGTCTTTCTCCCACTCAACTATGTTTCATCCTTCTTCCTACTATACGAATGAATATTCACATTAAAATTATTTTACCACTCAAAGTCGTTGTCACGTAAAACTTTCGCCCGTATACCGAATTTACAGGCAACCAATTTTTTTTTGGAATTGTTACAATTATTTGTAAGTTCTATGAAATAAATTATGAGATTATTATTTTAATATTTGTTACCAAATTGATATTATACATTATTATTTATATTATTTGTTTTCATTTCATAAGCCCCTCTAATTTAATTGTTGGGATCAAATTAAATGTAAATCTGCAATAAAATCAGATAAAATATTTATGATGGCAACACTTAGTATGCTGAAAACCAGAGACCATAAACGCTTACGCTGACATGGCCTAGGATTTTGCCAAAAAGTTTGTGGACTGCCTTGGAAGTTCAGTGGTGATGAGCATGTTCACTTAATAGCCGCGAGATCCCAGGTTCGAGCCGGGGTCCAGCAAAAATGCTTTTATACTACTTAGAAAATCTTACTGGGCGTTTCCGCTGCACAACAAAATATAATTTAAGCATTATCTCTTTCTACTCATCTCTAGACGATAGAGATAAATAGTGCTTGCAACATGTTTTCTTGTGCAGTGGAAACTAGGGGTTAGTTGCACCTCGATGTTTTTGTGCCTGATGGCTCACCCCCGATTACTTATGCTATTATTGACCTAAATACAGCCGTCGAAAAGTGGGTGATTTTCACCTTGGTAAGATACTTGTTTTTAACGCCGCCGCAGGTCGTGGGTTTGATTCGCACCTGAGACATGTCTGTTTATTTCTGTCTGGGTGGGTATAAGATTCGATTCCCGCCTCGGACAATATTTGTGTACCAACAAAGATTTATTTCGGTTTGTTCGGTTGAAGAATTTACCCTCCGTGCCTCGGAGAGCACGTTAAGCCGTCGGTCCCGGTTATTTAACACATCTATGACAATCGTTACATGTAGTCAGAAGTCAGGTGTCAGATTATATAAACCCTGCCTCGGAGAGCACGTTAAGCCGTCGGTCCCGGTTATTTAACACATCTATGACAATCGTTACATGTAGTCAGAAGCCAGGTGTCAGATTATATTAATCTGACACCTGGTCTAACCGTCTCGGCTACTGGTTCCCTACGGATTTCGAGGTCTGATGGCAGTCGCTCGTATAATTCTGGTAGCTAGCCGCATCAGGTTAGACTGGGAGCCGACCACAATAGAAATGGAAAAAAGGCATGGGTAATGATGATGATCAATACAGTTCACGTCTGATAAGTTTGTGTTTGATTACTGACTGGCCGAGCGTTGCAAGTGGACAGCGATACAATATTCATAGACATCTGTCAGTTATTATTGCCAGGTAAAAAATAAACATTTTGAACTTCTATACACCATTTAATTATACTTAATTTAAATATTTACATTGAATATACAATAATAGTATAATTAATGTCTTTTCTATAATGTAATTCACAAAACAATTACAATTATTATAAGTGAAAACGAGAAAGAATATTGTAACAAAAATCATTTTGACAGCAACCACCGCCATCTTTAAAAATATGAAAATGCCATTCGCGTTTGAGCGTTCGATGGGAACGGACGTCGCTGTCGTAATTTAGATTTATAGATCATGCTTTTTATAATTACTAAAGATACAATGATTCTTTCTTGTTTTCGCTTCAGAGTATAATTAATGTTAGAAAATAATTATTTATTTGGTTAATAAATACTGGTTAATTTCTAAATTCGAATTAATAAACTAATATCAATATTTTATTAAAAAAAATTGGAATGTTATAACTAAAAAATGAGCATAATTTTCTTTACTTAAAATTAAATATTATCACATTTATATAACATGTTGATAAAACTATTTTAAGTACATTTTTATGAATAAGGTTTTAATTTCATTAACTAATCAAAAGTTCCTTTACAATAAACCACGCCTTTAATGTATGTACATTTAAGACCAATCGTTCAATGGCCAGATAACGGAAAAAAAGTAAAAAAAAAATTTTTTTCCTGATTAAAAACCAGTTTATGCTCAAAATTTTATAAATTGACATCAAATATATAATATCAAACAAAATTATCGAATTAACTTAGTATTTGTAACCACAATGAGACTTGTCGGCCATGATTGCTTGCTACTAGCATGGGGTCCCATCCCGAACAAACAAAATTTAGTTGATATAAAGTTTCATAGATGGCGTTACGCATTTCGATTTCTTATTGAAGTTTGTGCAAGATTCAAAATATTGTTAAGTAGATCATGAAACTCAACTCATTTTATTTTTAGAAGTACGATAAAATATAAATATTGTATTGAATTCTATAGAAAACAGTTATTTGGACAATGAACAATTGGCCATTAGGGCTTAATTTAATAATTTGAGTCAACATTTAATCTCAAAGTTTATATTTATAAAAAAAAAACATAGTTCAACGATGTTGAGTTTCTTAACCTTGCACTCTTCATCATTTTTCTATAACTCCTTGACTTCATAAGTAAATATTTTTGAAATGATTTTAATAAATTTAACTACTAACCCACGTATTCATAAACGTATTTTAAGCTCATTATAGCTAAAATAAGTTTATAATTCGTTTGTCTTTCTCTGTCATCTTGATATTTATACTAGTAAGAAAGAGACAAAGACCATTTTAACTTTAGAGTCTTATAACTTTTTTATGAATAAGGCCGTAAAACTCTAACTCTAACCCAAAAAATCTCTAAAGATAACACATTTTATTATATATTACGACCCCATGATTTTTCACAACACAATAAAAAAATATGTGTTGAAATTGTCTATTACTTTTTGTGCCATACTTGAAAGGGTCAATAGGACCCTGTTACATAACATTTGTCCTCTGATTCATCTCATTATTTTTAATAGGCGGATTTTAAATTATCCCAGAATCATTATTTCTGTTAACACTAAATGTACAAAAAGAATTCAGTAGGTTACCGATTTTAAATAGATTGTCGTCTGAAAATTATTTATCTACAAATTACCGTTCCCATCTTTCGTCTCAATAATAGCGGTCAACGCTTGTCTATCCTTCTTATTCTCACAAGCACACGATATTAAAGCTAACAAATGCTTATTACTGTACTCCGTTCTTTCTTGGACAAACTCCTCCAACCCCTTTCTCGGCAAATAGTATGCCTTTACATACCTATCGACATAATCTTGAAAAGGCACCGGTTTCAACCCAGATATCTTCTCCAACTTCAAAAATAACTGCCTATAATCTAGTTGCATCAATCCTCTACCCCCGTTTGAGCATTTTGTCGCATTCGAGAACCCCTCTACTAATAAATGTACAATAAACTTCGACATCATACTCCATATTGAATTTAACACTCCCAAATTTAATGTTATTTTGCATGATATGTTCTCTACACGTAAGGCGAACACTTGAATTTTCCGGATTATCATATCTACGTAAGGGCTATGCTCTGTAGCTACATTTTTGACATCCCATTTGACTTGGGACATTGCTATTAAGCACGATCGCGCGTCAATGGCTTTTGACGTCGAACACATGTACACAGGGACTCTTAAATCCAGAACTACAGCTAAAGTATTATCTTTAAAATGTTCTAATATCATTTTTTGATGAGCAGCGACTATAGATTCGAGATATGGCTGAAGAAATTCGTATTGTTTAGCTAAGAATATTACGCTTTCTACGGCTACTATTCTTTCAGAGAGCCCATGGAGTGTTTCCTCTGATGTTAAATTCAAATGTTGAGGTAATTCAGGTGATGGAATTTTTCCATCTAAATCTCCAGAATTTTCTGTGCTTATATTGTTCTTAATCCGTTTCAAAACTGAATTTAGTTTTGGGGTATATAATGTAGTAGAGGCGACTTCCAAATCGGAGGTAAAGAATAGATGTACAGTAAAGAAATAA
This sequence comes from Meganola albula, assembly GCA_936450015.1. Taxonomy (NCBI): domain Eukaryota; kingdom Metazoa; phylum Arthropoda; class Insecta; order Lepidoptera; family Nolidae; genus Meganola; species Meganola albula. Next base: position 5,623,084 of record OW388169.1, on the reverse strand, counting down.
TAGTCAAAGAGTTGGTTCATTAGCATTACTACTTCTAATGATATTTGTGGTAGGTAGCGACATATTTGTAGATACTGTCCACAATGTCTGAGGACGGATAAAGTTGTGTTTGTGACTATAACACTTTCTTTAACTTTACTAGGACTTTCGATGACATCACGATCATTTTCATCTACGAATTCACGATTCAATTCCTCTGGTTCTTCATCAGAATCATCGCTCACAATTTCAGGTTCCAATCCAAAAATATCATCGTTTGTAAGATTCTCGTTTCTAAACATCTCGAATGGAGTATGACTAGTATTATGTTTTAAATATTTCGATATATATACACTATCATCTTGAGAATGGACGGAAGACGCACCATCCGACTGTGTTTTTACAATAGACAGATCAGATCTACAACTGAGATATTTTTTAAACTGTTTGAATTCTTGCAAATTTAACAAATTAAAGGTAGGTTTAACAGGACATTGTTCCCATCCTTCGTTCTCTAGAAACAATTTTAATTCCTCCATCCTACTTCTGTGATAATTCTTTATATACGACACACTTTGCGTTTTAATGAAGTCTTGTAGCAAATCAGATTTATCACCACAAAACACTTCAGCTACTTGAGTCAATTTCCTTAATATTCCTAGCATTTGAATAAATTTCTCAAAAGGGTACTCTTCTAAACCAGAGTTCTTTAAGAAAATTGACACTTTTGCTTGCACATCATTCCAAATCCTTGCCAGACCACCTTTTAACTTCTGCCGTATGTACTCGCGGCTGACATTCTTCTCAATTTCAAACACATTATTAGCTACTACATCTTCTTCGTCGTATTTCGAATGCCAATCAACTAAAAGATAGTAACTCCGCATGATAAGAAACATGTTTTCACAAAGATTTAGCAGGCATATATGTGCTTTAGCTGGTTGAACACATTGGCACATCTCTTGAAACTTCATCTCTGGTGAGAAATCTGCTACATAATTTTTAACTGCATCCACAGAAGATTCATTAACCGTGGATGAATAATGCATATGTAATTGCTCCATAGCCGCTTGAGTTTTACCTAAAAGAGCATACGCCTTTTTCAATTTTCTGAAAATGGATTCATCGAATTTCAAACACACACTCGATAACACCGAATCTAACTTTTCTTCTGTTATATCTAAAGTATCCTGTAACCTAGCAGCCAAATCGACTATACAAGTAAACTCCTTATGGTTATTAGCAGCTTTTTTGCTTTTCAATATTAATTCTATCGCTTCGAAATACTCTTTTTTATTTAACAACTCAGCGACATCGTTTTCGACACTCCGTAGATTTCGTAACAACTCCAAAGATTTTAGTACTGTCCTGATAATTTGTCGTTTGCGGAAGTTCGCAAGAATTACAAAAGTGGAGATTGTGAGGTGGTTGGAAGCAAGACGGAGATTCTCTCTGGCTTTCTGACATGTTTGTAATGTAGATGTGAGATCGTTTCTAATGGACTGAATTTCTTTAAATTCGTGATCACAATTGTCGCGTTGTTGTGAGATTAAATGCAAGGCCTTCCCAGATACCACCTGTTGGAAGAAAACTGTTAAGTTATCAAAATACCATAAGAACTAGCTTCCGCCCGCGGCTTCGCCCGCGAAATTGATCTCGCTAATCTTGTTTCTTCGTACAAACTTTGGAACCCCGTTTCACCCCCTTAAAGGGTGAGTTTTGAAAAATCCTTTCTTAGTGCACCCCTAGACCCCATAAGAAACCTACGTGCCAAATTTGGAGTCTCCAGACCCAGCGGTTTGGGCTCTGCGTTGATATGTCAGTCAGTCGGTTTCTTCTTTTATATATTTAGAAGATAAGAACTCTTTTTGTCAATGTATCAACTTAATAATTCAATAAACGTTTGTCTGTGACCATACTTTGATGTTTTGATTAGGTTATGAGCCCAGACTTGACTTCAGAAAAAGTACGTTTCGAATTCAAAACAGCGATAAGTTATAGTGGGTTCGATTCCCACCCGAGACAAACATTTGTTTAAAATATCTGTTTGCCTTGTGTCTGGGTGTAATTATCTATATTTAAGTATGTATTTACAAAAGAAAAGTATTATATGTAGTATATTACCAGTTATCTGGTTTCCATAGTACAAGCTCTGCTTAGTTTGGGACCAGATGACCGTGTGTGTTAATGTCCCACTATATTATTATTATTATTATATTGTAAAGGGTTCAAAACTCAAAGAGTGTGATGAGCTTTAGTTGTATAACATACACTTATTTTTAAAAGGCAAAAGCCTAACCCTTGAGCCGCCATCTTGTAGATATTTTTATTCATAATTTATTTTATTTCTTTTTTTTGCAATAAATTGTGACGATTCTTCATTCTCTTGCAATTGCGCAATCACTATTATCTATTGACTACAGCCGGGACCAACGGCTTTATAGATAGAGAGCATGTCAAGCCGTCGGTGCCGGCTGCAAAAAAACGTTAATGTCTTGGTTCAAAACTCTTACCTGCTGTTGCCGTTTCAGTTTCAAGAACATCCTCTCAATATCCTCACAAGATGTGGTTTTAGCGTGTTCTAGAACATACCTTGCTGCGTCGAACTCTGATGGAGGGAGAAAGTAGACGTTCTCTATTTCACGCAGCACCTGAAATTAATATCATAATATGTTAGGAGTTTTTGACGTGACAACGTCTTATAAATTGGTTTGCCGGGTGACACTTCAAGAAACTGCGTTACGCTCCGCTCACGTTATGCGCTCACAATGAGAGGGAGTGAGAGGCACGCGTCCCTTCCACTCGGGCATGGTTAGCCCGCCTAAGAGCGAGAGAGACAGACATAAAAAGTGAAAGGCACGCGTCCCTTCCACTCGAGCACAGTTAGCCCGCCTAAGAGCGAGATTCTTTGTATAAATTAATGTTTTAAATATAATTCTTTGTATAAATAAATGTTTTAAATTGTTACTATTATTTCATCCTTCTTCCTACTATACGAATGAATATTCACATTAAAATTATTTTACCACTCAAAGTCGTTGTCACGTAAAACTTTCGCCCGTATACCGACTTTACAGGCAACCAATTTTTTTTAAGAAAAACGGGTGTGTACACATGTTAGTTGCCATACAGTGCCTAACGGACTTTTGCTTCGAATGTATAGGTATATTTAGGGGATTTAATTAATTAATCTGTCAATTTTTTTTTTATTCTTCGCTAGGCTGGCGCTTGACTACAACTTGCCTGATGTTAAGCAATGATGTAGTCTACGATGGAACGCGCCAGCCCAGTACACCGATTCACCCGGATCACGAATGACTATAGGTTAAAAACCTTAAAGGAGCAACAAAACTAAAAAAATAAATAAAACTATTTTACAAAGGATTTAATCGCGGTTTATTTTAGATCCCGACGTTTCAAAGTCTTCTCAGACTTCATGGTTACGGGTGTGAACTATTGGACGTCCAAAATTATTAATCACATTTATTACTGACTACCTACAAATAATATTATTTAGTTGGTAAGCTCAGTTTGCTTAAATCGGAACACACCTTAGTGTGTTAGTAGTTTAAGCAAACTGAGCTTACATTATTCTGATTCTGAGTTGATTTTGCTTGGGTTTTGGTACAAGTTAATTACCTGTCAAACTTTGTTAGAATGCTTGTTATCAAAAAATGAAAAAAAAAAGTAATAAAAAATGAAAAAAAAAAAAAAGTTTTTGAGCGACTTTAGTTTTGTTATAAGTGTAGATTACCTCAAGATCAGCTGCAGAGTGTGCGGCACTCAGAGATCTTGAGTTCACTCCCGGAGGCCCATGTCTATTCTCCATACTGTCTTCTGATAACATGCTAAAATAAAGAGGTACATTAAGGAGGTATAATACTATAATGTCTTATGCCTGCTATAGCCAGTCTGAGCTAACTAGCTAAAGACCGCAGGAGATATTATTATTATTCTTAAGCAATGATGTAGTCTACGATGAGACGCGCATGCCTTATATACCGATTCACTCGTGATTACGAATGATTTTTGGTAGGAAGTAAGAGTCGAATGAGGCTCCATAGGAGTGGCGAGATACAGAGCGGAACACCTTGGATCGCTAAGGTTACTCCAGGAAGCCGTCGGCAACATAAAGGGTCTGCTGGGTTTCCTCCTGGAGCTGGGCTGGCAATAGCGTCGCCAGCACAATCACGCAAAATAGGCGCACTTACAGGACGTCGAGTTGCGGAAAACAGCTGGTTAAAGTGTGGAAGGTGGCGCTACTGTCACGTCAACAACTATCAGCTGTAAATGAATTTTAATTATATTAGATTTAACTACTATCAAGTCTTATTTAGTTAGTAAATGTTGAAAGTGTGTTACATTTGTTCTGTGAAAATGTTAGCAAGTGATTAGACTCCCGGACAAAAAAGTTATTAGTAATTTAGATTATGTGACTAGTATCGACTGTACGAAAACGACCGTCAGTGTTTCTTTTTTGTTTTGGTGATAGTGTATAAAATAACATAAAAAGCGCAAATAATTACTTTAGTGATTGCAACAAATCAATATTTTTTTGAAAACGAAACAGTGAACACTTTTAAATATTACACCAACATACCCACTGTATACTTTTATCATGGCTACGACTAACGACTATCTATTTTTAAACCGCACTGTCAACAAATCAAAGTTATCTACTAATTTCGACCTATAGCTAAACTGTCGTTTGGCTTTGGGGATAAAGAGCTCGCTTCGACGTTGAAGTAAAGCGAGGTGCCCTGGTACGAATTCAATCAAGAACCTTAATAACATAGATTACTATTGCTAGTCTTTTTGAAAATTCCATTAAATTGAGTTATCGACAAACATAGCGACATCTATTATCAATAGGTAGAAACAACAACGACTGCTACTCCTATCATCTAGTGATTTAACTATATGAATACAAGAGGGCGTTGATGGGGTTTTTACCTTAACCATCCGAAGAAACTAGTACTTTAATACACTACATACGTGTTTTAAATATATTTAAAATGAGTTTCGAAAGCGCCAATGTAACGCACAGAAAACGAAGATCATTTCTAACACAGTCAAATTCTATGAATGACTTATCTGACACGCACATATTCGATTCTACTATGTTGAGTTTACCCAATACGTCTACAGATGGAGTGTGCTGTGAAGAAACTCAAGCACAAATAAGTAAACTAACGTCCGAATTACTGTCTGCTCATACCGAAATCGAACAATTGAACGAAGAAAACAAAGAACTCAAAGATGAAGTTCAAAAGTACATCAAGATAATTGATATGTACAAGAAGTTAGACTATACCGAAAAAACTGTTACTACATCAACAAGAAAGAATAAAAGGAACCAGATATATGATTCAAATAGACAATGCCCAGACATAGATATACTCGTAGTTCCTACGATCCCCAAGTCACAAACCCGGACAGAAACCCGGACAGAAACTTGCACAGTGACTAAAAATGAGACATATGACAATCATAATGAGAACTTTGAAGACATCCAAACAAAACGTAATGACGCCATATCACACTCTCACAATGCTACATCGTCGCCAATGGATCAAGTACACAAACTACAGGGACAGCAATCTTTTGAGCTTAACCAAACACGCAATACGTTATACAGGGTGTTTGGTGCATCGTTTGCCAAATTGAATTGGCCGAAAGAAGAGGTCATTTGCTATCGCTTCAGGCTCAAGTACTCATTTTTGGCCACACCGGTTTTTTTATTACAACTTTCTAATTTTTATTTTGAAAAAATCCAAAACTCAGCATTAAAGCTTAAATTAAAAAAAAAGTTTTAAGTGTAGTCTTCAAATTTCATTTTTATTTACATATGTACTGTTTGTATGGCTCTATCAAATTTAAAATTACTTGCAAGTAACATCTAGTTTTTTTTTAATAAATCACAAAGTTTTTGGAAAAATAAAAAATGAACTTAAAACTCAACTTTAAATAGCTATAAAAAAAAAATAAAAGCGATCAGGATCTTCGAATTATTTTAAAAAGTTCTCTAGTCTGTCCCCTTTCCAACGGTATGTAATGTGTTAAAAAACTCTTTTAATATCTTTAATAATTAGCTAAATGTGTAGTCGAGACACATCAGGCTGATATTGGATATTACGTTTAAAACACTAGTTTTCGCATAAATTACATGCTATTAGTAGATAGATACTGTTATCTCACGTCTTACGTAGTCTCTTATCTCGTTCTTACATAGGGAACTTTCCTCGAAATTGAAAAAAAAATACATTATTACAAAAATAATCATTTATTAATAAGTAATTTAATTACATACTAATCTTACAAGTCTTGTTCAAACTGTCTACCACTATTGCGTATGCACGCGCGACATCTTCGTCTTATCTCAACTGTAGTGGTGCGTAAACGCATTTCTGCTTTGATCGTCATGAAAGCCGCCTCAATGCGTTGGACTAAATCATCTCTTGTCTCAACTTCCGTGGCGTAGACGAGTTCTTTGGCCCGTCCCCAGACGTAAAAATCCAACGGAGTTAAGTCTGGAGAACGTGGAGGCCAAGGAATAGGGCCATCCCTCCCAATCCATGAGTCCGGGAATGCATCATTCAAGTACTCCCTGACGGTTATTCTCCAATGAGCGGGACAACCGTCATGTTGGAAAACAAAAGACCTGTCTTCACTGAAAATTGGCAAATCAGCTAATAATAAGGGCAACTCTGTTTGCAGAAATTCTAAGTAATTATCCCCGTTCAGGTTGTCAGGTAAGTAGTGTGGTCCAATTACATGATTTGCAATGACTCCTGCCCAAACGTTCACACTAAATCGTCTCTGGAATGACCTTTGTCGTTTTACGCGTGGGTTTTGATCTTTTGCTGTCCAGTGGTGTAAGTTATGTAAATTGAGGATTCCCTCTTTAGTAAATTTGGACTCATCCGTCCACAGAATTCTTTTTAAAAAGACCGGATTATCCACGTCTGAATGCAGTAAAAAACGACAAAACTGGACACGGTTATCAAAGTCTTGATTCTCGAGACCTACAACAAATAAAATACGCGTAAGAATGCATTACTTTCTCGCAAGATGTTTTTTTATTGTTTGTAAAAAGTACGGGCAGTACAATGTAAAAGACAATGGCCTGACCGCTGAAGGTTTATGACATCTGGCAGAGTGACGTCAAAGCCGCTACCTGCTGCTGCGTCGGGTACGCGGTAAAGCTAGAAAGGGTTCGCAATCTACGTTAGCGCCTACGGTTGTGAGTCTATTAATTTAAAAATTACGTACCTTGCACCGGAGTGTAATGGAAAGCATGTTTGTTATTTTGGCGAAGTACTCGCCATACTTTCCAGATCGAAATTCCCAGTAATGCAGCTACATTTCTTATGCTTCTAGTGGGATCTTCTTCAAACAGTGCCAGAATCTGTTCATCTACGTCAACATTATGACGCACTACAATCCCTCTTGGTTCACTAGCAGTCAAATTACCAGTCTCACGTAAGCGTCGATAAGTGTTCTGGAAAGTATGGCGGGAAGGCAATCGTCTATTGGGAAAGCGTTCCTGATAAATTCTTTGTGCTTCGCGAGCAACACCATCGGCTCTTCCATAAGCCATCAAAATATCAGCGTATTCTTCATTAGAGAATGTAGCCATATTGTAACACAAAAAAAATCACGAAAGTTAACACAAACACCCACAAAACTCAATGAAAAGATAACAGTAACAGAAATTAACAGTAACAAAAAATAACAGTAACAGAAAATAACACAACAACAACAAGGGGTTAGTTTTCAGAGACAGTCAAATAACGACTAACAAACTTAACCAATTTGCGGCCAACCCAATAACAAAAAGAGACAGATAATGAATTCTACTGTGTAGGAGGGAGATAGCAGGCTTTACCTGCTTCGTATGTATTGTTTCCGCGAAAACACTTATTTATCCCGAATATGCAATAGTTTGATGGTGCGTCCCGATACACAAACTTAGCGTATTAGTGAACTTACTGAAACATTTTTTAAACACATTGCATACCGTTGGAAAGGGGATAGACTAGAGAACTTTTTAAAATAATTCGAAGATCCCGATCGCTTTTAGTTTTTTTTTTATAGCTATTTAAAGTTGAGTTTTAAGTTCATTTTTTATTTTTCCAAAAACTTTGTGATTTATTAAAAAAAAACTAGATGTAACTGGCAAGTAATTTTAAATTTGATAGAGCCATACAACAGTACATATGTAAATAAAAATGAAATTTGACGACTACACTTAAAACTTTTTTTTTAATTTAAGCTTTAATGCTGAGTTTTGGATTTTTTCAAAATAAAAATTAGAAAGTTGTAATAAAAAAACCGGTGTGGCCAAAAATGAGTACTTGAGCCTGAAGCGATAGCAAATGACCTCTTCTTTCGGCCAATTCAATTTGGCAAACGATGCACCAAACACCCTGTATAACCTAAATATTAACACAAAGAAAATTTGTATGATATCAAGCAATAATGTTAATAAGATTTTAGATATAGGCTTAAAAACTTTTACAGATTATAAATTTTGTCATCATGTAATTCCAAATGGGGGCATTAAACAGCTGTTTACCAATTTAGAAACAAAACTTGCCAAATTCACCCATGACGACTATTGTATTATATATATAGGTGAAACAGATTTTGAAACTTCTAACAATTACAAATACTTAATAAAACTCATGAAAATGGAGTTAAAGAATTTAAAACACACAAATATTATAATATGTTCACCGAATTTCAAATTAAACAATAATTATTTAATTTTTAATCACCGTATTGAAATGTTTAACCATCTTATGTACAAAGACAATGAGTTATGGGAATATGCATATCTCTTTGATACTAATTACCACTTAGAATACACATATAACATGTTTAAGAAATACAATAGTAAGGTTAACAATAGAGCAATTCTTACGATTTTTGATAATGTAAAATTATATATCAACTCCTTAAATGAAAATACCTATAAGTCTGAATCAAATCCAAACAATATATCAAATGTTACTGTGAATAATAATTCAAACCTATCTCTGTACAACGGACATGTACTCGTGGATAGGTCTACTCAAACTTATACTAATTCTAGCAAATCACAACCTGAGTTTTTTCGCTACTGATCGTATGTTTGTTTTACATCAAAATATCAATGGTCTAATCGGAAAATCTGATTTATTAAATGTTAGTTTAAATGAACTTGTGGAAGCGGGTAAAAATGTTGATGTGTTATGCATTACTGAGCATAACATGAAACAAGAGGACAGCATTCACTTATATATACCTAACTATAGAACTGCAACGTTTTCTTGTAGAAATACTAGAAAGGGAGGAACGTGTATCTTAATTAGACATGGGCTAGAGTTCTGCGTAATAAATGTTCACCCTTTTTGTATTCCAGGTATTATTGAGTGTTGTGCCGTAGAATTGGTTAAACATCAAGTAATTATATTATGCATATATAGACCTCCAAAATACACTAAGGTACAAACAACAATTTTCTTTGAAAACATTGAAAAACTGATTAAATTGTATGCTCATGAACCTGGTAAAAAACTTATACTGTGTGGTGATTTTAACATCGACACATTAAAAGACACAAAAATATCTCGTGCATTTCTATATCTACTTCTAAACCATAACCTCAGATATAGTATAAATCAGCCAACGAGGCTATCTAGCGGAACATGTATTGATAACATCATACATAATATTAGAGGAGGTTCAGGTGAAGTCATGGAACTGGCCCTTTCTGATCACACTGCCCAACTATTCAAATGTCCTATTAAAAAAACTTGTTTATATAGCAATTGGTTCACTTTATCACGTGATTATAGCACAGAGAATAAATCTAAATTTATTGATGCACTCAGTAATCTTAGCTATGCAGAGATATATAACAGTACTAACCCTGAGACAGCTTTTAAATCGTTTTATGAATTATTTAAACTTTTTTATGATTTGTGCTTTCCCTTATCAAAAATAAAAATCTCTACTCGTAAAAAACCTCAATGGATCTCTAAAGGAATAATAAGTTGCAGTAAACGTAAGAGAGTAATGTTGTGGAAATATAGGCGTTCACCTACGTGTGCAAATAAATTATTACTCAAAGAGTATTCAAAACGGCTAAAACAGATTATCTACTTGACACAAAAATCTAGAAATACCCATTCTATTAATAAAGCACAAAATAAAACGAAAGCAACATGGAATTTAATTAATAGATCAAAATTAAATATGCCTTCCGAACCTATAAAACAAGTTTCTATCGATAACAAGAAAATAAGCGATTGCAAAGAAATAGCTACAGAGTTCAATAACTATTTTATAGACTCAGTTAATCTTAATTCAAATTGTGACGTTAATAAAGCCGTTTCACGCATACAGTATCATCCCAAAACACTATTTATGGCACCAACAGATTCTAAACAAATATATACTATAATAAACTCTCTCAAAAATACAAATAGTGCAGGTTTCGATGACATTACCACTAAAATCATAAAATCAGTATCGCATATAATTGCACCAGTGCTAAGTTTCATTATCAATTTATGTATCGAATATGGCCACTTTCCAACACTACTGAAAAATACAATCATAAAACCCCTTTTTAAGAAAGGTGATAAAACGATTATATCAAATTACCGCCCAATTGCATTAATACCTGTCTTTTCAAAGATCTTTGAAAAAGTATTCTACCAATCGCTAAACTCATTCTTTGAAAGTAATAATATCCTTGCCAAAGAGCAATACGGTTTCCGTAGAAACAGAAATATCAACAAAGCAATTTATGAAGTAATATCAAAAATAGTAACAAATATTGATAAAAAAAACCCTATTGCCCTAGTACTTATGGATATGTCAAAAGCATTCGATTACGTAGATCATGAAATATTGTTGGGTAAACTGGAACGTTACGGTGTCAGAGGCAATATATTAAATTTGATTAGAAGCTATCTACATAACAGGCAACAAGCAACATACATAAAACGGATATGTAGTTCTAGCAGAATGGAAGTGACCTACAAATCCTCAAATAGATTTGTCTCGAGTGGTGTCCCTCAAGGGAGCGTCCTTGGCCCACTATTATTTATAATATATATAAATGACTTGCCGAATTGCGTTGAGCATCAAACTACATTATTTGCTGATGATAGCACTCTTATTGTTCCTTGCAAAAATCTAGATACTTATGAGGCTGAGATCAACAATTCTCTTAAACACATAATCAATTGGTTAATGATGAACAATCTTAAAATCAATCTTAATAAAACGAAAATTATGACATTTCAACAACGTCTCAAAAAACTGAATTTAAATATAAGTTACGCAAATCAACATATAGCTGAAACGAACAGTAATAGGTTTCTAGGAATTCACTTAGATAGTCAACTCAACTGGAAAACTCATATAGACACAGTCTGCAAAAAACTTAACCAATACTCATATGCCCTTTATAATCTACGGAAAATAGTAACCGAATCCGTCGTACTAACCGCATACAAATCTTATGTAACTTCAACCTTACGCTTTGGTATAATATTTTGGGGTAATTCCACAGATAGAGAAATTGCTTTTAAGGCCCAAAAAAAATGTCTACGTGCAGTGTTTCATCTTAAAGATACAGACAGTTGTGTTCCTTTTTTTAAAAAGTTTAACGTTTTAACATTACCATGTATTTATATACTTGAGACTGCAATATTTGTTAAATCAAATCCACATTTGTATCAAACCTTAAAATCGAAACGACATAACAAAGAGATATGTAGTATTTCACATAATACAGCACTTTTTTCAAAAAGTTTCATGGGTATGGCACCTAGGATTTATAACAAGGTCCCTAAATCAATTAAAAGTCTCAATGATGTGTTTAATTTCAAAAAAGCTCTGTTAAAAATTCTAACAGAAAAAGCATATTACTCAGTGAATGATTATCTTAATGACAATAATTTGGAATGAATTTTATTAAATTAATGTAAATTGAATGATATTATTTTTTGACTATTTATGTTATTTGTTTTTATGTTGTTATGTTAGCAGCCTTAATACTTGACATTAATTTATTAGACATGTTGTTATAATTTAATTTGACTAATATACTATTGATTTTAATTAATTATAAATGCTACTAAAATTTATCTCTTACATGATAATATGCTCATTTGCATGCCTGCATGATGGCAAAATATGGCTTGTACTTCAAATTTTATAACATCTATGTACCTACCAATTACCCATGTTTGCAATGAATAAATGATATTTGATGATATTTGATGATATTTAAAAACCATAACGGAGCACAAATTTCGACCCACCTTCCTGGCATGGTGTAACCAAACATCACACCTGAGCATGGCAAGGTCGCTTAGCGGCACGGCTTTGTCTGGCGGGTGGTCACTAACCACAGCCGAAGCCTACGACCAGTTAATTACCAGTAAACATAATAACCAGTTGATTGATTGTCACCTGATTTGCCCGGGGACCACGTGTAGGGATTCAGATAAACGGTGCACCCCCACGGACGGTGGTAACTCATTGGAGGTGTCACACAGGTTACATTCACTCTTATAAGGCCAGTGGGACGGACAAAGCAACATGGCCAGTGAGAGGGCACAGGACTAATGGCTTAATATTCTCTAAAGTATGTAGTACATGGATTAGAGCAGTAATATATGTTTTTAGATTAATTACTCGTTGCACGTAACACTACATACACTATGTTATATAGTTCAATTCCGATAGCCGATACAAATTGGCTTGTAAGGACTCTTCGACACTGATATAATATAGTGCATCCACACCGCAGTTACTTTTTGTTGAGCAACATTTTGCAACACGGTAACATTAAATAACAATCTCTAACTTTTGAGACTAGTTGTTACTATTTGTTGAGTAATCAACAAAAGATAACAAATAATAACTTTCGACAACAACCGAGCACGACGTATATCGACGCATTGTTGAGGTAACATTATCTAACAATGTTATCGATTGTTAGAGCAACATTGACTAACACTGCAACATTTAAATACTCAATACTCAATTATTTATTGCATTTCCATAATGTGTATGTATATACTATATACTAGGCCTTGACGTCTATTACAGACGATTTAAGCAGTGTTCTGTACGAGGCACCTTTTGGGAAGCATGTCGCTGGCGTGTCGCTTCCCTCTTTTTAAGGCTAATTTATCGAACCAGGTACCGTCGTGATACTGCTGACCATGCCTGACACGCTTCCTCCACTGGCTCCTACTTTCCGCAAGCTGTTCCTAATTGCTGTGCCCAATGTTAAATGAGGCTAGGTCACGCTTGATACAGTCTTTAAAGCGATGCAAAGGCCGGCCGAGAGTCCTCTTTGCATCCGCTACTGCACCAAGCATGACCTGCCTGGGAAGATGAGAACAGTCCATGCGATACACATGCTCTAACCAGCTGAACTCTCTCAAGTACTGCTTTGTGTGTGCATCAGGTATGTGTGCGCAAAGTCATACAAACGACTATTTTGCGATTTGGCGCAAAAAAACAGTCTCCTTGCTCTGCAGAGTTCGGGCCAGCCCCAACAGTATATTGCAAATGATGACCATGAGGTATGACTCGCCTATATTGAACCATTGTGTGCGTAGATGCATGTCAGCCACACAATTGGTTTCAATATAATATTGTTTAAATCTTTATTAATTTATTTACTAACATAGTCCTAAGCATATTGTTACTAAGATGATATGAATCCTTATGTTATAAAATAAAATAAAATCTATTTTATTTTATTTTATTTTTATTTGTGTACATAGATGGTAAATTACATTGGATTAGATCATTATGGATCCTGTCGGGCATAGTAAATTTACTAACAATGAATAACTTATTGCTATCGAGTGTTGCTCAGTAACATTTGAAAATGTTGCTCAACAAAAAGTAACTGCGGTGCGGATGCACGGATAGATATAAAATAACATAATTTGTAATAGCACTAACACATCAGCGCTATAGCACATTGCTTTAGCGATTATAGCTTGAATATAGCTCCAAACAGCTCGCACACTGCTATCCATACAACTCGACTGCTTTTTGTAATCGCATGCAGACTCTATTAAAGAAAAAGAAATTGTGTGGTAGTTGTCAATTTTCTATCATTGCTACTAAACAAAGCAGTTTTTAGGTCAGTAAACCACTTGGCTCGCTTTTCGATAGACTCCAACGCCTCGAGATACTTATAATAGATAATTATACCTAGACAAACAACCATGCTCATCACACAAACTTGTCCTGGGTGGGTATCGAACTCACGACCTCCTGCTCAGCAGTTAGGGTCACTAACTACCATACCAGTTGTACAGAAGCACTGATCAGACTGAAGAACATACCACCGCTGCTCAGTAAGAAATTACGAGACACGAATGGGGTAATCTTTTACGCGGTAGAAGATAAGATAAGTTTTTATTTGTCAGAATAGTTACAAAGTTGAAAGGAGAATGAATAGAACACTGAAGAAAATTGACATCCACCAACCTGTGTATGAACTGCGTAGGTGGACTATGACCTTATTCCTTCAACTTTGAAGCTATTGTTATAATGGATATTATGAAGTTATTGTAAAAATAACTTAACACAGTATTTAAGTGTGTAAATTATGATAAATACGTAAGTAAATACTGACCTTAGGATTTAACTTCAAATTGTACGTCTAGGAAATCATTGGATCGATTTACTTTAACAACACTAGAATTCATAAGTTTATATTTAAGAATAGCGGGTAATTATCATTATTGGTCTTTGTCCGTAGGCGAATTAACTATTATTTTTAATAATGTTTATTAATATTTGACTTGCAAGAAATACGGAATCTACGACTTGACAACTAGTGTCAGTGTCAAAACAAAAAACAAAATGAACAATAATGCGGTACATATTTGATAACATCAATTTCATTTTATAACTAACTATGAAATTATGGACCGTGGACAGGTTTTTTCAAGATTTCTCTAGATAATTTAAATTCACTTCAATTTAAATACAATGAAGCCAATATAGAAGAAAGCATTCTATTTAACTAAATTGAGTATTTATATTTTTATACACTTAGTTATTTAGTTAAACGTACAAAAACCAAAAATGTATTGGAAACATTTGCTTCAATTCTAAATGTTCACTTTATATTTTAAAATAAAGTTTTCTTCACCAACTATTATTGTTTTCCAAAAAAATTAACTTCTTAATTTGTTCTGATTCTGTGGCTGTATGATTATTTAGGTCATTGTCACTTTTTGATATTCACATAAATAAAAAAGTTAAAAGTGCTTGACGTCATGCGATGAGTACCTATTTAGCGTTTAGTAATTTAATTAATTTGGTGGTGTTCGAGTGGATTTTATTGATGTTTCTTGTGAAATAACAAAAATGGAGACTGAAAGGATGATAGAAGATACTATACCACCCCAGGTAAGCTAGAAAACTGTAAATGGGGCACTCGTAATGTCATGATTGTTCATCGGCCATATTAACTTTTACCAGTGTTCGTTTGGCTTTTTTTTGTGTATTCTGACCGATATATTTAACAAATTAGATGTCGAAGTTATATTTTACGTGTAGTATCTTGTTTTGTACAGTTTAAATTATTAATTCTTTACAGTGTGGTTAGAATTTGACGAAATTTCGCTTTTAAACATTAGTCCTGCAATGCGGATCTCGAAAAAAATAAACTTTTTTTCATCATCTTTTTGATTAAGACTTTGTGTTTAGATGTCTGTAACAAAAAGAAATGGATTCTTTATATTATGATGTAAGTATTTTAGCATATTAAAGTAAAGTTCATACATTTTCTGACTAATAACTTTTCACAGGAAACACAACATTAAAATTGTTGATTTCCTGAAAGTTTGTTACGTTTGAACAATAAAACTTTTTTACAAAATATTTGTAACCTATTTAGTGTTTAAATCTGTTTGAAGTAGTCCAAAGAAGCGTTTAATCAAGTCTAGGTACTAAGTTAAATCCTTTTTTTGAATTTGTTTATTATAATAAGTTGTACCACTTTTTAAGCCATTGTGCAGCATTCCTAATTTAAAAGATTTTTTTTTAATAAAAAATTTCTGTGTCTAAACTTTGGTCAGTTGGTCATAAGGGCAGTCTTTTTATATGAAAGATTGTTGTGAATCCATTTGTGTATATAATGGGCTTTTATTTCAATTCATGTCAACCCTTTTAGTGTCCCACTACTGGGCACGGGTCTTCTCTCAACTATTTTACGCATGATTAGAAATATAATGGGCTTCTGCCCAAACAAAAATAATAAGATTAGGCTGATGATGATCTCGAAGAAATCCTCCCTTTTGTTAGTTAGTTAGGGGGCCGTCCATTAATCACTTGAAGCCTGAAAGGGGGGGAGGGGTTTGACAAAAATCAAGAAATGTCACAAGGGGGAGGGGGTGTAGTAAGATATCATGTGTATTTATTTTTTCATCATATTTTCAAACGTGCAAAACAACCTGCAACCTTTCTGTCACATACATATAACACGAAGAAGAGAATAAGATTTTTTTGTATTTACTATAAAAACACGTGATGTTGGGTAGAGGGGGGGGGGGGGGTGTAGTCTTAAACCTCACCATGTATCACCAAGGGGGAGGGGGGGTTAAAAAATGTTTAAAAAAGATCATGTGATTAATGGACAGCCCCTTTGAAATAGAAATCTGCCTACTGTTAAATTATATTGTGATAGGCAATACTCTTTCACACTACAATTAATAATAATAATAATAATATTTTAGATGAAATGGTACCTGTTCTTGCTTACATATTATAATAATAAAAATAATAATAATATTAGGGGATGTTTACACACAGATATCTGATCCCAAACTAAGCAGAGCTTGTACTATGGAAACCAGATAACTGATAATAAGAAACTCACATTGACGGGCCGGTGCGGTAACGTGATCAGTAAGATACTTGCTTTTCACGCTGCAGGTCGTGGGTTCGATTCCCACCCGAGACAAACATTTGTTTAAATATGTCCGTTTGTCTTGTGTCTGGGTGTAATTATCTATATTTAAGTATATATTTACAAAAGAAAAGTATTATATGTAGTATATTACCAGTTATCTGGTTTCCATAGTACAAGCTCTGCTTAGTTTGGGATCAGATGACCGTGTGTGTTAATGTCCCACTATTCTACTATATAAAAATAAGTCGGGTCTTCCTTCCTGACGCTATAACTCCAGAACGCACGAACCGATTTCCACAGTCCTGCATTCGTTGGAAAGGTCACGGGCTCCGTGAGGTTTATAGCAAAGAAAAATGAAAAATGAAAAAAAAAATGAAATGAATGAATCGAAAAATGAGTTGGTAAGCGCATAACTCAAGAACGGCTGAACCGATCTAGCTAATTGTTTTTTTTAGAATACTCCTTGAAGTATAAGGATGGTTCTTACGCAAAGAAAAAAAAAACAACTTCCTCAGAAACAGCTTAACCGAATCGGTCGTAATCTATTTTCGGCCCCAGCACTGCTTTACCGGGCAGGACGACGTCTGCGGGGTCTGCTAGTATTATTATATATTACATTTTGAAAAATCTCCCGTGAGATTGGGGGATGGGGGGAGGGGGTTGAATGAAATCTCACGACATCCCACCATTGCAGAAAATTTAAAAAAACACCTCACGTAATTTATGTACGCCTCCTTACATGTTGGGTTATGATTCACACATACTTACTAGGTTATTACACTGTAACTGTTAATTTACTTGTAGTACCTACATATTATGTGTGGGTTATACATATTTTTTTAAATTCAATTCTTTTGTGACTTTTCGGAATCAGTGACTTTAAATATCTTATATCTTTAAATGAGCAATTCTTTTATATATTTAAATATGTAAATAACTAGTAAAGCAGTGCCATCTACCGGGTCTCAGACCTACCGAATATAACCAGTAATAAATAATAGGTATCTAACCCGGTTTTCGGCACTTCTTCGCTTTCTAAATTTTCTTTTTTTTTTAATTTTTCTCTGCGTAAGAACCATCCTCGTACTTAAAGGAATATTTAAAAAAAAGAATTAGCGAAATCCGTCCAGCCGTTCACGTGTGATGTCGTGACAACGGAAAACGGGTTTAATTTATATATATATATAGATTGGAATCTCGGAATCGGCTCCAACGATTTTCATAACATTTAGTATATAGGGGGTTTCGGGGGCGATAAATCGATCTAGCTAGGAATCATTTTTAGAAAATGTCATTTAAAAAGAAAAATACCGAGCAAAGCTCGGTCATCCATATATTTATTACTTAACACCGCAGACGTCGTCCTGCCAGGTAACGCAGTGCCACCTACCGGGTCCGAAAATAAATTACCTATCGACCTATCGAATATATATACTTATAAGATTCCATAAAAGTCGGTCAAGCAGTCTCGGAGGAGATGGTTTTTTTTTATTTTTCTCTGAGTAAGAACCATCTTCGTACTTCAAGGAGTATTATAAAAAAAGAATTAGTGAAATAGGTCCAGCCGTTCACGCGTGATGGCGTGACCAAGGGAAATATCGATTCATTATTATACCTAAAGATCACGAGAGTTTCCCGACTGTAGCTCCATCCGCGCGTACGCCGTTTATCTCGCTAAACCATTACCCTCTTTTTGCGCAGTCGGATTAAAACTATCCTATGTCCACATAGTATTGTCTTAGATTTACTCGAATGTCACACGTTAAAATAAAACTACTTTTTAACGGATTTTATAGCGGTTTCTGTTAGATTTTAGATCCCGACGTTTCAAAGTCTTTTCAGACTTCATGTTCACGGGTGGACTGTGGTATTTGACGTCCAAAAATATTAATCACAATTATTACTGACTACCTCGAAACGTTAATGTTTAAGTTGCGTTCAGATTTAAGCAAACTGAGCTCACAGTGTCTTGAATTCTGAGTTGATTTTGCTTGGGTTTTGGTACAAGTAAATTAAGCACTGGGTCCCAAGCTGGTGGTATATTACAACCATTTTCTCTGTTAAAATTAGGATGTTTTTTAATTATCCTATGTACGTTCCCGGGTCTCTAACTATCTCCACACCAAATTTCATCCGAATCGGTTATGTAATTTTGGCGTAATAGCGCGACGGAGTTACATTCGTATTTATAATTTAAGTAATATTTAGCTTTGGTATATCTGAACAATTTTCTTAACCGCTGACAACAATGAGGGGTGTTACAAGTTTGACATGTGTATCTGTGTAAGTACTACATACAAGTTCGTTGTTACGTAACGTATCAATTGAGATGTAAGCTATCCTATCTTTCAAGTTGGATCTATAGGCCGACCGTTTAACTCTCGTATCGCCATCTGAGGTACAAAGTCATAAAACATTAATTAAATCTCATAAAGAACTATTTAACCACAGATAAAAGTAATGTAAGACTATTCGTCACTAATATCCATATCGCTTGAATCATCATCACTGTGTGTGCAGCTTGAGGAGTCGGAATCTTGGCGGATAAGCGATACGCGAGTTAAACGGTCGGCCTATAGTAGCACACGGTATGGAAATCAAATTTGAAATCGATTCAGTAGTTTTGGAGTTCTTCGCGGACAAACTACGTGATTCGGAATTCTTATTTATACGAAAGAAGATTTGAATGGGATTATTATTTGATTATTATGAATTACTAGCTGCCCCAGCGAACTTCGTACCGCGTATTACTAATGTAATACGTATGTATTTTTAATGCCATATTATATAAAAATAAAAACGAAAAATTTGGTCCAAAAATTAAAGAAAAAAACTTGAGAGGTGTCAAGGAACACCCGGATGGAACGAAGTTCCTTTCGATTAGTAATTAGTGAAGGAATTGTAATATTTTTTTTTATTTTTTATCATTAACAATAACAGACAGACAGAGAAACATGCGCACGCCGCACAGCTTACAATAGCTTAGGTACTATAGCAAAAAGTGTCGTGACAACTTTTCGTAAGAATTTTTTCCGTCTAGCCCCCTTTCACAACGCGCGATAAGGAACTTCGTTTCAATAAATTATTTGAATTATTTTCGCAGGTGACGTCGATCACTTGCGTGGACTCTGGCGTACGGCCGATCCCCAGCAGCGCAGCGTACACCGCTGAGAGAGATGCCTGTCTCAACTATTTCTCTAGGTGGAATGAAACGGATCAGGTTTGTTCAATTCCCTATAGACTCCTCCATAACCCTGTAGTGGTGACGGGCCGGTGGAGTGGTCGGTAAGATACTTGCTTTTCACACCGCAGCGCAGATCGTGGGTTCAATTCCCACCCAAGTCAGACATTTGTGTGATGAACATGTCTGTCTGTCTTGAGACTGGGTGTAATTATCTAATATATAAAAGAAGAAACTGACTGACTGACTGACTGACATATCAACGCAGAGCCCAAACCGCTGGGTCTGGAGACTCCAAATTTGGCACATAGGTTCCTTATGGGGTCTAGGGGTGCACTAAGAAAGGATTTTTCAAAACTCACCCTTTAAGGGGGTGAAACGGGGTTCCAAAGTTTGTATGGAGAAGCAAGATTAGTGAGATCAATTTCGCGGGCGAAGCCGCGGGTGGACGCTAGTCTATTATAAGTATATGTAGCACATTCCATAACACAAGTTCTGCTCAGTATGGGATTATGACCGTGTGTTAGTTTCCTGGAATTTTATTATATTACTAGCGGACCCGGCAGACTAGACGTCGTTCTGCCCGGTAAAGAAGTGCCATCTACCGGGTCTCAGACCTACCGAATATAACCAATAATAAATAATAGGTATCTAACCAGGTTTTCGGTACTTCGTCGCTTTCTAAATTTTCTTTTTTTTTTAATTATTCTCTGCATAAGAACCATCCTTGTACTTAAAGGAATATTTTAAAAAAATAATTAGCGAAATCGGTCCAGCCGTTCAGGCGTGATGTCGTGACAACGGAAAACGGGTTTCATTTTTATGTATATAGAAGAAGATTAGCGGCCCGCCCCGGCTTCGCACGGGTAGATATTGGTATTAGACAAAAATTTAAAACACCCTTGGCGGATTTTCCAAGCTTAGTACACTCAATCAAGTTTTCTTTGGCAAAACGAAATATTAAATCATTCGTTTTAAGCTATGATGCCGCAATAAACCTCAGATAAATGTTAAGTATCGGTTGCGGTTGTGTCACATGTGGTTCCCGTGACCCCCTGCCACAAATGAGCGACGGAACAGCCGAGAGGTTTTAATGGGTACCCTTTGGGAATACCACGTCCGCTGCACCTACACGATGCGGGGGATCCATTAAGAATTTCCTCCCGACAAAAAAAAGTTTAGACTATGAGCATATTCGTTACAAACAAACAAACTATCAAATCTTTCGACTCTATAATAGTGTAGATGTAGATGACAAAAGGTGACAATACTTTATTATTCTTTTTAAGTATGAAGTGTCTTGCACTCCCAGAATGGAGTTTGTGTACCTATATACGGAGTTTGTGTGTATCTTTTTAACAAATGAACGGCTAGACATGCTGGGACTGCACGTCCCACGGGAATGGAACGGGATAAAAAGTGTCCTATGTTCTTCTCCTGGTTCTAAGCCACCTCCCCACAAATTTTCATCCGAAACGGTGTAGCCGTTCTTGAGTTATAAATGGTGTAACTAACACGACTTTCTTTTATATAAATACCTACTAGCTGACCCGGCACCGGCAGACTTCGTACTGCCTCAATCGACTGCTGTTTTTAGGGTGTTCCCGGCGATTATTCGAAGTTTTCTCACCTTTTAAACCTTCACTAGACCTTCACGAATATTTCAAGACCACTTTAAGAGAAATCCATTCAGCCGTTCTCGAGTTTTAGCGAGACTAACGAACAGCAATTGATTTTTATATATATACTAGCGGACCCGGCAGACGTCGCTCTGCCCGGTAAAGAAGTGCCATCTACCGGGTCTCAGACCTACCGAATATAACCAATAATAAATAATAGGTATCTAACCCGGTTTTCGGCACTTCTTCGCTTTCTAAATTTTTTTTTATTTATTTTTCTCTGCGTAAGAACCATCCTCGTACTTAAAGAAATATTTTAAAAAAAGAATTAGCGAAATCGGTCCAGCCGTTCACGCGTGATGTCGTGACAACGGAAAACGGGTTTCATTTTTATATATATACTAGCTGCCCCAGCGAACTTCGTACCGCGCAAAATTGTGAATCTAAACCATTCCCAGATCCCCTTGAACACACACAAAAAATTTCATCAAAATCGGTCCAGTCGTTTAGGAGGAGTTCAGTCACATACACACGCACACAAGAAATATATATATTAAGATAGAAGATCGTTTTTGTAAAATTCGTTTAAAGAAATGAGATTATCTTTTCATATAAATGGGCCTTTTAAACCCAGAGCACTTCGACTGCTGGATCTTCTGTGCATTCTTCAGAGTACAATCTGTTCCAGGTTGAATTCGTGGAGCAGCTGTTGGCGCGGATGTGTCACTACCAACATGGGCATATCAACGCTTATCTCAAGCCTATGCTGCAGAGAGACTTCATTAGTATGCTGCCCAGTAAGTGTAGCTTTATACTTTTTTTTATTGTTCTGCAATAGGCTGGCGCTTGACTACAACTTGCCCGATGTTAAGCAATGATGTTGTCTACGATGGAACGCGCCAGCCTAGTGTACCGATTCACTAGTGATTACGAATGATTGTCGGTGAGAAGGTGGCAGTGGAATGAGCCTCCATATTATAGTTAGAAACCTTAAAGGAGCAACAATTCCGACCCACCCTCTCTGCATGGTGTCACCAGACATCGAACCGGAATCGCAAGGCCGCTTGGCGGTGCGGCTTTGTCTGGTGGGTGGTCATTTACCACGGCTGAAGCCTACCATCATTAGATTGTCACCTGATTTGCACCACCCGGGGACCACGTGTGGGGATTCAATTAAAGGTATACAGCCACGGACGAAGGTTACTCAGTCTCCAAAATGGTTAGTGACCACCCACCAGACAAAGCCGCACCGCCAAGCGGACTTGCCGTGTTCCGGTGCGATGTCTGGTGACACCATAATAAGAGGGTGGGTCGGAATTGTTGCTCCTTTAAGGTTTCTAACTATAATATGGAGGCTCATTCCACTGCCACCTTCTCACCGATAATCATTCGTAATCACGAGTGAATCGGTACACTAGGCTGGCGCGTTCCATCGTATACTACATCATTGCTTAACATCAGGCAAGTTGTAGTCATGCGCAAGACTATTTTAAAGTAAAAAAAAAAACAACCTAAGCGTATTTAAAAAAGAATTATGATAGTTACGCCCAGACGCGAGACAAAGAGACAATAATATAGGTACTTGGAGAATCTTAGTTGCAGCTCGATGTTTGGAATTTGCCCGATGAACGGCAATTGGCTCGCCCCATCACGTATGGGCTAAACATAACCTGAGAAGTGTGTTCACCTCTGCCTATATCAACGGGTAATACAGGAGTGACGTTATGTTATTTATATTATGAATTGACGGGCCGGTGGCGTGGTCGGTAAGATACTTGCTTTTCACGCCGCAGGTCGTAGGTTCGATTCTCACCCGAGACAAACATTTGTGATGAACATTTGTGTTTGTGTCGAGTCTGGGTGTAAATATCTATTATAAGTATATATTTACAAAAGAAAAGTATTATATGTATAGTATATACCAGTTATCTGGTTTCCATAACACAAGCTCAGCTTAGCTTGGGACCAGATGACCGTGTGTGTTGATGTCCCAGAATATTTGTTTATTTATTTAAATGAATTCATTTCATCCCAGACGAATAATAACTGTTATAGACTCATGCGCAACTCAACCTTGGGGGCAAGTGTGTCGTTTTCAAAGTTATACGTAACCTTGAACGGGATTAGGATTGAAAAATAATAAATATAATCAGAATAAATTTTGTATAGCATATAATTTGTATCTAAATTGAATTTTTCTATCCTATAATATCCTTGGCGCAGCGGCCTCGCCTTAGAAATATAAGGTCGCGGGTTCGATTCCCGGTCGTGCCTACACATGTTTGTGTTAATTGTTACATCGCCGCTGCACAATATCGGTGAAGGAAAACATCTTGAGGAAACCGGCATGTCTAAGAACTAACCATTCGAGGACATGTGACATCCACAAAACCGCACTTGGCCAGCGTGTGTGGATTAAGGCCTAAACTCTCTCAACTCGTAAGATAGTTGTAAGAAGACCCGTGTACTGCAGTGGGACACTAAAAAGGGTTGAAGTGATAATAGCCTTGCGCTTGACCACAACTTGTCTGATCTGAAGCAATGATGTGGTCTACGATGGAACGCGCTTACCCAGTAAATACCGATTCACTCGTGTCTTGAAGACAGGCAGATTATAGCTATCGGGAAACAAAGATGCCGGCAGTTCGCACAATTAAAGTGGAAACAAAGCGCTTTGTGCGCGTACTCGTGGAATTTCCACCACATAACGGTGGCGCATAGCCGTACCTCTACTTGTCCGATGGAAGAACGGGGATGGGGGAATAAGATTGTGTAATTCCAACGCACACTCTCCGAAGTGTATCCGATAGAAGACCGAAAGACTGGCAACTATGCGGCGATGGTCGAGGGTTTGCAATTTAGCCTAATTTTCTAATTTACAAACATTATGACGGGCCGGTGGCGTGGTCGTTAAGGTATTTGCTTTTCACTTCACAGGTCGTGGGTTCGATTCCACCCGAGACAGATATTTGTGTGATGAACATGTCTGTCTCGAGTATAGATGTAATTATCTATTACATTAATATGTATATATTTTCAAAAGAAAAGTATTATATGTATAGTATATACCAGTTATCTGGTTTCCATAACACAAGCTCTGCTTCGCTTGGGACCAGATGACCGTGTGTGTCGATGTCCGAAAAAATATTTATTTATATATTAAAACTAGCTGCCCCAGCGAACATCGTACCGCGTATTTATTAAAAAAAAATGTTCATTTAGGGGGATGAAAAATAGATGTTGGCCGATTCTCAGACCTACTGAATATGCATAAAAAATTTCATAAGAATCGGTCAAGCCGTTTCGGAGGAGTATGGCAACGAAAACTGTGACACGAGAATTTTATATATTAGACTAGCTGCCCCAGCGAACCTTGTATAAAAATACATACGTATTACATTAGTAATACGCGGTACGTATTACTAATGTAATACGTATGGTTTTTTTTAATGCCACATTATACAAAAATAACAACAAAAAATTTAGTCCAAAAATTAAAAAAAAATGTAAGCGTGAACAACCCTTATCACTTAGGGGTATGAAAAATAGGTAGTAGCCGATTCTCAGACCTACTGAATACGCATATAAAATTTGGTAAAAATCGGTAAAGCCGTTTCGGAGGAGTACGGTAACAAACATTGTGACATGGATTTTTTTTAAATTAGATATTTAAGTTGCGTTCCGTTTTAAACAAACTGAGCGCACAGTGTCTTGAATTCTGAGTGGATCTTGCTTGGGTTTTGGTACAAGTAAATTAAGCACTAGGTCCCAAGCTGGTGGTATATGCCAACCGTAAATCTAAATTAAACCGCGATGAAATCAGTGGGCTAATTCACGTAATTAAATAAGCTCAGCTGAAGTCCAATTGCAGTTAAGTTTCGATCAAAACAGCCCTTTTCGTATTCTCGTAATTTTGACAACCGCAGCTGTCAGATACGCTCGCGTCAAGTTCGCGTCACGCGAGCGCTGTAGATAGATATGACAGCTAAACAATTACAAGAATACCAATTTGCACTATCTTATCTTATCTTATAAAAATGGGGCTGGTAGATCCAGAGCACTTCGACCCAGCTGGATCTTTTGTGCTTCCCCTTGATACTATGAAGCCTCAGGTATTCTCCCTCCACACAGCTCTTCCATGACCGCTGCTAATTGTCGGGGACACATGAGGCCGTATTCATCAGGAGTAGGGCGGTCCATTCCTAATGCATTCATGCGTTTTCGCGCCAGCGAATCGCATTCGCACAGTATATGCTCCATGGTTTCTTCAGCGTCTCCACAAGCTAATTTGCACTAAGACGTAAATATATGAATTAACCTACTGATAAAAGGTAGCTATAGATTGCAATTATATTTATGATTTTGACACCTGGAACTGTCTACCTGATCAAGTTGTGGCAGCAGAAAATACCAACCAGTTTAAGAACCGACTTGACTCTTATAATAAAAAGAAAAAGAAAAGAGAAGAAAATCAACAATCTAACATAGCAAACAGAACAAGGAAAGAGACAAGATACAGGCGAATATCAGTTATTCACAACTGCTTGTCTGCCTAATAATAATAATAATAATAATTTATTTATTTCAGAAAAAGGTCTTGATCACGTAGCAGAGAACATACTGTCCTACTTAGACGCGAGCTCGCTGTGTGCAGCCGAGCTGGTGTGCAGGGAGTGGCTGAGGGTCATCAGTGAGGGGATGCTCTGGAAGAAACTTATCGAGAGGAAAGTGAGGACTGACTCACTGTGGCGGGGGCTCGCTGAGAGGAGGGGATGGTACGTTCATTTACCATTTATTTTGTTTTATAATTAAAAAACGTTGCTTTAGGAAACTTTTTTGTGATCATAGGCCTACCACGTGGTAAGGTATTGTTACAGTGTTATTCATTTATAGACTTTTTAGTTTAAGCGAAATTGGTCTCTTTCTTACTAGTATGAATGTCAAGATGACAGAGAAAGACAAACGTCTTTTCTCGCACCTTACCTGTATAACAAAATTAACTCCCTTGTAAACATATATCCGGAAACATACAGGGTATGTAAAAATATACTTAGTCACTTCAAAAATGCTAAAAAGAATGAAACCTCACCTAAAGGAAATAATTCCAAATCACCAGTTTGGCTTCAGGGAGAACCATGGCACCATAGAACAAGTACATCGCATAGTTGACGTAATAAGTAGGTCGCTAGAGAGCAAAAAGTACAGCTCTACCGTATTTCTGGACATCAGTCAGGCCTTTGATAAAGTCTGGCATGAAGGGCTCTTATATAAAATAAAAAAAACGCTCCCACACTCATTTTATAATATACTTCACTCATATCTCAACAGCCGATGCTTTGAAGTAAAATTCAACGAAGAACTTTCCGAATTACACGAAATTAAATCAGGAGTGCCTCAAGGAAGTATACTGGGTCCAGTTCTTTACACCATATTTACTGCTGACTTACCAACCACAGGCAGCACTGAGGTCGCTACTTACGCTGACGATACAGCTCTGATATCTACGCACGAGAATCCAATAACAGCATCCGAACACCTACAACATCACATTGATAAAATTGAGGAGTGGCTTAAAACTTGGAGAATGCAAGTTAATAAAAACAAATCAACACACGTGACATTTACGCTCAGGAGAGACACTTGCCCCCCGGTAAAAATCTACAACCACGAAATCCCACAAGATGACCACGCTAAATATCTAGGCATGCATTTAGATAGAAGACTCACCTGGCAAAAACACATATGGGCAAAACGAAAACAACTGGATTTGAAATTGCGAAGTATGTACTGGTGTATAGGGCACCAATCTCAAATGAGCAATCACAGTAAAATGACGGTCTACAAAGCCATCCTGAAACCCATATGGACGTACGGTATCCAGCTCTGGGGCACCGCCAGCATTAGCAATATTGAAATACTGGAACGTTTTCAAACTAAAGCATTGAGAACCATCTTCAACATACCTCAGTACATCAGCAATAGAATTATGTATCACGACCTAAAAGTTCCAACTGTCAAACAGGAGATCACTAAATACAGCATTAGCTACCAAAAAAGATTAGCAAATCATAAGAATGAGCTTGCCCTCAAACTGCAAGGAGACAAAAGTCTGTGCTACAGGCGACTGAAGAGACATAGTGTCCCGACACTACTCGACAGATTCAAAAGAACGGAAGGGGACTCCTAATACTCAAGACGGGTCTCACCACGCTAAATTTCCTAGTCAGATAAACACTTATCGGACAAAGCAATGGCTTATTGTTGTCCACAACAGATTGCCATGACGCAGAAAATGACAAAAAAAAAAAAAAAAAAAAAAAAGTCACTTCAAACCTTTTTAGTGTCCCACTGTTGGGCATGGGTCTTCTCTCAACTATCTTATGAGTTGAGAGAGTTTAAGCCTTAATCCACACACGCTGGCCAAGTGCGGGTTGGTGGATGTCACATGTCCTCGAATGATTAGTTCTTAGACATGCCGGTTTCCTCACGATGTTTTCCTTTACCGATATTGAGCAGCGGAGATAAAACAATTCACACAAAGATGTGTGGACACGACCAGGATTCGAACCCGCGACCTTATTTTTCTAAGGCCAGGCCCGTACCGCTGCACCACCGCTGCTCAAGACTGAAGCTCGGCTTGACTCAAGACTCCGAGTTCAGTTAGTTCACTGAGTCTTGTAAAATTGAGTCGAGACTATCGAATTAGGACTCAAAGACTCGGGTTCTTAACATCACTAGTTGTATGTAATTTTTAATACCACATCATAAAAAACGGGCTCAAACTACCCGAATGGGCTACTATGTCAGACGAACTAATGGTTATCTTGCTGTTCCTTATAGGATCCAGTACCTGTTCAAGCCGAAACCAGGTTGCCAGCACCCGTCCCACTCGTTCTACCGACAACTATACCCCAAGATCATCAAGGATATACAGTCCATCGAGGACAATTGGAGAATGGGAAAACACAATTTACAAGTAAGTGTTCCTACTAAAGTATAGTTAAAATCTCGCTGCAGACTCTGTCATAAATCATAATCGGAGTAGGGATGTGCGCTAGTTGCGCGCGCGCAAGGTGATCGATAACGGTCCAATGTCTCCATTGAAAATTGGCAAAAATGTGTGGAACATGCAGAATTGCTGCAAGATCAAGACTTAAGAAAAGTACATTAATGTGAAGAGTTCATTATTCATGTGAATGATGATGACGATGACTCAGAACATGACACATGTTGGCACAGATTACGCCAGGCTACGCC
Source organism: Meganola albula (assembly GCA_936450015.1). Taxonomy (NCBI): domain Eukaryota; kingdom Metazoa; phylum Arthropoda; class Insecta; order Lepidoptera; family Nolidae; genus Meganola; species Meganola albula. Next base: position 5,594,094 of record OW388169.1, on the reverse strand, counting down.
ATGTTTGTGAGATTGAGATTGATAATGCAAACAGACAGACGTGAAAGACAGAGGCAATGCATACGCTTCGCACGTCATAGTATTTCACTACTGCAATGTCATTCATTCAACAGCACCGCTATCGCGATTTCACTTGCACGCTGTGTGGAGCCCTATCTCAGATGTGTGTTTCTCGTTGCATGTACTTGTGCACAGAGACCCAGGTTTATAGGCAGACCGTTTAACTCGCGTATAGCCATCTGAGGTACAAAGTCATAAAACATTAATTAAACCTCATAAAGAACTATTTAACCACAGATAAAAGTAATGTAAGACTATTCGTCACTAATATCCATATCGCTTGAATCATCATCACTGTCTGTGCAGCTTGAGGAGTCAGAATCTTGGCGATAGGCGATACGCGAGTTAAACGGTCGGCCTATAGTGATTGCGTTATTACAGAGTACCGTATCTTCCTTTTCTTGATTTATCAAAGCATTTTCGTTAACATTTTTATTGCTAATCTTCTATCTAAATATATAAAAAAAAGAAACTGACTGACTGACATATATAAAAAAAATAATAATAATATAGTGGGAAATTAACACACACGGTCATCTGATCCCAAACTAAGCAGAGCTTGTACTATGGAAACCAGATAACTGGTAATATACTACATATAATACGTTTCTTTTGTAAATATATACTTAAACGAACGCAGAACGCAAACCTCTGGGTCTGGAGACTCCAAATTTGGCACATAGATTCCTTATAGGGTCTAGGGGTGCACTAAGAAACGATTTTTCAAAACTCAGGGTGAGTCAAGGGGGTGTAACGGGGTTCCAAAGTTTGTATGGAGAAACAAGATTCGTGAGATCAATTTCGCGGGCGAAGCCGCGGGCGGGAGCTAGTATTAATATGTTTTTGTTTGTTTACAGAGAATAAACTGCAGATCGGAAAACTCCAAAGGTGTATACTGTTTACAATATGATGACAATAAAATTGTCTCCGGACTCAGAGATAACACAATTAAGATTTGGGACAGAAAAACGTTACAGTGTGTCAGGGTAAGTACTGTTATGGGAATAATAAAATAAATAAATATAAATATTATGGGACATTAACACACACGGTCATCTGGTCCCAAGCTAAGCAGAGCTTGTGTTATGGAAACCAGATAACTGGTATATACTATACATATAATACTTTTCTTTTGTAAATATATACATAAAATAGATATTTACACCCAGACTCGACACAAACACAAATGTTCATCACTAATGTTTGTCTCTGGTGGGCGTCGAACCCACGACCTGCGGCGTGAAAAGCAAGTATCTTACCGACCACGCCAACGGCCCGTTAATAGATCAAAGGATCTTACCCTGTTCCGGTGCGATGTCTACTTCCCACTGAAAATGATTCAAGTGATCACGAGTGTATTTGTATATTGGGTAGGCGTGTTCCATCGTAGACTAAATCATTGATTAACTTAAAAAATCTTTTAAAACTAGCTTTATATAAGCGCAAGCTTATTAAAGTTATGTCTTAGTACTAAACAATGAAGTAATCGCTAACGAAAGATGTTGACTATTGATACTAAGGGTACGGTCGCCCTCTCGCCGCCGTATCACCTGTGCGGTCAGTGACCCTCACTGACTGCTAATTGTGCGCCGCTCGCTGTCATCGACTTTATTACGGATAGATCGTCCATAATTTGCTGATTTATGTTGGATGAAATAATTAAAAACCTAATAAATTACCCTTAATAATTAACCATAATGGAGACTTAGAGCATTTAACACGGAAGGTATTATACGCAACTTCTAGTACTAAATTGTGTCTGTCAGTTTTTGGTGGAGGCGAGGTAACTGGTACATTTTCACACGTATAAAAGCTACACACAAACACAAAACATGAACAGTTTATTCATACAAACTGTTCATGTACCTCGGCAGAGGGGACGCGCGCAATACCAGTTCCGTGTTAAATTTTCTAAGAATAGATACGTGCTATAATATTGACACAGAACCAAAAAAATCACTGGTCTAGAAGTTTTAATGTATTGTATTGTTCCAGGAACTCCAAGGACACACCGGATCCGTACTGTGTCTACAGTATGACGAGCGCGCGATAATCTCCGGCTCATCCGATAGTACTGTTAGAGTGTGGGACGTGAATACTGGGAACATGCTCAACACACTCATACATCATTGTGAAGCGGTGTTACATCTGCGATTCTGTAACGGCATGATGGTTACCTGCAGTAAGGTATGTGCGCACATTTATTAGAATGCCAGTGCATGCCGCTGCATGCCAGTGTATGCCGCTGCATGCCAGTGTATGCCGCTGCATGCCAGTGTATGCCATTGCATGCCAGTGTATGCATCTGCATGCCAGTGCATAATATAATAATACTCTGGGACATTAAAAAACACGGTCATCAGATCCCATACTAAGCAGAGCTTGTGCTATGTAAACCAGATAATTGTAATATACAGCATACAAATGCATGTCGATAGGATAATGGCGTGGAGACATGCTAGATATGTAGAAAAGATTTCGACATGTATTTTTTGTGTATGTGTGAAAATAATATATTGTTAATAGCTGCCCCAGCGAACTTCGTACCGCGTATAACTAATGTAATACGTATGTATTTTTAATGCCACATTATACGAAAGTAAAAACAAAAAATTTCGTCCAAAAATTAAAAAAAAAAATTTAAGGGATATGAAAAATATATAATAGCCGATTCTCAGACCTACTGAATATGCATAAAAAATTCATAAGAATCGGTCAAGCCACTTCGGAGGAGTATGGTAACGAACATTGTAACACGAGAAGTTTATAAATTAGCGCCCCAGCTTCGCACGGGTGCAATGTGTTGTATTTATAAACCTTCCTCTGGAATCACTATCCTTTAAAAAAACCCGCATCAAAATCCGTTGCGTAGTTTTAGAGATCTAAGCATATATAGGGACATAGGGATAGAAAAAGCGACTTTGTTTTATACTATGTACTGATTAATATTTTTTTCGTTGTAGGACCGGTCAATAGCAGTATGGGATATGACGTCGACCACAGAGATAATGTTAAGGAGGGTGCTAGTGGGGCATAGAGCAGCGGTCAATGTAGTTGATTTTGATGAGAAATATATTGTGAGTGCGAGTGGGGATAGAACAATTAAGGTGAGTGTCATTCATTCATTCATAGCCCCTTGCCTTTTTCCCATTTCTACTGTGGTCGGCTCCCAGTCTAACCTGATGCGGCTAGCCACCAGAATTATACGAGCGACTGCCATCAGACATCTCAACCCGTAGGGAACCAGTAGCCGAGATGGTTAGACTAGGTGTCTGATTATATTGGCTTCTGACTACATGTAACGATTGTCATAGATAGAGAGGTTAAATGACAACCGGGACTGACGGCTTAACGTGCTCTCAGAGGCACGGAGGGTAGTCCCTCAATATACCAGACACCGAAACAAATTTTTGTTGTTACACAAATATTGAACCCGTGACCTCCCGGGCACAGTATAGCCCAATCGGACGGCTTACATCGCTCGACTACCGAGGTCGTCATTAAGGTAAGTTCATCTTTGTCCTATTTGGGTCCTACGATTCTAATAGGTACCTACTAGAGATCTTAAATTAAACGAGAGTGGACTGTATGAATGTATAGGTATAAGGGTAAAATAAAATATTAAAACAACGCGCGCAGCGACCGCGACGCAACTGTCCAACACAAAGTGTCAGCTCTTCTAAGATTGCCGCTTCCCCGTGCTCGGTGTTCATTCATTCGCTCATATTTACATTTTTGGCGTCATTGACGGACGCGATGACAGTAAAAATGACATCTGATGTATTGAGAAGTGGCATTAAATTACGTTTATTACAGGTGTGGAACACATCATCGTGTGAATTTGTTAGAACACTGAACGGACACAAGCGAGGAATTGCGTGCCTTCAGTATAGAGACAGATTAGTTGTGTCCGGTTCATCGGACAACACGATACGATTGTGGGACATCGAGTGCGGACAGTGTATACGTGTGCTAGAGGGGCACGAGGAGCTCGTCCGGTGTATACGGTAAGTGTACGTGTGTATACGTGTTTGTACGAGTACTACACGTGTCTGTACGAGTGTTATACGTGTCTGTACGAGTGTTATACGTGTCTGTACGAGTATTATACGTGTTCGTACGAGTGGTATACGTGTGCTAGATATTTATATGGAACTCTGCAGAAGTGTACGGTTTCTATACGCGTGTTATATGCGTGCTAAGTGTTGACGTAGAGACTACTCATTGTATTTGGTGAGTGTACGTCTGGTTATACGAGTGCCCGTGTCAATGTACGGGTGTGTACTTGTCTCTACGAGGGTTAAACGCGTGTTAGATGTTTATGAGAATTTCTTCTGGTGTATATGACGAATGTATGGGTTTTATACATGTTATCTTTACTTTTAAAAGATTATAAATAGGGCTAGTAGACCCGGAGGACTTTGATTCAGCTGGATCTTTTGTGCCTCCCCTTGATACTATGAAGCCTCAGGTATTCTCCCTCCGCACAGCTTGTTCATCACCGCTGTTATTGATCAGGGACACATGAGGCTGTATTCATCAGGAGTAGGGCGGTTCCACCCTTAATGAGTTTATGCATTCTCGCACATATATAATATTCACACAATATTATAATTTTTATAATAATACGTGTACTAAACTGTACGATAAAATCTTGTCTTTTTTTTTTGCATGATTTTAAATTATTACTAGCTTCCGCCCGCGACTTCGCCCGCGACTTCGCCCGCGTGGTGTTAGGATAAAAATTAGCCAAGTGACAGATCTATAAGAATCCTTTATCATATTTTTTTATTAACCCCGTTTCACCCCCTTAAAGGGTGAGTTTTGAAAAATCCTTTCTTGGTGCACCCCTAGACTCCATAAGGAATCTATGTGCCAAATTTGGAGTCTACAGACCCAGCGGTTTAGGTTCTGCGTTGATATGTCAGTCAGTTTCTTCTTTTAGATATTTTCCAACAAAACATTAACGTCTTATAAGCCCTTTATCATTATCATCATCAGCCTATTTTAGTCCACGGCTGTACATAGGCCTCTCCCAAAATACGCCACTGAGCACGATCCGCGGCTACTCTCATCCAGCTCTCACCAGCCACCTTGCACGAGATCGTCCCTCCACCTAGTCTGAGGACGTCCTACGCTACGTTTGCCAATCCCCGTGGTCTCCACTCAAGAACTCGTTTACCCGAACGGCTGTCGGTTCTGCGGCAGATGTGACCCACTGTCACTTCAGCTTATAAGTTCATTATAGCTAAAATAGATTTATAATTCGTTTTTCTTTGTCTGTCACCTTGACAGTTATACTAGTAAGGGGGCGTCTATTAATTACGTGAGGTGTTGTAGGGGGGAGGGTGTCAAGCTAAATCTTTCTAAATCTCACCTTCTTGGCAAATAACACGTATGTAATTATTTTTCTAGTAGTCACTCTTGAGGCCGTGCACATGTCTCCATGAAGTAAATTATAGTAATTTTTTTCATAAATTATGTTTGATATTCATTATTTAATTTTATTATTGTGATTTTGAATTACGTTAATATTCACAAATACTAGTCTTTGCTAGTCTATATATCTTAATATATATATTTCTTGTGTGCGTGTGTATGTGACTGAACTCCTCCTAAACGACTGGACTGATTTTGATGAAATTTTTTGTGTGTGTTCAAGGGGATCTGGGAAGGGTTTAGATTCACAATTTTGTCCGCTGGCGGTACGAAGTTCGCTGGGGCAGCTAGTATATATATATATATATATATAAATGAAACCCGTTTTCCGTTGTCACGACATCACGCGTGAACGGCTGGACCGATTTCGCTAATTCTTTTTTTTAAATATTACTTTAAGTACGAGGATGGTTCTTAAGCAGAGAAAAATTAAAAAAAAAGAAAATTTAGAAAGCGAAGAAGTGCCGAAAACCGTGTTAGATACCTATTATTTATTATTGGTTATATTCGGTAGGTCTGAGACCCGGTAGATGGCACTGCTTTACTGGGCAGAACGACGTCTGCCGGGTCCGCTAGTATATATATAAAAAAATTGGTTGTTTGTAAAGTAGGTTTACGATCGAGATGTTTACGTGATAACGTCTTATTGGTGATATAAGTTTTTGGGAAGTAAGGAATTAATATTGTTGCCGCTAGAGTGAGAGAGACGGAAGATCGGTCCACTCACTCGAACGCTATGCCAGCCTCCGCTCGTGAGGATTCCGCGTGACAAGTTTCACGGAATGACTGGCAGCGCTCGAGATGAGACGGGAGATCGGTCCGTCTCTCTCTCGTTATACCTGCGATCGCGCTCGTGAGGTTTTGGTGTGACACAAGTTTCTGAACATGTCACCCGACTAAAACGATTTTAAAGACGTTATCACGTCAAAATGAAACCCGTTTTCCGTTGCCACGACATAGCATGAAAACGGCTTGACCGATTTGGCTAATTCTTTTTTTAAAATGTTCCTTGAAGTACGACTACGGTTCTTACGCAAAAAAACATAAAAAAATCAACCTCCTCTGGCTTAACCAATTCGGTAGGTCTGAGAATCGGTCTTAATCTATTTTCGGACCCGGTAGGTTGGCACTGCTTTACCGGGCAGGACGACGTCTGCGGGGTCCGCTAGTGTTCAATAAAAGTAATAGAACAATTTTTGAAGTTATACTTCTTTAGGCGCGTTATGAAAAAATGATGAGAGTGAAATTTTAAGATGCGCGCGCATCTGTGACACAAAATTAACAGTATGAAGCTGTCTGCTTATTTAATGATGCCAAAGAAGTATAACTTCTCACGCGCGTACATAAGTACACGCACATTTTTTTTCTTTTCTCAATAATCCAATGTAAACGTTACAGTCCAAATAGAAATTTTGAAGAATCTCGCGTGAGTTTAGGGGTGGGGGGGAGGGAATTAGTTGAGGAACATCTTATGATATCTCACCAAGGGAGAAAAAAATTCTCAAAAACGCCTCACGTAATTATGGATGCTCCCTAAGTAAGACACTGTGGCGTCACATACCTAACGCCACTCAAGAGACATGACGTCATAGCAATCCTGAATCGCACAAGCAAAGTTTCACCGACGATTACCATATATACAAATTCCCGACAAGAACTGTCGGAGGGAGTACCGCGGTCGCCGGGCAATACACCTCGCCCGGCTGGAAGATCTTCCCTTTTCACTGGAGGGTCACTACCACCCGATCCTCCAGTCTCCTCCAGTCTCCTCCACAACACGAAGTCTATTTTAACTAGAGAGTCTATTAAGATTTTATTAAAGAAGTATATTTTATTGTAGGTTCGACAATAAGCGTATTGTAAGCGGCGCGTACGATGGTAAAATCAAGGTATGGGATCTTCCAGCCGCGTTGGATGTTCGCACGCCACACCAAGATCTGTGTTTACGGACACTTGTTGTAAGTACATAGTCTTATACCCCTATTATACCTCTTTCATGAGACCTGTAGAGGCATGCAAGTTCCACGGGTACGCACTAAGCGCTTTGACGCTTCATCAGATCAAATCAAATACATTTTTTTTACGGGCCGGTGGCGTGATCGGTAAAATGCTTGTTTTTCACGCCTCAAGTCGTGGGTTCGATTCCCACCCAAGTCAGACATTTGTGTGATGGACGTGTCTGTTTGTCTTGAGTCTGGGTGTAATTATCTATACATATCTAAATATGTATTTACAAAAAAAAAGGATTATATGTAGTATATTACCAGTTATCTGGTTTCCATAGTACAAGCTCTGTTTAGTTTGGGATCAGATGACTGTGGGTGTTAATGTCCCACTATATTATTATTATTATATACAATAGATGATATACATAGTTTCAAAGTATCCTGCCATAAATGGCGTGCAAATGTCAAAGAGATATGGATATTTCGTAATTTTATGTCATTTATGTGTCATATATGTCGTGGATTCGATTCCCACCCAAGAGAAATCTTTGTGTGATGCGCCCGAGTCTTTGTTCTGTATCTGGGTGTAATTTATCTATAATATGTATTCACAAAAAATATATAACTAAGTATTATATCCATTCCTAGTACCTATAACACAAGCAAATATAATTGCTTAATTTGGGACTAGGTGGCGCTGTGTGAAAATATTTTTATTGTGTTATAATAAATTTTGTACGTGTCGGTTACTAGGAGCATACGGGTCGAGTGTTCCGGCTACAGTTCGACGAGTTTCAAATAGTATCATCTTCTCACGACGACACAATACTAGTGTGGGACTTCCTACATTGTGCCGCGCCTACTGAGCGACCGCGTGACTTGCCTGAGGAGAGGGACCAGGATCTGTATGATTAGGTTAGTGGACGTATGATTTGATTAACTTAATAAAGCTAGATTAACAATTGTACGGCTTGATTAAAGTTTGTACGGCTCAGTAATTGGACCTAAGTAGGGTAGTGTAAAACTGAGCTCGTTGACAGTATAGAGACGGCACCACTTGCCTGAGGATCTGGACTAGAAACTGTATGGTTAGGTTATGGACGTATCTACCACTAGGTTAACTGTATAAAACTAGATTAACTATTGTACGTCAAGATTAATTGTTGTATGGCTTTATTAAAAGTTGTACGCCATAATTTAATATAGCTACTTTTACTAAATCAGTACTACTAATTGATTGGCTGGACGATTAGGTCAACAGTTGTACGTCTAGACTATTTGCCGCACGGCTAGATTAATTGCCGCACGACTAGATTAATAACCGGACGATAGGGTTGACAATTATACTTGTGATTGACTGTCGTACGCGTAGATTAACTGTCGTACGACTAGATTAACTGTCGTACGGGTGGATTAACCGCCGAACGGGTAGATTAACTGACGTACGAGTAGATTACCTGTCGTACGAGTAGATTTACTATAGTACGAGTAGATTAAATGCTATTCAGTGGTACATTTTTCTGTCATTTATTTATATTATCTTGACTAAGTTCGTCGTTCTATGAATAGAAACTATTCATACGACATACTCTAACTAACTGTGTTGGTGGTCCAGCTGTAAGTGTGTTCGCTTAACAACCACAACGTCCCGGTTTCGATTCCCCGGTCGAGCAAAGAATTTTCAGATATACTTAGAGTATCGGAGTTGAGGCTCTAAGCTTGGAATTGTGCTTGTTGAATGGCAATAGGCCATTACGTTTGGGATCTAAACATATCCTGCGAAAATTGCTCTGCCTATACCATTCGGTAATACAGGTATGAACGTCGTACGACTCTTGATATCTCCCAACAGATCGATCGTACGGTGTAAAATTATTATAATTTATCTCTCTACAGGTAGTTATAAGGACACAACAAGACTTATTCGCTGCGTTAGCCGCTGTGACGTCACTATTATGACGTCGCCACTACGACGTCGCCACCGTGGCGTCATACGACGTCACGACCGACGACGTCACTTAAGGATACACTACACGTTACCATGACGGTTAGGCCCGCACACACTTGTTCGCCGCGCTCCTATGTATTGTAAATAGTAAATGTTATAATAATGTAATAATTTGGTACTTATTATATATATATTAAATTATGTTCAAGACTAAGGTTACGCCTAATACCTATATTGTGAGATTTTTGTAGTCGCTATTGAGTCTAGTATTTTTGTAGTGAAAACTTCTTTAGCGGCGTTGAGCACTTTTTCTGTAATGGGTATAAAATCTTAAACTCGCGTCAGGACACGTGACCTGATCGAAAAAGCGTAAGACGGATGACATAATATAAATTGTCATGTTTGTGTACGATAGCGCAATAAATGAATATTGTATTCTACCACATAAATGATAGTACTTTTATACTGATAAAGCAATTGGTGCAAAATTATTCCCTAACCATTCCAAAATATCAAACATGCTCAACGTTAATAATCAAGTTTTCACTTCTGCCGGCACTCCCGGAGTGCAACCCGTCGTTTTTTTTTTGTGACGCACAGCGCTTCTAGCGGTGTTTATTTAAGTACTTAACACTAACATTTTTGATTTTTTTGTGAAAAAAACTCGAAAACTTGCCTTAATTTTTTAAGTAATTTTTTATGTACTAAATCCTCTATAAGTCACCAATTTAGACAATATTAAGGCGAAAGCAACTCTATCTGAATTTTTTTTTACGTACAGGAACCATTAGTCGGCCTCGGTAGTCGAGCGGTGTAAGCCGTCCGATTGGGCTATACTGTGCCCGGGAGGTCGCGGGTTCGATTCCCGCCCCGGACAATATTTGTGTAACAACAAAGATTTGTTTCGGTGTCTGGTTGGTTGAGGGACTACCCTCAGTGCCTCGGAGAGCACGTTAAGCCGTCGGTCCCGGTTGTTATTTAGCACATTTATGACAATCGTTACATGTAGTCAGAAGCAAATATAATCCGACACCAGGTCTAACCATTTTGGCTACTGGTTTCCTACAAGTTTCGAGGTTCATTCGTTCGCTCATGTTGACATTTTCGAGTGACAGCTGACTCGAAAGGCGGACGCGATGACAGTATAAAATGTCAGCTGATCTATTGAGAAGTGGATGTACTAGCATATGCGAAAGTAACTAAAAAATTTAATGAAAAATCAGGTGAAAATTAACTGGTGGTAGGCTTCGGCCGTGGTTAGTGACCACCCACCAGACAAAGCCGCACCGCCAAGCGGGCTTGCCGTGTTTCGTTGCGATGTATGGTGACACCATGCAGAGAGGGTGGGTCGAAATCGTTGCTCCTTTAAGGTTTCTAACCGTATGGAGGCTCATTCCACTGCCACCTTCTCACCGATAATCATTCGTAATCACGAGTGAATCGGTATACTGGGCTGGCGCGTTCCATCGTAGACTGCATCATTGTTTCATATCAGGCAAGTTGTGGTCAAGCGCTAGCCTATTTTAGGATTAAAAAAATGGCCTAAACCAATTAAAATAAATATGAGAGAGATATATAAGTAATAATAATAATAATAAGTTGTTTTAGGAATTATTTAACGCGGTGGCGCAGCGGTACGGGTCTTGCCTTAGAAAAATAAGGTCGCGAGTTCGAATTCTGGTCGTGCCCACACATCTTTTTGTTTCATCTCCGCTGCTCAATATCGAGAACTAATCATTCGAAGACATGCGACATCTACCAACCTGCACTTGACCAGCGTGTGTGGATTAAGGCCTAAACTCTCTTAACTCTTAAGGCAGTTGAGAGAAGACCCGTGCCCAGCTGTGGGAGATTAATAAGGGTTAAAGTGAGGTGACGGAAGTACAAGGGGATCTATCTTATCCGATGTAGGGAAGAGAGGAGCTCTCCTCTTATCGATTGGGGTAAGTTTCTTTTGAACAGGGTTAGGTGTTGCGCGCACCACTAAGGCCGCTGCCTCGAATCTTGCGGACAGCCGGGCCGTAACGCGGGAGCTGCAGGATCAAATGGACCGACCTTCGGCACTCCAGTCGAGCGGTGATCGCCCGCGCGTCTGCATCGTAGTGTTGTGTGTGCTATTTATTTTTGTGACGTGTCGAAATGTCCTCGGACACGCCAGAGGAAATTATTTTAGTCTAAGATCCGAACCTATATCGACCTTCACCGAACTGATAATAGAACGAAACATATTTTATCATGAATTTAGTATATTAGAAAACATTAAAAATCTGTGCAGACTACTTTTAATAATTAAAAAAAAATGATTTTTAATTAAATGTTGCAACATTAGGATAATAAAAACATTTTGTCCTGACTGAAAGTATAAAACGTATAGAATGTGCAGCCGTTGGGTTGTCTGGGTTACCTGGCCGAACTACTGGGTTGTCAGGTATACCTGACAACCCAGTAGTTTGCCCAGGTAAATAGTAGACAACGCCCCGCAGCCGCCCCGCTGCCCGCAACATTCGAGGCAGAGGCCTAACGACGGCGCAGACAGGCCGCTCGCCGAAGCAAACAGCGCGGTCGTGCGCATCTCTTTGTTACATATACTTTTACTCACAATAAATTAATTCTATCTAACTACATATTTCATTTGGTATTGTAACTCTGCTAAACAAAGATAATAAATAAATATAGAGATTTTGAGAGAGATGTATAGTTATTAAGTAAATTAAGGGTTCCGTTTTTAACCTCAGTGGTGCGGAACCCTAAAAACTGTCGATACTTATCAACAAAGCAATATGTAATTTAGTGGTTTAGTTGTAAGTCGAGAGTGTCGTCTCATTCTAACGCTGTGTGTTGAAGAGAGATAGCTATATAGGGGTTATTTTGAAAACGCCAGAATGCTCTTAGGAGTAGATAAGTGATATAATATGCAACAGTTTTTGTTCTACGACTTTTAATAATTTGGCAGATTTTTTTTTTTGGTAGTCGAGCGATGTAAGCTCTCCGATGGGACTATTACTGTGCCCGGGAGGTCGCGGGTTCGATTCCTACCCAGGGCATAATCTTTGTGTGATGAGCACGATTGTTAGTTCTGTGTCTGGGTGTAATTTATCTATAATATGTCTGTATTTACAAAAAATATATATTTAAGCAGTATATCCATTCCTAGTATACATAACACAAGCAAATGTATTGCTTAATTTGGGACTAGATGGCGCTGTGTGTACCTATTTATTTATTTATTTATTAAAAATATAGTACAGTTCTTAATCTTTAAGATGCCACATAAACTCATTCGAGTTTTACCGTGCATCAGTATTATCGACATAATTACTTAATATCTATGTTCATACATATTTACGATTTAGTAGGGTAGATGACAAAAAGAAATAGTAAAGTGCCTAATAAACTAATCACTGTCTCTGCTGCCGGCATTACCATTATGTGTGAAGATATTAAAAATATTAATATTATATTTCGTTGCGGTACATTTTTATCTCTGACTTCCATCCGCCGAGCGTCTGCAGTAAAAGTTATTTTGTTACAACAATATTTTATTATATACTCAATAGCGAATACAGAGAGTTCATTGTAAAGGCACTGTTTTAGATAAGATTTAGACAAATAGTATTTTTGTTATAATTTTTAGTTTGGTAAATTGATGCTAGTTGTAGTTATTGTATATAAATAATTTAAATATAATTTTTGGTCGGAGTTGATTGATTGTATTTAGTACTATATAATAATAATATTCTGGGACAGTAATACACACGGCCGAATTCTCAAAATGTATGTTTTTAGACTAAAATTATTAAGATTAGCTGACAACTTTAGGTAGCCGTGAATTATCAGGTAAGAAGACGGTATTCCAATAAAATAACTACGGCAAATATCACTTCATTCCAATCTCTCGATAGCACAATCACGAATTCTACCAGTTAATTACGGATCGTTAGGATTACGTTGGATTAAATCGTAACGTTCACCGAGCACGTTATTGCATCTGCACTTCCCGACGACACAACGGTCCAACACGCAGTGACAGCCATTCTAAGATGGCCGCTTCACCCGTGCTCGGTGTTCATTCGTTCGTTCATAATAACATTTTCGAATGACAGCTGACTTCAAAGACGGACACGATGACAGTATAAAATGACAGCTGATGCATATATTATTATTATTATTATTATTGTTTTTGGATTAAAAATACCAAAAATCGTGATTTAAATTTGAATTATAAAGTAAGGGACTTTTGTTATTGCGCCATGAATATGATAAGCCCGACAATGCTGCCTCACATAGCCGATTTTTTCGAAATCTCAAGGCACGCACGTTGCGTCTGTCACAAAATCTTAAGTATCTACAGGCCAACCGTTTAACTCGCGTATCGCCATCTGAGGTACAAAGTCACAAAACATTAATTAAATCTCCTAAAGAACTATTTAACCACGGATAAAAGTAATGTAAGACTATTCGTCACTAATATCCATATCGCTTGAATCATCATCACTGTCTGTGCAGCTTGAGGAGTTAGAATCTTGGCGATAGGCGATACGCGAGTTAACGGTCGGCCTATAGTTTGATTTCCCGCTTGAAGCTTTATCTAAACTTTGTAGCGACTGTGAATACATGCTGCCTATGAAGTCTAAGGCCTCAGCCTCGAATCTTGCGGGCAGCGGGGCGGCAGCGGCGGCGGCGCGGCAGCGGCGCGGGCAACGCAGACCCGTTCTCGAAAGCAGCGGGCAGGTCGCGCGGCATTATAGCGGCGTAGTGTTGTGTTCGTGTTTGTGTTGTCGAGATATTTGTTTTTATTCGCGAACGAAATGTCTGAACTAATTTCCCCTAGCATGTCCGAGGACATTTCGACACGTCACAAAAATAAATTGCACACACAACACTACAATGCAGACGCGCGGGCGGTCACCGCTTGACTGGAGTGCACCGCTCGTTGCCCGCTCCCGCGCCGCTGCCGCGCCGCTGTTTTCGAGGGTCGGTCCATTTGATTTTACGCATTTGATCCAGCCGCTCCCGCGCCGCCGCCGCCGCCGCCCCGCTGCCCGCAAGATTCGAGGCAGAGGCCTAAGAGGTAAATTCAGTTCTAAACGGGCGAAACGGGGACGGAAGTTGGTCGTAAAAATCGGCGCTTATTCATACAAATAGTTCTGTATACTCTGAGCTGGTTTAGAACACAAATAGTGTATTTATTGGTGTTCTGTTACTTGGTAAGACTGTAAAAATGTTAAAAATATATCAGAAGACTAGTGACCCGCCCCTGCTTCGCACGGGTAGATATCGGTATTAGACAAAATTTCTAAACATCATACAGTTTATTACACTCTTGACTCACTTTCCATGCTTAGAACACTCAATCAAAACATTTGTTTGGGAAAAGAGAAGGGCTGTTTTTAGGGTTTTCCCGGCAATTATTAGAATTTTACTCACCTTTTAAACCTCCCCTAGACGTTTACGAACATTTCAAGACCAAGATAAGATAAATCCGTTCAGCCGTTCTCGAGTTTTAGCGAGACTAACGAACTGCAATTGATTTTTATATATATAGACTAGCTGCCCCAGCGAACTTCGTACCGCCAGCGGACAAAATTGTGAATCTAAACCATTCCCAGATCCCCTTGAACACACACAAAAAATTTCATCAAAATCGGTCCAGTCGTTTGAGAGAAGTTCGTTGACATACACACTCACAGAAGAATTATATATATAAAGATGGTCGTGAGTCATGGGCCAGATGTTGACAGAGCTGGCCTGTTGTATTACAGTCCTAATAAAGCTGATGTGTAAGTAAAGGCCTTAATATAAATCTAATTAATCAACTCGATGTTAAGTAAGGGATTTCGCACACGAACTCAACAATATTTGATTTTAAGGATCGATTCACACCAAGATGGCAGTAAAGCGGCCAGCAGTTTGTGTCATGTGATTTTGAAGTTTTTTTTTTTATTATAATACATACGCTTGGGGATGTTGACCGTTCGCTCAATTGATAGCGGCCGCGCGATCTTTAAGTTTCTCAAGCGATACTATGTAATAAATACTCTTTTGTTGCGCAGTGTATACGTTTCTACAATAAACTTCTAAATAATATTAGAGAAATGACTATTAACAAATTTAAAATAAATTATGAAATCTACGTTAAGTAAGAAAGCATATTATAAAGTTACAGACTGTGAAATGGATAAAAACGCTTGGATTTAAGTCGTTCTAATATAACACACTAAACAAAATGTAATAGATATAAGTACTTCATTTCAAAAAGAAAAAAGCCTACTGAGTTTTTTGTCAGTGTTTCTCAGTAGTTGCCAGTCATTCACTGCACGGTAGGAAAAGATATTGGACTATTTTTATGTAGACTCGCGTCTCAAAAAAAAATAAAGCATATTTTCATTTCATATCATTATAGGGATGAACGACCTCGGTAGTCGAGCGGTGTAAACCGTCCGATTGGGTTATACTGTGTAACAACAAAGATTTGTTTCAGTGTCTGGTTGGTTGAGGGACTACCCTCCGTGCCTCGGAGAGCACGTAATGCGGTTGGTAACACATCTATGACAATCGTTACATGTAGTCAGAAGCCAATACAATCTGACACCTGGTCTAACCATCTCGGCTACTGGTTCCCTACGGGTGTCGAGGTTTGATGGCAGTCGCTCGTATAATTCTGGTAGCTAGCCGCATCAGGTTAGACTGGGAGCCGACCACAATAGATATGGGAATAAGGCAAGGGGAATGATGATCATTAAAGTGATGAAAATGAAGTATAAAATTTACGACGAAGCTGAAACAGCTGGCCACTTTGCTACCATGTCGCTGTGAATTGACATAAAAGATTCATTAATTACTGATAGCTTGAACATGTGTTTTAATTTTGTTACTTGGAAGTAAGAAAGAGACAAAAGTAGCTATTTTACAGGCCGACCGTTTAACTCGCGTATCGCCATCTGAGGTACAAAGTCATAAAACATTAATTAAATCTCATAAAGAACTATTCAACCACAGATAAAAGTAATGTAAGACTATTCGTCACTAATATCCATATCGCTTGAATCATCATCACTGTCTGTGCAGCTTGAGGAGTCAGAATCTTGGCGATAGGCGATACGCGAGTTAAACGGTCTATCTATAAATTTATCAGCAAGCTGTGAATTATATACTTTTTAACTTTCGCGTTGCATTATTAAATATTATATATTTATCATAACGGGCAATTGACGCGCTCACCTTTAATTTGGCTCTACGTTTCTACTCGGAATTCCGCATCCGTCTGCTTACAACCACGACCGGTGCAACCCGTGTCGAATCGTAAAGCCAAGTTAAAGGTGAGCGCGTTAATGGGCAACCATGATAAATGTATATATTTAACCTGTGAATTAATAATTGTAATAGATTTTTTGTTGTTATAATTGGGAGTTTGCACTGCACAGCAAAACCCGATACAAGCATAGTCTTAACTCTTTCTCTTTCTACATTCGTTTAAATATGTCTATTTGTCTTGTGTCTGGGTGTAATTATCTATATTTAAGTATATATTTACAAAAGAAAAGTATTATATGTAGTATATTACCAGTTATCTGGTTTCCATAGTACAAGCTCTGCTTAGTTTGGGAACAGATGACCGTGTGTGTTAATGTCCCACTATATAATTATTATTATTATTATCTCTAAACGAAGAGCTTGCAACATGTTTTCTTGTGCAGTGGAATCTATGGGTTAAGTTGTGAAATTGCAGTTTTAATGTCAAAAGCTGTCAGTAAGGTTTCCCAGTGTGCGGGAGCCCTCTGATGTAAATGTGTGAGCGAACGTGAATATTTTTTTTATTATAATTTTGTAAAAATGAAGTGAGCGTAGGTTGATGTTATTGTAAATTTGATGAGGCCGAAGTTTTTGCTTTTTTAAATAAAGAAATATTTAAAATCTAACATGTTTTTCTATTTTAAAATAGTTTGTAGTCTCAACAATTAGTTGTAGATAATAGTCCACATCGCTGCTTAACAACATACCAGTTCTAGTCAAGCGCAAGTTATTATAGGATACAAAAAAAACGTGTGTTTTAGAACTGTGTTATATTATTATGTTATATTTCACCACTGATTGCATGTCGTGGAACTCTTTAATAGGCTAAGTCTGATACAATGTTATAATAGATTGCATGTAAATTGTCACATAGCTGTAGAGTTTTTTAGACTTTTTTTAAATAAATAAATATTTAGTTATGGGTTCCCTGTGATTGAGTGACTAGTGGCAATTTCTAGGTTAGAAGTTTTTAATATACTTAGAAAATTTTAGTTGCAGCTCGAAGTTTGGAATTGTACCTATTGAACGGTAATAGGTTCTCCTATATTAGGTTTGAACCCTTTTTAGTGTCACACTCCTGGGCACGGGTCTTCTCTCAACTATCTTACGTGTTGAAAGAGTTTAGGCCTTGGTTTTCTGTTCTATTCATTATTTTTGTAGAAATATTTAAAATATTTATAACAATGATGCAAGAAATAAAACTAATAATTATTAATATCTTTATTTTTATTATTTACAAACTTATTATGTACTTACACTAAAACATAGTTCATAATATTCAAATTAACATGCATACATCTAGAAGAAAACTAGAATATTATATTAACCTCTTATGAGTCGATATCTGATGTCCGTAAGGATTGAGGAGCCACTTCAGATTTAAGAAGGAAGCTCGCACCCTTATTTAGTAGGGAAGTAAATAATTTTGTAGGCCGAATGCTGAAATTTGTAGTAAAATATCTCTAAAGTTATATCAATGTGAATGTGGCTCCTCAATCCAAACATCTGAATTGAGGAGCCACCTGAAACACGGAAAGTATTTCATGTATCATTTTGAAAATTTTGTATCATTTAGTAGCAAGTGTGTATAGTGTCTACAAAAAATCTGAGCCCCATACTGTTTATATTCAAGAATATACAATACTTTTAATGTGGCTCCTCAATCTATACACAAGAGTGTGAATTGCCATGAAAGTTATTGGTCAATTTATATTCCACTCTAAAGACATTTAGTAGTAAGTGTGTTCGAATTTGTAGCATATGGACAAAGTAGTAGAACTGAATTTAATAAATAAACGGATTTCATTTGGCTCCTCAATCCAAACATTTGAATTGAGGAGCCACATTCACATTGATATAACTTTAGAGATATTTTACTACAAATTTCAGCATTCGGCCTACAAAATTATTTACTTCCCTACTAAATAAGGGTGCGAGCTTCCTTCTTAAATCTGAAGTGGCTCCTCAATCCTTACGGACATGATATCTGATAACGCAACAACTTTTGTTCTACGACTTCATACATTTAGCAGTATTTTTTTACACAACTAATTTTAGTTTGATTTTCCGCTCGAATCTTTTTCTAAACTATATAGAGACTGTGAATACATACTGCCTACAAGCCTCGCGACCACTTAATATAAACCAGATTGTTATCTGTAGAAGTTAGTGATATTTTTGTATAGAGCGCAAGCACGCGTTAGAACAAAAGTTGTTGCTCATGGTGTCAGCTATCTGCTCCTGCGAGGTGGGTGGTCTTTTTAAAATAACCCTGCACAGGGTAACTGTTAATTGGTGTACCTAAAATACTTTGCGTCGTAATAGTACTCATGTTTACAACCAACTACCAAAAAAAATTTTGTTAAGGTTTTTTTTTAATTAAAATCTGCTTTTTTCTATATACCCTCTAACCTCTTCACTTCCTACTTCACTACCGTAGTTTCTACTACGCGACTCGATATAAAATTGTAAATTTAATTAGTAGAAAATTTGCTCTAAATTTTTTTCTGAGAGTTGATTTTTTTATTTTTCGATAGGCTGGCGCTTGACTACAACTTGCCTGATGTTAAGCAATAATGTACGCGCCAGCCTAGTATACTGATTCACTCGTGGCAGTGGATTGAGCCTCCTTATGGTTAGAAACCTTAAAGGAGCAACAATTCCGACCCACCCTCACTGCATGGTGTCACCAGACATCGCACCGGTACACGGAAGGCCGCTTGGCGGTGCGGCTTTGTCTAGTGGGTGGTCACTAACCACGGTCGGAGCCTACCACCAGTTAAAAATCAGTTAACAATACTCAGTTAATGAAATAAAACTACTTTTTAACGGATTTTATCGCGGTTTACTTTAGATTTTAGATCCTGACGTTAACATACTCAAAAAGGCCTCGACCATTACCTGAGATTTGATAAAACACAGGTTCTTGTCAAAGAAAACCGGTTCCTACCAAGAATGATCCGTGAAGCTATTGAAATTAAAAAACAATTAAAAAACACAAAACAGAGAAAATGATTGGAATATACCACCAGCTTGGGACCCAGTGCTTAATTTACTTGTACCAAAACCCAAGCAAAATCAACTCAGAATTCAAGACACTGTGGGCTCAGTTTGTTTTAATCGGAACTCAACTTAAATATTAATGTTTTGGACGTCAAATACCTCAGTCCATCCGTGAACATGAAGTCTGAAAAGACTTTGAAACGTCGGGATCTCAAAATCTAAAATAAACCGCGATAAAATCCGTTAAAAAGTAGTTTTATTTCAATGTGTGATATTCGCGTAAATCTAAGACAATACTAATACTCAATTAGTTGTTCGTAATCATGACCACTAATATAATTACGATGCACTACGTACATTACGCTGCGACATCATGTAAACCTTTAACACGTTAAACGTCCCCATACACAATGTTTTCATTCCCTTGTGCATCCCACATATAACTTCAATCTTCATATGTGCTGTTAAAAACGTAAATAATCATAAATGGGCTTGGATTACAACGTCAAGAAGATGATTTTATTCAATAAATGATAATAAATGTATTATTTTCGCCAAAAACAAATAAAAACAGTACTTTACTGGAAATACTTAGATATTTCATTTCAGTAGGTGCTTTAACAGAGACTCTTGCACTGAGATAAACTCAGTCTAACTCACTACTTACCTTTGCTAAATTTCACTTAGTGCGTAGGTACCTGGTCGTTGCGTAGTGACCCATATATGGGGCACGGACGTGTGGAGCTAGTTCATAGTGACCCATATATGGGGCACTGGACGTTGAACGTGTTAAGCACCATTTTATTAAATTATAATTACATCAGTACGGTTCGTACGGAACTACGTACTCACTATGATTAATATTATTATCATTATTTAGTATCAAGTTTAATAAATCAGTTAATTTAAATACTATAGTATCATTTTATCAATCAATCAATAGCAAGCAATCAAACTAAAGATTGTAGAAGTCAATCTGTCTGGCATTCTCATTGCTACGTCAGAGGACAATGTCTGTGAGGTCGGTTGGGTGAGCATGCGGTGTGTGAAAACCAATTGTGATCTCACAAAAAGGCATCCATTTCCATCCAAATATTGCTAATTTTGTGATTAGTGAGGTGGTAGTATAGATTAGCTGTTTGTGGTGTTATTTTGTGACCCATCGAGATGTAAAAAGTGGATGAATCTGATGGTCTCAACCACATGGGTTCACAGACATATTTATCACCTGAACTTTAGAACAATTACAATGGAATACTGAAAGAAATTCTTTTTTTAGCATTCTAATAATAACAACAGTGTCTGTGTATGTATGCACCAGTTTTCAGCATCGCAGCGCTTACACGAATCCGCCGATTTACAAGCTGAAGTGATCAGAGGATTCTAAGCTAGACCAACATTATTATTATTACTATTGTTCGTATGTAAGTAATATTAGTATGTACTATGCGTTTCAAATAAGAATACGATTGGAAATCCGCCATCTTGGACTGGAATGCGCAGCAACTTCACATTTTTTAGTACAGTGAGCAAAAATGTTTTTACGATATAATAATCACATCTAGATGAAAAAAAAATTAAAAATGCATATATCTTAGTGCCGTTCGACTAAAATTAGACATTTGGAGTAGAATATTTAGGTACGAACATATTTTATTAACTTCCGACGACAAAAAAAGGTGCTATAAGTTGGAACGTGTGTTTTTATGCATGTGAAAGAATTTGTGCACAAGTTTGTGCTATCCTAGCGCGCGTAAATTTACTTAGGAAGGTAGCTACACTGTAACTACATACCTAAGTAAAGTTTTCACATAAATCACTTTTCCATACATTTCAAAATAATATTATTGTCTGTGGTTTGACATTTTGTGCTGGCGCTACTTTTGCTTGGTTTTTGGTATGAAGTTAGCCGCGAGTCCAGTCGTATTTCTTATTTGAAACGCGTAGTATGTGTATGTATGTATTAAAAAATTATTTGTTGTGCACTTCTACCTATGCCACAATGTTTCCTTACCTAGGGTTTGCTGGTAGAAAATACACATTTGAATTAAGCTCGCCTGTGTACATGTGCTGTTCCCTATTTATAAATTGTTTATGTAAATGTTTTGTGTACAATAAAGAATAAGAATAATACTTTTCTATACGTAAATTAGGAAACTTCATAGTTTCAATACCCAACCATGCTTTTAACTGAATTTTCGTGATTTCTGGTGTATTTTGTAGTTTAAAAGGTGTGTTGGTAGGTATGGAGAGGTCATACACCTCGACAGGTATACGTAAAGAAACTACATTGTTTCAATACCCAACCATGCTTTTAACTCAATTTTCGTGATTTTATTAACAAAATTTATGCCTTTTTTATAATTTCTGCTGTATTTTGTAGTTTAAAAGGTGTGTTTTAGGTATGGAGAGTTCAGGCAGCCCGCAACGTATCGTCCACTTCAGCTAGGCACATGGCCGCTGATCGTAAACAGTCAGCTTGTCGCCGAGCGCTCTCTGTCAGTGATGAGAGGGACTGGCGCAGGGAACTGACCCGTGCAGCTACACGGTTCCGTTCCAACAATAGCACTTCCCTTGCTTTTGAACCTGGGAACAAAATAATCACTACATAGTATAAAACAAAGTCGCTTTTTCTGTCCCTTTGTCCCTATGTACGCTTAGATCTTTAAAACAACGCAACGGATTTTGATGCGGTTTTTTTAATAGATAGAGTGATTCCAGAGGAAGGTTTGTATGTATAACACATTGCACCCGTGCGAAGCTGGGGCGGGTCGCTAGTAATGAATAAATGAATAATATTTTACGATATTAACACACAACAGAGCAGCGGTGGCGCAGCGGTACGGCCTTAGAAAAATAAGGTGGCGGCTTCGAATCCTGGTCGTGCTCACACATCTTTGTGTGTATTGTTTCATCTCCGCTGCTCAATATCGGTGAAGGAAAACATCGTGAGGAAACCGGCATGTATAAGAACTTATCCTTCGAGGACATGTGACATCCACCAACCCGCACTTGGCCAGAGACAACACGGCAAGGCCGCTTGGCGATGCAGCGCTGTCTGGTGGGTGGTCACTAATCACGACTGCACCTACCACCGGTTAATTACCAGTAAGCTTTGTTAGACAGAATCTTACCTAACAAGGGTAGATAGTCGCTGGCACGTTCCGTTCTGATATCCAGGTTGAACCAATCATCAATTTCCTCGGAATCAGATGAAGGCAGCTCCTGGAATTACAATAAAATATAATATAGTGGGGATTGAGTCAACTTCGTCCATGGTTAAACACCTTTAATTGAATCAGGGTGGCGTAAATCAGGTGACAATTAACTGGTGGCAGGCTTGGGCCGTGGTTAGTGATCACCCACCAGACAAAGATCTTGCGGTGTTCCGGTGCGATGTCTGGTGACACCATGCAGAGAAGGTGGGTCGGAATTGTTGCTCCTTTAACGATGACAGTATAAAATGTCAACTGATCTATTGAGAAGTGGATGTAACTAGCATATGCGAAAGTAACTAAGAAATCAAATGAAAAATCAGGTGACAATTAACTGGTGGTAGGCTTCGGCCGTGGTTAGTGACCACCCACCAGACAGCCGCACCGCCAAGCGGCCTTGCTGTGTTCCGGTGCGATGTCTGGTGACACCATGCAGAGAGGGTGGGTCGGAATTGTTGCTCCTTTAAGGTTTCTAACCTTAAGGAGGCTCATTCTACTGCCACCTTCTCACCGATAATCATTCGTAATCACGAGTGAATCGGCATGCTAAGCTGTCGCGTAAGCCTACCACCAGTTGATTGTCACCTGATTTGCACCACCCGGGCACCACGTGTGGGGATTCAGTTAAAGGTGTACACCTACGGCCGTAGGTGACTCAGCCCCCACATTTTCTAATTCTCTTGCTCAGCATTACACCCCCATATTGTATATTGCCCCAATTGTACTCTGCCATGGAATTATACAAGAACTTGTCAAGAAACCAGCGCATTTCATTTTTATCTAGAGCAGCCCACTACCTTGGCTTGTACCGGTGTCTGTGGGCATCACCCCTCGCCGGAAGATCTAAGATCTTCTCGTCACACTGGAGAGGCAATACCACCCAATATTACAGTCCCCAGAAGAAGAAAGCCTACTGAGTATTTTGGCAGTGTTTCTCAGCAGTTGTCAGTTATTCACTGCACGGTGGGAAAAGAAATTGGACTATTTTTACTAGACTCGTCTACGTATCTTAATTTCATTTCAATCTCCTTGTGAGGGTGAAATAGGGTGGAAAATGTATGCCCTAACTGGTACACTTACATCATACAGGCTGCCGTCCTCAGAATTGGTATCCTCGTCGCTTGGAACTTCTTCGTCCATACTTTCCGGCCTCATGATAGTCTGCTTGGAGTCATACTCAGACTCCGAATCGAACTCCTACAACCATCAAAAATCTTTGCTTAATAGAAATATTACATATTCCAGGACATTTAACACACACGGTCATAATCACAAACTACCCTCTTGCACCCTGTATAACACCAGTGAATTCTAGTTTGTAATCTAGGGATGCTGTGTTCACCTTATATGACGCGCCGGTGGTGTGGTTGGTATTTTCAGGCCGCAGGTCGTGGGTTCGGTTCCCACACAAGTCTGACATTTGTGTGATGAACATGTCTGTTTGTCTCGAGTCTGGGTGTAATCTATACTAATATTATATATTATTTGACGGGCCGGTGGCGTGGTCGGTAAGATACTTGCTTTTCACGCCGCAGGTCGTGGGTTCGATTCCCACCCGAAACAAACATTAATGATGAACATTTGTTTGTGTCGAGTCTGGGTGTAAATAT
This sequence comes from Meganola albula, assembly GCA_936450015.1. Taxonomy (NCBI): domain Eukaryota; kingdom Metazoa; phylum Arthropoda; class Insecta; order Lepidoptera; family Nolidae; genus Meganola; species Meganola albula. Next base: position 5,569,580 of record OW388169.1, on the reverse strand, counting down.
CTATTATAAGTATATATTTACAAAAGAAAAGTATTATATGTATAGTATATACCAGTTATCTGGTTTCCATAACACAAGCTCTGCTTAGCATGGGATCAGATGACCGTGTGTGTTGATGTCCCAGAATATTTATTTATTTATTTATTATTATTATAAAGTTGAAGAGTTTGTTAGTTTGAACGCGCTAATCTCAGAAGCTACAGGTCCGATTCGAAAAATTCTTGCACTGTTAGATAGCCCATTTGTTGAGGAAGGCTATAGGCTACTTTTAATCCCACTGCTGGGCATGATATGTAGTTCACGCGATCGTAGCCGCGGCGGAAAGCTAGTTATCTATATAAGTATATATTTACATAAGAAAAGTACTATATGTAGTATATTACCAGTTATCTGGTTTCCATAACACAAGCTCTGCTTAGTTTGGGATCAGATGACCGTGTGTGTTAAAGTCCCACTATATTATTATTATTATTATTAGTAGTATATGAAGACTCGACTAAAAATCAGGATTATCAGACAACATAAGGTAGGCGTGAATTATCGGGTAAGAAGACGGTATTTCGATAAAATAACTACGGCAAATATCACTTCACCCCGATCTCTCGATAGCACAATCATTAATTCTACTAGATAATTACAGATCGCTAAGATTACATTGGATTAAAGCGTAACCTCCACCGAGCACGTGGATGCATGCGCACTTCCCGACGACGCAACCGTCCAACACAAAGTGTCAGCCCTTCTAAGATGGCCGCTTCACCCGTCCTCATTCATTCGTTCATATTTAGATTTTCGAGTGACAGCTGACTTTAAAGAAGGACGCGATGGCAGTAAAAAATGACAGCTGATGTATTGAAAAGTGGATGTGCCAAGAGATAAATTATATCAACCAAAGATTTATTTCGGTTGGGAATCGATCCCACGACCTCCAGCTACGCCAACGAGCCAGTATATTTTGGACGGGAATCAAACTTACCACCCCATCATCATCATCTTCATCATCCTCAAGATACTCCTCATCAAGGTTCGCATCATCTTTTATCACTACCTTCTTCACTGACCCTTCTTGACCTTTAGCATCTGGGTTTACTGGAATTGTATCCAGACGTTTAACTGGAGTCTTCAGAATTGATTTTGGAGTGAACGTCTTGCTTGGGTGTATCCTGGATTCTGGTTTTGCTATAAAAGGTTAAATGTGAGTTAATATTTATCATAACGGGCAATTAACGCGCTCATTCTTATTTGGCTTTACGTTTCCACACGAGTTACACCGGTCGTGGTCGCAAGCAGACAGATAAAAAAACTAGAAAACCTATTAGGCTTAACTCGACCTCGCTATTCGATCAAAAATTCGGACGTTGTGAGTGTAGTGTGTGTTGGATCCCTAAGAATAATTAAATTATATTACAAAAGACGGAAGTTCGAGAAAAAGTTGTACTACGGCCGCCGTCATCAACAGAGCTCTTTAGCTGGATCTGTCTACTTGCGACCAAGACCGGTGCAACCCGTGTCGAAACGTAAAGCCAAATTAAAGGTAAATTGCATAAATTGTACCTGGATGAACGAGCTTTGCTCGATTTTTTTTGTATGTAAATTATATTAAATAATAATAATAATAATAATATAATATAGTGGGACATTAACACACACGGTCATCTGATCCCAAACTAAGCAGAGCTTGTACTATGGAAACCAGATAACTGGTAATATACTACATATAATACTTTTCTTTTGTAAATATATACTTAAATATAGATAATTACACCCAGACACAAGACAAACAGACATATTTAAACAAATGTTTGTCTCAGGTGGGAATCGAACCCACAACCTGCGGCGTGAAAAGCAAGTATCATACCGACCACGCCACCGGCCCGTCGTTAAAGAGCTTCCATTATAGTTTTTCTTACAAAAAAAGATACACAAGGAAATAGAATTGCTTAATTTGGGATTAGATGGCGGTGAGTGTCAACATCATCACCATCATTCCCCTTTCCCTTTTCCCCATTTCTATTGTGGTCGTCTCCCAGTCTAACCTGATGCGGCTAGCTACCAGAATTATACGAGCGACTGCCATCAGACCTCGACACCCGTAGGGAACCAGTAGCCGAGATGGTTAGACCAGGTGTCAGATTATATTGGCTTCTGACTACATGTAACGATTAAAACTTAAACTTACACATAACTCTGCTCCCAGCAATTTTGATTACTGTGTCTTTGATCTCCTTCCTCTTCCTCTGCTCTTCTTGTCTCCTCTTCTCCTCTTGCCGTTTCCTCGCCATCCTCGATACCTCCTCGTGCTTCTTCCTAGCAGCTTCTATCTGCCTCCTCTTCTCCTCAATAGCTTCTTGCTTCATTTTAGTTATGTACTGCTGTCTCCTTTTTTTAGTCTCTTCCTGTCCCTTTCTAACCGCGTTACGTGTGACTTCAAACATTCTGTGGACTGTTTCACCTTCGTCTGATGACTGGGAAACAAAGTAAAAAAGGGTTATTAGTTCGATTCCCACCCAAGTCAGACATTTGTGTGATGAACACGTCTGTTTGTCTTGTGTCTGGGTGTAATTATCTATATTTAAGTATATATTTACAAAAGAAAAGTATTATATGTAAAAGTATTATTACCAGTTATCTGGTTTCCATAGTACAAGCTCTGCTCAGTTTGGGATCAGATGACCGTGTGTGTTAATGTCCCACTATATTATTATTATTTATACTTTTATATCTAAATATATAAAAGAAGAAACTGACTGACTGACATATCAACGCAGAGCCCAAACCGCTGGGTCTGGAGACTCCAAAGTTGGCACATAGGTTCCTTATGGGTTCTAGGGGAGCACTAAGAAAGGATTTTTCAAAACTCACCCTTTAAGGGGGTGAAACGGGGTTCCAAAGTTTGTATGGAGAAACAAGATTAGTGAGATCAACTTCGCGGGCGAAGCCGCGGGCGGAAGCTAGTTAATGTATATAAATTTTCAGAAGTACATTATATATGTATGTACTGCTTTAACACCCGTAGCGCAGCGGTACAGGCCAGAAATATCGCGGGTTCAATACCTGGTCGTGCCTACACATATTTTTGTGAATTGTTTTAGCACCGCTGCTCAATATCGGCGAAGGAAAACATCGCGAGGAAACCGGCACGTCTAAGAACTAATCATTCGAGGACATGTGACATCCACCAACCGGCAATTGTCCAGCGTATGTGCATTAAGGCCTAAACTCTCTCAACTCATAAGATAATTGAGAGAAGACCGGAGCCCAGCAGTGGAACACTAAAGGGGGTTGAAAAATATTGATGGTAGAATACTCACAGGGTCATTCTCATCTTCACTCATCGTCTCGGGCTTCGCTTTAGGTGCACGTTTCTTTTCAGCGTTCTTAACGACCTTCAGTGTTTTCATTTTTTCCTTCTGAAAACGTTTCGTAAATAATTTCTACCAGAGTTTCGTTTATAGCGGCCAATTTAGGCTGACTAGAGAATTATGCAGGAGTAGTGCACAATATTTTTTTGCCTGATGTGTTTAATTATGTGAATTAAGTATTATATAGTACCCAACACAAGGAAATACAATTGCTTAATATGGGACTAGACGGCGCTGTATGTGTGTAAAAATCTAAAAAAAAAATTGGTTCATACAAAAGTTTAAACGAACCAATCATAAATCGCAGCAGCAGTACGGGTCTCGCCTTTCCGCTGCTCAATGTCGGTGAAGGAAAACATCGTGAGGAAACCGGCATATCCAAGAACTAATCATTTGAGGACATGTAACATCCACCAACCCGCACTTGGCCAGCGTGTGTGGATTAAGGCCTAAACTCTCTGAACTCATAAGATAGTCGAGAGAAGACCCGTGCCCAGCAGTGGGACCCTAAAAAGGGTTGCAATGAAGTTTATTTTATCAAAGTTTGCGCAAGGGTTAATAGATTTTCCTGTAAGAATAGAATACCTACCTCATAGATTAGTTCATCATCACTAGACTCCGGCGCATCTTGTTTGGTAGATTTTACTCTGTATAGCTTTTTCTTCTTTTGCTCACCCTCGCCTAACATCCGCTGAAATATTAGCAACAAATTAATTATTAATACTAGGAATAAGAACGATCTTGTAGCACATCATACTCGTCTCCACAAACTCAGTAACTCTTTTATGGGGCAGTGTATACGTTTCTACAATAAACTTCCAAATAATATTAGGGAAATCACTATTAACAAATTTATAATAATTATAAAATCTACGTTATGTAAGAAAGCATATTATAAAATTTCAGACTATCTAACGGATAAAAACACTTCGAATTAAGTCGCTCTAATTCAACACAATAAACAAAATGTAATAGATATAAGTACTTCATTTAAGAAAGAAAAGCCTACTGAGTTTTTTTGGCAGTGTTTCTCAGTAGTTGCCAGTCATTCACTGCACGGTAGGAAAAGAAATTGGACTATTTTTATGTAGACTCGCGTCTCAAAAAAATAAAGCATATTTTGAGTTTGATTATTGATTTTGATTTAACACCTTCTGCAATCGGGTAATAACCACCGGATTGAATTCCACCGACCACAAGTCCTTTCCACAGATCGACAATTTTATTCAAGGTAGGTCGTGAAGCGATTGAAATCAAGAAATATGCAAAGGAGAGGTCAAAAGTGGGATAGAATTTTGAACACCAATGTGATATACCTCATTGGAAAGCTATTTTAATAAGCTGTTAGAATTTAACTAAACACGAATTTTAGGAGCACCCAATTTTGTAAAAATCTAATAAATGTAATAGAATAACAAAACGCACATTACCTTTAATTATCCGTTTCCTAAGCAGTATAAATATTGCAATCACCTCAATAATTGCATTCTATTAGAGTACTTTTTTCTTGTAATATTATTCTAGCTACAGTTTAATGTAATTATGACGAAAAATATTTGTTATCTTATTAGTGTAATAACAAAACGCGTGGAAAAAAATATAATTACGGGAAACGTCATGATGTCATTGTCATTGATCAGTTTGATTGACAGCGTTCTAATAATTTTAATTTTTTTGGTTGCTCAATTGTCATTTGGCCATGAGGTTGCCAATTGCAATAATCATAATATTGCATTAAGGATTCTTATTTTCAATTTCAATTTAAAAAAAAACGGGAGTGTGTAAAATTATTTTAAATACACCAAAAAATTTAATTAATTATGCTCTATTAACCTATGTAACTCAGATTGCTGTTCAAATTTACAATTATTTTAATCCCAGGCTCTATACATTTTTTGAACGTCTCCTTTCAATCGGGAAAGTGGCTACAAACTATCCTCAGCGTGGAATCCAGATTTAGAGTTAACTCTACCTCGCTATTTGAAGATCGAAAAGTCGGACATAGTGAGTGTAGTGTGTAGGGTCCCTAACAATAGTTAAATAAGCCGCCGGTCCGGTAGTTATTTAACACATCTATGACAATCGTTACATGTAATCAGAAGCCAATATAATCTGACACCTGGTCTAATCATCTCGGCTACTGGTTCCTTACGGGTCTCGAGGTCAGATGGCAGTCGCTCGTATAATTCTGGTAGCTAGCCGCATCAGGTTAGACTGGGAGCCGACCACAATAGAAATGGGAAAAAGGCGAGGGGGAATGATGCTTAATCTTACCAAAAGGTCGTCAGTGTCATTCCCATCATCAGCTTCTTGGTTCACGTCATTTCCAACATCTTCTACTTTCTCATTGGTTGACATTTCATTCTGTTTTCTGAAACATAAAAAAAAATCGGTTGTCTGTAAAGTCGGTTTACTGCCTATAGTCGAACGTGACAACGTCGTAAGAAAATACTATAGCTCACTCAAGTAGGAGAGAGACAGATGTCGAACGCTGCCGAACGCGGAGACTTATTGTGCCTCTTTGTCGCTCGTTCCGCGCTCTCGCTTGCACTTCAAGCCTTAAATGGAACACCTCAGAGCGAGGTAACGCCGCATGCGTCATGTTTTTTCTTGCGTGCAGCCGGCTCCATCAAATAAGACGTTATCACGTCAACAACAATAATAATCCCCTTCTATTGGCCAGTCTAAGCTGACTAGATATTTAAGTGCACAAGTGTTCGATATTTTTTATAAACTAACTTCCGCCTACCGCTTCGCCCGCGTGGTACTTTTTGGAATAAAAAGTAGTTTGATGTCTATATCCCGACGTTTCATAGTCTTTTCGAACTTCATGGTCACGGGTGGACTGAGGTATTTAACGACAAAACTTATTAATCACAATTATTACTACTTACAAACATTATATCATTTAAGTTGCGTTTCGTTCCAAAGCCCAAGCGAAATCCACTCAGAATTCAAGACACTGTAAGCTCAGTTTGCTTAAATCGGAACGCAAGTTATATAATGTATTGTTTGTAGGTACTCAGTAATAATTGTGATTAATAATTTTGGACGTCAAATACCTCAGTCCACCCGTGAACATGAAGTCTGAAAAGACTTTGAAACGTCGGGATCTAAAATCTAAAATATACCTTGATAAAATCCATTTATTTCAATGATGATGTGATATTCGCGTGAATCTACTTAAAATAGAAAAAATGTGATTTCTATCCTACCCAATCAAATAGTCATCTAAATCCTCCGGGAAATCATTTTCATTATTTTCGACATGATCCAAACTGTTTAAAGTAGCCTCAATGTTTTTATCCTGACTGGTTTCCTGATCCTGATCGGCCTCTTTATCCTGGTTGGGCTTAATATCTTGGTGATTTTGATCCTGGTTACTAGAATCTATACCGCTTTTCTGAATACTGTTTGAATTGTCAATATTGGTATCGTTCTCGTCAATTGTCTGGTCTTTACTGTTGTCCTGGTCTGGTATACTGCTCATAGTGTCCTGGTCTGGTATACTGCTCATTGTGTCCTGGTCTTCTTGACTGGTGTTGTTTAGTTGGAAATTTTTATCCTGATAAGTAGAATGTATGATTACATTGGTTTTAAGGTGTTTTTATTATTCTACTGTAGGGTCGCGATTGACTACGACTTGACTGATGTTAAGCAATGATGTAGTTTTAAATGAACGCGCCAGCCCTCGTATACTGACGGGCCGGTGGCGTGGTCGGTAAGATACTTGCTTTTCACGCCGCAGGTCGTGGGTTCGATTCCCACCCGAGACAAACATTTGTGATGAACATTTGTGTTTGTGTCGAGTCTGGGTGTAAATATCTATTATAAGTATATATTTACAAAAACAAAGTATTATATGTATAGTATATACCAGTTATCTGGTTTCCATAACACAAGCTCTGCTTAGCTTGGGACCAGATGACCGTGTGTGTTAATGACCTTTGATCTGAATCCCCACACGTGTTCACCGGGAGCAGTAAATCAGGGGACAATAACTGGTGGTAGGCTTTGGCCGTGGTTAGTGACCACCCAGCAGATAAAGCCGCACCGCCAAGCAGCCTTGCCGTGTTTCAATACGATATCTGGTGACACCATTTAAAAGTGAGTCAGAATTGTTGCTCCTTTATTGTGTCTAACCATATGGAGCCTCATTTCATTGGGCTCACCAATGGAAACAGAAAAAGAAGAAAAAAATATAAAACAAAGAGTAAGTGTGACCCATCAGTGTCAAACATGGACATTGCTCAGTAAACGCTGTGAGTACCTACTAGAGGCGACCCAAAGCACTGATTAATCTCACCTCATTGTTTAATAATATGATAACTCAGGTGGGATATTGGTCTGTCACAAATCCAGATGATCCTGGTTTGAATCCAGATAATATATTATATGTATTTTTTATACCTTCTTGGGCAAGCAAGCAAAATAAACCGAGCAAGGTTCGGGCTCCAGGTACTGTATGCAATATTGTAAGAGTTTTACCAGAGGATTATCATCATCAGTCAGGACACCCTCACTGAGCCACTCTTCCTGACCCTCGTCTAAGCCTTCATCTTCATCTTCCAAGTACTGAAACACCAATATAGAACATTAAATCAAGAGGTGCTTTAGATTAAGTTAGGCTGTGGAGCTCATGTAGGCTCAGGAAGTTGTGGGTTTGATTCCCACTCGAGACAGACATTTGTGTGATGAACATGTCTGTTTGTCTTGAGTCTGGGTCTGATTATTTAATTTTAAGTATGTACAGCAGCAGTGGCACAGTGGAATCAGCCTCACCTTCGAAATATAAAGTCACTAGTTCGATCCCGGTCATCTGTGTGAATTGTTTTATTACCACTGCTCAATATCAGTAAAGGAAAACATCGTGAGGAAACCGGCATGTCTAAGAACTAATCATTCAAAGACATCTGACAGCCACCAACCCGCACTTAGCTAGTGTGTGGATTAAGGTCTAAATTCTCAACTTGTAAGATAGTTGATCAGCTTTTAGTCTAACCCAGCAGTCGTCACAATTTTCTGGTTAATGTGAGGTGTCACTGCGGGCTGCACAGATACGTTGCATTTTCATGTGAACCAGGGGAAGTATAATAAACGCAATTTTTTTACATGATGGAATGTGGATGTTTGATTCTATTTCACACAAAAACTACTGGACATATTTAGATAAAATTTGGCACAAAGCTAGATTGTAATCTGGAATAGCATATAGTATTTACTGATATTATTAAAGAATTAAACTATGTGTTCTTTGTAACTCGACACACTGACTTCATAAACGATTGTGTTAATGAACTAAATTAGAAGAAATAAAGTATTTTTTGACTTTAAAAACATGAAATAAATATAAAATAATGTAATTAGTGCTGTTTAGTGTTATTCTGTATGCTATGGAGTATTTACAACGCCTTTTTTCAAAACGACCGGGTTCAAACAAAAATGTTTTTAAACAAACCTCTTCATATTTTTGCTTTTTCGTTACCGGTGCTTCAATATCTGACATTTTTTTTAAATGTTTAATAACCTTCTATTATAATTTTAACTGAATTAAATAGCTGAAAAATACAATTATCATTATTTCTTCTTAAAACTGTAAACGAAAAATAACCTCCACACACACACAATCAATACAAAGTGAACGTTTCAAATTCCTATCACAATTCACACCAACGTTTTAACTTTTATCCCTTTCTTGTCAATATATTAAGAGAGAGATAGCATAACATTGACGCGCAAAATCTAACAAATTCAGCGGAAGCAATGGAACGCAATTGACGCCTTTTTTAAAGAATGTGACAGTGACAGTAATTTAATGTTGCCATTGCCATCACAAACGAGTTGTGAGATAAATTAAATAAATATATATAATAAATAGTGATATTACTGAATACCACGATAAAATTAAACATTCCTAACAAAGTATGTAACCCTTTTTTTAAGTTAGATTTTAGTTTATTTATAAATTGATACCTTAATTTTTGTGAATTTATCACATTCAATAATTATTTAATAAATAAACTATTAATTATTTCCAATATTATGAAGAATAACTTGAAGTTTTTTGTTCGTATGTTTATTCGCGTATCTACATTATGGACTGCAATTTTCTCATAAGTTATTTGGTGTAGGTGATAGAAATAAATATCGAAATATCTGTACAAACTCACTTAAGGTGGAACTACTGAGGTTAAGTGCGGCGCAGTGTTTAAAAAGTGTATTGGCCCTATATTTTTTATCTATACGTCTATAAAAAAATGAATCGAAAAATGTGTTGGTAAGAGCATAACTCGAGAATGGCTGAACCGATTTCGCAAAATTTTTTTGTAGAATGTTCCTTGAAGTACGGGAATGGTTCTTACGCAAAGAAAAATAAAAAAAGAACAATCTACTCAGAAACGGCTTGGCCGATTCGGTAGGCCTGAGAATCGGTCGTAATCTATTTTCGGACCCGGTATGTGGGACTGCTTTACCGGGCAGGACGACGTCTGCGGGGTCCGCTAGTATAGATATACTATTTCACCTACTCTACTCATCACTACATAAGTAGTGTATAACAAAGTCGCTTTTTCTGTCCCTATGTCCCTATGTATGCTTAGATCTTTAAAACTACGCAACGGATTTTGATGCGGTTTTTTTTATAGATAGAGTGATTCCAGATGAAGGTTTATAAGTATAACACATTGCACCCGTGCGAAACTGGGGCGGGTCGCTAGTAATATATAATACTATACCTTGTAGTAACACCAATGTCACTAGCCATATAAAAGACCGTGCCCCTAAAGGCACTGAATGGTGGTGTGACATGGTAGGATACGGCAGGTCGGCATTCCGAGGGATGCTACGGCATGCTGCGGTATCTTGGTTGATTATCTGTGGTAGTACCAACCAAATTCGGAAGATTCCCTAATAATAACAGTTGTCATAGCAACAGAGTTGTTTGATCACTAACTTTATCAAATCATAACACTTGAGAATTTTCTATTCATGAATTATCTACAAATTCCATACGCATTACTTTTATTTTATACGCGCTGTAGAATGCACGGGATCACTTTGGAAGGATAACGTTTATTTTTTAAGTGTGTAAATATTCCCAGCGATATAATATGGCAACAATGAGAGCCCATGATTATTTATACGGTAAGTAATAGATTTAGTTACTTAAGATTGACGATAGGTATACACTGCGGAGAGTTGAAACGCTGGGAGAGAACGCTTTAGAATCATTGAGCATATATGTCGCAGTAAGATAGATCAAACCGTAATATAGTTATATTCCTAGGGATATAACTATATACCGTAACATAGTAATCGGAATATAGTTACAAAACAGTCCAAGTTTAGTGATATACTTTAGTAGATTAAGTATAGTGAAATAGCTTTCGGAGTGTGCGGAGCAGGCGGCACTTGTAAGTCCCGAAAACAAACCCACCCACTCCAAAGTGCTGTGCGTTAGGTTAGGTTAGACTTTTAATAACCACACACGCGAGCGTAGCGAGCGTGCCGAACCGCGGCAGCGGTCGGCGAGTGCCATAACACAACTTAATCTAGTAATATAAGTATATCACTACACTTGGACTGTTTTATAAGTTTCGTATAACTATGTTGCGGTATATAATTATATCCCTAGGAATATAACTATATTACGGCTTGATCTATTTTACTGCGACATATTTAAATAGTAGGTATAATAATAATATAGTGGGACATTAACACACACGGTCATCTGATCCCAAACTAAGCAGAGCTTGTACTATGGAGACCAGATAACTGGTAATATACTACATATAATACTTTTCTTTTGTAAATAGGTACATCACTTCAACCCTTTTTAGTGTCCCACAGCTGGGCACAGGTCTTTTCTCAACTACCTTTAGAGTTGAGAAAGTTTAGGCCTTAATCCACACACGCTGGCCAAGTACGGGTTGGTAGATGTCATATGTCTTCGAATGATTAGTTCTTAGACATGCCGGTTTCCTCGCGATGTTTTCCTTCACCGATATTGAGCAGCGGAGATGGAACAATTCACACAAAGTTGTGTGGGCACGACCAGGATTCGGACCCAAGACCTTATTTTTCTAAGGCGAGGCCCGTACCGCTGCGCCACCGCTGCTCCAATAGATACTTAAATATAGATAATTACACCCAGACTCAAGACAAATAGACATGTTCGCCACACAAATGTCTGTCTTGGTTTGGAATCGAACCCATGACCCGCGGCGTGAAAACTGTATCTAACCGACCACCGCACAGCCTGTCAATTGAGTATATGACACTTGGGTTTGTCCAGAGGGACATCCCCCCCGATCCCCTAAAAAACTAGAGTGTTCAGCAACGTCCTGAGCCGAGGTTCGTCCCCACATAGGGAGCGCTCATGGCAGTTGCCACAGTACTTGATCGGTTCGACCGTCCTCGGACGGTTCACCGAAAAAGTCCGGTGAACTAATAGAGACCCTTCCGGCCGATTGGGTTAGGTCATTAGCAAAAAAGAAACCAGAGGGACACTCTCTGATCTCATTGGTTTCAAAAGGGACAGGCGCGTAGGACACTCGCAGTTAAGTCAACTTACTTTCGCGAAAATGGGATAAGTCGTTGTTTCTTTAATACTTTAATATCAACATTATTTTAAATGAAAATTAAAATGAAAATGAAAATATGCTTTATTTTTTTAGAGACGCGAGTCTACATAAAAATAGTCCAATTTCTTTTCCTACCGTGCAGTGAATGACTGGCAACTACTGAGAAACACTGCCAAAAAACTCTGTAGGCTTTTTTTCTTTTTTATTTAAAGTACTTATATCTATTACATTTTGTTTGTTTATTGTGTTGTATTAGAGCGACTTAATTCCAAGCGTTTTTATCCGTTAGATAGTCTGAAATTTTACAATACGCTTTTTTACATAACGTAGATTTTATAATAAATTTGTTAATAGTCATATTCCCTAATATTATTCGGAAGTTTATTGTAGAAACGTAGGTATACACTGCCCCATAAAAGAGTTACTGATTTTGTGGAAACGAGTATGATGAGCTACAAGATCGTTCTTAGGTATTTCTAGTATTCAAATAATGTGTCGCTTATTTTTTTAAATTCGTTATTAATTTTGTATTCAGATACATCGTTCGTGGTGTCAGGCGCTCGGGATTACGCCAGAATGTCATTTAGAGCAGCAATGGCATCAGCACAGCTTGTGAGTACTTGATAGAAGCCTATCCAGTATTAGGGTGATGTCTATATGCCGACCGTTTAACTCGCGTATCGCCATCTGAGGTACAAAGTCATAAAACATTAATTAAATCTCGTAAAGAACTATTTAACCACAGATAAAAGTAATGTAAGACTATTCGTCACTAATATCCATATCGCTTGAATCATCATCACTGTCTGTGCAGCTTGAGGAGTCAGAATCTTGGCGATAGGCGATACGCGAGTTAAACGGTCGGCCTTTATGTAAACTGCAGATCACTTACAAATTATTTATTAAGTAGATGGTTTTACAATCGTCATTAAATCGTTCGCCATTTCAGATTACCACAGACTCCTCAATAATAGGGGTGGGAAAATTATTCCTGTCAGATTGACATGTAATACTTATGCTCAGAATATAACATCCAGTATCAAGGGCACTTAGAAAAATAATAATAAAAGTAATAATTGTGATTAATATTTTTGGACGTCAAATACCTCAGTCCACCCGTGAACATGAAGTCTGAAAAGACTTTGAAACGTCGGGATCTAAAATCTAAAATAAACCGCGATAAAATCCGTTAAAAAGTAGTTTTATTTCAATGTGTGATATTCGCGTAAATCTAAGACAATACTAATTAGAAAAAGTCATAAATTGTATAGTATATTTCCGCCGCGGCTACGCCCGCATGAACTACATGTCAGCAGTGGGATAAAAAGTAGCCTATAGCCATCCTCAACAAAAATGTTGCCTGATGTTAAGCAAATATGTAGTCTGTGATGGGATGCGCTTGCCCAATATACCGATTCACTCGTGATTACGAATGATTGTTGGTGAGAAAGTGGCAGTGGAATGAGCCTCCATATGGTTAGAAACCTTAAAGGAGCAACATTTCCGACCCTCTCTGCATGGTGTCACCAGACATCGCACAGACGGCAAGGCTGCTAGGCGGTGCGGTTTGGTCTGGTGGGTGGTTGGCCTGTTAACACATTCAATGCCACCGACACGCCTAGCGTGTCTTCACAATCCTCATCGTACATCACTAAGTCATCCACGAACACACTAGGCGTGTCTTCAGTTTAGGTTTAAAGAATTTATTTACTCATAAAAGACAAAAGTCCACTTAAAATGAGTAACTATTAGTAAGTACTTATCATTAGGTTAGTTACATACAAAACTATCGGAGGTCGTTAATCTAATATTTTATCTATTACATATTTTCTCAGTTTGCTTTTATACATAGAAAGTGTTTCGCATTGTTTTATTTCCCTCGGTAGCCCGTATACATCTGCGCACCCTCAAACATTATATTTTTCTGTCCATAATATGTTTTACAATGATATGTCGAAGATTGCGCTATATTACACGCCATTACTAAGAATCGAAAATAGAGATGGTATTAAATGTGTTAATACCCAGTAAATATAAATATCAGTTGGTTTGCACCACCCGGGGACCACGTGTGGGGATTCAGATAAAAGGTACACTCCCACGGACGTAGGTGACTCAACCCTCAAAATTATTGTTACAGATCTTGCAGCCAGTTTACGAGAATATGTTTTCCGATATGAGGATGCATCCCAGGTTGCGAGTTTGTAAGTGCAATCATTAATATTACTATCATTAGTGCCCGTGTCTTAGCCTCCGATTACAGATGCCGCTACTTTCCACGTTCCTTGGCGTCTTCTAACAAGCTGCTAGCTAAAAGCCCTTAGGTCTGCCTCCACTATATTATTCCAGTGATAGTTTGGGATAACCTATTGAGCGTCTCCCTGTAGGTCGTCCAAGGTAAGCTCTCTGTACGCTGCGATCCCCTCCCATTCTCACAATATGGCCGAGCTAACGGAGTCTGTGTGCTTCCGCTTTTCAAATGATGTTCGGAAAGGTCACAAGGTCTTCATTTTAGCGTAGCACCTTTCGTTATGTTGTGAGAAGTTTATTCTCCTCATATTGTGTGTCACTAAAATTGAGCTATTCCAAATTTCCCAAATTCCAGTGTATCACCCGAACTGCCGTCTCCCGGATCATCTGGATAGGTCCTACGAAGGTTACCTGCACAGGGTCCACGCTGCACAGAACACACCCACACCAGATTTTGGCGGGAAAGACAGATTCAAGTTTTCTGGAATGTATGTATCTCTATTTAATCTGTAGCTGCACGTATCCAGACAGACCCGGTGCAAACCGGTTTACGCTAGGTCGCGCGCAGTCACGCCACCCGCAAGCCACGCCCTCCTCGCGTTGAGCTACCGTCGCCACGCGGCAACTATGTAAATTTATTGATAAGATTTTGTATTTAAGTAGGTTAAGTTAAGGTGAATATATCATCGGTTCGACCGTCCTCGGACGGCTCACCGAAAAAGTCCGGTGAACCAATAAAGGCTCTTCCGGCTGATTGGATTAGGTCATCGGGAAAAAAGGGAGGTTTTAATACGCAGCTTCTAGTAATAAATTGTTTCGACGAGGTCGGACGACCAAGTACTGTGACAACTGCCATGAGGGCTCCCCACGTGGGGACGAATCCGGACACTCTAGTTTTAGAAGATAACGCGGTCTGGTGCTGACCGAAACCGTAATCATCTTGGGGCCTATCTTGGAGGGGTAACACCTCCCGTGTCAAATGCTCCAAGACGCGCGTCATCGCATCATAAGTTAGGTACTGTACGCAGAAGAATTTTTGATAGAATTTTAATTTTTTAATTTTTCCTAGTCGAAAATTAGAATAACCAAAACAGATGCTTTTTTTGTAAGTATTTTGTATAATTTTTGTGGAGGAGACCGCGGTACTCCTCCGACTGTTCTTATCGGGAAGTTGTATTTAAGCTAATAGTCGGTGAAACCTTGCTTGTGCGATTCAGGATTGCTATGACGTCATGTCTCTTGAGTGGCGTTAGGTATGTGACGCCGCAATTTTAGATACCAGATACTTTGACATAGTTGTCGACGCATCAACATGCAAGATGCGCGGGCGCAGGGGGAGGACCGCGGTGCGCGAATGAGGTTCGACGCTGCGCCTCAAAAACACTTGCTGTTTTAATTCTTATTTTACCCTTATACCTATACATTTATACAGACCACTCCCATTTAATTTAAGATCTCTAGTAGGTACCTATTAAAATCGTAGGACCAAAATAGGACAAAGACATGGTCCTTCGAGCCGGAGGAAAACTTGTTCTGTTTGTTTTGTTCCAGGCCTAAGATAGTGATGCCGGTACAAGTAATAACCCCTAATTTCCGACCACCCACACCTAGGGAGCCTATGGGCCCTAAGATGCCTAAGAACAGAGGGACGCAAAGTGTTTTTAGGTACTTTTCATGCTGCTATTATGAGTTTTTTAATTATTCTTCGATAGGCTGGCGCTTGACTACAACTTGCCTGATGTTAAGCAATGATATGTAGTCTACGATGGAACGCGCCAGCCCTGTATACCGATTCATTCGTGATTACCAATGATTAGCGGTGAGAAGGCGGCAGTAGAATCAGCCTCCATAAGGTTAGAAACCTTAAAGGAGCAACAATTCCGACCCATCCTCTCTGCATGGTGTCACCAGACATCGCACCGGAACACGGCGAGGCCGCTTGGCGGTGCGGGTGGTCACTAACCACGGCCGAAGCCTGCCACCAGTAGATTGTCACCTGATTTACACCACCTGGGGAACACGTGTGGGGATTCAATTAAAGGTGTACACCCACGGACGAAGGTGACTCAGCTCCCATAACTGACTGACATACCTACGCACAGCCCAAACGGCTAGATCTGTATGAGGTCTAGGGGTGTACTAAGAAAGGATTTTTCAAAACTCATCCCCCAAGGAGGTGAAACGGGGACTACTCGGGCGAAGTCCCCTTTCTTTTATAAAATTGTTTTATTTCAATTTGTGATATTCGCGTAAATTTAAAAAAAAATCTTAATATTCTTTCTTTTTCTATAAAAATGTTTATGTATACGGTGTATAATTCTATGCTTGATTTTGCAGAGAATCTTCAGCTCAGACCAGACCTTGGCAACCAGATTATGTAATAGGAGAAGGCTGTGAGAACAAACCAGAAGTTGTATACTTAGAGGGGTTGGAATGGGGTATGTTATTATAAAAATTGATATTCCATTGCATATTTACATATACTTCAACACAGTTGCTAGACCGATGTTGGTCGCACGGACGTCTGTAGAGAACTGGGGACAGTTCGTGTAGCGACAGTCCCCACTCGTCGCCCGCGCGAACCTCAGGCTAGACTCTGTGGAAGCGTGACGTCACAACGCGCTGCCGCCTCGCTGTCAAGTCAGCTCCCGTACTAATGACTTCTCCGACGTATTAAAATAGTATTTTTAAAACTGGTAAAACCCAATAGACTACAGACACTCTTTACAAATAACCATAATTCCATTCAGGTCCCGGTTGTCCTTATCGAATTGGTGATTTACCAGCGGATTTCCATACCACCGAGATTATCAACAAGTAAGTAGATTTTAGGGGCATCATCATCATCAGCCTATTTCAGCCCACTGCTGATAATAGGCCTCTTAAACTACGCTACTGGACACGATCCCCGGCTTTTCTCATCCAGTTCTAGCCAGCGTACCTGCTGAGATCGTCACTCCACCTAGTCTGAGGACGTCCTACGCTACGTTTGCCAATCCGTGGTCCCCACTCAAGAACTCGTTTACCCCAGCGGTTGTCTGCGGCAGATATGACTGGCCTACTACCACTTAGCTTACTATTCCAGTGGGCATTAAATAGAAATTACATTAGTTCTGTCCCACTAGAAGATAATAATAATAATAATAATAATATAGTGGGACATTAACACACACGGTCATCTGATCCCAAACTAAGCAGAGCTTGTACTATGGAAACCAGACAACTGGTAATATACTACATATAATAATTTTCTTTTGTAAATATATACTTAAATATAGATAATTACACCCAGACACAAGACAAACGGACATATTTAAAGAAATGTTTGTCTTGGGTGGGAATCGAACCCACGACCTGCGGCGTGAAAAGCAAGTATCTTACCGACCACGCCACTGGCTCGTTACTTTTTGAGGTAAACTATTACAAACAAATCATTTAAAATTAATGATAAAAAAGTTATAGCTATTTGAAGTTAAGGAAGGACATTTTTGTTTTATTTATAATAGGTTTGCGCTTGACCACAACTTGCCTGATGTGAAGCAATGTTGCAGTCTACGATGGAACACGCTTACTAATAAATACCGATTCACTCGTGACTTGAAGACAGGTAGATTATAGCTATCGGGAAACAGTGATGCCAGCAACGAATTCCACAACTTGGCAGTTCGCACAATAAAAGTGGAAGCAAAGCGCTTTGTGCGTGCCCGTGGAATTTCCACCATATAACGGTGGCGCATAGCCGTACCTCTACTTGTCCGATGGAAGAACGGAGATGGGGGAATAAGATTGTGTGTAATTCCAACGCACACTCTCCGAAGTGTATCCGATAGAAGACCGAAAGACTAGCAACTATGCGGCGATGCTCGAGCCTCACTGCTTCTTGCGTTCAAAATTGAACTTGACCATTTCTTAATTGGTGTTTCCAGGATGCGTCACGCCCGCACTTGGACGAAGCTAGTGGAGGATGGGGAGTTTCCCCGATGGATGAAGAAGAGAGATGACATCATATGTGACGTGGAAACAAAAGATTGGATATTTAGAGAGGCTGTAAGGATACTTTATGCATGTCAGTCGGCTATCTATACTTACCTAATTTACATTACCCCTGGCTTAGTCCATTTTAATGAGGCAATTTTATCCTCTCCTTTTTCTATGCTGTCTTGCTGTCTCCCGCTTTGTTTGAAGGGGAGGGGCACAAGGGGGACAATGTAACTTTACAACTCCTTCTATTATCTTTCTGATTAAATTCGTGCGAGATCCAGACAGACCGATGTACCGGAACTTGGCCAGGTTCTATCCCTGAGTATCTTCAAGGAACCGCTGCTGATCCTGGCTTACAGGGGTGACAGTGGTGGTATTTTCGTAATTCATAATTTCATCATTCATAATTCATCTATTTCATTGCCGTGGTATAAAAACTATATTATCGACGTGGTAGGTTAACTCTCATAAAAATATGAGAACAGATTGCCTGATGTTAAACAATAAATGTGGTCTATGATGGAACGCGCCTGCACAATATATCGAATCGCTCGTGATTAAGTTCGTTTTGTTTAAATGAAATAATAATAAATTAACAATTAAATTTTAACATAAATTAATTATTATCATAATTAAATTATTATTTAAACAATAAAATTATATGTCGCTTTTATGATTATTTCTAATTTTAATTTACTGATTTTGTTGTTTTTTGACGTGACAACGTCTTATAAATTGGTTTGCCGGGTGACACTTCAAGAAACTGCGTTACGCTCCGCTCACGTTATGCGCTCACAATGAGAGCGAGTGAGAGGTACGCGTCCCTTCCACTCGGGCATGGTTAGCCCGCCTAAGAGCGAGAGAGACAGACATAAAAAGTGAAAGGCACGCGTCCCTTCCACTCGAGCACAGTTAGCCCGCCTAAGAGCGAGATTCTTTGTATAAATTAATGTTTTAAATATAACTCTTTGTATAAATAAATGTTTTAAATTGTTACTATTATTTCATCCTTCTTCCTACTATACGAATGAATATTCACATTAAAATTATTTTACCACTCAAAGTCGTTGTCACGTAAAACTTTCGCCCGTATACCGACTTTACAGGCAACCAATTTTTTATCTATTTAATAATTTATGTAATGACATTGTATTTTATTGCATTTTATGATCCAATTTATTGGTTGAAATAAATGATTTATTATTATTATTATTATTATTTAATATTACGGATGATTTTTGGTTAGAAGGTGATATTTTTTGAGATTCTAAGAGTAACCAGCTTATAAATAGCAATTTTATTCAAAATCTTTCCATCACAGGAGATAGATGAACTTCAAGACATTAGACTGGAACTCCTCCACCGTCTGCAGCAGGAGTCCAGACTGAAGAAGACGACTCGTACTAGCAAGAAACTGGCGAAGCTCTGGACGATCAAGAAGACTGAGATGGAACGGAAGATAGACCTTATTAGAAAGACCAGAGATCGAGGTTTGTCTTCCTTGATGAATTTCAGCGGCGTTGACCCTTCACTTTATCACTTCGACCCTTTTTAGTGCCACCACCCACATCTGGGCACGGGCTTTCTCTCAACTGTCTTACGAGTTGAGAGAGTTTAGGCCTTAATCCACACACGCTGGCCAAGTGCAGTGCAGTGAGTTGGTGAATGTCACATGTCCTCGAATGATTAGTTCTTAGACATGCCGGTTTCCTCACGATGTTTTCCTTCACCGATTTGAGCAGCGGAGATGAAGCAATTCACACAAAGATGTGGGCACGACCGGGAATCGATCCCATGACCGTATATTTCTAAGACGAGGCTCGTACCGCTGCGCCACCGCTGCTCGGAGAGCTCTTAAGTGACTCATAATTTTCCCAACCCATAAAACCTTAAAAGTTCTTAATTTAATTGCCCATTGTCATCAGAACATCGAAAACTGGTAGCATTCTATCAAGGTGGAGGTCCAATGGGCCTCGTATCAAAATTGAGAGCCAGCAGAGGTATGGGGTCCATGACTGAAGCTACCAGAGACCCTACGTCTGATCTGTACGCACCGTTAGCCCGCCACGGGTACCAGGCTCGCAGAAGACACGCAGAGATATATTATGATCCTAATCTGCTGTGTAAGTATTAACGTACTTTCAGCTTTAGTTAAGAGTATTGGCTACTTGCTGCGACCCGTGGAATCCTCTCGCCAATTTCTGGTTTTAAGTGCTTTGGAGATCTGCCTTCATTTTATCACATCAGCTGTAATTCGGTCGACCCATTTGGCATATAGGTCCACCAAGATATACCCTCTACTCGTCTCTCTGTAATAGTATGATGCCTAGATCGAAATATAAGGTACTTTCTACAGCTGTACTTTGTAATTCTTCGGGAAGAACATTTTCGTATATCAAGCGGTCGAAGACGAGGGAGGTAGATGGTAAGAAATGGTTTCCCTACGAAGTGAGAGTGGAATCTGTTGCTGGCTACTCTAGGGATGAACTGATGACTTAGGAGATGTGATGCAATACTTCTTTTTAAAGAAGAAACTGTCTTTTTATTCTGCAATAAGCTTGCGCTTGACTATAACTTGCCTGATGTTAATCAATGATGTAGTCTACGATGGGACGCGCCCGCCTAATTATACCTACCGATTCACCCGTGATTACGAATGATTTTCGGTGGGAAGATGGCAGTAGAATGAGGTTCGGTTAGGAACTATAAAGGAGCAAGAATTTTGACCCACCATCTTAAATGGTGTCACCAGACATCGCAACGGAACACGGCAAGACCGCTTGGCGGTGCGGTTTTGTCTGATGGGTGGTCACTAACCACAGCCGAAGCCTACCACCAGTTAATTACCAGTAAACATAATTATCTGTTGATTGATTGTCAACTGATTTGCACCACCCGAGGTCCAAGTGTGGGGATTCAGATAAAAGGTGTACACCCACGGACGAAAGTGACTCAGCTCCCAAAACTGACTGACATACCTACGCACAGCCCAAACCGCTGGATCTAGAGACTCCAAATTTGGCACAAAAGTTCTGTATGAGGTTTAAGGGTGTATTAAGAAAGGATTTTTCAAAACTCATCCCCTAACGAGGTGACTACTTGGGCGAAGTCGCGGGTGGAATTAGCTTCTTATATACCTCTTCCCCAGCTCTCGAAGACCACCAAAGTGTCGCAGATCCACCGCCATGGCTAGATCAGTGTGGGCAGGATCTCACCAAGACCTGTTCTGGACACATCAAACTAAGGGATCCAACTAAACTCTGTGAAAGGGCTACTAAATGGAGCGAGCAGTTCCTGGAAAGTTTACATAATGAGTTGAAGAGTAAGTACCTCAATATGAATAATAATTTCCTCCTAGATGTAAAATTAATTATATACTTTTTTCTGCTAGTGGCTAGGTTAGGTGCGGCAGCCGCTGCTGGTCCACTCCACGTCCTAAAGCCTCGGGTGCCTGAAGGTGGAGAAAGACCTGAAACTCCAGAAGTAGAAGCGGTAGAGGATGTTGAGGAAACTGACCATCAGTGCGCGTTGCTGTTGCAGAGAATTCTTAGAGGAAGAGCGGTGCAGGTCTTGGTAAGTGGAATAGCATGTAAGACTGAGTCACCATTGACGGGAGGGCCTTCAATATTCGTCTATGAAGTTTACGTTACCCGTATGAGATCAAGCTGAAGCCGTAGACGTGGTCCCCGGGTGTTGGAGGTAATCTTCAGCCGTGGTTAGTGACCACCAACGAGGCAAAGCGTTTTAATGCGACGTCTGCTGACACTATTTGAGAAGTTGCTCCAAACAGTTGTCAATTTATCGTTTCCAAAGATATGTTAACAACAGCCACTTCCACCTTCTCAATGAGATCGACACCACACCGGTTAGAGGTTGGGCGCAGTATTGACGGCTTAACGTGATCTTCGACACGGGGGTACATTGCCACCAACTTTCTGAAGATGAAGTACCTACTGCTGAGGAATTAGAAGGATCCCATCACTCTCTTGTTGAGCAGCGGTGGCGCAGCGGTACGGGCGTCGCCTTAGAAAAATAAGGTCGTAGGTTCTAATCCTGGTCGTGCCCACACATCTTTGTGTGAATTTTTTTACACCGGGAACCGGCATGTCTAAGAACTAATCATTCAAGGACATGTGACATCCACCCACCCGCACTTGGCCAGCGTGTGTGGATTAAGGCCTTAACTCTCTCAACTCATAAGATAGTTGACAGAAGACCCGTGCCCAGCAGTGGGACACTAAAAAGGGTTGAAGTGACTTGAAGTGACATCACTCTCTTTGGTCAGAGTAAGGACCCTCGGCATCTTAATAGTTCTCATTGTAAGGGTCTGTATTCTTTTTCTTTTTTCTCTCCTCGCTAGATGTACGAAGGCAGGAGACGTGCGGCAGAGCTGACGGAGGAGTTGAAGACCACCCATGGTTTGCAGAGAGAGGATAAGATCAGGATAGCGCGGGAAGAGGCAAAGGCCAGAGACTATAATGTCAAGAGGAAGACGAGCGAGCGAAAGGTTACAGTATACGAGCAAGGCATAGCAGCTTTAAGATGGCATAGCAACTATAGCATACTCGTAGCAGCTTAAGCATAGGATTTATTTATTTATTTAGGACTAGCAAACCCAGCGAACTACGTTTCGCCACCAGTTGGCTTCGTTTTATGTAACATTTTCCCGCTTTTCTTTTGAAATTTTTCCTGAATTTTCTTTGCTATAAACCTCACGGAGCCCGAGACCTTTCCAACGAATGCAAAACCGTGGAAATCGGTTCGTGCGTTCTGGAGTTATAGCGTCAGGAAGGAAAACCCGACTTATTTTTATATAGTAGATTGCCAACAGTTATTACATTTTTCACAAGGCATATGTATGCAAGAAATAACTTAAAAACTAAAATGCATAACCTCATAAAGGCAAACATCGCATGCAAAAAACAGACATTAATTTTTTTTGGACATTTATTACAAAAAGATTTAAAAAAACTTAAACAACAATACAACACTAAGTATATTTATGTGAAAGTGAATAGTATAGAATTGATTTACATAGAATTGATTTACATAAAATAAAATCATATTCAGTTTGACTTATATATGTCAAAGTCAAACTGAATATGATTTTATTTCTTTGAGTTTGGTTTTTCAGTTATTAAATATTGTGTTGTGTAAAAGCGGCTTGGTCACAAACAGTTTTTATCAGCTACATATTCCAAAATTTTATAATAACCTTTACTACATAGTGCTCGTAGACTTAACAATTGTTTTAAATTTGTTTAATGAAATGTCTTAGATGTCACTGGAGTTTAATATAGAAACGTATAACTACGTTGTCTCATAAAAGAGTTACTGATTTTTTTGGAGATACTTATAGTAACTATAATAACCTCCTTCCGATTTTAGGACAATGCAATTACTGGGTTAGTAGACCAACTAGTGGGAGGGGCAGTGTCCTCAGCCCTGGACTTCTTGGAGAAGGAACTGAAACGGTTGAAGGATGAGAGAAGGCAGCACGCTTTCATCTTGGTCGCTTGTGAGTAGACTCCATCCACATTCGCTGGTCATCATCCACGTATTATTAGGGGCTCAATTACATTGGTTATTAGCCCGTATTCGAGCAACCGAACGCTTGCTCCTTTACTAACTAAACCAAAGCCAATAAGAGATCCTTCTAACTAAGAGATATAATTAACCAAAGGTTTTAAGTATATTCGTTGAAGTATACCGACCACGCCACCTTCCCCTACATCTGTATTATAAAAATAAATCACTGTTTCCCTTGGTCATGCCATCACGAGTGAACGGCTGGACCGATTTCGCTAATTCTTTTTTTTTAATATTCCTTGAAGTACGAGGATGGTTCTTACGCAGAATAAAATTAAAAAAAAAAAACAATCTCCTTCGAAACAGGTCGACCGATTTTTATGGAATCTTATATTCGGTAGGTATGAGAATCGGTCGTAATCTATTTTCGGACCCAGTAGGTGGCACTGCTTTACCGCGCAGGACCACGTCTGCGGGATCCGTTAATTGGTAATAATAATCCCTCCCTAGTAATATTTTATCTACGACTAGTTAAAGCAGACCACAAAACATTTATGATGGGTAAACATGAATTTGTATGGAACTTTTACATCTCCATCTAGTGATGCACTAAGGGAAACAATTTTTCCTCCTATCTGAGACTTTTTATTATGCGATAGGCTAGCACTTGACTACAACTTGCCTGATGTTAAGCACTGATGTAGTCTACGATGGAACGCGCCAGCCTAGTATACCGATTCACTCGTGATTACGAATGATTATCGGTGAGAAGGTAGCAATGAAACGAGCCTCCTTAAGGTTAGAAACCTTAACGGAGCAACAATTCCGACCCACCCTCTCTGCATGGTGTCACCAGACATCACACCGGAACACGGCAAGGCCGCTTCGCGGAGCGGGTTTGCCTGATGGGTGGTCACTAACCACGGCCGAAGCCGACGACGACTTTCCTAGTTTGCGCCTATGGTTACTGCAGTTTTGTGATCTCCAAAGGCGAGATGACTAAATTAAAATGAAATAATAAAAATCTAATATAAACCGCGAAAAATCAAAGTTAAAAGTAGTTTTATTTCAAGATGACTGAAATGAAATTAAATGAAATGAAAACATGCTTTATTTCTTTTTGAGACGCGAGTCTACATTGAAATAGTCCAATTTCTTTTCCTACCGTGCAGTGAATGACTGGCAACTACTGGGAAACACTGACAAAAAAACTCAGTAGGCTTTTTTTCTTTTTTAAACGAAGTACTTATATCTATTACATTTTGTTTGTTTATTGTGTTGAATTAGAGCGACTTAATTCCAAACGTTTTTATCCGTTACATAATCTGAAATTTTATAATACTCTTTCTTACATAACGTAGACTTTTCAATTGTTTTAAATTTGTAAAATGCGTGCATGACTATACTAGGCTAGCGCTTGACCACAACTTGCCTGTTGTTAAGCAATAATGCATTCTACGATGAAACGCGCTTACCCAGTGAATACCGATAGAAAAGAATTTTGGTTCTAGTACCCTGGTATCATGAATATTGTTAATTATAATTTCAATGTGAATTAATTAATTACGTAGTTTGATTAACTTTTGTAGTGCGTGAGAAAGCAATGCGAGAAGCAGCAGAAGCGGGTAGAAGACAAAAAGAAGAACAGAGAAGAAGGGAGCACGATGAGATGTTCAAAATGGTAATTTCACTCTTGTCTACAGGAATGAAATGACATGAATGAATGAATGAATGATATATTATACTAGCGGATCCCGCAGACGCCGCGCCGCCTTCCTACCCGGTAAAGCAGTGCCACCTACCGGGTCCGAATATAAATTACGATTCTCAGACCTATCGCATATAGATAAAAGTTTCCATAAAAGTCGTATTAATTTACAAATATAAAATCTATAATATAAAAATGAATCGCAAAATTTGTTGGTAAGCGCATAACTCGAGAACGGCTGAACCGATTTCGCTAATTCTTTTTTTTAAATATACCTTGAAGTACGAGGATGGTTTTTACGCAGAGAACAATTTAAAAAACTCCTCCGCAACAGCTTGAACGATTTTTATTAACTCTTATAGGTCGTATTCTGTTTTCGGAACCGGCAGGTGGCGCAGCTTTACCGGACAGGACGAAGTCTGCGGGATCCACTAGTATAATATCTATGATAATATATAAAATAAATTGTTATTTATTTTTAGTAATTACAAAATCAGCATATTTGGGACGATCTATACTTAATAATATGGATGAAAGCGTGCGGCGTAATAAGCGGTCAGTGATCCTATCGAGCGCACAGCTGACATAGTGTCGCACGATGTTGTAATTAGCATTCCGCCCGCGTCAACCACCTTATACATCTTACCACGCAGAGAGATATAAAAATAGCATAGATATAGCCTTCCTCAATTAATGGGCTATCTAACAGTACAAGAATAGTCTTAGATTTACGCGAATATCACACATTGAAATAAAACTACTTTTTAACGGATTTTATCACGGTTTATTTTAGATTTTAGATAATTCAAATTCAGATTCTAGATTATTTCCAGAGATTAGAGAGTAAAAGAAACAATTTTTAGGTTATATTAGCATATTTGTATAGATTAAAATAATCATGCAATTAAGATGCTAAACTTTAGTTTTATTTGACGTTTCGAACAGGATTCACCGACCATGGTCATAAGTAGATCTTGAGCTTTCGATCCTGTTTGACTGTGACCACGGACGATGGCAAAACTTGTCTTTTTACTTATTTAAAGTATTCCTTTAATTGTTGCATTGCCATTTTCATCAGATACTCGGCGTGACCCAAGGGACGGTTGACGCGTACCTCCAAGAGATTATTGTCGAAGGTGTAGAGCTGGCTGCAGAGATGGAGGCTGTGGAGAGGGCTAAGAAGAAAGCTGACAAGGTTGACCAGACACTGAAGGAACATGGGTCTATGTGAGTAAAAGAATATAAGCAGCACCCGCGCAAATAGTTCAGAATTGCGCAAATGTTACAGACTTGCGCAAGAAGAATTAATAATAATAATATTCTGGGACATTTACACACACAGCCTAAGCAGAGCTTGTACTTTGTAAATAAATACGTATAATAGATAATCACACCCAGAATCAAGACAAAGAGATGTGTTCATCACATAAATGTCTCTCTTGGGAAGGAATCGAAGCGTGTATCTTACTAATCACGCCATCGGCCAATTAATAGCAATTTTCCAGTTTGCGCAGGCTTCTATCTAAGAGGCTTTGGCAGGGAATTAGAATTGGTGTAGGCTTCTTGACATACTTCCACAAATTTATCAGTCAGAATAGCTAGTTATTACCTCGTTGGCGTAGGTGATAGAGGTGAACATCTCTCTATTTTTCAAAATTGCGCAAAGATGCGAAAAACATGTATAACCACGTCATTCCCACCACTCAGGTCTACGGCTGAACAACACGAGGTAGTGGCGGAACTAGTGCAACAGTTCCTCCTGCCGCACGCGCATAAAACTGCGACGCGGCTTAAAATCGAAGCGCTTCAGAACGCGAAGTTAGGAGAAGCTAGAAGTACCATATTCGGGTTGTTGGACGAAGCCAAAGTTGTTACTGGTAAGTCAAATAACTAGTTAAAAAGAAGTACGGGTGCCGTAGCCGAGTTCCTCCCGCCTGGAACGAAGTTATACAAAAAGGCAAAGGCGAATCTTCATTTCCCTAAGCTTTATCCCATTTCTATTGTCGGCTCCCAGTCTAACCTGATGCGGTTAGCTACCAGAATCAAACGAGCGACAGCCATCAGACCTCGAAACCTATGGGAACCAGTAGATGAGATAGTTAGACCAGGTCTCAGATAGTATTAGGCTTCTGACCACCGGACTGGGCCGGAAGGGTCCGGATGACTGTCCTTCACCTGGACTGCGAGGGTCTCTGGCCAGGCCAGATTGTGGATCTGAGAGGTAGAGACCCTCTAGTGAAAAGGGAAGATCATCCGGCCAGATCAAGTATGATGCCCGGTGACGTTGCAGTGGTCCGCGGTGTGGTCCGTGACTTTTCTTTTTTTTTACGGATCACGTGACCCAATTACCCGGAAGGGCCTATTCACCGCTCTTTTTCGGTGAGCCGCCCAAAGACGATCGAACCAACTGTTACTTTATTGCCAATCCAACGCTGGAAACCAAGTAATCCCATCCTCTCCATCCTAAAAGCCATTAATGTATTTTATTTCCAGACTTCTGTGACCGTTGTGGCGAGGCTCTGGACGAGACGTGCCGCTGTCGGTTCTGTCCAATAGACGTGGTGCCACAAGAGACTACCAGCAGAGATGACTGGCGGTGGAAGGAGGCTCGCAGTGAGTGTATTAGTACTGTTATACCACTGTCCATTCCAGTCTAAAGATGAAAGTCTTCAACCAGTGCATCGTACCCGATATGATATACAAAGTCGAAACGTGGACACTCACAGTAGAACTGGTCTATAAATTCAATGTCGCTCAACGAGCTATGGAAAGGGCTATGCTCGGAGTCTCTCTGATGGATCGAATACGCAATGATGTGATCCGACTGAGAACTAATTACACCGGATTAGTAAGTTGAAGTGGCATTGGGTCGGACATATCAGCCGCAGAACTGACAGTTGCTGGGGTAAACCAGTTCTTGACGTCCTCAGACTAGGTAGAGCGACGATCTCAGCAGGGCGGTCGGCCAGAACTAGATGAGAAAAGCCGCGGATTATGGGGGAGGCTTATGTCTAGAATAGGTTAATGATGATGCCAGTCCGCGAAGCCTAAGTTGAGCTTAGTATATGTAAGGGTCGATTTCGACTGTGGTTAGTGACCACCCACTGGACAAAGTGTACCAGACGCCACGGTGACACCATTTAAATGTCCTTCTTTATGGTTTCCAACCATATGGAGCCTTTTTATACTTCCACCTACACCACCGTAAGTGCGTTCCATCGTAGACTACAAAATCGCTTAACATTAAGCGCAAGCCTATTTTAAAATGAAAAAAATAAAGAAAATTCAAATAAATGTTTAGTTTGCGCAAGTGACCACATATCCTGCGCTAATTTTACATAATTGCGCAAATTAGTTAAATAATGTTATATAATTTACAGAGCGCCCCTGTCCACCACCGAAGACTTACGAAGAGAAGTATCCAATGTCACATGAAATGCGATGCATGTTGGCTTGTATGGTTGATGATGGTCAGTAAAACATCTATCTATCTATATAAAAATGAAACCCGTTTTCCGTTGTCACGACGTAGCATGAAAATGGCTTGACCGATTTGGCTGATTTTTTTTTAGAATATTCCTTGATGTATGAGGATGGTTCTTACGCCGAAAAATACTTAAAAAAAGAACAATCTTCACCGAAACAGCTTGACCGATTATTATGAAAACTTATATCTATATTCAGTAGGTCTGAGAATCGGTCGTAATCTATTTTCGGACCCGATAGGTGGCACTGCTTTATCGGGCAGGACGACTTCTGCGGGGTCCGCTAGTTGTTTATAAAGTATTAACACTTACATACTTATTAGTAAAAATATTATGCTATGCGCGAAAGTTTGTATGGATGTGTAGATATGTTTGTTACACTTTCACGAAAAAAATACTGAACGAATTATTATTATGCATAACATTTGGCTCAGAGATCTGATCATAGTCTGGAATAGTACATAGGCTACTTTTTATCCTAAAACCCCGCAAATGAAGCCGCTGGTGGGTTGGTGTTAGTTATTAATACATACACCATAAGTTTTGTACCTTTGCACTGTACAACAAAACTTTGCTTTGGAGGCAGAGTCACTTTCGGCTGTGGGAGTGTATAGTATACTTTTTATCTGCATCGCCACACGTGGTCCCAGGGTGGAGCAAATCGGGTGGTAATAAACTGGTGGTAGGCTTCGGCCGAGCTTAGTGACCACTCACTTGACAAAACTGCACCGCCGCGCCACCAACCGGCCTTGCCGTATTCCGGTACGATGTCTGGTGACCATTGTGTTATGTTAGAAGTTCAGGTGTGGAATAATGGATAATAGTTAATAAATTAAATTAGTTTTGTTAATATGTGACTTAAATGCTAAGAATTTCAGAGTGGTAGATTCAGTGTCAATAAAACTAAAACACTATTTTACAGTGGTGCAACAATCCCGACAACGTCGCAGCGAAGAATCGAGCTATATAGTCGCGGCAAAGGAAATGATTTCCGAGAAAATGAACGTCGCTTTAGATGCTAAACATTATGTTAACACAAGTAAGTTTTTGAAGTTATACTTCTTTAGGCGCGTTATGAAAAAATTATGAGAGTGAAATTTTAAGATGCGCGCGCATCTGTGACACAAAATTAACAGTATGAAGCTGTCTGCTTATGAGAGTGAAATTTTAAGATGCGCGCGCATCTGTCACACAAAATTAACAGTATGAAGCTGTCTGCTTATGAGAGTGAAATTTTAAGATGCGCGCGCATCTGTGACACAAAATTAACAGTATGAAGCTGTCTGCTTATTTAATGATGCCAAAGAAGTATAACTTCTCACGCGTTAAGTACAACCCACCCATTTTTTTTTTATATATATTTTAGAATTCTATATATATCTAAGTAATAGCATTACAACGGGACTTTCAGACACATACATACTTATCTATACTTCTTTGTTCATCGAGCACATTGCAAACTTCGTTCTTCAACTAAGATTCTCAAGTATTAGAGAAGTCTCTGCATGCTACCTACTAGCACCATCTAGGCAGTTAGTTAAATTATCATCATTCATCATTCCCCTTGCCTTTTTCCCATTTCTATTGTGGTCGGCTCCCAGTCTAACCTGATGCGGCTAGCTACCAGAATTATACGAGCGACTGCCATCAGACCTCGACACCCGTAGGGAACCAGTAGCCGAGATGGTTAGACCAGGTGTCAGATTATATTGGCTTCTGACTACATGTAACGATTGTCATAGATGTGTTAAATAACAACCGGGACCGACGGCTCAACGTGCTCCCCGAGGCACGGAAGGTAGTCCCTCAGCCAACCAGACACCGAAACAAGTCTTCGTTGTTACACAAATATTGTCCGGGACGAAAATTGTACCGGCGACCTCCCGGGCACAGTATAGCCCAATCGGACGGCTTACACCGCTCGACTACCGAAGTAGTCTTAGTTAGTTATTTGAATTATAACTGAAGTTATTATTGGGTAGTGGTGGACATCGCGACGGGCGCCATAACGTTGCCAGTGAGGAAGGCGGAATATAAGTACACCATGAAGCGGGTGATCACCGATGCGCTGGAGAGAAGCAAACCGGAACCGAAGGCTGTTTGTAAGTGTTTTTAACCTTTTTTGTTAGACGTTGATATAATCACAACAAAGATAACTAGGTCTCAACAACACCAGTAGGCTAATTCACGTAATTTCTTGACGCGCCGATCAAGTTGCGGTGCAGTTGCAAATACTGTAGTGTACGTCTTAGTGTAAAATGGTATTCTTGTAACTGTCAAATTTATGTCATGAACGTCAAAGGGCTCGCGTGACGCGTACTTGACGCGAGCGTATCTGACAGCGGTTGTCAAAATTACGAGAATACGAAAAGGGCTGAAAAAAAATGGCGTCTTAGAACGTCGCAGTTTTTTAGTTCTTTACTACTACATACTTTAAAAACTTATATACTTATTTAAACTTGACACTGGCAAAATTGCGGAATAATTTCTGCAGAGGCCATAATTAAAAGAAGAAGAAGAAGAAGAAGAAGAAAAGGGCTGTTTTGATCGAAACTTAACTGCAACTGCACTGCCACTGAACTTATATAATTACGTGAATTGGCCAACAGAGAGTATAGCAACATGATAAGAGGCACATATATAATTGACTATTTTCTTTTTTTGTTTTTTTTAGGCTGGCGCTTGACTACAACTTGCCTGATGTTAAGCAATGATGTAGTCTACGATGGAACGCGCCAGCCTAGTATACCGATTCACTCGTGACTACGAATGATTATCGGTGAGAACGTGGCAGTGGAATGAGCCTTAATATGGTTAGCAACCTTAAAGGAGCAACAATTCCGACCCACCCTCTCTGCACGGTGTCACCCGACATCGCACCGGAATACGGCAAAGCCGCTTGGCGGTGCGGCTTTGGCTTTGGTTTTATCTTTGTGGGTGGTCACTATAGGCTCCCATCGACATCAGGGAGCCCACTAGCATAGTAATTCTTTTTAAAAAATAAGTACCTGAATGACCAAGCTTCGCTCGGTATTTTTTTTTAAATGACATTATGCGGATGACCTAACCCAGTCGGCCGAAAGAGCCTTTATTGGTTCACCGGACTTTTTCCAGGTCCAAAGCAGCTACCTTCAGAGATCAGGCGCCAGATCCTGGAAGCGGACAGTCACAAGAGTATAACCTGCCATTGTTTGGATGAAGCTCCAAATGATGATCGCATGAAGAGCAGGAAGTCGAAAGTCGTGTTTGGACTTGGTAAGATTTTTTTTTATTTTAGGCTTAAGCTTGATAACACACCTTGCCAGATTTAGCACTGACTTCAATTACCAGATGTGAAGAATTAATTTTTACTCACAGATAACACTCGTAGATAAACAGTAGAAAGCCAAGGTGTATTCTAATTGGTTTTAAAACTAATACTTACATAAATTTGTATTTTTTTACTCTGTATTTTATTTACCTTAAAAACGATTCCTAAACTTATCATCAATATAAATGAAGTTAGACCACGAAAATAATATCTAACGTGACATAAAATACCTTACCTACTACGTGTCTACACTGTGTCGCAATACGGACCATGCTATTGCGCGCGCGATTGAAAGAACACTAAATGTCTACTTTTCTCGAATAAGGTAGCCTTAAGGGCGCGTTTGCAAATTTGGTAAAATAGTAGGATTTTGAGTACAATTTGTGACAAAATCAAACTAAACCAAATGTAAAATACACAGTGACTTTTATATGGTTGCTTACCCGCGACAGAATGATATTGTTTTGGAAGTAGTCAATATAAAAAAAAAAATACTTAGGTACATCTAAACTCATACTTTGCTGTCGCGTGTTCAATTATTTGTGTAACATCAAAAATTGGTTGGTTGAGGGACTACCCTCCGTGTCTTGGAGAGCACGTTAAGCCGTCGGTTCCGGTTGTGATTTAACACATCTATGACAATTGTTTCATGTAGTCAGAAGCCAATATAATCTGACACCTGGTCTAACCATCTCGGCTACTGGTTCCCTACGGGTGTCGAGGTCTGATGTCAGTCGCTCGTATAATTTTGGTAGCCAGCCGCATCAGGTTAGACTGGGAGCCGACCACAATAGAAATGGGAAAAAGGCGAGGGGAATGATGATAATGACACAAACATAGAACATGAACAGGTTGTTCATACAAACTGTTCATGTACCTCGGCAATGAACGCGCGCAATACCTGTTCCATATTATATTTTCTAAGCCTAAAATCATGAATATTC
This sequence comes from Meganola albula, assembly GCA_936450015.1. Lineage (NCBI taxonomy): Eukaryota > Metazoa > Arthropoda > Insecta > Lepidoptera > Nolidae > Meganola > Meganola albula. The sequence goes on along the minus strand of OW388169.1, from coordinate 5,536,429 downwards.
ATCTTCTACTCTTCTGTTTTTAGATAAGCGAGAGGTTACAGAAGAGAAGTCAGTTTTACTACCTTCTGAGATCAGAGCTCTAGAGGATTTAAGAAGATGTAAATGTGATTGGACAGATTCTTCTACTTCTGGAGATGAAGGTACCAATGTATTTAATTATATTGGCGTCGAACCGCCGGGATGATTTTGCTTTGAGAATTAGAAGGTGGAAGCGCAGAGAATATATGCCTGGCTCACCGGGAAAGGGTAGATAGGTAGATAATGTGAAGAACTCACGTATTTGCTCGGCTTCGAAGGCACGACCCGCCGATGTTGTATGTCTTCGGTGCACCGTCCACGTGCTTGATTTCTTGTTTGTTAAATAGCACTAATTCACATGAATGGTGAAACACTTGAGGGTCGACCCGTCCACACACAGTTAATATATAGAAAACCTAGTACTTTACATTAGTTTTAGTTTAAAAATCAGGGAACGCCACGCGAGCGTTGTTATCACGGCTGAGGTTTATTAAGAAGTCCTCTTCAACGCCATTGGTCGATTTTTCTATGATCGACGCTTGAAACCTTCTCTGATTGGCCGTTGCTTGGCGCCATGAGTTCAATGAAGGAATTTTAAGGAAAGGGAGGGAAAATAAGGAAGGCAAGCCAGAACATTTATATTGCTAGCTGCCCCAGCGAACTTCGTACCGTGTACTAATGTAATACGTATGTATTTTTAATGCCAAAATTCGCCAAAATACGCTGGCCAAGCGCGGGTTGGTAGATGTCACATATCCTCGAATGATTAATTCTTAGACATACCGGTTTCCTGATGTTTTCCTTCAACGATGTCTCATTTTAGTATAATTCTTGTTTCAGAATTAGAACACACAGAGGGAACGGATTCAGAGTTGACAGATTATACATTTACTTCTGGAAAAGCTACCACCATTGATGAAGAGATAAAGGAACAGGAGTAGGTGATGAATGTAGTACTTGGACTTGGACGCATCAGAGTCAAGGACCACTTTGAAATAAAACTACTTTTTAACGGATTTTATCGCGGTTTATATTAGATTTTAGATCCCGACGTTTCAAAGTCTTTTCAGACTTTATGTTCACGGGCGGACTGAGGTATTTGACGTCCAAAAATATTAATCACAATTATTATTATTATTTGTTATTGTTTATATAATCGTATAATGCACGTAAAAATGGCGGTCGTGAGCCAACAGTGGCGAGACTGTGGCTCGTTTGCAAAAATCCTTAACACATTCAGTACCATGACACGCCTGGCGTGTTCTCGCAAATCCTCATCGTACATCATCACGTCGGTCACAAACACGCCAGGCGTGTTTTCGGTTTTACATTTATATGTCAAAGTTTGGCTATATTTTATTTCGAAACGCTCATAGCATGTTAGTGTTGTATATTATAGCCCAGTAATAAAGGTGGCATTAAATGTTTGACGGGCCGGTGGCGTGGTCGGTAAGATACTTGCTTTTCACGCCGCAGGTCGTGGGTTCGATTCTCACCCGAGACAAACATTAGTGATGAACATTTGTGTTTGTGTCGAGTCTGGGTGTAAATATCTATTATGAGTATTTATTTACAAAAGAAAAGTATTATATGTATAGTATATGTACGAGCCATTTTATGCTCATACAGCATTTAATCTTTCACGAATTATTTGCAACCTAATTAACTACTTTTAGTCGTCACTTAACCTCCGACAAGTGCTAATGTGTCAAAATTTATTTACCAACTAAAGTACGACTCAGACACTTTACTTAGCCTTCGGATAACAAATAAACTTTATTCTTCTATTACTTTGTGGTTTGGTGTTTACAATAACTACCGGGATTCCGTCAACGACGAGAAAACCCCAACATCGTTTGGTCCTTCGAGTGCTTTATAATTAATCGGTGGTGCAGTGTGTGGATATTCCCAGTTACGTTAGCAAATCGGTGCTGTTGGCCTCCCACAAGCGGGTCTCACCAGCAGTATTGAGACGTTGCACATAACGTAAAGGAGGGAGGTGCACTCTGTGCTGTCCGACGAAACCAACCAGCGGAGAAACGTCTACTGACACTCCAGAACAGCCTAGTGGAGAGGAAATCTACTACTAGGTGCGGGTGAGCTACTACGTTCATCGCGCTAGCAACAAAAACAGCCTAGTGGAGAGGAAATCTACTACTAGGTGCGGGTGAGCTACTACGTTCATCGCGCTGGCAACAAAAACAGCCTAGTGGAGAGGAAATCTACTACTAGGTGCGGGTGAGCTACTACGTTCATCGCGCTAGCAACAAAAACAGCCTAGTGGAGAGGAAATCTACTACTAGGTGCGGGTGAGCTACTACGTTCATCACGCTAGCAACAAAAACAGCCTAGTGGAGAGGAAATCTACTACTAGGTGCGGGTGAGCTACTACGTTCATTGCGCTAACAACAAAAACAGCCTAGTGGAGAAAAAATCTACCACTAGGTGCAAGAGGGCCACTGCGTCCATTGCAACTTACATTACTGCGAAGCGGAGATAACAAGATCTACGGTTATCGCCTTTTTACTAACTTTACACCATTTGAAACCCACAAGTAAAAAATATTTAACTAAACAACAATGTCCAAAGAAGACTATTACCAGTTTGCTGAGCTCATTAGCAGACAACAAAGCAGCTATGAGAAAATTAAATCTCTACAAACCAACTACAAAAAGGATTCTATGAGTCGAAAGTCCATAGACTACCTTAATAAGCGCATAGAAGCTTTACAATCGCTCTGGGATGAATTCCGTGCAAATCATGAAATTATTAAGAGTTATGAGTCCAGTAAACGAGAGCATGACTACATACAGAGTTTAAAGCAGTCTAGAGAACTTCCAGACTTAGAAAAGTTCATGGAATTCCTAGAATCAAGGTTCATGTCACTGGAATCATCTCGAACTAAAAAGGGCGGAGCAAAACAAATTCAAGCTAACACGCAAGATAAAATTTATAACAATTACAAGTCAACGAACTTTAGGAACTCAAGAAAGTGGACAAATATCAACCAGTTGGTAACACAAAAATGTCCACTCTGCAAAAACGAACATGCGCTCTGGCAGTGTTCTACATTTTTTGACATGGATGTCACAACGCGCTACCTAACAACAAGCAAACTGAATTTATGCAAAAATTGCTTGTTCAGTCACGGAGGAAATTCTTGTATCTCGAAGAATCGATGCCGTACGTGTAACCTAAAACATCATACTCTTCTGCATGACGACAACTTTAAGGGGCAACGTAGTATATCAGCAACAACACCCCAGCGCTCTTCAAACCACATTAACGGGGAACAGGAAATACTCTTAACTACCCTTCAACTTAGGGTCAAAAACAAAGAAGGTGATTACGTCACACTTCGAGCATTACTGGATCAGGGGTCACAAGTTACTTTGATCAGAGAAAATGCTGCACAACGATTAAACTTGCCTAGATGCAAAACGACCGCTGCTATCCTGGGAGTCGGTGCTATCCTGGGAGTCGGTGCTATAATGGGGTCCAGTAAAGGAATGGTTGAGCTAGAATGTAAATCTATTCACTCAGATTACACATTTCGGACCGAGGCGCTGGTACTGAAAATGGTAGTCCTAGCTTGGTTACAGGGAAATCAAACGAAGTTCGAAAGATACATTACAAACAGAACAGCGCAGATATTACATGTAGTACCAGCGACAAATTGGGGTTACGTGAAGAGCAACGAAAACCCAGCCGATTGTGCGACAAGAGGTCTCTCGGCATCTAAGCTTGTTGACTTTAGCCTGTGGTGGGAAGGACCTAAATGGCTTAAGGAACACGATAACCAGAGCTTTATCCCAAATGTGGCGTACACAACAATTGAAGGCCTCCTGACAAACTGTAATACAATAATCAATACGGAACCTGTAACAATTAAAAACGAATTAATTAATTCATTACTTGAGCGCTACAGCTGTTTAGATCGGATTACAAGAATACTCGCTTGGGTAATACGATTCGTACAAATGATAATAAACAAAAGTGAGTCAAGTCAGTGCAATGAACTTAGCTTAAAGAAAATTAATGACTCTGAAAATACCGAAAAGATAGTGGATACCAAGCCTAAGCAAAAATATAAAATGACTACTAGAATCAAGAAACATGTCAACAGCTTGCTTATGTTTCTTCTAGTCGCTTTTACAACTATATCAAGTGTACAAACAACACCGGTACAACCGCAGTACAAACTGACGCAACTCCCAGACAATCAGCCGGTATATTTTGACACCGTGGGAAATATTCAGCTTATACACGATGAATGGAAGTTACTCGTGTATTACAACTTAACGACGTTTTGGCAAAACTCTCAGAAAGTAGAAGAGTTTGTCAACCATGTGTCTCAAATATGCGACACTATGCCCAACGAACCCTGCCATTCCACGATAAAACAATTAAATTACGAACTGAAGCAGTTAAGTGATTATAACGCGCTATTACTATCTCAACATCAACAACGCAGGCGTCGAGGCTACTTTAACGGAGTAGGAAACCTCGCAAGAACCTTGTTTGGAGTACTCGATAGCGATTTCGCAGAAAAATACGCTCAAGCCATCCAAAATAGCAAAACAAACGAACAATATTTACTACAGCTGATAAGAAACCAGACACTCATTATCGAAGCAGAAAATAATATTATAAAGAAAAACGAAGACTTTGTAAAATCGGAACTACAAACGATTCAGCAACATATAAATCAAACGGAAATTGACACTGAAGTTTTGCAAAATAGATTTCAAATTATGAAAACTATGAATGACGTAAATTCTGAAGCCTTGACAGCAAGTTTACTCATCTCAGTTCTTAGACGAAACCAACAGATGCTCTTAGATGCAGTAACTGACATCTACAGAGGACATCTCGATAGAAACCTATTCACACCTGCACAATTGAGCGAACAACTTAACTACATTGCTGGCATTGTATCGTCAAGATTAACTCTGCCTATTCAAAACGTCGACGAAGCAAATGTCCAGAATATCTATAAACTTATTTACGTCAAGACACACCTTAACAAACTATATCTACTGTTTGAATTACATATACCGCTTCTGAGCGATGATATGTACACAATATACCGCAGTATACCTATACCCAGATTACATATGGGTAAACAATGTCAGTTGGTAGCTACAACAGCAAAGTATATCGGTGTAAACTACGTAAAAAATACCTATATACAAATGGAAGAAGCTGATCTCCAATCATGCACTTCTATGACAGCAGACAGCTACATTTGCCACGCGTACACGCCTATAAACAATTTACATGGAGCCACAGCATCCTGCGAAGCAAAATTGCTGAGCCAAGAAATTAACAATATAACATGCGATTGGATACAACAACGATGCTCCGACCAATGGATTAAATTACAAAAGGCAAACACATGGTTTTATAACTGCATTAACGAATGTGCTACACGAATAATATGCGAGAATCGTATTACGACAGCCATGATGGCAAAGGCGGGTCTTATTGCTATAGGTCAAGATTGTGTAATACAACACAAAGATGCGACAGTACACTCGCACAACGTTTTCAGCAGCAAAACCAACATCGAAATGGATTTGGTAGTACCAACCATTGACTCACCTAATGACTTGTGGGCCACATACAAACACTCAAAATTTGAACTGCCAACCTTTAACCTATCAGCTGAACACGAGTCATTGAGTAGCATGATAGCCTCACAAAAAGCAAAGGAAAATCTTCCTTCCGGGCTAAGTGTGCACGACATTGGAAACTATGCCATGAGCAGCTTCCTGGTTGGAGGAACTCTCGTCGCCCTCACAGTATGGGCGCTACGAAGATATTGCGCGCGTAACAAGAGCGCGACGCATCCTGCAAAGAAGGAGACTCAAGAGAGTCGACAAGAAGGAGAGGAGATACAACTTGAAGAGATCGACCGTTACGCTAGGATCGGAACTTCAAAGACCAATCTTCAGCCGCGTTCACCTTCAAGATTCAGAATATGAACTTTATATTTTAAACTTTGTATTATGCTTTCTAATTATCCAATTGCTTTATACTTTTTATAATATTTTTACATTTGTAATATTGTTAATATAACTTGTAACAAAATCGGTGATCTGAGACGTACCTATACTTTTCCCTCGGGAGTATGTACGAGCCATTTTATGCTCATACAGCATTTAATCTTTCACGAATTATTTGCAACCTAATTAACTACTTTTAGTCGTCACTTAACCTCCGACAAGTGCTAATGTGTCAAAATTTATTTACCAACTAAAGTACGACTCAGACACTTTACTTAGCCTTCGGATAACAAATAAACTTTATTCTTCTATTACTTTGTGGTTTGGTGTTTACAATAACTACCGGGATTCCGTCAACGACGAGAAAACCCCAACAGTATATATACCAGTTATCTGGTTTCCATAACACAAGCTCTGCTTAGCTTGGAACCAGATGACCGTGTGTGTTAATGTTCCAGAATATTCCAGAATGTGTTAAAACTTGTTATTTGCACGTTAATCTGTATGTATCTTTGTTTTAATCATGGCTACAATATAATTTATATTTAATAATAATTATTAATTGACAATCATAATATTATTCTTGAAATAAACATATTTAATCTGATACTTAACTTGGTTTTCTTTAACTCTAAAACTTTATTTTTCTTGATGATGATGATGATGATGATGATAATGATGATTTTTTTTAAACTATTTAACATTTCTTTTCACAGTACGTGTAAAAAATGTCATAAATAATGTAATTGATCTGATAATATTGATAATATGTGACAAATGTTTTTTTTTATTCTGCAATAGGCTTGCCTGATGTTAAGTAATGATGTAGTCTACGATGGAATACGTTCTTCCAGTACCACTTAACTCATGATTACAAATTACTGTCGGTGAGGAGATAGCAGTGGAATGAGGCTCCATATGGTCAGAAATCATGAAGGAGGTACAATTTCGATCCTCACAGATACCAGGACATCTCCCTGGAACATGGCAAGACCGCTTGGCGGTGCAGCTTTGTCTGCTGTTTACCAATAACTATGACAATGAAGATACAGCGCAGTTACAGTTAGTCAAGGCAGTACAACCAAACCAAATCTATTAACATGAATAAGTCAGTATTTACTGGGTAAGCGCGTTCCATTGTACTGCATCATTGCTAAACAACTGTCGGAAAGGAAGTTGTGGTCAAGCGAAAATATTATAGGATAAAAAGCTACCTTAGGGAGAATGGTAATAAAAATATATTATTTATTAAATATTTTATTGATAAACATCAATATTATGTGCTCTTAGCATTATTATAAAATTACTCAATAGTTAGGTATTTATGCAGGTATTATTTTTCCTATTACGAAATTATTAAAACAACATTAGGGATCCATAAGCGAGCTATCGACGATACCTCCTTTCTCATGACCTTATATATTTGGTACTAACCAACTTATCGGACACCGTATAGCTGGACCCCTGCTCGCCTGACTCAAGTCGTAACACTACATACCAGCCGACAAGTTTTTGATTGGTCTGTTTAAAGACCAGTAGGCTAATTCACGTAATTTCTATACGCGCCGATCAAGTTGCGGTGCAGTTTCAATTACGTTCACGTCTTAGTGAAAATGGTATCGCGTGACGCGAACTTGGCGCGAGCGTATCTGACAGCGGTTGTCAAAATTACGAGAATATGAAAAGGGCTATTTTGATCGAAACTTAACTGCAACTGCACTGCAACTGAACTTAGTGAATTGACCTACAGAACTTGCTCGAGTTGCGTGAATCAAAATTCGCTATTTTCCCCGATATTAGAAATTGTATTCGTAATACAATTTCTCACAATATTGTTGTAAGTAAGATCTATTGTCTTCCGTTCGACTAAAACGATTTTAAAGACGTTATCACGTCAAAAAACCTGTGTTTTAGAACTGTGTTATATTATTACGTTATATTTCACCACTGATTGCATGTCGTGGAACTCTTTAATAGGCCAAGTCTAATACAATGTTATAATAGATTGCATGTATATTGTCACAAAGCTGTAGAGTTTCCTTAAATAAATAGAGTAAAATAAAATATTCGAACCAAACAGTGTCAGTAGTACTAGTAGTACCTAGTAGTCTAGTCGACGGACCGCCGTAGACCATTTGAAAAGGTTAAAAATCAAATCAATCATTCATTGCGTTCCAGCAGTGCCGGCGTTAGGGGGGGGGCGATAGGGTGACGGCCCGGGGCGCCGAATTTGGGGGGCGCTGAGGTCTGGGGCATCTAACATTCGATACATCGTATCTAGTCTAAATAATAATAATTATACATCACTCTATTCGTTCCGTTTATCCGCCTCCCAAATCTGAACATAAACTATGTTCACATTGGGTCAGCAAAAAATTAATACTCGATAATGATTTCCTTAAGTGGGCGCCTAAATATTACTGCCCGGGGTGTCAGTGGCCCTAACGCCGCTGCTGCGTTCCAGGGCCACCATTCTCGCGTTTTAGACATTTAACTCATTTTTTTTTTGCTTTTGTAGCTAGTTGTTGCCACAATTCTGCCAGTGCGAAATTACAGTTAAGAGTAGAGATGTGGAAGATGATGTGCGTGTATTCACTATAATTTTCTCATAAATAGAGACGATAAAACTAAATTGGCATAACAATATCGCACAAAGATAATGAACACATTGTAAAAATAAATAGGTATACTAGACTAAACAAATACAGTTTTAGTTGACAACAAATTCAAAAGATACCAATATGTCGGAGAAGTCACTACGGTAGCAGACTTGCCAGCGAGGCGGCAGCGCGTCGTGTCGTCACGCTTCGACAGAGTCTAGCCTGTGGTCCGCACGGGCATACAGTGGGGACTGTCGCTACACGAACTGTCCCCAATTCTCTACAGACATCCGTGCGACCAACATCAGTCTAGGAACTGTCTTACCACTCGTAGTATATTTTTACATTTCGTAACAATTAATAGTGTGATTAAGTTAACTTTGTTTGCTGCTCGTAACCACACCCACTCAATAAGTTATCTGGCTAGGACTATCCCTCTGATCGCCCCCCTGTACCAATAAATATAATAATTTAAAACAATAAATATTCTCTTCAGTGCATTATAGTCTGTGACAGTCGCATGCTATCGCACGGGTTGCAGATTATTAATTAAATTCAATAGTTTTTGTGAGCTTACTTATCGTTATTTCTTAAAAAATAATGGATACGTAAGTTTTTACCGTGTATAGCAACGGTTACCCTCGCTTCACTTTCACTTCACTTCCCGCCACATATTTATGTATCATGTACAATTTGTACTAATCTAATGCACACGCGTGTAATCTGTGTGTGCGTAAATAATGGCGGTCCCGAGCCATTAATGGCTCGCGACAATAATAGCAAATATTTGTAATAAACTTATCTATTTCTCAGTAGCCACGTCATTTACAGGAAAAGATTACCTTTTTAATAAGAAGCGACTGCAGAGAGATTAACTTATGACTACGACGTGGAACGAAATAGCATCCAAAATGAAGTAGGGGCTCTTTAATTGATGATATGATTTCACCTTTGCTTTCATAATAAGTATAACACGTTTATTTAACAGTGCACAACAATATTGCAAGCACTGTCTGAATATTTCTACTCATCCTGAATGACAGACATAGAGTTTGCAACGTGATTTACAGAGAAGCCTTGAATATATTTAAAATATTACGAGGGAGGTCACTTAAAGTGGAGATGTTGGAGAGAATATTCCTGTGTGTGCCCGACAGATACGTGAGGCCCTTGCTCTCATACCCGACGAACTAGACATATTGATTTTACTGTCACTCATTTCAACCCATTATTAGTATCAAACAGTTGGTCACGGGTCTTCTCTAAACTATTTTACCAGTTGAGAGTTTAGGCCTTGATCCACACAAGCTGGCCAAGTGCGGGCTGATGAATGTCACATGTCCTCGAATAATTAATTCTTAAACATGCCGGTTATCTCACGATTTTACTGTATTGAGTGAATTCTCTAGAATAGTACTGCACAGTTTATTTTTACATATTTGCAACAATATTGCATTGGGTGATCCTGTTGTACTATATACTATAGAATAAACTTTATTTTTTTGTGTAGATAAATAAATAAATGTATTCTTGGACATGTTGTTTCGCCATTAGGTTTAGGGTTAGCTTTACTTGTTAATTACGAACATTTGAAAGGATATTTGACCCACAACCACTATTAGATTGAAGACATTGCTTACTCGTATATTTTACATTACAATGCATGATTCGCTAAGTGAAAGCGTGTTTTTTTTTATTATTCTTAAAAACAATATATATTATTGTTAGCTTCTTAATAAAATGTGTGCGTAAATGAACGCAAGTGAAATAATACGGGGTTTTAAATTATTCGAGCTGTTGCAAGCATCAGCATCGTTGCAGCTTTGAAGACAGCCGTGGACGTACCTGAAAATAATACCTAGCTTTTAAAAAAATATAAACTTAATTCAATGTTTTAATAATAACTCAAAAAATACTAGTTGGGGACTGAATCAATCGTACGTGGAAGTGCACCTTTTATCTGAATACGTGGTACAACACGCGGTCCCCGGGTGGTGCAAATCAGGTGACAATCAACTGGTAATTAACTGGTGGTAGGCTTCGGCCGCGGTTAGTGACCACCCATCAGACGAAACCGCACCGCCAAGCAACCTTGCCGAGTTCCAGTGCGATGTCTGGTGACACTATTTAAGACGGTGGGTCGAAATTGTTGCTCCTGCGAAATTGTCGTATGGTTTTAACCATATGGAGCCTCATTTCAGTGCCACCTTCTCACCGAAAGTCATTCGTATCCACTAGTTAATCAGTACATTGGGCTGGCGCGTCTCATCATAGACTACATCATTGCTTAATATCAGGTAAGTTGTAGTCAAGCGCTAGCCTATCAAGAATAAAAAAGTCAGACCTTCTGGTAAGATATTTCATGGGAAGCGACAGTTTTCAATTAAAAATCGGGTCACATTGAAATAATTCAGGAATAAATACATTCAAATTCCTCGACATTATATGAAGATGTTTAAAAACAGTTCAATAATACACCTCAAAATGGCGTTATTGCATGGCGGTCGCGAGCCAAAAAATATTCAAAATCGGTTCACATTAAAAATCGAGAACCTTGTCCATTATTAAAGACGGTTAAAAACACTTATGGTCTTATTCATAAAAATCTTATAAGACTCTTTAGTTAAAATGGACTTTGTCTCTTTTTACTAGCATAAATGTCAAGATGACAGACAAAGACAAACAAATTATAAACCTATTGTAGCTATAATGAGCATATAAAACGTTTATGAATGCGGTGGTAAGTTAACTAATGTTGCTTAAGTGTTTAACGCCATCTTGTGGTGCATAAGTTATGCGCAACAAGATGGCGGTCGTGAGCCATAAGTGGCTCGTTCATAATCATATAATTAGATACCTATCGTCGTAATAAAATCGCCCACAATGCGACATTCTAATTATCTCTGTGTCAGTGGTCGCAGTCCCAGAGTCGAGTCCACAACCACGGACTGTTATTGATTCTCCTGTGTCATCTAGAAACAGAAAAATAGTAATATTGTTAATAGTAATAGAATAATATTTGTCATACACACAGCGCCATCTAGTCCGAAATCAAGCAATTATATTTGTTGTGTTATGGGTACTATAGATAGACCTTTTTAACTCGCGTATCGCCTATCGCCAAGATTCTGACTCCTCAAGCTGCACAGACAGTGATGATGATTCAAGCGATATGGATATTAGTGACGAATAGTCTTACATAACTTTTATCTGTGGTCAAATAGTTCTATAAGAGATTTAACTAATTAATGTTATGATGTTTTATGACTTTGTACCTCAGGTGGGCGATACGCGATTTAAACGGTCTATCTATAGGAATATAAATACATAGTTTTTGTAAATACATACATACATAAATGCGTAAGGATTGAAAGAACCTCTTTTATATTACTATATCTTTTTAAATTTGTTTTTCAAATTTTGAAAACGTTTCTACAATTACTGTTTTAAAACTTTTACTAAATCTAGATAATCATTCGTTTTTCGATTCAAATTTGAATCTTCAGTCGCAGACGATTACGCTAGGTATCCTTTAAGCTACTGTGGCATCAATAGCGTCTCAATCTTATATCTTTAAAAGAGCAATTCCTGCAATAATATATTATAATTGGAATCTCGGAATCGGCTCCAACGATTTTCATAACATTTAGTATATAGGGGGTTTCGGGGGCGATAAATCGATCTAGCTAGGAATCATTTTTAGAAAATGTCATTTAAAAACAAAATACCGAGCAAAGGTCATCCAGATATTAATAGATACCTAGATCGTATCAAAAATATTCAGAAGCTTTTTATAAAATTTCTATGCTATTGACCACATATTCCCTATCAGTCTCATAACTAAATTAATACTTGTAGAAAGTTCCATATTATGCCGCTTACAAATCGTAGACGCATAGCGGATTGTACATTTACTATATAAAAATAAGTCGGGTTTTCCTTCCTGACGCTATAACTCCAGAACGCACGAACCGATTTCCACGGTTTTGCATTCGTTGGAACAAAACAAACAAAATTCAGGAAAAATTTCAACAGAAAAGCGGGAAAATGTTACATAAAACGAAGCCATCTGGTGGCGAAACGGAGTTCGCCGGGTTTGCTAGTTACTACTAAAAATAATCAATAATGAAATCGACTGCCCTGACCTACTGCAGGAATTAAACTTTAACGTTCCCTCTAGATCCTTACGCTATAATGCACCCTTGTTGGCACCTTCTTCATCTACTAACTACAGGCAGAACTCATACCTTTTGCGGGCGAGCAAGAATTTTATTAACATTTGTAAAGAGCTTCTATTTGATCCTTAAACTATTAAAAGCAGTACAGCAAGGAACAGGCTTATCCTTTATTTTTATAAATAATTTGTTTTTAGTTATTTTAGACTCTAACAGGGTTTTCGTATTTACTTGCTAGTGTACAGAAAAAATTATATTGCTACATAAGTTCTACTATTCGTGAAAACCTTTTATTGGCTTACTGTTGTTTTTTAGCTACTTTTTCAGTTTGTTATAAAGCTGTTGGTATTCCTTATCAAATAAATAAATAATAAGTAATATATATAAAAATGAAACCCGTTATCCGTTGTCACGACATCACACGTGAACGGCTGGACCGATTTCGCTAATTCTTTTTTTAAATATTCCTTTAAGTACGAGGATGGTTCTTACGCAGAGAAAAATTAAAAAAAAGAAAATTTAGAAAGCGAAGAAGTGCCGAAAACCGGGTTAGATACCTATTATTTATTATTGGTTATATTCGGTAGGTCAGAGACCCGGTAGATGGCACTGCATTACCGGGCAGAACGACGTCTGCCGGGTCCGCTAGTAAGTAATAATAACCCCGCTTTGCCTGGAGGGAAGTGGACAATCTAATTTTCTAACCCTCCTATTATCTTTTGAGGAATCCAAGACAGTTTGGGTGTCCCGGGATTTAGTTGGGTTAAACCCTGAGTAACCGTTGGGGTAAACGAGTTCTTGAGAGAGACCACGGATTGGCAAACGTAGCGTAGGACGTCCTCAGACTAGGTGGAGTGACGATCTCTGCAAGGTGGCTGGTAAGAGCTGGATGAGAGTGGCCGCGGATCGTGCTCAGTGGCGTGCTTTGGGAGAGACTAAGAAATGGTTTCTCAAAACTCAACCCCTGAGAGGGTGTAAAGGGAACCTGCGGGTCGAAGCTAGTTAGAAAATAAAATTTCTTACCAAAAATACCAGCGATCTTGATACAAGATGTAGCAGGGAAGAGCCCATCCCTCCCCTTCCTCCCCCCCATGCAAGGAGACTCCAGCATATCTAGTGAATGGTTGTTGTGAAACGGATCATCGCATGGGGGAAATTGACCATTCATTGATACACATTTAAAACAATCTATGGTGTAAACTGAAATAAGAAAAAAGTTGGTTTGTAAGTAAATCATAATAATAATAATATAGTGGGAAATTAACACACACGGTCATCTGATCCCAAACTAAGCAGAGCTTGTACTATGGAAACCAGATAACTGGTAATATACTACATATAATACTTTTCTTTTGTAAATATATACTTAAATATAGATAATTACACCCAGACACAAGACAAACAGACATATTTAAACAAATGTTTGCCTCGGGTGGGAATCGAACCCACGACCTGCGGCGTGAAAAGCAAGTATATTACCGACCACGCCACCAGCGTCACATAATAATGAGCAGAGATGCTCGGAGGAGAAAGTGTCCCGTAAGTGGCTAGTGGGCTGAAGGCTGACCCTTAGGGAGCCAATGATCGGGTAGAATGCCGTGGGACACCGCTCCACTCTTCTAGCCCCTCAGAATATGTTGCCCCTTGTCGCTTCTTTTAGCGGCCATACGGGAGTGCATTTATGGAGTGGTCAAGTCAGCCCCTACCATTTTATCCGTGTTTATTTGCATTGTTCAGGCAGGGGCCATAGTCCATCCATAGTCCTAGTTACCTAATCGATTAGGACACTACCATAACTCAGATGTTAGTTCCTATATTCTGTAATAGTCCTGCTCTAACCGGGGATTGTCCTTGTGTGTACTTATATGGTGCAAACAGGGATAATCGTCGGTTGGTGCCACATTACATTTAGAGCAAAATTGTCTAACGGGTCTCTACGCGTTGGCTTCGTCCCCACGCACGCCTTCCAAAAGTCAAGAGCTCCCTAACTCCGAGATATAGGTACCAAAGGCATAAAAACTATAATAATAACAATTATCGTGGGACATTCTAATCCCAAATTAAGGATCCTTTGCCCGAGATACAAACCAGCCTTCTGATCACGTGTGTTGTCGACTGTAGACCGACCGTTTAACTCGCGTATCGCCTATCGCCAAGATTCTGACTCCTCAAGCTGCACTGACAGTGATGATGATTCAAGCGATATGGATATCAGTGACGAATAGTCTTACATTACTTTTATCTGTGGTTAAATAGTTCTTTAAGAGATTTAATTAATGTTTTATGACTTTGTACCTCAGATGGCGATACGCGAGTTAACGCGAGTTAAAGCGTTTCGACAACTCCTTGAAAAATTAATTAATTATTATTTTAACAACAATGGCCCTATCTAAACGTGTCAATTTTACCCCTAGTTTCCAAGAAAATATGTTGCAAGACTTGCAAGCTCTTTCTATCTCTATCACTCTAAGATGAGTAGAAAGAGATAAGACTGTGCTTGTATATTATTTTGTTGTGCAGTGAAAACGCACATTATTATCACTTACCGGTTGAAACACACACAATTAGTATGATAAATGCTACGAAAATGCTGTTTCTTCGACAACCCGACGACTCCATTTTTATCTGTAACAAAAAAATGAGTAGGTAAGCTAGTTGTTCACACAACCGGGGACCGGTCTCGCGACTTATATTCAAAGTAGAGGCCGATACCTCTGTGCCACAGCTGTTTTTGTTTGTAAACCACAGATAATAGGTATGAAGGCTTTTGAAGGTTTTTAGACTAAGAAATATCAAGATTAGCAGACAACTTTAGGTAGGCGTGAATAATCGGGTAAGAAGACGGTATTTCAATAAAATAACTACGGCAAATATCACTTCACCCCCATTTCTCGATAGCACAATCATGAATTCTACCAGTTAATTACAGATCGTTAAGATTACGTTGGATTAAATAGTAACGTTCACCGAGCACGTTATTGCATCTGCACTACCGGACGCCACAACGGTTCAACACCGTGTCCGCCATTCTAATATGACCGCTTCACCCGTGCTCGGTGTTCATTCGTTCGTTCATAATGACATTTTCGAGTGACAGATGACTTCAAAGACGGACGCGATGACAGTACAAAATGACAGCTGATGCATTAGGAGGTAGATGTGCCAACAGGTATAATACTATTGTAAACAAAGTAATGTCTGAAACTAAATAGAAAGCAATCAAATTTTTGGGGCTAAGTCACCTTCGTCCGTGGGAATGTATCTTTTATCTGAATCCCCACACGTGGCCCCGGGTGGTGCAAACCAGGTGACAATAACTGGTGGTAGGTAGGCGTCAGCCGTGGTTAGTGACCACCCACAAAGCTAAGCCAATCGGACTTGCCGTGTTCCGGTGCGGTGTCTGGTCACACCATTAAGAGGGTGCGTCGGAATTGTTGCTCCTTTATGGTTTCTAATATGAAGCCTCATTCCACTACCACCTTCTCACCGAAAATCATTCGTAATCACGAGTGAATCGGTATATGGAGTAGGCGCGTTCCATCGTAGAATATATCATTGTTTAACATCAGGCAAGTTGTAGTCAAACGCAAGCTTGTTTTAGAATAAAAAAAACATTTATAGACATGTTACAAGACATCCACCAACCCGCTCTAGGCCAGCGTACCTCTCTCAACTCTTAAGATATTTGAGAGAAGACCAGTGACCAGCAGGGGAACACTAAAACGCTGTTAAGTTTATGAGAATAAACTTTCGCATTTATAAATATTACTAGCGGACCCGGCAGACGTCGTTCTGCCCGGTAAAGCAGTGCCTACCGGGTCTCAGACCTACCGAATATAACCAATAATAAATAATAGGTATCTAACCCGGTTTTCGGCACTTCTTCGCTTTCTAAATTTTCTTTTTTTTTAATTTTTCTCTGCGTAAGAACCATCCTAGTACTTAAAGGAATATTTTAAAAAAATAATTAGCGAAATCGGTCCAGCCGTTCACGCGTGATGTCGTGACAACGGAAAACGGGTTTCATTTTTATTTATAAAGATAATAGAAGATTGTGATTTCGCAATTTTTCGACTCGCTGTTTGGGAGTGGAAAGCTTTTAAAGCAAAATAGTCTATTAATAATATCTGTTTACTTTTCGCTGTGTTTATGCTATGGCAGCGAAAAAATCCGCTATAAATCAAACTAGGAAGCCGTGTATCCATAGGAGAGAATTTCAAAGGCAATGATTTTGGCTGTCGCTTCTCAATATATTTATAAAAAACTAGCGGCCCGCCCCAGCATCGCCCGGGTAGCTTCAGCCCACTAACAATTTACAAAAAATGTAATTTATAAAGAACCGCTCAACCGATTTTGTACAAACTTCACATAAACCATCTACTAAATAGTCCGAACAATGCCTAAACATTTGGTTTGAATAGGTAAGCCGGTTTTTGAGTTATAATTACAACGAAAAGTGGCATTTCAAAATAGATTATAATCTACAATAAATTTAAAAATAAAAAAAATAAATTATAATATATTTTTTTAAATAGATTCAAAATTGTCGCGTATTTTTTTTATATTTTAATATTTTTATGCACTAAGCTATAAAAATAATTAAACATTTAAAAAATTAAGCGATACGCCTATTTTAAATACTAGATACAAGAATGATCTTTGTAGCATATCCAACTCGTCTCCACAAAATCTGTCACTCTTTTAGGGGGCAGCGTGTATACGTTTCTACAGTAAAATTCCAAGTAATACGTCTACGAATGTAAGAAAGCGTATTATAATATTTCAGACTATCTAACGGATAAAAACGCTTGAAATTAACTCGCTCTAATACAACACACTTATCAAAATGTAATAGATAAAAGTACTTCATTTAAAAATAAAAAAGCCTACTAAGTTTTTTTGGCAGTGTTTCTCAGTAGTTGCCAGTCATTCACTGGGCGGTAGGGAAAGATATTGGACTATTTTTATGTAGACTCGCGTCTCCAAAAAAATAAAGCATGTTTTCATTTCATTTAATGTCAAATTAGTTTATTTTTGAATTTCACATTTTTATTTTGCTTTTTTTTTGTATTTTTTTTTATATTTAAGTAAATTTAAGAAAATACTTTTTACTAACGCGTGAAGTATAGATAATATCTATACAGGAAATCGTTTTTAACCAGTGTGCAATTTTTTTGGCACAAATTCATTTGTATCAGTTAAAACTTTCGTTAATTGTTAAGCATATTATTTTAAGCGTTTTTATTTGATATAAAATCAACAAATAACTATTTATTAGTATTCTATATTATAAAAATGCATCGCAAAATGTGTTGGTAAGCGCATAACTCGAGAACGGCTGAACTGATTTCGCTAATTCTTTTTTTAGAATATTCCTTGAAGTACGATGATGGTTTTTACGCAGAGAAAAATAAAAAAACTCCTCCGAAACAGCTTGACCGATTTTTACGAAATCTCATAGGTCGTATACTAGTTTCGGAGCCGGCAGGTGGCACTGCTTTACCGGGCAGGACGACGTCTGCGGGTTCCGTTTGTAAGTCTATGAAAGCGCGCAGCGTAAAATTAGCGGTCTGTGACCCTAGCGGGCACACAGCTGATACGGCAACGAGCGGTTACAATAAGAATTGTAAACATCTTTTGTTAGTGATTACTAAATTTTTAGTACTACGACATCAAAATCAAAAATACTTTTTTACTATTTTTTTTTAATAAAAATCTCAAAGTCTGCGCACTGGTTAACATTTTTTTCCTGTATAAGGTGACTGGTTCTTAGTGTCAAATTCTCTACCACCTGGTAGTGTTTATATTTCCAAACATATTTTCCAAAGAAACTTTTTTTAGGAACCTTTTTTTTATTTAAATTCCTTATTTTATATTGAGCCGCCCAGTAGATATGACGACAATGGAGTGTTGAGTAGTAACGTGGTGACGTGCCGCGCCGCCTTGGTAAAGATTGTAAAGTATTTATTGTATCTACTGCGCGGCTTAAAAAATGTCTCGGAAAAGACAACAGAGTGATCCTTGTTCCAAGGGAGTATTGCACCTTGATACCACGTCAATTTCTGGGTTGCCGTATGTCATCATAAAGAATTGCCGTATTTTAAAGAAAAGGTAAAAAACTGACAGTACCTACCTACTTAATTTTTTTTTAATGTTAATCTTTGAAATTGCTGCCGTAAGCCGTAAATTTATTATTTACACGGCTAAAAGCCGTATCATACGGTAATTGCCAATAAAAGGGGTTTTTTTTTAACGTTTTACGGTAAAGTACCATAAAAATTACTGATCAATGCGCTAAAATAGGTAAGTAAACTTACCTATTTTACTCGTAAAAGCACACAGTTGCCGTAAATCAATACAAAACCAACCTTCTAAAATTAGATTTCTAACAACACATTATTAATACACATTGTTAATAACTATGTATTTTTAGTAACTAAATAATCTATAACTTATTATTGAGCACAATTTATTGCTAATAAATTGTTAAATTGTTTATTTTATTTTAATGGCGGCATTGAGTCGCGCGCAACAGCGGATGTAAATCTATTGACTGAAATTCTGAATTCAGGTCAGCAGTGTTGCTAGTTGATAAAAATATTTTCAGAAGCTTTTCTTTTCTTTCACTTTGAAAATATTTAGGTTTGGTAATATTGGGGGCAAGTTTGTTTAGTTGTCAATATTTATGTTTGTCTTGAAATGTATTTACAAAAGAAAAGTATTTTTAACTAAGTACTTTTTTGTACAAAATGGTTTCTATTAACACAGGTTCTGTTTAGCTTAGATTGGAATTCAGCATTGTTTTCTTTTAAATTTTAATTTATTCAGATTCAACCCACGTAAAATTTTTGCGTATTTATAAAAGTTATGGGTATTTTTATTTTTTTTATTTTTTAGGGCTTAAAAATAATGTCATTTAAATATTCGAACTAACTTCAAGTGTGTGTCCTAGAATATAAAATTTTAGTCGCCTACCTATGTACTTACATTAATTTCAGCATACTTAGATGCCAGTATATCCCTTCGTTATCAGCGTATCTAAATGCGACAGTGTCTTGATTCCTGATGGGCAACAGCATTACCACCAGTAAGAGGAGCTACGTTTTGCGATCTCCAACCCGCCTAGTCGAGCGTGGCGATTACGGGTGTGGCGTCACATACCTAACCCCATTTAAGGGACATGACGTCATAGCAATCCTAGATCGCACAAGCAAAGTTTCACCATCGATTAGCTTGTACAACTTCCCGACAAGAACAGTTGGATCAAGATAGGCCCCCAGACGATTACGGCACGACAGGACCGAACCGCGCGATGGCGAAATGCCCCCCGATTCCCTAAAACTAGAGTCCGGCAACGTCCTGACCTGAGCCGAGGTTCGTCCCCACATGGGGAGCCCCCCGACAAGAACAGTTGGATCCCCCGATCCCCTAAAAAACTAGAGTGTCCGGCAACGTCGAGCCGAGGTTCATCCCCACATGGGGAGCCCTCATAGCAGTTGCCATAGTACTTGATCGGTTCGACCGTCCTCGGACGGCTCACCGAAAAAGTCCGGTGAACCAATAAAGGCCCTTCCGCCCAATTGGGTTAGGTCAAAAAAAAATGGTTGGGAGAGAACAGCGGTCGCCGGGCATCACACCTCGCCCGGAAGATCTTCGCTTTACACTGGGTGGTCACTACCACCCGATCCTCCAGTCCTCGCAACGGGCGAACCCTCTTATACATAAACATGATAAGCAAGAACGGACCACAGCCTCCTATTCTCTGTCGCTCTGCAATTCCTCACGGCAGAAAGTCTAATCAATGCGTCCTGCCCGTTATTACATACGGAGCCAAAATGTGGTCACTCACAATAGGTCTGGTCCAAAATTTAAAGTCGCTTAGCGAGCAATGGAAAAGGCATGCTCAGAGTTTATCTGAACGATCGAATACGCAATGAAGTGATCCGACAGAGAACCAGAGTACCTAATCGACATAGATCACCGGATTAGTAAGCTGAAGTGGCAGAGGGCCGGTTATATCTGCTTCAGAACCGACAACCGGTGGGGTAAACGAGTTCATGAGTGGAGACCATGGATTGGAAAACGTAGCTAGGGTTGTCCTTAGGCCAGGTGGAGCGACGATCTCTGCAAGGTGGCTGGTAAGAGCTGGATGAGAGTAGCCGCGGATCGTGCTCAGTGGCGTGCTTTAGGCCTTAGTTCAATAGTGGAGTAAATAGGCTGGTGATGATGATGATACAGATGTACGACAACGTTTAGTAGGTGCGTGTATTTGGTTGGGAATTCATAAGAATTCCTAGTAAGCTTCAATAAATTCTCATCCATTAATAATAATAATAATATAGAGGGACATTAACACACACGGTCATCTGATCCCAAACTAAGCAGAGCTTGTACTATTGTAAATCAGATAACTGGTAATATACTACATATAATACTTTTCTTTTGTAAATATATACTTAAATATAGATAATTACACCCAGACACAAGACAAACAGCCATATTTAAACAAATGTTTGTCTCGGGTGGGAATCGAACCCACGACCTGCGGCGTGAAAAGCAAGTATCTTACCGACCACGCCACCGGCCCGTCATTGGGCATTTATTTAGGGATATGTTGGGCATTTATTAGGAATTTGCCCATCTCTAGTCGGATAGTCGATACTTCCGTGCTTTAACCAACTTGTATATCTTTGTCAGAAAACATACTTACTCCTGTAAGTAGCAACTCCTGTTTTTGACGTGACAACGTCTTATAAATTGGTTTGCCGGGTGACACTTCAAGAAACTGCGTTACGCTCCGCTCACGTTATGCGCTCACAATGAGAGCGAGTGAGAGGTACGCGTCCCTTCCACTCGGGCATGGTTAGCCCGCCTAAGAGCGAGAGAGACAGACATAAAAAGTGAAAGGCACGCGTCCCTTCCACTCGAGCACAGTTAGCCCGCCTAAGAGCGAGATTCTTTGTATAAATTAATGTTTTAAATATAATTCTTTGTATATATAAATGTTTTAAATTGTTACTATTATTTCATCCTTCTTCCTACTATACGAATGAATATTCACATTAAAATTATTTTACCACTCAAAGTCGTTGTCACGTAAAACTTTCGCCCGTATACCGACTTTACAGGCAACCAATTTTTTTAGGACTAAAAATTGCACCTTTCTAGGTAAATTTTATTAATTCGCAGTATAGCCCGATCCCCTAAAACTAGTGTCCGGCAATGTCCTGACTGTCCTGAGCCGAGGTTCGGTCCCCACTTGGGGAGCCCTCATAGCAGTTGTTATAGTAGGTACATAGAAAAACCGGCCGATAGGGTTAGTCATCCGCAAAAAAAAACAATTCGCATTATTTTGTCGTTTTATTTTATCTTATTGCCTCACCCCCGTTCTTTCTTCGGACAATAATAGAAGCAGTAGAATTCCCATGGGTACTTCGCTTAAAACGCTTTGCCTCTAATTACTGTGTGAACTGCCATGTGTACAGTGTGTGTATTTTTTGTACAATTGTATTTTTATGTTGTAAATAAATGTAAATACAAAAAAAAATGTACACATAGTTAAAAATATATATTTCTTGGATCATAGTCAAATTTATTTATTAACATTAAGTACATAAGTCTACAAATTGAAATCTACATACGTTAATTACAATTTTACAATCTTTACTTAGTTCTAAAATTCTATGTGGTTCATATAATTTAATAACACAGTTTTCACTTATATTTTGTTTAACATAGATCTTATTAATAACAATTATATAGTTCTCAAAATTAACATCAACTGTTTCCAATAAATAGCAGCCATATTTAAAATGTAATTTTTGAATAAGGAATACAATGTGCTCTTCTTTTGGAATAACAAAATTTGAATTTCCCGCTAAAAACTGTTCATGTTGCCATAGAGATATGTGAGCATTTTGCTTTTTTAATAATGCATTCAGTCTGTGTGATAAACCTCCTTTTTTGTATTTAACTTTTTTTGTAACACTTTTTTCTAAGCAACCGGTGCTTGTACTATCAGAGTTTGTACAGTTTTCTAGTTTTATTGTTTGAATACTATTATTTTGTGTTTTACAAGTTAGTATATCTACTTCTTCACATTTTGAACTACATTCTGGTGTAGGAGTGTCACTGATATGTTGTGAATTACTCTCTGAGCTAAACTTGTTATCGAAAAAGCTTTTAACTTTTTTCATGAGGTCAAATTTTGCTTGAGATGACGAATTTATGTTGGTTGTATCTGAAGACTTTGATTCCGATGATAAAATTACTACATTTTCTTTAGTTATGTGGTTTTTCTGGCTGTTATGATCTTTATTTGTCTTTTGTTTTGAAGTTGGTAATAATTTTTCTTCATAATCATAACATAGCTTTTTTCTTACATTTGGGGAATGTTTTGGAGTACTCTTGAGTATAATGATAGGGCTTTTTTGTTGATTGCTTCTTGTACAAGGTATAATAGGTGAGGTTGGTAAAGATTCCTTGGATACAGCCTTACTTGAAAGTAAAATTGGTGATGATGGAAAAATTTTTTTAGTCGTCAAAATAGGTGATTTCCTTCTATTTACGTAAGTTTTACTGTTTTTATGAGGATCTATGATAGTTATATTTAAGTTAGAGATATTTTTTTGTACTCTAACTTTTCGCTTTCTCTTATAATTACGTGATTTGTTCAAAGTACACAACTTGTCGGCAAAAGATGAGTTCTCGTAATCACTGGAAGAGCTTGACGACCAATTTATATCTTCCGAGGACTGCTGCGAACTAAGCAAGTTAAACTTATCGTGGAACACACTTTCTTTGCGTTTTTCCATAATAAATTAACTTAATTAACTGTATTGTATTCCAAAACATTGCGTACACATTTAACTGACGTTTAAATTTTTTTCAATTTATGTACAGTAGGAATAGGCTTTTGTCTTTTAGCTTATTTTGACAGAGGACTTTTCAGTGTTGCCAGCATTATAGAAAAACCGGTTATCGGTTTTCCTAAAAGCCCATGTTTCAAACAGACGTGAAATGAAATATTTTCATTCATTCATTCTCGCTTCCTTCCGCCATGTACATGTTATTTGACTAACTTCACTTCGGTGTGCTCTCAAAACAAATACGTGCGTCGTGAGATCCATTGTTTATTTATCGTTTATAAAAACAAAATAAACGTGACCTACTTTTTGTTATAATCCCATTGGATTCTATTTCGTGCACTACTAATACATTTAAAGTAAATTAAGTATTCACGATCTCGTTCGCCGCGATGGAAGTTGAACAATTCGCTTCCGATAACGAAAACGTGGCGGTGGACGAAATCGAAAAGCCGGTGGTTGATGAAGGCGCCGGAGATGCAGCGACGTCTCAATCGGAGCGTTTGCGTCGGAAGAACAAGAAGTTCTGGCGCTCGAACAGCAAGGAAGGACCTGTAAACGCGGCCGCAGCGACTACAACCCCTTTGCCGAAGTATCGCAGCTGGAAAAACAGTCGCAGACCACGTAATGGGCATGGTCGAGGTCTCCCTAAGAAAGGTGAGTTATTAACACAAACTAACCATATTTTAAGGCTAATTAACTAATAGTTATCTTAACCAGTTGCCTGGGATATTTCTAGAAGGCAAGCAGCGTGAATTGAGCCGCACATGGTTGTTTTACATAATCTTTGTTTACTACGCGCCGGGCGCAGCGTGGTACTATGTATGTAGGACGTTCGAACCATCGTTTTCAAGGTCAAATAAATGCAATGCTGCGCAGATTCGTATGTTAAAGTACTATCCGGTTTAACTTAATTGGCATTTGAAGTGTGAAAGCTCTGATTAATGCTGATATAGATATATTAATTTCATTAATGGGTAATGTTAATATGCAGCATAAAATTATTAACAAAAGTCTAAAAGTCCCCCCACAGTGTCTGTATGTTCGCGATTTTCTCAAAAACTACTAAACTCATATTCATGTGGCTATTAACTATTGATAGAGTGGGTCCTGAGGAATGTTTAAGTGTACTATGCGTTTCAAATAAGAATAGGACTGGACTCGCGGCTAACTTCATACCAAAAACCAAGCAAAAGTAGCGCCAGCACAAAATATCAAACCACAGATATATCATTATTATTTTATTATTATTATTTTTATATATTATTTTGAAATGTATGGAAAACTGATTTATGTAAAAACTTTACTTTGGTATGTAGTTATAATTTAGCAACCTATCTAAGTAAATTTACGTGCTATGATACCACAAACTTGTACACAAATTCTTTTAAATGCCAAAACACACATTTTAACTTAAAACACTGCTTTTTGTCATCGGAAGTTAATAAAATATGTTCGTACCTAAATATTCTACTCCCAAATGTCCAATTTTAGTGGGAAGGCAGTAAGATATACACATTTTTATTTTATTTTCATCTAGATGTAATTATTATATCAAAGAAACATTTTTGCCCACTGTACTGAAAAACTGTGAAGTTGTTGCGCATTACGGTCCAAGATGGCGGATTTCCAGTCCTATTCTTATTTGACACGCATAGTATAATATGTTAAGGTTTTCTGTAAATTAGTTGAAATATGATATAACAAAACAATGTATAGCGAAATTGTTTCTCTTTCAACTGTCTACAAAAAAGTCTGCGCAAAACCGATAGACATATGCAGACTTTTTAAGGGTAACTTCCTGACATTCTAAACTTTAGAAAAATTATCACATACATAGTGAGGTATTTTCAGAAACTATTTAGATGGGTACAGTACAAATATAATAATCACTACATAGTATAAAACAAAGTCGCTTTTTCTGTCTCTATGTATGCTTAGACCTCTAAAACTACGGAACGGATTTTGATGTGGTTTTTTTAATAGATAGAGTGATTCCAGAGGAAGGTTTGTAAGTATAACACATTGCACCCGTGCGAAGCTGGGGCGGGTCGCTAGTAATATAATACAATGGGATATTAACACACGACCATCTGATCTCAAACTAAGCAAAGCTTGTACTATGGCAACCAGATAACTGGTAATATACTACATATAATACTTTTCTTTTGTAAATACATACTTAAATATATATAATTACACCCAGACTCACGACAAACAGACATGTTCATCAAACAAATGTCTGACTTGGGTGGGAATCAAACCCACGACCTGAGGCGTGACAAGTATCTTACCGACCTTCGGCCGTGGTTAATGACCACCCAACAGACAAAGCCACACCAAGCGGCCTTGCCGTGTTCCGGTGCTATGTCTGGTGACACTATTTAAGATGGTAATTTATGTTTACTAACAATATGGAGCCTCGTTCTACAACATCGTGAGGAAACCGGCATGTCTAAGTACTAATCATCCGAAGACATATGACATCCACCAACACGCACTTGGTCTGCACTCCATCCAGAGGCTCGGACAGAAGCAGTTGAAAATATCAACATTGCAAAATAAGGTCAAATGAATTTAATAGGAAACACGATTTAGATTAGATAAAGGTGTAAATAGATAGGATAACGTAATTTTTTTTATAAACACACTTGTAGTTTGTCTGTATGTTTTATTGATAAGGCGGTCACTAATTTATATGTTTCAAATAATTATAGAACTCGCGAACATACATACTGTGCGTTTTCAAATAAGAATAGGACTGGACTACGGGTAAATTCATACCAAACAAAATTAAAGTCAGCTCATCACAAAAAAATAAATAGAAAAAAATAAAATCAATGAAATAAATACATAGTGCCCAGAGTAAGTAATAGGGTACTGTAGTAATAGCCTGGGGGTCAAATTTGTAGCTTATAAAAAACAAAAATTTTTGAAAATGGCACTAGAATAAAATTTGAGTTGGAAATTATCATAATTGCTAGTTCTTAGATGTTTTAAGAGATTCAGACAAAAAAAAATTTTTTTTTTGCAACCAAATATTTTTACTCGTAATTAATTTTAAAAATGAGTGACTGGCTGCCTCAAGATGTTGAGTAAATTTTTTTTTTTTTTTTCAAAAATTTTTGTTTTTTATAAGCTACAAATTTGACCCCCAGGCTAAGGAAAAAAATAAAAATTGTTTTTTTCACTCCACCCTAGTAAGTAATCACTATGGAGATAGAACGTTAGAAAAAAGAATACCTTACCTTCTTAACAGCTTGCCAGCCGACATTAGAGATATGGATGGTAAAAATTAGTTAGTAAAATCGCTCAAATAATTCTTACTTAGCCGTTTGAATACTGTAATATCTGGATGACTGAGCTTTGCTCGGTATATTTTTTTTAAAATGACATTTTCTTAAAATTATTCCTAGCTAGATTGATTTATCGCCCCCGAAACCCTCTATATACTTAATTTTATGAAAATCGTTGGAGCCGATTCCGAGATTCCAATTATATATTTATATATATATACAAGAATTGCTCATTTAAAGATATAAGATAAGTGTACACCTATATCGATCTAATATAGTTTGTTAAAATTTCACGCACTGTTATAATAACTATTGTGAATGTGTGTACCCACAGACAAACTGTGAAAACAGTTTTCTGGGGCAATGAAATAGAGATACATACATATAAAGATTTGTCCTAGGTAGGAATCGAACCTACAACCTTTGGCTTAGCAGTCAGGATCACTAACCACTTCGCCACCCGGCCAGTCAAAATAAATAATAATATTAGTTTAAAATATTTTATTATAAGTTCGTTTTGTTCCTAGGTGGTGCTGGTGGGAAGGGAGTCTGGGGTGCTCCAGGGTCCGAGCTGCTGGAGGAGTATGTGGAAGACGCGAACGACCCCAATTATGATTCTGAGGCTGTTACCAACGGTGACGTGGAGTTTAAACAGATCATTATGGAAGCTGAACCCGAGGAGATAGTGGTATGTTTCTTTTAATTCTGTAACCCTTGCGTGTTGTTAAGCAATGATGTGGTCTACGATGAAACGCGCTTACCCAGTAAACACCGATTCACTCGTGACTTGAAGATTGGTAGATTATAGCTATCGGGAAACAGAGATGCCGGCAGCAAATTCCACAACTTGGCAGTTCGCACAATGAAAGTGGAAGCGAAGAGTTTTGTGCGAATCCGTGGAGTTTCCACCTTATATCGATGGCGCACAGCCGCACCGCCCTTGCCTTTTTCCCATTTCTATTGGGGTCGGCTCCTAGTCTAACCTGATGCGGCTAGCTACCAGAATTATACGAGCGACTGCCATCAGACATCTCAACCCGTAGGGAACCAGTAGCCGAGATGGTTAGACCAGGTGTCAGATTATATTGGCTTCTGACTACATGTAACGATTGTCATAGATGTTTTAAATAAAATCCGGGATCGAGGGTTTAACGTGCTCTCCGAGGCACGGAGGGTAGTCCTTCAACCAACCAGACACCGAAACAAACTTTTGTTGTTACACAAATATTGTCCGGGGCGGGAAGTAAAATACTTTTCTTTGGTAAATACATACTTAAATATAGATAATTACACCCAGACACAAGACAAACAGACATATGTATACAAATGTTATTCTCGGGTGGGAATCGAACCCACGACCTGCGGCGTAAAAAGCAAGTATCTCACCGACCACGCCACCGGCCTAACTAAATATTCTGGGACATTAACACACACGGTCATCTGGTCCCAAGCTAAGCAGAGCTTGTGATAAGGAAACCAGATAACTGGTATATACTATACATATAATACTTTTCTTTTGTAAATATACACTTAATATCTGGATGACCGAGCTTTGCTTTTTTTTTTTTTTTTAAATGACATTTTCTAAAAATGCTTCTTAGCTAGATCGATTTATCGCCCCCGAAACCCCGTATATACTAAATTTTATGAAAATCGTTGGAGCCGATTCCGAGTTCCCAAATATATACAAGAATTACTCATTTAAAGATATAAGATAATAGATATTTACACCCAGACTCGACACACAACTGTTAATCACTAATGTTTGTCTCGGGTGGGGATCGAACCCACGACCTGCGGCGTGAAAAGCGAGTATCTTACCGACGAATTCAGATTTCCAGTCCTATTTCTTATTTGAAACGCATAGTAGGTACGCACGCCGACTTTCATACTTACTAAGAATGATAGACTGCATTTTCATAGGCGTCACATCTTAATATATATATTTCTTGTGTGCGTGTGTATGTGACTGAACTCCTCCTAAACGACTGGACCGATTTTGATGAAATTTTTTGTGTGTGTTCAAGGGGATCTGGGAATGGTTTAGATTCACACTTTTGCGCGGTACGAAGTTCGCTGGGGCAGCTAGTAATATTAAATTTTTTTACGTTATATTGACTAATTCTGAAAGGGAAACCGCTGAAATCGTGTTATTTATACATTTCGCTACTGATACATTGCACCCGAAGCGCAGCGGCAGCGTACACTATCAGAGTAGTGTTTACAACAAATTGTGTTTTAATATAACAACGACCTTGAATTTATTATCTCGGCGACGACGGCGACTGAGTTTGTTTTCAAACTGGTAAACATGTTTTCCTTGCATGTTATGAGTGTTAAAATATTCGTAGTTTTCATTGATTTCTTTTTTAAGTCACCCGTCTACGCCTCGCTCGTGCACTTCACTGTTGTTCATTATGTTAGTTCTCACTTCAACCCTTTTTTAGTGTCCCGCTGCTGGGCACGGGTCTTCTCTCAACTATCTTATGAGTTGAGAGAGTTTAGGCCTTAATCCACACACGCTGGCCAAATGCGGGTTGGTGGATGTCACATGTCCTCGAACGATTAGTTCTTAGACATGCCGGTTTATTCACGATGTTTTCCTTCACCGATATTGAGCAGCGGAGATGAAACAATTCACACAAAGATGTGTGGGCACGACCAGGATTCGAACCCGCGACCTTATTTTTCTAAGACGAGGCCGGTACCGCTGCGCCACCGCTGCTCTCATGTTAGTTAATACAAATAAATTTACAAGTAATGTTCAGTTTTGGATCTAAAAATAAATTTTCTCCTATGGGGTTAGGTAGAGATCATAGAGCGCCACTTGCTAAGATCTAAACATTTATTTATTTATTTACTAGCTTCCGCCCGCGGCTTCGCCCGCCAAATTGATCTCACTAATCTTGTTTCTCCATACAAACTTTGGAACCCCGTTTCACCCCCTTAAAGGGTGAGTTTTGAAAAATCCTTTCTTAGTGCACCCCTAGACCCCATAAGGAACCTATGTGCCAAATTTGGAGTCTCCAGATCAAGCGGTTTCGGCTCTGCGTTGATATGTCAGTCAGTCAGTTTCTTCTTTTATATATTTAGATTAGTGGATCCCGCAGACGTCGTCCTGCCCGGTAAAGCAGTGCCACTTGTCTGGTCCGAAAACAGAATACGACCTATAGGACCTATAGGATTTCATATAAATCGGTCAAGCTGTTCCAGAGTTTTTTATTTTTCTCTCCGTAAAAACCATCCTCGTACTTCAAGGAATATTCTAAAAAAAAGGATTATCGAAATCGGCTTAGCAGTTCTCGAGTTATGCGCTTACCAACACATTTTGCGATTCATTTTTATATTATAGATTTGAACAACCAGCAGTTATTACATTTTTTTGAATCTAAATTAACTAGTACTAACATTATAATTAAATGCATAACATTTTAAGGTGCCACAGCGTGCGTATGGTTAGATATAATGAAAAAAATGGGTACCTAACACTTGACTGTGTAAGTATTTATAAAAATAACAAAACAAAATTATTTGAAATGGGGAAACCAGATATGGAAACAAATATCTAAAGGAAGAATAAAAGAACACTTTCTTAGTGACCACTGATAGGCAGACAAATCATTAGTATATATTTATTTGTATATATCGTATAATATATCTAAGTACATAGTATGTAATGTTAGTATGTAGGTATATGTATGTATTTAAAGTTTTTTTTTGTTGTGCACTTCTACCCTTTCCACAAGTTTTCTCTTCTAGAGGTTTGCTGGTAGAAGATTCATAATTGAATTAAGCTCGCCTGTGTACATTGTTGTTTCCTATTTATAATTGTATATGTAAGTGTTTTGTGTACAATAAAGAATAAGAAATAAATAAAAATCTAATTTAATTAAAAAATAAAAATATCAGCTTAATGTAAGTCTAACGGTTAACGTGTATCTTTATCTTTCAACAAACTCGAACCTTTTTTTCTGAAGATCGGTAGGCTATCAGCAAAAATATCTAGCTCGCTGCAAAGGCTGTTATAAGTCTTAGATAGTCTGTGTACATACTTCCTTAGCCTCACTAATGTTCATACATCTGGTCATATAATAATATGCAGCTGTTGTGAGTGCTACGCACCTGTACCTTCTGAGGTACATCAACGATGAGATTAGCGTATGTCTAGCTAGGGCGAGGGGTGCCTAGGCGTCCTCTCCCTGCGTTTGTATTCTTTGTACAATATTTGGTCATATATACAGCTGTTGTGAGTGCTACACACCTGTCCCTTTTGAATGACATTACCAATGAGTTCAGCGAATGTCCTTCTAAGTCGTCCTCTCCGAGCGTTTGTATTCTATGTACAATGGAGAGGTCAAAAGTGGGATAGTATTTGGAACACCAATGTGATATACCTCATGTGAGAGTTTATTTAATAAGCTATTAGAATTTAACCTAACACGAATTTTAGGAGTACCCATTTTTGTAAAAATCTAAAAAATGTAACAGAAAAACAAAACGCACATTACCTTTAATTATTTATTTCCTAAGCAGTATAAATATTGCAATCATGTCAATAATTGCACTGTGTTAAAGTACTTTTTTCTTGTAATATTATTTTAGCTGCAGTTTAATGTAATTATGACGAAAAATATTAATTATCTTATTAGTGTAATAACAAAACGCGTGAAAAAAAGGATTATTACGGAAACGTCATGATGTCATTGTCATTGATCAGTTTGATTGACAGCGTTTTAAATAATTTTAATTTTTTTGGTTGCTCAATTGTCATTTGGCCATGGGGTTGCCAATTGCAATAATCATAAATATTCCATTAAGGATTCTTATTTTCAGTTTCAATTTAAAAAAACGGGAGCGTGTAAAATTATTTTAAATGCACCAAAAAAATTAAATAATTATGCTCTATTAACCTATGTAACTCAGATTGTTGTTCTAATTTACAATTATTTTAATCCCAGGCTCTATACATTTTTTGAAAGTCTCCTTTTGGTCATATATACAGCTGTTGTGAGTGCTACGCACCTGTCCCTTTTGAAGGACATTACCAATGAGTTCAGCGAATGTCCTTCTAAGTCGTCCTCATTATGTAACTACAATTATTTTAATAAATACATACATACTTATCTATAAATAGATAATTATATCCAGACTCAATAATAATTATTCATAGATTACAACAGCAAGGCCCCTTTTTGGATAAACAACTCGTTAGTTTAATAAACATTTGATTTAGTAATCAAAAGCGCTACTCAGGTCCGATGTGATGTTGTACAAATTTTCGAATACGTTTTTACGAATGTCATTTAACTATGATTTAAGTATGATCAACGGATATAGCTTAAGATCAAAGGAGGATCTGGTTTGGTATTCACTATATTTTCACAATGATCTTAAACTATATCAATATAAGTTTAGTTGCAATGCGCGTCGCGGTACGGCTATGCGCCACCTTTATATGGTGGAAATTCCACGGGCACGCACAAAGCGCTTTGCGTCCTCTTTTACTGTGCGAACTGCCAAGTTGTGGAATTCGTTGCCGGCATCTCTGTTTCCCGATAGCTATAATCTATCTGTCTTCAAGTCACGAGTGAATCGGTATTTATTAGGTAAGCGCGTTCCATCGTAGACTGCAACATTACTCCACATCAGGCAAGTTGTGGTCAAGCGCAAACCTATCTAATATATAAAAGAAGAAACTGACTGACATATCAACGCAGAGCCCAAACCGCTGGGTCTGGAGACTCTAAATTTGGCACATAGGTTCCTTATGGGGTCTAGGGGTGCAATAAGAAAGGATTTTTCAAAACTCATACTTTAAGGGAGTGACACGGGGTTCCAAAGTTTGTATGGAGAAACAAGATTAGTGATATCAATTTCGCGGGTGAAGCCACTGGCGGAAGCTAGTTATAGGATAAAAAAACGTATGCAGCGAACTTTAAATAAGCGTAATAGTAGCCCTCAATACATAGTAGGGCACAATTAGTAGTCAGCATTGCGCCAGCGCAGCGCAGCGGTCATCGACCTGACGATAAGGTCGCGACAAAAAGACTGTGCCAAGTCTCGGCCATGTTTAGATTTTAAACATAATATTAAAACAATATAAATACATTTTTTTTAAATTCGCCTGAATATTCCCTAATGTATGAAAAATCGTATTTTAATTGTTTCGTCAGTAAGATTATAAAAAAACTAGCTTCCGCCCGCGGCTTCGCCCGCGAAATTGATCTCACTAATCTTTTTTCTCCATACAAACTTTGGAACCCCGTTTCACCCCCTTAAAGGGTGAGTTTTGAAAAATACTTTCTTAGTGCACCCCTAGACCTTATAAGGAACCTATGTGCCAACTTTGGAGTCTCCAGACCCAGCGGTTTGGGCTCTGCGTTGATATGTCAGTCAGTCAATCAGTGAGTTTTTTCTTTTATATATTTAAAGAGACACGAGCTTGGGACCCAATGCTTAATTTACTTGTACCAAAACCCAAGCAAAATCAACTCAGAATTCAAGACACTGTGAGCTCAGTTCGCTTAAATCGGAACGCAACTTAAATATTAATGTTTGGAGGAAGTCAGTAATAATTGTGATTACTATTTTTGTGACGTCAAATACCTCAGTCCACCCGTGATCATGAAGTCTGAAAAGACTTTGAAACGTCGGGATCTAAAATCTAAAATAAACCGCGATAAAATCCGTTAAAAAGTAGTTTTATTTCAACAAGTATTTTTTGCTTTATCATTGAATTGAACCCTTCAACTCTTAAAGTGATGACCAGTTCACACAAAAATGTTGACACGGCCGGGGATCGGACTCGCCTTATATTTCAAAAGCGTATTATTATTGTATACTTACGACCTCGGTAGTCGAGCGGTGTAAGCCGTCCGATTGGGCTATAACTGTGCCCGGGAGGTCCCGGGTTCGATTCCCGCCCCGGACAATATTTGTGTAACAACAAAGATTTGTTTCGGTGTCTGGTTGATTGAGGGACTACCCTCCGTGCCTCGGAGAGCACGTTAAGCCGTCGGTCCCGGTTGTCATTTAACCCATCTATGACAATCGTTACATGTAGTCAGAAGCCAATATAATCTGACACCTGGTCTAACCATCTCGGCTACTGGTTCCCTACGGTTTTCGAGGTCTGATGGCAGTCGCTCGTATAATTCTGGCAGCTAGCCGCATCAGGTTAGACTGGGAGCCGACCACAATAGAAATGGGAAAACGGCAAGGGGGAATAAAAATAAAAAATTAATATTGTATACTTGTTCTAGCGCAAGTCGGAGCCCGTGATACTGGAGTACTTTGAACATGGAGACACCAACGCTGCTGCTGAGGACCTGCTGGAGTTTGTTACCTCCAAGAGGAGTCATCTGGTAAGCTTATACCTCATTAGTGAAGGGTGGAGGGGAAGCCGGAGCAAAAAGTTCTTAAGAATAATAATATCTCTTCAATTGAAAGAAAAGAAAGAAAGTAAAACATTTATTTCCCAAAGACAGGACACAATGGATGGTTCTTTTTGTTTTAGGTCTAAATATACATTCTAATAAATAATACATTCAAACTATACATGCAAATAGTAAGTCTAAACAATTTAACATGTTAAAAAAAAAAACAAAATAAAATTCATTAAAAAAATATTAAATTCCTTCTCAAATAATTAAATTTATATAATTAGATTATTATAAATATGAAATGATTAAAATCCATCATTAACTATTAAACTCAATATTATTAAAATCTTACGCAGAGGAAAATTAAAAAAAAAACTATCTCCTTCGAAACGACTTGACCGATTTCTATGGAATCTCATATCTATATTCGATAGGTCTGAGAATCGGTCGTGATCTATTTTCGGACCCGGTATGTGGCACTGCTTTACTGGGCTATCCGCTATACTTTTTTTTTCTATCAAAACCATTTTCGTAATTTTTTTTTTGGAAAAAATTTGACAACCCCCTAGTGAGAGTTATCATTATTATTTTTACAGGTGTGTGAAACAATAGTAGAAATCGCGCTTGACCATAAACCGTCCCACTGTGAGATGGCCTCCGTGCTCATCTCAGATTTGTACGGCAGAGTGTTCTCTGCAAAGGATATAGGATATGGTAAGTCCGCCATCTTGGTCTGGAATGCGCAACAAGTTAACATTTTTTAATACTGTTGGCGAAAACTTATTTAAAAGGCAAGGTGTTAGGGTTGGTGCCAAAATAATGCCTTTGAATGTTGATAAGCTGCCTTTATTGATATTTAACAATGATTTAGAACAGTAGAAATATCGAATGGTACGGAGAAAAAATTGGTGTGTTAACCAAAATGGCCACGTTGGTCGGTCTTGAAGGAAGGAGCGAACGAATGATGGAGTGAGTCAAAGGTAGTTTCCACGGCGGCCCAAGGGCTTTTTGCTTATCCTTAACATACTCCGCCCCCTTGAAAGCTATGCTTTTAAGAATTTTCATGATTCAACAGGTAGAACGCAGACTCTATTTAAGGCTCTTCGGATCGTGCCTTTTGACGTAGTTATGTCCACAACTCTGCATTGGCCATCACTTCCGATGAAGAGTTTTTGCACGCGTCCCAAAATCCACTTCAATGGTGGTAGATTGTCATCTCGTACAACTACCATTGCTCCAATTTGAATGGGACCAGCGTTGGAGGTTTTCCACTTGACCCGTTGCTGAAGTTCAGTTAAAAACTCCTTGGACCATCTTTGCCAAAAATGTTGTCGCATCCTCTCAATCTGTTGGTATCGGTTTATGGCTATTCTTTCGGTAGTCGGAGAGGCTATCGACGATAACGGTCGCCCGACAAGGAAGTGTCCGGGTGTCAAAGGGTTAAAATCTGACGGATCTGATGACATAGGCGTCAACGGACGCGAATTCAATATTGCCTCGATTTGCGAAAATAAAGTGGAAAGTTCCTCAAATGTAAGATTGGCATTGCCTGCAATGCGCTTTAGGTGGAATTTGGCCGCTTTAACTCCAGCTTCCCAGATTCCACCAAAATTAGGCGCGTACGCTGGGCTAAATTTAAATTCGATTCCTTCGTGCACCCCGAATTCGCTGACGGACTCGTTTACCGATTTTAACATTCTTCCTAATTCGTTATTTGCCCCTACAAAATTCTTACCATTATCACAGTAAATTGTTCGAGGTTTGCCTCGCCTTGATATGAATCTACGTAAGCACAATATAAAAGCGTTAGTACTCAGCTCACTCACAACTTCAAGGTGCAAGGCCCTAGTGCAAAGACACACAAAGAGACACATATAGCATTTGCTAGTCTTAGCGCCACGTCCCTTACGACTAGAAATATGAAAAGGCCCGGCGAAATCGGTACCACAGATCTCAAACGGAGAGGCTGGATTAACCCTATCTTGAGGTAAGTTTCCCATAATAGTTTGAACGGTTTTACCCTTAATTTTTACACATTTGACACACTTGTTTACGGTTTTTGTGGCGAGAACTCTCCCGCCGATAGGCCAGAAGTTCTCACGCACCGAGCTTAATAACTGCTGAGGGCCACAATGCAAAAGACGAATATGTTCTTTATTAAATAACAGCTTGGAAAATGTATGTTTAGAGTCAATTAATATTGGATGTGTTTTGTTATAAGGTTGCAATGAATTTTGAATGCGCCCTCCAACCCTTAAGATATTTTCGTTATCCAAAAAAGGATTTAACGATAAAATGTTGGATTTAGAATTCAACCGACCTGTAGATTTTAACGAGTGAATATCTTTTGCAAAGGAAATTTTTTGTGATAGTTTTGCTAATATTTTCAATGAATTTTGTAATTCTTGTACTGTAAGCATACCTGTTATTTTATTATTTTTATTTTTGACATTGTTTATAAAACGTTGTACATAACATAAAACTCTTTGCAATTTATATAGATTTGAAATTTTGTCAAACGGAAAAAATTCTGGTTCATATTGAACGTTTGTAAATAGACTAATCTTTGTTTCAGGTAGAGTTATATTTACTAAATTTGCTTGCTGAGGCCACTGATCCTCCGATTCAGACAAAAATGAAGCACCATGCCACCACAAGTTATTGTCTTTTAGTTCTTGTGGCTTGACACCCCTTGAAGCAAGATCTGCCGGATTAATATTAGTTGGTACATAGCGCCAAGTATGCTGGGAAGTTAGTTCGCGTATTTCCTGAATACGGTTGCTCACAAAGGTCTTTAAAGTTTTTGGTTGGGAATTAATCCATCCCAAAACAATTGTTGAATCTGACCAAAGAATACAACGTGAGATTACAAAATCTTTGTACCTAAATGATTGTAAAATCTTTGCAAGCAATCGTGCACCCAACAGAGCCCCCATTAACTCTTGGCGTGGTATAGTTAACTCCGGCTTCAGAGGGGCTACCTTAGCCTTAGCACAAATAAGGTGAATATGTATATTTCCTGCTTTGTCCACGGATCTCAGGTATCCACATGAACTATACGCTATCTGAGACGCGTCCGTGAAAATGTGGATCTCTATATTTACTGGCTCTAGGCAAACAACATGCCTGGGCACCTCAAGAGAGGAAATAGAATTTAAATTGTTTATAAATTCAATCCATTGAATTTTAATATTGTCTGGGACAACATCGTCCCAATCAGTTTTTAATAACCACAACTTTTGTAAAATGGATTTTGGAGTTATAGTAATCGCTGATAATAACCCTAGCGGGTCAAAGATTTTTGAAGAGATTGACAAAATAGAACGTTTAGTTACTTTAGGTTCGATTTTAAGTTCAGTTGAAAATTTTAAAACATCAGATTGTGGATACCATTTTAGCCCCAAAACATTTGACTGTTTGCTAAAATCTTGGCAGCCACTAGTTATAGGAATGTCTTGTAAAATTTCTGGAGCATTTGTACGAAACTTGCGTAAGGGAAAACACGCTTGTGAAAGTTTGTTAATGACGTTATGAATTATAAATTTTAAATGTTGTTTTGAATTAGAACTTGTATTTAGATCGTCTACGTAAAAGTCGTGCTCAATAACACACTGTACGTCAGGATTGTCCGTGCATTCACGTGACAATTCTAATAAACAACGCGTACTTAAAAATGAAGCTGAGGCGGTCCCGTATGTTACAGTATTCAACCGTAACACTTGAAGCGGTTTAGTGTTGTCATCTCTCCACAGGATCAATTGTAAATTACGCTGAGAATCGTCAAGCATAATTTGTCTGTACATTTTTTCGATGTCAGCTGTTACAACGAATGCGTTTTGACGAAATCTCAACAAAATTGACAAGAGGTCATCCTGGATGACTGGGCCAACCAGCTGTATGTCGTTGAATGACTTACCAGAGGAAGATTTGCACGAAGCATCGAAAACCACGCGCAAACGTGTAGTCTCACTGTCTGCTCGTATAACGGCGTGGTGGGGCAAATAATACCCAAAATGTGGACGATGAACTGGTGTTAGATGACCCATTCGTTCATATTCATCGAGAAAAGATGCGTATTCATTTTTAAGGGAAGGATTTTTATTTAATTTGCGTTCTAAATTTAAAAATCTTTGACGCGCAATGTTGAAAGAATCACCTAAAGCTAATTCTGGTGATTCAACTAATGGAACCTTTACTGAAAAACGGCCATCAAGAAGTCGCACAGTATTTTGTTGG
The DNA here is from genome assembly GCA_936450015.1 of Meganola albula. Lineage (NCBI taxonomy): Eukaryota > Metazoa > Arthropoda > Insecta > Lepidoptera > Nolidae > Meganola > Meganola albula. The sequence goes on along the minus strand of OW388169.1, from coordinate 5,497,849 downwards.
AAATGAGTTTCACAGAACTCCTCAGTTTTAGAAAATAATCGTGCTTTGAGAGACGGCAACTCTTCTATTTCCCAAAATTTTGTTAACGTATCTTGAATGCTCTGGGAAAAATTACAAAATACATTTTTTGTTTGATTTAAACAGGTATCTTTACCTACCGGGCCGGATATTAACCATCCGAATTTTGAAGTTTGTAATGTAGGCATATTTCGTCCGAGTTTAATTTGCCTTGGATTTATAATATCCCAAAAAACGTCTGCTCCTAATAAAATATCTATATCAGAAGGACTAAAGAACTCGGGATCTGCTAATTCGATATTAGAAGGTAAGTTAAGCTGCGATGGATCAATGTTTATGCTTGGAAGTTTGTTTGTAATCTGAGGTAAGACATAACATGAAACATTGATATGAAACTGATTTATTCGAGATTTTATTTTTATATTACAGTGTTGAGCTGTGTTTATCATTGCATTATTTATCCCAAAAACAGTAATGGGATGTTTGTTTGTGTAAGCTATGTTTAGTTTATTTTGCAGGTTAGTGCTTATAAAAGAAGATTGACTTCCATTATCTAGAAGCGCTTTAACTAGGTAAGTATTATTCTGATTATCAAATATTTCTATGAGCGCAGTGCAAAGCAGTACCTGACTTGGCATGACGACAGACATCGATATAGCAGGAGCACCAGCATTTGCCTCGGAAGATGAAGGTAAGTTAGAACTTTGATTATGCTTTACTTCCTTATTTTTATGTAATAACGTATTGTGTTTTATGTTACAGAGTTTGCAAGGGCCTCGGAAGCAACGGATGGCTTGGTGACCTGGTCTCAGGCAGTTAGGGCAAAGCTTGTGCTTAGTTACTTCCTTAAACTTCAAGTCTAAATTTAAACCTTTAAACTTTTCACACTCATGAACAAAATGCTTTTGATTGCAAACAGGGCAAGGTTTATTACATAAATCATTAAAATTACTAGAAGTTACAAAAGATTTAGTATGTGGAAACGAACGCTGAGTTTGATACTTAACCTCTGATTTGGTAAACTGTGCTGTCTCCAAGACATCAGCTCTGTTTCGAAGAAACTCATAAAATTCATCTAAAGTTGGTGAAATAGATAAAGTACTACGATGTTCCTCCCATTTGCGACCTGTGGCGCCATCTAGTTTAGACGTCATCAAGTAAATAATTATAGTGCTCCACTGTTCCGTAGGTTCTTTTAATAAATTCAACGCGCGTAAATTTTTAGTATAATGATCAATCATATAGCGTAATGATTTATAAGATTCCTTTGTAATAGACTCAAAATTAAATAATGATTTCAAATGATTGTTTACTAAAAGCCTGTGGTTATCGTACCTTTCACATAGTAGGTTCCATGCCAAACCTATCCTAAACCTAGCTATCTCCCGTAAATTCAATTGACTTGATAACTATGGCTGCACTATTTTCTAATGAAGACCGAAGATAATGAAATTTATTTATCTGTGGGATTGAGTTATTTTTATTTATCAACGCATCAAAAGTATCACGAAATTCAAGCCACTTTGAATAGTTACCATCGAATTTTGGAAGATTTATAGTTGGTAACTTAACATTAAAGTTGTTGTGGCAAGTGGAGGCGCTGCACTCTGATTTATTTTCAATGTTGTTTATATTGTTACTAGTTGTGAGATGAGCTTGAGATGCATTTTCTATAATAAGTTGTGCAATTGAAATTAAATTACAAAAACTTTCCTCAAAGGTTTCTCTTTCTTCGAGTTCAAGTTCACACTCTGGATCTAAAGATTCAATTTTAGATTGTAAATCGTCAAATTGAGCAAATAACGACTGAAACCTGTCTAATTTGAATTGTAGTTCAGTAAGCTGTAATTTAGTTATTTGATCTGGCTGAATTGTTTTCAAAAGATCTAAATGCTTTTTGAATAATGTTATTCTAGCCTTTATGCTACTGCGAGATAACTTTAACTTTTTAATATCGTCCGACATTATTTACGATATAGGTAAGTGTGAAGAGGCAAATAACGTAAAGAGAAAGAGTCAATAAACGATAATAGAATAGTAAATAAGTTTAATGTTGTCCTACCAGACTGAATCCGGAATGCAGTGTAGGTCCGCTGATCATACACCGTTTGCCAGCACCAACCTCTAGAGTTACCTCTCTTTGGTGCTGCACCACACAGTCACTTGGTATGTGATTGCACGGACAGCAAGCCTGGGGGCCTGCAGCAAACCAGGAAGTTGGAATAGGCGGCAATAAAGCGTGAGGTCACGATACTAAAGTTGTTATTATTTACCTACTGGTATTATGGCCGGGAATAGTTGGTTTAAGACTCAAAAACGATTGTTTAATTTAGTTGAAATCTAAATAAGTATGAATTATGTAAAAAGTATTGTAATAGACAAGTGCTACACAATTATTTGTGCCTGCCAGATAGAAAGAATTAATTGTTTATAGTTGATGGATATGCACTTCGTTTATATGTTTGTATTGTGTTACGTAAGATCGTCTTTGTCAATAAGTTAGTTAACAAAGGAGGTTGTACTTTGAATATGTTTATGTTTCAAATAACTTTTTAAGTTTAATAAGATCGTCTTTGTTAGTAAGATACTTAACAAAGGAAGTTGTATTTTGATTATGTATAAGTAGGTATAGAAGTTAGGTTAAGAAAATAAGCAATCGTAGTTGAAATAGTGCTATAAAGTAGTGCTATAAATGCAATGTTTAGGCAAGCCGCTAGCGGTGTGATTAGCAAAGCAGTATTTCAAACGATGTTATTTTCTTAATGTAGGTAGGTAATATAGAAATGCATACAAATTGAATAGATGCGTAGATACTCGGTACCTAATAATAATTGTAGTTTAAGCAGCAAGTTGATTAATTTTGTATTACGACTAAATGTTTTTTAGGCAAGATTATAAAGGCACCCACCCGCCTGTTTTTAATGAGAGTCACTGTCAAACAGAGGCAATATTGAAAGCTAGTAACTTGTAATTATTAATGTAATTTACCTTGAATTACTGTGGATACTTCCCCAATCGAGTAACTATGAATGTCGATCTCCGTTATTTCGAGCACAACACAACAGCACTTTCCGGAAATTAGCAAACGGGTCAGTGATGAGTAATCCAACGATTTTGAGATTTTGTAGTTGTTCCAAGTCCAGCCGCAGATAGATTAAGCAGCCAGGTGATTGTAACAAGAAGGATTTGTATTCTTCGAGCGGTCACTACGTAGTATTCGTCGACTTGATTTGCCGCGTGCCACGTTGCGTCCGCGCCGCCGCCGTGAGTCGGTATTTTGTCAGAAATACGCGTTGCCCGCCGAAAACTAGACGTCAGGGTCACCAATGTTAGGGTTGGTGCCAAAATAATGCCTTTGAATGTTGATAAGCTGCCTTTATTGATATTTAACAATGATTTAGAACAGTAGAAATATCGAATGGTACGGAGAAAAAATTGGTGTGTTAACCAAAATGGCCACGTTGGTCGGTCTTGAAGGAAGGAGCGAACGAATGATGGAGTGAGTCAAAGGTAGTTTCCACGGCGGCCCAAGGGCTTTTTGCTTATCCTTAACACAAGGTTATATAACTGGCTACCAACCTCGAGTTTTAATGATATTATATTGAAATATTGCTGATGGACCTTGCCTTTATTTTGGGGGCTGAGTCACTTTCGTTCGTGGGTGTACACTAAATCAGGTGACAATCACCCTCTTAAATGGTGTCACCAGACATCGCACCGGATCACGGCAAGTTCGCTTGGCGGTGTGGCTTTGTCTGATGGGTGATCACTAAACACAATCGAAGCCTACCACCAGTTAATTACCAGTAAACATAATTACCAGTTGATTGTCACCTGATTTGCACCACCCAGGGACCACGTTTGGGGATTCAGATAAAAGGTTTATTTATTTTTGTCTCCAGCATTCGACCGTCTACTGGAGAAGCTTCCAGACCTCATCCTGGACACTCCAGACGCAGCGGTCCTTCTGTCTAACTTTATAGCACGTTGTGTGGCAGACGACTGTCTTCCACCCAGATATGTGCAGACAGCCAACGAGAAAACTGATCTCAACTCTCCAGCCAAGTTAGTATAACAATAATATAATAATAATAATAATTTTGGGACATTAACACACACGGTCACCTGATCCCAAGCTAAGCAGAGCTTGTGTTATGGAAACCAGATAACTGGTATATACTATACATATAATACTTTTTTTTGTAAATATATACTTATAATAGATATTTACACCCAGACTCGACACAAACACAAATGTTCATCATTAATGTTTGTCTCGGTGGGAATCGAACCCACGACCTGCGGCGTGAAAAGCAAGTATCTTACCGACCAAGCCGCCGGCCCGTCAGTATTAATAATAATCTCTCCTAGCTATTATTTTACGGCGGCCAGTTTAAGCTGACTCGCTTGAACATATGAGATATAGTGCACAAGTGAGTATGGGAATGTGATGAAGGTCTTCAATCAGTGGGTCCTACCCGATATGACATACGGAACCGAAACGTGGACATACACAGTAGGACTGGTCCATAAATTTGAAGTCGCTCAGCGAGCTATGGAAAGGGCTACGCTCGGAGTTTCTCTGAAGGATCGAATACGTAATGAAATGATCCGACAGAGAACCAGAGCAATAGATATAGTTCACCGGATTAGTAAGCTGAAGTGGCAGTGGGCTGGACATATCTGCCACAGAACTGACAACCGTTGGGGTAAACGAGTTCTTGAGTGGAGACCACGGATTGCCAAATGTAGTGTAGGACGTCCTCAGACTGGGTAGAGTGACGATCTCTGCAAGGTGGCTGGTGAGAGCTGGATGACAGTAGCCGCGGATCGTGCTCAGTGGCGTGCTTTAGGAGAGGCCTATGTCCAGCAGTGGAGTAGGATAGGCTGATGATGAAGATAATAGGAGTGTATAAGATTCGCCGCAGAATTTTTGGGGACTGAGTCACCTTCGTCCGTGGGAGTGCACCTTTTCTGTGATTTCCCACACGTGGCCCCCGGAGGTGACAATCAACTGGTAATTATGTTTACTGGTAATTAAGGGTAGGCTTCGGCCGTGGTTAGTAACCACCCATCAGACAAAGCCGCACCGCCAAGCGGCCTTGCCGTGTTCCGGTGCGATGTCTGGTGACACCATGCAGTGAGGGTGGGTCAAAATTGTTGCTCCTTTATGGTTTCAACCTTAAGGAGCCTCATTTCACTGCCACCTTGGGGTGTCTGGGTTGGTGCGAACGATTATAGGAGTAGGTTTTCCGTAGCTTCATAATAATGATAATATTGTTATATTTCAGGCAAGCTATCCACAGAGCGGAAACGTTGCTATCCATGAAACAGGGCCTCGTGCGACTTGACAACATATGGGGAGTTGGAGGTGGCATCAGGTACTTATTTTTTAATTATTTAAGAAAACTAAACTTACTTAGTATTGTCTTAGATTTACTCGAAGGCCCCAAGCGTTACCTGAGATTGGATAAAACACAGGTTCTTGTCAAAGAAAACCAGTTCCTACCAAGAATGATCCGTGAAGCTATTGAAATTAAAAAACATCCTAATTTTAAGAGAGACAATGATTGGAATATACCACCAGCTTAGGACCCAGTTCTTAATTTACTTGTACCAAAACCCAAGCAAAATCAACTCAGAATTCAAGACACTGTAAGCTCAGTTTGCTTAAATCGGAACGCAACTTAAATATTAATGTTTGGAGGTAGTCAGAAATAATTGTGATTAATATTTTTAGACGTCAAATACCTCAGTCCACCGGTGAACATGAAGTCTGAAAAGACTTTGAAACGTCGCGAACTAAAATCTAAAATAAACCGCGATAAAATCCGTTAAAAAGTAGTTTTATTTCAATGTGTAAAATTACTTACTCACTCTTAATTTAGTAATTTCTTAATCATAATACTTTTTCTTTGCATTTTCACTAGACCTAAATGTAAATAGGACCTCAAATACCTCAGTCCACCCGTGACCATGAAGTCTGAAGATATTGAGACGTCGGGATATAAATTCTAAAACAAACCTATCTACTGTTTATCCAGGCCGGTGAAGTCACTGATCAGACAGATCCAGTTACTCCTCAAGGAATACTTGACGTCAGGCGACCTGGCGGAAGCTATGCGATGCGTCAGGGACCTTGAAGTGCCGCATTTCCACCACGAACTTGTTTATGAGGTCAGTTACACTCACCGACTTGATAAAATAATAATAATAATATAGTGGGACATTAACACACACGTTTATCTGATCCCAAACTAAGCAGAGCTTGTACTATGGAAACTAGATAACTGGTAATATATATACTATATATAATACTTTTTTTTTTCTTTACGCCGGTGGCGTGGTCGGTAAGATACTTGCTTTTCACGCCGCAGGTCGTGGGTTCGATTCCCACCCGAGACAAACATTAGTGATGAACATTGGTGTTTGTGTCGAGTCTGGGTGTAAATATCTATTATAAGTATATATTTACAAAAGAAAAGTATTATATGTATATATATACCAGTTATCTGGTTTTCATATCACAAGCTCTGCTTAGCTTGGGACCAGATGGCCGTGTGTGTTAATGTCCCACTATATTATTATTATTATTATACTTAAATATAGATAATTACACCCAGATTTAGACGACCATAACGATATTTTAGCCTCGACTTAGAAAAATAAATTCGAATCCTGGGTGTGCCCTTCGAATCTTTTTGGGAATTGTTTCATCTCCGCTGCTAAATATCGGTGAAGGAAAACATCGTGAATAAACCGGCGTGTCTAAGAACTAATCATTCGTGGACATGTGACATCCACCAACCCGCAGTTTGCCAGCGTGTTTGTATTAAGGCCTAAACTCTATAACAGTCCGGTGAACCAATAAAGACCCTTCCTAATCCATTCGGGATTAGGTAATCCGCAAACAAAAACAGTTGGGGGGGGTACCGGTGTTTGTGGGCATCACCCCTCGCCGGAAGGTCTTCCCGCCGCACTGGAAGGGCAACTGCTACAGTCTCCACAGAATCGAATAGCCAACCTTTCCACTATGGGGCTAGTCCTTCCTACCAAGCACACGCGGCAGGTCATTTCACGCATCGCTCCTTAAACTTTTTGTATATTCACAGACAGTACTCCTAGCGCTGGAGACAGTGAACTCGAGTGTGGAGGAACAGCTGTGCACCTTCCTCGCTGAGTTGCGACGATGTGTGGTTGTGACGCCCGATCAAATGGACAGGGTATGTGGAAATATTCATAACTAGCTGACCCAACAGACTTCGTACTGTCTCAATCGAGTGCTGTTTTTAGGGTTTTCCCGACAATTATTCGAATTTTTCTCACCTTTTAAACCTGCCCTAGAACTCCACGAACATTTTAAAACGAACAGCAATTGATTTTTATATATATATATATATATATATATATATATATATATATATATATATATATATATATATATATATCGATATGCGTTTTAAATAACAATAGGACTGGACTCGCGGCTAACTTTATATCAAAAACCCAGCAAAAGTAGCGCCAGCATAAAATAAACCACAGACAATAATATTATTTTAAAATGTGTGGAAAAGTGATTCATTTAGAAAACTCTACTTAGTTATATAGCTACATACAACTACCTACCAAGTAAATTTACGCTCTAGGATGCCACGAACTTGTACCGAAATACATAAAAACACATGTTTTTATGTACAACACTGCTTTTTTTTTTCGGAATTCAATAAAATATGTTCGTACCAAAATATTCGACTCGAAATTTCCAATCTTACTCGAACGGCCATAAGATTAACGCATTTTTTTTTTCGATATAATAATCACATCTAGATGTACTAGATGTTATTATTATATCGAACAAACATTTTTGCCGACTGTACTAAAAAATGTGAAGTTGATTTCCAGTCCTATTCTTATTTGTAACGCACAGTAATAATAATAATTTTTCTGGTGACCTGTATTTAATGCAGGTTTATTTTTAAACCTACAATAGGCACCAGTTCTCGCAAAGTAGTTTTACTAAGTTTTTCTCTTGTGTTGCTAATAACCAGAGGTCGGAGTAGGTAGATTGATTTTATACACTTGTGTCAAGATATTATAATATGGACGTGTCATTTTATCTATAACTAGCTGCCCCAGCGAACTTCGTACCGCGTATTTATTAAAAAAAAAAATCACTTAGGGGGATGAAAAATATATGTTGGCCGATTCTCAGACCTACTGAATATGCATAAAAAATTTGATAAGAATCGGTCAAGCCGTTTCGGAGGAGTATGGCAACGAAAACTGTGACACGAGAATTTTATATATTAGATGTGCGGAAAGTACCGGAAAATGTTCCGGGATTGGAATTATGGAACAAAATAAAATAAAAAGCATACAACAAAATCGACTAACAAAATCGTTTGTTATTTATATGATTGATTGAATTCAATTTATTTATTTATTTATTTTTATTTATTTTTAATTAAACAAAAAGATAAATAAATTATTTTTAATCCTCATCGGATACAATTTCCATATTTTGGCTTTCAATGTTAACACAATTAAAATAAATAATCATATTTTTTTTCAATATTTTCCAATTTTAAAGTATTCCTTTTCACGTCTTCTGAATTGTGTCTAAATTGTGGTATTTTGGAGTCATATCCAGAGAAATCAATCTACCTACTCTGACCTCTGCTAATAACCGCAAACTTGGTGAAAGGAAATAAATACATTTTTATATTTTTTATTTTGCAGGGTTTCCTCCGAGTGCTAGAAGATATGACTGATATAGTATTAGATGTACCGCTCGCGTACATAATGCTGGACAGGTTCATGGAGCGATGCCAGAACAAATTCAGACTTGGAGACGCTGTGCTCAAGCGCATGCCGACAAGGTAACACGGATATGTATTCTATAATCTAACATATACAATTCTAGTCGCTGTGATTGTCACCAAAGTCCTCCGAAACTGCTTGAACGATTTTTATGATTTTCTTTTTTTTTTACGGGCCGGTGGCGTGGCCGGTAAGATACTAGCCCGCTAGCCACTTACGGGACACTTCCTCCTCCGAGCATCTCTGCTCATTATTATGTCACGCTGGTGGCGTGGTCGGTAAGATTTTCACGCCGCAGCTCGTGGGTTCGATTCCCACCCTAGACAAACATTTGTTTGTCTAGGGTGGGAACATTATCTATATTTAAGTATATATTTACAAAAGAAAAGTATTATATGTAGTATATTACCAGTTATCCGGTTTCCATAGTACAAGCTCTGCTTAGTTTGGGATCAGATGACCGTGTGTGTTAATGTCCCACTATATTATTATTATTATATAATAGACTAGCTGCCCCAGCGAACTTCGTACCGCGTATAACTAATGTAATACGTATGTATTTTTTAATGCCACACAATAAAAAAATAAAAACAAAATTCCTTTCGATTAATTAGTGAAGGAATTGTAATAAAATTTAATTTTTCTGAGTTATAATAATATTTTTTTTATTAATTTTTTTCTATCTCTTGAGAGAGAGAGACAGACATACAGACAGACGGAGAAACATGCGCACGCCGCACAGCTTACAATAGTTTACTATAGCAAAAAGTGTCGTGACAACTTTTCGTAAGAATTTTTTCACAACGCGCGATAAGGAACTTCGTTCCAAAAATTTAAGGGTAAACACCCTTTATCACTTAGGGGTATGAAAAACAGATAGTAGCCGATTCTCAGACGTACTGAATACGCATATAAAATTTGGTAAAAATCGATAAAGTCGTTTCGGAGGAGTACGGTAACAAACATTGTGACATGGAAATTTTATATAATAGAAGGTATAGATTAATATTTTATTATTATTACTAGCGGACCCGGCAGACGTTGTTCTGCCCGATAAAGCAGTGCCATCTACCGGGTCTCAGACCTACCGAATATGACCATTAATAAATAATAGGTAGCTAACCCGGTTTTCGGCACTTCTTCACTTTCTAAATTCTTTTTTTTTTTAATATTTCTCTGCGTAAGAACCATCCTCGTACTTAAAGGAATATTTTGAAAAAAGAATTAGCGAAATCGGTCCAGCCGTTCACGCGTGATGTCGTGACAACGGAAAACGGGTTTCATTTTTATATATATATATAGATTAGTAAAATTAATCTTGTATTTTTATTGCAGGGGGCGTAAAAGGTTCGTCTCTGAAGGGGACGGCGGTGTGATCAAGGACCATGCTCTCAAATTACGCGAGTAATTGACTGACACACACAGACACACACACACACGTACGAACACATTTGTATATAGTGAAATGGCGTTTAATCTGGCTCATTTATATGTGTAATTGTAAAACTGAAAGATTAGTGTGTTTAGAGTAACACTTTTAGGAAACCGATTCTCGTGCTTTTTAGATATTCGATTCGACATATATCATACCACGTATGTCAATAAGACTCGAGATGTACAGACATGTTCATCACACAAATATCTGTCTCTAGTGGGTGTCGAACCCACGACCTGCGGGTTGAAAAGCAAGTAGAACAGTATAATCCCGATTATCCGGATCAAATAAAACCAGGGGTATTCCGTATAATCGAAAATCCGAATAATCTATTTCAAAGCAAATCGGATATATTTAAATTTTGAAATAAAACTACTTTTTAACGGATTTTATCGCGATTTATTTTAGATTTTAGAACCCGACGTTTCAAAGTCTTTTCAGACTTCATGTTCACGGGTGGACTGAGGTATTTGACATCCAAAAATATTAATCACAATTATTACTGACTACCTTCCAACATTAATATTTAAGTTGCGTTATACCACCAGCTTGGGACCCAGTGCTTAATTTACTCGTACCAAAACCCAAGCAAAATCAACTCAGAATTCAAGACACTGTGAGCTCAGTTTGCTTAAATCGGAACGCAACTTAAATATTAATGTTTGGAGGTAGTCAGTATCTAATAATTGTGATTAATATTTTGGACGTTAAATACCTCAGTCCACCCGTGAACATGAAGTCTGAAAAGACTTTGAAACGTCGGGATCTAAACTCTAAAATAAACCGCGATAAAATCAGTTAAAAAGTAGTTTTATTTCAATGTGTGATATTTGCGTAAATCTAAGACAATACTGTTTAAATTTTAGTAATTTTTTATTATGTTATTTCTTGTGCGTCGTTTAGATAATAAACTATTTACATATAACGATGAATTATATAAAATCTATGTAATTTAAAATGTTTGTTGTCTTAACATGTCTCTTTACGCCGTCAAAATATTGTTAAATCGACAATTATAGCCGAGACGAATGAGGCCGGATAATCGGATGTTCGGATAATCGGATGTTCGCATAATCGAATGATCGGATAATCGGGATTCTACTGTATCTCATCGACCACACCACCGGCGTGTCAATCGGGAGACCTTCGTCGTGTTATAAAATCTGGAGGTATTGAAATTAAACTATTTTTTAAGGTTTATTTTAGATTTTAAATCCCAACGTTTCAGTAAAGAAAATACGATAAAATTTGTTATAAAATAGTTTTATTTCAATCTGTGGTGATATTCGCGGTAATTATATGAAAATACTCATTGAAATTCTGTCAGCTTATGTTCTTAACACAGGTAAAAACGATGGACTTTTATGGTGTTAGGGTCATGGTGGCCTGGCCGGTAAAGACAGTAAATTCATCAATTTTTAAAGTGTTCTTTTGATATTTAATTCGCCATTGACACATATAATTGAGCCGATGTGTATACCGGTGTTATGTAAACGGTAGTTTGTTAAATAAAGCGTCAGGTCATGTATCTGGATATCCGTGTTCATACCTCCACTTTTTACTGTGCAACCAGCAAAGTTGAGGAATTCGCTGGAGACATCCATATCTCCCTATACCTGTGATATGTCTTCAAGCTACGAGGGAACCAGGTATTCATTGGGTAAGCGCGTTCCATCGTAGACCACATCGTTGCTTGGCAAGATGCAAAGTTGTGGTCAAGTGCACGCCTATTATAGAATAAAAGAATACTTATATTTATCATTAGGGGCTGTCCATTAATCACGTGATCTGTTTTTTTAACCATTTTTAACCCCCCCCCCCCCCTCCTTCGGTTCAAGACTACCATAATTGAAAAAATAAATACACGTGATATCTTACTACACCCCCCCTCCCCCTTGTGACATTTCGTGATTTTTGCCCCCTTTCAGCTGATTAATGGACGGCCCCTAACGGGCAATTAGCGCGCTGACCTTTACTTTTATCGTGTCGAAGCGTAAATTTATATATTAATGCAAGTTATAAAGTTTATATAAAAAAAAAACTCATTTATTTAACAAACTATAGTTGGTGAAACTGCACTCTGGTCGAGTACCACGCCTCACTTTGTAAGTACGTGTGGTGAAACTATTATACAGACATTGTTTAATCTAGATATTGTAGAGATGTCAAGCTTTCTAGACATTCGCCTTAGATTATACGCGGTGTGTACAATTATGACATTAGAGATGTAGATTTATGACACTTGGTTTGATATGTCTTGATGTCAGACATCGAAGGATAATGAGATGTGTACAACACGGGTATGTGTTGATATCAGACATCGAAGGATAATGAGATGTGTACAACACGGATATGTGTTGATGTCAGACATCTAAGGATAATGAGATGTGTACAACACGGATATGTGTTGATGTCAGACATCTAAGGATAATGAGATGTGTACAACACGGATATGTGTTGATGTCAGACATCTAAGGATAATGAGATGTGTACAACACGGATATGTGTTGATGTCAGACATCTAAGGATAATGAGATGTGTACACGCGGTTACACATCAAATTATACATTTCTAGTAGAAGCTGATCATTTATAACATCGATATCGAAGCACATCAGTGCCCTAATACACGTAATTTCTTGCCGCACCGCATCTATTTCTTCAGTCATGTATTATTGTATTATTTGCTTGTGGCTATGATGTTAGACATCGAAATAAAATCACAGCATATGGTGTTACACATCCATGGACATATAGACATAGATGTCTGACATCAAGACTAATAATAAATAAATTACATACATACTATGAATTGAAGCCGTCGTTATGTATTTTTGACGTGATAACGTCTTTAAAATCGTTTTAGTCGGGTGACATGTTCAGAAACTTGTGTCACACCAAAACCTCACGAGCGCGATCGCAGGTATAACGAGAGAGAGACGGACCGATCTCCCGTCTCATCTCGAGCGCTGCCAGTCATTCCGTGAAACTTGTCACGCGGAATCCTCACGAGCGGAGGCTGGCACAGCGTTCGAGTGAGTGGACCGATCTTCCGTCTCTCTCACTCTAGCGGCAACAATATTAATTCCTTACTTCCCAAAAACTTATATCACCAATAAGACGTTATCACGTAAACATCTCGATCGTAAACCTACTTTACAAACAACCAATTTTTTTTTATGAATTCTAAACTGCCATGAATGTATAAGATAAATATAAATTTGACCGTGTTGCGCAGAAATGATCCGACCTGCAGTGTGGATAAAATGTACTGTCGAAAAACTCAACCCCCTTGCTTTTTCCAAATTCTATTGGGGTCGGCTCCCAGTCTAACCTGATGCGGCTAGCTACCAGAATTATACGAGCGACTGCCATCAGACCTCGACACCCGTAGGGAACCAGTAGCCGAGATCGTTAGACCAGGTGTCAGATTATATTGGCTTCTGACTACATACGTAAGAAAAGTATTATATGTAGTATATTACCAGTTATCTGGTTTCCATAGTACAAGCTCTGCTTAGTTTGGGATCAGATGACCGTGTGTGTTAATATTGATTGATTGAAAGCTCCAGTTACAATGGCTTGGAACATATCTGCACAACGCGGTCCAATTATTAAAGAGGCTATTGACAACATTGTGTATTCATTGTAATACTTATAAAAGACAAGAAATGGACATTTATTAATGCATTTCACTTACATTTATAACGCTCCGCCTGCCAAAAGACAATTAAGGGTGTTTCCACATTTGTCGGTTTTTAAATCGTAGCGTTCAATAACCGTCAGATTTATTCACATGCACCTATTAAACGCCCTTATAAATATTGTATAGAATTGTAATCGTCAAAAGTTGACGGGGGAAGATTGCTAATTTTGATAAGTTTTTTCCTTGAACGAAATAATAAAAAAATTGTAGTAGAATTCTGAATGACTGGTAAGAAAGAAGAATTCTTACGTACAACGGAACATACATGGAGGTTGGCAAAAGGACATTTGTGGACGCTAGATTTCCGCACCGACAACCTTGACACTTTTGTGCTAAGGTGCTATATCATTTAAAATGTATTGAATCAAACACTCCACCAATCACAACACTCCACATACATTTACCGGCCGGTGGCGTGGTCGGTAAGATACTTGCTTTTCACGTGGGATTTCGTGGGATCGATTCCCACCCGAGACAAACATTTGTTTAAATATATCTGTTTGTCTTGTGTCTGGGTGTAATTATCTATATTTAAGTATGTATTTACAAAAGAAAAGTATTTTAAGTAATATATTACCAGTTATCTGGTTTCCATAGTACAAGCTCTGCTTAGTTTGGGATCAGATGACCGTGTGTGTTAATGTCCCACTATATTATTATTATTCTACACCACCTCTATCGACCACCCCCACCAGTGGCACTACACAAGAATGGACTATGGACCTACTTCATACACCTGGTCATACAAAAAACGGTTGTGAGTGCTATGCATACGTTACTTTAATTATCACCAGAAAGAATATAATACATCATCATCATCATCATCATTCCCCTCGCCTTTTTCCCATTTCTATTGCGGTCGGCTCCCAGTCTAACCTGATGCGGCTAGCTACCGGAATTATACGAGCGACTGCCATCAGACCTCGTCACCCGTAGGGAACCAGTAGCCGAGATGGTTAGACCAGGTGTCAGATTATATTGGCTTCTGATTAGATACATGTTACGATTGTCATAAATGTGTTAAATAACAACCGGGACCGACGGCTTAACGTGCTCTCCGAGGCACGGAGGGTAGTCCCTCAACCAACCAGACACCGAAACAATTTTTTGTTGTTACACAAATATTGGGCACAGAATAACCCAATCGGACGGCTTACACCGCTCGACTACCGAGGTCGTCTAGAAAGAAGAAAATACAAAAAATGTTATATTTTTGAAGTGAAAACTTCTTTAGCGGCGTTGAGCACTTTTTCTGTAATGGGTATAAAATCTTAAACTCGCGTCAGGACACGTGACCTGATCGAAAAAGCGTAAGACGGATGACGGATAAATGATAGTACTTTTATACTGATAAAGCAATTGGTGCAAAATTATTCCCTAACCATTCCAAAATATCAAACATGCTCAACGTTAATAATCAAGTTTTCACTTCTGCCGGCACTCCCGGAGTGCAACCCGTCTTTTTTTTTAACTTCGCTGTGTTCGGCGTGTCTTGCGATTTAGCCGACAAATGTGACCACGCCCTAACTCAATGCAAGTGTCATAAATTTACAATATATTTAATAAACTTTAACTTGTATCCGCATTGGACATTGCATTCGATCGTTAATATTGTATAACTTCGCGTTTCGGGACGCCATTAGGATAGGTACATAATATTTTTTTTAATTTTAAAACGTGCACGATTTTTTGTATGGCGTATCGGTGTCGATTTTATTGTCCAATAAACTAAAATTGCACAATCGCTAAGTAAGGAAGGACTTGTGTCTCTTTAACCTAATAAAGTTGGATTATATTAAAAACTAACAAACCCACGTAACATTTACAATTTTTCCTAAATTTTCTTTGCTACAAACCTCACGGAGCCCGAGACCTTTCCAACGAATGAAAAACCGTGGAAATCTGTTCGTGCGTTCTGGAGTTATAGCGTCAGGAAGGAAAACCCGACTTATTTTTATATAGTAAAAAAGATGGCGGTCTATTCAATAGTATTGTCTTAGATTTACGCCAATATCAAACATTGAAATAAAACTACTTTTAAAAGGGTTTTATCGCGGTATATATTTTTGATTTTAGATCCCGACGTTTCAAAGTCTTTTCAGACTTCATGTTCACGGGTGGACTGAGGTATTTGACGTCCAAAAATATTTATCACAATTATTACTGAACATGAAGTCTGAGAAGACTTTGAAACGTCGGGATCTAAAATCTAAAATAAACCGCGATAAAATCCGTTAAAAAGTAGTTTTATTTCAATATATTCAATAGTTTAAAAAAAAATCGATTCGCGCTTCCCTAATAGCTGTCGTTCTGAATTCTTGTTGACATATGAATGACAAACGAGTCAAAAGTTAGGGTTGTCTAAGAAAAGATTGAAAAATTATATTTAACCCTTTCGACGCCACGGACGTCTATGTCCGTAAAATCAAATTGTACTCACTACTACGCCAACGACGGCAAGGCACGCTCAAAAAATGACACTTTTAATTTTGTAGGGTTATTCTGTATTTTGATGAATATGTCTAGTTTAGAGTATGCGGATCTTATGCATATAACAAAACGAAATGAAATGAAAATATGCTTTATTTTTTTTTTGAGACGCCAGTCTACATAAATATAGTCCAATTTCTTTTCCTACCGTGCAGTGAAAGTCGTAAAGTGATAGAAAGTCGTCGTTAATATTCTGATTCGTAAAATTGCTTGTAATTTTAATACAAAAAATCGTGCACTCAAACGATATTTCGGAGGACTGCGTTGCGTTTTTCTTATTTACCTTTAACAGCACTTATCAGTAAAGTCTTATTTTTTTTTTAAGTATTTTTAATATCTAAACTGGATACTGAAAAATATATATAATTTTTATAAAAATCTCATTATCTAGATACTTAAAATGTCATATACAGTTTGAAAAGCTTGAAATAACTATCAAAATTATTGTGCGCCCGCGCGTATGTCGCTCTCGCGCTTAACCGTTAAGACCTATCCTATGTCTTTCCCCGGGTCTCTAACTATATCCATACATAATTTCATCAATATTGATTAGTAGTTTGGGCGTGAAAGCGCGACAAACGAACAGACAGATTGTTACTTTCGCATTCATTATATAAGTAAGGAGTGTTATTGGAAAATTATACTTTTGCAAGTCCTTGTCGGTTCTACTGTTAGTACCGTTACCCGATGGTAATTTGCTCCCATGGTTTTAACTATGCTCCCCTTGGTATCTTAGATTTACCCGAATATCTCACATTGAAATGAAATTACTATATGACGGATTTTATCTCGGTATATTTTTATACCGTGGCGTGGTCGGTAAGATACTTGCTTTTCACGCCACATGTCGGGAGTTGTCTTATGTCTGTGTGTAATTATCAATATTTAAATATATATTTACAAAAGAAAAGTATTATATCTTAATATATATATTTCTTGTGTGCGTGTGTATGTGACTGAACTCCTCCTAAACGACTGGACCGATTTTGATGAAATTTTTTGTGTGTGTTCAAGGGGATCTGGGAATGGTTTAGATTCACAATTTTGCGCGGTACGAAGTTCGCTGGGGCAGCTAGTGTAGTATATTACCAGTTATCTGGTTTCCATAGTACAAGCTCTGCTTAGTTTGGGATCAGATGACCGGGTGTGTTAATATCCCACTATATTATATTATTATTATTATTTACTTAGAATGAAACATACTTACTAATATTTGAGCAAAGTAGGAACGGTTTGCGGTACAAATTATAATTTCAATAATTTTGATAGTTATTTAAAGGTAAAGTAAATTTAATAAACCAAAGTTAATCCTGCCATATTTATTGTAAGTTG
The DNA here is from genome assembly GCA_936450015.1 of Meganola albula. Taxonomy (NCBI): domain Eukaryota; kingdom Metazoa; phylum Arthropoda; class Insecta; order Lepidoptera; family Nolidae; genus Meganola; species Meganola albula. The sequence goes on along the minus strand of OW388169.1, from coordinate 5,480,049 downwards.
TTGTAATTTTTATGTATCGTTCTTAAAATCCAATCGAAGGACATTTTGTTCGCTCAGTCATACGACAGTCAGTCTCGACGACACAGTGACATTTTTCAATAAATAATGTATGAATTGGTATCGTCTAAAGTTGGCTGGGTAACAGGGAAGCTGGTTAATTTTGATTGGTTTCTTCAAGTTCTTGTTTTTGAACGAACCAATCAGTATTTTTATTCGAAAAAAAAAATACATTATTTTCTAAATATGTATGGATAAGTGTAATTTTTTGATATAACTAGATGGTTTCCAGTTTGAATATTAAAATTTTGATTAAAGTTTGGTTCAGTACAATTATTTTTGTGTGTTAAAAATTTTAGTCATAACGGTGGTCCTAAATATAGATTGTAATAATTTTTATACAATATTACTGTTTTTAACTAGCACTGGATGGATGTCTTTACCATTACCATTGGCTGTCTGTCGTGCAGCTTGTCACTGCCATGTCATTTTCGGCACAGTAATTCAATAATAATATTTTCAATATTACTTGAAAATACTTAAATTTCATTATGTATTTGTAAAGGAAAATTTATTTAATTCAATTATGGTACAAATAAATGTTTATGTAGTTAAATGTTTATTTTTTTTTAATTTTTTAAGTCGGTCTTGAAGATTGTTTGAAGATATTCGTCATGGTTTTTTTTTAAACAGAATCATAACATAGAGGCGATGCATTAAGCCATAATGTCGCATTATCTAATATTCACGAAGTAATTTTTGGTGTTTATTATGTAAAGAACTCCCACCATATATAAATTTAATGCGATTTACTATGCGTTTCAAATAAGAATAGGCAAACTCCGTTTCGCCATCAGATAGCTTCGTTTTATGTAACATTTTCCCTCTTTTCTGTTGAAAATTTTCCTGAATTTTCTTTGCTATAAACCTCACGGAGCCGATTTCCACGGTTTGCATTCTTTGGAAAGGCCTCGCGAATGCAAAACCGTGGAAATCGGTTCGTGCGTTCTGGAGTTATAGCGTCAGGAAGGAAAACCCGACTTATTTTTATATAGTAAAGAATATATTATAGTAGCAGTTTTTACTTGAATGAATGTCAGAATATCAAAATTTCTGTAGAAACTATAATAAAATTATAATAATAATTATAAATTGAATGGAAATACGCATTTTCCCCGACGGAAATGGTATCAAAGGGTAAAAAAAAAACCCCGTATTCATAAACGTCTTATAAGCTCATTATAGCTTAAATAGGTTTATAATTCGTTTGTCTTTGTCTGTCATCTTGACATTTATATTAGAAAGAAAGAGACAAACTCCATTTTAACTAAGGAGTCTTTTAAGATTTTTATGAATCTGACCGGTGTTTTTACTTTGACACGAAGGTGACGTTCAAAAAGTATGTAATAATTTTAAGTAATATTGTTTAAAGATTGCCACCAATAATTATTTTTGTAAGGAATTATGTGAAATTATTCCATAAGGCATTTATGTCGAGCCTTGAAGTTTTTAAATTCTAACTAAACTATATTTGAAAATAAAGTAATGTTTTAAAATTGTTTTAGTTTTTATTCACACCAAATCTACTTAGGTCAAATTTTGTAAGGCTATGCTTGGAGTCTCTCTGAAGGATCGAATCCGAAATGAAGTGATCTGACAGAGAACTTAAGTAATCGACGTAGCCCACCGGCTTAGTAAGCTGAAGTTGCAGTGGGCCGGTCATATCTGCCGCAGAACTGACAACTGCTGGGGTTAACGAGTTCTTGAGTGGAGACCACGGATTGGCAAACATAGCGTACGACGTCCTCAGACTAGGTGGAGTGACGATCTCAGCAGGGCGGTCGGCAAGAACTGGATGAGAAAAGCCGCGGATGCTCGGTGGCGCAATTTAGGAGAGGCCTATGTCCAGCTGTGGACTAGAATAGGCTGATGATGATGTGTAAGGTTGGCGCCGACCGCCGCCACAGCACAGCATGTAATGCATGAAAAAGGGTTTTTTTACTGATGCAAGTTATATTTAATTTTATTTCAATGAGTTAAGAATTCTTGAGACATTATTTCGATACAACGATGCCGCGGCATGTCGTGTAATGCTGTTTAACTCCACGGGTTACCGCGGCGCGCCACTGTGCAGATATGCGCCATTTTGTGTGGAGGAATGAGGAATTATGACCGTTAAATTATTTGAAATGAGGTTGAAACTTGTGTAGCGACTGTGATTAGGGCGGCATCGGGTGGGTGCGCGGGGGCAAGGGTGGAGATACGCGTTTGTTGTTTTGTTACTCACACCGCGCGTGGTAAGAGATGCCGCGGCATGCCGTGGCATTCTTTGGGATGCCGCAGCACAACCTGCCGTGCCAAGCCGTCCAGTCGGCACAGACTTCAAGGTACCTACATACTTTAGATCTCGCTATGACCCTAAAGTGTATTTGATACTTTCATTCAACCCCACTTTTAAATTAGGATATAATAATTACAATACTACTCATGGCAAATAGGTTAAAAATAAAAATCGTGAACATATCATTTAATATTCGTTAACTTTATTGAGAAAAAAAATCTATTCTAACAATTTCTCTAAACCTTATCACATTTTATTACAAATCACATTTTTTTTTAAATATATACCTTTTTAACATATTATTATATTTGAAATTGGCAAATTACGATCTTATTAAAAAAAAACATCATTATAATGTCTAAGTTCTGTGTTTTGTGGCAAATATGAGCCGTTCCACCGCGAGTGCGTAATCACGTCATTTGTACAGAAAAGAATGCACAACACATTATTATACAAATGACATGTTTACGCACTCGCGGAAGAAATCATCAAATTCACAACAAAACTCATAGCAATTAACAGAATCTGTCAATAAAACCGCAAACGTTAACCTAAAGACAAAGGGTTAATTTCCACCAGAGATGCCCTATGTATAATAATATGCTGCGACGATGTAAAAGTTAAACTAGATTCGAAATATGTGACAGATTGAATTATACTACATTATAACTTATGATTTTACAGCCCAACGTTTTTTTCAAAGCATTTTATTTATTTTTTCATTTTTTTGTTTCAATATATGATATTCATGTGAACTTGAAAGTATTAAGAAACAGTTTTTTCATCAGTGCCATGTCACCAATTGATTTTATCAATGAATATAAAATACGTCACGGCCGAGTTATCTATAACGCAAAATAATCAGCTAAGGGCTCTGTGCGTAAAGAAAAACATACATAATTTCACATTTATTTCAGTTTTACATACTAAAAATTTGTGTTCAGGAAATTATGTATTTTATAAACAGCGTGCGTACTAAGTTATAAGAGGCCTTGAGTTAATGTCGCCCACGGACTCTAACGTTGTTATATAATTCCTTGTGTAGCAGTAAAAAAAAAGATAGAACATTCCTGGTGGAAAGGCAGCCTAATCATAGTGGAGATTCATCCAAAATTAGCATTAATATAATCTTTTAACCCCTTAACGCCAAAATTAGGTACCAAAATAGGTTAATAGGTATGTTTCGAAAGCATAAAATAAAATCTATTTATTTTTCATTATTCAAGCGAAATAACAGAAAAATAAGTAAAAAAAACATACTACTAAAATACAAAATAATAGTTTAATAAATTCATTATTATTTAGGTTAATATGTACTAAAATTGTTATACAGGTAATTTTTCTTGTCAATTGTTGTATCATTAAGCTGTAAATAAATGTATCTTCGTTCAATTCATTGTTTGTTTTTAATTAATAAGTTTTTCATATTTATTAATTAAAATAAGCATAATCTAATCGAATATAATGTGATAAAATGTTAATCACATAGTTATAACATTTTACTTGGCTTTTTCAACATGGCGGACGCGGTAAGGGGTTAAATGTCAACACAAAATCACTACAAAACATATTATGTCAATTATTACGGCTCAGCCGTTAGTTATTAAGTTATTACTAAACAACATTCTGAGTGTCAGTTTTGTCCAAGAAGCTTAGACTAAAACACTGGAGGTTGAGGTAGAACAAACTGTTGAAGACAAGAAATATGGCTCATGAATGATGACGTCGATATATTTGTCTCATTCTTTAGAGTTCTTGTCGTTTTTTAATAATAATAATAATAATATAGTGGGACATTAACACACACGGTCATCTGATCCCAAACTAAGCAGAGCTTGTACTATGGAAACCAGATAACCGGTAATATACTACATATAATACTTTTCTTTTGTAAATATATACATGAATATAGATAATTAGACACCCAGACACAAGACAAACAGACATATTTAAACAAAATGTTTGTCTCGGGTGGGAATCGAACCCACGACCTGCGGCGTGGAAAGCAAGTATCTTATCGACCACGCCACCGGCCCGTCAAATAATATATAGTCACTAGTAACATTACAAAAAGTAAATAAAGGCACTCAAAGGGGCGTGTATTAATTATGTGAGATGTTCTAACCACGGGAGGGGATCAATTTAAATCGTATCTCACTTAGGGGAAGAGGGGTTTTAGCAAATATTACATAATTATTTTTCTAACAGAAAACGGCGTAAAATTGCATGAAAATTTATTTCTAGAATAAAATATGGCCAAATGTGTCTATACTCGTCCCAACCCCGCAGAGCCGTGCCACGAGTTCCCCGTGGATTGGATTACAACAAATATTTTCTTAATTTTTGTTTCTCATTTATTATTTAATTGTATGATTGTGAATTTAAATTAAGGTTTCCACAAATACTAGTCTTTAATATATGTAACTAGCGGCCCGCTCCAGCTTCGCCCGGATAGCTTCAGCCCACTCAACAATTTACAAAAAATGTGGTAAATAAAGAACCGCTCAACCGATTTTGTGCAAACTTCACATAAACTCCATCTACTTAATAGTCCGAACAATGCCTAAACATTTGGTTTGAATAGGTAAGTTTTGAGTTTTTGAGTTATAAAATTACAACGAAAAGTGGCATTGATTTTTTATAATAGATAGAACAAAAAAACTAAAGTTAGAACTTTCTATTTTTATTATTAGGTATGGAAAATCAGCGCTTCCTCTCGTCTCACACTTGCTGTGACCAACAGGGTCCATAATGATTCTATTATAATAAGCACCTACCACCTAAGCATCTACTTACTTATGGTAAAGCAATAAAGTTTTTGAGTATTATTTTGTTTTTTTTTTAATAATCCCACTCAGAAGAAGGGTGTTGAAAAATTATCAAGAAAGTCTAAATTATTGGAAGATACAAAATATATAATCAAGTCATTCAAGGCCACACAAACACGTACACTCACGCACACTCGAACACTAATAATTTGCATGCCAACACAGTTAAATCTACTATATAAAAATAAGTCGGGTTTTCCTTCCTGACGCTATAACCCAAGAACGCACGAACCGATTTCCACGGTTTTGCATTCGTTGGAAAGGTCTTGGGCTCCGTGAAGTTTATAGCAAAGAAAATTCAGGAAAAATTTCAACAGAAAAGCGGGAAAATGTTACATAAAACGAAGCCATCTGGTGGCGAAACGGAGTTCGCCGGGTTTGCTAGTTATTTTTTAAAAATTATACCTCTCACGTCTCCCAACACAGGCAATATACGCTTAAAGGGAGGCTCCAATCACTAACTTATAAACAATGTAATTTTTAGTACAATAAACATTTTTTCCTTTCTTTTTCATTTTCAAGGCCTCTTTTCATACCTTCAACAATTTGTTCTAAACTTAACCTCAAGTTTAATGTAAGCTTCTTGGTTATATAGTGAACATAACGTGATCTACTACAAGAGCATAAACATGTCATTTGTATAAAGAATTATACAGCGCCACAATTATACAAATGGCATGCTCACGCATTCCGGTGCAACCCAACGGGCTTAGCATAAAAGTGCCCGTTAAAAAATTATTAACAGCCCAGTTTGGACAATATTTAAAGTATAGATTATAAAACTTATTATACTGTAAAGATGAAAACAGTGTGAGTGAGTAACTATACAGAAAAAAAAAACAACTTTTCGCAACATTTTACACAAAATTGTCTAAACTATAATTAATATTAGTACGAATTGGTAAATATCTAAAGGCGTGACTAGAAAATATTATTAACATTAAAGATATGTGCGCATTTTGCTAGATATGGTCTAATTTTACACTGAACACCCCTCTACCACAGTACATATATATCTAAAACAGTATGTAGACTAGGAAGAAATCTTTTAAAACAACACACATACACAAACGCACGCATCGACAATGATTCTGCTGCGACTCGCTACTGAAAGCACTGCGCGGGACCCTAGTGTGCAGTTTTGAACAATTTTATATACAAGACGGCCCGAAAATATAATTTAGTTAGTCATCTTGATTATAGGGCCCACCAGTGACTAGTTTGACATGTCTGTTTAAATTAAAAATATATTAAATAAAATAGAAAAATAATCCACAGTATTTCCTTTAGATAGGTACCAATTACAGATAAAAATTAAGTTGTTATTGAGACATCTAATCATTCTAATCTGTAGTATAATAACCTCTATTTGTTGCGTTTAAATACTGTCTGATGCCTTTACTTTTTACTGTGGTCGACAATGAGCCTCTATCCTGAAAAGAAAAAAAAAAATACATAATAGTAACAACAGCGTCACTGCAAATCCTTACTAATATTATAAATGCGAAAGTAACTCTTGTCTGTCAGTCTGTGTTGCTTTCACGCCTAAACTACTGAACCGATTTGGATGGAATTGGGTGTGGAGGTAGTTTGAGACCCGAAAAAGGACATAGGATAGTTTTTATCCGACTGCGCGAAAAGAAGGTAATTTTTTGGCGCGATAACCGACATACACGCGGGCGAAGCCGCTGTCGGAAAGCTAGTTAATAATAAATCTAAGCTTTATTCACCAGTAGGCTAATTCACGTAATTAAATAAGTTTAATTGCAGTGCAGTTGCAGTTAAATGTCGATCAAAACAGCCCTTTTCGTACTCTCGTAATTTAGATACGCTCGCGTCAAAGTCGCGTCACGCGAGCGCTTTAGATTAGATATGACAGCTAAACAATTCTATGAATACCATTTTGCACTGAGACGAAAACTTAATTGCAACTGCACTGCAACTTGATCGGCGCGTCAAGAAATTATGTGAATTATGTGCACTGGGCTCTAATTCAACGTAATTTCTTGACGCACCGATCATTACAGTTGCAGTTAAGTTTAAGTCTTAGTTCACAATGGTATTTTTGTAATTGTTTAACTGTCATATCTGGTTTAAAGCGCTCGCGTGACGCGAACTTGACACGAGCGTATCTGACAGCGGTTGTCAAAAGTACGAGACTATGATATGGGGTTTTGATCGAAACTTAACTGCAACTGAACTTCTTTAATTACGTGAATAAACCTGAGGTGCTAATATAATAACGAGCCTGTGGCGTGGTCGGTAAGATGCTCGCATTTCGCGCCGCAGGTCGTGGGTTTGATTCCCACCCGAGACAAACATTTGTGTGATGAACATGTCTGTTTGTGTCGAGTCTGGGTGTAAATATCTATTATAAGTGTGTGTATTTACAAAAGAAAAGTATTATATGTATAGTATATACAAGTTATCTGGTTTCCATAACACAAGCTCTGCTTAGCTTGTAACCAGATGACCGTGTGTGTTAATGTCCCAGAATATATTTTTTTTTATCTAAAATGGCGGGACGTATAATTCCCTGTGAGCAGGAGTGGCATAGCGGTATCAGCCTCGCCTTAGAAATATAAGGTCGCAGGATCGATTCCCGGTCGTGCCCACACATCTTTGTGTGAATTGTTTCATCGCCGCTGCTCAAAATCGGTGAAGGAAAACATCGTGAGGAAACCGGCATGTCCAAGAACTAATCATTCGAAGACATGTGACATATACCAACCCACACTTGTCCAGCGTATGTGGATTAAGGCCTAAACTCTCTCAACTCGTAAGATAGTTGAGAGAATACCCGTGCCCAGCAGTGAAAACAAAAAAAGGTTGGAGTGAAGAAAGTATTCCACCTTTTCGCAATCACTCAGCAGCTTTCCGGCAGTTGGGGCATGTCTGCCTCTCCTGCAGCCATGGCATGATGCAGTCGGTGTGGAAGTTGTGGGTGCACGCCAGCGACGTCACATCCTGGCTCCGCAGCATCACGTCGAAGCAGATGGAGCATTCCTCGAGGGTCCAGGAGCGCTCGCGGCTGGAGAAATAACAAAAATTGAATCATTTTTGTAAGTCTGACACAACGTGCGGCCATTTTGATTATTTTTCAAAATGGCTACTCATGATAAAATCTTTCGGTTTCACTACATAGTATAAAACAAAGTCGCTTTTTCTGTCCCTATGTCCCTATGTATGCTTAGATCTTCAAAACTACGCATCGGATTTTGATGCGGTTTTTATTAATAGATAGAGTGATTCCAGAGGAAGGTTTATAAGTATAACACCTTGCACCCGTGCGAAGCTGGGGCGGGTCGCTAGTTATTAATAAAAACAATGTCAGGAAGAGACAAAATCCATTTTAACTTGAGGCTACTCTAGTTTAATATGGACTTTGTCTCTGACCAATTTTTATGGAATCTTATAAAGGTCTGAGAATCGGTCGTAATCTATTTTCAGACCTGGTAGGTGGCACTGCTCTACCGGGCAGGACGACGTCTGCGGGGTCCGCTAGTACACACTTAAAATGATAACATACCATTTTTCTTAGTTAGGTATTAAACAGTTAAACTAGCCAAGTAAGTACTTATTAAATCGTGAAAATAAGTTTAAAATTAAATTTTCAAACACAATTAATTTTATCTAATCTACTGAAAAATGCATTCATAATAATTAAACACAATACAAATAGGAATGATTCCAGGGTTAGCCTGGTATTTTGATACGAAAATCAAAATCTATTTATAGGCCGACCGTTTAACTCGCGTATCGCCTATCGCCAAGATTCTGACTCCTCAAGCTGCACAGACAGTGATGATGATTCAAGCGATACGGATATTAGTGACGAATAGTCTTACATTACTTTTATCTGTGGTTAAATAGTTCTTTAGGAGATTTAATTAATGTTTTATGACTCAGACCTTCTGATGGCGATACGCGAGTTAAACGGTCGGCCTATAGTCCATCTTGTTAATTGGTAGGTGACAATAAAATTGTTAGTGACTACTCACCAGACCAACGCAACCAACGCGTAAAATATTGAACACATATTTCGCATTAATGAATTAATAAAAATAATACTCAATCAAATCGCATTAAAATAAGGATTGGAAGACTTTTTACGTCATATTCACTAAAACCCACTTTTCCAGTATAAGCTTCCCTCGTGTTGTACCGGAATCTTATACTATGCGTTTCAAATAAGAATAGGACTGTGCTCGCGGCTAACTTCATACCAGAAACTAAGCTAAAGTAGCGCCAGCACAAAATGTCAAACCACAGACAATAATATTATTTTGAAATGTATTGAAAAGTGATTTATGTGAAAACTTTACACAAGTATGTAGTTACAATGCAGCTACCTACCTAAGTAAATTTACGCGCCAGGATACCACAAACTTGCACACAAATTCATGTGCACGGACAAAAACACACGTTTTAACTTATTACTTCGATTTTTGTCGTCGGAAGTTAGTAAAATATGTTCGTATCTAAATATTCGACTCCAAATGTCCAGTCTTAATCAAAAGGTAATAAGATGTACCTATTTTTATTTTTATTTTCATCTAGATGTGATTATAATATCAAACAAACATTTTTGCTCACTGTACTAAAAAATGTGAAGTTGTTACGCATTCCAGTCCAAGATGGCGGATTTTCAATCCTATTCTTGTTTGAAACGCATAGTACAATGCGAGATCCGCTTATTACTGGAAATGTATTGATGTCTAGCCGTGACGTCAGGCGACACTGCTAAACGTTATTATCTTTATTATTAGATTATGTAAAAAGTAAAAAAATATGTGCCCAATATTTTCGTATTTACAGGACGTAACAAAATATAAATTTTAAAACTACTTTTTAACGGATTTTATCGCGGTTTATTTTAGATTTTAGATCCCGAGACGTTTCAGTCTTTTCAGACTTCATGCTCACGGGTGGACTGAGGTATTTGACGTCCAAAAATATTAATCACAATTATTACTGACTATCTCCAAACATTAGTATTTAATTTGCGTTCCGATTTAAGCAAACTGAGCTCACAGTGTCTTGAATTCTGAGTTGATTTTGCTAAATAAATTAATACTTTTTAAGTAAATTAATACTTGTACCAAAACCCAAGCAAAATCAACTTAGAATTCAAGACACTGTAAGCTCAGTTTGCTTAACATGTAAATGCACTGGGTACCAAGCTGGTGGTATATTCCAACCATTTTCTCTGATAAAATTAGGATGTTTTAATCTACGCGATAAAATCCGTTAAAAAGTAGTTTTATTTTAATGTGTGATATTCGCGTAAATCTAAGACAATACTATACAAATTTTAGTCACTATCCCCATTACAATTAATACACACCAGACCACACAACAAATCACTTATTGTTACCATTGTTATTAAGAATTATTTTTGTGATTATCATGAACAATATTAGTGTTTTTTATTTTACTGTACTGTTTTTTCTTAATAATATATCAAGAAGTCTAAGACTCTTCCCGTGAGCAGTGGGCTGGGCCCCGATTCTGTGATATTTGTCTAACAAAAATGGCGATTTCTTTGTTGTTGTGAAAGGGGGCTAGAAAGAAAAAATTCTTACGAAAAGTTGTCACGACACTTTTTGCTATAGTAAGCTATTGTAAGCTGTGCGGCGTGCGCATGTTTCTCTGTCTGTCTGTCGGTCTGTCAAGTTTATATTACATTATATTTGTTAATAATAAAAAAAATATTATTATAACTTAAAAAAAATAAAATTTTATTATAATTCCTTCACTAATTAATGGTGTCCCTCCAGGTGTCCCTTGACACCTCTCAAGTTTTTTTTTAATAATATATGAAAAGTCTGATACTCTTCCCTTGAGCCATTTTTTTTTTACATTTGTCTACTAGAAATAAATATCTAAAGCGCGCAAATGTCAAAAAATATGGCGGATGTCATTGACAAACAATAGAAATCGCCATTTTTGTTAGACTAATATCTATTAGAGATGTCTGAAGCGCCAGAATCTGGGCCCTGTCCTTTATCTCGATCAAAGAATTAGCATTGTCATACAACGTGGCAAATCTGCCAAGGCCTCGATTAGGAGGAATTCTATGACGCCCCATCTAATTTTCAAGTTAGAATTTAATTTCAAATTGAAATAAAATGTTACACACTGACGGTTTTATTCATAAAAATCTTTTAAGACTATAGTTAAAATTGACATTGTCTCTTTCTTACTTGTTAAACGTCAAAATTACAGACGAAGACACAAATTATACACCTATTTTAGCTATAATGAGCTTATAAGACGTTTATGAATACGGGAGGTTAGTTTTTACTTGACAAAATTAAAAAAAAATTATGATGTGATCTTTTTTAGTGTGTCACTCAAAACAATTACAATCAAAACACACTCTTACTATGCCTGCTGTCTCATTGAGATTTTATACTCCTCCTCAGCCCTGTGAATGTATAAATAAATACAACATACATATTATTACACATAATACAAACCGTGCGCGTAAAGTTGAGACTTGCCTGGAATGCAACCCTCCACCCGCTTCCCCTGTAACCTCTCGAGCTCCCGTGTTGTACTATAGGCAACGCCATTTTTTTAACATCTTAATCTCGTAGTGGCTCACGTCACGTAACAACGACGCGCTCTGATTTTATAATCTTATTTAATACGTTTCGTTAATAGCTATTAGAGTTACTCTACATTTTATAGTTATTTTTTGTATTAAGTTTATTGTTATAACTAAGGGTAAAACTTTACATAGTGGAGAGAGAAATCTCGTGATAAAAGTGTTGGACTTTTTTGAAAACTAAAAACGGAAAGTTTTCTCTTCTAGAGGTTTGCTGGTAGATAATTCATATTTGAATTAAGCTCGCCTGTGTACATTGTTGTTTCCTATTTATAATTGTATATGTAAGTGTTTTGTGTACAATAAAGAATAAGAATAAGAACTAACAGTTTTGTTTACCTATTGTTCAAGCAGTAAAAAGAACCTGTATGGTATAAAAAAATAGCAAACTAAAATATTTGGATAACCATCCATATATTTTAGTTACAATAATTAATATATATATTAATAAACAATGAATATACAATTAGTATAACCCTTAAAAACCAACCAACACATAAATCTAAACTAAAAAAAACTTAAAGAAAATATTACACTGTTATTTGTGTTATGCTAAAAATGTTTAGAACATTTAACATAGGAACTGTTAAGCGCAAGCTTTCCCCTCTGCCGAAGTACATGAATAATTTGTATGCATTACTGGGCGTTGGCACAACAAAACATGATGCAAGCATAGTCTCATCTCTAAACGATAGAGATAGATAGTGCTTGGAAAATGTTTTCTTGTAAGTGTTTCGCCAGTGAAAACTAGGGGTAACCTGTTCATGTTCAATAATAATAATATAGTGGGACATTAACACACACGGCCATCTGATCCCAAACTAAGCAGAGCTTGTACTATGGAAACCAGATGACTGGTAATATACTACATATAATACTTTTCTCTTGTAAATACATACTTAAATATAGATAATTACACCCAGACTCGAGACAAACAGATTGTGTGTAGTTTTTTACTTACGTGTGCATTTGTTAAGACACTTCAACTTTTAATTTTTTTTTATCCTGAAATAGGCTTGCGCGTGACTACAACTTGCCTGATGTTAAGCAATGATACAGTCTACGATGGGACGCGCATACCCAGAACACGATTCATTCGATGGTTACGAATGAATTTCGGTAAGAAGGTGACAGTGGAATGATGCTGCTACGGTTAGAAACCATAAAGGAGCAACAATCTCGACCCACCCTCTTAAATGGTGTCACCAGACATCGTACCGGAACACGGCAAGCCCGCTTGGCGGTGCGGCTTTGTCTGGTCGGTGGTCACTAACCACGGCCGGAGCCTACCACCAGTTAATTACAAGTAAACTCAATTACCATTTGACTGTCACTTGATTTGCAACACCCAGGAGCCACGTGTTGGGATTCAGATAAAGGGTGCACTCCCACTGATGAAGGTGACCCCCAGTCGATTACGGTTCCGGTCAGGACCTGACCGCGCGAACGCTAAATGCCCCCCGATTCCCTAAAAACTAGAGTGTCCGGCAACGTCCTGGGCCGAGGTTTGTCCCCACATGGGGACCCCTAATGGCAGTTGCCACAGTACTTGATCGGTTCGACCGTCCTCGGACGGCTCACCGAAAAAGTCCGGTGAACCAATAGAGGCCCTTCCGGCCGATTGGGTTAGGTCATCAGCAAAAAAAAAGGACGAAGGTGACTCAGCCCCCAAACATGTGTGCTGTACGTGGTTATCTCGCCTCCACCAAAAACTACCAGAAACAATTTAGTACTACAAGTTGCGTACACTTCCCGTGTTAAATGTTCTAAGTCAAAATTTTATTAATAATTTTAAGTTCCAGTAATATTATTATAGGCCGACCGTTTAACTCGCGTATCGCCTATCGCCAAGATTCTGACTCCTCAAGCTGCACAGACAGTGATGATGATTCAAGCGATATGGATATTAGAGACGAATAGTCTTACATTAGTTTTATCTGTGGTTAAATAGTTCTTTATGAGATTTAATTAATGTTTTATGACTTTGTACCTCTGATGGCGATACGCGAGTTAAACGGTCGGCCTATAGTATTATGTATTCAATTTAATAATTAAATTGCTTACAATGCTTGTTGTCTTATAACATTCATTTGATCTTCTTCACTCCTGTAAATTTATTATTAAATAATTTTAATTAAATTAAACTTTAATCTAAATTTTAACTAATTGTCTTATTCATAAAAATCTTATAAGGCTCTTTAAAAAAACTCGTTAAAATGGACTTTGTCTCCTTCTTACTAGTATAAATAATAAATAAATAAATATTCTGGGACATCAACACACACGGTCATCTGGTCCCAAGCTAAGCAGAGCTTGTGTTATGGAAACCAGATAACTGGTATATACTATACATATAATACTTTTCTTTTGTAAATATATATTTATAATAGATATTTACACCCAGACACAAACACAAATATTCTTCACTAATGTTTGTCTCGGGTGGGAATCGAACCCACCACCTGCGGCGTTAAAAGCAAGTATCTTACCGACCACGCCACCGGCACGTCACAAAGACAAAGGAATTATAAACCTATTTTAGTTATAATGAGCTTATAAGACGTTTATGAATACGGAGGTGTTTGGAATTTAGCCAGATGATCGGCAATACACTCGCCACCGTATGGTACATAAACATAGACAGTGAAATGTGTGTGATATAATAATAATATAATAACAATGTAGTGGGACATTAACACACACGGTCATCTGATCCCAAACTAAGCAGAGCTTGTACTATGGAAACCAGATAACTGGTAATATACTACATATAATACTTTTCTTTTGTACTTTGTATACTTTTCTTAGGAGCAACAATTCCGACCCACCCTCTCTGTATGGTGTCACCAGACATCGCACCGGAAGACGGCAAGGCCGCTTGGCGGTGCGGCTGTCTAGTGGGTGGTCACTAACCACGGCCGAAGCCTACCACCAGTTGATTGTTACCTGATTTGCACCATCTGGGGACCACGTGTGGGGATTCAATTAAAGCTGTACACCCACGGACGAATTGCCACTGATCAATATAAAGTTAACATTATGAGGAAACCCGCACATCTAAGAACTCATAATTCGAGGAGATGTGACATCCACCAGCCAGCATTTGGCCTGCGTGTGGATTAGGGCCTAAACTCTCTCAACTCGTAAGATAGTTGAGAGAAGACCCGTAACCAACAGTGGGACAATAAAAAGAGGTTGAGTGATTAAACATTAGTTGCATTAGTTTCTTATAATGTTTAAAACTTTTAGGGGAAGGGTGCAAAATGCGGAAATATTAGCCACAAATACACATTCAAGTACCGGACAGGTACGTGTGGCGTCGGCGACGCCCTCAGTTGTTGAGGGTACCAATTGGTCGCACCAAACTCCTCAAAGAAGCGCCCATGACGCGCGCATTTCGCAGTCTAAATATCGTGGCAGAAAAGCTAGACTTGTTCACCTGTTCTATGAGTGAATTCACAAGAATGACAATGTATACATTGTGTTATTACCACTGATCGGAGTAGGTAGAGCTATTTAGGTTCATTTACCGCAAACATTGATGTTAATATGGATATTCTACGAGATTTCGATTGATAACTGAATGATGATTCAAACTTCGTACCGCGCAAAATTGTGAATCTAAACTATTCCCAGATCCCCTTGAACACACACAAAAAATTTCATCAAAATCGGTCCAGTCGTTTGAGAGAAGTTCAGTGACACACACACCCACAGAAGAATTATATATATAAAGATTACTACTTATCCTTAAACCGGTCCTTATACTTATTTGTCGGGGAAAAGTATATTCTTACATTACTCCCTAAAGCGTAAATCGCTTTTTATTATTTTACTACTTAAAAAGCAATTTTTTTATTTTTTTATTATGCGATAGGCTGGCGCTTGACTACAACTTGCCTGATGTTAAGCAATGTAGTCGCACAAGCCTAGTATACCGATTCACTCGTGCAATTCCCGGGATTCGGGGATATCCATATTATTCTTACATATGCAAGACATAAAATAGCTCTATCTACTCCGATCTCTGGTTATTACTTGAAAAAATTATAATTTTGCATGCATATTTAAATAAATAAATTAGTAGAATAGTACTTAGATATAATACTACGCTATCGCATTAGGTAAAAACCTGTAATTATAGTTGTGTGGTTACTAAATAAATAAATAAATAAACATTATTGATATGTTCTGCGGCTTGCCTTTTAATATAGAATTCTCAAAGACTTACATCTGCCTTCTAACTTGAGTGAACCTACTCCCTAAATTACTGAGAATCGTCAACAACGGAGACCTCGGACTTTCTTCTGGTACTCCTAACGATGATGTCGTTACATCCCATTCCATAATCCCATCAGAATCCGATTCTTCAGTCCCAAGATTGTTATTCGATACATCTATTTCTGATGGTGTTGAATCATTTTCACTATCATTATAACTGTCAGTTGTGAAGTCTGATGACGAATCGATGTAGTCCGATGAATCGTTTAAATAATCTGAGTTCTCATTGATACTGGTATCTGTTGTATCGTGTTCGGATATTGTTGTGTATGAATCGTCTGATGGTAGCTGGCGGCTGGTGCGATGAATGTGTTAAATGAAAAAAGCACATGCATTAATGGTGATGGTATTTTAACTACTAATGCGGTTTTAGTAGGGGAGCCGAAGAGGGTATTTTTGGATTTACTCCAGCACGTCAGATTAAGCGATAGGGGACACCTTGCACTGTGTTGAATACCTACACCAAATCTTAGCTTCATAGGGCCGCGAGTGTACAGTAGCCAATCAAAACATTTCTAAGACATATTTGTTGGGTAAAAATACTCGAATTCGTCAGAATAATGTATTATGAGTACATTACATGTTGATAAGTGTATATATCAAGAGTCAGGCGATTTGAGCCAGGAGCAAGGAAATAGGAGCGATACAAATTCACGATGCTTTCAAGTCACCAGGTACCACTTCAGTTTGGTTAATTTTATTTTTGATGAAAATTATTTAAATATGCCAGGGGAAGCACACAATGTAATTTTGTTACGTTTTGGAAGTAAAGAAACCTCAAAAAAAAGACTGAAAGAAGAAGTGGACATGATGATGTAACCTTTTTTTACTACCACTTAATCTTTAAGGATGACTAAGTATCAACGACACTCGAGTAACAACACATTTAGCATCTTCGGCTCTCCTACTATTTGTGATCATTGTATTCTGCAGTTCTTAAGTAACAAAAGGTTCAAAATTATCTCACTCACTCACTTCAACCCTTTATAGTGTCCCACTGCTGGGCACGGGTCTTCTCTCTACTATCTTACTAGTTGAGAGAGTTTAGGCCTTAATCCACTCACGCTGGCCAAGTATCTATTTAAAAGGTATCTATCAGTGGCGAAAGGCAGAAATCTGGAAAAGGGAAGATGGAGCAAAAGAATGACAAGTATTTATTGGCATTCTAAGCTAACTTTCAAACTCATAAAGAAGTATATACTGCATCCACCAACCCGCACTTGGCCGGCGTGTGTGGATTAAGGCCTAAACTCTCTCAACTAGTAAGATAGCTGAGAGAAGACCCGTGCCCAGCAGTGGGACACTAAAAAGGGTTGAAGTGAATATACTGCATTCTTTGATGCTATTTAAAATTCTTAGGTATCACATAATATTTAATTAGGTACGTTATATTGACCGATTCCTAAAGGGAAGCCGATGGGAATCTAGTTATATGGACTCTTCGCCACTAATATCTATTATAAAAATATACATATTGAATCATAAACAATTACTTAGAGGATGAATAACTTCTATACATGCTTTGCCTTAACAATCAATAGGAGTAAATGAAAAAAAAAAAATTTCATAATTTACCCATCTATAAAAGAAGAAACTGACTGTCTGAATGACTGACATATCAACGCAGAGCCCAAACCGCTGGGTCTGGAGACTCTAAATTTTGGTTCACATAGGTTCCTTATAGGGTCTAGGGGTGCACTAAGAAAGGATTTTTCAAAACTCACCCTTTAAGGGGGTGAAACAGGGTTCCGAATTTTGTATGGAGAAACAAGATTAGTAAGATCAATTTCGCGGGCGGAGCCGCGGGTGGAAGCTAGTAATATTATAAAATTGTTGGGGTTAGGTACCCATAAATAAATTTCATGAATAAGCTATTCAGTCATTTTGGATTGATTCCATTTTTGGTGCAGGTCATACAGCAAACGTACTTAAAATAACTTTTTTAAATGGCAGGATAAGCCTTCATCAAACTACCCACAATATAAAAAAATAATTAACAAAAAATTTAGTTTAATCAACTATTTTGTACAATAATGAGGTGCTAATTACAGTGTAACGATGAAAGAATTCTTGTTTATAAATTAGTCATTGAAAACAAAACTACATAATTGCGAAACAATACAAGGATTTAAAGCAAAATGGACGTTATATCAATACTCACAACGTCTGAGGTCGCTCGTTCCATTCGCTAGTTGAACCTTCGCCGTGTGGAGTTTCTTCACGTTTACTAAATAAATAGTATAAGGCTGCCCCAACGCCGACGCCTATAGCCGCGGCCGCGATCCCGAGACCACGGTTTGGGCAGTTTTTCTGCCGATCTTTCTCGCGAACGCTCATTTTTAACGAATTTATTAACTGCGTTTCAATCAAGTCGAAACAAACACGGAGAATATTTTCGTAATTTTCGTTTCACTTCACGTCAATGTCAGATATCTGTCATTTGTAAAACGTTCCGTTGCACTGAATTTATAATAAAAGACTACATTAAATATAGACACATAAAATGTAATACTGATTTTGTTTTTGTAAGCCCACAAAGTTACTTAATTACAATTAATGCATTTGTTTTGTATTTAACTGCATTAATTAGAGACGTCAATTAACTTTAATCTTGCAGTAAATACCGTTTTTTGTATAAATTTTGACAGTAGTTAATGATAATTAGCGTTAATTGATGTCTCTGAGTGTGGTCGACGTCATTCTTCTTATCTTAATTAGATTAACCCTCGTTATTAATGATAAAGTTGTCTTTCATTACAACTTTTAAAGATTTCTTCTACAGAATGTAAAACTAAAAGTAAAGGAATCTGGAACGGATTTAGCTAGGCGTTTAGTTCTACGCAGTTTTGCATTTGTGAACTGCAAGCAAACAGCAAGAATGCTTACGACTGCAAGCAAAGTCATTGAGAGGTGTGTAGAATATGTGAAACGAAACGAATTACTGACTTATTTTTTGTCCATTGAAATTATCTATTCTTGGGGAATACCAGAGTTACAACTCTGAACTCAAGTCAAATAATAAACAGGAGAAAGAAACAATCTTGTTCAAGTTTTAGTTCTAGGTAGGTATATTATCATAAGATCGCTTGGTTGATTATAAACATTTTATTGTTGACGTAACCCCTTCCATAGTTACAAAACACGCGTCGCATTGCCATTTCATTACTTGCCAAAGTTGTTTGCATAGATCCGAGCTATTTCTGCATTGATTTTGTGGATTTAAACTAATTTGTGCGCCATTTTGAATTGAATAAGGAATAAGAATATTGCAGGTTTTATTAATCCAGGAACGTACGTATTTCCGTTTTCGTTTTTTATTTACTTGCCAGAGTATATCAAAATATAACTTGGTTAAAATTAAATTCTAATTTAAAAATTGTTATCAAGGGCGTCATAGAATTCCTCCGAATGAGGTAAAGTAAAATTTCCGTTTCCTGTGTTATTTTTAACAAGCTTTCCGCCCGCGACTTCGCTTTTGTGGTGACGTGACGTCCCAAAAGAAAGGAAATGTATGTGCAAAAACCAAAATGGCGTCTTTGAGCATCGCAGTTTCATTTTTTTACTATTAATCTTACAGAAGCTTGTATTCTCATTTAATGATAGTTTTAATGTGATGACCGTACAAGACCGCTGAAGTTTTATCAGTTTTTTTTACTATTCCTAATCTTTTAAAAACTTGCAATGCGTTTCAAATAAGATTAGGACTGGAAATCCGCCATCTTGGATCAGAATGCGTAACAACTTCACACTTTTCAGTACGGTCGGCAAAAATGTTTGTTTGATAATAATAATCACATCTAGATAAAAAAATGTGTATATCTTATTGCCGTTCAAGTGAACTTGGAAATTTGGTGTCGAATATTTAGGTACGAGCATATATAAATAACTTCGGACGAAAAACAGCGGTGTTCTATGTAAAAACATGTGTTTATATCCGTGTTTATGTATTTGTGCACTATTTTGTGGAATCCTAGCGCGTAAATTTACTTAGGTAGGTAGTTGTATGTAGCTACATATCTGAGTTAATTTTTTTACATAAATCACTTTTCCATACATTTTGAAATGATACTTACCTATTAATGGGTTCGACTGTCCTCGGACGGCTCACTGAAAAAGTCCGGTGAACCAATAGAGGCCCTTCCGGCCGTTTGAGTTAGGTCATCAGCAAAAATAAAAATACTTAGGTACCTATTATTGTCTGTGGTTTGATATTTTGTGTTGACGCTACTTTTGCTAGGATCTTGGTGTGAAGTTAGCCGCGAGTCCAGTCCTATTCGTATTTGAAACGCATAGTATGTACCTACATTAAACTTGACCTTGGCAAAATTTCGGAATAATTTCTGCAGAGGCCACAATTAAGACAAGAACACACGCTATGGTGGACAAACTCTTTATGATATCTAGCTTATTACCACGCGTAGAACCTAGTTTTTAATTTTCACACAGACTTGTGGTCAAGCACCACAACTTATCTGATATTAAGCTAGAAGTGGTCAAGTTATAAAATTAATTTGTAAACAAACTCACATTATGGTACTGACAGACAAGACTTGTAAGTGAACAAGTTTTTTAAACGCAGTTACAAACTGAGTAAACGCGTTCCATCGTAGACATAATTGCTTAACAACAGGCAAGTTGTGTTATAAAAAGCGTGACGTGTTGTGACGACCTTGTTGAAAAACTGGTTACTCATTCTGGGGCGTTAGGTTCGTTGTCCCTTGCTGTCCAGTTGTTTGCACCTAAGAGGGTGTCCATTAATTATGTGAGGCATTTTTGTGAATTTTTTGACAGCCCCAGAAGTTTTTAGCAAAATGAAAATGAAAATATGCTTTATTTTTTTGAGACGCGAGTCTACATAAAAACAGTCCGATTCCTTTTCCTACCGTGCAGTGAATGATTGGCAACTACTGAGCAACACTGACAAAAAACTCAGTAGGCTTATTTTCTTTTTTAAATGAAGTACTTATATCTATTACATTTTGTTTGTTTAATATGTTGAATTAGAGCAACTTAATTCCAAGCGTTTTTATCCGTTAGATAGTTTGAAATTTTATAATACGCTTTCTTACATAACGTAGATTTTATAATTATTTTAAACTAGCGGACCCGGCAGACGTCGTTCTGCCCGTTAAAGCAGTGCCATCTACCGGGTCTCAGACCTACCGAATATAATCAATAATAAATAATAGGTATCTAACCCGGTTTTCGGCACTTCTTCGCTTCCTAAATTTTCTTTTTTTTTATTTTTTATCTGCATAAGAACCATCCTCGTACTTAGGAATATTTTAAAAAAAGAATTAGCGAAATCGGTCCAGCCGTTCACGCGTGATGTCGTGACAACGGAAAACGGGTTTATTTTTTATATATATATAGATATATATAGAGATTTAATAATAGTCATTTCCCTAATATTATTTAGAAGTTTATTGTAGAAACGTATACACTGCCCCATAAAAGAGTTATTGATTTTGTGGAGACGAGTATGATGTGCTGATGTGCTTCAAGAAGTAGCAAGCTTTGGTCATCTCATACGGAGTAATACAAATAAAGTTTATTGTGAAATCCACCTCTGCATACACCTTCGGTTAGAGCAATAGCGCACCAGCAGTTAGGCCGCAGCGGCCAGGTCGCGGCGGCCATCGAGATAGATCATTAGTATGAAATCGCCATAGAGCACGCGCACCTGGTCGCACGCGGCCTGCGGCCACACCAAGCCGCAGCGGCCAGTGAGATCGAAGCGACGCATTGGCGGCCCGTGCTCAGTCGCTGGCCGCTGCGGCCACTGCGATCAATTGCATTGTAGTTAAATCACCAGTATGCGCGCACTAGCCGCGGCGGCCGCACGTATTTTTTCCTTTTCTTTTTCCGCTTCTTACATATAAGATACAAAAGCACTGCTATTTCCTCAACGTCCATTTTGAAGCGCGTATGTAGGCGTTTTATGTTTCCAGAACACCAAAATGGAGGTACTAATGAAGGGGCTAATGTTTGGCGCGATGGCAATAGTGGCAGTAGTGACAGTCGCAGTAGAGTTGTGGCAGTATCGACAGGTGCCGAAGACGTACTCTACACACGGTCAGCGGCGTCCGAGGAGTGACTAAGGTACTGTCTCAAGGACTAGTGTTGGGAGTAGAGATGGGCAACCTGACGGGCAAATAAGGAAAATTCCCGGAATTTTGGGCATAAATATTTTTGTTCCCAAATAAATTTAAAATTGCAGGGCAAAAAAAAATTATGACTGTTTACAGAATATTACTGTACTTTTTAGGTTGAATGTTAAAGGTAAAGTAAAAAAACAATGACCGTGCCCTAATTCAAGTAATTTCTTGACGCGCCGATCATTGCGGTGCGGTTACAATTAAGTTTACGTCTTAGTGCAAAATGGTATTCTTGTAATTGTTCAGCTGTCATATTATCGACGGGCCGGTGGCGTGGTCGGTAAGATACTTGCTTTTCACGCCGCAGGTCGTGGGTTCGATTCCCACCCGAGACAAACATTAGTGATGAACATTTGTGTTTGTGTCGAGTCTGGGTGTGAATATTTATTATAAATATATTTACAAAAGAAAAGTATTATATGTATAGTATATACCAGTTATCTGGTTTCCATAACACAAGCTCTGCTTAGCTTGGGACCGGATGACCTGTGTTGATGTCCCAGAATATTTATTTTTTATTATCTATTAAAAGCCGCTCGCGTCACACGAATCGAATTCGAATAAGGCTGTTTTGATCGAAACTTAACTGCAACTGAACTTATTTAATTATGTGAATTAGCCTACGGTTATTATAGATGTCTTTTATTAAGGTCATTGCTAAAAAAATTTAGTTAACCAAGAAACACTTATCATGTAATTTGCCTAGTTTTCCCTTTTTCAAATTTCTACCTTTCGCCACTGGTCACTAGTTAATCTCTCGTAATGTTGACTTTAGTTATAGATAGACCGTTTAACTCGCGTATCTCCATCTGAGGTACAAAGTCATAAAACATTAATTAAATCTCATAAAGAACTATTTAACTACAGATACAAGTAATGTAAGACTATTCGTCACTAATATCCATATCGCTTGAATCATCATCACTGTCTGTGCAGCTTGAGGAGTCAGAATCTTGGCGATAGGCGATACGCGAGTTACACGGTCTATCTATACTTAGTCGCACACGTCGGTACAGTCCACAAAAAATGATATTATATTTTAACTATGTGTGTTGAAACTGAGCAGCGGTGGCGCAGTGCGGGCCTCGCCTTAGAAAAATAAGGTGGTGGGTTCGATTCCCGGTCGTGCCCACACATCTTTGTGTGAAGTTTTATATCGCCGCTGTTCAATTAAGGGAAGGACAACATCGCGAAACCGGCATTATGAGAACTAATCATCCGAGGAAGCTCTCTCAACTCGTAAGATAGTTGAGAGACTCGTGCCGGGAAACACTAAAAAAATAAAGGGTTGAAGAGATTCACTTTGCATATCACTTCACTCACTTCAACCCTTTTTAGTGTCCCACTGCTGGGCACGGGTCTTCTTAACTATCTTATGAGTTGAGAGAGTTGAGGCGTTAATCCACACACGCTGGCCAAGTGCGGGTTGGTGGATGTCACATGTCCTCGAATGATCAGTTCTTACACGTACCGGTTTCCTCACGATGTTTTCCTTCACCGATATTGAGCAGCGGCGATGAAACAATTCACACAAAGATGTGTGAGCACGACTGGGATTCGAACCCGCGACCTTATATTTCTAAGGCGAGGCCCGTACTACTGCGCCACCGCTGCTCGCTTTGCCGACCTGCATGTAATAATTAATGAAATTCATTTTGTTACAGGTTTAATTAAAATATACAACAAGATACCAATGTTACATTATTAGATATTATAAATAAATAATAATAATAATAATGTGGGCGAGTCACCCCCTGCCATTTTATCCGTGTTAATTTGCATTGGTCAGGCAGGGGCCTAGTAACCTAATCCATTAGCACCCACCACCATAACCTAGATTTTAGTTCCTATATTCTGCAATAGTCCTGCTCTAACCGGGGACTGTCCTTTGTTGTACCTATATGGTGCGAACAGGGATAATCGTCGGTTGGTGCCACATTACATTTAGAGCAAAATTGTCTAACGGGCCTCTACGTGTTGGCTTCGGCCCCACGCACGCCTTTTAAAAGTCCGGAGCTCCATAGCTCTGAGATAAAAAAAAATAATATTATTGTAAATACATAGTGCCCAGAGTAAGTAATTACTATGGAGATGGGACGTTAGAAAAAAGAATACCTTATCTTCTTAACAGCTTGCATTAGAGATATGGAAGATACAAATAAGTTTGTAAAATCACTCAAACAATTCTTGCTTAGCCGTTTGAATACTGTATAAGTGTACACCTATATACCTATTATTAATATCCTATTATACCTAGTAAGTATATAGTTTGTTAAAATTTCACGCACTGTTATAATTATTGTTAACCTGAATGTGTGTACCCACAGACAAACTGTGGAAACAGTTTTGTGGTGCAATGAAATATTGTAATGTTGTGAAATTTGATAATTTAGATACATACATACTTAAAAACAACCTATACACTACTCGCCCTACCTTTACGAAACGCCAGAATTTTCTTTTCCACTTTCGTGGTTATAAGCACAGTTTTGAAGCACAAGGTCTATAATTAATTACGAGAGTATGCGTTTCAAATAAGAATAGGATTGGAAATCCGCCATCTTGGACTGGAATGCGCAACAACTTCACATTTTTTAGTACAGTGAACAAAAATGTTTGTTCGGTATAATAATCACGTCTAGATGAAATTTAAAAAAAAATGCGTGTATTCAATTGCCGTTCGAGTAAGATTGGACATTTGAAGTAGAATATTTAGGTACGAACATATTTTATTAACTTCGTCGGAAGTTAATAAAATACAAAAAGTTAATAGAAGACAAAAAGCGGTGTTATAGGTTAAAACGAGTGTTTTTATTCGTGTACTAGCGGACCCGGCGGACGTCGTTCTGCCCAGTAAACCAGTGCCATCTACCGGGTCTCAGACCTACCGAATATAACCAATAATAAATAATAGGTATCTAACCCGGTTTTCGGCACTTCTTCGCTTTCTAAATTTTCTTTTTTTTTTAATTTTTCTCTGCATAAGAACCATCCTCGTACTTAAAGGAATATTTTAAAAAAAGAATTAGCGAAATCGGTCCAGCCGTTCACGCGTGATGTCGTGACAACGGAAAACGGGTTTCATTTTTATATATATAGAAGATATGAATTTACATGAGCAGGTAGCTACATACTTATGTAAAGTTTTTACATAAATTACACATTTCCATACATTTCAAAATAATATCATTGTCTGTGGTTTGATATTTTGTGCTGACGGTACTTTTGCTTGGTTTTTGGTATGAAGTTAGCCGCGAGTCCAGTTCTATTCTTATTTGAAACGCATAGTAACCAAATCTCACATAGTCTCACGTGGAGGAAGGGGATCCCACGGCAAATATCACGTAATTCCCCCCCCCCCCGTAAAAAATACTGTTAAATTTTTTTCGTTTAAGATTAGTAGAAATTGTGCTTTTTAATCCAGCTCATTTTTAGTAGAAATAAAAATCTCACTAGAGGAGGTGGTCTAGCTTACCTAATATCACATCTTACCATTGGGGTAGGAAGGTTAGAAAATCGCCAAAAACGCCTCCGGCCTGGTGGCGTAGTGGTTAGTGACCCTGAATTATTAGCCGAAGGTCGTGGGTTCCATTCCCACCTAGGACAAATCTTTGTGTGAGCACGAGTGTTTATTCTGTGTCTGGGTGTAATTTTTTCTATAATATGTTAGAATTTACAAAAAAAAAAATTAGGTATTATATCCGCTCCTATAGGCTGACCGTTTAACTCGCGTATCGCCTATCGCCAAGATTTTAACTCCTCAAACTGCACAGACAGTGATGATGATTCAAGCGATATGTATATTAGTGACGAATAGTCTTACATTACTTTTATCTGTGGTTAAATAGTTCTTTATGAGATTGAATTAATGTTTTATGACTTTGTACCTCAGATGGCGATACGCGAAACGGTCGGCCTATAGTACACATAACACAAGCAAATATAATTGCTTAATTTGAGACTAGATGGCGCTGTGTAGGTGTGAAAATATTAATATTATTATTAAATTAATTGAAGCCTTTAAGTACCTAATCTTTAGGTATTAAAATGTAATAATTTCTGTTAGCAAGAACTTACCTACTGACCTTAGGCTCGTCCGATACGTAGGACAGCTAAACATAGCCAAATGTGGGTGACATACATCTTGTTGTCTAAACTTCAGGTAGATTTAAATGTATGTAAGAATTTTCTTAATTACATAATGTATTAAAAATAGTAACAGGCTAATTTCTATGTCGATGAAATAAGCTAGAATTTTGTTGATACAATTTAATATCTAATTATATGAATACTAAAATAAAACGGTTTTTTTTTTAATAAAACATTTTATTTATTTACTATTCAACAATAATAACAGAAATTGAACACTTCATTTTAACATTTAAAAATAAAAATAAATGTATTTCTAACATACAATTTGCTGATAATAATATGTTTAATATTAATAACAAGTTGCCCATTACGAAGAAAATAATGATATATAATGTTAGGCTTCATACACACTAGTGGTTAACATGCGCGGTTGGTAGTAAAAGTACAACCGCGTGATGCAGTTGGAGTTTACTTTTTCCGGCCGATTGGGTTACGTCACCCAATCGGCCGGAAAAAGTTTATTGACGGGTGGCGTGGTCAGTAAGATACTTGCTTTTCACCCGAGACAAACATTAGTGATGAACATTTGTGTTTGTGTCGAGTCTGGGAGTAAATATCTATTATAAGTTTATATGTATTTACAAAAGAAAACTATTGTATGTATAGTATATACCAGTTATCTGGTTTCCATAACACAACCTCTGCTTAGCTTGGGACCAGATGACCGTGTGTGTTAATGTCCCAGAATATTTACTTATTGGTTCACTGGAGTTTTTCGGTGAGCCGTCAGAGGACGGTCGAACCGATGCGGTTGGAGTAGCGGTTTATCGCTTTCTATACCAACCGTGTCAAGGGCAAAGTGTGTCCGTTGAACCCTTAGAAAATTTTACACAGAACTTGTATTAGACGCGTTATCGAACAATTCGTATGCATTTAATAAACTGTTCATGTTTTGTGTTTGAGTGTAGCTTTTATTTATGTGTGCATTTGTAAAAACGTCATTTTTTACATGTGAACTGCACGCGTTGACGTGGCCTCCCCCAAAAACTGGTAGAAACAATGGTGGAATGTATTAGCTTCTAACCGCGCGGTTGACCGCGCCGCCCCAGAGTTTATCCGCTAGTGAGTATGAAGCTTTACGAACTCAAACAACAGTATTTATTTAAACCTAAGAATATCTTAAACGAAGCACCTTATTAATTTTACCTACTCAAAATAAACTCGCCATATTATGTTCTAAACGGACATGTCGAGTCCACGCGTCGAGATTCTGAAAGTCCTGCAATAAATTGTTACTTAATTAATATAAATGAAATGTGGATAATGACGACCTCGGTAGTCGAGCGGTGTAAGCCGTCCGATTGGGCTATACTGTGCCTGGGAGGTCGCGGTTTCGATTCCCGCCCCGGACAACATTTGTGTAACAACAAAAATTTGTTTCGGTGTCTGGTTGGTTGAGGGAATACCTCGGAGAGCACGTGAAGCCGTCGGTTCCGGTTGTCATATAACACATCTATGACAATCGTTACATGTAGTCAGAAGCCAATATAATCTCACACCTGGTCTAACCATCTCGGCTACTGGTTCCCTATGGGTGTCGAGGTCTGATGGCAGTGGCTCGTATAATTCTGGTAGCTAGCCGCATCAGTTTAGAATGGGAGCCGACCACAATATAAATTGGAAAAAGGCAAGGGGAATGATGAAATTAAATGTGAATGATAGTTACATTGAAAAAGAAAGGGGTAAATATACTCCTAGAGGCGAGTACATTTCATTGGTGTACACTTAAAACGAGAAATCAGTGGGGCCGAGCCAGGCAAACGGTCATAATTAAGTGTTTGCTCGTAAAAATACATACATCGTCACAATATTGACAGGGAAATAGCTCGAGGCCGTGTGTGGTCACGTGGTCACGGAACTTGTCCGCATCACTGAACGACATGCCGCACGCGTCACACATCAGTGGAGACTCCTCGGTTATGTCACCTGGAGGAGTAGGTAGAGGTGAAAATTACTACAAAAAATATATTGAATGTGTCGCATCGCGAAACCTATAAACGTAGCAAGCTGTTGCCTAAACAGACGGTTAGGTGTCACTTTAGTCACTTTTAATAGCATAAGGCCTGTCAGTTGTCAAACTTACAAGACGTCAAAGTCACTCAGGTTGCTTGTCTGTGATTGTCATCGTCACCCTTAGTTTCCACTGGCGAAACATTCACAAGAAAACATGTTGCAAACTGTCTATTTCTATTGCTTAGGGCTAAGTCACTATTGAGTATTGAATATTTCCGAAGATATTACAGATTTAAAGTACCGGCCCGGCCGCGCGCGGCGCGTGCTGTTTGTATTGTCAAATGGCAAAAAAGCTGTTAACGTTGTATAAAAGGACATTTTGTAAATATAAATAAATAAAATAGTTTAACCTTCATCCTTCGGTTCTATGTCCCCTTCAAGTACGTTCCCCAATATCAGAGCGGAAGTGACTTGTTCCGATTTGGGTTTCTTCGGCTCGCGGGGTTCGAAGTACGGACACGCTGTATACAAAATAGAAATCATGAGCAACGGTACGGGCCTCGCCTTAGAAATATAAGGTCGCGGGTTTCATTCCCGGTCGTGGTCGGACATCTTTGTGTGAATTGTTACATCTCCGCTGCTCAATATCGGTGAAGGAAAATATAATAATAATAATATAGTGGGACATTAACACACACGGCCCTCTGATCCCAAACTAAGCAGAGCTTGTACTATGGAAACCAGATAACTAGTAATATACTACATATAATACTTTTCTTTTGTAAATATATACATATAATAGATATTTACACCCAGACTCGACACAAACACAAATGTTCATCACTAACGTTTGTCTCGGGTGGGAATCGAACCCACGACCTGCGGCGTGAAAAGCAAGTATCTTACCGACCACGCCACCGGCCCGTCGTTTAATATTTACGTGTGAATGGTCCTATTCTGGGTGTAGGCCTCCTCCAACTGTTTCCATTTTTTAAACGGTTTTATATTATTATTGTTATTATTATTATTATTATATATTTAGCTCACCCCGTTTGTTTTATTTATTATTTATTCTTGGGTCAAATTTAGTAATTCAAATTTCACCCTCTTCCTGTCAACCGATTAATCTGAAATTTTGTATACACTTTGGATTTTGGTGGCAATACAATTATGTTTATTCATTATCATTATAAATTCAAGATGACCGCCGCTACAAAATGGCGGATAATTTATGTTTTATTAATCGCATCAATATGGGTATCAAATGAAAGGGCTCAACAAGCAGAATACAATATACTATAAAAAAAATTGAAATCCAAGATGGCGGCCGCTACAAAATGGCGGATAACGTAGGTCTTATCAACGTAGGTTTTATCAATCCCATCAACATGGGTATCAAATGAAAGGGCTCAACAAGCAGAATACAATATACTATAAAAAATTTAAATCCAAGATTCTGTTTTCAGCCTTCTCTATCCATTATCTCCCTGCAATTTTTTTAATGTCATCGAATCATCGGTCTTTTGGTCTCCCCTTACTTCTTTTACCAGTAGGTCCTGTCCATTCCGTGACACGTTTTGTCCATCGTCTGTCTGTGATTCGTGCTGATTCCTCAAATATATTTAAAACATTTCTGTTTCACATTTTAAGTTTTTAGGTGACAGTAGGGTAAAACAGTAGGGTTGGTAACAGTGCCCCTAACGCTCCGTCTCTCACCTTAGCGCACATGGTCCGTCGGAACAAACAGCCACTTCTCATGTGATGGCTGTGACGACGGCGCATGCGCGCTCACTGAGGTTACGGCAACCACGATGTGACACAACCGCGACACTTAATTTTAGCCCTAAAAAAATCATCTTACGTCCATGTCCCACGTGGGTCTTGTAGAAGGTGACAAGCACTCGGTCCATGGTCTCCGTGACTATCATGTGTGCGGGACACGCTTTGCCAGTTTTGTAGATCTGACGGTCCGGGGCTGGACGCTTGCCTTTGCCCTGGACGTGACAAAATTTATATAGGTGTGTGTTGTCATTTGTGACTTTTGACGTCACTGACGTCACTGTGATTGACTTCAATGTGTAATAGTGGAATTCGCTGCCGTCATCTATGTTTCCCGATAGCTATAATCTGCCGGTCTTCAAGTGACGAGTGAATCGGTATTTACATGGTAAGCGCGTTCCATCGTAGACTGCATCATTGCGTCACATCAGGCAAGTGGTAGTCAAGCGCAAGCCTATTATAAGATTAAAAAAAAAACACTGAGTGTGGCCATTAATATAACTGTGATATTAGAGGACAGTGTGGTCATGAACGTCACTGTGGCCATTGCCGTCAGTGTGGTCGTTTACTTCATTACATTTAATTATACACTTATTGTTATCATTGACGTGGCTGTGATCATTAATAATAATAATATAGAGGGACATTAACACACACGGCCATCTGATCCCAAACTAAGCAGAGCTTGTACTATGGAAACCAGATAACTGGTAATATACTACATATAATACCTTTCTTTTGTAAATACATACTTAAATATAGATAATTCCATGAAAAGCAAGTATCATAACGACCACGCCACCGGCCCGTCAAGATGGTCATTGACGTCAGCGTAGTCATTGAAGACAGCCGGGTCCTCGACGTCGATAGCGTCTTAAGACAGTTTCATCATGGCCGCCAGCTTCGTTACAGACGTCAAAGTGGTCACTGACGTCAGCGTGGTCATTGACGTCAGCGTGGTCATTGACGTCAGCGTGGTCATTGACGTCAGCGTGGTCATTGACGTCAGCGTGGTCATTGACGTCAGCGTGGTCATTGAAGTCAGCGTGGTCATGACGTCAGCGTGGACATTGACGTCAGCGTGGTCATTGACGTCAGTGTGGTCACTCACCTGGTACACATACACTCCGCTCTGACTGCACATGTAGTGAGAACGAACACCCTCTATGGTTTGTTTACTTGCTGTAGTCTTTCTGAACCTGTACTTGGTCTCCTCTTGTATAGCCGTCTTGAATAGCATGAAATCTGTTGGCGACGCGCTCATGCATATAACAAAATAATATACTATGCGTTTCAAATAAGAATAGGATTGGAAATCCGCCATCTTGGACTGGAATGCGCAACAACTTCACATTTTTTAGTACAGTGAGCAAAAGATGTTTGTTCGATATAATAACCACATTTAGACGAAAATAAAATAAAAATACTTAAATCTTATTGCCGTTCGAGTAAAATTGGACATTTGGAGTCGAATATTTAGATACGAACATATTTTATTAACTTCCGACGACAAAAAGCGGTGTTGTAAGTTAAAATGTGTGTTTTTATGCGTGTAAAAGAATTTGTGTACAAGTTTGTGGTATCCTAGCGAGCAAATTTACTTAGGTAGGTAGCTGCATTGTAACTACATACATATGTAAAGTTTTAACATAAACCAGTTTTCCATATATTTTAAAATAATATTATTGTCTGTGGTTTGATATTTTGTGCTGGCGCTACTTTTGCTTGGTTTTTGGTATGAAGTTAGCCGCGAGTCCAGTCCTATTGTTATTTGAAACGCATAGTATTTGTTTCACCCTCTAGCTTAATTATTTAAACTATCGAGAACGGTGTGCGAGCGAGAGAGCAAGCGAGGAACTGAATGTGTGAGAGAGTGACCCAGTGAAGGCGTGTAATTTTATTCAGTGTGTGTGTAACTATTGCCGTGCTAACCTAATAACTGTTGGTCACGAGTGAAGCGGCACACCGGGTAAGCGTGTTCCATCGTAGACCAAAGCAAGTTTGTTTTAAAAAAAGAGTAACTCGTCACTCACCGTCCATGTTATGAAACTCCAATTGTTCAACTTGTTCGTGAACTCTATGAGAGTGCAGTAGATGTGCACTGAAGTTTGACCCGTAGCTGACTCGCTCGTTGCACAGCGGGCAGATGAACGCTTTGCGTTTCTCTACCTACAGTTATATATAAATATATAGGGTGACTGGTAACTACTGTGAAATTTATAAATTCACGACGTGGTGATGTTCATGATTACAAACAACTTTCCCAAATAATATTTAGTTGACGGGCCGGTGCCCTTGTCGGTAAGATACTTGCATTTCACGCGGCAGGTCGTGGGTTCGATTCCCACCCCAAACAGACATTTGTTCAATCAAGAACCATCTCTATTACTTCAGTTTAAACAAAACCGCACCAAAATTGGTCTATTTGGTTTATTACTACCAGTGCGCGATAGGTTGAGACTCGCCTGGAATGCAACCCTCCGCCCGCTACCCCTCTATCTTCCCCTCAAGCTCCCGTGTTGTACGGTAGGCAGCGCCATTTTTTAACATCTTAACGTAACGCTACGACGACGTGCTCCAATTTTATAATCTTATTTGATACTTTTTCGCTAATAGTTATTAGAGTTACTGCTATTTAATATTGTTATTTTTTGTGTTAAGTTTATTGTTATAATGAAAGGTAAAACTTTACATAGTGGAGAGAGAAATCTCGTGTTAAGCGTGTTGGACTTTTTTGAAAACGAAAAACGGAACAAACAGTTGTGTTTACCTGTTGCTCAGGCAGTCTTTTTACTGCTGGAATCTGTATGGAATAAAAAAATAGCAGAGACGAAGTCGCGGGTGGAAACGTTTTGTAATATTTTTGTGCACAGTACAACCATGCGTCTGTGACGTCACCGCCCCGGGTCTCAACTTATTGCGCACGAGTCGTACGTGGCACAAACTTGCACAAATATACACGCGTCACACTTACAACCCCTAGTTTCACCTGGCCAAACATTCACAAGAAAACGTGTTGCAAGTTCTGTCTATCTCTATCACTGAGGGATGAGTAGAAAGAGATAAGACTGTGCTTGTATCATGTTTTGTTGTGAAGTGTAAATGCACAGTAAACCTTACTTTTTTGTAGAACTTGTGGCGTCACATACCTCACGCCACTCAAGAGACATGACGTCATAGCAATCCTGAATCGCACAAGCAAAGTTTCACCGACGATTAGCATATATCTTCCCGACAAGAACAGTCGGAGGGACATCTTCCCTTTTCACTGGAGGGTCACTACCACCCGATCCTCCAGTCACCTCCACAAACTTTTTAGTTGGTGGAAACCTACCTCAAATCCATGCGCTTTCCACAAATGTTTGTTTAGAATTTGTTTCTGACTAAAATCTCTGTTACACATGTGACACTTCTTTCGTTCCCGGGGCACGTACTTAGGTGTCTGCTCGTTACAAAGTTTCACTGAAATTATTACAACTTTGTTACAAAACATTGTTACCAATCTTTATTACATAACCTTGTACCAAACTATCATACGAATCTTAAGTCTTTGGTATAATACTTTGTTACAAAATTGTTTCGAAACTTTGTTACATAGCTTTATCAAAATGTTGTTACAAACGATGTTATAAAACTTTGTAACAATGTTGTTACAAAATTATTAAGTACTAAACTTTGTTACAATACTCTGTTACAAAGTTTCTATGCTAAGCCACAGACAGACGTGGACATGGGAAACAAAAAGGCTTTCGTTAGGACTCTGAAACACCATGTCTTCACAATAAAAATACTAACCATACGAGTATTATTAATACCAGAAATAACCTATCTCTGAGAGATTAGAATCCAAATCGAGACAGCAGTTTTTGTGTAACAGGCAATAACTCAACAAACACAGTTTCTTACATCCATGTTTCATCCGCAAGTGTGTGAAGCAAGCCTTCTTAGTCACGTAGACATTTTCGCAGAAATGACAGGGGTACTTCCTTCCTTCAGGGTCCGATTTAGCTCCATGACATCTGGAGAAATATAGCACTGAAGACAGGAGAGAAGGGGGGGGGGGGGGGGGGGGGTAGAAAGGTAATTGGAAGAAATGGGTTTTTAGTTCACTTCCCTCAAAACAACGTTCCTATACTCTAACGATCAAAATTGTATGTCAACTGAATGGTCAAACAAACTTTTTTAATAGCCTGTAATGTCCCACTGTTTATTTTGTATCTTTGATTTTTTTAGACGGGCCGGTGGCGTGGTCGGTATGATACTTGCTTTTCACGCCGCAGGTCTTGGGTTCGATTCCCACCCGAGACAAACATTAGTGATGAACATTGGTGTTTGTGTAGAGTCTGGGTGTAAATATCTATTTTAAGTATATATTTACAAAAGAAAAGTATAGTATATACCAGTTATCTGGTTTCCATAACACAAGCTCTGCTTAGCTTGGGACCAGATGACAGTGTGTGTTAATGTCCCAGAATATTTATTTATTTTAAATAATGTATTGTAATGTAAAGTTTCATTACACAACTCCGACATACCCGGAGAATCTCCGGAGATTATGTGTAACCGGAGAAAAATATCCGGAGACTGTAATCGTGTCCGGTGCAAAGCCCTACACGTCCCCCGCCCGTAAGATCTTTCCTTTCACTGGAGGGTCACTGCTACCTGATCCTCCAGTCCAGTGGCGACACTGGTTCTCCACAAAGTAAATAATAAATATCCCACCTATTATGATGGTCTGTAGCGTCTCTCAAAGCGACCCCGCATAATGTACACTCTCTGAGCGGCAGCCCCGTACGGGGTTCTAACTCATGTACCGTACGGATGTGATCGTGGACTTCTTCTACATTTGGCAGTTGCAGATCACAATAGATACAGGTCGTCTCATCCAGAGCTTGGATAGCATGTTCTTCGTCTAAATCTGGTAAGAAACACAAAGTACTCCTGTATTATCAAAAAAAAATCAAAATATGCTTTAATGTTTTTGAGCGGAACACCTCGAATCTCCGAGGTCGCTCCGGGAGGCCATTGGCAACATAAAGGGTCTGCTGGGATTTCTCCTGGAGCTGGGCTGGCAATAGCGACGCCAGCCCAATCCCGCAAAATAGGCGCATTTACGAGACTTCGAGTTGCGGAAAAATTCGCCCGCTTCAATCTAACTAACTATTGTCTTTGAGACGAGAGTCTATATAAAAATAGTCCAATTTCTTTTCCTACCGTGCAGTTAATGACTGGCAACTACTGAGAAACACTCACAAAAAACTCAGCAGGCTTTTTTCTTTTTTAAACGAAGTACTTATATCTATTACATTTTTAACCGACTTCTAAAAGGAGGAGGTTATCAATTCGACTGTATGTTTTTTTATGTTTGTTACCTCAGAACTTTTGAATGGGTGAACCGATTTTGATAATTTTTTTTTTAATTGACAGCTGATGCCTCCCGTGTGGTCCCATTTCAGTTTGGTTTAGTTCTGAGAATGGCATCCATGAAGTCGGTTTTTTTTGTTAATACTTTAACTTAATATTATGTTTGTTTGGTATGTTGAATTAGAGCGACTTAATTCCAAGCGTTTTTATCGGTTACATAGTCGCATTTCCCCAAAGAAGAATTCCGTAAGACATGATACTATGAAAATAATTAAAATAAACAATTCTAGCTATATCCACATCAGTGAGCCGTTACACTAAAACAGAGGTGAATCTCGTCTATATCTCGCCGGTTGTGTTTAGGTCGCATACGTAAAAAAAGGCGAACCTATTACCGACAATTAGACACTATTCCAAACTTTAAACTGCTGCCTGCTGGTTTTAAAGGCCCGTCTTTTTCCTCGACCCGAGATTCGAACTCAGGACCGTCTGGATTGATTTTTCAGATAGCAGATGGATGTCAGATCTGTTACTCATTCCCGAAACTCACAAATACTTACAGCTGTACTTAAAAGGAAATTTTATTTAAGTTCAGCATATTTAAGACATCTATATCGTGGAAAATGTTTGGTTAGGTGATAGGTATACCATCATCATCATCTGAGCCAGCATTCTTCAAAACAGTCAATGTCTTACTGTTGGGGCCACCTTCGGCTTCTTCCAGAATCGCCTCGTCCAGGTACTCTTCATCTGATGGAATAAAAAGTATACCCACTACAGAGAAAAAGCTGAAGCTCCATAAGGGAGAGAGAAGTGAAGGGTTTCACATAAAAGCACAAACCGAGTCTCATTGCACGATTGAACATTGCCACCCAAAATACAAGCGTTCGCTTTGTTTGGGAGACAGCGTCAATATCTACCGTACATTACCGTTGTACCGAATCAAGACATTCCGTAACGAAAAACGCCTAACACCCCCCGCTCCGACCGACACAGCGGTGTAGCGTCGGAAGCCGTGCATCGTCTAACGTCGTTTCAGTTCGGCAAACTTCGGCATGGTGTTTGTATGCGTGTAACTAGACGTATGCGTCAAACTTATGTATCTTATTTCATTTACCAGAAACCTAAAGTTGAAATAAAAAATCCTGAATAACCTACACGTATTGTAAGATAATAAAAATCTTTTAAACAATATTAACTTCTCATTTATTTAATAAAAGAAAAAAATTGCTTTCTTATAGGTCATAACGCTCAAAAAGTGTAACTTGAATTAATATCAAGGAAAAATAAATACTGCATAAATAAAATAAATAAATAATTATAATTGCATAAGTTTAAAAAAAAATGCTATGCCATAGCTTCATCGTAGCAGTCCCCAATGCCACACCTATTTTTTTTTTATTATTAGCAAAACCAACTACAGTAAGGCTACTGTTAGGTTAGCCGTCGCGTGTTCCAGAAGCAAAAAATTAGGTAAGCGCGTTCCATTACAAACCACGTCATCGCTCGTCAGCAAAATTGTTGAAGCCTACTTTTCGAATAAAAAAAACGTAACACAGATACTATTATGCTGCACTGTTGAAACACGTCCGTGCGCTTCGGCGTCTAGCAAGATAATGCCAGTAGTGCAGGCTACATGGAAGCATTACGGTAACTGCGCATGCGCTTTCGGATGGCTGCATCCAATAAGCAAACTACGCAATTTGTGAGCAGTTCCACTTTATACCGTGACAGGTGGCGCCAGAAGCCTAATATAATCTGACTCCTAGTCTAACCGTCTCGTCTACTGGTTCCCTAAGGGTTTCGAGGTTTGATGGCAGTCGCTCGTATAATTCTGGTAGCTAGCAGCATCAGGTTAAACTGGGAGCCGACCTCAACAGAAATGGGAAAAAGGCGAGGGGAATGATGATGGGAAATGATGACTACACGACGCTATAACTTTTACATGTGCGTGTGGTTACTTCGCCCCCCCCAAAAACTGCCAGAAACAATTTAGTATTACAAGTTACGTCTAACACTTCCCATGTTAAATGTTCTAAGTGTCTACCCACCCAATTACAGCGTGCCTAGTATAAAGTTACATTGACTTATGTACGTACCTTTTATATTTTGCAACATGGCGATGGTGTTGGAAGTTCGTTCCTTAAACGTAACAGCCTTCTGCAGATTTTCGACGCACGCTGAGCAAATGTACTTCAAATTGTTCGGAACCTATTAACAAACCGTTTCATTGGTCTTGGGTTTGAATCCCGTGACGGGAAAAATATGCTATGTGAATTGAACTTTTAAACTTTCATGCTGCTTTATTAAAATTTATCGTTACGGGAGATTGTCTGCTTATGACCACGAACGTTGAAACCCGTTTTGAAACGTAAAGACACGCAAAAGGTGAGTGCGTTATCGCTCGTAATGATACAGCTTAACGTTTTAACCGCCCGGCGCCTCGTCAAAAATCAATTGCCTTAGCTTGAAACCAAAATTTATCAAATTGACAAAATAAACAAAAAAAAGGTACATTGATTAAAAATTAAACAAAATCAAAATAACATGTTTTTGTCGTGTAAATACGACACGATGCTGAGAGCCACCAAACTCTGTCGCGTATATGCGACACGGGCTGTGAAAATGTTAATCTTAGTATCAACTCAAAGATAATTGCTTATTTTGAGACTAGATGGCGCTGTGTGATGTGTGAATAATATTTTCACACATCACACAGCGCCATCTAGTCTTTATTATTAAAGACTAACCTCCGTATTCATAAAAGTCTTAGCTCACTATAGCTAAAATAAGTTTATAATTCGTTTGTCTTTGTCTATGATCTTGACATTTATACTTGTAAGAAAGAGACCAAATCCATTTAAACTAAAGAGTCTATAAAAGATGTTTATGAATAAGGCCGTAGGACTGTAATTGTGTCCGATCTCAGACCAAATAAGAAGTACTGAGTGTCCGATGAGCAATAGACTCGTCCGGTACTTAAACACTGAGCCAGCGAAATGTAGTGATATTCTTCGCTGCATACACCTTCGGAATACGAGCGTGAAGCGCGGGGGCTAGCTAGACTATCTTTTGCTTAAATAAGCAAAGTGCGTTTATTTAAGCAAAAGATAGTCTGGCCCCCTTAGCAATAAATGCCTTACTTATAATAGATTTATTCGTTTGTCTTTGTCTGTCATCTTAACATTTATACTAGTACAAAAGAGATAAATATCCAAAATCCATTTTAACTAAAGATGCTTAAAATATTTTTATGATTAAGATAGAAGCATTTGGGGATAATAATCAAACATTGTAGTCAATTTATATTTTTTTTATCTGTCATTTATTACATATACAAACAGCGCCATCTAGTCCTTAATTAAGCAATTATATTTGCATGTGTTTTTGGGTACTAGGAAGGTAACTGTAAGAAGTTATATGAAGTTAGTGTTACAGAAAGCTTCAAAGACAGATTACGTAGGATCTAAAATAATCTAAATAAATCTAAAATTTATACCATTTTAATGTAATATACCTTCAAACATGTTTTTTAATGTTCTAGTCAAGGAAACTATACTTTAGTATCTACACGGACAGATTGAAGCTATTTCAAAATTAAATATGGCGAATGGGACTGATTCCGCTATTGAATCGTAATTTGGGAGAGGGTTAAGAGGGGCAAATTAAAAAATAAATTGATTTGGCGGCAAAATAGATTTATATCTACTTATTACTGAACTACGTAAGCGAAATATGATAATTATTTTTATATTTAATGACTGAACTACGTAAGCGAAATATGATAATTATTTTTATATTTAATGTTATCTTTTTGCAATATTAATTAAAGGCACTGTCTAATTCATAGAATCAGGTAGGGACCAAAATGAAAACAACATGTTTATTACACATAAAAGGTTTAAATTACCCACATACTACATATTAACATTAACTAACTCTAATTATAATACTTTCTAGTTATATAAAATACATAAAGAAGGTTGAACTAATAAAATATAGTCAAATGGAAGAATGCTTTACAACCTTTAATTCAAAACAGGTTTCAAACAGTTTTGCGTAAGTCTCAGTTTTATCAGCGTAGAAAGCAAATAGGTCGCATAAATTGCTGGTGTTCATGCAGCTGATGCAACCTATAAACTCTTCATCCTCCATAATTTTTCTGAAAAATTGCAATATCACCAAAGGAGGCCGGCCATGTTTTGAAAAATTTTGAAAATGAAAAAGAAACGACTGTCGTAATTAAGGGATGTGACACTCGAACAAACATGAAATTATATGAACTTCTATTTAATCGATAATATTGTAAATAGATATAATATTTTTTTTATCATGTGTCAATAAATACTCTTTCGAACAAAAACGTCAAATTGAAAATCCTATTGGTAAATAAACAGTAGAAAGTTTTTGAGGACATGGATTAATATTATTTTACGAAAAAACTTCTAAATCTATTCGGTTAAAAATAGAAATAGTTAACACAAATTAATTAAATGCTGTAGAGGTCACTTGAGACAGTTAACGATTATTATTAACGAATTGTTAACAGTCATTACATCACTCATTTAATCTACTATTTGTGTTACAAAACGTGTTCCAAGTCTTATTTGCATAAAATTGTACGTGAAAAGGCGATGACAAGATACGAATGTCGTGTAGCAGACAAAGATAGCAACAGCAACTGCACTCGGTTTGACTTTGAAATTGACAGGTCAATGTCATTACACCACAGCCAGCATTACTAACGGAATTATTTCCTATAATTTCGGGAAATTTATTTATTCGAGATTATATTTGTACATATATACTATATTTTAGAAATTAAAATATAATACGAATTAATGACAAAAAGAGAATCATTTGTATTATAACAAATTATCGTAACAGGAATTATTATTACAAATTATGAATTATTTATTATAGTATGTATCATCTCAAAGGCGCGGCGGCGGTACCAGTACGAAGTTCGCCGGGAGTCTGTGACAAGTAGTTATTTTTATAAAATCCAATAGTAATTCATGATTTTTCAATGCCGGTATTAAAAACTCTACAATATGTACTTCCTAGAAGTTTATGTAATTATGCACATGAATATTTGGAACACTGTTTTCTTTTTTTAAGCAAATACTTGGAAATTTCATTTCTTAACTGGCAACATTATTAAAAAAGCAATCAAAACGTAACGAACCTAACGAACGATCAGGAGAAGCGCGGGAAACCTAAAAATTGGCTGACGCGGTTTTTTAGTGTTTCAGTTAAAAAATTATTTTAAGTAACTTTTTACCCAGGATAAGGTTTAAAATTAAACTCTTTATATGTAATTGTATGTATGTAATATAATTTTGTACATTTTTATGTAAATATAAGTATATTTATAAATTAGTGCCAGAAGAGCTTGGTAAGTTTTAGCATATAGTTTTTTATTACCATGGATCCCCCCGGGGATCCCGGGGGTACAATACCCGACATTGCCCACAATGTTACTATAGATTATAATGCTGAAACTAGCATGGACACAGATGCTTCATCCGTGTCATTAAGAGGCGACAAAAGAAAACGAATTGCGGCGAAACGTATTTGCAGGACGTGCAACAAAAAACATACAAAACGCAATAAAGATGGTAAAAAGATCGACGGATATTGCGGTTGTGGTTCCGACGTGGAAAAGCCTGTTCAGCCCCCAGTAGTTCTTCCCCAACAGCCACCAGTAAGGTCTTTGTTTACCAACAGTGATTCTGCCCCATATGTTGTACATATTGTAAAAGAAACACAGTCTCAAAATGATGGTACCACATTACACCCTGTTACATTTGGTCGATTTTTAAAAAAACACAACATAAAAAATGTTATTAATGGTAGTTTAAAACGCATTGGCAGAAATCGCCTATCTATTTCCTTCAATCAGTTAAATGACGCCAACATTTTCCTCAGCAACACTGATTTACTAACCAGCAACCTAAAAGCATTTATCCCTTCTTTTATCATTACGAGAATAGGTATAGTTAGAGGGATCCCTTCGGATTGGTCTGAAGAAGAAATAAAAGAAAACACTAATATTCCTACAGGCTGCGGCCCCATTATCAAAGTGAGACGATTAAATAAAAAGGTAGTAGTTGATGGTGTTACATCTTTTAAAGCAACAGAAACTGTAGTTTTATCCTTTGATGGTCAGGTTTTGCCAAAAAGAATTTTTGTATGTTATAACTCATTGCCTGTAGAATTATACATTTATCCAACAGTTCAGTGTTATAATTGTTGCCGTTACGGACACGTTAAGGCTCAATGTCGTTCAGTTCCAAGATGTTTTCGATGTGGACAAGGCCATTCTGGCCATGGCTGTTCAGCTGATGATGATGATGTGCAATGTTGCCTCTGCAACGGTGCACATCTTGCTATTGACAAGAAATGCCCTGAGTATGTTCGGCAAAGAAATATAAAAGAAGTTATGGCAAAATCATGTATTTCTTATCTAGAGGCTTCAAAATTACACCCTCCCATTTCTAGGGTCTCATATGCAGATGCTGTTCTTGCTACTTCATTTTCATCTTCCCCTGCATATTCGCAACCCACAGCCCTACCTGTTAATTTGCCACCACCTGTAAAAAACACTTCATTTAGCTATAAAAAAACCACTTTTAGTAAACCTCGTCCTCCTCCTAGCCCTAGAAAGGGATATGACAAGGACGCTCATAGAAAAATTATCAGCGAATATTCGATGCCTGAGCCATCTAATGGGTGTGCCATTACAAATAAAAGTAAAGAAAATGATACAGAAATTAACATCAATGATTTCCTTTCCTCCTTAATTACTTTGCTTTCCCAATTTCAAGTTTTACCGTCAAACGCTGCCCCACTACTTGAAGCATTTTCTTCTTTTATTAAAAACAATAATGGATCAGTCCGCAATAATTCAGTGGAATTGTCGTAGTCTTATATCAAAAAAATCTGATTTAATCCATATAATCAATAAATACAAACCATTTATCATAGCAGTCCAAGAAACATGGTTAAAACCTGAGTCCATATTCAGGATTCCAGGTTATGCATGTGTCAGAGAAGACCGCTCTGATGGTTATGGTGGGGTAGCATTGCTTATCCGCCACCCAGTATTATTTTCTCACTTTAGTATTCCACCTCACAACAATGATTACTCTATTATTGCAGTTACTGTTAAGAACATATGCTTTGTTTCTATTTATATTCCCCGTCCAACTAATGACATATTATCTGAAATAGACACAATCATAACGGCTCTTCCAAGACCATTTATATTAATCGGAGACTTCAACTGTCATCATCAAACTTGGGGAAGCTCTGTTTCAAATAGTTATGGCAATTTAATTTTAGACATAGTTGACTCCCATAATTTATGCATTTTAAACTCGGGCTCCCCAACAAGGCGTTCAGCCCCAACGGAGGGGCTCAGTGCACCAGACCTATCAATTTGCACTTCGGATCTTGCATCTTTGATTACTTGGAGATCCCTCCCTTATACATACGGAAGCGACCACTATCCTTTACTTTTAGATTTTGCTTTTGCGGTTGAAACTCAACCTAAACGTAAATCCCGTTTTAAATACAAACTAGATAACGCTAATTGGCATTTGTTCAAACAACGTTTAGATGACAAGCTGTCACAACTTCCCAATGTCACTCAGGGCTCCGAACATGAATCTGCCATTGCCATGGCAAATGTCATTATAGAGGTCGCGGATGCAACATTCCCGAAAAAGTCTAGTCATCATAATTATATTCCATCCCCTCCCTGGTGGGATAATGATTGCACTCAAGCTATCAGGGACCGCAAGCTGGCCGAACTAAGGTATAGGGAGTTTGCTTCAAACGAAAACTTTGAGATTCTTTGTAACTCCATCCGAGAAACTAGAAAGCTATTTAGGAAAAAGAAACATGAAAGTTGGAGAGTTTTCTGTTTATCCTTATCCCCCCAAACTAGGCCGTCTGCAGTTTGGCAGAACATCAGGAGATTTAGATCTGCGTTTAAAGAAACATGCTCTGCAACGCTTCCATTACCTCTAGCTGATTCATTTTTGGATAAACTTTCTCCTCCCTCAGTGGCTGAGCAAATCCCTTTATTAATAGGACCACCGGTAAATACTGAAGGTACACTAGGTTTCATTAGTAGTTTATTTACCCTGTCAGAACTCAAAGCCATAGTTAATAACTTTAGTAAAGAATCCACTCCTGGAGAAGACGGAATTACTTATTCTTTTTTTTCTCATCTTAGTGACAGTTTCCTTTCTTACCTACTAGATGTCATCAATAACATCATGATTACTGGTAATGTACCTTCTTCTTGGAGAGTACAAGAAGTCATACCGATTTTAAAACCTGGTAAAGAATCATCAGATGTTTCTTCTTATAGGCCAATTGTTTTATCTCCCGTTGTCACCAAAATCGTTGAACACCTAATTAAAACCCGGTTGGAGTGGTACATTGAGAGTAACCAGCTGTTAAGTCCTTCTCAATATGGCTTTCGCCGTGGTAAAAGCACTTTGGACAGTGTCAGCATATTAACAACTGATATTAGGTTAGCATTCTTATCTAAAAAATCAGTCGTGGCTGCTTTCTTAGATATCACTTCTGCGTATGATAATGTAGTATTAAGTATTCTATATCAAAAATTAAATGCTCTTAATATCCCTGTAATCCTGTCTAACTTTATTATTAATATTTTGTCCAGTAGATACATACATCTGCAAACTCCGAACGCCGACTCTTCAGAAGACTCTTTCCACACAAGGCGTAATTTAACACGCATTGTGTGGAAAGGTTTACCGCAAGGCTCAGTGTTAAGTCCAATATTATACAACATTTACGCTTATGATCTAGAATCCTCTTTAAATGGCCCTGTTAGTGTTTTACAGTACGCTGATGATTTACTTATATACTGTTCTCACCAATCAATCGAGTCCGCTTGTACTTCTCTGTCCTCGGCACTCAATAGTTTGAAAACTTGGTTAGATTATAACGGTCTTGA
This sequence comes from Meganola albula, assembly GCA_936450015.1. Lineage (NCBI taxonomy): Eukaryota > Metazoa > Arthropoda > Insecta > Lepidoptera > Nolidae > Meganola > Meganola albula. The sequence continues at coordinate 5,435,585 of OW388169.1, read as the reverse complement.
ACTTTCTTCATCCAAGAGCTCCGTTATGCTGTTTTCCAGAAAACGTCTTCGCCCTCCTGTTCTCGTATATTATGATAGCCAACCAATCCCATTAAAGAGCCATGTTAAATTCTTAGGAGTAATGTTAGATTCCAAACTTTTAGGTGTTCCACACTGTGACTATATAAATTCGAAATGCGAACGCCTTCTAAACATTATTAGATGCCTAGCAGGGGTATGGTGGGGTGCTCACCCTTATACTTTAAAACTTATTTATAACGCGCTCATACGTAGTGTCCTAGACTATGGTACATTTTTATTGGCCCCTGGCAATTTGGCTGCATTTGCTAAAATTGACCGCATTCAGGCTAAGGCTCTCAGAATAGTATCTGGGGCTATGAAGTCAAGTCCTATCAATGCTCTACAAATAGAATGTGTCGATCCTCCTATGTTCCTTCGCCGTCAGTATCTATGTGATAAATTCTTGTTTAGAGCTTTTCAATTTTCTAACCATCCCTTATATGATAAACTTAAGGCTCTGTCCACTCTTATTGAAACATGTAATTCCTGGTCTCATAAACCACTCCCATGCACTGTTGTCAGTTTTCGTAAGTTTATGTCCTTACAAGCCCCCACGCATCGATCTCCTACACACCCTCTCTTTTCCAGCGACCTAGAATCTCTAGTAAGATCTATTGACATAACATATAACTTCGGCATAGATAAAGACACCTCCATGGCTAATGAAAGATTTAACATCATCTTAAATAATGATTGGAAAGACTACCAATACATTTATACGGATGCCTCTAAAAACTCTTCTTCAGGTAACGTAGGTGTTGGGATATTCCACCATCAATCTAAAATAGTTCAAAAGGTGAAATTCCCTCCACAGACCTCTGTTTTTACCGGTGAATGTTATGGCCTCCTCAAGGCCGTAGAATTAGTCCTTTTATTACAGTTAAAGAAAACCATAATTTTTACCGATTCCATGAGTGCGCTACAATCGTTATCGAAGTTTCCTTTTAAGTTAAAAACCGTTTTCCCTATTATCATTAAGTTACGTCAGCTTTTAAACATGTGCAACATCTCGGGTTACTCTGTTTGTTTTGCGTGGATACCTGGTCACAGTAACATCTCTGGTAACTGTAGAGCAGATAAACTGGCCAATGAGGCTGTCGTCGATGGTGATATGTTTCCTTATAAAAACTTTTGCCATGACCTTGGCTCTTTACCCACAGACTATCTTCAAGATTCTTGGAATAGCCTCTGGGCGGAGAGTTCTACGGTAAAGGGCAAATATTACAAAACAGTCCAGCCTTCTATCCCCAGCAAACCGTGGTTTTTCAAACTAATTTATAATAAACGTTCAACTTCCTCACTTATACGCATGCGTTTGGGCCACAACAGCACACCGGCGCATCTTGCCCGTCTCAAAATCTTACAATCTGACGAATGCGAATGTGGCATCGGTGTAGCTGATATAAATCACATATTTTTTTCCTGCCCCCTCTATGATTCCTATTCATTTTATAATAGTTTGATATCTATTCCTGTCCCTTTACCTACTTCTATCCAGTTACTTCTATATCATAATAACCCTCGTATATATTCTATTCTAGTTGATTTTATAAACTTAAACACCAACTTAAAAATTTAATCCTTCCCAAATCCTATCCTGGTTTTTCCATCCGCTCTAAATTAAATTGTTTTAATGTTTTATAAGTTTCCTTAACTTTGATATTGGCAAATGGTCTACAACCGAGCCATTAAAAAAAAAAAAAAAAAAAAAAAAAAACGAACGATCAAAACGTCAAACAATAAAATATTGTTTATCTCTCTAGTCTAAAATGTACTTTGTGCAGACAGAAATAATCTTTGAATAATTGTGTCGTTTATCTGTTTGCTTGCAATAAATGTATTAGCATTATGTAGAGCATATAACGGTGTAATTGAATTGAACATGATAATGCTCCGCGCAACAAATACGAAGGAGAAAGCTTAAAATAAAACCAGTTTGTTTAAACTTCATAATATCGTAGACTAGCGTAGTTCATTGAACTATGAGGGAGTGTTCTGAATTTAAATAAATATTGGCTTATAACATCTGTGTTGAAAATTTGAAGAAAAAAAATTAACAAGTGCGAAAATGGAATTCAAAATCAATCGAGAACTCTTGCCAATAAAGGCCCACTTCTTTTTCTTTTTTGCGGGTAAGTTAATTATATTATTATAATTTTCTTTTACGTACAATCCGGGTAGTAATGCATCAAGTAACTTTACAACTTTATTTTATATACTTTTCGAATTAAATTCGTATGGGATCAAAGACAATTTAGGAAGTTTTTTGTTCTAAAATGATTTTTGGTGAGATGTTGGGAGTGAAACGAGGCTCCATACAGTTGGAAACCATAAAGGACCAAACAATTCCCACCCACTTTATAATAGATTTCATCAGCCAGTGTACTGGAACATGGCAAGGCTGCGTGGTAGTGTGGCTTTGTCCTGGGGGTCCTGTGACCATGATTACTGAAAAGTAGATTTATTTCAATCATATTCTTGTAGCCATTCCTAAGATGTGTTATTTAAAATTACCTTTCGGATCGCAGCTCTGCCCCTGCGTATGTCGGTTATAATGCTAAACCATTGACCTCTTTTTGCACAGTCGAGTTTAAAAACTATCCTATATCCTTCCCCAAGTCTCAAGCTATGTCCATATCAAATTTTATCCAAATCAGTTCAGTAGTTTGGGTGTAAAAATGTGACAAACAGACAGACAGAGTTACTTTTGCATTTGTAATATCTGTCAAGGTTAGTAAGGATGTATTTTTGCTTGACCTGTGATGCAAGCAACATCTTGGTCACTAAGCCTACTTGCTTATGCTTCCTCTCGTGTGAGGTCTTAGGTTCACATCCCAGTTTAAGCAAAAGGGGTTTTAAATACTGTGGGAGCCAGCGGTGTGCCGGGAGAAAGTAGAATTTAGGAGGTACCTGGTGCTATTTGAGCGTCTTCGATAGTCAGTAGTAATCACAGCTTCTCACTTCCATCCAAGGGGCTGGTGTTCTTGTAGCGTTCTCACAGGCACAATTCACACAATCACAACACAAATGTTTCTGGAACACAAAGTAAAGTACTTTTTTTAAAGTTTTTGAGGGCGCACACGCACGTTTGCGGTAGACAGCGAAATTTTCGATGCTTGCGGTGCGGGAGACTAATTTGAATTATTTTGCGACTTGCGTTTCCTTCCGTTTCTGGTACTTGCGGGGTGCGGGGGTGGGAAAAGGATGCGTTCAGAAATATTACATAGATTTAATAATTGTTTAGTGTATTTGATACTGTCGCGGCTTTAGACATGCGTGTACAAATACCTAAATCTGTGTAGTGACAAGATGTTGGGGTTTGTGCCAGATGAACTGCATTTCGTAAGGCACCTAAACATCATCAGTAAAATGTATATGAGAGCAAAATTATGCTCTAAGATGCCTGAAATTGGTACAAAAGTATATGGATAAAAACACAAGGGTAGTGGGTCTTTTATGGGGCAGTGTATACGTTTCTACAATAAACTTCCAAATAATATTAGGGAAATGACTATTAACAAATTTAAAATAACTATAAAATCTACGTTATGTAAGAAAGCGTATTATAAAATTTCAGACTATGTAATGGATAAAAATGCTTGGAATTAAGTCGCTCTAATTCAACACAATAAACAAACAAAAAGTAATAGATATAAGTACTTCATTTAAAAAAGAAAAAAAGCCTACTGAGTTTTTTGGCAGTGTTTCTCAGTAGTTGCCAGTCATTCACTGCACGGTAGGAAAAGAAATTGGACTATTTTTAAGTAGACTCGCGTCTCAAAAAAATAAAGCATATTTTCATTTCATTTCATTTCATTTCACATGTTTGAACTTACAGCTCAACTTTTTTTAATAAAGTTAATAAAATATCGCTTCACTCACTTCAACCCTTTTTTGTGTGCCACTACTGGGAACGGGTCAACTCATAAGATAGTTGAGAGAGTTTAGGCTTTAATCCACACACGCTGGCCAAGTGCGGCTTAATGGATGTCACATGTCCGCGAATGATTAGTTCTTAGACATGCCGGTTTCCTCATGATGTTTTCCTTCACGGATAGTGAGCAGCGGAGATGAAACAATTTACACAAATATGTGTGGATACGGCCAGGATTCGAAACCGCGACTTATTTTTCTAAGTACCGCTGCGCCAGCGCTGCTCTCACAAATAATAAAATATGTCCAATCTTACGGCAATAAGATATATGCATTTTTATTTTTTCATCTAGACGTCGCGTTGTGAGTATTATACGAACAAACATTTTTGCTCACTGTTCTAAAAAATGTGAAGATTTTTTGCATTCCAGTCCAAGATGGCGAATTTCCATTTCTATTGTTATTTGAAAAGCACAGTATCTGAGATAAATAACAATAATAATGATGGAACGCACCAGCCACAAAACACTCACTCGTGATTACGAATGATTTTCGAACAGAAGGCTCCTTGGTTCGAATAGAAACCATAAAGGAGCAACAATTCCGACCCTCTTAAATGGTGTCACCAGACATCGCACTGGAACACTGCAAGGCCGCATGGCGGTGCGGTTTTGTCTAGTGGGTGGTGGTTGGTCATTAACCATGGCCGAACCGTTCCACCATATTATTGTCACCTGATTTGCACCACCCGGGGACCATGTTTGGGGATTCAGAATAAAAGTGCACTCCCACGGATGAAGGTAACTCAGTTAACACATTCATTGCCACTGACACACCTAGCGTGTCTTCACAATTGTTTTTCACTGTGTTGAGAACACGCCAGACGTGTTCTTGGCTTTTCATGGCACTCATCATACAGCCAATCATATACATACATTAAAAATGGCATGTATTTTCTAAACTTACCTACGTTTTATTAAGATGGCAGCGCTGGTAAATAGGACGAGAATAAATGTGGCATTTAATGTGTTAAACTACTTTTTTACCTACATATAATAGATAATTACACTCAAACTCAAGACAAACAGACGTGTTAATCACACATATGTCTGTCTTGCCCCCCAATCTCCTAAAAAACTAGTGTCCGGCAACGTCCTGAGCCGAGGTTCGTCCCCACATGGGGAGCCCTCATGGCAGTTGCCACAGTACTTGATCGGTTCGACCGCCCTCGGACGGCTCACCGAAAAAGTCCGGTGAACCAATAGAGGCCCTTCCGGCTAATTCCGGGTTAGGTCATCAGCCGAAAAAAATGTCTGTCTTGGGTGGTACCTAATCGAACCCGCGACCTGCGACTTGAAAAACGAGTTTTTTTATCGTCGTTGTACAATAATGTACATTATATAGAGTTTTACAATAGTTTAGTGATAACAGTTAATTTGTATTTGTCTGTAACGTTAGATAATGTAATAATCCAAATGATAACACATTATTAAATACTTATTACATAAATGATACATAGCAACTCATATCTGTAGGCTTTCGTCTAAAATTATGAATAAGAAGACGGTTATTATTATTATTATGTTTGTCTTTTTTTTATCTCGGAGCTTTGGAGCTCCGGACTTTTAAAAGGCGTGCGTGGGGCCGAAGCCAACACGAAGAGGCCCGTTAGACAATTTTGCTCTAAATTTAATGTGGCAACAACGACGATTATCCCTGTTCGCACCATATAGGTACAACAAAGGACAATCCCCGGTTAGAGCAGGACTATTGCAGAATATAGGAACTTAAATCTAGGTTATGGTGGTGGGTGCTAATGGATTAGGTAACTAGGACTATGGATGGACTATGGCCCCTGCCTGACCAATGCAAATTAACACGGATAAAATGGCAGGGGGTGACTCGCCCACTCAATAAATGGGCCCCCGTATGGCTGCTAAAAGAAGCGACAAGGGGCAACATATTCTGAGGGGCTAGAGGAGTAGAGCGGTGTCCCACGGCATTCTACCCGATCATTGGCTCCCTAAGGGTCCAGCCTCACGTGCCCACTAGCCACTTACGGGACACTTCCTCCTCCGAGCATCTCTGCTCTCACGACTCCACTCAAGCCGGCCAATGAAGGCAAGCAAGAGGTGGGAGATCTGTCCCCCGTCAGGGTTCACTCCAGCCAGCCAGTAAAGACAAGCCGGAGGTGAGGGACAGGACCTTCTCCCTGGAGCAGTCGGGTCCGTATGGTCGCTACGCCATAACAGCTCGCCACAAGCTGCCCTACGGTTTTATTATTATTATTATTATTATTAGCCCGGATCATCCCACTGCTGGGCAAAGGCCTAACACCTTCCAGGCGTCGCGGTCTTGTGCCACCTCCATCCAATTATCTGAGAATCTATCTATTTCGTCCCGCCATCTCCATCTCGGTCTACCGCGACGCCTCCTCCTTGGGTCTGGATGCCAGTCTGTGGCTATCTTTGCCCACAGCTCGCTTGCCATACGGCAAACATGGCCAGCCCAATCCCACTTCAACTTAGAGGCCTTCCGAGAAGAAGAAGACGGTATTCCAATAACATAACTGCGGCAACAATAACTTCATCCAGATCTCTCGATTGTACAATCATTAATTCTACTTGATAGTAACGGATCGCTAAGATTATCGGTATATTATTGACCGTTTAACTCGCGTATCGCCTATCGCCAAGATTCTGACTCCTCAAGCTGCACAGACAGTGATGATGATTCAAGCGATATGGTTATTAGTGACGAATAGTCTTACATTACTTTTATCTGTGGTTAAATAGTTCTTTAAGAGATTTAATTAATGTTTTATGACTTTGTACCACAGATGGCGATATGCGAGTTAAACGGTCTATCTATAGGCTGGAGCGTTCCATCGTAGACTACATCATTGCTTGACATCAGGCAAACCTATTGCAGAATAAAAAAGGCACTGAAAGTTGTCATTGGTGTTTATAAGGTTAATGTTAATGGAAGTAAATTCGGGACCCGCGAGGGAGACACGTCTCGTAATGATCGGATGCGCTTGTTACGAGACCTTGACATTACACTATCGTGGGATAGGTTCAATTAATTTGCGAGTAACAATATTACCTCTACTAGCGGTCGTTCTGCCCGGTAAAGCAGTGCCGTCTACCGGGTCTCAGACCTACCGAATAGGTATCTAACCCGGTTTTCGGCACTACTTCGCTTTCTAAATTTTCATTTTTTTTAAATGTTTCTCTGCGTAAAAACCATCCTCGTACTTAAAGAAATATTTAAAAAAAAGAATTGGCGAAATCGGTCCAGCCGTTCACGCGTGATGTCGTGACAACGGAAAACGGGTTTCATTTTTATATATACATATAGATATAGATTATAATTTCGTTCGTTTCTAGGCATGTATCATAAAATTCTATGTTTTTGTCCAAAAAACGGGTACATACATTACAGCAATACGTGTTTAGAAACATTTGCCTGCTGGAATTAGACAATTAGAAGGTAAAAAGTTCAAAACGGTTTTTATTAAATAATGTGATTTATGATTTGAAAGAGTTCTTTTATTTTAAATAAATCTTGCTTTATTATGTACTAGCGGATCCCGCAGACGTCATCCTGCCCGGTAGAGCAGTGCCACCTGCCGTGTCCGAAAACAGAATACGACCTAAAAAAAAATCGATCAAGTTTTTTTAATTTTTCTCTGCGTAAAAACCATCCTCGTACTTCAAGGAATATTCTAAAAAGAGAATTAGCGAAATCACTTCAGCCGTTCTCGAGTTATGCGCTTACCAACACATTTTGCGATTCATTTAGATTCATTATAGATAATTGGTTTCTGTATTTCACATGTTATTGCATGCCCGATGTGGGTACCTGTTGTTACTTTTATGTACTATACGTTTCAAATAATAATAGGACTGGACTTGCGGCTAACTTCATATCAAAAACCAAGCAAAAGTAGCGCCAGCACAAAATGTCAAACCACTGAAATAATATTATTTTGAAATGTATGGAAAAGCGATTTATGTAGAAAATTTTACTTTCGGGTGTAGCTACATACAGCTACCTACCTAAGTAAATTTACGCGCTATGATGCCACAAACTTGTGCACAAATACATAAACACGTATAAAATACACGTATAAACTTATAACATCGCTTTTTTACCAAAAAGTTAATAAAATCGTTCGCAATTAAATATTTGACTACATATTTCCAAAAACACTAGAACGGCAATAAAATATACGCATTTTTATTTCTTTTTCGTCCAGATGTGATTAACTTGACGGGCCGGTGGCGTGGTCGGTAAGATACTTGCTTTTCACGCCGCAGGTCGTGGGTTCGATTCCCACCCGAGACAAACATAAGTGATGAACATTTGTGTTTGTGTCGAGTCTGGGTGTAAATATCTATTATAAGTATATATTTACAAAAGAAAAGTATTATATGTATAGTATATACCAGTTATCTGGTTTCCATAACACAAGCTCTGCTTAGCTTGGGACCAGTTGACCGTGTGTGTTAATGTCCCAGTATATTTATATTTATTATTATTATTTTTGCTCACTGTACCAAACAATAATAATAATTTATTTGTCTCAATATGGGTACCTTGTCTCATTAACAATCAGTAGCTAGCCATATTCTGCCAAGTAATTGGCGTACAAAAGTTTTAGGTCATGTCATTAATTTTATGCTAAAAATTATAATGTCAAAAAACACATAGGTAAGAAAATTATTAAGATTTAAATAATTACAATTCTTTCGCTTCTAGAAACTCTAATTTGGATAATTTAAATAGTTTATTTTTAAACATATGAAGTTGCTGCGCATTCCGGTCCAAGATGGCGGATTTCCAATCCTATTCTTATTTGAAACGCATAGTACACAGTTTTGGAAATAAATTGTTTTATCTCCATCTATCTCTAAACTAGAGGAAAACGTTAATCTGTATTCGGTATTTAGTAAGCCAGTTCTTACTACGTAGATTTTACGATGGGTATTATTTGATTTTCCTTATTACTGTAACCTTGAGTGAGTATTGTTGTATGCAAACAGTTTAATATTCATAAAATCTGATACAGAGTTATAATCAAGCCTTATTTGACGGGGTTAAATATAATGACCACCATAAAATGCTTTGATACCCTCAGTTCTTTAACCAAAAATATATACTTAACACCATGACCGGTGGCGTGGTCGGTAAGATACTTGCTTTTCACGCCGCAGGTTGTGTGTTCGATTCCGACCTAAGTCATACATTTGTGTGGTGAACACGTCTGTCTTGTGTCTGGGTGTAATTATCTACATATATTTAAGTATTTATTTACAGAAGAAAAGTAGGTATTCTATGTAGTATATTACCAGTTATCTGGTTTCAATAGCAGTTTCATCTAAGTCATGTTTATTCACTTAAACCCCTTATAGTGTCCCACTGCTGGGCACGGGTCTTCTCTCAACTATCTTATGAGATGAGAAGAAAGAAGTCAAATTTAAAAAAAAAGATGTCATATTTTTTTTTGACGGGCCGGTGGCGTGGTCTGTAAGATACTTGCTTTTCACGCCGCAGGTCGTGGGTTCGATTCCCACCCTAGACAAACATTAATGATGAACATTTGTGCTTGTGTCGAGTCTGGGTGTAAATATCTATTATATGTATATATTTACAAAAGAAAAGTATTATATGTATAGTATATACCAGTTATCTGGTTTCCATAACACAAGCTCTGCTTAGCTTGGGACCAGATGACCGTGTGTGTTGATGTCCCAGAATATTTATTTATTTATTTTATTAAAGGAACAATTTGCTTCAATACTCAAGGAATATTCTAAAAAAGAATTAGCGAAATCGGTCCAGCCGTTCACGCGTGATGGCGTGACCAAGGGAAATATGGATTCATTTTTATATTTATAGATTTTAATTTTTTTCCAGCGTTAGGTCCGCTGCTGCCGCAGATGAATGTCTTCGGTCGGCAGCTGGGCATATCACCAGTGGTGATGGGCATGGTGACAGCGGTGTTACCACTGTTGTGGGCTGCTGCGAAGCCGCTCTTCGGTTATGTGGTAGATTTCTGGCCGGTAAGTGTATTTTAAGCGGAATACACATTGAGCCCGCCGGGCCGCCGACATATGTCGGCAACTTTTTGTCGGCGATCTAGTTGGCGGCTTCACTTATTACAAGTCGGAAAATTTGGTCGGCGGCATGTCGGCGGCATGTCGGCGGCTTGAGATGAGTAATTTATTTTGCAGTCAGTGATTGCCGCGTGTCGATAAAGGTTGTGTGGTTCACTACAGGTTGAGTGTCGCCGGGCAACAGCGCAGGCGTACCCAAGCCGCCAACATGTCGGCGGGTAACACGCGCGGGCTCATGTTGCCGACATGATTCTCTTCATACAGGCCGCCGGGTTGTGTCGCCGGGCCTTGTCGGCGGCCCGGCGGGCTCAATGTGTATTGCGCTTTACTGTTACATACACACACATAAACTCGCGCCTTTTTTCGCGCCATTGGGGTTAGGGAAGGTTTATAGAGCGCCACTTGCTGCGATCCAAACATACCTCCTTGGTTACTAATGTTCGTACATCTGGTTATACATGCACGGCGGTTGTAAGGACTAATAATAATAGACTTATAATATAAATTATATTGACGGGCCGGTGGTGTGGCTTTTCACGCCTTTGACGCCGCAGGTCGCGGGTTTGATTCCCACCCAAGACAGACATTTGTGTGGTCAACATGTCTATTTGTCTCGAGTCTGGGTATAATTATCTAATATAAGTATATATTTACAAAAGAAAAGTATTATATGTATAGTATACCAGTTATCTGGTTTCCATAACACAACCTCTGTTTAGCTTGGGACCAGATGACCCTGTGTGTTAATTTAGCAGAATATTATTAAAAAATTAAAAACAAACAAAACTAGCGTAGTGGACGCGGGCTATGAGTCTGCTAATCTAAAATGGGATTGGGCTGGTCATATTTGTAGTATGCGTCGAGACTGATGGGCCCGTATCACGACGCAGTGGATTCCTGGAGACGGTCGTCGTCTCAGAGGAAGACTTCGAAAACGATGGTGCGATGATCTAAGTTCGTATGTACTTGGACGGAAAAAGCGAGCTATGAGGACAGTTGGAAGGCTATGGGGAGGCTTTTGCCCAGCAGTTAAAAGACTTAAAAAAAAACAAAGACATAGATACTCATATTTAATGCTGTTTTTTTTTCTTTTTTTCCAGGCACACAGAAAACTGACATTCATGATATTGATTGTAGTGATGTCCGGCTCTTACTGTTGTCTATGGTTTCTACCGATGCCGGACCCTACTGATTCAATTATCGATAACAGAATTTTGAAAACCGTATACCGATTAAATGATACTATTCAGTTACAACAATATAAGAACGATACAGTTAACGTAGAAAAGTACATCTGCAATTGGAATTGTACGATTTTTAATGATTTTACGGTATTTTTAAATAACGAATCTACCATAAACAATATTTATATTGAAAATCAAGTGTCAAATCTGACATGTGAATCATTATCTATGGATTTTGACGGAGTTTTTAATAATATTACTAAATGGACTTTGTTGGTAAAGGTGAAGGTTATAAGTTGTGTTTATCTTTGTGTTTGAATCTTTTCGATACTAGTGACTCTATTATTGAGTATTCTGTGTCGAGATTATTCCATGTGTCTGTGTTGTGTGTTGTCGTAATTGTTTAAGTACTAGGTAAGTATTTACTAAATTAAATCTGGGAAACTAAGATTTGGTTTTTAGGTTAGGTCCGACCTCATAGTTAGTGCCCACTATGGAGCGCAAAAAACCCCCTGATCCAGATCCCCCCGACCCTTTATCGAAACCCTTTTGTTACTCTCCCGTCCTAACAATTAGTGACGAACGCTACGAAGAATATGTTTCAAATTCCATGGACACTGAAAGTAACAGTAGGAAAAGACCTGCAGAGCCGACTCCCAGCCCCCCTACCAAAATTTCCAAAAATCTCCTTGGGAGACAAAAGTATAACTCTAAAGACAACCCACCGTATATTGTACATGTGTCTCTTAAGGATAACCTCACTAAGGCCACCACTCTACACCCAATTAAGTTTGGTATGTTCTTAGCCAAACATAATATCAACAACATCAAAAGAGACGGAGTGAAAAGATTAGGTCGTAATAAAATATCCGTGCAATTCAAGTCGCACCAAGATGCCAACAGTTTTTTATTATGCGGTGTTCTCCCTCTTAACAACTATGAAGCTGTTATACCCCAATTTAATGTGACTCGCATGGGAATAGTTCGGGACGTCCCTATTGAATGGTCTGAGGAAGAAATTATTGACAACATAAAGGTCCCCGCTGGATGTGGCTCAGTAATCAAGGCTCGCCGAATGAACCGTAAAGTGGCAGAACAAGGTGTGTCTGAATGGAAACCCACTCAGACGGTTGTTCTGACATTTGACGGTCAAATCCTACCTACTAAAGTCTACTGTTTCTACTCTGCCCTACCAGTTGAGTCGTACATGTACCCAACTGTGCAATGCTTTCACTGCTGCAGATTTGGCCATACTCGCACTAAGTGTCGTTCTAAGCCGCGATGCTACAGGTGTGGAGATGACCACCCCGGTGATGGATGTGACGTTCCAAAAAGTCAGGCAACCTGCTGTATCTGTTTGGGCAAGCATTATGCCACCGACAAGGCTTGCCCTGAACTAGGGCGACAAAAGAGTATCAAAGCTGTTATGGCTGAAAAGAATATCTCTTATGTGGAGGCCAGTGAGCTACTCCCCCCAATCAATAGAATTTCCAGATCCTATGCTGAGGTTTCCTCGTCCCAAAACCCCAGCCCTTACACTCCCCATTTCCAAGTACCCAGTCCCACTAACATATCAACTCCTAATACTAAAAAGTCCTACCGCAAAACAGTTTTCCTTAAACCTAAGTCACACGCTCCTTTATCTCCTGGGTACAATAAACAGGCTCATGACGCCTTAACTAAGGACTTTTCTTTTTCCCCTTCTAAAAATGGTTGTGCCTACTCTACAGAGCCTGCTAGTCCAAGCCGTCTCAGTGCGAGAGATATTCTTTTCAATATTTCCTGTATGCTCAATGAAGTTCTTGCTAACCCAACTACAACTATACCAGACCACGTTGCCTACAAACTATCCAATATTCTTTATCATCTTAACAATGTTCCACCCCCTGACATTGCTTCAATGGAACGCGAGGAGTTTAGCTCCTAAAAAACACGACTTAATCTACCTAATTAATAAACATAATCTATCTATATGTAGCATAGCTGAAACTTGGTTTGTTCCCGGATTCAACTTTAGGATACCAGGTTTCAGCTGTTTACGACATGACAGACCAGATGGATATGGAGGATGTGCTCTATTTATCAATGATAGGGTCCCATTCTCCAACATTACTCTACCCTCCTTAGGCGATAACATCAATGTTGTCGCTATCAAGGCTGAGGGTATAACTTTTCTGTCTTTTTATATTTCCCACCCTCAATTAAATAATTTAACTGCAATTAGTAACCTAATTAAAAATATCAGCGGCCCAGTCTTCATAATGGGAGATTTTAACTGCCATCACTTTCGATGGGGCTCAGACTCATGTGATAGCTTTGGCATAGGATTAGTAGAGATAGTTGATGAACTCGACCTATGCATCATCAATGATGGCAGGTCTACGCGTAGGCCTGGTTTGGGTCAGAATGCCAGCTGTGTTGATTTAACCATCTGTTCATCCAGTACAGCTAGCCTCTTCTGTTGGGATCGCTTGAACATGACCTATGGTAGTGACCACTTTCCCATTATTGTGCAGGTACCTTCTAAATGTCCTCCTAATGAAGTCCTCCCTCCACTATTAAAGTACCAACTAAATTCAGTCGACTGGGATCTATACTCCAAAATAACTGATTTAAGAATCTCCTCTCTTCCCACTATTACTCCAGAGACTGCAGCAATCTGCTTCCAGTCTTTCTGCTCTTCCATATCCTCATCAGCTGATGACTGTTTCCCACTTAAACATTGTCCTTCTGGTAAGATCCCTTCTCCTCCATGGTGGGACAAAGAGTGCACCGAAATTATTAAAGCCAGGAATGCAGCAGAAATGTCATACAATTTGAATATGAACCCTGAAAATTTGATTTCGTTCAGAAAGGTGTTAGCCAGATCTAGAAAAACTTTTCGCAAGAAAAAAAGAATGGGCTGGACATCATTCTGCAATAGCTTAAACCCGTCTACCCCTGTGGGCAGGGTGTGGGATAAAATAAAGCACTTTAAAAGTGGCATAGCACCTCCTAGTAGGTGCACTCTCTCTTGTGATATAACACACGAATTTCTAGCCAAAATTGCCCCACCATATGTTCCCAGTATAGATTGCTTCCCTCTACCTGATATAGATTCTACTTGCCTACAACAATCACCTGACCCACTAGAAATGGCCTTTACTTTTGAAGAACTGAGAACAGTCCTCTCACATGTTAAAGACTCTGCTCCTGGTGTAGATGGATTTCCATACTCATTTATTTCGAAAGCGGGACAAAAAACTCAAAAATACTACCTGGATCTGGTCAATTTTTGCTTCACCACTGGTCATATTCCTCCAGAATGGAAGGTTCAAATCATCATCCCTCTCTTAAAACCCGGTAAGGACTCCAGTGACCCTTCCTCGTACAGACCAATTGCGTTGTCATCAATTTTAATCAAACTTCTAGAACATTTAATTAAAAATCGATTGGAGTGGTTCGTTGAGAATAAACTCCTGCTACCAGAGTCTCAGTTTGGCTTCAGAAAGGGTTTGGGTACATCGGACAGTGTGGGTATCCTTACGTCCGAGGTGCGATTGGCCCTCAGCCAGGATGACTCTGTAGTGGCTGTTTTTCTTGACGTTTCCGCAGCATATGACTCAGTTCTCCTTCCAGTTCTCAGGCAGAAAATGCACCAGCTGAGAATCCCGACTAGGATTTCTAGAATCATTTTCAATATTTTTAATAATCGTGTCATCCAATTAAGAACCTCAGGTCAAGATCGAGAGCAACGAACACTGTGGAGAGGCTTACCCCAAGGCTCAGTATTAAGTCCTCTTCTTTACAACCTCTATACAGCTGATCTCCCATCTTGCTTAAATTTTGACTGTAAAATTCTTCAGTATGCTGATGACATTGCACTACTGGTCTCAGCCAAATCAATCCAGGATGCTGTCCAATCTGTAAATGTCTCTTTATCTTCTCTAAACCAATGGCTTACTGATCATGGCCTCTCACTAAGCGCCCCTAAAAGTTCCGCCATTATATTCTCCCGTAGACGAGTAATTCCCCCTCTCAATATTAACATCAATGGACAAACCATTCCAATTAAAAATAGTACGAAATTCCTCGGTGTCACTTTGGACTCCAAACTATCAGGTGTAGATCATATAAAAAATGTAGTTAAAAAGTGTGAACGCTCTATATCCATCCTTAAAGCTCTCTCTGGTGTCTGGTGGGGGGCCCACCCATGCACCCTAAAATTGGTGTACAACGCATTGGTCAGGAGTAGGTTGGATTACTGTGGCTTCCTACTGGAACCCTGCAACAAAGAAGCACTCCATAAATTAGATTCTGTCCAAGCAAAATGTCTAAGAATAGTTATAGGGGCTATGAAATCATCGCCCATAAACGCCCTCCAAATTGAATGTTCAGAACCTCCTTTAAAGCTGAGACGACAATATTTAGCAGATCGGTTTATGTCTAAAGTGTTTTCTAGATCCTCTCACCCTCTTCTCCCTATCTTAAACAAAATTAATCTCTCGATTCACTCTTCCTATTGGAAATATAAAAGCACTCCCCTATTAATAAAAAGGTACATAGAGCTCATAACTCTTCCAGTGCCCGTAAGTCAATATTCTAGTCTCCCAGTTTTTTCTCAGCCATATGAGGCTATCCAGTATAAACCAAAAGTGGTCTTAGACATCGGTATCGCTAAATGCTCTCCATCAGTGAAACAAGATTTTCAAGATGCTCTAAAGAAATATTGGGAAGGCTGGCACCAATTCTATTCTGATGCTTCAAAAACCTCAAAAACTGGTCTCACAGGCGTGTCCGTTTATTACCGAAACAGCAAAATTGTCCTAATGTTCCAATGTCCGGTACAGTCTTCAGTCTTTACGGGAGAATGTATCGGTATTCTAGAGGCAATTAGGTTTATTCAATCTCATAAAATTAAAAAATCAGTCATATTCTCAGACTCCCGCAGCAGCGTCCAAGCCATTATGCAAAACCAATTTTACTCCAAATTACACAGTCGTATAATTGTTGAGATTCAAAATTTACTCTATATTTGTCACAAAAACAATCTTGACATTGAAATAGCATGGGTCCCGGGTCACGCAGGGATAATTGGCAATGAATGTGCAGATTCTTTTGCCAAATTTGCTGTTACTAACAAGGTGGATAGAAAACACTTTTCTCTTCAAAACTACGACCTTCGAAATGATTGCAAACCTAAATTGCTCAAAGCTTGGGCTATAGATTGGAACAATAGCTCAAAACTCAAAGGGATGCACTATGCCAACATTCAACCTTGCATCCAGCGGAAACCTTGGTTTTTTAATTTCCCCAAACTCCCAAAAAAGATCGTATCATCTTTGTGCAGACTCCGACTCGGCCACTGCTGTTGCCCGGTTTTCCTTCAGAAAATACACGTACGCGACAACTCCTTGTGTGAGTGTGGTCTTGATGAGGGCACCCTGGACCACATTTTTTTCTCGTGTCCTTTTAATACCAAATTTGACTTATATCGTTACCTTCCAAATATTAACATTCCTCTTCCTATTAACTTTCGTTCCCTTTTAACGCAATTTGGTCCCAAAACAATTCAGGCTCTGACAAGATTTCTATTGGCACACGATTTAAAATTTTAATTTCTCTATATATTTATCTATCATACTAAACAGGTTTTTAAATATTTTGCCTAATTCTTTAGTTATTATTCATATTTTTCATAATATTTGTTATTATTCTAATATGTGTTATCATATTGTTTTTGTCTACTAACCTTGTTTCGTCCTTACAGTGTACTAACATTTACCACAAAGTGTAAAAAGTACTCGGCCGGGCATTAACTATTCGCCGGCCGGCCGCTGCCTCAAACTTGACACGGGCAGAATAGTCGAAAACGACTCAGTTGCCGAAGAAGAAAAAAAAAAAAAAAAAAAAATATTACTAAATGTAAGCCAAAAGAAAACTGTGATTTATTATGTTATGATGTCGATTTATTATCGAATAGAAGTAAGAGGAGTATTGATGTATCGATAACGAGTAATAATATAATCGATGTTGAGAAAAATGGGACAGTGAATAGTACAGTTGAAGAGAAAGGTGCTGTGTATATGACAGCGAGTTTTTGGATTTTTGTTGTACTCATGTGTGTTGGTACAGTCGCGTTTAATGTCGCGAATTGCATTGGTGATGCTGTCTGCTTCGATGTGTTAGGTAAGTTTGATATTGATAGTGAACTTAGAACTTAAGAACTTAACACACCTTTGGAGTACACCTTTAATTGAACCTCCACTCGTGGTCATCGGGTAGTGCAAATCAAGTGACAATAAACTGGTGGGCTTCGGCCGTGATTAGAGACCACCAGACAGCCGCTGATATCACTTCAACCCTTTTTAGTGTCTCACTGCTGGGCACGGGTCTTCTCTTAACTATCTTACGAGTTGAGAGAGTTTTGGCCTTAATCCACACACGCTGGCCATGTGCAGGTTGGTGGATGTCACATGTCCTCGAATTATTAGTTCTTAGAGATGCTGGTCTCCTCCACCGATATTGAGCAGCGGCAATGAAACAATTCACACTAAGATGTGTGGGCACAACTGGGATTCGAACCCGTCGCGGGTTCTAATATATAGTATAAATATTGTCTGCCTTTTAAGCCTGAAACACAGGGCAACCTAGTTCAGGCGAATGTATTATACACTACCTGTTATGAAAAAAACCTGTACTCTAAGATATTAATAGTAACTACTTACTACATGAATAAATTTTACTTTACTTTACTTTACTTTAGTATATTTCTAAGGCGAGGCCCGTACCACTGCGCCAAGCTGCTCTCTCCGCTGATATATAATGGCGATATTCAATATGTTTATATTTAATAGCTTTCTATACATTTTATTAATAAAGTAAACTTTTAAGAAGTTTTTATAACTCAAAATAATATTATTTTCATCCAGGTCCGGACCGTGGGTCTAAGTATGGGGCCCAACGTGCGTGGGGCACTGCAGGGTACGGACTCACTGCTCTCCTGGGGGGTTGGCTGATTGATTCCGTGTCGGACACATACAAGGACTTTACGCCAGCCTTCATCGTCGCTATTGTAGCCACAGCAGTGGATTTGTACAGCTGTAGGGCGCTTAAGGTTAGTTGTAATTTATATTAAAACTTAGACAATCTTTTCTTATTACAAGCTTTTTTTAATAATAACTAGCGGACCCCGCAGACGTCGTCCTGCCCGGTAAAGCAGTGCAACCTACCGGGTCCGAACTAAATTACTACCAATTCTCAGACCTATCAAATATAGATACTTATAAGATTTTATAAAAATCTGTGCGTAAGAACCATCCTCGTACTTCAAGGAATATTCTAAAAAAAGAAATCGGTCCAGCCGTTCACGCGTGATGGCGTGACCAAGGGAAATAGGGATTCATTTTTATGTATAACTGGCGGATCCCGCAGACGTCGTCCTGCCCGGTAAAGCAGTGCCACCTGCCGGGTCCGAAAACAGAATACGACCTATAAGATTTCCTAAAAATCGGTCAAGCTGCTTCGGAGTTTTTTATTTTTCTCTGCGTAAAAACCATCTTCGTACTTCAAGGAGTATTCTAAAAAAAGAATTAGCGAAATTGGTTCAACCGTTCTCGAGTTATGCGCTTACCAACACATTTTGAGATTCATTTTTATATTATATATTATAATAATAATATAATATAATATTATTATATTACTTTATATTATTACCAGGGTAACAGTGGCGCAGCGGTATCAGCTTCACCTTTGAAATATAAGGTCGCGAGTTAGATTCCCAGTCGGGCCGCACAATGTATCTTTGTGTGAATTGTTTCATCGCCGCTGATCAATGTCGGTGAAGGAAAATATCGTGAGGAAACCGGCATGTCTAAGAACTAATCATTACAGGACATGTGACATCCACCAACCTGCACGTGGCCCGCGTGTGTGGATTAGGACCTAAACTCACTAAACTCGTATGATAGTTGAAAGAAGACCCGTGCCCGGTAGTGGGACATTAAAAGGGTTGTCGACGGCACCTTCGGGTAATGCGTAGTGTTAATTTAATAATAATAATATAGTGGGACATTAACACACACTGCCATCGGATCCCAAACTAAGCAGAGCTTGTAGTATGGAAACCACTAACTGGTAATATACTACATATAATACTTTTCTTTTGTAAATACATACTTAAATATAGATAATTACACCCAGACACAAGACAAACAGACATATTTAAACAAATGTTTGTCTCGGGTGGGAATCGAACGGCGTGAAAAGCAAGTGTCTTACCGACCACTCCACTGGCCCGTCTAATATTCTATAAATTTTTCTCAACTCGCTTGTGTTCCAGCTGCCCTCGTTATCGAGTCCAGAGGACTCGGGCAAAGCGTTGCGGAATGTGCTTAAGATACCTCGAGTGCTGTTGTTCATCACGTTCGCGGTGGTCGCCGGCACCTTTGATAGCTTCATCATTTACTACATGTTCTGGTAAGTTCTATAACCAGGGCCGGATTTAGGGGAGGGCAAACGGGGCTGAAGCGTAAGTGTCGCCAGAGGTCGGTATTAGTTAGAGTTGTCAATGTATTTTCAATCATTAGAAAAAAAGAAAGAGGAAAGAAAAATATTTATTTGATAGAGACAGGACACACGGTAAGTGTGACCCATCAGTGTCAAACATGAACATTGCTCGGTAAACGCTGTGAGTGCCTACTAGAGGCGACCCACAGCACAAATTTTCAGCAATGTAAGATTTTTTTTTAAATTTAAGTTTGCAATATTTTTTTTAATATTTTTTTATATTTATTTATTTATTATTTATTTATTATTTATTTAATCTATTTATGTTTGATTTTAAAAACTATTAATAATGACATTAGATAATTCAAAATTAAGGTTTCAAACAAAGCTACCTATTTTGCTGTGCCCTGCAGGGTCCATGAGTGGTGTACCTGTTTTTTTTATTTATTTTTAATTCTATAATAGGTTTGCGCTTGACCACAACTTGCCTGATGTGAAGCAATGTTGCCAGTCTACGATGGAACGCGCCTTCCTAATAAATACCGATTCACTCGTGACTTGAAGACAGGTAGATTGTAGCTATCGGGAAACAGAGATGCCGGCAACGAAATAAATAAATGAATGAATGAATGTTAAATAATGTTGCCTTCTAATGATACTTATGGAAGAGCCATAAAGATATTGAGTATTGAGATGCAGCACTGCAGTGCACCAATACACAGTAACGTAATAATGTTACAGAAACTAAACCAATTTTACTAGCTGTCTGTTAGCAGAAGTTTTCTACGTTGCTCCAAAAAAAGGTTGTAATCATTGGCCACTACCCACAAGGAAGCTTGAACTTGGTGAATGGTACCACCACACTCGGCTTCGTTAGGAAGAGGGATATAGGTATACCGCGTTTTTCCTTACCGTGCCAAAAAGATAAACAAAGCTTCAGTTTTCGTATCACTTTAGAATATCACGATTTTATCAATCAACCACACTATTGTATCGACTTAAAAATGTCTTAATCTATTGAGTAAAGACTTTAACTATGAAATTAACTGAAAAATGTTTTAAATCAACCAGTTAAATACGAATTATTGATAAAATTCTAAACACATTCCAAAATTCATGACCACAGGTTATGCAAGGACACGGCCTGTTTGACATTTTTATACTTTTTAAATTAGAGTGTGGACATAGATTTTTATGGATTGGATAACCATAGATTTAGGAAGAACTGAGTGAATGATATCCAGTCAAATGAACATGGTGATGCTTAGATTGTACTTTAATGTAAAGTATTGTCTTAAATTATTTTATTAGTGGATAAATACTGTCTTCTTTAAATATGAAAATTTTGTTTTTTAACCACGTAACTGATGTTGTATGAAATTGAGTGCATATTAAATATAATTAGTTGTATCGTATCGTCGCTCTTTAAAATGTTCTAAACGATCATTTAAATAAAACAATCTGTGCTTCCCTTGGTCACGCCATGACTTGAGAACGTTTACACCAAAATGGGTAATTTAAGTATTTTAGTGCCTAGATTTAAAATTTACTCAGAAGTTTGAAAAAAAACAGCTCTGCCTATTTTAAAAGATCTTGTCCGTAACAGTTTAATATATGGTAAGGCTGTAGTCAATTTATCGGTATTCATCTAGAGCAGCGGTCGTCAAAGTGCGGCCCGCAGACGATATTTCTGCGGCCCGCGACATACGAAATAATTAGATAGCAACCTCGATGTCCAACAAAAAAAATGCTAATGATAAGTTTGTCGTCTGTTATTTTATATGATTCAAATCAAATCAAATCAAATTCTTTATTTTGAAATTATTTTACTGTCAGGTGGTTCACCAGTATTTAATTATCACCAACGAAATATTCAGTGCTCGCTTCGCTTGCTTTTTCATTTATTTATTTTATTTTCCATTTTCTTTTTTGCTAACGATAGTTTTTGGCTCGCTTTTCTCGCACTATTACGACTTTTGTTTTTATTTTTCGTTTTACCAAAGAAACATTTCGCACTTGCTTTGCTCGCGTTTTCATTAATGAACAAAATTTCCGCGCTCACTTCGATTCGCGCCGAAAATCGCACTGTCATTTACCTATCCTTTGTTTTACAGTATTACTACCAACAAACTTTTCGCGCTCGCTCCGCTCGCGATGCATTTGTACGCTATTTCCGACTTTATTTTATTTTCGTTGTTACCAACAAATAACTTCGCTGCGCTTGCGTTTTTATTTTTTTATAACCACATGACTCCTCCCTCCCTAACTAACACAGAGTTCATCCCGCATCCGCATTAATCTACTCAGGTTCACTAACAGATTATTGATTTATAAAAAAAATGTGCGTGTACTTATGTACGCGCGTGAGAAGTTATACTTCTTTGGCATCATTAAATAAGCAGACAGCTTCATACTGTTAATTTTGTGTCACAATGCGCGCGCATCTTAAAATTTCAATGTCATCATTTTTTCATAACGCGCCTAAAGAAGTATAACTTCAAAAATTAACAAAATAGCTAGTTTGACCCCTCATCTTAATTTTGGTAACTGGCCAGAAAAAGAGGAAAATATGAAAGAAGTCTTTGAAACGGCTTGACTTGTATTCTTTTAATATTTTCAAATTTTTTAATCATTTATAATATTTCCTGTCATCAACAATTTATTTGAGATACGACTGTATTATTGTATTCCAGTGTCTTAATAATGTAAAGGTTCTTGGTTCCAAATAATGAATGATTAGCAATCTATTCAGTCACTCTTTCACAAATCATTCAATGTATTCAATCATGGTGGCCCTACCCTAAAAATATAGTCTTTGGTCACGAGGCGGCCATATTTGTTGATATAATATGCATCCTAAGGAAAAACAGACTTTACTTATGGAAGTGCCATAAAGATGGATATAGAGTATATAAATTATATTATTTTCAGGTTCTTAGAAGAATTAGCAGAAGAAACAGGACATACGGCTAAGATTAAACTGATAGAGGGGGTTGTGATTGCAGCAGAATGTCTTATTGGTGAACTGCTGTTCTTCTTCTTTTCCGGTAAGCGTCTTCTTTTAAGTAATCTATCCTGACAAAGATATTAAAGAGTGAATAAAAGAATTGTACTGAAATAGTTTATTAAAATGTGCACACGTAATTAGCGCGATGCGCGGTAACGGGGCAACGAGCGACACGCGGAACCCGTAGGCTTGTCGGAAGCACCCTGCCGGCTGGTTGCGATGAATATTATTGCGCCGCGCGATGCGCCGGCGCATTGGCAGCCGGACCGGTCCCTTTAATATTTTTGGACGTCAAATACCACAGTCGACCCGTGAACATGAAGTCTGAAAAGACTGAAACGTTGGGATCTAAAATCTAAAATAAACTGCGATAAAATCCGTTATAAAGTAGTTTTATTTCAATGTGTGATATTCGCGTAAATCTAAAACAGTACTAGTTATCAGAATAACCAGTAATTGTAGTACCGAATACCTTGTTATTGATTTCTGCTATATAACTGCTGTCGATAACTATTTAAAGTGCGTAACGTCCATCACTATTAAGACCACGTAAAATAAACTACCCTTTTAGGGTGCGCTTACACTGTTTCTCCTGACGTAGAGGGGAGAGGACTGAGATTTCTCAACTGATTGGCCAAATCACGGTCCGCTCCTCTCCGCTTCAATGTAAATGCATTTTTTTTATTCTGTAATAGGTTTGCGCTTGACCACAACTTGCCTGATGTGAAGCAATGTTGCAGTCTACGATGGAACGCGCTTACTTAATAAATACCGATTCACTCGTGACTTGAAGACAGGTAGATTATAGCTATCGGGAAACAGAGATGCCGGCAACGAATTCCACAACTTGGCAGTTCGCACAATAAAAGTTGAAGCAAAGGGCTTTGTGCGTGCCCGTGGAATTTCCACCATATAACGGTGGCGCATAGCCGTACCGCATCCTTACTGTCCTACTGCTGGGGACGGGTCTTCTTTCAACTTCTTCTTAAGAGTTAAGAGAACACTACACTGTCTTTTAAAATAGTTGAGAGATGACCCGTGCCCAACAATAGGACACTTAAAGATACTATAGTGTAAAATGGTTGTTTCAGGTAAAATTATCAAGCGTCTCGGCTACGGCACAACGCTGACTTTATCCCTGTTCTGCTACGGAGTGAGAATGATGCTCATCTCTATCATCACTAACCCGTGGCATTTGGTGATCATTGAGGTCAGTGGTTTTGATATAGCTAACTAATTACTAGTGCCTACCGCTAGCTGTTGTGTGAAAGGGTTAACAAGATACTTGTTCTCTATTTCAGGTTCTTCTCTTTCACACTTACCATTTCAATGTTTCTCACCGACCATTTCGATCTTTCATACTTACTTACCATTTCATGCTTTGAAAAATTACTATTCATTCACACTTACCATTTCGATATTTCGCTTTTACCAATAAAATCTATCAAACTTATCATTCCAATCTTTCACACTTACCAATAAAATCCATCACACTTACTATTTCGGTCTGTCACACTTACTATTTCGATCCATCACGGTTTCTGTTTCGATTTGTCACACTTACCATTTTGATCTGTCACACTTACTATTTCGATCCATCACACTTACTGTTTCGATTTGTCACACTTACCATTTCGATCTGTCACACTTACTATTTCGATCCATCACACTTACTGTTTCGATTTGTCACACTTACCATTTCGATCTGTCACACTTACTATTTTGATCCATCACACTTACTGTTTCGATTTGTCACACTTACCATTTCGATCTGTCACACTTACTATTTCGATCCACTACACTTACTGTTTCGATTTGTCACACTTACCATTTCGATCTGTCACACTTACTATTTCGATCCATCACTTTTACTGTTTCGATTTGTCACACTTACGAATTCTATCTGTCACACTTACGAATTCTATCTGTCACACTTACCATTTCAATCTTGTAAACTTCCATTTCGATCCTTAACACCCACCATTCCGATGCGTTGTTTTTACACTGATAAACTTTTTTTAATGGTGTTAGGGATCTAAATCTCTCACACTTACCGTTTAGAGGTGTCACACTTACCGTTTCGATGCTTCTAACTACTATCTCGATGTTTGCAGTCAATCATACCGATGTGTGGTTGTTCCCCCAGGGTGTAACGCAAGGCCCTACATACGCGCTGTGCTACTCGTGTATAGTGGGCTACGCGGCGCACGTGGCACCGCCAGGGTACTCCGCCACTGTGCAGGGGATCGTGGCCGGGATGGATGATGGCGTCGGTAACTATCAACTTAATATACACGATAGAGCTAAGCATTTAAATGGGGCTGTATGGGGCAATTAAAAAAAACAAGTAATAATAAAATTAAATGTTTATTAAAACATAAATTAAAACATAATTATGACGCTAACTGTCTCTGTGGTTCAGTAATAAGCGTATTCGATTAATAACCGCGAGATCTCGAGTTCGATTCCCGAATTGAGTAAGATTTTTCAAATTTACTTAGAAAATCTTAGTTGCAACGGGTAATAGGCTCGCCCTCTATTAAGTATGGGACTTAAATGTAGCCGAAAAGTAGTGATATTTACCTCTGCCCACACCCTAAAACAGATGTGTCGCTTTTGGCATACACAGAGATTTCAATTATATAGTGGGATATCAACACACACGGTCCCAAACTAAGCAGAGCTAGTACTATGGAAACCAGATAACTGGTAATATACTACATTATACTACACACCCAGACACAAGACAAACCGACATATTGAAACAAATGTTTGCCTCGGGTGGGAATCAAACCCATGACCTCCGGCGTGAAAAGTAAGTATCTTACGAACCACGCCACCGGCCCGCCAATTGACTTTAAAGATAGCATTGTATGTTCATTTTTGTATGGACTTTTAATAAGGTTTCCGAATTCTATATATGATGGCCTATTTTTATGGGTCTCTATGGTGAATTTCAAAATATAAGCCATATCTGTTAGAGACTGAGAAATGGCTAACATTGGTATGTGAAGGGCAAGTAGCTGTTTAATATCCTGGGGGCAAGTTGGGGCTCGGTAAGGAAGTGCTGAGAGGGGATTCGGTAAGGAAGAATGTCGGGTGGCATGTCGGGTTTTTGGAAAGAAAGGGGCTTAGAGTGAGTTGAGGCTTTAATAAAGAGCTTCGGGGCAAGAGTGTACAGATTAAACAGAGTTCGAAGTTAGAGGGTGCTTTGTAAGGGAAGCTAATGACATATGGGGGCTCAATAATGAGAGGGCTGAGAGCTAGTGGGGGGGGGGGGGCTCGGAAAAGAAAGGACGGGCGTACAAAGTAATAATAATATAGTAATAATAATATAATATAGTGGGACATTAACACACACGGTCATCTGATCCCGAACTAAGCAGAGCTTGTACTATGGAAACCAGATAACTGGTAATATACTACTTAAAATACTTTTCTTTTGTAAATATATACTTTCATATTTATACAAATGTTTGTCTCGGGTGGGAGTCGAACCGACGACCTGCGGCGTGAAAAGCAAGTATCTTACCGACCACGCCACCGGCCCGTCAAGTGAGGGGTTTAATAAAATTATAGCTGGCGACGTAGAATAGTCACGGCGTTCACTATTTGCACCCATTCACGCCTACATTAGTGTGATGAACATGTCTTTTTATCTCGAGCCTGGGTGTAATTGTCTATTATAAGTATGTATTTACAAAAGAAAAGTGGTATATATTAGTTATCTGGTTTCCATAACACAAGCTCTGCTTTGTATGGGATCAGATGACCGTTTATATCCTAGAATATTATTATTCGGGGCCAGGGCGGGGTTTTAACGTTTCTACTTGTTTCAGGTTTCGCATTCGGCTCCCTAATAGGAGGTCAACTGTATAGCTGGTTGGGCGGCAGGGGATCGTTCAGGGTACTCGCAGTTACTGCAGTTGTGGGGTCGGGGCTGCACGCAATCTTGTTCGCGTTAGTCACCAAAGGAGATAAGACTGGTAAGACACTCCACTTCAATCCGCTTTAGTGTGTCACTGCTGGGAACTGGTCTTCTCTCAACTATCTTACGAGTTGAGAGAGTTTAGGCCTCAATCTACACAAGCGAGCAGCGGTGGCGCAGCGATACGGGCCTCGCCTTAGAAAAACAAGGTCGCGGGCTCGACTTAAATAAGCTTTCTAATGAGGTATACATATCACATTGGTGTTCAAAATACTATCCCACTTTTGACATCTTTAAACGTCACAATACGTGCTTATTGCTCAAATAACGTAGGATTTAGGCCATGATATACCCTTTACTAAGAGCAGCGGTGGCGCAGTGGTATGGGCCTCGCCTTAGAAAAATAAGGTCGCGGGTTCGAATCCTGGTCGTGCCCACACATCTTTGTGTGAATTGTTTCATCTCCGCTGCTCAATATCGGTGAAGGAAAACATCGTGAGGAAACCGGCATGTCTAAGAACTAATCATTCGTGGGCATGTGACATCCACCAACCCGCACTTGGCCAGCGTGTGCATTAAGGCCTAGAGTCTCTCAACTCATAAGATAGTTGAGAGAAGACCCGTGCCCAGCAGTGGGACATTAAAAAGGGTTGAAGCTTGAAGCTAAACAAGCTGGTCAGGTGCGAGTTGGTGGGTGTCAAATGTCCTTGAATGATTAGTTCTTTGACCAGCCGGTGTTCAAAACTATGTAGGAACCTGATCGGGGTACAAACCTGCGACCTTAAAATTGCAAAGTACCGCTGCACCACCGCCATTGTTCAAAATAATTTCTTTGGGAAAGTTGTTTGCAATCTTGAGCTCTACCACGTGGTAAAGTATTTAATAACCCGTGCACAATAAGTTGGGACCTGGTGACGTCACACACATGGTTGTACTGTGCAAAAAAATATCACAACAAGTTTCCACCTGCGTCTTCGTCTCGGCTATTTTCATTAATGTAGCGAGTGTTGTATTCAGAGCAACGCTGCCTTACACTTACTGCGGTAGCGGGGTGAGGGTTGCATCCCAGGCGAGGCTCAACTTATTGCGCACGGGCAGCATACTAATTACCAGTCACCCTGTAAAACTATTTGGATAGTTGGATCATTATTATATTCATATATTATTTACAGAAACTCAAAAATCTGAAGAATCAATACCGGAAGGGGAGAAGATGTTACCGGATCACAGTAACGCCATCTATCGTGATACGGTTGTACCACTGAGCGACGTTGATGCCAAAGTTGACCGGTAGCGGCGGATAGATGGCGCTAGTCGTACAAAGTGCCTTGTTTACTTAAGAGTACAGGGTTATTTTATTGTCATTTTTACATCACACACAATACTTTTAATTTTCATATTTAGCGCCGAAAAGTAAGATCGAAAATTCTATTTACTTACCACGTCCATCATCATTACCCTTGGCCTTTTTCCCATATCTATTGGGGTCGGCTCCCAGTCTAACCTGATGCGGCTAGCTACTAGAATTATACGAGCGACTGCCATCAGACCTCGAAACCCGTAGGGAACCAGTAGCCGAGATGGTTAGACCAGGTGTCAGATTATATTGACTTCTGACTACATGTAACGATTGTCATAGATGTGTTAAATGACTACCGGGACCGACGGCTTAACGTGCTTTCCGAGGCACGGAGGGTAGTCCCTCAACCAACCAGACACCGAAACAAATTTTTGTTGTTACACAAATATTGTCCGGGGCGGGAATCGAACCCGCGACCTCTCGGGCACAGTATAGCCCAATCGGACGGCTTACACCGCTCGACTACCGAGGTCGTCACTTACCACGTCCATATTACCTATTTACATAGGTGTATCAAAGTTCAATACAATCGGTTTAGTAGTTCGCAAAGCGCAGCAAATTCGCCTGTGACAGTCTGTTAGGCTGGGTCTTCTCCCAACTAT
Organism: Meganola albula; assembly: GCA_936450015.1. Taxonomy (NCBI): domain Eukaryota; kingdom Metazoa; phylum Arthropoda; class Insecta; order Lepidoptera; family Nolidae; genus Meganola; species Meganola albula. The sequence continues at coordinate 5,406,962 of OW388169.1, read as the reverse complement.
CTTCCGAGTTGAGAGAGTTTAATCCTTAATCCACACACGCTGGCCAAGTGCGAGTTGTTGGATGTCACATGTCCACGAATGATTAGTTCTCAGTAGGATGGATCGAAAAAAAAATTTTTTTTTTCTTTCTTAGCATGGGGGTAGAATTTGTAGCTTATAAAAAAAATTTTTTTTTTTGCAACATTTAGAGATAGCCCACTCGTTTTTTAATAAAATAATGGATCAAATGGACTTATTCTAGCAAAAAAATTTTTTTTCTGTCGAAAATCGTGGAAAACATGAAAAAATAATTGAATATGATTTTTTTCACTTACCTTTTATTTCAATACAGAAAAAAGGGCTGTTTTTTTTTTAATTTTTTTTTATAAGCTACAAATTCTACCCCAATGCTAAGAAAAAAAAAATTTTTTTTTTTCGATCCACCCTAGTTCTTAGGGTGCGTCCACATCTGGGGAATGTGCCGCGAATGTGCAGCTCGCGAACCGTTTGCGAGCTGACCGCTAGATGCGCGCGTGCGGTCATGGCAACGGTTTTGTGCGCCTCTTTAGCGCAACTCATGTAAGACTAGTATAAAAGCTTGCGCGCGGCGCACGTTCAAAAATGCACGCGCGAATATGTATATTCGATTACGAATGATTATCGGTGAGACAATGGCAGTGGAATGAGCCTCCTTAAGGTTAGAACCCTTAAAGGAGCAACAATTCCGACCCACCCTCTCTTTATGGTGTCACCAGACATCGCACCGGAACACGGCAAGGCCGCTTGGCGGCGCGGCTTTGTCTTGTGGGTGGTCACTAACCACGGCCGAAGCCTACCACCAGTTGATTGTCACCTGATTTGCACCACCCGGAGACCACGTGTGCGGATTCAATTAAAGGTGTATACCCACGGACGAAGGTGACTCAGCCCCCATTATTATTATTATTATAGGATTTCCGCTCAACGAGAGTTCAGTTTATACTGGAAATGTATATGTGTAGCCATGTGTACTAGGAAGTAATATATGTACTACTTAAATAGACATTAAACCCAGACACAGAACAAACGATAATTATGCTCATCACACATAGATTTGTCCGGCTTAGCAGACAGGTAGGCTTATTCGGGTAACTAAATAAGGTCAGTTGCAGTGCAGTTGCATTTAAGTTTCGATCAAAACAGCCCTTTTCGTAGTCTCATTGCAATTAAGCGCTCGCGTGACGCGAACTTGACGCGTGCGTATCTGACAGCGGTTGTCAAAATTACGACAGTACGGAAAGGTGTGTTTTGATCGAAACTTAACTGCAACTGCACTGCAACTGAACTTATTTAATTATTTAATTACGTGAATTAGCCTAAAGATCTCAGGTTAGAAATAGACAATAGCCACAGAACACTTACTTAAATAGTACTTACCTGTGTATATACTTATATGCAACGCCGATTTAGAATCGAATCTAAAATGGCCGCTTGTACTTGAAATGACAGTTTGTACCGTCAACAAAACAAGGTAGAATATGCTTGAAGGCTTTTGAAGGTTTTAGACTAAAAAATATCAGGATTAGCAGACAACTAGGTAGGCGTGAATAATCGGGTAAGAAGACGGTATTTCAATAAAATAACTCCGGCAAATATCACTTCACCCCCACCTCTCGATAGCACAATCATTAATTCTACTAGATAATTACAGATCGCTAAGATTAAATTGGATTAAAGCGTAACGTCCACCGAGCACGTGTTTGCGTGCGCACTTCCCGACCATGCAACCGCCCATCACAAAGTGTCCACCCATCTAAGATGGCCGTTTCACCCGTGCTCGTCGTTGATTCGTTCGTTCTTAATGACATTTTTGAGTGACAGCTGACTTCAAAGACGGAAGCGATGACAGTATAAAATAACAGCTTATGCATTGAGAAGTAGATGTGCCAACATGCTTGTTTTGAAATTAATAAGCAAGATATGTACACGCGGTTACACTTCAAGCTGTAGAAAACAGGTATAAGCTGATCTCGCATTGTATAAGACTTCCGTACAATGAGAGGTCAGCTTATACCTACTGGATTTGTGTTTAAATAGCTAACCAAGTCCTAAATGAACTCGAAAACAGCCGGTTTCGTATTATCTATACTAATATTATAAAACTGATGAGTTTGTTTGTTTGAACGCGCTAATCTCGGAAACTACTAGTCCGATTAGAAAAATTCTTGCACTGTTAGATAGCCCATTTGTTGAGGAAGGCTATAGGCCACTTTTTATCCCACTGCTGGGCATGATATGAAGTTCACACGGGCGTAGCCGCGGCGGAAAGCTAGTCCTAATACATGCTTAAAATAGATTATTACTAGCTTCCTCCCACGGCTTTGCCCGCGTAGTACTTGTTGGGATAAAAAGTAGCCTATTGGTTAATCCAGATCATAATCTATCTCTGTGCTAAATTTCATCCAATTCCGTCCAGTAGTTTTTGCGTGAAAGAGTAACAAACATCCATAATTTTTTTACAAACTTTCGCATTTATAACATTAGTGGGTTTTTTGTGTACTGTACCGACGTGTGTGACTAGAGACAGCAATAACGTGCGAGTGAGAGGGAATAATTAGAGTCGCCATTTTCGATTCGTTTCTTTAATGGTGCGTAAACATATGTTACGAAGACGTGTGTCTCTTTCTACTCATCCTTGAGTGATAAAGATGGAAGTTTTGCAATATATTTTCTTATGTTTCGCTGGTGCTAACATATTTGCCAAATACATGAATTTTTGGGCAATTTTTTTAGTAATAACCTAAGGGCCTTATCGTACTATAGGCCGACCGTCTAACTCGCGTATCGCCTATCGCCAAGATTCTGACTCCTCAAGCTGCACAGACAGTGATGATGATTCAAGCGATACGGATATTAGTGACGAATAGTCTTACATTACTTTTATCTGTGGTTAAATAGTTCTTTAAGAGATTTTATTAATGTTTTATGACTTTGTACCTCTGATGGCGATATGCGAGTTAAACGGTCGGCCTATAGCAGTTTGTTAGCGGCTGTGGGGTGAAGTTGACTCGCAATAAATACGTTGCAGGTGCCCAGCGAACACGCCTCGGATACGCTGTGCATTTGTTACGGACGCGAAACGAGATAGTCGCGAATTAATAATAATAATGAGAAATGAAGCTCCATAAGGTTAGAAACCATAAAGAAGCAAAAAATCCGACCCACCCTCTTAAATGGTGTCACCAGACATCGCACCGGTACACGGCAAGGCTGCTTATGCGGTGCGGCTTTGTCTGGTGGGTGGTTACTAACCACAGCCGAAGCCTACCACCAGTAAGACATGTAGACGTGTTCGTTGTGCCCCCTCAACGTATTCATTGCGAGCCTGCTCCATATAGCAACCGCTCGCAGTATTATAAGGCTCTTATACGTTGATATTTATGGTTAGCGTCATAAGTGCATTAGCACAATTATTACTATCGCATTAAAACAAGTCTCACTTACCTTTTTCTATATCACATCTATGTAGACGTGCAGTATGTCGCAGTATAATTCAAGCGATTATGATCCTTGTCGTGCTACTGCAGTTATGGCCGCTTATGATGTTACACCGCTGTTAACAAATGTTAACAAAAGTTAGTAAACATAGTTCGCAATGTTATAAATCGTTTTCTAATGTTATAAAATGTTTTTATGTTAGGTAATGTTAGTTAACATTTCTAAACAAACTTGTTAGTAAACAATTAAATCCCAAGCCGTTTTGTTTATTAACTAATTCGATCAATGTAGGAGCACTAACAACATCTAACAATTCCTAACAGAATGTAACAAACAGCTTGTGACATTAAAATTTGTTAGTAAATGTGTTTGACAATGTTTGCAAACATTTTTTAACAGCAATGTGGCTTTTTTTTACTGTACATAGATTGTTTAAGCTAAAAATCAATATATTAGTGCCATTTTTTATGATGAATTGTTATATTTTAAAAAGGGTTTATTTCAATATAAGGTAAAGTAATAATAATATTCATGTAAATACATATTGTAATTACAAGAACTGATATTGTATACAATATATTTATTTTATTCGCTAATTGTTTTGTTCTATAGGTTACTTGTTTGTTGTGAAGCGTTGATGTGGTCAACGATGGAACATACTTACCCAGTGAATATCGATTCCCTCGTGACTTGAAGACAGTCTGCCTTGAAGTCACGAGGGAATTGGTATTATATTCGTCATCTTTATTTCTCTATAGCTAAATAATAAATAAATATTCTGGGACATTAACACACACGGTCATCTGGTCCCAAGCTAAGCAGTGCTTCTGTTATAGAAACCAGATAACTGGTATATACTTGCTTTTCACGCCGCAGGTCGTGGGTTCGATTCCCACCCGAGACAAGCATTAGTGATGAACATTTGTGTTTGTGTCGAGTCTGGGTGTAAATATCTATTAAAAGTATATATTTACAAAAGGAAAGTATTATATGTATAGTATATACCAGTTATCTGGTTTCCATAACACAAGCTCTGCTTAGCTTGGGACCAGATGACCGTGTGTGTTATCCCAGAATATTTATTAATATTATTTAATTACACCTAGACTCGAGACTACAGACATGTTCATCACACAAATGTCTGTCTCTGGTGGGAATCCAACCAACGACCTGCATAAGAAGCTAGTATCTTACCGACCACGCCACCGGCCCGTCATATTATATTTATTGTGCCGTTAAAGTATATGTTTGGGTGGAATCTTGCAACTCAATGTTGAACCAGATATCTTCAATCCATTGAGCTGAATTTGTGTCTAATTGTTCATTTTGGATCATTCTCGGTTAGCTGTGTAACGCCTTTCTAAATCCAATATGGCGGAATACTCAAGATGGCGGAATAATCAAAATGGCGGAATGCTCAAGATGGCGGTATATACTCAAGATATACGGCTATATTGAATGCACTCACTGCTGAGATTTACTCGAAAAATACAAAAGTTTGTTTACAAAAGGTTTTTTCTTTTAACTTATTTTAAAATAGATGTTATATATAGGTTTTTTTGCTAATTGTTTACTCTTTCGGAGCGGCATAAAAATTCAGGGTGTTTTGATTTTTTTTCAATTGGATTTCAATTTCGGAAAGGTGTGTATGCAGTACTGTTTCTTTTTAAAAATATGGGAATTTGTTGTTTGTTTGTTTATAATCTATCTTCTGGATATGAAGTGGCTTCTCTTTAGGTCCCATTTTTCAAGGATCAACAAATATCTTATGTCAAAAAATTAACATTAAAAAAAAAATAAACAAAATTGAAAAAAAAAAGTTTTTAAAAATCTATATCCTATCTAATGGATATGAAGTGGCTTCTCTCTAGGTCTCATTTTTCAAGGATCAAACAATTTATTTTGTCAAAAAGGTTACATTTCAAAAAAAGAATTAAAAAAAAAAGTTTCTTAAAATGTATAATCAATCTAATGGATGTGAAGTGGTTTCTCTCCAGGTCCCATTTTTCAAGGATCAACGAATTTATTATCTCAAAAAGGTAAGATTTCATAAAAAAAATTAAAACAAAAAAGAAAAAAAATGTTTTTAAAAGTCTATAATCTATGTAATGGAGTGGCTTCTCTTTAGGTCCCATTTTTCAAGGATCAACGTATTTATTATGTCAAAAAGGTTACATTTCAAAAAATAATAATTAAAACAAAAAAAATGTTTCTAAGAACCTATAATCAATCTAACGGATGTGAAGTGGTTTCTCTCCAGGCCCCATTTTACGAGGATCAACGAATTTATTATCTCACAAGTTTAGATTTCATAAAAAAAATTAAAACAAACAAAAAAGAAAAAAAAAATGTTTTTAAAAATCTATAATCTATGTAATGGATATGAAGTGGCTTCTCTTTAGGTCAACTTATTTATAAGGTCAAAAAGGTTACATTTAAAAAAATAAAAAAACAAAATTGAAGAAAAATATCATAATTCATATTCATAATTTATTTATTGTTCATAAACATGGGGATTCAACAAGATGGTGACATATAAAATGGATGAGTACGCCATGTTTTACCATAAGGCGTATGAACATTGTTTCTAAAAATCTTATAATCGTAGTTATGAATAGCCTCGACACTAGGATTCCCTGTGTTGGAAAATTCCCTGAAAATTACTTGGCCTCCTGTAAGTTTACTTCGTTTTGTCATTCAATTTGTTATTTGTGTATGAATGTTTTTGTTGATTTTTTTATTAATTACGAATTGCAGTTTATGTGCAGTTTTTCTTTGTACAATGTTATTGTTGGCGTTAGATGGTCATAGTGAAATAAGAGATTAATAATTTTGTATTGTGCGGGTTTGTTGTAGCAGATTTTTTCACCCTGAAAATTCCACCTTCGTAATTATTTTTATCATTGTTGCATCCCTTAGATCAGGGTAGGCGAACCTTTATGCATCAACGTGCCATTTTTCTAAAAAAAATTTTAATGGGGTCATTCGCGTGCCATCAAATAATTTTGACTTTCTGATTATTGGCAAAATAATAATTATAAATACTATGAAAACTCTTTATTATATAAAGTAAGCAAAAGAGGTACATTTTATATTAAATTTCAGTAAAATTAGTGTGACTTCTGTTGCTGCAGGTTAGATGACAAATAATTTATGTTAGGGTTGTAAGATTAGCTGGTAAAAGTTATAAGGGAGATTCGATTTATATCTCGCTCTGTAAAATATTTTGCAAACGGATCACTTAGTTAAAAGTCTTCACAATCGCTTCTGTTTTTGTCAGGCCTCACTAACGATATCCTGCAGAAGAGTCTCGCTACCAAAATTTCACTGAATATGAAAAAAAAATGAAAATATATTTATTATCAGCATTTCTTGAAAATAAAGTTCACAAGCAAGCTAATAATTAATTTAAGTAGTTATTATGAACAAAATAATTCAATAATTGGAAGATAAGGGGATTTAAGAAGAACCCGGATACATTGAAAAATAATTTAAATAAAGAAAGCAGATGGTTTCAATCAATTTTCAATCTCAGAGTTTTTTAAGCTTTTTCAGCGCTTTACGTCTCCAATACAACAATGCCTTCAGGGTGATGTTGGGGCTGCCGCGTTTTTGCAGCGCATCGGGGATGTTCGCTCAATCAGGTGTACCAGATTTATATGCAATCATACGATCCAGAATTGTCAGTACTGTATCGAACAGGCTTGATAGCCAAATCTATACTTACTTTAATATTATAAATGCGAATGTAAGTTTGTTTGTTACGCTTTCACGCAAAAACTACTGAACCGATTTGGATGAAATTGGGTATGGAGGTAGTTTGAGACCCGAGAAAGGACATGGGATAGTTTTTAATCGACTGCGCAAAAAGAAGGTAATGTTTTGGCGCGATAACCGACATACACGCGGGGGAAGCCGCGGGCGGAAAGCTAGTAATGTATAAATGGATATCGTCTCCCAGATCATCCTACTATGGATCTATGATCTGAAATAAATATTATTATTATTATGTTTGTCTTGTGTATCTTGGAGTTATGGAGCTCCGGACTTTTGGCAGGCGTGCGTGGGGCCGAAGCCAACACGTAGACGCCCGTTAGACAATATTGCTCTAAATGTAATGTGGCACCAACCGACGGTTATCCCTGTTCGCACCATATAGGTACACCCAAGGATAATCCCCGGTTAGAGCAGGACTATAGGAGAATATATGATCTAAAATCTGTGTCAAATCAAACATTTTGTGAATATTTGTGGTAAGGGAGTTAGGGAGGTGCTGTAACCATTGGCAGAGATATTGATTAGATTTCTGCGGTGTTATTTTGTCTGTCATCGAGATGCAAAGGTAATGAGGTGTACCTGGCGATCGCGGCTTATAAGCTCGCCGATGTATAAGTATTATTTCTGTCTTTAAGTGCGTTGTTGTTGAAGTATTGGGTAACAATAATATTAATAATAATAAATTGTTTATTATTATTTTTATAAAATAGAAACAGAGTTATGTTATGTATATACCTGAACTAGGGTGAACCCCTGTGCTAATAGGGCTTATAAACAATTTTTTTTTTTTTTTTTTTTTTTTAAATATATATACAGTAGAATCCGGATATAACGACCTTCAAGGGACCGGTGATACTATGTCGTACTAACCGGATGACTTACAAAAGGGTAGTAGCTATATTAGTTAAGTAAAGTACATAATATGTTCTTCACTTACAAATAATAATATAATATAATAATAATAATATAGTGGGACATTAACACACACGGTCATCTGATCCCAAACTAAGCAGAGCTTGTACTACGGAAACCAGATAACTGGTAATGTACTACATATAATACTTTTCTTTTGTAAATATATACTTAAATATAGATAATTACACCCAGACACAAGACAAACAGACATATTTAAACAAATGTTTGTCTCGGGTGGGAATCGAACCCACGACCTGCGGCGTGAAAAGCAAGTATCTTACCGACCACGCCACCGGCCCGTCATACATATGTATTATAAATACGAAAGTTTGATTTTCCTATTTAGGTAATTAAAACATTTTGTAGGAATCACTTATTATGCTTTATTTTAATGGTTCTTAAATATTTCACATTACAAATATAAGTACATAATGTACTGTAAAACTAAAAGATAAAATACACCCGCAATACTCGGCAATACACGAAAAAACTCTTGTGTTACTAACGTAGAAAGTCTGATGATTGAGTTTGTTTTTGAGAAACTTTTGTTCGGTAGTAAGAACTTCGTACAGCATTGTGAATTCGTGACATCATTGATTGTTTTCATGAGATCGTCATCGAAGTTAGTCTGAACAAACACATTGAGCGTTTCCGCAGCTTTCAGAGCTTCAGACACACTCAAGGTTTCAAGAATCTCCTCTGGTTCGTCATCATTACCGTCGCTATTTTTGCTATTCGCGTCCTTGGCGATGATATTTACCACAATGTTTTCATCAGACGGTTCTTCATAAGTGGCGACAGCATCATCGACACATGCGTGTTGCTCAAAGTCTTCGTTTGCTATGGGCAACTTATGCTCATCAATATCTCTTGCCTAAATGCTCAGCGGTACGTCGTTTTCTTCGTTAAAATCATCTGCGTTCGAAGTTGTGGTACATTCTACATTGCTTCGGACAAAACCGGCGTGTTTGTAACAGTTAAAAATTGTACCTTGGTTGAGATGGGTCCAGGCATCTTAAATCATTAGAACAGCATCAAGAACAGTGATCTTTGGGTACTCAACACTACTGTTTCCGCAGCCGTCTAGTAACTGGATCATTTTCAGGACAAGGTTTTTACGAAAATGTGATTTCAAAGCTCGAATAATCCCTTGATCCATATACTGCAACACTGATGTCGTGTTCGGAGGCAAAAACACTAGGGTAATGCTTTTCAAATTTTCAATATGGGTATGTGCAGGACAGTTGTCAACTAACAGCAGGATTTTCTTGTTCTTTTTCATAAGTTCGTACGATCCCATGCGCTTAGCCATTTACTAAAAATGTCAGCCGTCATCCAGGCTTTTCGATTGCTCTCATAATCCACTGGTAAATGCCGTACATTTTTAAAACATCTGGGACGTTGTGATTTTCCGATTACAAGAAGTTTTCTTTTAACAGTGCCACTCATGTCGGCTGCCACCATCACAGTTATTCTCTCCTTTGATAATTTTCCTCCTGTGCATTTTTCACCTTAAAATTTCGATGTCTTGTCTGGGGTTAATTTATAAAACTGCCCGGTCTCATCTGCATTAAAAATTTCATCATCTCTAAATAGCGCACGTAAGGTAGGTCAAACCTTTTCTAACCAATCCACTACATCGCCTTCTCGAACTGATAAAGCAAACACGTGTCAATTTTATTGACTGACTGGCAACTTGTTCACAGCGTCGGCATAGGCAGAAAACAGATATTTATTTTTTTAATGACCGTCACAATTGTCGGAGTAGAAAATTATATCTATTCCTTTGTTAGGACTTCGATCTACCTGAGATTTAATATAGTTAAGTATGCAGCTGGCAATTTCAACTGCTCCTCTCTTTGCTTCGGTTTCATCCCAAAAGTAGCAGATGACATCCTTTGCCCTTAGATCGCTGATATTGAAATTGATAGGCAGTTGATCCTAGATTTATAAAAGAATAGGGAAATGTGCCCCTTTGCATAAGGCACATTTTCATTTCATTTCATTTTTTTTTCTTTTATAATCTGAGCTAATAAAGCACTCATACTGTGACTTCTTTTGATTATAGTCTACGACAGTCGATATAAATGTTTTTACAGGTTCTGGTTTTAAGCAATCTTCACAAACCAAATTTGGTGTATGTGCTACACATCTCAGTGATATTGTGTGCATATGAATCTTTAACCATCTGAAATGCTCTTTGAATATTATTTGCGTTATCATCGAGAAGAGTTGCAAATTTGTGACCTCCGTACACGTTTATAAATTTGATTATATCTTGAAAGAGTGTTAAGACTTAACAAAAACGGGCACGGGTTTTGCAATAGTGAAGTTTATGATACCTTCATTGCGCTGATTGCTACGTCCGTGATAAATCATTTACAGACTTCAGTTCGTCTGTTATTTCTTTTATCATTTTATTATAAATAGCTTCTAGATGTGTGGTAGAGGTAGCTTTTCTGGATGGTAATCTATAAAGTGGTTGCAACTCTTCAAAAAATCGTGCTCACAGCGGATGTTCAACGATGGATTAAGAAGATCCGGTAGCAAATATTGCCTTCGATAAAAGCTGGTCTAAATAAAGTTTCTTTTCTATTGATATTCATATCTGATGAAGTTGTAATAATAGAATTTGTTTCCATCGAGCTGTTATGTTGTATTATTTAATGTTGTGATTGAAAATGAAAATGATTCATCTTGCAAGAGCAGATTTGTCGCAGATGTAGTATGAACAGATGTTGTCTGTAGTTTGTTCTTGATGACAGTTGGACATCTATAACATTTCAACAGATGGCTGGCCATCTTGCTGACATTGCCAAATTTATAAACTTTTTCACAGTGTTTGCATTTCATTGTTTTACTGGTTGCCGAATGAATGGAAATAGTTTTCCAATACATTGGTATTTTTCTTTCTGGTCATGATGTGAGCTAAAGAGAACAAATTTTTAAAGTATTCTAATATAAATGTGTTTATGTAATAAAGGAGATGGCCAATGTGTGCAGGCAATTATAGAAAAATGAACGGTTCAGGCACAAATATTTTTTTATTCCGAAGAAAATTCTTAATACAAACTTCTTACAAATTCTTATGACATGGCAAAAAAATATGACTGTTCACCCAGTTTTACTGTATTTTCAAGTAGGTTTGAAGATAAAGTATTGATCTCATTAAGATCTTTTATTAAGCACGATCATAGTTATGCTTTTTTTAATTTGGTTAAAAACATAAAATATTCAGAGCAAAAAGAAGTAAGTACTTAAAAATGACGTAGAACAACTGACAATCTATGCTTCGCTCAGCACACCTCGCGTGGCATAACTCATAAAATGGCGGTCGCTCGTTAAAGTGCCAATGCGCACATTTGCACTTAACATTAAATCATTAAAATATATCTACCAATAATACAATTTTATTAGTGTAGGGACTCCTAATGGGAACAGGACTTTCAGCAATGACACAGCGATATTTAACTTCACACAGTTTTGTATTTAACTTTAAGATGCACATAAAAGTTTTTTATTTTGGCGATCTTTTCGTTTGGCAAGGATCTCTCGTTTAGTCATGAGGTTCACTGAACCCCCAAAAATTACCAGACGTGACAGACTTTTGATAGTTTTTGCAGGGCAATCAGGAGTACCTGTTTTGTGATCGCTGGGTTTCTTTAAATGGAAGTAGGTAGCACATTTTGGCATGCCCATTTTTCGTGTACACTCCTTAATTGTGTGACCTTGCTCTTCACAATGGTCACAGATGTGGCTAGACTCCCGACTGGACTTGGCCCGTATTGCTGGCAATTATATCACTTATGTAAAGTCACGCACGTAGCATGAGGAGCAGTTTATGTAAACTCTCCTTCGTGATCAGGACTTTACGTATAGTTGCAGTCACTTCTATTATATAGTTACAGGTCTCAGCGACTTTTTTTCCAACTTATGGCTAAGCTTGACAGACTTTAGGAAGGTCTCAAAATTGACATTATCAGGGCGATCGGCTAGAATTTGGTAGTATAAACAGCTGAAAACTTCTTTTTCGTGCAACGTTGAAGGCACTCCCATTACCATAATTCTGGGTTTCCGCTTATAATGCTCGTCGACCCTAAATTCCTTGGCACCACTAATTGCTTAAGCTTTTCTATTTCAGACTTTTTATCTGTGCTGATTATAACGCCGCCTTTTTTGGTTTTGCATAAGCCCCTAGCATAAAAGTTTCATTTCTTCAGGGCAAATTAATTTTCGGACAAGATTCGCTTGACTTCATCTTGTCATTAAGGTAGATAGGTACTGAGCTTAGATTAACTGGTTGGATAAAATTATTTATACCTTTTTTACCACGTCGGCAAAAGAATTTCGTATAGCTGGTTTTGTTGATTCTTCGATGCACGTCTTAAGGTCTTACAGGCGCTGAGATATATCAAGTTGGTCTTGTAAAGAATGCACAGAGCAATGAGATTGTATAGCTTTTTTCTTAATGGATTGGTAATGTACTGCCATCTAGGATGTTCCATGACCTTCTTTTCGGCATAGGTTGCTTACGCGCATTTTCTTCTCAGTGTTCATTTGCTATCTGGCGATTACGGCTACTGATAAGGAGATCTTCCTTTCTTTTTCCTCCTCTTCCTCTTCATGCTGTCGCTTTGCCATCTGCGTTGTCATTTCGTTTTCTTGAGTCGCCCTGTCTTGCACACGTTGTGAACCGCTGGTGTCCGTGCCAATTACTCGATGGTCCCAGTAGTCGACGACAGGCATGGTGGTTCCGGGGTTTGGGGATCGCGGTTTTAGATAGCTCAGGTTTTGGACTCTGTCTTCGTATATCACGACCTAGTGATATTTTGCGGCTTCTATGGCTCCAAGGTAGTCCTCGGTTTTGCCACTTCGGTGATTTACAACCAGTGCATCCACGCTGATCCTTTTTGACGTGGCACTTCCTCTGTTCTCTCTCTCTCTCTCGCCTATTTTCGTTAGTACTTTACAAGCCATCTCGAATTCGGTAACGTCGAACTTTGTGGAGAAAAGTGCAATAGACTTTTTGTTCTTTCGCACTATCCTGCACTTTTGTTACTTCAGAGAGCTCGAGATATGCTTTCCGTCTCATTGAGGTTTTGAAGGTGCTTCCGTTAAGTAAGGCGGCCAGTCCCGGTGAGTTTTACACGTTTGTTTTCCCCATGGCGTTGCAGAATGCGATGCCCACTCGTTCGCTGTTGTTGTTCATGAAGAACGCTACTGGGCGTAGTCCTATTCCAGGTCTCCCTTGTTCCCCATGTAACAGTAGGTTGAAAGGTTTAGTTCTACTAAATGCAGGTGGGTTAGTGCTGTGTGGTATGTTTGTTTATGTTGAGGATGTGATTTTGTGTGGGTGTGTTTGTGTTTGTTGAGGAGACTGAACTAGCGAACTATTCCGACGCGTGACTATTTTGGCCACGGTTTCCATGTACTGGAGATACCGTGGACGGATTTTTGTGTCGTCTAGAATGCTCGGAAGGTTTTCATAGTTCAGTTCCTTTGTGATGGTGCACTCGAGCTCGTATTTTGTTAGTAGGAAACGTGGGCATTCTAGCAGCCAAACCGATTCAACAGAGTCGGTGTCGCATTCACATCCGGGGTTGCTACGGCGCTGAAACCGGTGTAAATACTCCCCGAAACCGCCGTGTCCTGTCAGAACTTGAACATGAAGCGGACTAAGTCGCGTTCCTCTCACAATGCGATATGCTCTATCTACGTTGGGGAGGAAGAATTTGGTGACTTTGCCCGTTTCGGAGAAAACATATCTTGCTTGCCACTTCTTGATTGATTCCTCCCTGATTATCTGACAAGAGATAGCGGCACTTCTGCGTAATCCGGATTGGGGTTTTCTAAGCCGGCCGCGCCATCTTTGCCATCACAACCCTTGCATATTCATTCAGTTGCTACTCTTTTCTTCTTTGCCCTACAACTTTTGCATTGTTTCCTTATAATTTCTTTTATAATTAATTAATAACTAGGACGTTTAGATGGACCGGGATTACTGTTCATTTTGGAGGGAAAATACGTCTTTGACAATGGTTAGTAAAACGATTACGTTACAGTTTTATCACGATCAAAATGTTGCCCGTATCGCTGAAATAAACGCGCACTCGCAGCAAGAGCCGGAGCCACACTGACTCATAGAAAAAAAGCGGGAGAAGTACACGGTGCCGTGTCGTCGGCACTTAATGTGTAAACACGGGTTAAATAATTGTTAAACTTATCTATGCCTCACCATTTCCGAGTAGTTTTTTTTAATTATCCCACTTGGCATTCAATTGGACCTTATGTCGCGGAATTTGCCCATTTTTCGAATTGAAAATTAATTTACGGTGTCCCATGCTTCACCTTTCATTTTGTTAGATGACGAATTGGTCGCTTTGCTAGCGATTTTCGGGTCAACTTGTATTAAGTCTAAAAGTAGAGACACTTCATCCTTAGTCATTGGTTTCTTCGTTTTTTCTTGATATTTTCCTATTGTCCCAGTAAATCGAATAAGTAGAAAAGAATAGTGGTCAGTTATTACAGTTGCTGAGTCTGTACCCTGGACGGGGGCGTCGGGGAGTGAAAACAGTTTATCTATAGGAAAGAACTGGGGAGGGGGTATTCACATTGAGGGCAGCAGCACTGTAAGGAGGGGACGAGATAGATATAGGTGGAGCGGTGTGAACATAGTGCGGGAGACTTCGGCGTAGGAAGGGCGGGACGGACGTTAACGGAGAGCTGCTTCAGAGTAACTGAGGTTTTCATCTGCCATCACTATTTAAATGACTTGTCTCGAGTGTTCGGGGCAGAAAGCATCGGTGGCCTTATAACGGCCTAGACAAAGAATGCAAGAAGTTTTGTCTCTTTAGAGATGTTACACGAATCTCCCGTGTGTTGGCCGGCACAACAGAAAAATCTGGGACGAGATCTGCATTGGGCAGCAGTACGCTCGAAACGGCAACGTTGGTTACATTGAATAGTCGAGAGTAGGTATTAGGTTCGACTAGAATAGAAACACAAATTTTTTTCAGGGAGCGCCTGATAAATTTAAAAAGAAAAGTAAAACATATATAATAGAGTCTAACTTAGGTGTAACACGAACAAATTAGCATCTGTCAACTAACATTTTAACTCTTTAAATTTAAATAGAGGTACATTTTTTTATGGCATTTGGAATTTTATTATACATTTTTGGTGCAAATCTTGCTTTGGTGCTCTTTCTTATCAACGCAGTTTTACATGTAATATCACAATTAGTTCATTTAATTTAATGAGTCATACTCATAGGAGTCTTTTCGGTATTAAAAATTTTATTAAATAAATTGCCATTAATTTTAACGAAGATAGCTGTTTCCAGTATCTACATTGATGGTGAAGTTAATAAATTCAGTGATTTAAAATAGGGAACACGGCTATCTGTCGTCATTAAGCCGCACGCATTGGCCTGATGCATCGTTTTTGCATCTTGAAAACGATCTCTCGGTCTCTGTTGGCCGGTTCTCTGAATGTTATTACCAAAAATTAATTGGACTATTTTCAATAGGCGGATTGAAAAGCCAGCGGAAGGATCTGGTTCCGCTCGCGAGACTGGGAAAAGGCCGGAGTCCAAAGCGGAGTATATAAGTGGAGCATGGCCATCAAATTCTAGACGTGTGTCTAGAATTTGCTTTAGACTTCAATGTAGATTGCTGGTCGGTCCCTGGCATCAGCTATAGTGTCCACTAAGCAAAACCCAGTTTGGTTTGACGAAGTTTCCAATCGGGTTTTGTGACAACTAGGGCAGTTGCTTGGCACCACTCCTGGGGTGCCACAACTGTAGCAGCTAAACCTTGGTGCAGTAGGAGAGGAAGCTTGAGTACTACTACTAGCGACCGCTTTTTTTAGTGCAGGAGCTGAAGTGCGTATCTTTTCAGGCCCAAGCGAAGCTGAATTGATGGTTTCTTACGACAATTTTCAATGCTATGACCTAAATTCTTACAGTCCGACATTTAGTTTTTCGGTATGTAAGTGTTCCCGGTTTGTCTCCAAAATTGGCCCCCCTTTGCTTTCTTTTTCATTAAGAACATGTTCAGTACCTCTTGCAGTTTTAATCAGTTCTTCAAAATGGCGTATATTGGCACGTGGTATTTTGTGTCTAATATTTAGCGACAATAGACTGTAGACTAAGTCTAGTTGTATTGTTTCCGACAATTTTTCTGGCAACTGAGAAAAAAACATTGGCTTATGACGTTCTAATGCTTCAGTAGGTGTACAAGGTTCTTGTTTTACCTGATGAATTTCATAAAAAAATCAAGTAAGCTTCTTTCTTGGGAGCAAAATGATCCCGTAGACGACGTTTAAATTCGCACCAAGATTCGATTTCATGTTTGACAAAAAAAAATACGTTTTTATATACCTACCTAATTAGCTATTATTAGGTGTGTTTTACCAATCAGTGCAGGATGTTTCCTTGATCTTAAATTCTTTCTACTAGAGACATCCCACTTTTTATTTGAAGTAGTTGTAGTACATCGAAGTCGTAAATACTTTCCAAACCACCTGTGCTTAAAGTAATTATAGCTTTTATTTGCTCTTCCACATTATCTGGCGGAGGTGCTGTGTTTTTACCACCTCCAGTGCGGTAAAGTTCTGAGCGTATTGCAGCCGACTTATTTCTGACCGTACGTTTCAGGCCTTCATATTTGATTTTTAATGTTTTGGTCGATCTAAATGTGCTTCCAGATCGTGCATCGCATTCTTTTTGGATGCTTTCCCAAGCAGTTCATTTCATTTTCCACGTCGAAGCATCGCTTTGCTTATTTTCAAGCACAGTACGATATTTCTGCACAAGGGATACCAAAATATTCCTCTCACTTAAAGAAAAGTTTCCACTTCTATCTCAGTAATAATATTCTACCGTTTCCGGCGTACAAACATTTAAAGATTGAACTAAATAATTATAATTTAGTAAAATGTCAAGTAAAGTGCGGTGTTACAAAATTAAATTAAAACAGAATTAATTTAAATAATTGTAAATTTGTAATAGTAAACTCCTATGTGTCGTAATGATCCAATTTAAATTTAGTGTTTAAATAGTATTTGTCTATTAGGAACATAAACATATATTTTTTTAATGTCAATTACAGTCAGTGTTTTATATTAATGGTGTGCCGATTCGATTATTTATCTAATCGATTAATCGATTATGCGAACCAAGATAATCGATTATTAATCGATTATTCGTTCGAAATAAAAAATGTTACAAACTGTCTTACCTCCAGATTATAAAAATGAAACAAAACTGAATCAAATCACATATTTATTTAAAATGAAACTACTAGATATTAAAAATCAAACAAATACATCAATTCATAATCAGTGACCAGTTAGCATTTAAAAAAATGATGTAATCTAGATGCTTTGGCAGCAGGCTGTTCCTCCTTAAATTTGTCAACTGACCTGCTTTAGAGAAAATTCTCTCCGAGGGAACGGAGGTGGCAGGGATGCACGAATATTTCAAATGTAATTTATACAGATGCGGGTTATTTGTTTTCATGCTCTTCCAATACAGTAGAGGATTGCTTGTCCTTGCAAGTAGAGGCAATTCTAAGTATTGTCGTAATGTTATTATATTTTCAGTTGAAGATGTAGATGTTGCGATAAAATTTGATTTCTTCTGCTCAAAATGATCCCAGATCGATGGTTTTGCAGTTAACTCAAGTTGTTGTGGTTGTGTAATTAGTAGTTCACTAGTCCCTGGAGTGCTGTTTCTGAGATTAGTTAGTTCTTCAAGACAACGTTGTTGGGCATTTGTTGCATTACCGTCCGTACCGAAACCAAGTTTTTTAAAACGTGGATCCAGCAGACAAGCTATTGCCACATGTTTGTTGCTTTCTAGTGAGCCAAGTCGTCTTTGTATGACTTCTAATAATTTTTCCTTCACTTGACCTCCAGTTAGTGTTTCGGTATTGGTTGCATTTAAGTTGTACTGCAGTCCTCGAATTAATGGAATTACCATTCCCATGGTGGGATATTTTTCTCCAGATAGTTGTTCTGTAATTTCTTCAATATTTTTCAGAAGTGCCACACAGTCCACTAATACTTTCCACTCATTATTATCAAGGGATTCCAGTGTAAGATCAATTTCTGCTAAAGCAATCGTAAGTGGGATTTTAACTTCACACAGTCTCGCAAACATAATACTTATACTGTTCCACCTAGTTTCTATGTCTTGTTTTAATTTTAAAATTGGCATATTCATTTGCTTTTGTTTTGCAGACAGAATCTCAGTACTTTTGGCGCTGTGTCGGAAATGGGCAACTATACGTTTGCATTTCTGAATTATATCTTGCAGAGTTGGATTTCCAGTAAGTGTTTCTTTAACACTCAGATTAAGAGTGTGTGCTATACATGGATGGTGGTGTTTTTGAAGATTCTGATTTATCGCTTTTTTCATATTGGCTGCATTGTCTGATACTATTGTAACTATTTTCTGTAGAATACCAAATTCTTCAAATATTTGACGAGAATGTTCTGCTACGTGTTCTCCGGTATGTGGACTTGGAAGTTCTCTAGTTGCAAGAACTAATGATTGCAATTCATCCTTGTAAAGGCAGTGGCCAGTAATAGTGATATACGACTTATTAGAATCAGATGTCCATATATCTGTGGTTGCAGCCATGTATTCCACATCGTTTAAAAGTACTTTCAAATTTGCACTTGCTTTTTCATAGTGTTTGCATAAAATAGACTGTGTCAACACTTTTCTGCTCGGAGGTATGTAGACCGTTTCACTGCCACAAATCTCTTGTTGTAAGATTCTAACAAAGTTAAGAAATCCTTTATTTTCAGAGATTTGCAATGGTTGGTAATCTAGACAAACCATTTGCAAAAGAGCAGAGTCAATATTTTGGGTTTGCTTCTGGTTTAGTTCTTTTGCAGTATGTGTAGTAGACAAACGTGTCTGCTTAAATTTTTTTCCACCATGTTCGCCTACCTTTGGCATTTCTGATTCTCCTGTAGCTGGGCTCCTGCTTGTAGAAGGTTTCTCGTCTTCAATCAGATGTATTCTCTTTAAATGTTCTCGCATATTTGTAGTGTTTCCACAGAGTTTCATTTGTTTTTTACACAATTTACACGTTGCTTCCTGGCCAGTATTATCAAAATGTGACCACACATAAGAAATACTTTCACGACGTTTCATTTTAAAATTCACAAAAGTTTCCACTTAGAACTTGAAGTTGAAAGAAAAATTTAACGTCTGAGATCGTATACGTCTCATGTACTTATGAAGCAAAAACCGTAAAACAATGCTTAAAACATAATTCGGGATTTCCCCTACAATAGAGCATACTATCCATCACTACACATAATACTAGAAACGGGGATTCCCTTTGCATGTAGGGTTACCATAACTTAAATGGCTTACTCCCAATAATCGATTGTATCGAAATGATAATCGATTGCAAACGATTATCTTGATAATCGATTAATCGATTAATGATAATCGATTCCGCACACCACTATTTTATATATGTTAGGTAATTTATTACATAATTCTTTTCTATCTGTTTTGCGTGGAGTGTCTCTGTTCAATAAAAATGACATTGCATCAAGAGCAAACCATTTAATATTGTATATCTTTGAAGTTACTATACAAGAACGTTAATACCACATTTTGTAAACAATACCTATTAATGTTAACAACATTTGTATAGTTACGCATTTGTGAAAAATATTAATAAACATTTCATACCTTTACGAGCTCCATTACTTTTTTTTATTTTCATTTTCTCTCCTGTAGCAAGACAATAAATTGATCATCTTATTTTTACACTTTTGTCCCGACGTACCTATAGCTTGTCCAATAGTTTCCCAAGCATCAACTTTTAGATGTTTTTTATAATAATTTTTATTTTATGGTCCCACAGTACTGGAGTATTCTGGTAAACCTCAATTAGATTAACACTTTTTCTTCAGTCCACTCCATAATGAATAATTGAATACGTAAGTTCGTTTGAAGCTACACAAGTGGTCGTGTCGGCGTCCACGAGCACACTGCGAGCCGCCTTTGTATTCGCAGTGATACCACCACTCGGCGGATCACTGCGAGCTTGCTGCGCTCCTTCCGCAAGCAGCTCGCAGCGGGCTCGTGCCTACGTACTCACTGGATACTGTATCTGTTACGTGACGTGCTACACGGCTAGGTGAGTATCTAGATATACGTGGGCAAACTACACGTGGGCAAACTATGATTATGGCTGTCGAGCATTCCGGCATAAACATCAGTGTAAACGCTATAAAAACCAAATTATTGGACATGTGTGCAGATTTTGAGGTTAATTCGGAAGGCGCATTTTGCCGCCAGAAATTTTCATAGACGTAATGTTGGCACTTTGGCAGTACTGCAAAAACGCAAGTTCAACAATATAGCACTACCAGAACAAATGTAATGTACGGAATGTCATCTGCTACTGTCAACATTAGCGGACAAAACATGGCGTCAAGAAAGAAAATAATCCGTTTTTATAAATGTAAACAGATTGGACACTTCAAAAATCATTGTCAGGTTTCAGAAAAAGCAAAATAAAATGCATTTAGTACAGTCTTTCTTATGAAAGAATTCAGTCAATCAGGCTGGAACTTAGATTCAAGCGCAAGCACACATAGTTTTTAACGTAAACTTGTTATCAAATGTTTGTAATCAATCTAAAACTAAGGAGAATTTTCTAAATTAACTAAATTTTCTATTAATGTGAACGATGTATTGTGTGTACCTAACCTCACCACGAATCTATTGTCATTGAGCAGAATAATTGCTAGTGGTGGTAACAGAGTGATGTTTAATTAGTATGGTTGTCTAATTTACAACTCGCAGAATGATTGTATTGGTGAGGCGATTTTAGAAAATGGGGTATACCGATTGTTAGTAAGAAAGATGCAACAACCCTTTGTAGCAGCCGGAAAGTCTTCGAGTAATATAGCAATAAACTTAAAAATGGAGCACCAGGAGTTAGTTTTAATGATAAAAGTGAATATAGTAAAAAGCTGTATATGTGTTGTGAAGGCAAGCAGACTCGATTACCATTTCCTAGATGCACTAGTAAAAGTAAAAATACACTAGAGCTGGTTCACACTGATTTATGTGGGCCAATGGAGAATGTGTCACTCGAAAAGCTAAATACTACTTGCTATTTGTCTATGATTTCAGCCGACTATACTCTGTCAATTTTTTTTTAATCTAAAATGGAAACATTCATGTACTTGAAACAATACAAAAAGCTTGTAGAAAACTAGGTGTCGATAAAAATTAAAATATTAAGATCGGTCAATGGAGGAGAATTTTGTTCTAGAATATTAATTCCAGTGATCCAAGAAGAGCACTTAGGATTTTCAAAAAATCTTCTTGATGTTTTTCCGTTGTTACTGTTACCATAGCCAGGTTTAGGTATATCAACAAGGAGGCCCATCTCTTCTCTAAAACGTTTTTTAATTTCCGCTTTATTGTCTTTAATATCCTTTTTGTCTTCAGCCGATCTAGCTTGCCACTTCTTTAAGGGCGCTTTGCATGCCAAGTGCAATAACAACTCGAAAAAACGAATTCTTGCATGCAGAATAGAAAGTCCAAATTTTAGAGCTTTTTCACGAATTTCACATTTATTTAATTTATTAAAATCTTTTGATGTTTGGCCGCATATGTAGCATCTCATAGTCGATGATGTATCTGTCGCAGCATTATACACCTTTCCATCGACCATTGTGAGCAAAACCATGTGGGTTATTTTGGTTGACTCCTCGATAACTTCAGTTTGTTGGAGAATTCTTGCTTGTTCTTTGATGTATGCAATTTTTTGATGTTTCCTCTTTTGTGATGTCTTTCGTTTCATGAACAAATCGAGTGCGAATCGGTCGACCGACTGTTACTGAAGATGGTACTGGATTTTTTTTTCACTGGTACGAGAGAACTCGTAAAGATGTTAGCATCATCATCTTCAGCCATGGTAAATTTTTGCTTAACACGTTCCCAGCGGCACAGATTGATCTGTACTTTCCATTACTGCGTTACAAGGCGTTTAAAACCTTGTCTTAAACCAGACATTGTGGCGGCACGAGGCTTATTAAACCCCACCGCCCTTAGGAGACCAAAATCCTTTTTTTGGTGCCAAATATGACAAATTGTACAGCTTTTATCGCGATTATTATTAACAATGAGTTCATTAACCTATATCTGCCGCCGCCTATGGTTAGATTATTTAGTTTAGATTCTATAGGTAAAATAAAATGTGGGGTCTGATGTACCTCGTACCGCACTGAAAAATAGCAGATTTTCGTATTATTTAGTGATGGGAAAATAAATATCGATTTTATTTAATTGTATTTATTTATCAAAGTTATGGATGTTTTTCATTAAAACACGTCAAGCAATAATATTTTTTGCAACTAGTGCATTCTGTGAGAATTTTCTTCACTTTTTTGTCAGCCTCACGACTTGTCAAGAAGGCGCGGAGTTTATCGTAACATCCTACACATCTCCTCTTCTTTGATCCCTTTTCGAGATGATGTGCATTGTTTGCAGTGGCTTCTGAAAATAAAAAAATGTGTATTTGTGAAGCAGATTAGGGCCAACCCACACGGACCACAACCACGCGACAACCACAACCATACCACAACCACACCACGTGGTCGGGCGCATATTTTGTATTGAAAATGAATAGTTTAATTTACATTTACACTATTTATATTAGAAATTTAAATAAAAATACAAATGATCGAATGACGCGACATAACTTGATGGGTCCGTAGTTAAGTTAGCTATTATCGGTGCACCGCGCCGCCCTTGCCCTGCGGCACGCGCCGCATACACCGTCGCTTCTTGGCGATGTTCACGCGTGAACAAGGTTCTTATAAAAGAAAAACATTAAGAAAATTGTGCAGTAGGGTCAAGCTGGGTAGATTAAGGTAAGAGTAAGGTAGATTCGGGTAGAGTCGGATAGAATTTGGGTAAAGTTGGTTAGAGTAGAGAAGAGTTGGGTAAAGTTGGGCAAAAGAGTTAAATTTTGATGAACAAGACGTCTGCCGGGTCCGCTAGTTAATTCAATAAACAAACACATTAATAGTTATTATGATCGTCAGCCTATTTAAAGAAAGTTACTCAACATGTCACATTCACGTTTCCATTAACATGTAACGAGTAAGTACCTGAGGGTATTAAGGCCTAGCTAAGGGAGATTTGTAATAAAATAAAAAATATCCAATATAATCAACAAGTTTTATTATTAATCAGTCATATAGTTCAATTACTACAGAGTTAAAACAAAAAATAGCTTCTCTAGCTTATAACCAAAACAATATATAACTTTTTAAAAAACACAGTCTGTAGGCCTTATTATACTAGGGTAGGGTATAAAGGCCTATACTTTAAACTATCTAAAAATCAACTTATACAACGTAAATTGGTATTCTTGAGATCAATAATCATTAATATAAAGCAATATGAATCATAGTGGTATTAGAAAATTAAATAAATTGGCTTTATTCACAGCCACCAGGACATTGCATCAGTGTCTTCTTCAGTCAAACCGACACACTCTTCGTGGTGCCACTTAGAGCAACGTGAACATTTCCGCATTGTGTCTCTTCTATCTTCTTTGCAGGAATGACAGTACCAACTCTCTTGTTTTTGTGTTTTCCCTTTGACGGTAGTAGACTTTTTGCAGATACGACTTTAGTTTTCTTAGGATTTAAAGCCTTTTTAAACTTCGTTCTTTCTTTTCTACCTGTTTCAACATCAGTAAAGTTTTTGTCTTGTTTATTTTTCTTTCTTTTGTTATCTTTCTCTTCTTTACTATTTCTCTTCTCTTGATTATATTTGTCAAACAGATCTTTTGTGACTGGAGTACCTAGATAATTAATGGCTTTTCGTCTAACAGACGGTGTGGATGGTTGATCTTTAACAGGCGTAGGCATAAGATCATAATTTTTTTTTTGTCAACTGACTGAGAGGTAAATCATCATCAGATTCATCTGAACTGGAGCTTGTTCCATAAATTGTGCGATAATAGCTGCGTTGCACGGTTGTTTCTCTTGAGACCTGACCTGTGGATGTTGATGCTATAGCTGGTGATTGCTTAGTTTGTTCTAGAGTCGCAGGTCGAAGACAATCAACAGATGAAATATTTGTAAGCCAGACATCGGGTATTGGAATCGGTGCCAAAATTGATGGTGAACCAGTAGTAGATTCTGAACTCTTCTGTTGATCACTATTAAGAGGTGGTATATTTTCTTGATCACGATCAGGCGTTGAGGCTTCCGATAAAATAGACGGTGTTGAAACTCCGGATCCTGAAACATTAGGATGTTCGAGAGCTGGTGCGTTTCCTTGTGCACCATCTGGTGCAAAAACTTCCGTTAAAATGGAAGGAGCAAAAGCTGCTTCTGGTATGGCCTGTGGGTTGAAAGGATACAAGCCAGTTGGTTTAAAGCCACTCGTGATATTGCTGTGTGTCATACATTTAGACCAAACGCTTGAAAGAATGATATTAAAGCGTGCTTTAGTAAGTTTTTTGTCTCTGTTTTGGTCCAAAAATGATAACAATTCAGCATCCCAGTGGTGCTCGAATGATCGATATACGGCTTTGTCGAGGGGCTGCAATTCATGGGTTGTATTTGAAGGTAGACAGTACAAGTTAATGCCAAGTGAATCGGATATATCGACTATGGAAAGATCTAAATGACATGCTGCTCCGTCAAATATCAAAAGACATGGTCCCTGGCTTTTGTATCTAGACAAGCGTTTTAAAAATATTTTGAAAAGTTCATTGGTCATATACCCCTTTGCTGATTTTTCTACTAAAGATCCTTCTTCCTTGTCCATAATTCTGGTTTTAAACGTTTCCCCTTAAATATGATCATAGGTGGTATGGCTGTGCCAAGAGCATTGACACATCCTGCGATGGTAACGCTTTCAGCATGTTCAGAAGACTGCAAATGAACTCTCTTAGCCCCTTTTTTGGCTAAAACACCTTGCTGGTGGTGAATAGTGAGACGGCATCCTTTCTCATCCATGTTATAAATTTTCTCGGGATGATTATATATGTCATATTTATCGTAGATATCTCTCAGTGTTTTAAAATGGTCATCAACAATAAATTTATTTAACTTTTGGGCTCTAGCTGGGTTCATGAATTGCGCTTTTCTTAAGGATATTTCATGATGTCTTTTCATGAATGCTTTGAACCAGTCTTTGCCTGCGCGTTCGCCCTCATCATTAAAATTATGTTTTATATTATTTTGCTCACAATACTTATACACCAATCGACGCAATATTCTTGGTGTCACAGGCAAACCCATTTCAGAATACCGGATGATCCTCTGCGCAAGTTGAGCTTCCTCTTCATTATTTAATATAGGTTTGCGTCCCAAACTTTTCTTTAAACTGCCAGACTGCAGATGATTTCTAATTGTTCTTCTAGGAATCTTATATCTCTCTGCAGCCTTAGAGCGAGGCCCCATTAGTGCGTTGCGCTGCGTTGCGTCGCGTCATCGCAACGGAACAACGCATTGTATGCCACACTTGTGTTGCGTTGACGCTGCGCCAACGCAACGCAAGAGGGCATGCACGCCGACGCAGCTGCGTCTCAGTTCAGCCTTTGCAATGGATAGATACAAACGTGTTCTTTTGTTGCTTTTATTACGGCACCGCCGAAATAAACGTAGAAATCATAGAAGATTCTGGATATCTCCTTTGATAGCATTAAGAAATAGTGATGGTCAGTTTTTTATGCAGGAATATAGGGAGTTGTTATTAGATGAAAAGACTTTTTTCAATTTTTTTCGAATGAGTGTGGCCAGCTTTAATAATTTGGTTGAAACCTTAAAACCACATATACAAAAGCAGTATACCAAATTCAGGAACCCTTTAGAACCAATTGAAATGATTGGTATTACATTGAGGTAAGTAATTCAAATATCATAATACTCGTAATGTTAATCAGTTATTAATTTATTATCTTTAAAAACAGTTTAATTTAAGTGTTACTATTAGGCAACAAAGCAAAGTTATAATCTTCTTCTTGACTATCATCAGTAAAATTATTAATCGTAGTGTTGGTTGAATAGGTAGCTTCGAATTCGTCTGTTCGATACGACGATGGCGATGGTGACTGGGCATGTTGTCCAGTTTGATATCCGCGTGACTACAATGGTGTTGCTTGATACTGTTGTCCAGTTTGATATCCGCGTGACTACAATGGTGTTGCTTGATACTGTTGTCCAGTTTGATATCCGCGTGACTGCAATGGTGTTGCTTGATACTGTTGTCCAGTTTGATATCCGCGTGATTGAAATGTTGTTGATTGAGTCTGTTCCCCGAACCGAATTTCGGTAATGATATTTATAACTTAGCTTTGGAACGTCAAAGTTTGTAATTCCGTAAAGCTGTCCAAAGAAGGCAAAATTCCTTTGAAAAATGATAAGTGGCGGTTTTCTTTCTCTTGCAACGCTTCTAAAGCTTGCGCCTCGAAATCATCTATTGCTTCGTTTGATCTCTTACGGCTTGCAGGCACGTAGCGAGAAGGACCTGGGGGTAACGAGGACATTTCTTTTGTAGGAAATGGAGAAGATGATAATGTGTTTTCATTTCGTTCCGTTTCTTCAGACACCATTTCAAGGCTACTGTCAGTTTTATTTTGGGCAACTTTCATCAAAAACAGCAACTGATGATAATAATGATATTTTTTCAATTGTTTTGCCCCTGATCCAGACGAACTGTTTTCTTTTATTTTTTTTACGTATCGAAAAAAGTTGTCCTTCACGCTTCTCCATTTTTTCACAACCTCGTTACCTGCAAAGAAAGAAAAAAATTTGTAAGTACCTAACTTGTCTACACTGACCAATCTAAATGGGCCACCCTGTTTATTTTTTGTGTTTCTATTTCAGGTACTTAGGCAGCGGAAATTCGATAAACGATTTGCATTTCAAATTTAAACGTGGAAGAGCAACAATTTCTAGAACTATTTCGTCAGTTTGTCAAGCTATATGGAAATATGTTCGACCACAGTACTTAGAAGAGATCACAGTAGAAAAACTACAAAATATTGCATTAGATTTTGATCTCAAAGCTAACTTTCCTCATTGCTTTGGGGCAATTGATGGGAAACATATACGTTTAATAAAACCAGACAAAAGTGGCTCTTTGTTTTATAATTATAAAAATTATTTTTCAATTGTTTTGCTGGCGGTTGTTGACTCAAATTATAAGTTTTTGTCGACGTGGGTGCATATGGTAAGGAAAGTGATTCTACTATTTTTAGAAATTCGACACTGTACAAGCTTTTAATGAGAAATGAATTACCATTGCCTGATCCACAACCACTTGGAAATGATCATAATAACGAGCCACCAATCCCTTATGTACTCGTCGGTGATGAAGCTTTTGGTTTAAGCAAGCATGTTATGCGCCCATACGGCGGATCCAATCTCAATGTGAAACAAAGAGTTTATAATTATCGCCTTAGCAGAGCTCGTAGATACGTGGAATGTGCATTTGGGATCATGGCAAATAAATGGCGCATTTTACATAGGCCAATTGATACGTCATATGATTTAACTATTAATATTGCGAAAGCATGTTGTGTTTTACACAATTTTGTTATACAACACGATGGGTTAAAACAACAAGACAATATGGCAATAAGTAGGTTGAGACACACAATTGAGACCCCATAGCAGTGAAGAATCATTAGCCGAAAATTTTATCAGAGATCAATTTGCTAATTACTTTATGAGTCCAGAAGGGGCTTTACCATGGCAGTTGAAAAAGATATAAATTAACTTATGTATTGAATTTACAAATAATATAATAAATACCAACTCACCAATCTTGTTCTTTTTTTGGTCCTCAAACTCGTCGTAATCTTGAAATATTTTTTTACAAACAGCTACCCATTCATTCGCTTTACGAAATTTATCACTGTAATGTTCGTGTGATTTATCCCATATAATGGGTCTTTCTTGGACCAAGGATATGAGAAAATCTATATCAATATCCTGCTCACTCATGGTAAGATAAAAAATGTCGTTACGCTCGTCTAGCTTCCTCCTCTAGCAGTGCATCACTGTCCGTCGTCGCAGCGGAGCTCTGACAACGCAGCGCAGCTCTGACAACGCAGCGCATCACCCCCCCTCCCGCTTCGTCTCTTGTCCGTCGATCCGTTGAAACGTTGCGCGCGACGACGCAACGGTCTAATGGGGCATGTTATAAAAAATGTATGGAAAACGACGCAGCGACGACGCTGCGACGACGCAACGCAGCGCAACGCACTAATGGGGCCTCGCTCTTATACGTACTTAAAGTTCCTCTTTGTACTGCTCTAACAGCTGCGATCAGATTGTCTTCTGACCACAATGCCCGTTTGGGAGGCATCGTGACCGTAAATACTGAAAACAATGATAAATAAATTTAATATTAACAACTACGCACGTATCACCCACCAACAAAGATTTTAAAAACGCGCTCCTACTTACATAGCAGTTAAAAAAAAGGAGTATAATAAGGCCTACAGTAAAATTTTATAGGCCTTAATATCCGACAACCACATGGTTACAAAAAATAATATTTTTTATATAACTACAAGTTGTTTAATACGGTAGTCTAGGGACAAGCATATGTTAATGAATAAATGGACTGTCAATAAAGGTTTGAAAATATCATATCTTTAAAATAACTTACGTTTTACTGAAGCCAATTTTTATAATTCGTGCTGCGCGACCGCCCCGCTGAATGATTTCGACGACACTGGCGGGGGGAGAAACGCGAGCGGTCGCCTGCCACTTCGCAGCGACTTGTATACGCTCTGAGCTTGTGTGAGTGTAACCTTGAGTGTCCGCTACTCTATTTCGTACGTTTTTTGTTACTTAGGCCTTATTGCCCGATAGGCCTTATAACCTTAGTTAGGATATTTGAAAATTACCTGTATCCACGTCCAAGTCTTTCTTTGTAAAAGCTTTAATAACTTGTTCCACAAATAGTCTCTTTGGCATTTTATTTCTATCATCATTAATTGAATTATACACAATCCAGGCGTTAATAAGGGCTGTACCAAATATTAGCTCCATTATTACTTTCCTCCACCATTTAATTCCTTTCTTTAATGTTGTATAACACGAAGACATTTGATCACTGTAGTTAATTCCCTTTTTTGTTTCATTGTACATTATAACACATCCGGGTTTTTTAATACTTTCGTTAGTGCCTCTCTTCCTTTTCCTAGTATCTATTAGTTTATCGTCATGATCTTTGCACGTAGTCAACATTAAAACTTCTTTTATCTACCCAGTTCAATATTTTCACGCCCTTTTTGTTCATTTTTCCAATAATCTGGCCCTTTTTTATTTTCGCATTAATAACGGACGGAAACCTAATCGCCCTCTCCAGGGTATCATTGTCTCATCAATTACTACTTATTTTCCGGGCTTTAATATATTCTGAAATTTGTCAGTGATCATCGAAAGCATATCTCTGATTTTATGTAGTTTGTCAGTTTTATTATCATTTGAGACATCACTGACATGCCAGCATTTTAATAGGAGTAAAAATCTGTCTCTTGTCATTGCTGAACGTATAAATTCGTTTCTGTATAATTTGTTCTTGCTCCAATACAAATTTATATGAGGTACATTACATAAACCCATTGCCATCACAACTGCCAGAAATGTTTTCATTTCCTGAAAACTAGTATTAGTCCACTGTTTCATACGTGATTTACGTTTCATATTTTGTTGGTTTGTTCGTAAATAGTTTTGTGCATAATTGTTTGTCTCCAATGCCATTTAATTGATCATCTCATCTGTTACAAATAATTTACATACATCTTCAGGTGATTTTACAAACGGCGGTATATTGTAAGTACTTTCCCCAACAAATTCATCAAAATTTACGGGACTCTCCAATATGTCTTCCCACTCATCGTCATCGTTCTTGTTAGTTTGGCGGTCGGGCAATGCCTCTTCTGCGTCTAAAGTTTCGTTTTCTGTATCTTCATTTTCATCTTCTAATTCCTGTTCTTCGTCTATGCAACCCTCTAATGAATAATTATCAGATCCTTTCGAATCGCTTGAATTGTCATTAGAAGGACTATAATCCTTATCATCCCCGTTGTCACTAACATCTTCGATATTATTATAATTATTGGCATCAGGTGATTTTGGAATATCCTGTAAATTATCACGAGTTCTATCTTCAGTTATCTCTTCATCGCTATTCAAATTTTCAATACTATCATAGTCTATTGAACCAGGCAATTTAAGTATAGTTGACAATTTATTACACCTGTTTTGTTGTTTTCGATCAACATCCTTCGAAACATTTTCAACAATCACAGAAACCTCTATTTCTCGTTTTTCTTCACATGTGGACAAATTAGAGTCGTCTGAAACTGCATAATTCAAATTCAAATTCAGACATATATTTTTTACTTGATCTCTTTTGTTCCGGTGTTTTAAGTAGTTCCTTTAATTGAAATAAAACTACTTTTTAACGGATTTTAGTTCCTTTAAATTTTCCTCATTAAGAGATAAATCGCAGTCTAGTAAATTGGAGCGTGAAGTTTCTGATAAAGAACTAGCTCTGCTCTCAGAAACTATATGACGGAAGTCTAATGAAGGTGAACATAGAGATGACGAATTTTTGTTTTGTTTTTTAATCTGATGTCTTGGGGTGGTTGGGGCACTAGAAGAGGGAAAGGTAACTTTTTGTAAAACTTGACAGGTTTTTCCGGTACTTGGACTCAAATAAATTGTTTCTTTTTGTTCTATGGCTTCAACACGGTTCCTTACATCGTTATTTTTGGAATATCTAAGTCCCGTTTTTGCTTTGTTATGTAATTTTCATGTATTTGTAATAATGATTGAGGTTGCATGTTTATTCATAATATGTTTTGGTTTACGAATATCAGTCGGTTGAATCTCTTTACTTAAATTTACATCTTGTGGTGCTCTATATTCAATTGAATTTTTATTTTTTTCTATTTCAACAGTGTCAGATATCTTAAAACGTTTTATTGAAAAAATCTCTTCATCACTAGAATCTTCATTTTGCGGGGTATTACAACTTGGTGGGCTCTGAAAAACAATAGATACCTCTACCTTTAATAGTATTTTACAAATACAGGCCGCAGCTCGGGTGTGAATGGCTGTTTATTGAGTGTACCGATCAAAACGTGGCGAAAATGGAGTAATCATGTTCAGGATTTCAACGAATTATTTACCAAGCCAAAATAAATTTGCGGTCTGGCATTCAAAATACTTTTAATTAAAATTATCAATGAATAATATTTGAAAGCTCAAAATGGTAAGGGTAACACTATAATTCGTTTTGATTATAAAGTACCAAAATGTCGACAAAAACCCAATTTCAGTATGTTCAAAATAAATCACGGATATTTTTATACGAAAACTATCATTTTGTTCGGTACAATTTTTATTAAGCTGCTAGCGAAAGTCTTCCGCAAAAGTTGTTTGTTAGCAGTAAATATTATTTTTTAATGGAGCATGCTATGTTCAGAGCTCATTGTATAATTATTGTTATTGAGTATTGCAGTTTTAAAGAAAAACGAATCAAGTATGCTAGTTGCAGGAGGTATCACTTAATCATGAAGCATTGTATTTTTTTATTTTTTTTATACTCTAGGTTTTCAAATGTAACTGGTTTTTATAATATTTTGCTGTTGTTCATTCCACAAATGTCAATTTTACAAATATTACAAATTAGGTATATTAGTGATGTTAGTGTTAGTTAGTGTTAGTGTACTCTCGACACTAGGGTTTGCTGGGTCGATTGACCTGCGCTGCGACCCACTCGCTAAATAGAAGAAGTGTTAATGATTCGCGTCTTAAGCTTTTCACACAAAAACGCCAAAAAATATAGCTTAGTTAACTTAAAAGCACCACTCCAACTATTCAGTACGTACTCACAGATCCGTTAAATACCGTAATCCTTTATGCTAGATCGCTAAAAACAAAATAAAATGTAGTTAATTCATAATAGCTGTCTGTGGATATAAAAAATCATAAAACTCACTTAATCAGTGAGGTTGACTAGTAGAACTACTTATTCCCACTAGCAAATCTGACGTATTAAAAAAAAGTCCTCGGAGTTTTGTGACAATTACCTTAAAAGGATATCAATTACCTACGTTTCCTGTATCAATCCTCCTATATACCTACTGAACATTTTGAACAAGGACAGAAAGCGTGATTATAATATAATTCCTCACTATACAGATATACAGCTAGCCTATCGAGTCCCACTGCTGGGAGTCCCTCCCTATACAATATTATACACAATATTTTAAAATTAACGTACTTATTTAGCTGAAATATATTTATTAAATACATAATTATTTCATCTATATTATTATTATTTGTTCGGAGTAGGTATATTTATAAATATTAATTAGTGACTGACCTGTTTTTGAAATATCATCAGCGATTTTGACTCAGATTCACCAACCGGTTTTTCTTCATCACCCTCTTTAATTAACTTTCTTCGGCAACGTTTCGACATAATCGACAGCAGTTCTTCGTCGCGTGCGCAGCCTGGCATGCTTTGCACAACACACCGCGTGAAGCTAGCGTAGAGTGCGGTACGAGGTGCGCGGGGGTACGAGGTTTTCGGAACCTCTTACCGCACTGTGTTACAATTTTATTTGTTCAGTGCGGCACGAGGTCTAAGAAACCCGGTATTAAAATAAGTATACCATAGAACTAGGAATCAATAGCACATCTCAGATATATAGTTATCTCTTTCCTATACTGAACCAGATGGAAGTTATGCCTCGCGCACGACAGAGAAGTTTAAGTTTTTCCTTACCGCTATAAAGACAAGACACGTACAGGGCGTTTCAAGCCCTGTTTCGCACTTAACGAAATTGTGTTTGGTGCGACCCATCACAGCCCCATTTGGATATTAAAGTGAGGTGTTGCTTCTCAAACTCAGACAAAGTCTCGATAACCTCTTTCAAATATTTAATTAGTCGCGAAGCTGTCTGGTCCAATAACGCTTGAAGTTTTAATTTCAAAGCTGGTTTTTAAAACTTTGATACTATCTTCCGCTGGATAACATTCCTTTTTCGCTTTTTGCATAAGCGAATAACAGGCGTAAATTTCTTTGCGACCGCCTTGTATTAATTCCCATTGTCGTCTTGTAAATCTACGAATAATGCTAATGCTTCTTGCGGCGTATATTTTAATTGGTGATTTTTTTAGCCAATGATATGACTTTCAGATTTTTTTTGGCTCTAGTAGGCGTGGATAATTTCTTTGTCTTGTGTCTTGTCTCTTGTCACTTGTCACTTGAAGACATTTTGTTATAAAATGCACAGAACAAATGAGAATGCCGAGAACAAAGACACGTAGTTGCAACACAATGACTGGGTTCCGACTGGCCTCATACTCGAGGCGCCCGAGTGTCGAGGGGCAGATACCAGGTACCATGCAATAGACCGGTTATCGTAGATAAAAAATAATGCCGTTGGTGTCACTACAACTTCGCGATTTTGAATTATGTCTGGTTTTGTATGTCAATTACTCCTTCGTGCGCCGCGCCATGCATTAAGGTCTATGTGATCGGGTGGCGCGTTCGACGCAAACGTGATTTCTACTGTCCGTTGGCTGCAAGCTGCTGCCTCCTGTGTCATCGTATTTTTTCATTATCCGTTTAGCAGGAACATTGGTAATAACGCCTGTCACCTCTGTGCCTGCTGCTGGAATTGATGCTTTAAAATGATAATCAGTCATAAAAGTTTTGTTGTTCAGAAACGCATTAGCTAAAGTTGGTTTTTCAAAATGCACACCCATCTTATATTTTTTAATAGATTGTAAATATTTTACACCTTTATTGAATCTTTTTGTTTGCGTTGACAGATACATCAAGTCTCGCTTGCCTATAGGTCTTTTCTCATCATCTGATTCTACAAAGACTACGTAATCCGTAAGAATTGAATCCTCGGGTTACCGCCCGTTATAATAAGAAATATTAATAAAACGTGGTTAACGGTTGCGAACAAGTGACATTTATTTGACATAACACATGACATACATGATACATTAATTTGATATATATTTTTAACACCCCCACTAAAAATAACTAACAACATAAATGGAGTATACAAAAACATTAAAGATTTATTTTATAACAATACCAAGTGTTTTCATTAATTTGTGATGGTTCACCCCACATAAACCTTTGGTTAATAAGTCAGCAAACATACTTGAAGTTTTTATTTTTTTATTTTGGTACAAACAGTCATCATTATATAAAGTGACTTAAATATAAACTTAATTTAAAGACAAAGAGTACCCAAAAGAAACATTAACAATAATCTACTATATAAAAATAAGTCGGGTTTTCCTTCCTGACGCTATAACTCCAGAACGCACGAACCGATTTCCACGGTTTTGCATTGGAAACTTTTTTGGTTTCATACAAAAATAATTTGCTATTTTCAAGTTCAAGCAAACGCTGGGATTTAATAAAAGGCAAATTAAAACTTACTATGAAACCTTTATCAGACACAAGATGGGAAAGGTGAGTCGAAGCAGTCAAACGAATTATTGCAAATCGATGAAGTGATTTAATGCATCGTAAGCTTAAAAAAACAAACGGAACAATCAGACACCCTCAGTGATTGCGATTCGATACTAAATGAAATGTTAAATTTAGAATTTATCGTATCTTTACATAAAATAAATATTTATAACACTGCAGATATTGTAATAATAAACTAACACTAATATATTATCCAGGAGACAGTGGGTATGCACTTTGCAGAACCATGATGACTCAAGTGATTTACTTAGTGCCAGGGTCTCCAGTAGAGCACTATTATAAGCTGCAGGTTTCTGCACGTAATACTGTAGAGGGATGCATTGGGTAGATATTGAAAATAATGGCAAGTCCTCATTATCATTAACTGCTTATAATATTTTGTTTACTGTTGGCAGTTCGTTTTGAAAATAAAATTGGTGCACCTTCTTCCTTATTGCAGACAGTGTGAAGTCATCCAAGTTATTAACAATTTCAAATTTTGGTTTCGTTCTCTCTGGTGAAGAAAATTTCCCGTCTGTTTTATATTGGTTTATAATATTATTTACGGTCGTCACTGAAATGTCCATTATATCTGCAGTTTGTTTTAAAACCTCTGTTTTGAGCGGGTACGTAGGTGATGATTTTTGTATATGTCGGAGAAGTCATTAGTACGGTAGCATACTTGACAGCGAGGCGGCAGCGCGTCGGGTCGACACGCTCGACAGAGTCTAGCCTGAGGTCCGCACGGGCGACGAGTGGGGATTGTCACTACACGAACTGTGTGCCCCAGTTCTCTACAGACGTCCGTACGACCAACATCGGTCTAGGAACTGTCTTACCACTCGTTGTATTTGTTTTACATTTCGTAACAAATTAATAGTGTGATTAAGTTAAATTTTGCTGCTCGTAACCACACCCACTCAATAAGTTTTCTGGCGATGACTATACCTCTGATCGGCCCCTTGCACCGAAATCAGAAGCGGGATAAAGGAGCAGACAAACCATCACCTAACTGAAACTACGCAACGCCGTGAAAAATAAAATGACGGGAGTGGTGACAGCTGGCGACGTGAACAAAAGGACACATCTCTACCCAGTGCCCTAATGGAAGTGGAGGTGTCGAGGTTTCACGCAGCAAGCGACACGTGAGGGTCGACGTGTGCGTGGTTGATCCATCGGGGCGAACTTTTAAACATCAAGGTCAGTCGTTCTTTTTCTATTAAGATTCCGGTGCCGAGTGTTCACTCGTTAAAAAGAGTAAACATAATGGTAAAAGAGTACAAATGTTGTAACCTTAAAGGGTCAGTCAAGCATACTTGGCATTGTTTAAATTATTTGTTTTGTTGGAATCGATAATTTAATCGAGATTTTATTGTACGTTATGCCTGATGTAGTGATTTTATTTACGAAGTGATGTGATATTAGGCCGCGAAGTATTGTTGCAAGGTTTTATTGTTAGTATGACCGCGACTCATTTTAAAATTCACGATATAACGATTGTAATTTACCCTCCCTATTTAAATAATGATTTACCCTCGATAAATTGTTTTACCGTTGTTAACAATCACGTTTCGCGAGAACATAAATCGGCTATTGTCTATGTGTTGTCTCGTTATTTAGATTATTTAATAACTGGTATGTCGCTAACATGCGTAACTACAGGTGAGCTTGTTTTTTTCGCTTAGTTGAACCTTATTTGGTTGCTCAAAAATGACCGTATCGTTTTAGTGCGGAAGAAAGAAAAACGATCGTGAGCGTGTAGATGAGTTATTGCGTGCAAATATTATTTCACTGGGTAATTTAACTTTTCACTATAGCTAAGCTAAGACAGTTTATAAGCTTAGTCGCATACTTCAGACAGTTAGACTGCTGAGATCCAGTCTCTTAGGGAGGCCATGGTTGAGCGCTTCAACTTATCTCTTAAAGCGGTTTCCGATTGGGGTGTTGCCAAACTAGTCAAGTTTAATGCTGCTAAAACCCAGGCATGTCTATACTCTGCTAAAAAAAAAAAATAATGCCATTTCAATTGGCTCCTACTTCTCAAGGTGTTTCCGTGCGTATTACAGACCACTTTGAGCTTCTTGGCGTCAATATGACTTTGAACCTCAATTTTGACCCGTACATTGAGCCCATGGCTCAACTCGCTGCCAAAAAGCTAGGTGTTCTCGCGAATACGTCAGTACTTCACGCCAAAACAGATGCTCAAGCTATATCAAGCACAAGTTCGCTCATGCATAGAGTACTGCTCGCATCTTTAGGATGGGTCAGCTAAATACCAACTCAAGGCATTGGAGTCTATAGAAAAGCGAGCCAAGAGGCTTATTAGAAACGAATCCCTCGTCAAGGCTAAATTGCAAAGCCTCGAGCATCGCCGCATAGTCGCTGGTCTTTCGGTCTTTTACCGGACACACTTCAGAAAGTGTGCGTTAGGATTAAACAAGCTTATTCCCCCATCCCCGTTCTTCCACTGGACAAGTGGAGGTGCGGCTGTGCGCCGGCGTTATATGGTGGAAATTCCAGTGGTACGCACAAAGCGCTTTGTTTCCACTTTCACTGTGCGAACTGCCGGGTTGTGGGGTTCGCTGCCGGCATCTATGTTTCTCGATAGCTATAATCTGCCGGTCTTCAAGTCACGAGCGAATCGGTATTTACTAGGTAAGCGAGTTCCATCGTAGACTGCTTCACTGCTTCACATCGGGCAAGTTGTGGTCAAGCGCAAGCCTATTTTAAGATAATAAAAAAAAAGTAAGTGCCTAATTTTGGACCAACAACGCCACGAGTACATTAGGAAAGAAGTAATTCATGACGATTTACGCAATATAGATAGGGCCGCATTCTATGAAAACAAAGTAAATTCGACAAGATAAAGGTAAAGGTCAATAATTTTTCAATGGGAGAGTTTGTTTTGATTATGAACAAGTAGTGTGATCATACAAAGTTAGATCCCAAATTTAAAGGACCGTCCAAGGTCATAGAAGTTTTTGACAGTGACCGTTATAATTTAAAAGTACTACATTGTAACTGTACCTATAAATACGCACATGAAAGCTTGCAAAAAAAAAATCCGGTATCAAAGTATAACTGACGAAATTGAGGTAGAGTAAAGTAGTCGTGATGATGACGACGAGATTGTTTAAGCTTGCATAATGATTGGACCGTACCGGAGGTTGTCGTGTAGCCGTAGCTCAGTAGAAATCGGCATCTACTACATTGTAGTAGTCCGTGAGTACGCGGTAGTGCAGTCAACTCCGGCAGAGGTCGGGTTTCTTGGGAAACCGTGAGTCCAGGGGAGACTCGGCGTTCCCGTGGGGGTTCGCATAAAGTTGAGTAACTGGAGGTTACTGGGCTATGTGTAGCCAATGGTCATATGCAGAGCTTAAATTAGTTTACTTATTGTAAGTGATTGTCTCTTGTGTGAGAGTGTAAGTTTTAGTAGTCAGTTGTGCTTTGAGTTTTCTGATTTTGATATTGAAGTGATTTAACTGAATAAGTGCTATTGGTTGTTCATTGATTTTTGGTAATCAGGTTTCCTTAATCTAATAAAAATAAACTTTAGAGTTCTGTTAAATTTGGGGATTTCTGGAAACTTGATAAAGTCTAAAGCCAGGAACTTGTTCCTTCTAGTTTAGTAGGCCAGGCGTGACTGAACTATGTGATACTGTGTGTTGAATATTGTTTCAGAATAACACACAGAGACGTGTGTCTCGCAGGATGGCCGTGTCGGAGAAGTCATTAGTACGGTAGCATACTTGACAGCGAGGCGGCAGCGCGTCGGGTCGACACGCTCGACAGAGTCTAGCCTGAGGTCCGCACGGGCGACGAGTGGGGATTGTCACTACACGAACTGTGTGCCCCAGTTCTCTACAGACGTCCGTACGACCAACATCGGTCTAGGAACTGTCTTACCACTCGTTGTATTTGTTTTACATTTCGTAACAAATTAATAGTGTGATTAAGTTAAATTTTGCTGCTCGTAACCACACCCACTCAATAAGTTTTCTGGCGATGACTATACCTCTGATCGGCCCCTTGCACCGAAATATATATTTGTAATTATTTATGGCTATATTTTTTTCATTCGAACTTAAAATAATAATAATGTTCCTTATCAATAATAATGTACCTTATGCTTGTGTTAGGAGACTCCGCTCTTCCCATACATAAGTATTATGTGAAGCAATTATTAGCTTAAGTAAGAAAAAAAAACAACAAAACAAAAATAAAAAAATAAAAGTAAAAGTAAACATATTAATAAATTTAGAAATAAAGTAAGTAATATGCAATGGTGAGTTTGTGCGAATTTTGCGAGTGAGTGACTTATATCAGTCGGTATTTGTCTCTTTTTCAATGGAGACGTAAGAAAAGATTCCGGTTCTGGGGTTCCTTTTTGTCGTTTACTTCGAGATGGACCTGGGGTCGGCTCGGGAGTACTCATCTTCAAATTCTGTAATCATGAAACCACTTTCCTAAATAAAACTAATTGAAAAAAATAATCTGCCTTTTTAAAGGCCGATGTTAAGAAAAAGGTGAAATAATAATTCGCACAGTTAATAAATCCAATTCAAAGCATAAATGTACGTTCTCCTAATAAGTTCAGATACCAAATAGCTGTTTGAAGTCGGTGCCAGCCCTTGAGAAAACAGATTTTCTTCCACAGACATTATTTAATAGTCTTTTTTAACATATAGTACTTTTCATATAATCTAATGTATCTCATTTCACAATGTTTGTAATAAAATTCTAGAACTTTTGTGTGTTTATTCAATAGTAGAAGGGCGGTTTACTCGTAACTTGCGGTGTACCTACGCGAATGGTGAGCAATCGTAAAGGGATAAGTAGAAGGTAGGTATAGGACTTACTTGGAACCGTCTCCTTTACTACTTGCAGGTACCTGCTTTTCCCAGTCGTTATGGAGAATACTGCACGGGCTTTCTAGACGGCCATCACCACTCGCGATTATAGGTAAAAGTTCTTGGTCAATATTTGACCCACGCGGTTAATCACTAATCGCGGTAAAGTCTGAAGTCAAAGATCAGACTCCCACTCTCCTACAGCCAGTAAACGGGCACGCTCTGCAGGATTAAAAGAGGTAGACAATAACAAATCCCTCACGAAATTACAGAGCGGCTCATCCCACTGCCTCTGAGAGGATGGGTTGGCAGGTAAATTGGAATTTGGACAAGCCAATTTCCAGGCATTTCTGGCCTCAGACAGGAACAGTACTTCAGAACTAACCTGTGACTTTAAAAGAATTTTCCTGGTTAGTTCTTCTGTACTGGTGGACTGAGGACAAAAATGACGGCAAACTTACGCTAGAAACTTTTCTAATACCGAGGCCACCTAAACGCACAGGAAGGGTAATTTGGTCCCAACTTTTGCTGTCCAGATCTAAATTCATAATAGATATTTCGCGTAAAATTTGATCAATTTTGTCCACAAGAGCATAGTGTTTCCAAAAGTGGCTGGCTCGTAAAACGTATGTAAATTTTGGGACAAAACAGCAGTACCTGATAATAGAATAAGCCGAATGCAAGTTAATTTTGAAAAAACGGTCCTTTATAAGGTTTAAATTTTGAATTTGTTCATCTACATAAGGTGTGAAAGCTTCATCCAGAACCGGGGAGCCAAGGAGGCGAAAGGATTTATTGTCTAAAATAATCAATAGAAAAATGTTCATAAAATAATTTCAGTAATTCTTTATAACAATCGTCATTAAAATATTAATAAAATTAACTAGTTAAATGTTTTTAAAATGCTGTAAAACCATTTAAGAATTTCAGCCAGAGACATGGTATCATAATTGTCCAAAATGGTTTTCTATTCTTGATTAAATGCAATTGATCGACGTGTTCTCAACTTTGAAGGAGCACCAAGTTTCAAATTGGTCAATTTCCAGTCTATATGCTACGCTTCATTTTTGAGTTTATCGAGGAAATAAAAAAGCATTTTAGGGTATTTTTGAGCCATCTTGTTGCTTAAGCGTTTATGCCATGCGTCAGCTAGATTTATAGTTCTGTGACGTGCCCCAGTATGTTCCAAATAAACTGAATGCTATTATTTTCTAACCACTGCGCTACAAAATAAATTCTTGACATGGGCCAATGCTGCACACATTGCTAGGTGTCTGTTCTCTTCGATGCAGTTTAATTTTAAGGCATGAGCTTTTCTCGCCAAAGCTTGCTTGAAATGGAAGTTACAGCCTTGTAGTTTGGCATTAGGAAATACTATCTTTATTGCATTGATCGCGGCCACTTCAAAGTCGACATTTATTGTAAGCGGTTTCCAATCAGGTATATTTTGCGTCAATGACGTAAAAAGTCGTTCATAAGATCGTTCTTGCTTATCGGGCATGAGAACGTAAATGAGTAGGACTACATTCGTCAACAATAGTTCTTGTCACTTTTTATGTCTCCATGTATAATAATTCTTCGTATTTTGCAGAAAATGTAGGTTTGAAGTGTCCCATATCTGGACTCATGTTGGTATCATTTAGTGAACTTTTAGGAACTTAAAAATACAATGCCGCCTGTCGAGTCGTCAACTTCCCGTTCATTAGCTGTTCAACGGCATCTTTCATATTTTGTTCTCGCCACTGACCGCGACCATCTGGTTTCTTTTATCACTTTAAAATTTAGATTTTATCCACAAAAAACAAAACATCGGTACTCACTCAGACTCGACTGCCGAAGAAAATCACTTGCCACGCGTGCACCGTTGTCGGTTTCTCACCGGTGGCGACTGTTTAATACGTTCGGGAGATGCGACCGCAACGTGAATGAGGGGAATACACAGCCACATCTAAGGGCTGCATTCGGCCAGTTGTATGTGGGGCAAATGACAAAAAAATTATGTGATTTTTTGATGCAAATTCTAAAGCTGGATAAAATTTATGCGACTCGTGATAAAAAAGGGTGGAACAAACGTCCCAGCTGCATTAGAACAACATATAACGGTGGTTAATTGACCTCTTTCTGCACTGGATATTACCCCGACATGCCTCTTGCCTTTGATAGACAAAACCTTGGGTGGTTTAGATGTACTGCTCTTTATTCCAGTCTCGTCCATATTATGTATTGTAGTTGCATCGAAACTGTGTTTTATTAAGCTCCAATAATTGGAATAAAATAACTCCACTTGTGGCCGATTAAAGCCTCTTGTTCTTGCTAAAGATGTTGGCTCTGGTGCTCTTAGTACGATATCTGAGTGTCGACGCTTGAAACCAGCAAACCAGTCGTCTCCAGCTTTTCCATTTTTAAATGGATGACAAATATGATTTTCTTTTGCATAATCATAAACTAATTCTAAAAAATCGGAACGTGTAAGCCCGAAAAATAAACTATCCAATTTTTTTTAAATATATACATAGCTCTTCTTCTTCTTGTGGACTAAAAACTAATGTGAACCGACCCAACTTTTTATTTTATTTCCGGCTTTCACATGTCTCTGTAAAGTTGTAAATGGAATTCCATATTTCTTAGCAGTTGAATTTATAGATTGTCCGTCATCTTTTACAACTCTTACTGCTTTATCGAGTGTTTCTTCTGACCATGCTGCTCGATTACTTTTGCGTTTATAATTAAACACCATCTAAAACAAGAAGTTGCCTTATTATATTTATGATTTCATTGAAATTAAATTTAAAGTATCGTTAATTAAAGTTGTCAAAATACTGTTAATATTTTCTCACAGTAGGATAATAGAATAAATAAACGGGCAAAACGGATACCTATCCGTTTTGCCTATATTCATTTTGCCCAACACACTCCTAATAGAAACAAGTAAAGACATGAAAATAATTTTAGCGTGTGCTTAAATAAGCGTGCAATTGAATAAATAAAACATTTCATAGATAACTAATAAGTAATACAAATAGATTATTTACAAACCTTCACAAAAATCGTAACAAAACAAGGATTTTTCTTTTTTTTCTTTACACAACAAATGCACTCGCGTATTGTTTTAGTTGAACTGTCATGGCGTCGCCGATCCCATATGACACGACTAGAAAAATCTGTTAAAGAGCCATCTATTGTAGATTTATGGAACAAACTGTTATTCTTACCCGCACTATGCTTCTTGCCTGGGCTTCCCTACATGTTTTGTCAAGTATCTGTTTTAACGCTGTCTTCTTAAAATTATCTGCATGTACTTTTTAGTCGTTATTTGATTTAATTTTTTTTTGTACTATTTTTTGAGGAGTATTAAAGATTAATTTAGAATCATTCACTGGTTTAGATATTGGTTTTATCAATTCCGAAGTACCTGATTTTGAGGCAGTAACGTCAGCCACCAATTTCATTAAAATATTAAAATAGAACATGGCGTAGTCACAAAAGTAAATTTAGGAGATTCAAGGTAAGCGATCACAAAGCATTCTACGGATTATTTTGATCTGAGAGATCACTCAAAGGCGAGCCGTTTGACACGTTTCTTATAGAATGCAGACCCTTTCTTATGTCGTGTGAATATAAAGAGATTGAAAATGATATGTTAAGGGACCATCTTATGCAAATTGTTAGGGACAGATCCACACAAGAAACACTGCTTCGTATGAATGACCTAACAGTGGAACAAACAAGAGGTACTGCCAAACTAAAGAACAAGCTGCAGAACAGGTGTCCCTCATGAATACTACGCAGGTTGATACAGCTAAGGTTAAGAAAAATACTAACATATTCAAGTGTAGAAGATGTCCAACTGAACACGGCCCACGAGCATGTCCTGCATTTGGGAAAGCATGTTCAAAATGGAGCAAAGAGGAACACTGCTGGTAAGTGATCAAAAAGCGTG
Source organism: Meganola albula (assembly GCA_936450015.1). Lineage (NCBI taxonomy): Eukaryota > Metazoa > Arthropoda > Insecta > Lepidoptera > Nolidae > Meganola > Meganola albula. Next base: position 5,363,476 of record OW388169.1, on the reverse strand, counting down.
TACAAGAAAGAAGTATGGATCCCAAATCCGATAGTGGAACAGAAAGTGTATTTTATGCAGAAGTCAAGTGTGAGTGCGGCTAAAAGTGAATGGGATCAAAACATTATGATTGAAAACTGCAAAATAAAATGTAAGCTAAACACAGGTGCAGATGTTAATATAATGCTCATTAAGTTATTTAATAAGACAATAAAAATTGAAAATTGAAAATCTTGCCAACAAATTTAAAACTGGAATCTTTTGAAGGTAAATGTGTAAAACCTATATGTATGGTTAACCTACAATGTCGGTACAAAGACAAAAAATCTTCTGATGCGGTACGGGCCTCGCCTTAAAAAAATAAGGTCGCGGGTTCGAACCCTGGTCGTGCCTATTTTTGGGTGAATTGTTTCATCTCCGCTGCTTAATATCGGTGAAGGAAAACATCGTGAGGAAACCGGCATGTCTAAGAACTAATCATTCGAGAACATGTGACATCCACCAACCCGCAGTTGGCCAGCATGCGTGGATTAAGGCCTAAACTCTCTCAACTCATAAGATAGTCCATATATATCTGAAATCCAGATTATCCTACAAATTTATTTAGATTTGTTATCAATATAAATAAATAAAGGGATGTGACACCTCGGGGAACTTTGTTGGTATTGCATTGTGTACGGTTTTGTACACTTGCAGAGTAGTAAGTTAGTTATAGGTATGTTGCTAGTAGAGTGTGAAGAGAAGAACGAATTATGGTAGTTCCACAAGTTTATTTAGTTAGGTAGATACACAACACAACTGATCGTTTCCTCCGTTAAAAGCACACTGAATATAGAAATAAATGTTCATTATGACTTAAGTAAGTAATTGCATTGTCAACAAAATGTGCAGCGTAGACTGTACATATTGTCTTTTAGTTGCAATTAATCAAGAGTTCTAATGTAAGAATCTTTAAAATGTAGTGTGCTATTGAGTATTCAAGTTCCATCGCACTAGAATTGTTATCAATATAAATAAATAAAGGGATGTGACACCTCGGGGAACTTTGTTGGTATTGCATTGTCTTTTAGTTGCACTTTATCAAGAGTTCCTAATGTAAGAATCTTTAAAATGTAGTGTGCTATTGAGTATTCAAGTTCCATCGCACTAGAATTGTTATCAATATAAATAAATAAAAGGGATGTGATACCTAGCGGAACTTTGTTGGTATTGCATTGTTTTTTAGTTGCACGTTATCAAGAGTTTCTAATGTAAGATTCTTTAAAATGTAGTGTGCTATTGAGTATTCAAGTTCCGTCGCACTAGAATTGTTATCAATATAAATAAATAAAGGGATGTGATACCTAGCGGAACTTTGTTGGTATTGCATTGTTTTTTTAGGTGCACGTTATCAAGAATTTCTATTGTAAGATTCTATAAAATGTAGTGTGCTATTGAGTATTCAAGTTCCATCGCACTAGATTTGTTATCAATATAAATAAATAAAGGGATGTGATACCTAGCGGAACTTTGTTGGTATTGCATTGTTTTTTTAGTTGCACGTTATCAAGAATTTCTAATGTAAGATTCTTTAAAATGTAGTGTGTTATTGAGTATTCAAGTTCCATCGCACTAAGTGGACCTGGCAGTTATTGTTTTCTACAGTTGTTTATAAAGCGGATTATAAGAAGTTGCAATTTTTTCAGACATGCATATTCATCAAAGCCTATTACAGTACTGGGTTCGATGTTCACAAGAATAGAAGAGCAAGATTTTTTTAAGTTCAGGAAGAGTATGAAGATTATCGATTGGGTTAGGAAAAATAGGCCAATTTTCTTCTGGTTCTAGTAAGTAGCTAGGACCGTGCCACCATCATTTAGTCGCATAATACCCAATTCGCAAAATGCCTACAGTGTCTCAAAAGGACTAACACTTGATTATCTCAGATAATAATACTAATGAAAACGTTAGATGCTTTAAAATAAAAAAAAACATTATTAAATATATTTTTTATCTCCAATGAAATCAACAATTATAAAACAAAATTTGTAGGTATTTTTATTCAAAAAAAAATTAATCTCCACAATTACTATTATATTATCGGTCCATATTATATTATTGGTACAGTAAAATATGCGACAAACCTGTGTTAAGGACAGTGATGCCTAGGCCGAACTGTTGAGCGCTTTCGACACGTTTTTCTTTGCACTTAGTGACGTCAGAAATAGTAGTTGCTATTTCAGGATTTACCTTCGGGGCCTGCAAAAAGGTGCAATTTTGGATCCTATATTGCTTTATTAGTTTTTCATTAGCTTCCTTCTCAGTACCCTTCCGAAGTATGGAGCCCCATAGCCGATAGCCGAACCAGATTATCGTGAATTTTCTCCCCGAACTTAGGGACCTCTTCTGCTGCTTCTCCTAGTGCTGCTGGTATTGCAGCGTCTAACTCGAGGGTAAGTGTAGGTTCTCGAGGGCATTCTCCTAGATTTTCTTGCAATTTCACGTGATTGATAACCTCAGGTAGATATTCTGCTGGTACATGGCCACAAAAAGCGGTTTGCGGCTCGTCTCGATATTTAAAATTAACGATCGCTTTCTTTCTTTGATTTTCAAAAAGAGAAAGCGATCGTTAATTTTAAATATCGCAAAACATTTAGGTCACTTTAAGTTAGTTGTTCTTAAATCAGTTCAAGTAATGTCATGCAAGTGGCTCTTGATCATTAATTACATAAAATTTTATTTTAAGGCGCCTTTACCTTTTCACGAGGTACATTAAATCCTTCGGCCGTGGATTCGCATCGAGGCATTGGTATCATTTCCGTATTATACTCGGGTCTGGTAGACAAGTCATAAACGCCAATGGAGTGTATGAGGTGTGATTCTAGCGATTATTAAATAACATAGCACTCATAGCTTACATACATTTATTAAGGGTCGTAGGCACACAAACCCGTCACAAAATTCCTACTGTGGAAATGGCGCTCCGGTACTCTCCTGGCTGTAGGCGTTGCGAAGCGACGGCCGAGGATGGTACGAACACGGTGACGAGACGGTCTTGTGGTCGGAATTGAAGCCGCGGTGGTTGGTAGTGTCCAGATCTGGATCCACCGGTTGGACGAGCCAACACTCAGCCAGGGAGTTACAGCGTCAATATGGAACCCTGGAATTAACGTCCAGCGTTTAAGTTTACGTCCCGTGTTCCTCTTCCTCTGGTTGTGACATCAGCGACAGCGTAGCACAGGTAGTACGTGAATGGCAAGTGTATTTTTCACAACCAGATTCGGAGTTCAAAATAGATGAGTATTAATTAAAAAGGGAAATGTAACTGCAGAAACTCCGTATGTTTCTAGAAGGTCAACCTGCTCTTGAGTAATTAATCTCTTTTCTTTCAACTCTTTAAGTACTTGAGACAAATTATCAGTTTTCTTTTTCAACCGCAGACGCGTTGTGTAGAACGCATTGCATCGCAATCGGCGAGGTGTGGCTATATCTTTCAATCGAATAATTTCTTTTTTCAATTTTTGTTGTCTTGGGGCATCGCCCATATTTGGTAGAAGTGGACATATGTCTGAAGGCACTTCAGAGTCGATTTGCATATTGTGTGAAGTAGATGGTTGAGCCCTGATGATTCGCTGAGACAAGATGCTTTCACCAGGGCTGCCTATAATCAGTACACTCCTGGAGTCATGCCACCCATATGCTGGTAGCCAGTGGCGATTCTATTTGGGCTGTTGTCACAAGCCGGGCACCATTCCTGCAACATGGGATATTATGACTTGTAAATTAAAAATCTTCCAAAGAACAAAATCCAAAATGTTATGATGATATAGTAGGGGAGCCGAAGATGCTAAATATGTAGTAACTCGAGCGTCGTTGATTCTTAGTCGGCTTTAAAGATTAAGTGGAAGTAAAAAAAGTTTCCATTATGTCCATTTCTTCAGCGGTGGTAAAAGGCTTTTCTGTTTTTTCTTAAGATTTTGTTACTTCCAAAGCGTAAAAAAATTAGTGCTTGCATCTTCATATTAATTTAAAAAAAAATAACCTAACTAAAGTGAATCCAGGTGACATGAAAGCATCCTGAATTTGTAGCTCTCCCTTTTCCTTCCTTCTGGCTCAAATCGCCTGATTGTTGATATTCACACTTATTCAAATCTAATGTACTCATCATACATTATTTTGGCGAATTCGAGTATTTTCACCTAGCAAATATGTTTTAGAAATATTTTGATTGGCTACTGTAAACTCCCGGCTCTATACACGAAGCTAAGATTTGGTGATCTCTTAATCTGACGCGCTGGAGTAAATCCCGAAATCCCCTCTTCGGCTCCCCTACTAATAAAACTTGACAGAATTTTTATGAGGAAAGGTTTTAGTACTTTCATAAGAACATTGTAATCGTGTGAAATCAAATCAGAAATCATACTAGTTGTCAGCTACTAATTAACTGCTTGGTTCATTACTAATGACATTGTTACATGTTACACGCAATTACATGTTCACAAAATATACATAGTAGTGAGAAAGATTCCAGGAAAAGGTCATTGATCAAAATAATATAACAAGCAAGCATGTACACACGACATATTTATCCATTCATCCATGTACACGCCGCCTTTTCGGCCTGAACAACAGCAATGGGTGTAGATATAGCTCTACTCGTACTCGTCACATGCGTATCTGCATATCGGTGATTAGAGCTACCATCTTCCGAATCTGTGGACGTGAAACAAATAAATAATGAAAGGCTATTTCTTCTGTAACTATATTATGTACCTGTACTGTTCTAAGTGGATACAAAAATGCGGCAGTAGGCACCTATTAACCTAATATTGAATTAGAAATTTAAGCAGCACCAAACGATCAAAAACGGTCGTTCTACCTCGTCCACTGACTCCTCCCGCATCCTCTTGGACGTGATGCTCGCCGCATCGTGGGCCTGGTGCCGCGGAACCAAATTTCGTACATGGATCTGAAATTAAAAAAAAAATGGTAGCGACCTTATACCTAATGAATAAAATCTTAAATTGAAAAGATGTTAATGTTACTTACTCGTTCGTGGAACATGCTGGTGCATCCTCACCTGGACCACAGCATAAGATGCGGCGAATTGCATGGCTTCAAAAATTAATGTTTATTATAAAATGGTTTTATTTTAATAACTTTTTCCTCCGTGCAAGAATACTTGGACGTTTCAGTTTTACTCTTGGCCGAAGCGTTAGCAAATGCCACTAATTTTTTTATTGTTGCTGATGCATTTCTGCAACTAGTGACATTCGATGACTTTGCTAAAGAGTTTTTGAGGATATGATTATTACTAGGGCATTTTCGGGCATGGGTAGCAATTTTGGTCACTTCTATTACAGCTCCTTTAACCTAACGCCATAACGAAGTAACTGTCTGTGCCAATTCCAACGCAGTCTGATAAATCTAAGCCAAATTTCATGCAGAGATCTATGACAATATGCGCTAAAGCAACACCTGTAAGTTTAAGTTCACCGTTACGCACATCTTCTTTTCTTATAGCTGAGTAAGCATCACAAAATAAAATAAACTTCTCACGAATGTCATTTTTTTAAGATATCGAAATGTTATTTTTTTTAATATTAATGTTAGGTAATATTTTATTGCACAATTGTTAGTTATCCCGAAACAATAAAAATAAAAATAAAATAAAATGATAAACTGAGTTGTTCTGTCGCTGAAATGTCGATTGTTTCATCGAATATGATAGCAAAATATTTAGCTTTATCTGTTTTGCAGTGTAGTCCAACATGTTAAGTAGTTCTCGTTAGTAATAGGTAGATGTCGTAAAAGTTGTTCAGCTTCTCCTGTTAGGAAACTTTTCAAGTAATGTAATTTCTGGACTCCGATTTTGTAACCACTAGATATTACTTTTAAAATGGTATGCAACCGATTTATGAGCCGATGGTTTACACCTGTTATTTCAGAAACTTCTTCTGCATGCTGAATAATGGCACGGACAGTATTACCATCAGTTTATATACCTCCACCCTGTCTTGGTTTATCAACATATAACTCAAGCTTTTCCCAATATTCAGTTTGTATCCGGCGCTTCTCAACTGCTACCAAAGATTGACATTGATTGTCATTTAAAAGTTAATGAGTTGAAAGATGAAATAAAGAGGTCCCTAAAAAGATTGGTGAGTGATTATAAGACAAAATTACTTCAGTCACACAGAAATTTAATGGACCACACAGCGCAAAGATTATTATTGTCTCTTAATGAAGTCGTACAATCGCTTACAAACGATCAATTACAAAATCTGCGCCTGATTTCAAAATGGGGATGTGATGGATCAGGCTGCCATTCCGAGTATAAACCGAAATTTGAAAACGACGAACAGTCTGATGCAAATATGCTAATTACTTCTATTGTGCCAGTACAACTTGTGTGCGATCATGGCTAAACTGGGCTCATCTGGCAAAATCCTCGCCCCTCTTCACCAAGGTATTGCCGGCCGTTGAAATTAGAGATGGCACATGAAACAGCAGAAATGACAAGATTAGTAGCTAGAAGTGTTCAATCTGAGATTGACGTTCTATCACCAACAATAGTTTTATTGGAGGAATAATATTGTGTATTTCATGAGTATATCGTATTGGCATATTATTATACTACCCACAAGGGGCGCGGTACATCTGAATGACGTCGAGTTAGGCCAGCTCAACGAGACTGGTTTCCTTCGTGGCAAGGGACCCCACATAATAATTAAACACAAGTTGGTAATGACCATGGTAGATGCGAAGACGATAAACGCCTTAACTGACACGAAATCTGCCATGCGTTGCTATATTTGTAAAGTCACCTCGAAAGACTTCAACAGAATAAAATTCTGCTTATCAAAAGCGATTCCTAAAGAAAACCATAATTATGGTGTTTCATCGCTACATGCGTGGATAAGGTTTGCGGAGTTCATTTTGCATCTAGGATACAAAATAAAAATTGCGAAGTGGCAAGCAAGAGACGCACACAGGTGTCGCATGATTCATCAAACGAAGTACCGCATGAACCAGAAATAAATTATGAGTTGACGCCTGCACTAGACCTACCTATTACAGGCATTGGGAGACCCTGTGGATGACGATACACAGCACGCTTCGAGCTGGCTCAACGTTGGCTTCCTATCCTTAAGAAAAGAATACAACATGACGCCAAAGATAAGCTCTTCAAGGACTATGCTATTTCTGAGAACTGTAAATTGTTAAAAGCACCCAGTCTGAATTCTGAAATATCTGCTGCGGTCGCAGATATAGTCGGAAACCGTGATAAAAATATGCAAGCCAAACAAAACCAATTAGGTTTAAGTATAACGGCCATAAATAGAGCAATGACTTTGCTTCTAACGGGCGACGACAAGGTGCAAGCAGTCAAAATTTTGTCGAAATGTTGCCGAATTCTTTTTGACCTTCACTTTGTGGAAACAGAAGTTAGAAAAAAGCTTATCACTCGCGGACTAGGAAATTCCTTCCTCACAGTAATACAGGACGAAGATAGGGACGAATACCTGTTTGGGGAAAAGCTGGCCGATAAAATCAAGGCATCCAAGGCAATAGAGAAATAGTCCTATACAATGCATGATCAGCTTCCCCTCAACTGGCGCGGCCCCGCGCCCCGCAAACCGTTGACTGCTGACCTCCCAGGCGGGGCTTCTCGGCGAGTAGGGAGCGATGCATTATTTTGCTGAATACTCGATAATTTGGTTAAATACCTACAGACTTCTGTATAAACTTGTATTCTACATAAAATTTCCTTTAAAATTGCATTTTAACTCATTAATATTTTACGGAAAAAAAATCAGAAATCCTCGTATAAACTTAGGGGAAAGGAAAAAATATTGTAAAGTTTCGTTTTATCAGGTATATTTAATAATAAACATTTGAATATACATATAAACTTTTTGTTTTATTTTTAAATATGACTGACTGACATATCAACGCAGAACCCAAACCGCTGGGTCTGGAGAGGACACCCATATTAATTTTTTTTAGTATAACTAAAGAAAAAAGATTACAAAAAAGGGAATTTGTGATGTTCGGCCGCCATGTTGCGGCGTCAATAGTATGGATACGACTTTTTACGAACAAATATTGAAACAGAACATTTTGTCGTAAAATCAAAAATTAATGGTTCAATTTTAACAGTGGGTAAGTAATAATAATAATAGTTACAATAAAAGTTTATTTCAATATATCGCTGGACCCCGTGCGAGTTAGACGTCCGCTGGCGAATCAGTAGATCAAATTACGAGACTCAAGTAGAGCGGTCGTGTGCGCGGCTAATTCACCTTTTAACATAGTTTTACTTACTGAATCCCCTAGGAACCCATAATAGTTTAATATTGGGTAGGTAGGGTAATCTGGGCGTTGCTGTTTAAACGATAGATATTAGGTAGGCAAGGCTTAGCAGTTACTCACTGATTTGGCATAAATAAGTGGGTAAGTTAATATAAAAGACCATCCTGACACTTTACGTATTTCTCCATTATCCGTAAATACTTCTGGAAGAAGGGGTGGTTGCGTTTACACCCTTCTCCTCTTGCAGAACTAAAAGTAGTTTTACACAAAGTGAGTGAAGTGGTGAGCTTTTTTATTAATTAATAATTATAATAACAGTTTATTTAAGTTAAGTGTACATTTTTATGCACAATAATAAAAATCGCACAAAGGTGGCCATATCGCTAAAAACGATCTCTTTCAGACAACCTTTGGGAAAGGCTCATGCGATCCAGTTTGTGGCCCGACGCTAACTGTAATTTTGTCATGACAGGAAAGTTTGTGAGTATGTATGTATTATTCTTTCAAGCAAAATCTACTGAACGGATTGGATGAAATTCGGTACGGAGATAGATTATACTCTGAAATAACAGATAGGCTACTTTTACCCTGACACTGTGGTGCGAAGCCGCTGGTGGGGACGCAGTAATCTAAATGGAGAGAAATGACTGTCTAGTCTGGTCTAGTCTAGAAGTATATATTATGATAGCGTCCAATTAATTAAGTAATATTTTGATTATATTTTAAAGACATTAAGTTATATTGTAATTATAAGTTGTATCAGATTATAATAAAGTTCTATATTATTAACGATTTATTTGTAATATATGGCGAACAAAGCAACACGTGCAGACAAACGATCAAAACAACAGGTAGGCTTGCCCCACTACTGGTTCGAGTTGTTTTAATCGCCTTATAAATACCTGCCGTCTGTATAAATGATTCATGCCCCTGATCCCCTAAAAAACTAAAGTGTCCGGCAACGTCCTGAGCCAAGGTTCGTCCCCACATGGGGAGCCCTCATGGCAGTTGCCACAGTACTTGATCGGTTCGACCGTCCTCGGACGGCTCACCGAAAAAGTCCGGTGAACCAATAGAGGCCCTCAGGCTAATTGGTTTAGGTCATCAGCAAAAAAAAAAATGATTCATTCGTGTTTGAGCTGTCGCTGAATAAACACAGTTTTTAATTACCAGAACGTATTTTATTATGGATCACCGCCTCGCTCCAACATCAGAAGTGGGTCTCGTTAGTACTTTCGTTGTTGACGTTGTGAAGATTAAATGGCGACCGCCCAGTCGCATTGTATAATAGGTGAGGGTCTGTCAGGATTTGGACTGAGGGCGCGTTCATCCGCTGCTTCTGATGTTGGAGCAAGAAAAACAAGACAGGGATAATTCCGGTCGCCGCCGCGGCGTGAAATAAATCTCCTAAGTGATAACAGAAATGCTTCAGTACTTAAGTCACTTAATAAGTGCAGAGCCTTGATTCTAAAACAAAACAAAAACCAAACACATAACATTTAGTTATGATGCAGCCACGGCCTTTTCTATCTGTTAGCAGATAAGAACCCGCTAAATCTACTCCTGTCTTTTCAAATGGCGTACCTGGTTGTAAACGCTGCTTAGGTAGATTGCCCATAATGGGTTTACAAACTATACAATGATTTACAACACTCACAACTAACTTTCTACCATTGACTATCCAAATGTTTTCCCTCGTTGTTGATAACAACAACTGAGGTCCAGCGTGAGACAGCTTACGGTGTAAATTTTCCAAAATTAGTCTGGCTTATTTGTGTTTGGAATCTAACAGCAAGGGATGTTTTATTTCATCCGAGAAACCTTTCTCGCAATCTCAATGCGCCCTCCGACTCGGACTACCTTAAATCTAGGGTCTATGAAGGGACTAAGAGATAATATTCTACAATTACTATTTAAAGGCTTATTATTTACAAGTTTATTATACTCCGCACTATAGTCTATTCGCGTTAAGAAAATAGTGACTCATCAGTGCAACAGCAAAGTAAAGGCGTATTCATACTGAGGGTAAAAATCAAACCATTAATATTAAAGCAAACTTTTTATTAAGGTATTTTCATATATTTATTCTTTTTAAAATTAAGAAATTAATAGTACCTATAATAATAAAAATATTCAAATTAAGTAGTAACTATAAAAAATTAATCAGAATCGTCAGAATTTTCATTGGTATTTATAATAAAAGAATTCTGTTCCGCAAGTTCAATAACATCATCAAGTCCCACATATTTTTTTCTTCATTGACCACGTGGTTACAGCATTTCTTCCATTTGTTCGAGTCTATTGTTGCTATTGCGTCATAAAACAGCTTTTCTACATCTTTAAGTTTATATGTCGAGTTATTGGCAGCAATATAATTTTTTATTTGAGCCCAAACCAACTCAATTGGATTGAGTTTACAATGATACGGAGGCAGGCGGAGAATTTCAATGCCATTTGCTTTAGCGGTTTCGTCGACTAAATAGGTATTATATTGCGGGGCAATTTCGCTAACTTTCAACATAAGTTCCTTTTTTAAATAACTCATATCCATTGTCACGTCTTTACTTTGAAGCCAGTCTATTATCTGCTGTTTATTCCATTGAGGTGTCGGTATCTTCTCGGATTTAACAGAATGATAGGGAGCGTTATCCATGACGACAACGCTTCCCGGTTCAAGTTTTGGGATGATATTTTTGAACCAGTTTATAAATTTTTCGCCGTCCAATTCTTCGTGGTAATCTTTAGTTGATTTAGATTCAAATAACAATAATCCCCCTTCCACAAATCCTTTTTCACTTCCAATGTGCAAGACGATCAGCCTTTTACCTTTCCCTGTAGGAGCGCCAGGACCATTACTTAAACCGGCTCGATAAGCATCCTTCTTATTCTTGATCGTCGAATCTACCCATGCCTTTGCTTTAACGTGTCCAGCGTTTACCCACGTTTCATCAAGAAAATATATATTTTTGTTGGCTTCCCTGTGTTCTTTAATTTTTCTTAGGTATTTTCGTCGCCATAAAACGATGTCGTCTCTTTCTAGTAATAATGATCTGCTCTCCCGTTTCTCAAAATCGAAACCAAGCTCATGTAGTATTTTATGGAGGGTGGTACGTTTAAAAGGTGGAATGTCTGCATCATCATTACATAGTGATAAAACTTTGTCTAATGTCGGGTACTCTTTTTTTAAATACAATGAATGCACTTTTCTCCTTATAGTACTTTTGTCTACATCATTAAATTTGTCAATCATGGATAGTCGAGCTCTTTTTTTTACAGGAGATTTTAGAGTATTCGTTTCTTTCTGTTCTTTGATGATTTTATAAACGGTACTTTCAGAAACACCGCATGCACTAGCCGTTTTCACTACTATACTTTCCAAAGGCACGTTTTGGTCACCACACAGTTTAAAGTATTTAAAAACATTATAAATGACTCGTCTTTCTCCACTATGAATTATTGATCCACTTTTATTTTTACGAATAGGTGAGGTATTCATTTTAAATATTATCAAAAACACGTCCGTACTGTCTGAAGGCCTCACTTCAACTGGTCAATGTGAACATGACTTTCTAATTTACTATGCTCTAATTGGTCAAGGGGCGTGGCTAAGCAGAGTGACAACGATGTGTCACTATTTTCTTAACGCGAATAGACTATAAATGCATCCAATTCCGAGAACTTAACTAAACGATGAATTTATAAGGTCACTGGTTCCGCTTGTCATTTATCTTTAATATACGTTATTCACACCTACAAAATGGCTGAATCTATCTCTTAAGATACAGGCCAGACCTAGTTTAAGATCTCTTAAGATACAGGCCAGACCTAGTTTAAGTGATAGAGTTTATAAGTATTGCACTCGTATGTTTATGTATATTAACTACGTGAGCCAAATGTGAGCAGTGCAATGTTATCCTTTCTTACGTAATAAATTATTATTATTATAGATGAATAATTGTAAATAATTTAATGGTAATTTATTTTTAATAATTTTATTCTTTGATTTTTATTGTTTAATTTTTTATCGTTAGATTCAAATATGACGACATATAAATTTTATTATTGACATGATTTATGATTGACATTTTAATGTTTGACATTTTTTTTATTTTTAATTATTATAATTTTTTATGATATTTGCATGTCTGAAAATAGATCAAACATCGCACGCTTAATAATAAAAAGAAATAACTAAAAAATTAGGTATTTGCAGATTTAATCATAAAACGTAACAATTTATCGCTAAGAATGTACCCTCCAAACGCGATTTGAATGAAAAGTGAAGGAGATAAAAGACTGTCCGTCTCTTTTTGATTAACGCACCCGAACGAGTCGGTACCAGTAAACACATATATTCAGTAATGTGCCAGTGGTGATGCAAGCAAGGTGATCGCAAAATTGTTCGAAAACTGAAACATTACTACATAAAAATCCTTGTATTATTAACAGGTAAGCAATATTTTTTGGTAAAGTTTATTCATAAAGTGATAATTTAAGACTTATTTCAGTTTATTACAAAAACAATGTTACTGCTTCGTGTATCATTTCGAATTAATGCAGTTTATTTAAAATTTCGCTGACATTGGTAGAAAATTAACACTAGTTATTTCGTTTTCATTTTAAACATTGTTAAATATTTCTAGGACATTATGAGTTATTTTAGTTTCATTGTAAAAAGTCATCTCATTATAAAAAATAAAGGCACTTATTGCAGTTTGTGATTAAAGATACTAAAAATCCAGAGAAGCATTTAAAATTATTTCCCTTTAAATATAAACAAAATCTAACTAATTTTCTTTTATTTCGGTGTGATTGCCTAGCAGTTCAGTAAAAAATGATTATCTAGCGTTAATGCAATTAGTTTGGTTTGATCTGATATTATCTCAAGCCTTTCATTTTAGTTTTAGATGACTTTAGATCAAGATTTACTTATCTTCAAGTTACACTTTAGTGAAAATATTCTTTAAACTATTTAATAACACCTGTATTATTATTGTTATAGAATGGCATCTTGGCGAGCTAGTCGTATTTTGAATATGGTCAGTCAAAAGTCGCTTGACATTGACGATACTATTAAACAAAATGCAGAAAATGTTTCTCCGAATAAAAATACTTTTCAAATATCACAGGAAAATGACAAATTAGACAAATCAATAAGTAGTTGTGATGAGGTTTTATCAGATAATGCGATAACCGCGATAACCGATAACCGCGTTGCTCACCAAATTGATACCCGATTTATTAGTACCCGCAAAACACAAAATAGCAGTAACTTGACTCACACGCCAATAATAAGACCATTACCACCAAGTCTAGTTCCGGATTATGACAGTGACGAGTCCTCTATTGGTAGTAACAGTAACGTAAATAATATTGGAATTTGTACTAATATAGGTCAAAAGTTACTGTTAAAATCTTTTTCAAGCTCGTCTACATCAAGCTCATCTTCATCGAGCTCATCGAGTTCTTCTTGTTCTAGCAGTTCGTCTACGTCTTCTAAGCAATCTGATCAACATATTGGAGAATGTGTCGATGGTGAAAAGCCACAGACTTCTACAAATTTTAATCGACTTGTTAATATTTCACCTATTATTACTGATGAAAGTGATATTAATATAGATTTAAGTGATGATGATCCTACTTATACATAACTACGAATTGTAAACTAAACATAAAAAGAAGAACTATTTTTTTGAATTTGCTAACGGAACAGATTCATCCGACGATGTTAATGGATCTTCTGATAGTTGTGATAGGAGGAAGAAACCAGTAAATAAAAAAGGCCGTAAACGTTCTCGAAATCCTGCAAAATGGAAACAAAATATAGTTAAAAAGTTACGCAATACTGGTGAGTCGTATAAATCCATGTCAAAATCTCAAAAAGTCATTCAGAGCCGTTGCCTTAAATTACCTTGCTCTGATAAATGTAGAATAAAATGCAAAAGTAAGATAACGACTGATGAAAGATATAATATTTTTAAAGAATTTTGGGATTTAGGGGACCTGGTAATGCAAAGAGATTTTATACGGAGATGTATGACAGACATAACTCCCAAATACAAGTATAGGGAGGGTAGGGTAATGGGAGTCAGCGGGCAATGGGAGTCACCCACACCACCACGAAACACAACATGAGACCGACGCGTAAACAGCGTCCTCAGCCCCCGCTTCGGGCCCCCGCGCAGCCACGAACGGCTCGTGCCAGTCCGCTCACGCGCCACTGAGAAATGACCGTGTTTTGTTTTTGCGCTCCGCTGATGTAATTTTTCGTAAATACAAATTAGAAGGTAAGTACCAAATATCTTGCAGTATGCGGTTATGACATTTACACTTACTTAGTTAGACGTTTCAAATTGTGATGTGCAGTTCAGATTATATCAGTGTATTAAAGTTTTTTTTTATTTTTATTTTTTACTCATTAGTGTAGTTGTGGGTAATGAGAGTCAGGTGACTCCCATTACCCACAAGTGATTACTATTGCCCGCAACTGTGCGTTGCTGTTGAATCATGTTTTTATTATTTATTTCTAGATGCCGAAAGTACGCGTCAGGACAACTGAAAAGGCTTCCTGGTCTTCTGATAGCCTAAATAAAGCTATACGGCTCATTGATGGCGGTTCTTCTATAAGAAATGCTGCTAAAGTAATGGGAATCCCTTTTTCAAGCCTTCAGAAGAGGATAAAAAAAGGTTCTACCTTAGCACCACATCTAGGACGATTCACTGTCTTTAGTCGTGAGCAAGAAGCCGAGCTAGCGAACTTGGTGAAGAAAATGGCAAATATTTTCTATGGTTGTACTGCTAATCAAATCAGAAGAGTCTCTTTCGAATATGCTGAAAAATTAAATGTGAAGCATAATTTTAGTCAAGCTTCAAAAATGGCTGGACGTGATTGGTTGCATGCTTTTATGGCTCGAAATAACATTTCTATTAGAAAACCGGAAGCGACCAGCATAAATAGAATCACGGCCTTTAATAAAACAGAGGTAAGTCTGTTCTTTGAGCTACTTGGGCAGCTGATGGAAAAACACAAATTCGTCCAAAAAAATATTTATAATTGCGATGAAACCGGTATTTCAACGGTTCAAACACCGGGAAAAATTTTAGCTGCAAAAGGTCAGAAGAGAGTAGGATCTATTACCAGTTGGGAGAGAGGAAAAAACATCACCTTGTTGTGTGCTATGAGCAGTGCTGGGGGGTACATTCCACCTATGTTTATCTTCCCTAGAAAAAGGATGACTCCACTACTTGAGAAGGATGGTCCAGCAGGCGCGCTTTACAAATGTTCAGACAACGGATGGATCAACGAGCATCTCTTTCTTGAATGGTTGGCGCATTTTAAACAGCACGCTAAACCGTCTGCAGATGAACCCATCCTTTTAATACTAGACAACCATGCTAGTCACATTTCTCTTTCCGTCTACGAATATTGCAAGTCCAATCACATTCATAATATGTTGTCTCTGCCACCACACACGTCTCATAGAATGCAGCCTCTTGACGTTTCTTTTTTTGGCCCACTCAAAATGGCATACAAAAAAGAATGTGACTTGTTTTTGAAAAGCCATCTAGCAGAAAAGATAACCCCTTACGACGTAGCGTCCTTGGTGAGGAAAGCATTTAATAATGTTGCTTCAATTAGTAAAGGAGAATCGGGGTTTAGATCAACTGGAATATTTCCACTAAATCCGGATGTATTCACAGAAGAAGATTTTCTCGCTGCAGAAACTCTCCAATCTGAGACCGTTGTAATCGAAGACTGCAATGAATCTCTCGCAGCTGCCTGTGTGATTCCCAGTACATCAAAAGAAGACTCACCAGTTCCGAGCACGTCAACACAAATTGTTTCACTAGATCTTATGATGTCTAACCAAGAAGTCCTTGATTCTGAATCAGATGTTGTACCACAAGTTCCTGGCACGCCTAATCAATCTAGTGTATTGCATGATTTAATAAAAATGCCCGAGAAAGCATCTGTTATTAAAACAAGACAGGGCCGAAAGAAGCAACACGCTACAATTTTAACTTCAACGCCACAAAAAGAAAATCTGTTAGAAAAGGAAATTAAAAAAATGAAGAAAAAAGGAGGTAAAGAAAAAGAGAAAACATGGAAAGGTAAAGGACAAGGAAAAAAGACTAAAGTACAGAAGAAGGGTCCTGAAAAGGCAAAGCGCCAAGTATTACAAGAACAGAACGAAACTTCTGTATCAGATGTTGGCACTGACGACTTATGCCAGGACGATGAGGATGATGACGCAGAAGATGCTGGGAACAGATGCCTAGTATGCAACGAATTCGGAAGAAACAACGAGCTGTGGTACAGGTGTACCTCGTGTGGACTATGGGCTCACGCGGAGTGCACTGGATGGGAGTCAGCTGAAGGTTATGTTTGCGACGTATGCTAGATTTTATTGACTCCAATTGCCCCCAGGGTGATCACCATTACCAGAGAAGATGCTTCTAGCGATCGGATACAGGGGTCACTGCTTTTGTTTGCCGGTGGACCTGAGGGTAGCGGCGGACCCGGGGGTAGCGGCCGACCCGGGGGTAGCGGCGGACCCGGGGACAACGGCATACCCGGATGTAGCGGCAGTGGCGAGCCGGGATGAAGCGGCGAATCGCCGCACGGCGGGTCGGTTACTCTGACAGCTTACCAATTAGCAGGTAAAGAAGTCGTTTACATTATTGATAAACGGCCCGCCAAACAATCTCACTCATCGCGAAAGAAAGGGAAGGGTAAAAAAAAAACAAAAAATAAATACCTAACTAGAATATTTAACTCCTCGTAAACAGACAACAAACAAAGGTCCAAGCTTCCATTGTTTTCAAAAAAATTAGTTCCATACCCCTTTCAGACCGGTTCAAACTACCACGAATATGAAAGTTTGATAAGTCATACCCATGGTAAAAATGTGTGTAGATGATGAAAATGGGCTGATTACAATTGTGTACGCGCACAATTGTTATCATGTCGGGCCACATGTGACATGATACATTGTGTGTCATGCAATTATAATTATTAATTACTAGCGGACCCCGCAGACGTCGTCCTGCCCGGTAAAACAGTGCCACCTACCGGGTCCGAAAATAGATTAAGACTGATTCTCAGACCTACCGAATTGGTCAAGCCGTTTCTGAGGAGGTTGATTTTTTTATTTTATTTTGCGTAAGAACCATCCTAGTACTTCAAGGAACATTCTAAAAAAAGACTTAGCCAAATCGGTCAAGCCGTTTTCATGCTATGTCGTGACAACGGAAAACGGGTTTCATTTTTATATATATATAGATTCCAATAGTTTATTAGATAGTCAATTAAAACAAACAAAATTCATAGAAGAATTCTTATTTATTAATTATATATCCTTAAATATGCAAAATCAACATAATTATTAAACAATTCAAACAAAATATTCAACTTTTGTACTTCAAAGTTAGTTTTTTAATCAATCTAAAATATTTAAATTATCACCGGTCATAGGATTGATGAAAAGCTTAAAAACAGTTTCGGTCTTTACTCAGGCATAAACATCACATTTTGTACAACGACATCTCGATCTGCTCGTACAATTACGAGCTCGACAGACTCGAGGCTGGTTTAATGTATCAAATACTGGCCAATGGTTGTACCCATCGATTTGCTTATCTAATGGTGGAAGTGGCTTAGGGCGGTATTTTAACGAAGAAGGCATATCTGCAAACTCCAATTCACTTGTATTTCCTGCTGGCCTCGGCGAGCCTGCTAACAGATAGTCACTAATGATAAGAATACCAACAAATCTATAGTATCCTTTGACTTTACTTTATTACTCTTACAACTCTTACTTTGACGGGCCGGTGGCGTGGTCGGTAAGATTTTTAATAAGAGCTTTTCACCCCGCAATTCGTGGGTTCGATTCCCACCCGAGACAAACATTTGTTTAAATATGTCTGTTTGTCTTGTGTCTGGGTGTAATTATCTATGTTTAAGTATATATTTACAAAAGAAAAGTATTTTACGTAGTATATTACCAGTTATCTGGTTTCCATAGTACAAGCTCTGCTTAGTTTGGGATCAGATGAAGATCAGAATTGACGATTGATCAATCAAAAAGGTGCAATATCACTTTCAATGTCTATTTTTCAGTCTTGAACCAGGTCCTGTATGTTTCCATTAATTGATCGCATACATCTACCCCTCCCATGTAACTATTATAATTCTTGACAACAGCTGGACAAGAAACTAGTATGTATTCCATGGATACCGAAAAAGATCTTCATTTCCCCAGGAGTACAGGTAGGTTTTAATTGCTTACCTCCATTGCTCGTCATGTAGTACTGGTTTGTAAATAAAGCAAATTTTTTGAAGATATCTGGCAAAGTATTGCTCAAAATATTATGCAGGACTCCTGACTGGTGAAATATCTGGTGGTGACTCTGCAGGCAAACTCTTGCCATCAAATTTTCTTCTTTTCCTCCAACGTAAATTTGCAAGCGGCACATCGTCTTCGGAGCCACTTTCCGATGATGAAGTATCACAAAAATTGGCTGCTCCAGGTCTCCAGGATTGGCCCCTTTAGATCTTGTAAGTTATTAAAAACATCAGATTCATCTAAGATGTTCAAGATTGTTGACGTATTTATACTTAATATGGACTCATTGTCATTTATACAAATGGTTTCGTTCTGATCACACTGATTGCTGGCTTGATCCCCCTCCACATAGCCATAGTTCGACACGACGACTCTGATTAGGATTTGGTAGGCACTACCATTGTTCTCAGATATAATATTTTGGAAATCTACATTTACGATACAATCAGAACTATCTTGTAAGGCATTTCTTCACTAGCAATTGCATACTATCTCTTCATCATATCTTTGAAATATTTATATACATATACGAATACTTATGTAGTTACATGAAAGTTTGTTAGTATGTTTGGATGGATGGATGTTTGTTACTCAATCACGCTTAAACGG
Organism: Meganola albula; assembly: GCA_936450015.1. Taxonomy (NCBI): domain Eukaryota; kingdom Metazoa; phylum Arthropoda; class Insecta; order Lepidoptera; family Nolidae; genus Meganola; species Meganola albula. Next base: position 5,344,247 of record OW388169.1, on the reverse strand, counting down.
CTTCACCGATTTGGATGGAATTCCGTATGGAGGTAGGTATCCTGGATTAACATATAGGCTACTTTCCCTTCCCCACTTCCTTATCCCGAAAACAACATCAACGCGGGTGGAGCCGCGAGTAAACTAGCTACATATAATTCTAACCTGGCAAACGCTGCTCCCTCGAAGGATTTAACAAAGTGTGTCTTTTTGGCGAATAACAAGGGCACATTCCAGGATTGCTTCTACAAAAGCAATAATTTCTTCTTTAGTGGTAACTAGCTGTAATACCCGGCTTCGCTCGGGAGTTGATATGAGGTTACGTGGTAGTTGAAATAAAAAAATAAACTATGACGTAAAAAGTAAAAAATATATATATATTGAAAACATATATATTTACATGTATTTACATTATCATGGATATATATATTTACATGTATATTTAAACATATATATTTACATGTATTTACATTTTCTCATTATTTATACTACTTGTTTATAAACAACATTTTTCATTTTATTGTCCGGGGTATATATATATAAATTTTTCGAATTTCCTACTCTTGAGCAAGCTACATAAAGCTGACCGTGAGAGAAGCAGGATTCTTTGAGGTTGATGCCACAATATTTTAAAGTTTGCCCTTGCGCTTTGTTAATTGTAAAACTAAAGGCTAATTTAATTGGAAACTGCAATCTTTTAAATTGAAATGGCAATTCAGAAGAGATCAGTGGTATTCTAGGTATAAATACTGTGTGTCCTTTGTTCTTTCCAGAAATAAGTTCAGCTTCAATGATATTATTCGATAGCTGTTTTACGATCATCCTCGTTCCATTACATAGTTTTGGGGAGTTGAGATTTCTAAGTAGTATGATTGGAGATCCAATTTTCAGACGAAGGCAGTGTAATGGCATTCCTGGTACTTGTAAAGAGTTTAGAAATTCAGTAGGGAAGTTGACACTTTCTTCAATGGTTACCATCGTGTCGATCGATTTATATACTTTCTCTTCACCAGGTATTTTCTTTAGAATATTAAAATTGATATCGTCAACAATATTATTTTTAGTGGCCAAAATTGCTCTTTGAAATAACCACTCTACGTTGGTATAGTTCTGAATAATATTTGGATAAATTTTGTCGATTAGTTCGTTTTCAGTAGTGGCTATGTTACAGAAATCACTATTGAGTTCAATGAGACCGGTCGTTTGGTCAGTAGGATATGTACCTTCGCCTATTTGTAAAAGCATTTTAGCAAAATGTGCTGTTGTTTCATCTTTTGATAATTCAACCCTCATGTTTTTTGTTAATTGCAGTATTTGTACTTCTGGCCAGAGATGTGACTTTTTTAAGCATGCATTGATCTCGTCTGCTGGTGTTGACTTGGGAATAACTGGAAGTGTTTGTCGAAAATCTCCTGAGAGTATGAGTAGAGCTCCTCCCATTATTTCAGAGTTTTTTCGCAATTCTTGTAATGTTCTGTCCATGGCTTCTAGTGATTTTTTATGGGCCATGGTGCATTCATCCCAGCAGATAATTTTAGCTTGTTTTAGAAGTTGACCCCGTCCAGATGCTCCTGAGACTTTACATACCGGGAATTGTTGTTCGGCTATATTCAACGGTAGTTGTAAGGCAGAATGAGCAGTTCGTCCTCCTTCCATAAGTGTGGCTGCAATGCCGGATGATGCTAGTGCCAGTGCGATGTGTTTTTTAGCACGTATTTCCGCCAGTATTAGATTTATTAGAAACGTTTTACCGGTGCCTCCTGGTGCGTCCAAGTAAATAATTCCACCAGTGTTGTTATTTATTCGGTTCATTATAACGTTGTAAATTGTTTTTTGATTGTCATTGAGGAGTGGTTTATTGTGAGCAATGTATTCAAGTAGTTCATTGACGTTGTAGCTTTTTTCCTTTGTAATTTCGTAGTTTAGCATACTGAAAGCATTTCTTTGTGGTGCTGGCATTCCAAGTTCTACTAAGGTCCGGTTATTTATTGCTAAGCATTTATCTTCTAAGCGAATGAGTGTTTCATTGAAGATGTTGTCACTGAATTCTATAGTCAGTTCTGGATTAGCTTGTCGGATTTGGTACAATATATCATCACTCATACTCCTTTTGAAAGAGTCCCATAGCTGTTTTGGGTTTGATGGGTTACATGTTGTTAGAATTATGGCGAATAACTCTCGAATTTGTTCAGCTGAAGCTGTGAGTGTGGCTTCTTGTAGTGTTAATTCCCAGTGGTTATCGTTTTCCAATAATCCTAAGCGTTGACATGCTTCTCTGTACGTCTGGCATAGGTAGCCGTCAATAGTCCTGAGATCTGTGAAACTTGTTGGTCCTCGTATTTCGTGTAACAACATCCGGAGATAGAAACATTCGGCATTGTTTGGATGTACAGTGTATACTCGACCTATTGTGTTAGTTTTCATTATTTCTGGATGACCCTCTTCTGGCATTCCTTGTTTTCGTCGTTGAAAAATTTTTCTTGTTTTGTCCCACGTATAATAAATAGGGACGTCGACATACAGTAACGTCTTTGCGAATGGATCCGTTTGGCAAAGTTGGAAAAAAGCTGTTAATGTTGTGTTCTGAGGTGGTTCGCTTGCAATTTTTCTAGCCGAGTCTTTTGTGAAGTAAACTCTCTGTCCATTCTCCAAATGTACTGCTAGATGTTGCACAGCTGGTTCGCGTTCGTGTATGGGAAAACTAAAAATCCTCCACGCTGCTTCGTTACTGTTGATGTATCTTCCCATTTGGTACATGAGTATCTCATCATTTCTGTTATTTTGTTCGCTATTTTGGACTATTTGAAATACTGCCATATCACTACCTTTGTTTACGTACTTACATATATATTTAATAGATTTTACTGAATTGCAATATTCAACGTTTATGTGTGCTTGGAACATTTTAGAAAGTAGTGGGTTATATGGTACTACCCATTGATTATCTATTTCCAGTTCATCTCTGCCTTGTATTCGTATTTTTGCTGTGAAACCACCGTTTTTCGGTGATCGTCTTCTATATTTGGGATAGCCGTCATCTTCAGTTTTTGTATCGTCTACGTATGGTTTTGGATATTTTTTTGTACATTTTCCATCACGCATGCATGGCGCATTAAAGTTTAATGGTCCACATGGTCCGTGAATCATGTTTTTCACTACTATGCTGTATAGTTCCGGATCTTTTTGTGGATTGGGAAATTCAGCTTGGATGATTTTGTCGATATCCGTGAGATAAATTTTATCGTGTAGCCATATGAGATTGTGTGAGTGAGGTAATCCTCGTTTTTGCCACTCGATTGTATACATCCAGCATCTAACGGTTCCAAAGATGTGGTATTTTGTGATGACTTCAATAAATCTTATTTGTTTTTGTCGAAAAACTCGGGCTATTATGTCGTGTCGATCCATGGAGGTTTGTCCATATTTTAGTTGTTCTTTGATTTCTGGCCATGATGAGTTGCATGTAAATGTTATGAAGAGATCAGGTCGTCCATATTTTCTTACGTAGGTCATGGCATCTTGAGTATATTCGTGCATATGTCTTGGACTTCCTATGTATGATGAGGGTAAGATTACCATTGTTCCAATATCGTCAATATTGCCGTCATTTATGATCGCATCTCGAAGGTGGATGTATTCTTCTGTGCGTAGTTTCTTCTGATTCAGTCTTATGTAAAGCATCCGTTCTGCTTCTATTTTTGCGTACATATCTACCAGAAATTGTTGGAATAAACGGCGAGTGTTGAGAATGTGATTGTATATTTCATTGTCTCTGATCATTAAGCGGTAAGCATAGAACTCCTTGGAAGTGACTTTTTTGTTTGTTTCTATGCCTGTTTCAGGATGAATTTGTTTTATATTGAAATGATAACCGTCCTCTCCGTGCAGAAATATTAAAGGATATTGAAGAGAATCATATGAACGGTGTGTCTCTGCAATGCGTTGTAGTCCTTTTCTTCTTCGTTGTAAAATTATGTCACGGCTTGTATTTTCATTGTCCACAATTACGATGGCGACTTCATCTATCTGAGGTGCATTAAATCTACGTTCGTGTTCTCCACGTGGTCTTTTATCGGCTCGAATCACAATTTTATAGTCATCAGAAATCATGCGATCTAGTGTTGTTTTGAATATGTAAATCAGTTGATTGTATTTGTGTAAGATCCTCTGTACATCTTGGATTATTTCGCGTTTCAATCCATTAAAATGTGTACTTCGTTGATCAATTTCTTGTTCTTCATTTCCAATGAAATATACTTGCAGAAATTTATAGTCATCGTTAGGCATGGTAGTAACGATCCTATTTTGTGATAAATTTGCCCTTGAATTGAAAATACATATTCAAATTCATCTCTATTAGTGTTAGTCGAAGTAACACCGAAAGAAGTCATTTGAAAGCAGGAGTTGTATGATCTTATATTTTGAAGAAAGTGTTTTGATTCTGGTGTTTCCCCGGTCATGTAATGTAGAAATTCCTGCGGAGGTGCTTCCAGTGGTGGTAATCGAATTTTTCCATTCATGCAACAGAGACCTGGTGTTTCTTTACTGAATTTTTTCGCGTGGCAAAATTGGCAAATGTTATTCATTTTTCCGATCACAACATATTTATGATTGTAATATTTCTTCGTCGATTCGTAGTGGAATGCTTCCTTTGTTAGATTATCTTTTAAAATTCTCGATTCTTCAATAGTTTTATTTTCGCTTCTTTCTTCGCTTTTTCCGCTTCTCAGGGTGCTCATTCTGGTTCGTTGATTTTGTAAACGTGCTTCGCGCTGTTCTTCCGTTTCATTTCTTCGATATTCTTTTTGTTTCCGCCGTTTCGCTGCAGAACTGGCAAGATCTCCACCTCTTTTACGTCTAGGCATTATATTCTGTAAAATATAAATTAAATGAACATTTTATAGACAAATATATTATTACGTAAACGTGGGGCACGTTGAGACAAAGAAAACAAAATTATTTAATCTTCAAGCGGTCGCGCGATATTTTGTTTACGGCCAAAGTATATCGATTCAACGCCGCGCGACTACTTGAAAGTTAAGGAAATTACAATTAAAAGAAAAGAAAAAAAAACCATTAGAATTAATTAAATACATTATTAAAAATACTCACATTTAATATTTCACAATAAAGGCTCACAGATAACTTTTTTTTTTCTTCACTTCAAGATCATGAATTAATTAAACACACTATTAAAAATACTCACACGTGATACTTCAAAATAAAGGCTCACACAGGTAACTTCTTTCTTTTTCGTTTCGAAGTGGCTTGTTCCGCTGTTCAAATCGAATTAATTCTGGCGGGCGACACCGGGCTCTTATATATTCAGAAAGCTAGGCTCTAGGGTATTCCAGAAAGTTGGCTTTATGGAGACTATACACATGAAGTGTATAGTTGGCTCTAAGATATTCGAGAAAGATGGCTCTAGGATATTCAAGAAAGTTTGGGAATATTTACTTTCTCACACCTTCTAGGTATAGAATGTTCTCGACGTTATCGTTCGCCGTAACAATAGGTTTTGCAGCTGTAGCATACGCAGTAAAGGCGCGAAATTTAAAAACTTAAATTTTAAAATGTTTTCAGAAGTAATTTGAATAACTAAAATGATATCGCTTTAACTCCAACATATAAGTTAGCTACTGCTGTATAAATACACAAAATTTAATAACTTTATTATGGTAACAAATGTAATTTAAGACTTTATTGAAATGAGAATTTTAAATTTCGCGCCCCAAATAATCGTTCTTTTAAGTCCATATTGTGTACAATGAATGAAGTTCAACTATTTGACAACAGATGGCGCGACTACACTTACTTTCCAAGTTGAAGGGTTGGAAAAGCCCTTATATCTTTAAAAACACACCCTTTAGGTTAAAACGGGAACTTTCTTGTTCGAGGGGGGATAAAGGGTTATGGTAACAAATGTAATTTAAGACTTTATTGAAATGAGAATTTTAAATTTCGCGCCCCAAATAATCGTTCTTTTAAGTCCATATTGTGTACAATGAATGAAGTTCAACTATTTGACAACAGATGGCGCGACTACACTTACTTTCCAAGTTGAAGGGTTGGAAAAGCCCTTATATCTTTAAAAACACACCCTTTAGGTTAAAACGGGAACTTTCTTGTTCGAGGGGGGATAAAGGGCTATCACACTATATAAGTCCCTTTATCGTGATGGGACTCCTTTTTAAGTTTTATCGGCACGCACATTTTATCAACTTAGTTTTATTATATATAATGATAATTTGATGTATATCGTTATTGCCGGAGAGTGGTCGCAGGTTTATTGGTATTATTTTATTAACATTTTCAATTTCTTTAATAGGGATCAAAAATGGTTTTACAGACTTCATAGCTGCGTTGATGTTTGTGAAGACATCATCTGCATTTCTAATATCATGACCATATAAAACTTGACGGTCCAAACATCGCTTGACAGCACCGCTAATACCGTCCCCTACACCCTTACCATGACCACTTTCGGTGAAAGACCATGTCGCATAGGCAAACTTAAATTTTTGAATGAACATATTCTGCAGGTTTTTTTTACGATATCGGGTCGTAGGGCCATCTGGAATAATATGCGGGATTTTGGTGTTAGGAGTTTGTTCTCTGATAAACTTAATAATTGGAAATAAGTCGAAATATTCTTCCCCAAAATTATATTTTAATTCTAAGACATGAGGTCTTTAAAGAGATACTCTAATTTCCATAATCTTTAACCACGAATTTTTTCTACCCTGTGTATCCTTAAGCCAGTTTTTACCAGAGATGAGACATTTTAAATCATAAAAGTCACTTGCTCCATTTCTTTTACATTATATTTCTCACCTTTTACTTTTGCATTCAATATAATGCCGTAGACCTGGTCAGGTGTAAATAATACTTTATTCTTCATTGCTTCACTCTGACTATGGCCAGTCTCAAAAAAACTATGGGATATACTTTCCGATCCGTAAGTTTTTAAGGTACATGGCAAAAATAAATCTACTTTTGCTCTGCCCAGCACAGCCATCAGAATAAAATGATATATGTTTTACGCCTCTTTGTGCTTCCTGTTGTATAAATTGTAATAATGAGCTTCGTTTGATCCTCTTTTAGCAATAGAGAGGTGCCAGACATAGCAATATCCTGACTTATTAAGTGTGTTAAAAATTGTAAAATTAGAAATGGGATATTTGCGCTTATAGTGAAAAATACCTACCTCAGATTGAGGCACATTGAGGACTTTTTCTAAATCGAAAACAGCGACTGTAGTACTATCTACTACCTTTTTAATAAATAAATAACCACAGGTTTTTTCTCTCTTTTAATTTCACGTACTCTATTTTTACGTTCCAAGTGTGCCCTATAATTTTCTTCTAAAGATACCTTCTTGGTATCTTCAGCTTGTTCATATAATAATAATAATAAACATTTATTTCGGAGCACATCCATACAGAATACATCCGTAGATTGTTAGTAAATACACTTAAAGCTATATTAGTGAATAAAGTAGTTACTTAATATAAGAGCGCAACTCTGGCTCTATGCACCGCGTTCCAGTGTCCTACAATCGGGCACTCTACTCTATCCAAAATGGTGTTCAGAAGACTGTTGGTACTGCCTCGCACGCGACGCGTCAGGGATGCCACTCGTTTCCGCACTATAGCCCTAAAGCAGTCTGTATTGTTCTCAGCAAACATACCTGACGCGCTGCTGAAGCGGGGCAGCCCCAACTGCATCCTGAAACCATTATATTTCGAACGTTTCATTCTTCAGATATATTAAACACATGTAGTACCTTCATTGTACTGGTAACTCCGCAATTTTTATATATTGAGGTAGGTAGTATGAAACAATCCCTACCCACCTATGCTGCGTCCGAGCCTGCCGATCGCGTTGTTCCTCATTCTTTTATTGTGCGCGGCAACAAGCACTCATTTCTCAATACTGATAAATTTATATCAGCAAAATTTAACAAAGTTATCCTAGTTTAATTTTTAACTATGTCTAAGCGTACCGCTGAGAATAAAATTAGTTATTACGAAAATAAAATAAAGAAGTTAAAACAACGGGCAAATAAAAAACGAACCGTGTGATTATGTACTCGTCTTCGTCGGATTCCGAGGAAAATCAGGGTAAGTTAGGATAAATTCTTATTACTAAGTGATTTTGAGTACAAATTCAAACCAAATACGCCTATGTCACCCGGTTGCAAAAGAGGTTAACCACGCGGTTTCTACTTAAATCACCGACATCGCTAAGCTAACCCGGAGGGTATCACATCGAGGATACCACGAAGGTATAGCATGATGCGTTTAATAAGCCTGGAGGTTGACTACGGGTCAACACGAGAGTTATATAAAAACAAACGTTTAAGACGTTAAGTGGTTTATTCATATAAATAACGACCTAATTACTCGTTACAGATAACGGAACCACACAAGATGATAATACCAAAACATTGCAACCTCTCGTTCCGATGGAGCCTTACGACAACGTCCAGAATACTCAAGAACTGCTGGAGGAACAAGCTCAGAATACACCCTCAGAGCTCGACCCAGAATTCGACCAAACATCCATCTGAGTATAACATTGTCAACGACAGAACAAGTTGAACGCAAACGAAACTTTATCATACAAATGATGAAAATGACTTGAATGTTTCACATAATAGTGATCGGCCAAGGCATCCAGACAAATGAACACAAAAAACTGCTTCTTTCAAATTTACCTTTAAACAAACGCAGTGTTTTAACTTAGTAACAGTACATGGAAGGCCATTTTTATTGATGGATGATCAGTCATTTAAGAATATTATAGCAATGACATCCATTAGCCCGAGAGAAGCTCAATCTCTAAATTCACACTCAATAAAAAGATTAATTGCAGAGAAGTCGGAAATTGTACGAGAAAATATAAATAAAGATATTAAGGGAAGGCTGGTTTCATTAAAAATTGACAGTGCCGCTCGACTAGATCGAACATTTTTTGCCGTCAATGTCCAGTACGTTGAAAATGCCTCGGTGGTGATTAAAACCTTAGGTATGGCAGAGATGTGGAATAGAAGTAAGTCAGATTCACGTCAACCCTTTTTAGTGTCCCACTGCTGGGCACGGGTCTTCTCTCAACTATCTTATGAGTTGAGAGAGTTTAGGCCTTAATCCACACACGCTGGCCAAGTGCGGGTTGGTGTTTCAATTCACACAAAGATGTGTGGGCACGACCAGGATTCGAACCCACGATCTTATTTTTGTAAGGCGAGGCCCGTACCGCTGCGCCACCGCTGCTAGAACCTTCAAAAAAAGTTATTATATATCATAAGAAAGTACAAAATAAATTTGGATCAAATTTATACGATAACATCAATAATGGTGCCATTATGTTAAAATTGACGCGCTCGATGAAGGACATTTTGAAAGAAGAGATTTACGTGATGATGAGTCGGATTCGGATCTAGAATACAGTGATCAATTATTAGAAGAAAATTTTCAATCCAATGACGATGTCCCATATGAAATTACATCAGATCTGTGCGCTGCACACTCATTGCAGCTAGCAATTCAAGATGCGATAAAAGAAGATGAATCAGATCCTATTATCGAACAATCGCGCTCGATTGTTAGGAAACTACGAACACATAATATGAAAAATATTATAAAATCTTCCAAAAAAAGCTATTTTAGATAATAATACACGATGGCATTCAAGTTTTGACATGTTAGAGAGTTTAAAAACTTTAAAAATTCTTGCTCTGAAATCCCTGGGGATGAGTTGTATTGTTCTCTCACCTTTTGGGATGGTATTGATGATTTACTAAGTTCTCTGAGGCCCGCTAAAATATGCACTAAGAAGTTACAAGCGGAACAGCTTACTCTGAGTGATTTTTTTTACTTATGGACAAAATGTTTTTAGGTACATCACACGTGCAAACCCCCCTTGCGCAACAGATATGTTTGTGCATTGTATTTAGATCCTCGATTTCAGGTAGTATTATCAATTGAAGAGGAAGCTTTGGCTTTACAGCATTTAAATGTTACTTGGCTCCGAATTTTGAAAATTCAAGCCAATGAAATCAACACTAATCAAGAAGGAGATGAAAACTTCCCTCGCCCAAGCACATCTTCGGCAGCAGATGAACAGGATGAGCTGGAACTTATGTTGACACAAACCGAACGAGAAAAAAGATGTGAACAACACGCTCGTTGTATTCATACTCGGGCCGATATTACAAATATACTACAATTTTTTTCGTGCCATACAAGTCTACCACTAAATGAGAATATATTATCATTTTGGCAATAAAAGGTTTGTTTGTTACAGCCTCAATCATATTTATTAGCGAAGGTGGTGTTTGCAGTGCCCAGCTACACAAGTAAGTGTGGAGCGCCTTTTTTCGTCATTCAAATTTGTGGGTACTCAATAACCTACGTTACAATTTAAATGAAAATATTGTTGATGATATATTAGTAATAAGAAATAATCAATAAATACCGTGTGAATTATTCCTTAGCCAAGGATCCTGACTGATTAAAATTATACTTTGACTAATAGTCATCAAGTGAAGGCATTTTGTTTAAGCTAGATCATTTAATTTCTCACATAACCTCATTTCTTCACAATTCTTAGCTTTTTTATTTGGTTTTGGTAATAAATAGTCAGCTTATTTGTGTGAATTGGATCTAGGACCTTGCGAAGGCGTTTTTCTACTTTATAATGAAGAACAGAGGGAGACTGTGGTCGTTCCGAATCCACAAAAACTTCTGGCGAATGATGGCGCTTATTCTGACCCATGATGGCTGGTTCTGACACAAATCATAAAAGCAAAAATTATTAAGTACAATTTTTCTCTCGCTGCACAATCGGTTGTAAAACGTGGCAGCGGTGCAGAGTGTTTCGCTCTCTCTCCCACACTCATAGGTTCTAAGGGCGGGTGCAGTGTTTCGCATTCTTGCTATCGATCGATACTTACCAATTAATTTGCTATTAATTTGGTTCTTTTTATTTGAGTAAAAAATTAAATACAAAGAAAATATGAGTCAATATAATACATAGATATCCTATATTAAAATTTGAATAATTACTTAAATGAAATAAAAAAAAACTGAAATTGAATGAAACTAAAAAGCATATTATAACGCGCACTTCCCTATCGATATCCTTAGTGGCCCCAGAGGGGGATGTAAGCGGGCGAGAGAGTAGGGACGCGCCCTACTCTCCGGTCGTCTAGTGTACCGAGTTCGTGTCGCACTGCGGTAAAAATGCCGCCGCGCAAGGTTCGTACAGGCACTAACGTGAGTGACGTTCAGTCCAGCTCGGAAGAAGAAGCCGCGAAACCCTCGCCGGTACTTATGTCTGGAGACCAGTTGACCTCATTCCTTGCCGCCTTCGTAAAAAGTCAGGCGGAAGCGAATCGGCAACTTGTGGAATCCCTCATGACATCGTATGCGAGAGGTGGGTCGGGTGCACTCCCTGAAGGCTCCGGCGCTGCGATAATGTTCTCACCGACACCGACGTTGTCGACAGGCAAGTCCGGCAACATGTCTAAGTGCACGTCGCGTTTCGATGGTCAGAGTAGAGACCCTGAAGCCATACAAGCATTCATCGACTCAGTGGAGATTTTTAAAGAGTGTGCGTCGGTCAGCGATGACCTTGCACTACGTGGTCTGCCTATGCTATTGCACGGCGAGGCTGCGGTGTGGTGGAGAGGGGTCCGGAACGAAGTGTCTTCGTGGCCCGATGCTGTCAAGAGACTAAGAAGTATGTACGGCATTCCACGCCCAGCTTACAAAATCTTCCGGAATATATTCGCTGTCGAGCAGAACGAAGAGCTCGCGGATATATTTATCATCAAAATACGGGCTATGATGTCTACATTGCCGTATGTGTTACCCGAAACAATGAAGCTAGACATAATATACGGCTTACTGGATAGACGTATTCGGAAACGTTTATCACGAGAGGCGGTATTCAGCATTAAATCCCTGGTGGATAAGGCGAGAGCCATTGAAGAATCGCTCATGACCACAAGGTGAAAGGTGGATCCTTATTGTCCTGGACACTGTCAGTAAGTGGGTGGAAGTCTTCGCTCTTACGGAAGCTACAGCAGAGATCTGTGCCAAGACGCTAGTCAACGAGGTATTTATGAGATTTGGTCTCCCTCGGCGCTTTATTTCTGACAATGGAGTGCAGTTTGTAGCTGATGTTATGCAAAAGGCTATGTTTGTTTTAGGTGTAAAGCAAAGCCTAGTGCTGCTTTATCATCCGGAGGCGAATCCGGTCGAGAGAAAGAACCGGGACCTCAAGTTGAAGGGGAGGAGTTGAAATGAGCAATGACTTTAAGGTAACAAAAGCTTTCTCAGCTTCTTCTGTCCATACAAACTTTTTGTTGCGTTTCCCTTTAGTTAAATCATGAAGTGGAGCGGCTTTCAAAGAGAAATTAGCAATAAACCTTCTATACCAACTCGCAATTCCAATGAATCTTTTTAATTCCGTAATATTTTTAGGTCTTTGGAAGTTCACAATAGCGGAGACTTTCTCAGGATCAGTGCGAAGGCCCTTTTCATCAATGATATAACCTAAAAAACTTGACCTTGCAAATTTACATTTATCTATATTTATGGTTAGTCCCGCTTCTTTTAAAATGTCCATAACTTGCCTAAGGACTAAAATATGATTAGAAAATGACTCAGATATGATCACTATGTCATCTTGGTACGCCCAAACTTTACTGTCCATAGAATAGAATAACATGTCCATTAGTCGTTGCTGTGATTGGGAGGCATTAACTAAACCAAAAGGCATGACTTTAAATTGGAATAGCCCTCTACCGGGCACAGCAAACGCGGTCTTTTCTTTGCTAGATTCATCTAGTTCAATTTGCCAAAATGCAGACTTAAGATCAATTGTACTAAGAAATTTCGCATTGCGTAAGTTGTCTAAAATAGTTGATACTGTAGGTAACTTGGCCAAAAATCAGTCTAGATCTATAATAAACGAAGAAGTAGAAACAAGACTCAAAATTTCACATGATAGATCTCGTACGCGATACAATAAAAGCAGAAGGATGGCAAATTTTCAAGTTGGTGACATAGTTTGGAATAAGACTAAATGCTTATCTAACGCAGGGTCAAAATTCATGGCCAAACTAGGTTTTTTTAGGGAATACTACTAAACTAGGGATTTTTTTTTATTTAGCAGCACGCAGGGATCATATCAATGTACAACAGGTATCATATGTACATTAATAAATTAGAAAACGGTTATAATTATAAATTAGAGGGCAAGGAGAAGTTAGAGTGCCAAGCAAAGGTTAGCCTCTGTAGCTGTGGTGTTCTCTATACTGAACCAATAGTTAGTAGGAACGGCACTGTAGAAATACAGTTGTTTGTGGGTGGTTTGCTAAGGACCAATAACAAAGTTGAGACGGTAGGTGTTGCCACTGAGTGCCAATTAGACTCTATTGTGTATGATATAGCAAATCATCACAATATAGAAGGCAGTGTATTGTTTCATTCTTTTACTAAAGCAAAAGCAATACTAAACACCAATTATGGAGAGGAATACAACATTCTCGGATGCCATAAACAGGTTGAACCTGAATAGTGATGACACTGCTGAGGTCATCAAATCATCTGGTGTTACACCCCAAAGTGTAATATCTAGCACACAATTTAAATCATATGTTGTGCTAGGTGTAACCCCAGAAGAATTTTCTTCAAATTATGCTGCAGTTCGATTATGACGAACTCAAAACTACTTTTGCAAGTTATTGCAAAGATTTTGGAGATGTACTTGAAGAGAATAAGGCATCCAAAGCATTAGAGTTTTGCTCTAAGATCTTATTTGAGGTTGGACATAACCTTAGAAATGAGAAGAAAACTAAGGGTGACAAAATGGTGAGGTTTAATTTTTGTTACAGCAAAAAGATAGGAGACAAAGATAACTTAGTTATCAAGACAGTTATAGTGTCAACTTTTAGGGAAAATATATATATCTCTAAAGTAGAAGATAGCAAGATGATACTGATTTCCAAACAAGCTGGTATACTTGCTATGGATGTGTTCGTGCTTGCTATAAACTATGTTTATACCAGGCAACAGTTGACTATGATGACACCATTGTGGTGCAATCTTCTCTAGAGATTGCATTAATCCAATATCTGAAAAGTTGAATTTAACACAAGAAAACGTGATTGCTATTATTAACACAAGTACTTGTTCAGGTGGACAGTACTTAGCTGATTCAGATATGGCATGTGCCATAGTAGCAGCAATATGTGCTACTAAAAGGGTTTCAAATAAAGGTGCAAGAGATGTGATCATCACCAAAATTGTAAAACGCTTAGTAATTTTAGACTTATGTTGATAGTTAGTAGGAAAGTGTAAGAAATCATTATTTGGATCCCATCCGATGCCTAATGTGTGTGATGATGAACTAATTATAAGATTTTTTTGGGCGTTATCGTGATCCACTAAAACTGAAGGCAGATTTGAACGATATTTTCTCAAATTAAAACACCCAGATGAGAGTGCATTTTCGACTGATTTTTTAATATATAACTAATCGTCTTCACTGTCACTTCCAGTTAGTAAATCATCGACTACAAAATCGTTTTGTATTATTGTTTTTATTTTACTGTCCTTACATTCCTCTCCAAGCTGCCACAAACATCGAGTACTTAAAAAGCTCGAACTGGTTAAGCCGTATGTCACCGTATTAAGTCTAAGTGACTTTATTGGTTCTGTATTGTTCACGCCATAATATCATTTGAAGGTCCCGGTCAGTGTCTTGAACTTGAATCATTCTATACATTTTTTCTACATCACCTAAAAGTACATAAGAATACTGACGAAATCTAAGTAATATATTAAATAAAGAATCTTGAATATGTGGACCTGCACATTGTAAATCATTCAAGGAGAATCCAGACGTTGTTTTAGCGCTTCCGTTAAAAACAACGCGTAACTTAGTTGATTCACTAGAAGGACGTAGGACAGCGTGATGAGGAATGAAGTAAGACTGATCAGGAATTAATTTACTAGACTCTGATAAATGTCCTAATTCTAAATATTCCTTTATAAAGTTTGCATACATTGTCTTAAGGTCTGAGTCTCGTGCAAACCTTTTTTCTAGCGATAAAAATTGCCTTTTTGCTAAATTAAAAGAATTGCCTAAACAATCTGGCTCTGATATTAGAGGCAACCGCACATGAAAACGACCTTCTTTGTCGCGGTATGTGTGCTTAATAAAATGGGCTTCACACTCAATATCTTCAGCAGTCAACTGTTTATTATTTTGAGGGATTTGTTCTAGTGCCCAGAAATTTGTTAGCTCATTATTTAATGTTTCATTGGATACTGTGTCATTAAAATATGAAGAAAGATGATGACATTGCAAAGTATTAATATTGTGGTAATGTTTGTTGGACACAAACGGTCCAGATAGTATCCAACCCAATTTAGATTTAAGAGCAGTGGGTTGATTTAACCCAAGAACTAATTTGTCAGATTCAATCAGGTGCCAGAATAAGTCTGCACCAATCAGTATATCTACTGGTGCACATTGATTGAATGTAGGGTCAGCTAGTTTAATGTTATTTGGCAATTTTATTAATGATGCATTAAATGTTTTGTTGGGTAAATTCATGTAATCAACACTATAGTAATATGGGATTTATCCCATATTACTATAGTGTTGATTACATGAAGCTTTAGACGATTTTGTTATTTCTTTACTTGCAGTCATTAGTTGCATTTACTATTAGTTGCAGATGTTATCAGTTAAAAAAAGTGAAAAACATTGCAGAAGTCAATCCATGCTTTAGACCATGCTTATGGGGGTGCGGGACCAGAAATGTCAGTAAACGGAACAGTATGGCGTTAATTACCTCGAACCTCCCGTCCAGATGTCCGAAGGACTTGTATTATTACTGGAACAGGATGGAACGTTTTCGAAGTCGCACGGTGAAGATACAGTGTACCTAAGCTCTTTTTGCTCGACTTTAGTCTAAAAGGAAAAATGTACAATCGCATAATAATACCCACCTAGAGAAATGCCAAATCTGAAATATGTCAAAATATAAATACGCCGAACTGTAAAAACGACCAATTATAGAAAAGTCTAACTAGAAATATGTCCTGAAATAAAATTGTCCAACCTGAAAAATGACAAACTATAGTCGTATTTTTAATTAGACGAAGCCAACTGACAGTAGCTAATGTCACTTTGTAAAATAATGTTGCCATATTTAAAGTAATAGTGATGCGTTCAGTTCTCGTTCAATCAGATGAATGAACAATGCGTGTGAATAGCTATGTAGGATGCGTGAAGTTTTGTGATGAAAACAATCACTTTGTAGCACAATCAAACACTATATTTAACATCTGTTCGTAGGCGAGAAAGCGTCAATATTGTCAACACAAGAAATATATCATTTGACATAAATTGGTGGTAGTGTTGCCAACAAGTTAATTATTTCAAACTATAAATGAATATTATTTCTATTTTACAATAAAATTGTATTAAAGTGCTCTGATATAAGTTACTAGTAGTATGTAACTATAATCAGTTTTTTGACGGCCTATTACAAAGCGCGACGCGGCGACTAGTGCCAACACCGATCAACGCCGCGCGCGTCGGTCGCCATTTTGTTTGTGATTCGGCTTCTAACCTCTGGTCTGATAGCACGAATGTTTTTTCTGCGCTTACGCTGTTTATTTATTGTTTTTGTTAAGTTTTTCGTTACGTTGTGTTTGTGGTAATTGTTGTGTTTATTTGTTGCTATATTGTTTCGTACAAACGATATGGATCCTCAACCAAGCACGTCAAGCCAAAGCTTGTCTCCAAGAAAGAAGAGACCACGGATTGCTTTAAACGTTACCGAAAAGCTTATGATACAAAACGTCAACAAACACGTAATTGAGGAGAAAGCTGCTTCACTATTACCTATTGAGGCTCCTGAAAAAAAGAACGTGTTTCGAAAACAGCTGACATTTTGGGAATTGGTGTGACCTCAGTTTACAGTGTGTTAAAAGAATACAAAGACAATGAACAATTTAAGTCTCCCGAGAAACGTGGACCGAAACACAGTTTTAAAGATAAATTAGACGATTAAACTTTTGCCGATATAAGGCGAAAAGTACATCATTTTTTTATGCAAATGAGTCACCCACCATTATAAAGGTAAAGTTCTTTGTAAAACCAAAGTATTAGATTGCGTTGACTTCCTTACTCAAAAACTTTTTTATGACTTTACAGATTCTTAAGGTGGTCAATGAAGACCCAGACTTACCTAATTTTTCATTTAAATTTCAAATATGTCACAAAATCAAGACAAAGCATTTAATTGACAGCCAAGAAATCATTTTACGGCGCCACCGATACCTTCGAAAAATTAAAGAGTATCGAAGGGAAGGAAGGTATACTTATTACTAAGATGAAGCTTGGACCAACGAAGGTGATTACAATTTTCTGTTTTCTTTACATTAAATTGTACTTTCAATAATTAATTGATATCTTTCACCATCTTGAAGGTCATGCACCGAAAAAGGCATGGATTGACCAGACAGTGTTATCGTCCCGCCAGGCCTTCCTAGATGGCTTGACCACTGGCTTAAAACAGCCTTCAGGAAAGGGCAAACGATTAATTAGCCATATAGGCGGGGAAGAAGGATTCGTAAAAGACAGCTTATTAATATTTGAAGCCAAAAAAAATAAAGAAGATTATCATCAAGAGATGAATGCCGATACCTTTGAGAAGTGGTTTAGGGGGGTCTTGCCAAAACTAAAACCAAATTCCGTAGTAGTGATGGATAAACTAGAATCACTGCCTAAAATGTCTTGGACTAAACCTAGAATAAAGAGTGGCTAACAAACAAATATTTCAAGCTACTCTTATAGATATTGTACGGCAGCACAAACAAGAACATTGCGATAAGTATGTTGTGGACAAGATGTCAGCGCAGCATGGGATAATTGTTTTACATCTACCCCCATACCACTGTGAGTTGAATCCCATTAAGGTGGTATGGGCGCAGGCTAAAGGATATGTTGCAACAAATAATAAAAACCTTCAAAATGACGTAAAAAAGCTTTTTGAAGAACAGAACTTCAACATATCACACCTGAAAAATGGAATATGTGCGTCTCATATAATTAAAGAAGAATACAAAATGTATGGTCTCGACCACATGATCGACAATGTTTCAGACAGATTTGTAATTAATGTCACCGAAAGTGATAGCGGTGTTTTTTTTATCTGATGATGAATAAAAACAAATGATGTAATATGCGATGTTTTTTATTTTCATTACTTACCTATAATTGTTATATTTTATACATCTATAGTTTCAACTACATGATGTATTGAAAATAGGATAGTCTTACAAGTTATCTCGCAATGTTTACAACTCTCGGTATTCAGTGTAGGTAGATACTATAGTAACATAGTCGTCGAAGACTCGTTGGCACGACTAAAATTCGAACCCCGTACCCGATATCGGCAGTTCGGCACACTAACTATTCATAGACAATCGAGGCAATTTCATTCATTCAGGAGTTTTTTCAATCATTCACTTTGTCACAACACTATTTTTATTTCATGAAAAATATTTCAAAAAAATTTCTACGGACCACCAAGTTTTGGAAAAACAATGATTATGGAATCGCTAGTAACTATGCACTATAACTTTGAGAGATTAACAGGGTTAACACCAGGATCATCATTCAATTTTTCATCACTATTACACACAAATGCATGTTTCATGGATGAATGTAAACTAACAGATAATCAGTTTGAACAGTGGAAATTACTAGCAGGAGGACAACCAATGTGTACAGATGTAAAATACAAAAATAGACACAACATAACAGATTGTGTCTTATACACTGCAAGCAATTACCAGATAGAAACATATCTACAAGTGCCAGAAGCGGCACAAGCGATAGAGACAAGAACCACCACATTTAGATTCCACCATGGACCAGTTGATTATATAAAAATATCACCGTGGACATGGGAGGCATTATGGGAAAAACATACATATTAAAAGTGATACAGTTGAGGAGCTGGCGAACAAAACCGGATTAGTCCACGAAAATAAATTTTACACGGTAGCTAAAAAACTAATATCAGTATATGAAGGAGACTAATAGTATTACATTGCATTAGGATATGTCGGTGGATTAGTTCTATTATTGCATGAGGTACCTATTTTTAATTTACTTCTATATTCTGGAACTTATTCAAGAAATAAAAATGGACTAAACCGGTTTTGTTTGAAAAAGGTGGACTTATCCGGTTGTGACTGCAAACGTGTCACAAGTTCGGTTTTGTTAGTATCGGACAAATCCGGTTTTGTATAAAAGAGGAATTTAAAATTAAAACAAAATTATAGATCTAAAAGGTTTATTGTATTTTTTTTTCCAAAAAAAAAATCAGATAACAATTTCCGTTAAATCTACTTCCAGACATTCGCAATTGTCAACGTCATCACGTTCACCTTCTTCATCAATCTCAATGGTATCTGTAGATCTAGACGCAGTCTGTATTATCTCTTTATACCATTCTATTTCTGGATGCTCAGCCCAGTCATCACCAAACTGCGTTACCAAAATACGCTCAACGTCTTTCTTCTTTTGAGGTTTAATCTCGTTTACTGAAGGCATTCTTCGAAGTAGTGATGGATGGTTTACTCCCTGCTTAAGAATGTTCGTATAAGGCACAGTATCTTCGTCATTGTTATAGTTATTTAAACTTTTAACACCGCACATAAAGTGCGTTAGTGAAGGCGTTGTATTACAAGCGCCTCTGCCACGGCCTCGTCTAGAACCACGACCACGACCACGACTTCGAGTTTGAGTAACTTCGGAGTCAACCTGGTTTTCTATTCGTTTTTTAATTATAACCCTTTTGGCATCACGAATACATTCCAGTTTTTTGTAATGAGTTTCCAGCCCTTTTATGTCGAATAAATTCCAATCCTCAGAGAGAACCTTGACTTTGCCATGCTTAGCATAAATTTCATGATATTCTTGGGGTCTGAGTAATAAAGGCTTTTTTCGTAAATCTTTCTCAACCCTGCCAAAGACTCGATCTGCAGGCAAATAACTGTGCCCTCGTACAGGAAAAGTCACTATAATTTCATCGAGATTAGAAGGCGCATGATTTTTGAGCCAAAAGATTAATGTATGTATTACGTGGGAATTTTTATTTTGCCCTCCGCATCCATCTGCAAAAAGACGTAAAACTTCTATCTCATTTAAGTCGAGATAGTCCAAGTGACTCAATAACGCTGATGGTATTTCTGTAGATCCCCTTTTAGCCATATTCTCAGTCCACACGTAAAAATAAGGGTGTTGCGTATCAATGTCTGTAATACACAATGAGTAGAAACTGATTTGCCTCAGATAGAAGCTCTCTTGTATAGGGGTCTTTGGCAGAGGTTGCACTTGCTGCAGATCAAAACATAGGGACAGGGAATTTTCTGGTTTTCGTTTCATATGGCTAGTAAATGCCTTTGCTCTGATCTTATGGAAAGCATATTCTCCTTTTAGAGCAGCAATTTGGTTAGGATCCTTTTCTATTTTCAACTTGTTTTTGTACAATAAACAGGTGCTGCAGATATCCGACGCAGGAGATGAAAACCCAATGTTAAAATCCTTTTCAAATACCCGCCGAAACATTGTCTCATTTACTTTGAGATTTTCATCACTTACTGAGTTATTATAACCTTTCCATAACGTTCTAATATTTAATTCATACGACAAGTAGATTCTTTTCGACTTTTGTCTGTTGTAATGCGACTCTTTGGCCGGCAATGAAGCAATAAACTTATGAACACTTTCTTTTTTAGTCACCGAATTGCCACTCTTTCTATCTCCCCCTCTTCCATCACGAGGAATCTTACCTTCAAATAATGTCTTTGAGAGTAAATTAACCCGATGCTTACCTAATCCAAGTGCCTTTAAAAAAACTTCTTACATACACGTACAACATGTTTAGAATCACGAAGTAGGTAGTAGGTAACAGAAAATTCATTCGGTCGTGGTGTGGTTGAGTTTTGTCTTTCTCTCTTTCTTTTGACAGGGTAAGGTGCAATAAAGCGTGATAAGTACGTATCTTGAGCATTTTTGCCAACATTTGAGTACAAATTTCTACGGTTACTTATTATTTCGTTAAGTGTTAGAGTTTTACATTTAAAGAGGTGGCTTGCGTGGTCACACGGCGATTGAAAATCCAAAATAAGTGGATCCTTGTCAGAGTACCTAAAACAAGGTATTAAAACATACAGTATTCATCTAACTAATTCGAATTTTAACTTGTAGGTTATGTAATTCTTTCGTACTTACTTTAAATGTTTATTGTTTTCTGAAGTACGTCCTCGTTTCTTTCTCTTACGACAACCATCGTTAATACTTTCCACTGTCACATTCTCGGCCATTTTTAACACTTAACTTAAATTGGAAATACAGAAACAAAACACCAACAATGATTACAAGTAACAGCTGATTTATTTTTTTAATCATATTTTAGTTGCCAGATTAATGACAGTGTTGCCAGTGAAATAAATACAACATTTTATTACTGCGTGTTTCGTTTTTGTTAGACATTTCCTGTTTTGATTGAAAATGTGTTGATGAAATAAATACATTACAGGACAAGTTCGCTTTAGAATGAAAAAATATATTTTTTTAAAATCTTTGTGTTGGATATTGGACTAGTCCGGTTTTGTATGAAAATTTAGTTTTTTAAGCCTTTTTTAGCCTACTTCTAGCCGGTTTTGGGTGAAAATATTAACAGGGATCGACGAAACTAGGTCAAGACATCACGATTCGAAAAAAAAACATCTTTTTAATAGTAGTGGACAAGTCCGGTTCTGTTCGCCAGCTCCTCAGTTATAATTGTAACATAGATATAAGAAATAAACTAACACAAAAAAAAACAAAAAAATTAAAAAAAAATTGCATAAGTTTTGAAGTAGTACCCATGTACATTAAACAACGGAGCCATACCTACCTGACTATAGATAATAATTACCTAGTCATAGATGTTATTAACCAAATTCAAATTCAAATTTATTTATTTGTGAACATAGGTAGCTACATTTGGTCTTATTCTAATATATATCGCTATGTTTAGCCTATCAGGCATACAAATTTTCACATACTAAATTAAAAAAATATTAAATTAAATTAAGTAAAATTAAATTATGTCAAATTAAATCATGTCAAATTAAATCATGTCAAATTAAATCATGTCAAATTAAATCATGTCAAATTAAATAATGTCAAATTAAATCATGTGAAATTAAATTAAATTACATACATTCTAAATAAATCGGACACCTTACCCGCTTAGCAAGAATTCACCAACAGAATAATAAGCTTTTTTAATCAGTAAGTCTTTTAGCATGCATTTAAACTTGTTAATATTTTTCTCGGTTCTTATCATCTTGGGTAAGTTATTATAGATTTTTGGAGCCATTCCCAGAAAGCTTTTTGAGTACAACGCTGTTTGATGCGGCATAACGTAAATTTTGTCTTGGTGACGTGCACTAATCGGAGTTTTAAATAAATTGATGTGTTTTTTAACGAACATTGCTACTTCAAATACGTATAAGGATGGAAATGTCATTATTTTTAATTCAATGAAGTGTGGTTTACAACTGTCAACGGTTTTGATTTGGCACAAGGCTCTTAAACACTTTTTTTGTGCTTTAAACACTAGCTCCCTATCTGAACAATTTCCCCAAAATATTATGCCATATCGTAGTGTAGAGGACACGTATGCATGATATGCAGTTAGTACAGCTTCGCGGCTTGCTATTTTACTAAGATTATAGAGTGCATACTGAAACTGATTTAGTTTTTTTATTAGTTGTTCAGTGTGTTTAGTCCATTTCATATTTTCATCTATGTGTAGACCAAGGAATTTTGTTTGTTTTACTTCATCTATAATTTTGTCAGCGTATTTAATATTAAGTTTATCTTGGGTAATTCTTTGTTTGAATGACATAACATAAGTTTTATCTAAATTAACATTAAGATTATTAATATTTAACCATGTTATTAACTTGTTTAGACTTAGATTTATATCCGTTTCATAGTTATGTGAGTCAATTTTTTGTGCTGTAAAAATAACTGTGCTGTCATCTGCGAATAAGGTCATGGGATGTTGAGTTACACTAGGCATATCGTTTATGTAAACGAGAAACAGTAACGGGCCTAGAACGCTACTCTGGGGTACACCAAATTTCGTTTTCATTGGTTTCGATTGGTACGTTAATTCAATTCTTGTCTTTTGGCAGATTGTTGTTATACTAGTTATTTGATACCTATTTTTTAAATACGATTCAATTAATTGAAGCACATTGCCTCTTACTCCATATTTTTCTAACTTAGACAAGAGTATATTAAAATCTACAAAATCAAATGCCTTGCTCATATCCATGAACAGGGCAGTCGTACGTGTCCGTTTGTCCATATTCGTTATGACTTTACTTACTAATCCATATATTGCCATATTTATATTTTTACACTTTCTAAATCCGTATTGTTCGTCCGCGAGTATTTGATTTTTTTCAAGATAAGCATACAGGTTGTTATAAATAATTTTTTCTATAATTTTGGAGAAGATCGAAATTAACGCTACTGGTCTATAATTCTTAGGATTTACGCCCCGCGCGCGGTTTGGATTATGGATTTATTGATTGGTATGACAACACTTTTATTCCTGAAGTAAAAAAAAAGACAAAACGAAATTGGCAAACAAGGAAATGTACTACTTCTACTGGATAATGCGCCAACCCATCCCTCAGCTGAACTGTTAGAGAGAGAAAATGGAAAATTTAAAGTAAAATTTTTGCCTCCTAATGTAACATCCTTGCTACAACCAATAGATCAAAGTGTTATTGAAACATTGAAACGACTTTATAGAAAACAACTTTTACGTAGGTTGTTATCTGTCGATGAAGACACTAATGTAGAAGTCGTTTTATCATTTTTTAAGGAAATGAATTTAAAAGAGTGTTGTTACATGGTTGTAGATGCGTGGGATTTGATTGAAAGGAAGACTTTAAACAAGGCTTGGAACAAAATACTTAATCGGGAGAATGAAAATTTAATAACCAAGGCGGATGATTCTATTTTGAAAGAAATAAATGAGCTAATGTTAAAGATACAGATATGCCAGGATTATGATGGTGATGATATGAAAGAATGGGTCACTTGTGACAGTAATGATCAAGGCTTTCAGATTATGTCGGATGACGAAATCGTAGAAAACATATTGCAGATAAATGAACAGCAAGAAACACAAGAAGATGAAACAGAAGAAAATCTAGACGTGGAAAATGATGCAGGACCATCTCATGATGAAGCACTTCATGCCCTGGAAACAGCTCTGAAGTGGTTTGAAAAACAAACAGAGAGTGATACTGTGAGTTTACTGCAGCTGAAACGAATTCGTGACATAGCAGCAATGAAGAGAAAAAGTGGCTTACGTCAAATGACAATTACCAAATATTTTAAACCAAATTAAACTTATGTATGTATGTATTACATATTTTATTTTATGATTACCAAACGCAAATTACCAAATACAATGTTGAAAAATGTATCTCTTACCACTTTCTTAATCAACATTGATTTTCGTTAATATGTATTTGTTGCTTTTGAATAACACTATTGTACATATGTACTACATATGTATGCATAAAGCCCGCTTTTCTTTATACATTCGATTATCCGGATGCCTAACGACAACAATTAGTCCGGTTAATCGAGTTTCTACATAGAAAAACACAAAATAAAGAAAATTAAATTCATTTTGAAATACTAATACAATACAATTTTATAAACGAAATATCTTCACAATTAATCAGATGTATCACAACATTAAAAATAATGTGTAAAAACAGAAAACTACCACTTTTTTTTCGAGATCCATACACGTAAACTAATTTTCTATATTCTTTTAATTTAATAGGCTAATTTTCTTTTTTTTAAACTTGTGTATACGCGTGCACGTTAATCCATTCATGCACATTGGTTTCCTCATCTGATGTAACCAAATTTTGGGTACAAGTTTTACAATTGACTTTATGCAACATTTTTCTACTCACTACAACCGTTTATGCTCTAGAGTGTACATTTAACCGCTCACATCGGGCTTGAATATGAGCATTTTCCCAATTGCCATGATCTGCTTGACTTGTTGCAACCATACCATTGCTTTGACTTGTTGCAACCAATTTGTCATCTTTACAGTTAAAACTGTCTGGATGGAAATTGATGTACCTGGGGATAAGTAAAGATTTAAATGTGTTTTTAAACGAGTAAAAGTTGTGGTCGTTGTTCCTATAATTAGAAGCCCTAACTTGACCAAAAAAGTTATCAATGGGGTCGCTATTAAAGTATCGTGGTCTCATTATTTTAATGTTTTCGTTTTCACTGAGAAACTTCCACCACCCTTTGAAAAACTTTTGAGGCTTGCTACCCAATTTTTTAAAGATGGAACACTCTTTTCCTTTTTATCAGAAGTAACAAATTTTAATTTTCTTAACTTCGTTATAGCATCTTTCCAGAAATCATAATGTTTAGATTTCAAAGTCACTACCTGACGGAGGGGCTTTAATATATTGTTTTTATTAAAGCTACCAGCTCCATTGACGCTGTCAAATATATCATCCATGTATGAAATGAAGTGCGAAGTATTTTTCACTGTCTTACTGACTGGTTTCCCATCAGGATATAACGCTGTAAATAAAAGATGGTGTTAGAACATTCATACTTATTAAACAATTATATTTTATACATTATTAACAGACAGTTTTGCCTGCTTCCTGGTTTATGCACACTTGAAATTGGATCCCATGAATGACGAGATATAGTTTTATTGATACGGAGATTACAATCTACATATTCTGAAAGTACCTATCTTTCGTAAGGCTGATTTTTGTAAAGCCTGATATGTATAGGAAATGATTATTATCCGCAAATCACATCTTCTTTTGGTTTGTTACTGGCCTCCGCCCACGGCTTCGCCTACGTGGTACATACTTATTGAGAAAAAGTAGCCTGTGTGCCCGTTGGCGATATAACTACTATTTTGAGAACGAACCCTATTGTTAAGGGAATTAAAACCCAGTTCAATTGGCGATCAATTAAATCAAACCCTTATTTGATAAGTACCTTATTCTTTTTTTTTGCTGGGGATTACATATTCATCGGTTATTTTGTGCAGAATTCTTGATTCCTCATGTCTGCAATCCGTATTATAAACATCTATTATATCCTGCCAAGTTGCAATTTGGTCTTCAAATATAAACATTTTTTGACAAAAAGTTGTTTCGCATCCCTTCAATCAAATGCGGTGGATCATAAAATGCACTTAGGTAATTTCCACTTAAGTTTATTGTGCGATCTGAAAGAGATATAACAATTTCATTGTCTGTTATCAATAATAACAGACAATGAAAACAACACTATAATTTCAATCATACTCTTTTAGACAATTTGATTGAATGTTAACAAATTATGGTTTCTTACCAACATTAATACCAGCACGCAATTGATTTCCCTTTGTGTCTTCAAGAAGATCATTTATTATCATTTAGGAAACACACAGAATGGTGGCACGGAACCACCAGTTGCTGAAACAGCAACTAGCAATGTAACGTTGGTCCCTCTTTCAGCTGATGTGACTGATCCAATGTTTCGTTTCCCTTTAGCTGCTATAATTTTGGAGGGTTTGGAGACAGTTGATACGCCATCAGCATTCCATATTTGAGACCCTCTAAATTTGTGACGATCCATGACCTGTGCCAATTTATCAAAATACTCTGCAACATTCGTTCGGTTAAAGAAAGTTGCCCAACTCAAACTGGTAGCCTCTGGTTTCTGTTTGGAGAGACGATCGTTTCTTGGCAAGAAACCTTGTAACGCAGCTATTTTATTAGCATGCCACATATTTGGCATCTGAAGATTATATTTCGTGGCACATTCATATGCAAAGCGACGAACATCTTTGGGTCCTAAAACATGATATATTTGAGGCAAGTGTAAGCAGATACTCACTGATAGAAGATTCCTGTTCTCTGTTAAATACTAGTCTGGGAGTCCTGTAACCAAATCGTGGTGATACTGGGTTTTCTTTGAGGCAATAAATCTTATTAGAAAAGTTTTACTAATTTCGTAGTCGCGACAAACTTGACGTATGGATTTATTTTCGTTTGTGACTAGCTAAGCCGCACGTTGCATGATCTGGACAGACTTTTACCTCCCTCAGTGGTTCTCTTATAATTCCGCATTCTGAAAAGAATATCATAACATGATATATAGGTCCACCGTGGGGCATAAAGGTCTTTAACACGTTCACTGCGGTGGTCAATTCTGCTGACTTTCATGTAGTGCTATAGGAGGCCTTTTCACCCCTCGGTGTTACATTTTGCCGGTGCGGTTAGGGGTCTATCAACCTCGCAACAAGCAAGTTGCTTTAAACTCATTTATTCCCGTCAAATTGACAAATATTGGAAAGAAACTTGAATCGTATGATAGTACATAAATCGCTTTATCTAGTTTTATCGTCGCCCGAGGTTCTGATGTAAGAAAATCTCAAAAATAAGGAAAATATTTAGGAGGTCCATAGACCTGCTACCGCACTGACATAAAGGTACAGTGACAGCCAGAGCTAATGATGTATCTAACAAAGAAAACAAGGTATCGATAAACAAAAAATATTTTATTATTTGCGTCTGCAGGCAAACAGCACACGCTAGTGTCTATCACAAACTCTTCAAAGTATGGAAATGACATTTTTGCATGATGTCACCAGCGATGAATTTTGACAAATTGCATAAATTACTATCGAAACGTTTGTGATCGACAGCTAGCGTGTACCATTAGACTAAAAGAAGAGTTTTATAAAATCACATATGTCTGTCATAAAAACATTTAAGGCACATAGGCTTATTACAATCACGGCAGTAAGACTTTATTTTTTTAACTTTTTTATTTGCTTCTCGGCTACACAAAGAACTACGCAGATTTTCGTAGCAACCGACACATTTTCTACGTTTAGCCCCAATCTTTTCATACACGTGATTCTTCATTAATTTAACAGTACGCGGAGTCACTAGAACAATACAAAATTATTTTAGTTAAGTAGATAGTTTGTCTTACGGAAACCTTTACATGATACAGTTATGATAAATTAAGTTATAAAATAAAAGGGCCAATATAAGGTTATTTTTAATTAGGAATGGAATGAATATGATGGGATATGAATTTGAAAACATGGAACATGGGTCAAATTAAAAATATAATAATTTTGACTTCGCACACAACATAAACTGCTCATCGACTTAATTTGACTTATATTCCTTAGTAAAAGTATAATCTCGAATGAATCTGCACCTTTTTCTATTGTTTACTAATTAATAATATATGACTTTGATTAATATGAAATAAAAAATAATTTACGTACCCAAAACACAGAAATGTGAGATCACGAAAACTTTAATGTTTACGGTGAGAACCGCAAACAATGACAATAATAAATTAAAATAAATAATAAGACTTACCTGGACCGAAGGCAGATATTGGTTTATTAGTAAATCCTTCAATGACGGACTCGAAAAATTTCTTTTTTGGCATTTTAGTCTCCTTGTTCATATTGAAAACCACCCAACTATTAACCAAAGCAGTTCCAAATAAAATTTCCATCATTACTTTGCGAAACCATTTTATGCCTCGTTTCAGAGTGGTGTAGTATGATGACATCTGATCACTGTAATCAATACCTTTTTTACTGTCATTATATGTTAACACGCATTCAGGTTTTTTTATTTGCTCTCCTGTAACTCTTCTTCGTTTTCCTGTATCTATAATGCCGACATTATGATGCCTGCATGTTGAAATCATGTAAACTGGTCTCTTATCCACCCATTTTATAATTCTTACTCCTTTTGTGTTCATTTTCCCAACGATTTCACCTTTCTGAAGCTTTGTAGATATAATGTCTTTAGGAAGACCTCTTCTATTTGGCCGGAGAGTGCCACAAATAAATGTTTTATTCTGCATCAGCTCCTCAGCGAGGTTAATGGAATTATAAAAATTGTCAGTAATGACTAACCTCCCTTCATTTTTAAGGTCTTTAACTAGTCTCATAACAGTTTTTTGTCCATGATCCATTTCTCGGCCATTTTCTCCTTTTCCGGTATAAATTATAAGATTGTGAGTGTAGCCTTCAGGTGTACACAGTTTATATATTTTCACACCATATTTATGGGACTTATTTTTAATATACTGGCGAAATTGTAATCTTCCTCGCCACGGAACCATACTCTCGTCTATGACCAAAACTTTTCCAGGACGAAGAATGGTTTGAAATCGATTTAACAACATCAAAAACACATCATTAATTTTACTTAACTTGCCAGTACTTTGAGCATCGCTGAAATGCCAAAATTTTAATAGTAATAAGAAACGGTCATTATTGACATTATATAATCATTTTTATATATACTTTTTTTTGACCAGTAATCATTAATGTGTGGAACTTTCACAAGCCCCATTACCATTAGTATTCCTAAGAAACGTTTCATTTCTTCCGAATTTGTAGGGATCCAGGCCTTAAAACGTGATTTAGGTTTTAGTTCATTTTGATCTCTGTTAATGTAATTTTGCGCATAGTTGTTAGTTTCGTGGACCATTTTATCAATTATTTCAGGGGTAACAAATAATTCATAGTAATCCGATGGAGTGTTTGCACTAAGGGGGACATTCACGGTAGAATTGCCTACATATTCTGGAAAATTTGGGACTGTATCGGTTATATCTTGCCATTCATTTTCTTCATCTTCTGTTTGCGCATCACTAATTTCTAGGTCCTCAAAATCCAAATTTTCAGTGTTAGAAAGCGATTCACTAAACTCGGACGATAAACTATCCGAATCTTCAGACTCAGGGATATAATCTTCATCATCTGAGTCATCATCAGCACGTATATTGCTGAGATAGTTACGGGTTGGATCGATGATAGACGACTCAGAGCTGGCTGTGACGTTATTATTTGCAATGTTAATATTTGAACAACTAGGCTTGACCAGCACATCTTTAGTTTCTCTAAAATTTTTAGGAGAATTAGTCGACGTAGAAACATGAATATTATTTGTCGGACTACCAATGTCTTTAATTGAATTATTTTCAATAGGTTCTTGTGGCGTAACATAGTTTGTTTCCTTGCTCTCAATAGAAGTTTCATCAATTTTCTCAATATCTTTGTTACGAGGTATTTTGGTACACATTGCAGAATTACATCTAAGCGGTTCAATCTTTGAAATTTGACTTATTTCTGCTTCTTTAAGGGCGCAAGTTGAAGTAGATGGCACAATCTGAGATATTGCTGCATTTTCAATCAAATTACTTGACTTACTAGGTTCCATATGTACTACTTCAATATTTGTCTCCAAAAAAGTTCCTGTGCCTTCGGCGTAGCATACTAAAGAAGAGCGATCCATTTGTGTGGAATTCGTTGTAATTAAACCTTCATCGCAATATGACGTGACGGGGGACAAGTTGATGTAATTGACATAACTTTCAGCATTAATGTGCTTATCATATGAATGAGTAAAATTATCAGATTTTAATTGAATTTTTGGTTCATCGTGGTTCCTTTCAGAAACTGTTATATTTAAAAGTGATACATTTGTGGGTTCCGATAGTATCTCAGCTACTTGTTCGGTATTTAAGGGGCATGTCAAATATGGTGCACAAGATAAGTCACTCACAGAACTACATCTACTTATTGTCGATGATATAACAGCATTTAAGTCTTTATTTTTCTTATCGCAAAACGGCGATACACTTTTGTATCCTTCGAAATAATGACATGTTAAAGGAGTTTTTGTAATTTCGGCATTTTGCAATATTTGAAAAGTATGGCGGGTGGTAGGACTTACATAAACTTTAAGGTCGTCTTCTTGTTTTTTAAAATTTAGATACTTGCGATGTTTGGGTGTTACTTCCAAATGATTAGCGCTTCCATTTATAACTGGGGTTGAACTTACTAAAGTAGGATGGATAGTTTTGCGGCTAGTCGGACTTACATACATTTTAAGGTCCTCTTCTTGTTCTTTAAAATTTTCATATTTGCGACGTTTGGGGGTAACTTCCAAATTATCGACACTTTCACTATTAGCTGAGGTTGTACTTATAGAAGCAGGGCAGATTGTTATATCCTCTAAAATAGTTATTCTATTTTGGTTCGTACTACTCGTATATGGCTCACTTGCTGTCTTTGCTGCTTTCTGATAAACTCGTCGATATTTAGGGATCGAGGTATCTTCTTTTGCTTCACTTGGCTCATTAAGTGCTAATTGAAGCATTCTTCTGCACCGTTTATTTTTGTTTGACATTTTTGGTACTGAAACGCCTACTTTTATCACAAAATTAACTGGCAAAGGAATTGCAATAATTACGTGTATTACGCAAAGACAGGTGCACATCACTGGTTCAAAGGTCAAGCATCATAGATAACGGCATGTGCGGGAGGGGGTCTATAGGCCCCTACCACTTTCAAGAGGTCTTTCAGCCCCTCATCCGCACTGAACGAATAATATTATCTTCCAGTGCGGTAAGAGGTCTTTAAACCTCGTACATATATTTTTATTTTCAGCTATTCTACTATAAAAAAGAAATGTAGCTGTATAGTTGTCTCTTTTACATCTATAACAATTTACAAGTTATGACTCCCGCACCAGAGTGAAACAGGAACATTTTTATTCCCGCACTGGACGGAAGCATTCACAGGAGGCCTATAGACCTCTTACCGCAGTAAGCGTGTTAAACCCCAAAGGTCTTTAAAGGGCTTTATACCCCAACTGTAAGTTGATTGAAATCATACAAACAATTCAATAGAAAAAATCTACACAAACAATTCAATAAATAAAGGCTTTACGTTAAGCTGTATATGTTAAACTGCACCTTTAATAAAAGTTCAGGTCTGTAATGTTATAAGCACAAAACTCAGACTAAAAAAAAAGTGACGTGAAAAAATTTACTTACGAGATTTTTTTGCACTGGAATCGCACACACTCTTGTCGGAGCTCCCGTACCCCCTTTATACGCCTGTCTTTGGTTTCTGGCCTGACATGGTGGACCTTTTTACCCGCGGATAAGCGGGTTTAAGCCCCACCTTACCCTACAATAATTTGCAAGTGTAAAATTGAACTTGGAACACTTGATGCTGGCACACAAAATCTATATACTATAATATTATAAATGCGAATGTAATTTTGTTTGTTACGCTTTCAAGTAAAAACTACTGAACCGATTTGGACGAAATTGGGTATGGAGGTAGTTTGAGACCCGAGAAAGGACATAGGATAGTTTTTATCCGACTGCGCAAAAATAAGGTAATGTTTTGGTGCGATAAGCGACATACACGCGGGCGAAGCCGCGTGCGGAAAACTAGTACATCATATACTATTTGTGTCAGACGAGGTAAGTGATACTTTTGATTTGACCACCAAGACAAAACATCCGTGCGTGTCTTCTGTCTCAAGTGGTAATGAAAAATACTTGTCTATTTAATTTTGGACACTGAAATTGTGCTTGTAAATGTAAGAAAAAATGTTCTTTCTGGTATTCTGTGACTGTATATTTTCTGACTCGCGTTGATTACCGTCGGTTGACTCGGTTGTCATCTGTTCGTGTGTGCTGTTTGAGTAATATATGTCAAAATAAGTTATAAAACGTAACAGTGTTCCTTCGTTGTCATCTTCAGTAAAATAAAAAAATTTTAAACGTCGTTCTAATAGCACGGCAAATTTTGCAAAATCTGTATACAAATGCGGTTTAAATACGTTATGATAAAGATAATTTATTTGTCATAAATATGCGTTTACATCCTGGTCTGGCATGCAACTTGTAAAATTAAAAAAGAGGTCGACATGTTTTGCCTTTTAAGGCGTACAAATTGAAATATATAT
Source organism: Meganola albula (assembly GCA_936450015.1). NCBI lineage: Eukaryota > Metazoa > Arthropoda > Insecta > Lepidoptera > Nolidae > Meganola > Meganola albula. The sequence continues at coordinate 5,311,290 of OW388169.1, read as the reverse complement.
CAGCTTACAATTTTCATAACATAAGTAAGTGTGTCGTTTAAAAATTCATTTACATGATAATAGCACTTGTCCGTTAGTAAATTTTGCATCCTTCTCTTTAATAAATTTTTATTTAACTCTTTGTAATGCTTCGGTATTTTGTTATATATTATTGGAGCCATACAAAAAATGCTCTTTCTCATAAGTGCAGTATTTGCTGTGTGATGGAGTAATTTAGTGTTGTCACGTCTATTCCGAACTACTGTATCAGATAGTCGGGGGAACAAGCCGGGATTAGATTTTACAAACATAATGGTTTCAAGGATATAGAGTGACGGTAAGCTTAATAGTTTATATTTCTTAAAGTTGGGTTTGCAACTATCCATAGGTTCCAAGTGAAACATAGCGCGGATACAACGCTTTTGTACTTTAAATTCAGTTTCCTTTTCCGTCGAATTGCCCCAGAATATTATTCCGTAGCGCAGTACGGATGCCACCAGTCCGTGATATGCAGTTATTAGAGCATCTACATTGAGTTGGGGAGACCGAGGGGTTTTGAAACAGAGGTGAGTTGAAACAACGTCAATTTCGCGGAATCTATAACCGTTGTCAAGCTGGCAACAGCGCTGTTTATCGGCGTTCCCCCGCCCGCGGGCCCCTCAGTGTGCGTCCTTGGCTCACGGCGCGCGGTTGCGTAGTTCTAGCACACGTGTCAAAAAAAATATGAAAAGTAAGTTTTCATCGTTTTTTTCCCCTGCCTACTATTTAATAATGTGTTAGTGTTTTGGCATGTATTATACACGTTTCGAAAGCTCATTGACTCGGGATCGTGATGAACAGTATTGGTGGAAATTATTAGTTGTGGTTTGCTTTTAGGTTGTGATTTTATAACGGATGGATGGATGGAACGGGTGGATTTTTGCTACTGAGGAGATTTGAAACAGACTGTTTCAACTCTCCTCGGTTCTATTGCGTATGGCTTCTGTTTTGTTAATAAGGTGATATTTATTTTTGTTTTGCTTTTTTTTGGTTTTAGCATGCCTACGGACTATAAACGAAAAACAGACAGGGGTATGGCGAGCCAAGAAATATATGAACTAGCATCAGAAGAGGTTTTATTGCGCCACAAAAGTCTTCGGGATGCTGCGTCCAGCTATAACCTCAACCATACATCATTGTACAGGTATATAAAAAGAAAAAAGGCTTATGACTCTCAAGAAACGCCAGTTCCTCCGAGTGTAGGATACCCAGAGAAGACCATTTTTGCATCCTCGGAGGAAAATATACTCTGCGAATATCTTTTAAGCTGTGCTGCTGCTAACTATGGTTTAACTACCAAAGAAACCAGACGTTTCGCCTATAAGCTTGCTGTAGAGTATAATAAAACATGTCCTTCTTCTTGGGTGGAAAATGAGATGGCAGGTGAGGTTTGGCTTCGGTCTTTCATGAAACGTCATCCTAATCTTTCTCTGCGACTGCCTCAGCCAACAAGTATCGCTCGAGCAACGAGTTTTAATCGAACCAACGTGGAACTTTTCTTTCATAACTACACCACTGTCCTTGACAAATACAAGCTGGAAGGTAAGGATATATGGAACATGGACGAGACTGGAATCACCACTGTTCAAAACTCAGACCGTATAATTGCAAAAAGAGGCCAGAAACAAGTGAGTGCAATGACTTCAGCAGAAAGGGGGACTTTAGTAACGGTTGCTCTTGCTGGAAACGCCTTAGGTAATCATATTCCGCCAATGTTCATTTTCCCGCGGAAAAGATTCAATGACCATTTTATCCGCGACGGGCCTGCTGGGTCAATAGGCACTGCAAATGGAACGGGTTGGATGCAGGAAGAAGATTTTAATACCTTCCTCAAGTTCTTCAAAAATCAAGTAAGACCATCAGCAGAAAATAAGGTATTATTGTTATTAGATAACCACGCGTCACATTCATCAATCAAAAATATTGATTTTTGTAAAGAAAATGGAATTATTCTATTGACCTTTCCTCCTCACTGCACTCACAAGCTACAGCCATTGGATAGAGCTGTATTTGGACCAGTGAAAAAAGCAGTGAATACTACCTGTGATAATTGGATGCGATCTAATCCTGGGAAGGTCATGACCATTTATGATATTCCTGGAATAGTGAAAACGGCATTTGGTGTAGCAGTCACATCGCGTAACATGACATCTGGATTTATTGTGACAGGACTTTGGCCAGTTAACACTGAGATATTTCAGGAGGATGATTACTTACCCAGCCAAGTTACTGATAGGCCTTTAGTTAATTCTGAGAGTTCTTCCACTGAAACCCCAGGCCCATCTTGCCCACGTATAGTGACATCTGAGTATCCTGCCACAGGAAACCCTGGCCCATCTATTTCTTCTGCAGTTAACGACATCCTTGCTCCGGCTAGTTCCAATCTGGCGATATCTGAAGGTTCAGTCGCAGAGAATTTTAGCTCACCCAGCTGTTCCGCAGTTAACAACAATCCTGGCCCGTCTAGCTCCTCGAACGGCAAATCCAGACGTGATGAGCGTACGCCAAGTCCTATGACTGTTGTTATAATCAGAGAGGAAAGTGAATTAACCCCTGGGAAAAATATGCCTGAAGAAGTTCCTGTTGCAAACTTATCTGAGCCTACGCCTGACACTTCTGCGATGCTGCCACCTAATGAAGCAAGTTTATCTACAGAATTGTCATCTAATAGGCAACCTGTACCCTCTACGTCGCGTGTTTGTAGTGAAACTCCTTTCTCACCTGAAACTCTCAGACCTTTGCCAAAAGCTCCACCAAGGAAAGGAAAACAGACCAATCGACGAAAGGTGAAATCAGCCGTTTTAACGGACACTCCCGTTAAAAATGAGTTAGCTGCAATTGAAGCGGCTAGGTTAGCAAAAAAGAAAGTCAAGGCTCCAAACTTCAAAGAAAAGATAACACCCAAAAGGTCAAAGGCAGCAGCTAAGAATAGTAGAAAACAGGCCAAGAAAAACAAGAAAAAAAATGAAAGTGAAGAGGAAGATGAAGAATGCTTCTGCATTTGTTGTCTTGAACCCTATGCAAATAGTAGAGCCAATGAGAAATGGGTCCAATGTATGGAATGCAAACTATGGTCTCATGAAGCTTGCACTGGTGGCGAGTTGACTTATGTTTGTCACAACTGTTTATCAGAATAATCTGTTTTGTTCTTATAAGCTTTTATAGTATATTAAAGTTGATATTTGAGATTATCTAAGTTTAGGATTTGCATTTATTGCATAAGACTTATTAAGATGAAAAATTAAGACTGATTGCTGTGCCATTACATTAATAAGTGTCATTTAATTATAACATACGTCTCTAAGATACATATTCAAAGCTTTGTGATTACTAGTTTGTTGCTATAATTATAAAATATATTGTATAAGTCTGATCTCAATTAAAATTTTAAGGCATAATGTGCAGAAACAAAGTAATTATTTTTAAAAAGAGGTTTTGACTTGTTTAAATTAAGCAGATGTTACTTAATAGGATGATTGTTACATTTTGATTTTATTATTTAATAAAACCCGTTTTAATTGATGTATTTTTTCTAATTTACAACCCTTTTTCTCTGATATAAGTAACTGTTTCAACTCTCCTCGGTCCCTGTTTCATCTTACCTCGGTATTAGGGGAGTTGAAACAAAATGACTTGACACATTTCAGTTTAGATATCTCGCCTACATTCATACTCATGCTATTTTTGTTGGTCTTACATAAAAGTGGAAGAAATAAGCTATCGAATGATACCAATCTCGTACGATTCTGACAGTTAGATTTTTGTGTACGTCATAAAATGTGAAAATTGTTTCAACACCCCTCGGTCTCCCTACACAGTTCTGCCTTGGCTAATCTAAATTAACAATTCCAAGATCTTTCATGAACTTATAATGTTTAACACCTGGCAGACCTTTGGTTAGCAAGTCAGTAGGCATGTTAACTGTTGACAAATATCTAGCTTCAATCATATCATTACTCTAAACTTCTCTAATGAAATGGTACCTGACATCAATATGTTTGGACCGTTTATGTGACTGATAATTATTTGCTAATTTTAATGCACTCTGCCTGTCATTGTACATAACAATTTTGTTATAAGAACCAATTATTTCAAACTCTAACTTCTGTAAATATATTGCTTCTCGACATGCTTCTGACAAAGCCATATATTCTGCTTCACAACTACTAAGAGCAACAGTTCTTTGTTTCTTGCTCTCCCAAGAAATTGCAGCACCTGATTTAGTGAAACAGAAACCAGTATATGAGCGTCTGTCAGTGGCATCACTTGCCCAATCAGCATCCACAAAACCTACAAGCTCTGCACTTTCTTTGGAATATTTTAAACAATAGGTCTTAGTCTGTGACAAATAGTTCAGAATTCTTTTTGCATAATTCCAGTGTACATAAGAATAACAGTTGTTAAACTGGCTTAAATAACTCACTGAATAGGCAATATCAGGACGAGTTAGGACAGCTAAATACATTAAACTTCCTATTAATTTTTGATAAGGTAGCTTTTGTTCACATACATTAGACTTATCAACATTTAATTTACATTCTTTATGAGTTTCTACTGCATGACATTCAGACATATCAAACTTTTCAAGTAACTGGTTAATATACTGTTCTTGATCTAAAGTAATTACATTGGTACTTTTGTTAATGTTAACTCTCATGCCCAAATAATTTCTCACTTGACCTAAATTCTTTATTTTAAATTTTTGACTCAAAATTTGTATAGTATTGTCTTAGATTTACGCGAATATCACACATTGAAATAAAACTACTTTTTAACGGATTTTATCGCGGTTTATTTTAGATTTTAGATCCCGACGTTTCAAAGTCTTTCAAATCAACTCAGAATTCAAGACACTGTGAGCTCAGTTTGCTTAAATCGGAACGCAACTTAAATATTAATGTTTGAAGGTAGTCAGTAATAATTGTGATTAATATTTTTGGACGTCAAATATCTCAGTCCACCCGTGAACATGAAGTCTGAAAAGACTTTGAAACGTCGGGATCTAAAATCTAAAATAAACCGCGATAAAATCCGTTAAAAAGTAGTTTTATTTCAAAATTTGTACTAAATTATCAGATTCAGACTTACAATTTGTGAATACTAGAAAATCATCGACATACAGTCCAACTATGGTTTTTATTATTATCACTATGATTTTTAAAAAAACGCAGGGTTCTAATTTACATTTTCTAAATCCTGATTTACATAGTATCTCCTCAACCTTTTTATACCATGCTAGAGATGATTGTTTTAATCTATAAACAGCTTTTCTTAACTTTAAAACTTTATTTAAATTATTTATGGGAAAACCTTCAGGTAAATGCATAAATATGCTTTCTTCCAGATGACCATTAAGGAAAGCTGTTTTCACATCTAGATGAGTGATGTCCATGCCTAACTGGACACTTATGGCAAACAACAAACGCAAGGTTGAATGTCTAATCACTGGACTGAAGGTTTCTTGGTAATCAATACCAGCCTTCTGGGTAAAACCCTTGGCCACAAGCCGCGCACGATATGTCACTTTATTGTCCGAGTCAAACTTCTTTTTATATACCTATTTACACTGCACTACACTCGCGTTGCTAGGAGTATCGACAACTTCCCATGCTTGATTGTCTTGGAATGACTGCAGCTCCTCTGCCATGGCCTGCAACCACATCAGTCGCTCTGGCCCACTGATGGCCTCTGCATATGTCAGTTCATCTTCTCCTGTAGCTGTAGTACATATGCTGACGAAACCATATCTATCTGGTTTTCTCCTCTGACGCTTCTCTGTTACTTCTGGAACTGATGTAGTAGAACCTACATGTGGTGTATCTGAAGCTTCTTCTGTATTCTGTGGACCTGAACTTGTCTTTTCCGTGTTCTGGTTTTCTCCATAAGTTTCTGACTCTAGACTTTCTTCTTCAATATCCAAGTAATCAGATTCTGAAGAACTTGACTTGTTCAGGGGTTCAAGTTTCACCACAGATTCCTCTACTAACTCTCCCACTGAATCTGTGCTTTCTAGGGAAACAGTCACGGTCTCTAGACGCTTGGGTTTTTCTTGTATTATGACATCCCTACTTGTAGTGACTTTGTTTTTTACCGGGTCATATATTCGGTAACCTTTGACATTATCATTATAACCAACAAGTATATGTTTTGTTGATTTCCTGTCCCACTTAGCTCTTTTTTCTTTTGGTACGTGCACCATCACTGGACTCCCAAATACACGCAAATGTTGCAAATCTGGTTTCCTACCAAACCACATCTCATATGGAGTCTTTTCAATACCTGAAGCTGCAGACCTGTTTTTGAGATATGTAGCGGTATTTGCGGCTTCTGCCCAAAATAGTTTTTCTAATTGTGCTTCAAAAAGTAGGCATCTAGCTCTCTCCACAATGGTACGGTTGTTTCTTTCGCTGAGTCCATTCTGCTCCGGTGTGTAAGCATTTGATTTTTGGTGAATGATCCCTTCAGATTTCAAAAAATTACTAAAATCATTGCTGCAATACTCACATCCATTATCTGTGCGCAATATTTTAATCTTTCTGTTTTGAAAGTTCTCCACCATTGACTTGAATTCTTTAAAACAAGTGAATGTTTCACTTTTACACTTTAAGAAATATATGAAGGTCATTCTGGTGAAGTCATCAATAAATAGCAAAAAATATCTTGCACCACCAATGGATTTGCACTCCATCGGTCCACAGATGTCTGAGTGCACAATCTGCAAGATTTCTGTAGCTCATGTACCCGTCAAAAAAGGTAATCTTGACTGTTTTCCTTCACAGCAAACTTGACAGTTAGACTTACTTGTCACTTTGTCCGAGTAATCCATTCCATTGACTAAACATTGCTTCATCTTGGTCATATCTGTGCTGTTTAAGTGTCCAAGCCGTCTATGCCATGTTTGTCCATCTACTGTTGATGACGATAAAAAACAAGTCTCATTTTGCAAGATTAACTTTATTGACAAGTTTAGCTTCCGCAACTAAATTTCATAATCTGTTTTTTATGAGGCATCGGCCGGGTTCAAACACAACACTATTTCCATTTTTTATCAGTTCACTAATTGATAGTAGTTGCATAGGTGGCACAACACAAAAGAGGAAATAATAATAATAATTGTAGGTGTGTTATATACCATACGTTATTTATTTATTCATTCACATATATATTTGCATACAAAATAACTTAAATGTATAACTTGCTACAATATTATAATAATATGTATTCTACTACACTTATTCTAAATCAAAAACTAAACTACTAGCACTACTCATTTAAATATAATATGTGATAACCGAAGTCGAGTGCCGTGCGAGTATAGTGCAACGCATCGCAGGGAACTCGGTCCCGGTCCGGCTGCCTATGCGCCGGCGCATCGCGCGGGGCAAATATTCATCGCAGCCAGCTGGCAGTGTGCTTCCGACAAGCCTACGAGATCCGCGTGTCGCTCGTTGCCCCGTTACTGTGAACCGCGCTAATTACGTGTGCATATTTTAATAAACTATTTCAGAACAAGTTATTTTATTCACTCTATAACCCACCTAAGAACACAACTAATATTAGTGAGAGTGATGATACCGGAGCGATTATGGAGTCAGCGAACGGCGGTGTTACCACCCGCCGCCGCCCAAAGAAGATGGTTGCTTCGCCAGGTTTCGAGGAGCTAAAAGGGGTACCCTTTTAGCTCCAAGTACAAGTACAATTACTACTGCAAGTACAATTTAAAAGTACCCTCATTTTCTGCCGACGACCCTGAGCTATATTTTCCAATGCTGGAAGGGCAATTCGAAAGCTCTAATATCACTAACGACCGAATTAAATTCAATAGCGTGGTAACTCACCTAGACATCATATATGCAAAGACCGTTAAGGATAATATTGTCTTAGATTTACGCGAATATCACACATTGAAATAAAACTACTTTTTAACGGATTTTATCGCGGTAACCATTTTCTCTGTTAACATCCTAATTTGTAAATGGTTGGAATATACCACCAGCTTGGGACCCAGTGCTTAATTTACTTGTACCAAAACCCAAGCAAAATCAACTCAGAATTCAAGACACTGTGAGCTCAGTTTGCTTAAATCGGAACGCAACTTAAATATTAATGTTTGAAGGTAGTCAGTAATCATTGTGATTAATATTTTTGGACGTCAAATATCTCAGTCCACCCGTGAACATGAAGTCTGAAAAGACTTTGAAACGTCGGGATCTAAAATCTAAAATAAACCGCGATAAAATCCGTTAAAAAGTAGTTTTATTTCAACCGTTAAGGATATTATAGTAAACCCACCTCATAACAACCGCTATGAAAAATTAAAAGCGGAACTCATTAAACGCTTGAACGCATCTCATGAGAATAAAGTAAGACAGATCCTTTCCCATGAACGTCTAGGAGATAGAAAGGCGCCTGAATTTCTCCGGCATCTGCAGGACTTGGCAGGACAGAACGTCCCCTAAGAATTTCTTAAGACCATCTGGTGTGACCGCCTTCACAAAATATTCAGACGGTGTTGGCATCCCAACCTATCCACACCTTGAACCAGTTGGCAAAAAAATTCTTTATTGTACCAAAATGGGTCAAAGAACAAGAAACATCTCAGCAACGTTTGAAGAAGTTAAAAGCACTGCTAAAAAGTCGGAAAATCGCAAAAAAAGTGGCAAATTTAGAAAATATCCTTACTGATTGAGGTCAAAGCTAATATTATCCAAAGATAGCGATTTGCTATCTTCAATCGATACTACAAACAAAGATTTTTAAGCAAATTTTTAAATACTACTAATCAGAAACGAAAATATAGTCCATCTTAAGAAAATTTGCCATAATTAGATAAGATTTAGACCTTAATTTTATAAGTCCACGTGCTTACAATTATGTCCGAAGAACATTACATTCTTTCCTGCCTCATCCTTCGACATTGCGGTCACGATATAAAAGCATAGATCACCAAATCACTATCTTAGCAAGTCGTGATAAGGAGAAAGGTAAAACATTGTTTTGGGCTATTTGGATGAAATGGCCGTAAGGAGACATGTTTAGTGTGATGGGAAGAAGTGTGTTGGTTCTGTAAATTTTGGGGAGGCGTTAGAAGATGAAAGCGAAGCACTGGTATTTATGTTCATAACAGTTCATGGAAACTCCTAATTTTTTCCTTGTCGATGCTTGTAGTGGTGATAAAAAAGCCAATTTATTTAGACAGTGCGTCAAACTAAAAATAATAAAAATAAAATATAAAATAAATTTATTGAAAAAATAATGTCATAAACACATAAGGCTTAGCTAATTAGGGATTAGTATACAGATGATTATTGTGTTAGTATTATGGAAAACTAAAAACTAGTGTATATGACTAAAATGAGTAATTAAGGTAACAGGTTTAAATGGTATTAGCTAATATTATTAAACGGCCTGCCCGATCTAGGTTTGTTAAACCTGTGTTTCAGGCCAGCTGTCTGCCTACGCTAGAGACTAAGTACTAGACTGAAATTATTATTATTAACTACATTCTTAAAAGTACCTACTTAGTTATCATAACAGTTACGTTACTACCTATTTGCTATGGTGAACTTAACTCACTACTTCTAGAAGTTTTTCTGTGTCTGCGTAATTAAGTTGTGATAGAAATTTAAATATTACTTTTTTACAGTTGTAAAAGGTAACACTATGTATCTTAACGGTTTTATTTAGTTTATTATATAAAAATGGACCCAGAAATGTATAAAATCTACGCATAAAAGCATGTTTAGTCTGAGAGTTAGTGCGAACCATATAATTTCTTCTGTTGTCTAAGAGGAGTGCAGGGTTTAGACCTAGCTCCGTGCGCTGGAGTAGTACCGTATTCAGGACAAACAATTGTCGTACCGTCAACACTTCGCATTCCAAGTAAAGAGAGTGTGTGGGATACAGGAATGGTCGAAAACTGGCGACTTTTAGGATAGCTCTCTGAGCACGTTCTAAGGGTAATAAATGAGATTTTGCTGCACCTCCCCAAGACGTAATGCAATAGGTAATAATGGATTGACACAAAGCTAAATAAACCTGTCTAATTAATTTGAAGTTAGCTACATCACGTAAATACTTAAAGATAAATATTAGTTTGCGGACTCTATTACATAATAAATCGATGTGTTTACGGAAATTAAGATTTGTGTCAATCGTAATACCTAGATATTTTAAATGATCTGTTTTTTTTAAAGTGGAACATGAAATACAGTTATTTGCAGCGTCAGCGCGTGTGTTACATTTATGTGCAAATATCTTTAGGTTAGTATTTAGCAATTTGTTATTGTTTCTTAGTGTAAATAAAATATAATTGGTTTTATCTGCGTTTAGAGTAAGAAGATTGTTGCGAAGCCAATTTGATACTATATTGAAGCCATTCTGAGCAAGTTTATAGACCTCCTCTATTGATTTCCCCGAGAATAGTAGAGCAGTGTCATCAGCATACGACGTGATGACACAATTTTTGATTTTCAAGCTGCAAAGGTCATTTATGTATATAAGAAACATGGTTGGGCCAATAATGCTACCTTGGGGAATTCCGTAGGCACTATTTTTCAGTTCAGAACTCGTGTAATTACCTATTTTTACCCTCTGGTAACGGTCATTGAGATAGTCAGTTAATAACTGCAACTGTACTCCTCTTATCCCAATTCTTTCAAGCTTGTTTAAGAGCACAGAATGAGAAATAGTATCAAATGCTTTTGCGAGGTCCAGGAAGATCCCTATGGTACACATGCTATGATCCAGATTCGTACTGATAAGGTTTGTTACTTTGTGCACTGCGTGACTAGTAGATCTTCGAGGCCTAAAACCATATTGGTTATCTGAAAGTAATTCGTTAGTTTCAAGATATGTTATTAATCTAGAATTAATGATTTTTTCCAAAATTTTAGAAAATCCTGTTAATACTGAAATAGGCCTGTAGTTAGTCACACAAGTTTTGTTACCAGATTTGTAAATGGGGGAAACAACGGCTTTTTTAAGTAATCTGGGGAAGATTCCTTCGGTTAAACAAATCTGATAAATATGAGTTAGTGGGGCGACAATGAGGTGTTTAAATCATTTAATTATAGTGTTAGGAATGTTATCCCAGCCAACAGCACAGTCGTCCTTTAAATCGTTAATGATATTAAGTACTTCGGTCACGTCAGTACCTAACAGTGCAAAAGAGTTCCGATTACTATAGGTCATAGTCGTGGTTTGAGAAGGGAAGTTGGTTGCGCTCTGGATTTTTTCAGCTAGATTTTTCCCAATGTTAACAAAGAATTGATTAACATTCTGCATTGCTTCTGATGGACGTCCTCCAGAGGTTAAAAGATCGGTAGGTGGGTCGGGCTTTTTTGATCTGAATGTGTTGGTGTTAATGAATTTCCACACCAGCTTGGAGTTTTTTCCTGCTTTTTGTAGTTGATCTCTATCATATTGCTTTTTTAGTTTTTTCAAAAGGTTGTTACAGAAATTTCTATAACGCTTATAAGTGAGTGCAAGCACTAGGTTGTCGGGCGCAAGTTTTTGTTTTTGGTGAAGTCTGTCTCTGTTTCTAATACAACGCACAAGCCCAGGCGTTATCCATGGTTTAATGTTGCAGAATTTTTTAGGTACGGTTTTACTAAAGGTATTTTTACTAATCACACTTTGTAATGAGTCAACATAGTACTGTAAAGAAATATTTGGGTCATTAGAATTATAAACCAGGTCAAGATTAATATTTCGTATGTCATTTTCGAGGTTAGTCATGTTAAGTCTGGTATAGCTGCGCATGCAATTTTTTCTAGGCGAATCTATGTTTAATGTTAGTAGGACAGTTTGATGATCCGTAAGTAATCCGTAAACTCTTAAATACATGTGGTGTTAAAACAATTTCTTAAACATTTGATGGGTGTCCGGCTAATATAGCAATGGCGAAAGTCTTAAGATGTATTACAGAACCTTCAGATATCACTAAAACTAAATGTTGCTTCTCTATTGACGATCAAAAACTAGTTATCAGTTAACGTAATATAGGTATTTAACCTAAAACTCGACGACGACGTAGTCGACATATTTTTTGGAACCTGCTCATCCAAGATGTCCTCGGGAAGCGCCAGCGCGATCACCATGGAAAAACTAACCAATATGGACAATTATTTAAATTGGGAATTTCAAATTAATATGCTTTTGATACACGAAGATTTGTGGGATGTCGTATTTGAGGAAATCAAGTAAGACGATCCATCTAACAAAACACGCTCGTTAAAAGCTTTAGCGAAAATATGCTTGTCTATACCTACAATCAACAGTTTTCATACATGTAAGAAATGTTAAAACGGCGCGTGAAGCATGGCTTAACACGTTTACGTGCGTAACAGGCCGATATCGGCCTGCCGCGGTACTTGAACTGGTGCGAAAATTTATTCTTACTATATAATACGTCGAGGTCGTAAATAATACCAATAATAATAATTATTGTCCTTTTACGAACTCTAATTACGTAAATATAATCAGATAGATAATATGTTTGGTGCATGTAAATTAATTCAAGTAGGGTAAATCAATTCAGAAAAATATGTTAACATACATCCTATTCTTCGATTAATCGATTGGTACGGCTGGCGCCATCTGTTGCAAATAATTGATAGCATCAGCGCTATTTATTGCGTAGAGTTACAATGCTATCAAGTAGATGGCGGTTATCAAATTTTAAAAGTCGCACGCGTTATGTTCACAAAATTGATCATATTCTACGGTAACTAGTGAACTACAACCTCAGCAAAATTGTATATAGCTGATTGGTAAATGAACTTCAATCATAATGAATTAAAGACTGAGGTGAAGCGCGCTCAGTATTTTTGAAAAGGTAACTTCCCGCCTCAGGGCAGGGGTGGGGGATACCTTCATCAAACTTCTCGTCGCTAGTTTGAAGATAAAAGTTAGCGGCATAATAATAATTAAGATGACGTGACGCGATGTCACGATGGGAACTGAAAAAGGAATATTTCTACCTAACAATCAAGACCATCTGGTGTGACCGCCTTCCACAAAATATTCAGACGGTGTTGGCATCCCAACCTATCCACACCTTGAACCAGTTGGCAAAAAAATTCTTTATTGTACCAAAATGGGTCAAAGAACAAGAAACATCTCAGCAACGTTTGAAGAAGTTAAAGGCACTGCTAAAAAGTCGTAAAATCACAAAAAAGTGGCAAATTTAGAAAATATCCTTACTGATTGAGGTCAAAGCTAATATCATCCAAAGATAGCGATTTGCTATCTTCAATCGATACTACAAACAAAGATTTTTAAGCAAATTTTTAAATACTACTAATCAGAAACGAAAATATAGTCCATCTTTAAGAAAATTTGCCATAAGTCCACGTGCTTACAATTATGTCCGAAGAATATTACATTCTTGCCTGCCTCATCCTTCGACATTGCGGTCACGATATAAAAGCATAGATTACCAAATCACTTATTTGTACTAAAATCTTAGCAAGTCGTGATAAGGAGAAAGGTAAAACATTGTTTTGCGCTATTTGGATGAAATGGCCGTAAGGAGACATGTTTAGTGTGATGGGAAGAAGTGTGTTGGTTCTGTAAATTTTGGGGAGGCGTTAAAAGATGAAAGCGAAGCACTGGTATTTATGGTTAATGCTAATAACAGTTCATGGAAACTCCTAATTGGGTATTTCCTTGTCGATGCTTGTAGTGGTGATAAAAAAGCCAATTTATTTAGACAGTGCGTCAAATTCTTAAATACATGTGGTGTTAAAACAATTTCTTAAACATTTGATGGGTGTCCGGCTAATATAGCAATGGCGAAAGTCTTAAGATGTATTACAGAACCTTCAGATATCACTAAAACTAAATGTTGCTTCTCTATTGACGATCAAAAACTAGTTATCAGTTAACGTAATATAGGTATTTAACCTAAAACTCGACGACGACGTAGTCGACATATTTCTTGGAACCTGCTCATCCAAGATGTCCTCGGGAAGCGCCAGCGCGATCACCATGGAAAAACTAACCAATATGGACAATTATTTAAATTGGGAATTTCAAATTAATATGCTTTTGATACACGAAGATTTGTGGGATGTCGTATTTGAGGAAATCAAGTAAGACGATCCATCTAACAAAACACGCTCGTTAAAAGCTTTAGCGAAAATATGCTTGTCTATACCTACAACCAACAGTTTTCATACATGTAAGAAATGTTAAAACGGCGCGTGAAGCATGGCTTAACACGTTTACGTGCGTAACAGGCCGATATCGGCCTGCCGCGGTACTTGAACTGGTGCGGACGAAGAAAACTATGTCCCTCTCGCTTGTGCGAAACGATTATTTCAGGTGTTTGTAAAAGTTCGACAGAGACAAATATATATTTCATCTTGCGGTAAATGCCGTAGTTGTTCCCCATCAAAACATAACGGCAGGCTTTTATCGACCTACCACGCACTGACGGTGAAAAAACATCCGCGAGTGCGGCAGTGGGCCTATTTCGGATCGCCCTCCCAACAGGCAGTTGGCGACCCGATACCGCACAGAGCGCGTGCCCCGCCAGTTAGTATTGTGCTATCAAACAGATCTGTCGTAGCGTCCGATATTATCAACAATGGCAAGCAATAGAAGAAAAATACAAATTTTGGAAAATAGAGTAATTCGCCCTGCAGTTATTGACAGTGATAGTGACAGCGGTGAAGAAATATTTTCCACTAAGAAAACTAAAAAGGATTTGGAAACAAATGTGCACGGAAAACAAAGCACAAGCGGTAAGTTTTATTTACTACCTACACATATCAACATATCAGCCTTAGACGCATAATGACGTGGGGATTTTTTATGTAATACCATCCTTTATGAAAATGGTTATTCTTAACACTTTCATTGCATTTTAATGATTTATTTTCAACAGTTGATGTCGAGAAAATTTAGTTTTTTTGATCATCTTTTCAATTGAACCATAATCCGTCATCTTTTACCCCAATACTCCTTTTTCTCGCTAAATAAGACACAAGAGTCACAGCAAACTTTTTTTGTCAACAGCGGACGTTTTCAGTAGCCCCCGTGGAAGAAAATTTCATATTTGTAGGGAATTATTTTATGTTTAATATTATGTGTTTTATGTTGTTCTGATCTATTTTAACTTTATTCAATGTTAACTACATTTTTAAATTGATTCTTAAATTTAACTTAAATTTCATTTCATTTTTTTACGCGAGACGCACGTCGCTTGCGCTCCGAATTTTCTATACATTTATACGCTTATACGCTTAAACGCTTCACTTATTGTGTAACGCCTCGTTATTGTTGTTGTGCTTAAATTATTCTGTTTTTCTTCTTTTGTGTTATTGTGTGTGTGAACTACTGTGTTTGCAATAAACTTGCAAGTTGATATATCGTGCCGTTTTTTTATTAAACTACCAAGTAGTAAGTTCTTGTGTTATTACTCCTACACACACATCTACATATTCTTAAACCAGTCTCGTTTTCACATGAAACTAAAACAGGTATGTCTTAATTTAAATGATTTCTTTGCTTTTAGTGTTATAGTTTCTGCTGAGCATCTATTGACAGATATCTCTCTCTCTCTCTCTCTATCTCTCAAAATTTCATATTTTATTTAATTTTTTACTTATATTACTGTAAAGTTTCATCTAAATCCGTTCAGTAGTTTTTGCGTGAAAGAGTAGCAAACATCCATACATCTAAACTTTCACATTTATAATATTAGTGTAGATTAATTTTATTCCACTTACCTTTTTTTGCATTACAGAATGTAAAAATAAACCTACACCACAGACATCAAAAGGATTGTCTTCGTCTCGCTCATCGTCATTGGAAAGATTTAGTATATATAGCTCAAGAGGATACAGTCCTTCGCTAAACAATATATCAGTTTCTAAGCTTATGCACGGCATCGAAATAGATGAAAGCGAATATCATGACTTGATAAATCTAAGAAACGATAGTAAAAAGACAAAAAAGAAAAATGAAATAGAAAGGAAAGATCCAAAGACAAAACTTACATTCATTTATTCTTTTGAAGACAGTATGTCGCAAAAGTTAACTGAAAGTAATGAAAATTGTGGTTTTTATGACGAAGAACGTAATAAACAGTTTGAAGAAAATGAAAGACAGAAAGAAACACTTAATGACGAAGCAGAGAGAGAGAAAGAAACAGAAAATGTTGATGTAGAAGATGTAGAAGAGAGAGAGGAAGAAACAGGAAATGCTGAAGAGGAAGATGAAGATGCAGAGAGAGAGGAAGAAACGGAAAATACTGAGGAGGAAGATGAAGAGCAGGAAAGTGGTGACACAGGCGATGATGAGAGTGATGAATATTCTGCTAGTGAAGTTGTATCGGATATAGATAATGATGTTTCAGAGGAAGAGGAAGATGCACAGGATAATAGTGTCAATGAATGGGATGTTGTCACAGATTTGTCACCTGAGTTGGATGCGTGTACTTTAAATGAAAGCACTTTTAATATTCCTATAGAAGATATATCTCCTGCAAGTATTTTTTCCTTATTTGTAACTGATGAAATAATAAATAAAATGGTTACAGAAACTAATAAATATGCGTTAAAATACATCACAGAAAAGTAAAATAATAACGAAATAAAAACAAAATCTCGGTTATTATCATGGAAAGCTACGAATAATATAGAAATGCGGAAGTTTCTAGGGGTACTACTCGCAATGGGTCTGAACAAAGTGCCTCATATAAATGACTATTGGTCAAAAAAATCAATATATCGAAACGAACATATTGTATCTGTATACTCGGGATAGATTTCTGCTATTACAGAAATTCTGTCATTTTTGTGATGATTCGTCAGCCATCCACAATACAAATAAGTTGAAGAAAATTCATGATTTAGCTAATATGCTCAACAGCAGATTCCAAGAAGCATTAACGCCAGGTAAATTCATTGTTATAGATGAATCAATGATACCATGGCGTGGCAGGCTGAAATTCAAACAATACATTTAAAAACAAATCACACAAGTATGGTGTTAAAATTTACAAGTTATGCACTCCAGAAGGGTATATATATAATTCAATAATTTATTCTGTAAAGGGAGAAAATGGCCGTGAACAAAATCATGGTAAAGTCACCTTTCTGAAACTCATTCAAGGGCTCGAGAACAAATGTCGTGTAGTAATTGCAGACAATTTCTACTCTTCAATTGAATTAGCGGAAGAACTCATCTCAAAAAACCCGTTATTGCGGTACCCTAAATTCGAAGTGAAAGGGGCTACCTAAGGAGATAGTGTTACTAAAGTTGAAGAAGGGTGAAATCAAAGGAGCTATGAATAAAAATGGCGTTAGTTATTAAATGGGTTGACAAAAGGCAACTTCTAATGATATCTACTCTCAAAGAGGATAAAGATGTGCTAGTCAACACTGGCAAAAAAAATAGGAAGACGAATGAAGATATAAAAAAGCCTTGTGTCTTAACGTATAATAACAACAAAAAAGGAGTTGACTTCAGCGACCAAATGTCTTCATACTATTCTACATTAAAAAGAGGGCTCAAATGGTTCAGAAAAGTGGGTATGGAATATTTGTTTGGCATGGCGTTTGTAAACGCGTGGATCACATACAACGTGAAATATGATAAGAAGGTTTCAAAAAAAGAATTTACAGAGGCATTAATGCAATCATTAACTGGAAAAAGTATATGCGCTGATAGTAAGTATAATGACCGATAAATAAATAAATACCGAGGACCAAATTAAAGAAAAATTTATAGACGGAGTGACATCAAAGATTATAAATTTTGAGTTCGTGAAAAGTTTAGATGAATAGACACCTACTGCAGTAAGTAGTTGAGATTATAGTTTAATAGTTGTTTAAGGTTTAATTACAAATTAAATCAGCTTGTAATGAGGTTGTTCAGGTAAAATGTTAAGACTCAGTTTGAAAGTTGATGCTTTCAATGATGCTGAGCTGAAATTTTGTATAGGTACTTACATGTTTAGTTATAAAAAGAATATATATATTTAATTTTAATACAGGGAGACTTTTTTATCACTGTCCAAATTTTTTCTATACATTAGGTATCATTAAGAAACACCGTTTTTGAAAAAAAAAGTATAGGTAAAAATTTCCCAAAAAAAATTTGACCCGCAAAAGTTATCAATGTTTGTGGCCGCAATAGTCTTGAAAAAAATCAAACTTCTTATCTTACAAGTGAATGACCGTTAAACAATGTGAGGAGAGCTGTTGGGACTGTGCGGGGTGCGGGCGGGGGACACAACCAATCGCAGCGCGCCGCTCGCTCAGTAGCCGCGCGCGCACGCCGCGCAGCGCACCCTTGTTGCGCTCCCTTTGTGTTCCACGATGTATTCACATCGCGAATAGTGTTATCTAAAGTGCTGCGATGTGACCTTTTAAGTGGTAAAAGTTTAAGTGTAGCCCGGAGAATGTATGAAAAAGAAAGTATCTCTCGCCTTCCCAACCGGGGTCTGGTAAACCAGCGACCAAATCAAAAACGCAATACCATTTTAGCTGCTAACCAAAGGTTGTTGGATTAAGGTCAATTCACAACCCCGGTACTAGCTCAAGAACGTGGTAGACTGAGACTGCTACAAGATCAATTATTCGATTCCTTTAAAAGAGACCCCTTATTGAGTACGTGTGATGTGGCGTGCCGCCGTGTGGAAGCTGCTGAACTCTGGTTTGCACCCGTACCACTATCAAAAGGCGCAGACACTTAATGAAGCAGATATTTTTTAAATACGCAAAAGGTTAGTTCTTATTATTATTGAATCCTCGTACTTGTACAGGTTTAATTCGAATCAGTCAGTTATACCGCAGTTATAAAGCACAATCGTTTTGCAATTTGCAATTTTTGTAAAAGTATGAAGGGAAAATTAATGCACCGTAGGAATGAAAGTTATCAATGAAATGTTGGTGGAGGTAGGGAAGCGATACTCGCGATGTCTTGTCCGTTACCACACACGTTCACTATTTTGAGACATCTTTGTGAGTTCATATTTCAATAATTTTGTTCTAATTAGTACTAAAAGAAAAAAACACGTATTTCATTATTTTATACAAAGATTATAATATTTAAATTTGGACAGTGATAAAAAAGTCTCCCTGTATTTAGATGTAACGTAATTAAGGTGTGGGAGAGTGTGGTATACCGATCCATAGACATACCGGATGGATTGCCGCCCTCTCCCTTATCTGTGGCCTGTGAACCATGTAATGTGCAATGTCACAATTAGAGTACCAAAAATAAATCCGCTATTAATTAATTATCGCGTTTTATTCCAAAAACAACAGGAATAAAATCCGTTAAAAAGTAGTTTTATTTCAATTGATGTAGTAAATCAAATAACTGATACAAGAAACAGTGTACAACAATTACAGATGCTTAGATACATCATTTTTAGAGTATAATCAGTCTCAAACATGTAAAATATTTTTAAAACACCTTAATCATACTAAATAAATGTGAATATCACTTTTCCTTATCTTATTAATATTATAAAAATATCGCGAAAAGTTTTACGACGATGGATTTAGATGGAGAACCTATTTAAACATTAAATTCAGCGTCGTCAATATCAGATTCGGGCAGAAAGTCTTTAACATTTCCTGCACCAGAAATATTAATACACTCGTGTTAGCGTCATTTAGACGGGGAGAGTTTCTCGTACGTTTCCTTACGAGAAACTATATGCTTCTATCACAAGCAATAATCGCCATAACACAATCGTATCAAAATGTTTACATACAGGCAAGAACTAAAATCTCGCCTACGATTATGTCATACGAGATTCGCATATGACTTATCGCTAGGCGATAATTGCCTATGTTTGTTTACACACCAAAAGTACAATAAGCAGATTCTTGCTTATGAGAGTCTCGACTTGTATAAACACGATCTCTTGTGACATATTTTCAAGTCACTGCACTCATGATAGCAACTGGCATAAAATCTCGAAATACGATTATTGCTTTGAAATTCTGTTTACACGGACATAATAATATTACATTGCAAGGCAATTGTCGCCCAAGGCAACGAGCGAGGAGAGCGATTGTTTAGACGAAAAAAATGTTTTATATTCCTTCGATAATCGTATCTTCGAGACGAGAAACTCTCCCCGTCTAAATGACGCTTTACTTTATCAGTACACAAGTTTGACAAAGTCGTCACATTCAGTGGTTGGAAAATGAAGATATGGTGAATATTTGGTGCTGCTACGCACAACAACACCGCACGACAAACCTCATGGAATCCTGGAATCGAAGTTTCAATAGCAAAATTGGGAAAAGGCCGTCAATTCTTTTATTTTTTAAAACGATAGCTGGAAATATTAAACGTTTTGAAAATCTTCTGGAAAAGTGCGTTTTTTGTTTTCTTTCAATAAACTATATTTTTAGGTGACACATGTGATAAATACATATATTAAAATTTAATTGAATTAAAAACTTTATTTATTCCCAGCTTTTATAATAATGGAAATATTATATCAAAACGAAGAAAAAGGCCGTTTAAAATGATAGGTATACGAATTACGAATCTACTCGATGGTTACAAAAGTGGAAAATGGAAAAATGTCATTGGAAAATAGTTTGAACAAATTATTTTAATTTTTTGTATTGATTTTTGCTTTGTAATATAGTGTAATTTTTATTTTAACATATACCAAATCTGTGTTTATTGTTTATATTTTATAGTTGATTTCGCATGTAGATGTCTTATGTTATATCACTGAAATAGTCAAATCGAACTGTGATTACTTTTTTTTAAAGTGATTTTACTTTATTGTATAGTAAAATAGTAATATCTTATATTGTAAAAGAATTTTTTGTACGCGTCACTTTTTATTTCTGTATTTAAATATCAATAAGTATAATACATACATTGCCTGTCGTTGTCCCATTCCTGGGCAAAGGCCAATTGTACCTGTGATTTAAATGATTAAAAAAAAATGACAATTTTATAATCAGTTTCGTGTGTTTTCTTTTTTTACTTGACTGTACCCATTTTAACTGAAATTTTACCAAACGGGATTTGACACAAATAATTAGGTAATATTGTAAATCTCTTCGAAGATGTTAAGATAATTTAGATCGATTTCACTTTAGTAAGTTTGTTTGATCATCTAAAAATGTTTTCGAAATGAGACTAAATGTATGAAACATAAAACTGTTTACCAAATGCAACTTTTTGGTAGGAATAGTTTGAGGTTTACCAAGTGGGAAGTTGACCACATGGGAAGTAGCCGTCACATTTGGCTTTAGGTATAGGAAGCTGGGACTAGTAACATGGCGACAGTGAAATTTAGTCTAATATGGGATATCAATATCATTGAAGTTTGATATTTTACTACGTGCTTGTGCTTTCTGAAAGTCATAATACGGTGTTTACTTATTTTTCTTTCGACTTTAAAAGGCGATGAATTATATTTACATATTATAATAAGCAAATTCAGTTCAAGTTTTCAATAGTAATAACAAACTTCGCTGTATCTTTGAGGTTAAAGTGTGGTGTGGCTTTCATAATACAGAAAAGGGCTATTCGGACTATAATGCGTATACCACCTTGGAAGTCTTGTCGGGATCACTTTAGGAACCTTAAAATTTTGACGGCGCCTAGCCTGTATATATTAGTTACGGTCACCGATGTTGTACAACACCCACTGAAGTACGAAAGTGTGGAGTAAAGAAACGCTAGAGTGACTACGAGACGCAAAGATCTTCATTTTGGTATGTGCTCAAGATTAAATGTGGCCAAGCATACATTTCGGTACCAAGTACCTAGTCAATTTGTTTAACGCGTTGCCTACAGATATGAAACTCTTGACAAACAGTAACATGTTCCAAAGGAGACTTTTAAATATATTGTTGAAGGGGTGTTTCTATTCAGGCGACGAATTTAAAATCATTGTAAAAAAAAATCTGACATTAAATAATATCATAGTTTATTCCCAAAAATTAATTATTGTCTTGATACTTTAATGTATTTTGTTTATGTGATTGATATTTTACATTATTGTTTTGTATTATCATTGTTATTAATTTATATTTCATGTTTATTGTTGTAATCATTGTTTTATTATTTATTATTTTAATGTAGTTTTGCTTATATTTCAAATACAATGTCAATTGTTTTATGAATAAATGAAATGAAATGAAATGTGCAAAGCAAAACGGAAGAAGTTTAAAAAGGCGCGTAGCGTCTCGCGGTTATTTAAAGGGTGCCATCACAAGAATGCTCACAATGTAGCAGTAAAAAAGGCCTACAGAATCAGCTCCCAGCCTCCCTACCAAAATAGCCAAAAACCTCCTTGGGAGACAAAAATATACACCCAAAGATAACCCACCCTATATTGTCCATGTTTCCCTTAAAGACAACCTCACTAAGGCCACAACTCTGCACCCAATTAAGTTTGGTATGTTCTTAGCTCGTCATAATATTAGCAACACCAAGCAAGATGGAGTTAAAAGACAATGTAGCAGTAAAAATAGGCCTGCAGAATCAGCTCCCAGCCTCCCTACCAAAATAGCCAAAAACCTCCTTGGGAGACAAAAATATACACCCAAAGATAACCCACCATATATTGTCCATGTTTCCATTAAAGACAACCTCACTAAGGCCACAACTCTGCACCCAATTAAGTTTGGTATGTTCTTAGCTCGTCATAATATTAGCAATATCAAGCGAGATGGAGGTAAAAGATTAGAACGTAATAGAATATCTGTGAAGTTCAAGTCGCACCAAGATGCAAAAAGTGTGATGGAATCAAATAGGTATCCATTAAAATAATACATCACCCTACACAAATGCCATGAATAGCGCTCTTTCTTCTGTTTTATGAATAAATGAAATGAAATGAAATGTGCAAAGCAAAACGGAAGAAGTTTAAAAAGGCGCGTAGCGTCTCGCGGTTATTTAAAGGGTGCCATCACAAGAATGCTCACAATGTAGCAGTAAAAAAGGCCTACAGAATCAGCTCCCAGCCTCCCTACCAAAATAGCCAAAAACCTCCTTGGGAGTGTGATGTATGTATATAGAGGGTATTTGTATATTTGTTGTTACCACAGTAGTGTCGAAAGAACCAGTTCGGAAATATACGTCGTGTAGCTAAGCCGCTGTTTTATTGCTCATCTGTGTCCGGACTACCCTAAGATTCTTCAGTGGCGACGAGAATAAACGAATTCTACGCAGTTAATCTGGTGCAGTTTAAAAATGTCTATTGGTAAAATAGCAGAATTTAAAGTGCATAGTGACGATTGGAGGTTATATGTTGAACGATTAGAACAATATTTTTTAGTGAACAACATAAAAAGTGAATTGCAAGTGCCGACCTTGATAACAGTTATGGGAGCAGAGGGCTACGAACTGTTAGTTAATTTGTGTACGCCAGACAAACCTAAAAACAAAACGTTTGCACAAATAGTCGACATTATGGAGAAACACTTACAACCCAAACCCAGTGAGTTAGCAGAGCGATATAAATTCCGACACAGAAAACAAAAGGAGGGTGAAACCATAGCGGAGTACACGGCTATCTTAAAAAAAATGTCTAAGACCTGTGAGTTCGGGGTGTGGTTAGAAGACAGCTTGAGAGATCAATTAGTGTGTGGTATTTTAAATGAGAATATCAGACAACGGTTATTCGCCGAATTTAAGTTGGACTTCGGCAAAGCTTACAAAATGGCGGTAAGCATGGAGGCAGCAGAAAAAGATGCGGCTAATGTTGTTGGTAGCGGAGGGTTGCCTAATGTACCGACGACAACGCCGCCCGTGCCCATAGCGTATCAATCGACGGTAAAAACACCGCGGCGGGGAGGAGCGGCGGCCACCAGCGCTACGCGGAACGCCACTTCGCAATTTTCGTGGAGGCGCGGCTCGCGCGCATTGGCACCGCTCGCGCCGGCCAAGCAGGATGAGCGTGCTCAGCCGCAGTGTCAAGTGTGCGGTGCGCGCCATAACGCTTCCACATGCAAGTTCATACGTTACGTTTGTCGAGTCTGTAATAAGCCGGGCCATTTGCGTCGAATGTGTCCAAACTTGGCAGGAAACTTCAACGTTGACATCGAGCAAATAAGCGAAGACAGTGGAAGTGACGAGGTAATTTTTATAGATGTCTGTAAACTATCAGCCACAGAGTGTAGACCGGTCTATATAACGTTGAATGTAAATAGTAAAGATATTGAAATGGAATGCGACACCGGTAGTGCTATTTCATGTATAAGCAAAGAATGTTATTTAAAATTGTTTAATAATTTATGTCTTAATTCTTGCCAATTGACATTAAGATATTATACAGGAGAGACGATTAAGCCCCTAGGAGTTATCTTGCCAGAAGTTAAATACAAAAATATGTGTAAAACATTAGAGTTATTTGTGATAGAAAACGGAAAAACCATCCTATTAGGCCGACAATGGATGGCCGAATTAAAAATTCAATTACCGATTGTTAATTATGAGTGTAATAATATGTTAACGGATAAAAATTGTTTATTTGATATGGCCTCTTTCAGTTCCACATACTGTGATGTGTTTTCTGACGGACTGGGCCGATTCACTGGGGGCAAGGTGAGCGTGCACGTCCGCCAGGGCGCGCGGCCGGTGTTCATGCGCGCGCGGCCGCTGGCGTACGCGCTGCGCGAGCCTGTTGAGCGCGCGCTGGCGCAGCTGCAACTTGACGGCATTCTCTCACCGGTGGAGCGCTCGGATTGGGCGACGCCGATCGTGCCAATCGTCAAAAAGGACGGTAACATTAGGATATGTGCAGACTATAAGTTAACTTTAAATAAGGTTTTAGAGGTTGACCGCTATCCGTTACCGAGGGTTGAGGAACTGCTGCTTCGGTTGAGGGACGGTGAATATTTCAGTAAAATTGATTTGTCGCAAGCCTATGCACAATTTGAACTTGATGAAACAAAAAAATATACGGTAATAAATACTCATAAAGGTTTGTTTATATACAATAGGCTAGTTTATGGTTTATCATCCAGCCCGGGTATTTTTCAGAAAAGATTGGAGCAGTTGTTTGCTGATCTCCCTCAAGTAGGGGTATTTCTTGATGACGTCATAATAACGGGGGCAACAAATGAGGACCATATGCGTAATTTATGTAAGGTATTTGACCGTTTAAAAAAATTCGGCTTAAAAGTAAAAAAGGAAAAGTGTGTGTTCTTTTCGAAGTCAGTTACTTATTTGGGTTACACTATCAGTAAGGAGGGGGTTCATACGTGTCCCGACAAAGTTTATGCCATAAGCAAGACGCCAGCCCCGAGAAATATATCCGAGCTGCGAGCATTCATAGGTATGATCATGTACTACGGCAAATTTGTAAAAAATATTAGTACGGTGTTAGCACCATTGTATAAATTGCTTAAGGCAGGGGTAAAATACATTTGGAATAAAGAATGTCAGGATGCTTTTAGTAAAGTTAAAGAATTATTGTCAAGTAGTGAAATTTTAATGCATTATACGCCCGAACTGCCTTTAATTTTAACTACCGACGCGAGTAGCGTAGGTATAGGTGCAGTTATATCGCATACAACTCCGAGTGGGGAGCGACCGGTGGCTTACGCGTCGCGTTCTCTAACGCAGACCGAGCGTGCGTACTCACAGATAGACCGAGAGGCTCTCGCTATTGTTTTTGGAGTGCGGAAATTTCATCAATATTTGTATGGCCGCAAATTCATTCTAAGAACGGATCATAAGCCCTTAACTTATATATTAGGTAATAAGGTTGGCATTCCGGTTATGGCCGCTTCGAGATTACAACGTTGGGCAGTATTATTAGCGGGTTATACCTACGACATAGAATATGTTTCGTCAAGTAGGAATTGTGCAGATGCTTTGTCGCGACTGCCATGTTCGGAGGGGCATAGCCAAGGAGTAAGCAACGAAAATACTTATGTTAATTTCGTGGAAAAATTTTTGCCAGTTACTAGTAAAGATGTTAAAGAAGCTACAGTACGTGACCAGGTTCTGAGTAGAGTGATAAGGTACATACAATCCGGGTGGCCTGTAGCATGTCCAGACGAATTAATTCAGCCGTACTTCTCCAGACGTCATGAATTATATACGGAATGTGGGTGTATAATGTGGGGTTATCGTATGGTCATACCTACTTCACTACAAAAACAAATATTACAGCAGCTTCATAGTAGTCACATGGGGATAGTAAAAACTAAGAGTCTTGCTCGCAGTTATGTGTGGTGGCCTAATATTGATGCATCGGTAGAGGCTACGTGCAAGCAGTGTGAGACGTGTGCAGTTGAGGCTGACGCACCGCGGAGCGCCCCCGTGCAACCGTGGCCATATCACACTCGTGTTTGGAGTAGACTTCACATCGATTTTCTAGGACCATACAAAGGTTTAACATTTTTTGTGATAGTAGATTCTACTTCCAAGTGGATAGAAGTTTTTGAAATGACACGTACAAACGCGTCTAGTGTTATTAAGATTTTAAGAGCTACGTTTGCAAGGTTCGGTTTGCCAGAAGAAGTAGTTTCCGATCAAGGCCCACCATTTACTAGCTTAGAATTTAAAAGTTTCTTAAAGAATAATGGTATTCAACAATTTTTTTCACCAGTTTATCATCCTTCCTCTAATGGAGCAGCGGAAAACGCAGTAAAATTATGCAAGCGGGCGATTAAGAAAGCATATAGGGACCGAGTAGATATTGATACAGCTTTACAAACATTTTTACTAGCGTACCGCAATACTATTCATAGTACTACCGGTGAAACGCCAGCTATGTTACTACAGAGGCGATCGCTACGATCGAGACTTGATCTACTACGGACAGAGCGCATCGTACAAGACAGAGTACGTGAAGCTCAAAGGCATCAGATCGAGTACGCAGGTGGGACTCCAAGGAGTTTCCAAGAAGGGGATGCAGTTTGGGCTCGCGAGTATGGCTCGCATGATAAGTGGGTGAAGGGTACTGTGCAGGATATAGACAGTTTACGTAGGTATTCGGTAGTAACGGATGGTGGTCAAACCTATAAAAGACATATTGATCAAATTCGTCGACGGTCGCGATTTTCTAATGTTACCTGTCCAGACAGTGACGAGAATGTTGTCAAGCCAGTAAGCCAAGGGGTAGATGGGGTAACATCGACCGGAAATGTAATAGATAACTCCGACAAAGCGGTTGAAATACATGACGATAATAGAGATAGTATTTCGAAAGAAAGTTCGTCACCTGAGGTGCTCACACCCTCTATATCACCAGTGAATCGGTACTCTAGGCGGACGCGGAGACCTGTTGATAGATTTAAGATAGAATAGTTATGTATAAGAATATCTAAATAATAAATAATAGATAGTAGATATAATTCTAGTATAGTGGTGGAGGTGTGATGTATGTATATAGAGGGTATTTGTATATTTGTTGTTACCACAGTAGTGTCGAAAGAACCAGTTCGGAAATATACGTCGTGTAGCTAAGCCGCTGTTTTATTGCTCATCTGTGTCCGGACTACCCTAAGATTCTTCAGGGAGACAAAAATATACACCCAAAGATAACCCACCCTATATTGTCCATGTTTCCCTTAAAGACAACCTCACTAAGGCCACAACTCTGCACCCAATTAAGTTTGGTATGTTCTTAGCTCGTCATAATATTAGCAACACCAAGCAAGATGGAGTTAAAAGACAATGTAGCAGTAAAAATAGGCCTGCAGAATCAGCTCCCAGCCTCCCTACCAAAATAGCCAAAAACCTCCTTGGGAGACAAAAATATACACCCAAAGATAACCCACCATATATTGTCCATGTTTCCATTAAAGACAACCTCACTAAGGCCACAACTCTGCACCCAATTAAGTTTGGTATGTTCTTAACTCGTCATAATATTAACAACATCAAGCGAGATGGAGTTAAAAGACAATGTAGCAGTAAAAAAAGGCCTGCAGAATCAGCTCTCAGCCTCCCTACCAAAATAGCCAAAAACCTCCTTGGGAGACAAAAATATACACCCAAAGATAACCCACCCTATATTGTCCATGTTTCCCTTAAAGACAACCTCAATAAGGCCACAACTCTGCACCCAATTAAGTTTGGTATGTTCTTAGCTCATCATAATATTAGCAATATCAAGCGAGATGGAGGTAAAAGATTAGAACGTAATAGAATATCTGTGAAGTTCAAGTCGCACCAAGATGCAAAAAGTGTGATGGAATCAAATAGGTATCCATTAAAATAATACATCACCCTACACAAATGCCATGAATAGCGCTCTTTCTGCAGATGTTAGAAAAAAAGGCCGAATACTGTGAACAATTGTTTCTAAAAACAATAAGTTTGTCGGACAGCCATAAGAAATTTTACAGAATTCAAAAACATCAGTCTGTGGAAACAATGACCGATGCTGTGAAGACCAATGGTTATTGCTTGCAGATGGCTGCAGTTTAAAAATTATTTAAGATTGTAATATATTTTTGTCACTAGGAATTTGGAGAGAAATCGTGGGAACTTGTAAGGACGCCACGCGAGAAGGGAGGAGAGTGGGGACTACGTGGGTCCCCGGCGGTGGCGTGCTAAATTTGGAAAATGAATCTGGGTTTCGTTGTCGGGCTGGGAGGTTGCGAAGTAGTCATTTGAGTTAAGACGCGTATTAGTATATCTTAAACTAAGTACTAAATCTATGTAAAGTTTGGGCCTAAACTACAGTGTGTAAGGGTTCATACGCACTATGCGGTTACCCGCGATGCGGCTAGCCGTCCGGCTGACCGCGAGCACAATTATGACGTAAGGCCTATAACGCACTAGCGGTTGGCCGCCATGCGGCGTGCCGTTGCGGTAGGCCGCACATTGATTAGTACATGAAACCGCACGATAACGACGCACTGATTTGCGGCCAGCCGTCAACCGCTCCGGTTGTTCCGGAACTGCGACGAGCCGCGCCGGTTGAATGATGCGGCGCGCCGCATCCCCACCACGCACTCGGCGCGGTAGTCGCAAACGCCGCGTCCCGCCCGCCAGTCCGTCGTCGCTTGTTTCACGCGCTAGACACTACTCGTGCGCGTCATGGATTTTGATACAGAAAAGTTCATTTTAGAAATAAAAGAACGCCCCGCAATATGGGATAGCAAATGCGCTGATTATGCAGACAGAAATAAAAAGTTAAAATGTTGGGAGGAAATGATTAATATATATGCAAAGGAAGATGATACATCGGAAGAAAAGAAAGAACTCGGTAAGTTACGTTATTTATTAATCATGGTTACAATGTTACAATCATCATACCTACTTTTTATTCCCAATTTCCTGCGATTTTGCGGATTAATGCCATTATATTTACTTATATATATTTATCTTGCCATTCCAATTTACCTTCATGTTCAAAATACTGAGCGAAAGAGTCACGAATTCTTTCAGCGATATTATTACCTATTCGATTATATGTTCTCTGAGTTTCTGGTACATCAGGCGGCATGTAACATGTTAAAGTATCTTCATAGTTATAACCGTCTCTGTCTCGAACGTAGTTATGCAAAATGCAACATGCTTTGATGATATCAGTAGCCAAACTAATATCCACATTTAAAGGTCTATGGAATATACGCCACTTATTGCTCAGTATTCCAAACGAACATTCGACATATCGCCGTGCTCTACAATGCCGATAATTATATATTCTCTTAGTAGTGTTTAAATTAGTATTTTTTGGTTTTGCATAAGGTCGCATTAAGTTCGTGGATAAGGGAAAGGCTTCATCGCCTACTAAAACATATGGCATTGGAATAGTATTTACTTGTGATATGGGTGTTGATTCTGGTATCTCAAGTTCTCCTGCTATCATTTTTTTGTAAAAGTTAGAGTGTTGATAAACTGCTGAGTCTCCAAATTTGCCACAAGCACCGACATCTATTGTTATGAATTTGTAGTTGCTGTCGCATATAGCCATCAGTATAATGGAAAAGAACTGCTTATAATTGTAGTACATGGATCCACTATGGCACGGCTTTATTACCCGTATGTGTTTCCCATCTATAGCCCCAATGCAATTCGGAAAATTAGCTCTTTTAAAGAAACCCTTTGCAATATCTAGCCATCCTTGTTGAGATGGCTTCGGTAAACAAGATTCTTTTAACAGTAACCATATTGCCGAACATACTTCACGAACAAATTCAGCTATTGTACTCGCACCAATTCGAAATGTGTAATGTAGTTCAGCGAATGTACATCCGGTTGCCAAATATCTAAAAACATAATTATTTATTATGAATTTAAATGGTTATTGTTACAGGTAAAGTACTTATGAAAAAATGGCGGAATATTAAAGATAGTTTTGTAAAAGCTACGAAAAATATGAAAAACATGAAAAGCGGTTCAGGTGCCAAACATAAAAGCCCATATACCTATTATAATATTTTATTATTCTTAAAGGACTCTACTATGGTAAATGAGACAGAGTCAGACATTGCCAACAATCTTTCCCAAGACCATGATGGCCCATATGAAACATCACAGAATGTAGCTAATCAGAAAAAAAAGAAAAAAAGTAATAATGAAGACGTTATTGGACAACAATTGGTATCAGTATTGAACAAAAACTTGGAGTATAAAAAAGAAATGGAAAATGACGAAGACAAGTTGTTTTTGTTATCCCTTTTAAGGGAGTTCAAAAAAATTCCAGAATCCAATAAATTGGAAGCGAGATGTGAAATCATAAGAGCTATTAGAAATGCTCAACAACCATCATTTCATTATAGTTATCCTAATACGCAATTTGATCGAGGGTATCGAAACCATATGTATGAAAGTGAATATGCTGGAAGAGGATATCAAACACTTGATAGTGACTACACTGACCGAGGGTATGAGAGTAGACTCAATAATAGAGAACCCGCAACTACAGGTTACCAACACCGTCAAAATCTACCAGGTACATCCACGCACTCAATGGATACAACTGAAGAGGCAACTCAGGAATCTGCTAGCCAAGACGACGCTTCGTTGATGTCTGAATTGTTTAATTCACCGTAGATTTTTTGTTAATGTGATTCTATTTCTATGTGCCTTAAATAAATGTGATTCAACTTAATATATTGTTTTCTTACCTGATGGTTATAATGAGCTTTTCTTCCGGGGATATAGACATCCGAAATCGTGTATCCTGGCCACGAATATTTAAATATAGTTTTGTTAATAATTCTTCATACGATTTTACTGACATCCTAGTGTATCCAAAGAACTTATCTTCAAATTTCTTTAGGTTTGAAATAAAAATATTAAACTCTTTGCCGTCATGTCGTGTCACCAATAGAGGATGTATCCAAAATCTATGTTTATTTTTTTGACGATATTTTCTACGATGATATAAATAAATGACTGCCGCAACTTCCTCAACGTCCATCATGTGCAATATTTCTAGAAGCACTGACGATTGCGGCAGACCGCAGTGAGCCAAGACCATACGGTTAGCCGGAATACGGCGTGCCGTTACGGCTGACCGTATATACTGCGGCCTGCCGCATCGGCATACCGCATCGCGGCAGGCCGCTAGTGCGTTAGAGCTCTAAACTACAGTGTGTAAGGGTTCATACGCACTATGCGGTTACCCGCGATGCGGCTAGCCGTCCGGCTGACCGCGAGCACAATTATGACGTAATATTCATTTCTATGCGCACTACCATGCGGCTACCCGCAGACTGCTCCGGTCGCTCGGAGGGCTGCGGCCCGAGTGACGGACACCCGGACGGTTGCTATACGCACTGTGCGGCTCAGTCTGCGGCTGCCCGCCATTGAGTGAGTGTGTGCACGTGGTACGTCTGGTAAAAAAAAGAGTTCTCTTAGCATAATAAAGAATATCTAATTAACAAGTGCGAAATGTTGATTAACACGTTTAATGACTACGTAAAATGTTGTCAAGAGATTGTAGGCCTCAAGGAGCAAAGTTTTTTTTAATATTAACGGCATTAGACGAAGAAATTAAAAATTAGTCTTCCTTCATTTCGCTTGGCGATACACACACTTTCAATTCGTATAGCTCCTAGAGTTTATAATAAATTACCCGACCAACTGAAAAATTTACCTCTACCAAAGTTTAAGAAAGCTCATTACTATTATTAATTGGGAAATGTTATTATACTCTTGAAGAGTTTCTAAATGACATAATATTGTAGGTTCTAATTTTGTTATTTATTAATTTCTATTTTATTTTAATGTTGTTATTTTAAATTCATATTTTGAAGATGGTTTTTTATTTAGATTTAGCAAAATGCGTTTTTCATGTACATATACTTAGAGTTCCTAGTTTAAGATTTGATTTAGTTTTTCTTTATGTTTTAAAATTTACAGTAATATTTGTACGCCTTCACGGCAAAACACTAGCAATAATGTCCTCCTTCCTACCGCTAGAGTGAAACTGGTTGGAAGGGATGGTACTGAGTATCATATAAAGGCAATCCTAGACAGTGGATCCCAGGTCTCATTTGTCACCACTAAGCTTGTCCAGCTATTAGGAATGAATCCCAAACAAAGTGATACTAAGATCATTGGCATCTCAAATGCCACTAAAAATGTTAAGTTCTGGCTTCCTTTAGAAGTATATTCATTAAAAACACCCTTCAAAACATTAATAAACTGTCATGTTGTGCAGCAGATTACTTGTAAATTGCCCCAACAAGAAATTGACTTGTCAACAGTTACTATACCACCTAACATATCTTTAGCAGATGAACAATTCTATTTACCCAGTGACATTCATATGTTAATAGGTGCGGACGTGTTTTTCCAGACCCTGTTACCAAGCCAACAGACTGTCAATCTAGCCCAATCGACAGAGCTGACACGGAGTGAGGCCAGTGAGTCCACAAGCACCAACCAGTTTGCACAGCAGATTAGTAACTCTCAACTTTATATTATTAATACCTACTTTGGTGGCATTGTAGCAGGAAATTTGCAAGGATTTACTTTCCCAGTAACATGCAATAATGTAGTTTTAAAATGTGAATTAGGGTTGTCAGATACACTTGCTCAGTTTTGGGCTACTGAAAAGGTGCCTGAACTGTACAATGAGCAAACTCCAGAGCAAGAACATTGTGAAGAAATATTTAAAAATTCTGTTAAGCTAGATAATAATAGATTTGAAGTTGCTTTGCCTTTGAAATTACCTTTAGGACAAGTTAATAATGTTCTTGGTGAATCTTTTCATTTTGCACTTAAGAGGTTTTTAAATCTAGAAAAGAAATTACATGCCAACCCTGATTTATTTATACAGTATCAAAAGTTTATTCATGAATACTTAGCACTTACCTAAGCATGCTCACTACATAGATATTGAGTCCATTGATTTAGATAAGCAGCCAGTGTATTTTCTCCCACACCATGCAGTCATTAATGACAATAGCAAAACCACTAAGCTCAGGACTGTCTTTGATGGCTCTATGAAAACAAATAAAAAGGTATCGTTAAATGATTTGCAACTTAATATAATATTATTATTCCGTTTAGGCAGGCACACATTTACAGCAGATATAAAGCGTATGTTTCGCAATATCAATGTTGCCCATAAGTACACTTCCCTTCAGAATATATTATGGAGAGATAATCCCTTGGAATGTATCAGGTGTATTAGGCTAGATACTGTGACTTATGGGCTGAAAAGTTCCACTTATCTTGCAACCCGTTGTCTGGATGAGTTAGCAAATAGGAATGAAAAACAATTTCCTTTAGCTGCATCTATTTTAAAGAACTATGTGTACTGTGATGACATCAACAATGATATTGATACAACACTAGCTGCAAGAGACCAGTTACGCAATCTTCTACTGTTAGGTAGCTTCAATACTCATAAATGACTTATTAAATTCAAAGTTGCTCTTAGCAAGCCAGATGGCTAATTTTAATAATAATACCCACTACGGTGGAAGAAATCCCCAGAATTCTGGATGGCCGATTCAGCGTGGACAGCCCGCTAGCGGTAATAGAGACCAGCGAAGTAATAGACGTGCGTACGAACACCAACAGCGCTACAATTTGGAAAATAATTGGGCGAACGTACGTGAGTGGGAGGAGCGTCCTCCCCAGCCCCCACGACCAAGGGGTCAAACACAACGGAGTAAAGCCTGGAAATCCGGCGCTCCTAACAAGCAGGAGAAGACAAATTCCTCCAAACCTAGTTACGATTTCACTGCTACCAGTGAAACAGCACCGAGAGACGAACCTCTCTACGACTTAGGTCCTCACACGGCGGCTATCCCCGTGCAAGAAATTTATTCACAAAATTTTGAATTCTCTGGATACATAGATCAAGTGGAGCGTACTTATGAGCTCCTCCGCGGCATAGATCCCAGAATTGATCGCCGCATGCCTTTCTCAATGTTCCAGCATTCCATGTCAACTATTCTAAATTGTTATCTATTGGATTTAACTCAGAAAAATGGTGAAATGAGGCTTAACCCTACTCGCCATCAAGATCTGTTGCCTGAAGATTTAATGATTCCAGACAATTTATACCATTACATGGCAAGCGTAGGTAATACCACTACCGTGGGTGGTGAAGAAATTAAATTTAACTTGCCTGCAGCGGCTATCCCTCAGGCTGAGGAAGATGGAATTCCCTCAGGTTCATTTGGACAATTAACTCCAGAGAACCATAACGTTTATGAATGTTATATCGCTCCCCTAGTAACGGCAAACAGAGTCTTAAACTCTAGACGAGCACCTGGTGTCTTGTTCCGGCGCTTCCGAGGTCGGATACCTGACACCACGCAAAACACTCACAATGCAGCGAAGAAAAAATAAAATATTTTGTATTGTATTTATAGTATTTAGATTATATGAAATTTAATATTGTATTTGTTTATATTGTTATATTTTATATGGGCCTTGTAGCCTGAAATAAATGGTTATTATTATTATTATTATAAATGGGCCTCAAATAGCGAGCAGGTTTTATCAGAAATACCACTAAACGATCAACATTTTGATAGTTTAGATTTACAAAGGGATAAATCATAACATGAAAACTTTAGGTTTGACTGTAAATGTAAAGCACGATCATTTCATTATTTCTTCTCCAGAAGCATACAGCTCAGAAAAGGTCACAAAAAGAAGTATTTTGAGTTTTATAGGTAGGTTCTATGACCCAATGGGGTTTGTTAGTCCTATTATAGTCACAGCAAAGTTCATAATGCAAAAGCTATGGTTACAAAATACTGATTGGAAGGACAGCCCTCCACCTGAGGTCCGGCAAGAGTGGCTGCAGTTTACAGCTGACTTAGCTGTAATGAAACCCATAATTTTAGAAAGGAATATAAATATTTTTGATATAGACACAGCAGAGTTGGTCGGATTTGCGGATGCGTCGAGCACAACTGCCCATGGATGCTGCGTCTACCTTCGGTCCTGCAATTCTTCAGGTACCTATGTTCATTTACTCTGTTCAAAATCAAGAATCAATCCTATACAAAAGAAAGGCATGACGGTACTCAGACTTGAGTTGAATGCTGCCCTATTACTAGCTAAGCTAATGTCCAAAGTGCATGACGTACTGATGCTCAAAGTTATCATAAAAAATGTCTATTTATTCAGCGACTCCAAGATTGTTCTCGCTTGGCTAAATACTGACCCGACACAGCTTAAATCTTATGTAGCGAACAGAGTGAGCGTCATTCGCGAACACACCTCTAGATGGCGTTGGTTGTACGTCAGTACCAGTGATAACCCAGCCGACCTGATAAGCCGAGGTGTCAAGCCAGGTGAGCTGAGTAGCTGCACTCTATGGTGGCATGGTCCACAATTTCTACAGAACAGTGAGTACAGTTTTAATTGTGACAATATGGACCAGGACCTACCTTGCGTTATACCTGAAGTAAAGCTCTGTTCGGCTTTCTCCTGCAACCTAACTTGCAAAAGTCTAAATCCACTTGAGTTTGTGTTCAAGCGCTTACATAATTATTCAAACATACACAAAATGGTAAGAGTTCTAGCTTACATACTAAGATTTTTAAATAACCTTAATAGCAGAAACGCAAGAGTACACACACACTATTTGACTACTGAAGAGCTTAATAACTCACTTATGTTGATAATTCAATATGAGCAAAGTATACACTTCCAATCTGAACTAGTCGCTTTAAGAAATGACTGCAATATTAAAGGCAACCTAGCTCAATTGCACCCCTTTATTGACGATCAAGGGCTTTTACGCGTAGGTGGCAGGCTTCA
Organism: Meganola albula; assembly: GCA_936450015.1. NCBI lineage: Eukaryota > Metazoa > Arthropoda > Insecta > Lepidoptera > Nolidae > Meganola > Meganola albula. The sequence goes on along the minus strand of OW388169.1, from coordinate 5,275,116 downwards.
TCATGCTGAAATAACTTACAATAAGAAGCACCCTATCTTGCTTCCTAAGGGCTCCTTTATTACTGAATTGCTTATAAAAAATGAACATGAAAGATTATTGCATGCAGGACCTAGGCTCTTACTCTCTAACTTAAATCAAAGATTCTGGATTGTTAATGGCTTGCTAGAAGTTAAGAAAATAACTCACAAATGTGTTACATGTTTTAGACAAAAGGCTACAGTGGCCAAACAGCTGATGGGTTCCTTGCCTAGTGGACGTGTCACCACTACCAATCGGCCGTTTGAGTGGATTTCGCTGGGCCTATCAATGTTAAGCTGTCCCGCGTGAGGCGATCTGTTATTGGAAAGGGTTATATTTGCGTGTTTGTCTGTTTTGCCACAAAGGCAGTCCATCTGGAACTTGCCTCAGACTTAACAACAGATACCTTCCTCGCGTGCTTTAGAAGGTTAATATCTAGAAGAGGATTACCCAGAGAAATCCACTGTGACAATGCCAGTACGTTCAAATGTGCAAGGACACAGCTAACTGAGCTCTACAAGCTGCAGCTTTCCCAAGATCACCAAAAGAATGTGCAGAACTTTGCTACTCAGAGAGGCATTAACTTTCATTTCATTCCGAGTTATTCTCCTACATTTGGTGGACTTTGGGAAGCTGCGGTTAAAAGCACTAAATATCATTTAAAAAGAGTTTTACAAAATACTGTTTTAACGTATGAACAGCTCAATACTGTTCTAACAGAAATAGAAGCGGTACTTAATTCGCGACCTATTTTACCTTTATCGTCGGATCCAGATGATTATTGTTATTTATCTCCAGGTCACTTTATTATAGGTGATTCTTTAACTATGTACCCTGAAGGTGAGGTAGGTAATGTGCCACAAAATAAACTAAAGTTTTGGCAGCTATGTACCAACTTAAAACAAGCCTTTTGGAAGACCTGGCATAAATATTATTTAAATATTTTACAAAATAGACCCAAGTGGAAAACTGATGTCTGTAATGTAAAGAAAGGTAATTTAGTTATTTTAAAGGAAGACAATACTCCTTCTATGTGTTGGCCCATGGCCAGAATAGTTAAAGTATTTCCCGGTCATGACGGTAAGATAAGAACTGTAGAAGTAAAAACATGTAATAATAAAACTCATGTTAGAGGTATTCATAAGATTTGTGTATTACCCATTGATGATAACCAAGTTTAATTTAATTCTATTCGTAACTTAGTTTGTTCTAAGCATTTATATCTTATTATTTAAGGCCCGCAGTTTAATTTAATTGTATTTCTAACTTAGTTTGTTCTAAGTATTTGTAACATCTTATAATTATAAGGCTGCAGTTTGATTTAATTATATTTGTAATTTGGTTTATACTAAGTATTTATAATATCTTAGTGTATAAGGCCCGCAGCATGTTGCAAGTAGCAACACTAGATTAATAATTTATAATGTTGGCAACTCTTTTTTTCTCTCTCTGTGCTTGTTCACGCAAAATTACACGGTTTAACATCAAGCTGCTAGTTTAATTTGTGTGGCGTTAAATCCAGCCCTATATAATACAAACGGTTCACTAATAAAAACACCACGGTGTTCACTATTTTCCAATGAAATTTTTCCATTTTCCACTTTTGAACCATCGAGTAGATTCCTAATTCGTATACCTATCATTTTAAACGGCCTTTTTCTTCGTTTTGATATAATATTTCCATTATTATAAAAGCTAGGAATAAAAAAAAGTGTTAAATTCAATTAAATTTTAATGTACGTATCTATCACTTGTCACCTAAAAATACAGTTTATTGAAAGAAAACAAAAAACGTACTTTTCCAGAAGATTTTCAAAACGTTTAATATTTCCATGTACGTCAGGCTGGCCCGGCCCCATGGAATTTAATAATGAGATTGTTATCAATCCAATGTACCCGGGTATACTAATATATGTAACACCTTCATTTTCAATGTAACTCTTTTTAAAAGAAATTACGTGCACTTCTTAGTGGCCGGGCCAGCCTGACGTTTTCAGCCCGGCCACCTTGTTTCCCACTAATCTACAAAAAATACTGGAAATATTGTGCTACAGATGAAATGTACCCTATAATTTATGCATATGTAACACAAAATCGAATCCTAAAATGCAATAGCATACGAAATATTAGCGGTTGCAGGTGGCCGGGCTGAAATTATTTCGTTACTATAAAACAGTAAAACTGCAACACCTACCAAAAAATAATACCAGTACATAATGAGATATAGAGATATAGAATACATGTAACGCTTTCATTTTAAATTATAATACATATTTAGAAAGAATAATCACTTGAAATTATATTTCAGCCCGGCCACCTAAAAGCGGTAATATTCCTTAAATCTTATGCTAATTTGTACAGTAAAACCTGATACAGCTATGAAATGAAAGTTACATTCGTTTTGTTTTAGTCGTATACCTTTAAGCCTTCTGTTTGACTAGATTATCAAAATCTGAGAAACTTTCCGAAGAGTGACTATCATTTATTAACTAATTTCAGGACATTTGGTTTGTTGAGTGAAACAAAATTGGTAATTGTCATATTTTTTTAATAATCATTTTTGAAATTAGTTAGACAACATTTGTACTTATATTAATTAGGTACTATAACAATTGTTAATTATAAATAATGTAAAAAAAGGTTACACATTGATAATAACACAGTTATCAAAAAATTATAGTAATATCAATATTACCTTAACATCGAACATTCATTCATTCAGAATATTAGAAGATAATTTTTGGTTAAATACTTATTATACCTTGGTAAAAAATCACAGATTTTCATAATGATTTTTACATCAACTTTGAATTTAAAGTTTTGAAAACTTTCAATTAAAATTATGCTAATATAATTATTACAACAATTCTTAAATAAAGAGAGAACCATAGTTCTTTCAGTGGCAGCTAATGGAAATATAGCTATGTAGTATATATAATTTAACATAATATTAAAATCACAGCTAAAAATTACAATGTTAACTTGTATAATTAAACGTATGCTAATATAATAATCATTGCTAGCCTATATGCAGTTCAGATGGCAGCACTGGCCGTGTTTAGATCGTCTCCGCGATAATATAATAAATAAAAAAGTGTACCGTAGCAAATACGACCTAAAATATTATTATAGTGTGAGAAATCATCCGATATCTCTGGACAAGTGTTATTTGATAAAACAAATAGTGAACTCGTGCGTAATTTGAGTGATTGCTGGAAACAGTTTTGGTGAAATTTATTAAAACTAATACAAGCACTGTTTAAAAACTATTCCACAAAAACACTAGTGAGACACAGGCTGCGTTAAGTGCATAGGCCAAAATATAATTATATTGACTTAAACCTAGTGATTTTCCTAAAAACGGTGAATAGATAAGTCGTTACAATTTTCAAACGTATGTTTTAAATGACAGATTGACTGATGTGATAATTTGTGCAATCCTAGCACCACCTATTAAAACTTATCTCAATTTTTTCATGAGTTTAAGCGACATCTATCGATTTGAGACCGAAACAACTTAATTGTCATTAACTAATTCTGATAAATCCCGGAAGGTGGCGCAAGTGACAATGTCTTCTACTAATACTAGTAAATCACAGAAGATGGCACTAGTAGGCATATCCTCTAAAAGATGCCGGAGCACAAATCAAAATAATAAGATGACCAGTCCTGGAAATACAAATGTCACAACTAGAAAGAAACCCTTGGTATCTAACATGCAAGCTTCTCCTATCCTGTTGACAAATAATCCACAGAAAAATGACAGCTCACAAGGTGAAAGAAATGAAATTTATTTTACTCCGCCCATTGGATTACCTCAGAACATATCTACTCCGTTGCAGGATTGTAAAACTAAGGAGGAAGTAAACATCCCTACGCATAACTCTTTTAGCATGTTATCGGACGAGGAAACTCCAAAAAAATTACAGTCGCAGTTGGTGCGTAGTATTAACTGTACGATCCACAGAAGTTGTCCCGAACTAAATAAATCTCAAGTCGACAATTCAGAGGATCTAAAGATTACAGTAGATAAGCTACAGAAAGACCTAGCCTCTGCCCATGCTGAGATCGAACAATTACTCACTGAAAAGTTTGAATTAGCTGAACAAATTAAACATTTTCAGACAAAAATCCAACTCTTAACCAAATTGTGCATGTCATCTTCGAACGGCTCATATCAGACGGACAAATCAACAACGACAACAAAGAAAAAGGGCGCAGTAGGACATAACTTAAACCGCCAACGACAGGTGAGCAATGAATGCCTAAAATCTAAGTCGAATAACTTATCGGTGTCCGACAACATATTTGTACAAAATGAGGCAAACATTGATGAATATGTAGAGAAACCAAGCACCTCAAAAAAAAGCATGTCCCCACCTTCAAAGTCCGAAGATCGACAGCAGTTACAACCAAAAATTATAAAAGGAACACATCTCCCACAAGGGACTCTCACTAACGCTACTTCAAATTTAAAAAAAAAATAAAGTATTTATATTAGCGGACCAAGAAGGATATGGAGTACAGCAGACATTACAGAAACTACTTGGGACACAATATGACGTTTTTTGCTACTTGAAACCGGGTGCAACAATAACAAATATTTTATCTACGTGTAGAGAAGAGTTAATGACTTTCAATTCAAATGACTACCTTATATTATTAGGATTTAAGAATGACTCAAATGTGTTTACTCTGCGTTATGAACTTGCCTCATGGCTTTCATTAATGAAAGAAACTAACATAATTGTATGTGAATTGTCTTTTAGTCGATATTTAAATACTAGTAAACTGAACCATGAGTTAAATTATATTTGTTCACAATTTAAAAATACTGTAATTTTAAAAAATGCAGATGGAAGATACAGAGCCAATCATAACAGATATTATAAAATTATCCTATGTCGTAACATATTACAAGAAATTTTGAGATTTCACTATAGAAATAAGTTCAAAAGGTATCAAACGCGAGGCAAATTGGAAATAAAAAACGTTATGGATATGGGTACGCAAACTGAAGCAGTTTCAGAAATCAGTGAAAAACTTGATGAACCTTCGATACAAACCAGTTTAAACTGTACTATTGAAAGCCAGCTATGTTTTCGTATCTAAAAATAAATTGACCCGGCAAACTAAACAGGAAAATACATGCAGTTATATAAATATATTTCATCAAAATTTATGTGGTATAAGTAATAAAAAAATTGAACTCGAACTATACATCGACACAATAGATTCACATCTTGATTATCTTTGTATCTCAGAACATTTCTTAAATGAACAATCGGCTTATCTGTTTAACATATCAAAGTACAAGCTAGCTGCATATAATACTAGACAAAGCAAAAAAAGGGGAGGCAGTCTTATATTAGCACATGTAAATAAAGAATGTGAAAATATAGAGTCAATTAAAAAATTATATGTATCTGAGAGCTTTGAGATAAGTGGTGTTAGAGATTTTGAAACGGGTTTACACATATGTTGTTGTTATCGTAGTCCAAATAACAAAAACCTCGACGTTTTTATAACTCGTCTAGAAAAATTGTTAGAGCAGTTTATGAATCAAAAGTGCATAATTTGCGGTGATTTTAATATTGATGTATTAAAGGAAAATAAATATTCGTCTGAATTTTTAAGTATTTTGACATGTTACAATTTTAAATATCTGGTGAAAGTTCCCACTTTCTTGCGAAATGACTCGAGTTCATGTATTGACAATATAATCACTAATCTTGAAGATGAGTATATAAAAAAATGTTTTGTGGACCATAATGGGCTCGCAGATGGACACGGCGGTCTTTTTTGCAGTTTAAAATTAGACATTTCCAATAAAAAAAGCTCTCAATACACTATTACTGTCCAAAGACGTGTCTTTAACAAAAGAAATAATGATGCGTTTAAACAGAATATTAGAAATATAAATTGGGTTGACATTGGTATAAATAGTTTTTTAAGTCATTTTAAAACAATATTTAAAAAATGCTTTAAGAAAAAATCAGTAAAAACAAGGCCACGACATGGATATGTAATAAAATGGATTACAAAGGGGATAAAAATCTCAAGCAAAATGAAAAGAGTTCTATGCACAGGGAAAATTAAAGATAGTACTATATTTAATTACAAAACATTTTACATACGAATCTATAGAAAAGTTATTAAACAAGCAAAAAAAATGGCTATATCAAATCATATAAGCAAAGCCAAAAACATTGTGAAAGAGACATGGAGACTCGTTAATGAATATTTAAAGAAAACAAAAAGCAAACAATTTAAAAATACTGTCCTGAACGTCAAAAGTAAGTTTATAAGCAATCCAGTAGAAGTTGCTAATATATTCGCTGACACTTTTGTTCAGAAGTCAATTACAAAAAATAAAGATTTTGATAGAGCTAAGTTTTATCTAACTGCCTCTACAAAAAGAGTTGAATCAAATTTAACTTTCAATCACACCACACCAGATGAAATTACAAAAATAGTTAACAAAATGGCACCTAAAAAATCCTGTGGTTATGATGATGTCCCTGTAACAGTATTAAGAGAAAATATAGATGTATTAGCTGTTCCACTGTCCAAATTTTTTAATGAATGTATACAACAAGCAACTTTTCCTGACCAACTAAAACTAGCCAAAGTAGTTCCAATATATAAAAAAGGTTCTAAAACTGACCCCAAAAACTACCGACCGATATCTTTACTGCCCACAATTTCAAAAATTTTTGAAAAAATAATTAAAGATAGATTAATGACACATATCAACGCTAATAAAATTATAAATTTAAGACAATTCGGATATCAGAAAGGAGTTGGTACTTCCGATGCGATATATCTCTTAATAAATGACATAATTAGCAAAATTAATAATAAAATGAAAGTTGCAGGCCTTTTTATTGACTTGAGTTCCGCGTTTGACACTGTAGACTATACTTTGTTGCTTTCTAAACTAGAGCATTATGGTGTAAGAGGTATAGAATTAGAACTTATTGCATCATACTTACAAAATAGGCGTATGTATGTTGAAATAAGAAACATTAACAAAGAAAATCAGGAAACAGTAAATTCATCTACTATAAGGAATATAGACCGTGGAGTGCCGCAGGGTTCTATACTAGGCCCCATTTTCTTTATAATGTTCACAAATGACCTCCTTAATTACATGCAAGTGGCTCAGGAAGAGGCACGACTTGTTGTCTTTGCTGATGACACCAACATCATAATTGGAGCAAACGATATAGAGCAACTGACTGTAAATATTACTAAATGTGTAAATGGTATCTGTGACTGGTTTGCATCAAATAGCCTATTATTGAATACTAGTAAGACTAATATTATGCTGTTTAAGACCACAGCTCAAAAAAAAGATAGTATAGAAATAACAATACAAGAAGAAAGAATAAGTTTAGTAGAGAAAGTTAAATTTCTAGGCATTAACCTAGATTCACATTTAAATTGGAAAGAAGAACTCGCAGCTATTGAGTCCAGTATATCATCTGCTTGTTATGCACTACGCACTCTTAGGGATGAAATAAATCAGACTCAGCTAAAAGCGGTGTATCATGCGTTAGTTGAATCAAGGCTACGATACAGTATAATGTTTTGGGGAAATAGTTATAGCTACAATACGCAAAAAGCTTTCATTCTACAAAAAAGAGCTATTCGAGCAATTGTAGGGATTTCACAACGAGATTCATGTAGGGAACACTTTAAAAAGCTGGGCATACTCACTGTGCCTAGTCTGTACGTATTAATCACACTAAATAATTTTGCCAAATATATACAGGATTATGAAACACATGAGGAGTACCTAATTAGAGAAAGCACTCGAAGGAAAACTATAAAGAATAAAATTGTACCTAAAATGAATATAGTTAAGCACTGCCCTCAATTTCAAGCCGTAGAACTGTTTAATAAATTACCCATGGACTTAAAAAAAAATGTTTACAAGAGACATCTATTTAAAGATACTCTTAAGGCCTTTCTCCTAGAAAAGTGTTTATATTCGTATTCCGAATTATAGGTAGTGTTTTACGAACAATGTATAATGTCTCTTGTCTATGGTTATCATTATGTCTAATATTATTATTATTATTATTTTATTTCTTTGACATAATTATTATTCTGACATATCTTGACATATTTTGGTTTTTGACATCTTTTTAAAAATTGTATTTTTATTTTTTATTATTTGATATTTTTATTACAAGTTTGTGATCGTATGACATGTTTGTGTTCTCATGGTATGTTGGGTATTTGACATTAATAGACATTATACTTAAATGGTTCATGTTTATATAATCTGCATTGTTCAGGAATTGTAATGATTATCACATTCATACGTTACAGGTTTTACTTTTTTTATTTCTTTCTTATCTTGTTCATGTGAAAATATTTAATATCTGCTATAAATATCAAATTGTAATTTCAAACACAATGACAATTGTTTTTTGAATAAATAAATGAAATGAAATGAAATATATCTGGCATTTGTACTATAAGTATTTTGACTAATTCAAATTTAAATATATTGCTTATTAGAATCGATAAAAACGTACTAATCACTTGATTATGTTATTTAATCAAGCTAAAATGTACGTCAAGGAATGTAAAAATATTAAATCCAAATTAATTTTTTTAACACTAGACTGTAAATCGTCATAACACATCCACAGATCTTGATTAAATAAATGGCATTTATAATGTCCTAGATTTTCCCCCAATACTACATATTCAATAGCACCTACAATCACATAAATATTAGTTCTAACTTTGATAGATAAAGGTATATCGTTCAATATTATTTGATCTGTTCCATTTAAATCAAAAGATATAATATTCTTTACATTATAGCTGGACAAAACAGTGCCCGGGCAATCGTGTTCACAATCCTTCGAAATAACGTCTATACAAATTGAGTCTTCTAGGGCTGATATTCCAAATGTTTTAATTACGTTCATATTAATGGGTAAAAATGGTACTGTTCTTTGAAGTTGAAATGCACATTTTTCTTCGGTACATATTTTTGTAAATAGAGCGCTATAAAATAATTCTAAAATCATTTGTTCAAACAAATTTGCGACATTGCATTCACAATTTATATCTATTGTATTTTTCGAGGATAGTTTGTAGTACTTTTTACATATGGTATTTCTTAGTTCGTATACTGCGGCTTCAGATATGTTTTTGTTACCTATAAATTGTATATAATTACATAACATATTATTATTATTTTCAGTCTGATCTATTTCTAATTTAAAGTTATTAAATGCAATATAACCATAAGCTATTAAATATGTAACAGCATCAAAACCACATGTATTTGTTAAAGTGGAACCAGTTACAATATTTCCATTTTTTATAAATTTTAACATTTTATAAATCGGTACGGTAACTGGCTCTTCAGCTTGTCCTTTCCAATTTTCTACAAAACTTGGCATATCACTGAAAATAGAATCTTGAGGAAATAACCGTTTTTGGTGTGTTCTTTTTTGACGATTCTTTTTGATTTTAATCTTTCGCTCTTGAAGGGGCGGTGCCTCATTATTTTGTAGTTCACTAGCAGCGATATTAAGCTCTCCATTTAAATGATTAATATGTATGTTTAGAAATTCGTCAATCCTGTATTTTCTTACTTTAGTTTTGAGTAATAAATGTTTTATTGTTTTAAAATAATCCTCTGATGCACTAGACGATGGATTTTTGTTTTTTGAATTGTATAATGGAGCCATAACGTTTGACCACATGGGCAATTTTCCCAATAAACGTTTTAGAGTAGATATTAGAGGCGGATAATATAATTTGTTGGGGCGTTCACAAGATTCCTCTTCTTGTTTATTTTTACAAGCAACAATATTATCAAACCATACCATAAAATTGCTTACATCTAAAACATTCTCCTCATTTAGGAATCTTTCTTCATCTACGTAATTGTGTGCGTTGTTAGAATCTTTTTTATCAATTGTAATACCTTGAATTCTTCTTTTCAAATTACAGTGGGCATCAAAGCAAATTTTTGAATAAAATTTAGTTAAAATAACAGTTAACATATTTTCAATTATCTCTCTTATGACTACGATACACTCTGCTGTTTTAATGTAAAGAATACAACGAACAAAGAAAAATTTTACATTTTCTGTTGTATTATTGAAGCACGAAAGATTATGAATAGTTTTGACAAAATGACTTGTATCTATTCGCATATATACTACAGGCAAACTATTTGTATGTCCCTCCAATGCACTGTAAGAAGCTTCTAAGTAATCTTTTGTAGATTTATATGAAGTAAAGCATTGGATTGTAGCAGCAATCAAAGCTGAGGAATCGTCCGTGATTATTTCTGCAGGAGGGATAATTCCATTACTGGCCCATTTACCCAACCAATCCGCAATGCTATTTTTAGTGTGAGAATCACTAAGCATTTGTGAAATTGGAATAGATTTTAAAAAGCTATCAGCAGTTATTAATATAACATATAAGAATAATCTTTTAGTAAATTTAGTCCCATTAGGTAACACAATTGGTTTAATTATAGAGCCTGTGGCATCTAATGATATGGTTGGTCGACCATACTCTTGAACATATTGTTTGTAATATTTTATTTGTTCTTCTAACCAGTAGTAAATATGAAAAGTTGGTTTCATTAAAATTTCCTGAATTACGGAAGAGTATGTTGAAGTATTTGCCATAATGACAACAGATAATATTTGATTGGTATGGTACCATTTCTGCTTCCTTGTTTCATGACGTATTTGGCGTAATGCTCCGACTGATGGCAATACAGGTGGTTCCTTATCTTGAAATATCATATCATGACTCGCTATTTGTTTTCTAACTATTGTTGCTGAATCAAATTTTAATTTCTTAGATAATGTTCGTCTTGAGTACGGAGTGAGTCGTATTTTTTTTAAAGGATTATGCTTAAAATTTGGTTGAAGTTGATCAATTTCACATAAAAAATCAATAATATGATCAGTCTTATCTTTATTTTGAATTTTCACTGTTGCTTGACACTGAGTGCAACGTCCGTAGAATGTAATGTTAGCGCCTTGAATAACATGTCTTTTAAATGCTACAGTACAAGGTAACTTATAAAACTCCCAGAGTTTTTTTCTTAAAAGACCGGACCACTTAAATTTGGGAATAGCTCTGTACGTCTGATATCTTGCACTAGGTTTATTTTTATCGTGTCGTTTATACGTATAACTTAAGGGTTCAATTTTCTTCCATTCATGAACATCAATTGGAAATTTAAAACTAATTTGATGAAGTAAGCTTGCTTGTTGAATAACTGGAGAAGACCCTGATGATGATGATGTTGACGAAATTATAATACTATTGGTATTATCTTCATTTCTTTTAATGAAGCACTCATCTTTTGCCCGAGGTGAGTTCTGGTTGTTTAAAAAGTTTCTTTTAAAGCTGAGATATAGTGCTTTTGGTGACATCACATAGTTTATATCTTTTGCTATGGTATTGTATATAATAGAACTATATCTTGTCGTGGTGATCAAGCGTTTATGTTTCTCAAATATTTGTTTTTGAGCCACAATATCTAACGCACTACGTTTTCCCATGGTGTAGGCACGCTCAACTGAAATAAAATATATTCATTTTAACTATGGTTTCGTAATAGGTATTCATGTAGGCTAAATAACTACATTAATATTTATTTAAATATAAATTCCCTAAAAAGATAAGTGTATGCAGTAACATTTGCATGCATTATCAAGTATATACATAAATCTATTAAAAAATATTTTAGCACCTAAGGAAAGAAAGAAAGAAAGAAAGCAAAGAATGTTCATAAGAATCAAATTTACTTTCACAAAACTTATAACTTTTGGGACATTAGAAATATATAAGATAGAATAGAGATGGGGAGAGGGGCGCGTGTCGCGGGACGAGGAAAAGAATGCGGTGAGCGAGGTACGTGGATCGCTGTGGCAGGCCGTACAAGGGGGAGTTACAAGAAGCGCGGGTACAGACGAATACCGTCGACGGTTGCCTGATTACAATGAATAATTCACTAAAATCCAATATATAAATCTTACAGTAATTAATAAGAAACTGATTAATTATTGATTTCACGAAATAAATAAGTACACAATAATAATAAGTAAATACATAGGGTAGGTACACAACAATAAGATTCACAAAAACTAAACACTTACTGTTAGTAAATCACCAAAATTATTACCTATTGACTATAAACGAAAGGATAAAATATATTTAGTTGATGGCATTGTATGGAGTTTTATTATTAAGTAAATGAGTGTTTAGATTTACTTTACTTTACCTGTATATTTTTTTAAATAATTACTTAGCTACCCATTAACATTGTTTGTCGATATATTTTAATTTATCAAAACTATGACTTACCTTAAAAACATCACATCACAAACAACTACACTGCAACAACTGATCAAATTTTACACTCACAGTAATATTAAAACGTAAAATATTATGTCAGAAGCGTTGATAACTACACGGCTCTTGCGCATCTATTCTGTCTACTCGGGGAAAATATCTTACGACTTAGGTTGGGACGTGACACAGGCGCCGTCTAAAAATCGGTGGTAGCGTCTGTGAACTATTATCTTTGTATGGTTATGTTGTGAAGCCAAAAACGGAGAAAATATATATAGGTTTAGGTATTATGTATCCAACAATTATTATGTGTGATTTATACTACTTAGTTTATTAATAAAAATATCATTGTAACGCATTTTGTTTCACTCAACAAACCAAATGTCCTGAAATTAGTTATAAATGATAGTCACTCTTCGGCAAGTTTCTCAGATTTTGATAATCTAGTCAAACAGAAGGCTTAAAGGTATACGACTAAAACGAAACGAATGTAACTTTCATTTCATAGCTGTATCAGGTTTTACTGTACAAATTGGCATAAGATTTTAGGGAATATTACCGCTTTTAGGTGGCCGGGCTGAAATATAATTACAAGTGATTATTCTTTCTAAATATGTATTATAATTTAAAATGAAAGCGTTACATGTATTCTATATCTCTATATCTCATTATGTACTGGTATTAGTTTTTGGTAGGTGTTGCAGTTTTACTGTTTTATATTAACGAAATAATTTCAGCCCGGCCACCTGCAACCGCTAATATTTCGTATGCTATTGCATTTTAGGATTCGATTTTGTGTTACATATGCATAAATTATAGGGTACATTTCATCTGTAGCACAATATTGCCAGTATTTTTTGTAGATTAGTGGGAAACAAGGTGGCCGGGCTGAAAACGTCAGGCTGGCCCGGCCACTAAGAAGTGCACGTAATTTCTTTTAAAAAGAGTTACATTGAAAATGAAGGTGTTACATATATTAGTATACCCGGGTACATTGGATTGATAACAATCTCATTATTAAATTCCATGGGGCCGGGCCAGCCTGACGTACGTATATTTCCAGCTATCGTTTTAAAAAATAAAAGAATTGACGGCCTTTTCCCAATTTTGCTATTGAAACTTTGATTCTAGGATTCCATGAGGTTTGTCGTGCGGTGTCTTTGTGCGTAGCAGCACCAAATATTCACCATATCTTCATTTTCCAACCACTGAATGTGACGACTTGGTCAAACATGTGTACTGATAAAGTAACACGAGTGTATTAATATTTCTGATGCAAGAAATGTTAAAGAGCCAATGCCAGACAACAGCTGGCTAAGGTTACAAATCTTGCTTATGTCTGTATATTTCCATATTCGTACATTCATTTCAATTTTGTAGCGAATATAAGCCTTAGTAAGCTAAGCCACCTCCACAGTCCTACGTCCTCATAAACCTTTTGCAAGATCATCTTAACATTATCAGCAGTGATTCTATATTTATTTTCGTAACGATCACTTAGCGGTTTCATTGCTTCATTGTTACTTTCGGCAGTGACCGGTAAGTTTTTAATTAAATCGTATGGCTCATTCCTAAGGGATTGCCCTCAAATAATAAAATTTACGAATATATGCTAAACTTTTGTCATCATGAATCGTAGATTTGAATAAGTTAATGAAAGGCATAAATTCAATGAAGTTACCATCGAAAGGCTTGATCTGAGTTGGTAGTAAATTCTTTGCCGAATTAAAAAGGTTGTAATTTTAACACCTTCCATACCTACGTTTCACAAATAAACATTCTGATTCTAATTCGGCAAAGAATTTACTACCAACTCAGATCAAGCCTTTCGATGGTAACTTCATTGAATTTATGCCTTTCATTAACTTATTCAAATCTACGATTCATGATGACAAAAGTTTAGCATATATTCGTAAATTTTATTATTTGAGGGCAATCCCTTAGGAATGAGCCATACGATTTAATTAAAAACTTACCGGTCACTGCCGAAAGTAACAATGAAGCAATGAAACCGCTAAGTGATCGTTACGAAAATAAATATAGAATCACTGCTGATAATGTTAAGATGATCTTCTTGACATCAAACCCCTTGCTAGATCAACTGCAAACCAATTAAGAGAGTTTGTATCCCTAAAAAGACAGCAAATAGCTTACAATAAACACCACGATAAAAACGTTGAGTCTTGGGACACAATCTTGCTATGCATTTTGACGGTTATGTTAAAGTGTTCAAACTGCTTGTTCTTCTCTACTCGGCTTAACAGAATCTTTAATTTCAATATTCCCAAACTCCATAAAAATTTAGTATCCATATTCTTGAGTGGAGTGTCCGGTTCCGTGAAACATGTGACTTTGTATGCTTGATGATAAGTGACCACACTGAGCACATCTCGCCTTTGATAACTCTTGCAGCAACTTAAAAGGTCTGATGTGATCCAACCAATCTCAGTATGGATCAAGTAGAGACGATCAATATCAATGGTTTTATTCTTGAGAAAAGAGTTATCATTACCTATTAACAAATTTATACGGTTACCAGATGAGCTATCATCAGCCCACACCTCGTCACACATGATATGAGGGAACCCTGGTTGGGAACCAGCTAATATATAAATTTTTGAAGATAAACTTTGCGCTTTTATTTGTAAACTTCAGTTGTGGTTACGTAAAATGAAAGAAAATAATTACTCTGCGTTTGCGACATTGAAAGCACTTGTACATGACAAAAAGTATGACGCTAATGAGGCAAATATAAAAGAAAACATCAAGACTCATATACAAATTTTGATTGATGAATTCAATCGTTATTTTCCCGATTATACTAAACAAGCTAAAGTTGATCAAAAACTGATTCGTAACCCTTTTAGCACGGACGATGGTGAAATTATTGAAGGAACCTAAGTGTAAGGTTATCCTATACAGGTACCCTAGAAATTGGGATAATCTTATACCTGTAACTTTAGCTGACCAATCGAATCAATGTCTTCTTTTGTGGGGCAATCTTCCTAGCGGAGTTGTAAACTCTCATCCTCCAATGTACCACAATGAGAACATAGAGGGCGGGTGTTGCTTCTTAATGGTTTCTAACCATATGTACCAACAATTTCCGGCAGTCTTCGAGAAGACTTGCGACGTATTGAAGACAGCTAAGGGTTTTATTAGTCAGCAAACTATATCCGTAGATGAGTTAATCAAACTGAAGAATCTTAAGATATCTCTCAACTCGTACATCAATGATTTTTCAAAAAACATTAGTTAGATAAGTACTTGCGGCTACCATATATCAGGTTATTGCTGAAGCGAAAGAGATTGCAATAGAATTTGAAACATTGTTTCAAGCTCCAATGTCATCACTCCAAGCAACAATCGTCATCAGTTAGACCACTAAGTTGCCTCAGTTAGCACTCCCTAAATGGGGAGGTGATATACTGGAATTTAATAATTTTTTTGATAGATTTGAGTCTAGTGTAGGATCTAGAGACATCAGAGAGGAAGATAAGCAGTTTGTACGCAGTTCAAGGTATTCGAACCACTAACGTTAACTATGCTGTTGCAGTGAAGACGCTTCGAACAGGATTTGGGGATAGGAACCTTGTTATCGATGCCCACTACAAGGTATTGAGTAAACTACCACAGGGCAAGTATGATGCACGTTGAAAAACATTTACTGATTTTTAATGCCCTAGGACCTAGGGCACCATTTTCATGAATGAAATCAAGACGGAAGATGACGTAATTTTGGATAAAATTTAAAATTTAATATGCCAGTCTCTACCAGAACGTTGGACAAACTGGAGGACTTTAAATCCATCTAAGGAGGAACTCTTTGGGGAAAATATCGATCCTCAAATTCTGAACGATATACGAGGGTGCGTTTTTAAGTTCGCGGAATGAGAGGGTTGTGGGGGGGGGATTACACTCATTAGGGTCGTAACGTATTCAGTGACTCATAATTAGTATAAATACGAGGTTTCATTGCAATTAGACAATTAGTCTTTGAGTTATCGTCAATCAAGCAACACAATCGGGAGTGAAAAGTGAAATATGGAAAAAATCGAATATCGTGCCGTTATAAAGTTCCTTACCAAGCAAGGAAAAACAGTTGCGACCATAATGAATGAGATGGCATTGGTTTACGGTGACTCTTGTCCAGGAAAAACCATGGTCTACAAGTGGCACAATTTATTTAAACAAGGAAGGGAATCCATTGAAGACGATCCGAGGCCGGGCAGGAGTATCGAGGTGACCACGCCAGAACTTATACAAAAAGTTGAAAAAATTGTACTGGAAGATGCTCGACTAAAGAAGAAACAACTCGCAGAAATGGTTGGAGTATCCGATACAACCATTTTTAAAATTCGTCATGATCATCTTGGCATGACTAAGGTCAGTGCAAGATGGGTGCCAAGAATGCTCACGCCGCCCCAAAAACAACAGCGCGTAGAGTGTTCACGTGCATTTTTGAACCTCTGTAATGAAGACAAGGATGATGTATTGAGTCGAATTGTTACTGGAGACGAAACTTGGGTTCATCATTATGAACCTGAGTCGAAACAAGACTCCATGCAGTGGCATAAAAAGGGCGCAGCACCCTCTAAGAAGTTTAAGGTGTCACAGTCAGCTGGGAAAATTATGGCAACGGTCTTTTGGGACTCGGAAGGAATATTATTAATCGACTATAAAGATAAAGGTGTTTCTATAACCGGGGAATACTACGCTTCAATATTAGAGCGACTTAAAGAAGCCATTAAGGAAAAAAGACGGGGAAAATTGACGAAAGGTGTGTTGCTTTTGCACGACAACGCGCCCGTTCACAAGAGCCGCGTTGCGTTGGCTGCCCTGCATAAGGTGGGCTTCGATATTTTAGAACACCCACCCTACAGCCCAGACCTGGCCCCAAGTGATTATTACCTGTTTCCAAAAATGAAAAAAGAACTACGGGGTAAAAAATTTACCACCGATGATGAAGTCAAGGAGGCAGTTTCGGCGTATTTTGTAGACAAAGAGAAATCTTTTTTTTATGAGGGTATTAATAAATTAATTGAAAGATCTGAAAAATGTATTCGTCTTGCAGGTGAATATATTGAAAAGGAAAAATAATTTGATTTTTTTATTTCCACTCTTTATCCCCCATTCCGCGAATATAAAAACGCCCCCTCGTACGGGTTGCATTGCCGACATTGGGGTGTGCGATATTTTTGCCTGACGCAGAATTTGTGGCGAAGAAGCCTTTCAGAGAGATGAAAGTTTCTATGCTGAATTGGGCACTGTGCAGACCGCTGATTATAAGCCCACTCCTAAGCCTCTATAGTTAACAAACTTAAAGGTTCAGCAGCTCAAGCGGAGTTATTTATTAACGCCATACATTCTGTACGTCTGCTGATCCTTACAAGGAGTGAAGTTTGCCGCCAGTTACATCCGGACCCAGGAGAACAGGATCAGGAGGCACAAAAAGTTAGTTTGGCAGCATAGATACTAACTCAAACTGTAGCTATATATAAGTGTAGCTATGAAAACTGGTTTGGGTATAGAACTCAAAAGCGCGACAGCATTAGACACCGCAAATCTTATAGAAATTATTAATGAAGCTCGAATTAAATAGCTAGATAAGAAAACCAATAATCCTTTTCACAGTGCAATTGCTAATAATCTAAATCGGCCACGCCAAGCGTTAATTGAAAGGGTAAGTTATTGTTTAGACTGAAAAAATATAAAAAAGAAAAATGGCGCCACTGTCTTAACAAGACAACCTAGCTTCGATGGATTTCTACAATCAATAGAAGATGTTATTCTGCTGTTTGAGGAGAAATCATCCGATGGCATAAAACTAAATCAAGATGTTCCAGAAAATTGATTCGCCATATTTAGACTCGGCAGTTGGTTTAAACAAAAATCCCAGCACTCGAGTGTTGCGCACCATTTTTAGAAAACGGCTGGTGAACGCGCTCATAAAAACTCCAAAAAATACAAATTGTATGGAAAACAATGAAATTTTCATTGAAAATAACGTGGCTGTATTTAGTGTAGGTCATCTACACTAAATACAGCCATCAACCTACACATACACACCCAGCAGTTCGTGTTCTTAAAAACTCCCACAAAGTTATTAAAAAGACTTTTGGCGAAAACAGAAGTAGAGCCAGGCTTGAATAAGTCCATTTTAATAAAAATATGAAATATTTTCAAGAGTTTGAGTTTAGTCAAATTTTTGACGGAATGTCAATATCCCCATAAAACCAGCTTAAGGGGTTCACGTTTGAGTGCAACAATAGCAGACCATGTAGAAATATTTATAATTAAAGGATTAAAAAAGAAATTTAAGCAACCGGTCGCATGTTATTTTATAAATTCCATAACTATGGTACAATTAAAAAACATTTGTATGTTTGTAATCATAGCACAGTTAATGTTAGTGGAATTGATTACTTCATTGAAGAGATGAAAGCTAAGTATGTCCGAGAGAAAAAGGAATGGAAGAAATAGGTAATTGAAGTTGATAAAACACAAAATAATACGTCTTTCAACGTGCAGCCTGTGGACTAAGTATACGCAGCGGACATACAGCGACCTACGCGTGCAGTATAACAACGCATTCAGGGCGCTTTTGGGGTTGCCGTGGCGATGTAGTGCGTCAGGGATGTTCACGGAAGCGTGCGTAGATAGGTTCGCCGCGATCATGCGAAAAAGATGTGCTTCCATGATGACGCGCTTGCGCTCCTCCTCCAATGGCATCCTGAATGTGTTTGCAGACAGGTGGGACTCTCCCCTCTTACATAGATGGGTAAGTGTGCAGACACACTTATCCAAATAAACTAGGGTGTAAAATTTAATTGAACGTGTATACTAACATAGGAATAAGCTATCTCTACTAACAATATATAGATGTAAATCTGAAATAAAATATTTGAATTTGAATTATTTGTGATATTCCACAACTCAAATTAATACTTCAGCACCAAAACAACATAAGTTGTTACAACAATAAATAGACGCTACTCGTATTTTATGCGATGTTCAGTACAACGACTCGATTGTCGTATTGAAATTGGTTTACATTAAATGCTGTAAAAAAGGACACAGAGGATCAACTTACCTCCTGAAAAATACGAACATATCTATTCGGTCAAAACTTGCTAGAGACCATAAAAGCTGCAAAAGCTATTACAAAATGTGGTGCTTAATTAAGGGAACAACTTATAAAAAGATCTCTTTTTTCAACCCCTATAAACGGACAAAATGATTACTAATAATGCAGATTGTTTAATCCATACACTGCCTTTTTGAGTTTAAGAACCTTCCCACACTTAATGTCCTCTTTTAAGGAATCATATAAATAAGCAGTTTTAACATCTAACTAAGTAATGTATATCTAAATGATATTTGAACTAATCGTGCCCGATATTGAACTTTACCGTCACTTTTATTTTTTTTAAACACCCACTGACTCTGTACTTATTGTACCAACTTTAGGGGCATCGACAACGTCATACACTTCATTCCCTCGACATGACTCCAACCCATCCAACGTAGCCTTCTTACACTGCATTCTCTTTGGACCTTTCAAGACCTCTGTCACAGACTGTTCAGGATCTGCGCTGGCTTACATAGCTGATTGATACCAGTCAGGATGCCGTCGCTCCCGCTTTTGTCTGTCGTAAATCTCAGTCTGGTTCTGCTAACCTGGTTGTATTGCTCCTTGGTGATAGAAGTTCAGGAACAAAAGTCTCATCAGCCTCATATAATGTTTGCTGTGATGATTCACTGTCAGAGCTATACTGGGTCTCTGTTTCTGATTCTGATCGTTCTTTAATAGTATTATCCCCTACTGAACGATCATCTTCTTCAGGAACAGAAACTTCTTCTACACACCATGTAGTTTCTCTGGCTGCCCTTCTAACACTGCTCTTTCCATCACTACTCCATCCCTGCTGCTAGTGACCTGGTTGTTGGTAGGGTCATTTATCCTGTAGCCCTTCACATGTTCTGAATAACCAACAAGAATATGCTGACGAGCTTTCTTGTCCCACTTGGTCTTCTTTTTCTTTGGAACATGCACCATTACTTAGCTGCCAAAAATGCGTTCATGGCTGATTTTTGGTTTCTTGCCATACCAAATCTCATTTGGTGTTTTGTCTTTGGAACCTGATGCTATAGAACGATTTTTCAAGTAGACTGCTGTTGATGTTGCCAAACCCAAACCTTTTTTTCTAATCCAGCATCGAACAGCAAACATCTCGCTTTCTCAACTATCGTCCTATTATTTCGTTCTGCAACACCATTTTGTTCAGGCGTGTAAGAATTAGTTTTCTGATGTAAAATATCTCATTGTTTTAAAAAAAATATCTGTACGTAATATCATTCGTGTTTTTTTGTTTCTCCAACATTGATTTAAATTCTCTAAAATATTTAAACACCTCATTTTTTTCAAGAAATACACAAAGGACATATAACTGTAGTCATCTACAAAGAGTAGGTAGTACCTTGCTAATGTTATGGGTTTGGTTTCCATAGGCCTGTACACATCCGCGTGAATCTTTTCTAATACTTTTGTGGCTCTACCGCCCGTGGAGAATGACAGACGTGATTGTTTACCTGCACAACAAATCACACAGCTAGATTTTGTCATATCACTGCTACCTTCATAGGTAACACCTTCCACAGCGCCATTCTTCACTTTATTCAAGTCAACAGTGTCAATATGTCCTAACCTTCTATGCCACAACAAAACTTTTATTTTGGTGAGAAAATATGTCACGCGCGCTCGTAGATTGCAAGATCTGTACAAGTAAATTAAGCCCTGGGTCCCAAGCAGGAGGTATATTCCAACTTCGGAGGAGGCAGTCCTGTTGAAACGTCTATTAGAACGTCGGAAAGATTCCAAATGATAAAAGGTGGGTTCGTTACTGTGTTTCAGGTTTGGCCTCCAGAATACTTCCTTCCAGCGTGGGACTACTATCAAGTATATGCCCCTGGCTGCGTGAGGCAATATTTTCGGAATCAGATAGGGTGGTAATCTATGCATAGTACATCGTGGTGTAGCTCGTTCAGGCCTCTCCTATCAAACGAGCAGTACGCTGGAAGGACGTGGGCTCAATAGGAGCTTTTATATCCTTGCTACGATCGATTAGTAGATGTGCCTTTTAAATATAACTGAAAAATAAGAAATGAAAAAGAAACGAAAGGCAAAAATTCAAAAGGAATTTAAAGTGGGTCTTATAATTGATAAAGTAAGACCTAGATTTGGTACCAGCAATGATGGAATTACCACAAAAGGATTTTTTTACAATGCTTTGACAGCTGCGCGCATTACTTGTCTCCATGACCATACTTGCAGCCAAAGCTTCTGGATACGAAATTGCTATAGACATTTTTTTAGAAGTACTGGACGGAAACTCGTCGGTTGTATTTAGATCTATACAAGCAGTGGTGGATTTACACTAGGGGCAGGCGGGGCTAGTACCCAGGGTGGCAAATTTTCTAGGGCGGCAAAATTTGGAAAATGAGAAAAAAATCACCTTTTGATCTTCTGAAACTTCTGCATTCAAACGACCTTTACACTGAATTTCCAAACGTAGAAATTGCTTATCGAATATTCATAGCTTTAGCCGTAACAAACTGTAGCGCAGAACGATCGTTTTCTTGTTTAAAACGAGTTAAAACTTTCTTACGTTCTACAATGGGTGCAAATAGACTCAATAGTTTAGCTATTCTATGCATAGAATCAGATGTGCGTCAACGTTTAGATTGTGAAGATTTAATCGACCAGTTTGCAATTCAAAAAGTTAGGCGAGTTTGCCTGTGAAAAATATAATGCAATACTAATATAAGTCGTTCTTAGTGCAAAATTTATAATTCTAAGAAAAACACAAATAATATATGAGTAAATAAAGAATAAATATAAATAAAACATAATGTATAATACATAATCATAATAAATTTCATGCAATTTATTAGTTATTCAAATCTTTTTTAAATAAGATGTTAAAACTATTAAAATATAATTTAAGTCCTAGGGCGGCATTTTCTTCAGTGCCCCAGGGCGGCACTAAATTAAATCCGGCTTTAGTTTCGGGACTGTAAGGAAAAACAGATTAAAAGATGCAGAAAATAAAATGATTGACGACAAATCTTTACAGAAAATGGAAAGAGGAGCGTTTACACCAGTGGTCTGCAATGAAAACAAATTGAGTGTGGTCAAGTGGTTCGATAATAAGCTTGTTAGTTCATACATTGACGCTTATCCTCTCGAGAATATCAAACGTTACAGCAAAGAGTCGAAGAGCCGCGTGAACGTAACATATCCACAAAAATACAAACATTAGAACCGCCACATGGGCGGGGTGGATTTGGCCGATATGTTGATAGCGTTATACCGCACAGGCATAAAATCACACCGATGGTATATGAACATTTTCTAGCTATTATTAGACGTATTTGTGAATAATGCTTGGCTTTTACGCCGTAGACATGATAAACAAAGAAATAATATAAGAAAACAAGATCCATTAAAAGATTTCCGTTACGAAATTTATGCCGGTCTACTAAAACGCGACAGAACCGTACCTGTGAAGGACATACAATCGGTACCCGAAAAGAAAAAAATTAAGAGACCGATGGCTGAGAGGCCTCTTGATTATCCAAACAAATGGATAGGACGAGGTGGGGCGTTACCATGGCCAGCACGAAGTCCGGACCTAACCACCATGGATTTTCATGTGTTGGGCATGAAAAGTCTTGTCTATAGCGAGCCAATTTCATTTCATTTCAGAAGACCGGAGAAACAATTTGATTGTTAGCAGCAGAGCGCAGCGCAAGAGCCGGTCGCTCAATTCTTACAAACGTTCGAGGAGAACGCACGTCAGCCTTGATTGCAAATATTTAATTTTAAAACGTAATAATTTGCACACATACGACGTCGTTCTATCGTTCCCTCGATTTATTATAAAATCAGTAAATAAAATCAGCGTGTGAATCAGCCCCAGATTTGGGTGTCGTGGACAAATTTCATTAAATATACTTGGCGTTGTAACGGTTTCCTTTTTTACTTTGCTTTGTTTTAACTTTAGTTTCCTGCCTACATTAGTGTTTATATAATACACGACATGTAATTTGTATAATATTATATTTTATCCATAAGCACCTACATAAAATTAAACTAAATAAAAACAAAACTAAAACTAAACACTAAATAACAATAACTAATAGTAATACTATTGTTAACTAAATACTTATTTAGTTTAATTTAATTTATGTGCTTAGTTCACCCCTTAAAACCCTAGCGGTACAATATATACCTATACATTAAATTATATTTAGCATTAGCGGGCCCCGCAGACGTCGTCCTGCAGGGTAAAACAGTGCCATCCACCGGGTCCGAAAATAGATTACGACCGATACTAAAACCTACCGATCAAGCAGTGTCGGAGGAGTTTTTTTTTTATTTTTCTCTGCGTAAAAACATCCTCGCACTTCTAGGAAAATTCTAAAAAAATAATTAGCGAAATCGGTTCAGCCGATCTCGAATTATGCGCTTATCATTCATTCATTCATCATTATATTACAGATTACTAGTAGTAGGTTCTTAAAAGTTACGAGCTAGAATAATTAAATAAGAACGTTTCTCTCGCCAACTAACTGTTTTACAGTTACGTGGTATATATTATTGTATCTAACTTTCGTATTTTTTCTGGAAATAAATTAAAAAAAAGATAGAAAAATACTAGATTTTCGTCAGCCAGAACACAGTTGGGAACAACGAGGCCATTTTGAAGGGTGTTGGTGAGCACGTGAACCGTATGAATATCGTGGTACACGTGATGCTGGCCATTTACGCAGTCTGCTATTTTGGTCTGCGACTGCACAGAAGGTGCCATCATCAGTGGATCCAGAATAAGATAAGTCTCCACGCAATGCAGCGTATACGAGAACGGTAGAATGCAGAACCAGCAGAGTAAAATTCATGAGTTTTATGTACCTACTATACTAACTTACTTTAAAGAAAAGACTGAAAAATAAGATGTTTAATACACAATATAATTTAACAAGAGCTCCTCTCTCGCCAACAAACTGTTTTACGGTTTGGCGGGGTATCTAACTGTTGTATTTTTTGTATCTTCTTTCTCGAAATAAATTAAAAAAAAGAACGTCAAGGCAGTTTTAACAATTAAATATTATTTTTACGAAAGTAAGCAGTGTGCCTAGTTTCTATGTTTGGGAATTCTGTGAGTGCTGAAAAAACTAAATTATTTTTACAGTGATGCGTAATAGTATTATTTTAATATAATTATACTTAAGCTTCATCCTCGAGATTAGAGAACAATTATTATTGTAGTTTCACGTATCGACTCGCTAATCATACACTATAGTTTAAAACCTATTTTAAAAGTAATTTTTGAATTTTACATGAGTAAAATATCGAAATTTGGTATTCAACTGGTGACACCACAGCTCTATGGCACCGTCACGACGCATTGTCATCCAAACGTCATTCAAGTATCGAGTGTCGAGAATACACGTTTTAACCTTTAGGTTGTTAAAAAGTATTGTTATTAATGTTTAGTGCCACAAAACCAATTATACAAACGTAAGGAATTGCACAATTGGATCGCGCAATCATTTCTATATAGTTTGCGATGGATTGCTTGGACCAACAGCGACTCCAGAAATATCTCGCCGCTGTTGTAACTGCAACAAGGTATTTGACATAATCATTAATAATAATCATCAATATTATAACTTTAGTTGATTTTAAAATAAACTTTTTAATACTAATAATTAGTTTGAAAGAATAGCTTTAAATGTAGTTTCTCTTTTCAGGGAAAAATTGTTATTAATTATTGTTTGAGGAATGTTTTTGTAAAAGTTAAACTAGTTTGTTACAAAATAAATCTTACTCTTTTCAGAGCAACTCAATTTTGGCATAACTTTACTGTCGAACCTCATAATTATAAATTATCACATTATAAAACAACATTTCTACAGCTAGTTATAAGGAATAATGGAAAAATTTAGATTTGAGTTCATGGTCAAAGCCAGTGAAGATGTGACAACATATACTATTTGTATAACGACAATCACGGATTTAAAGGGCCGGACCTTTGCGATCCCAGATAAATTACAAAATATTGAATAACACGACGTTATAGTAAGACAGACAAGTCTTTAAAAAGTAAAAGTAAAAAGTAAGTTTTATGTAAATACTGTGTTATAAAATGTGTAAATAAATTTAACAATATTAATGTTATTTTTATGATGTTTTTTAATATAATAAATATTTTAACCTAGTAGGTGTAGCAGCACACACGGCTACTTCAAGGTAAATTATAACGAAAATGGATATTGTGCGCCACATCTCAATAGACCATTCAATGGACGAGCTTTTAGAATCGCTCATCCTACCTTCCGGCTGTCATTTTGTGCTTAAGGCTCGCCGCTTAAACCGCAAAACAATAGTAGAAGGAAAAACTTCGTGGATACCTACTCAAACCATAGTTTTGGCTTTTCAGGGCCAAATTTTACCTTCGAAGATATTCTCTTTTCATACTTTCCTTCCAGTTGAACCTTACTAATTTCCCACTATTCTGTGTATAAAATGCTGCCGATTTAATCACGTAAAAATCCCGGTCTAACGCTAGATGTTATAGTTGCGCTCAGCCTCACATCGGAGAGGAATGTGGAGTAATCGAAAGCGAGGCTACATGTCTGCATTGCTCAGGTAGGCACTTTGCTACCTAATAAGTAAGTCAGATTGCTGTTTTTGATTCTATATGACTCATATAACAGAGGCACAAGGAGTAGAGGCAGGTCTAATGCCTAATGGACAGAAGAGCTAGTTGAGATGGCTGGTCGAAACTGGCTAAATACAGCCAGTTCCGAAATGTTCTAACCTGGCAATGTTGGCCTTCTGGCTGGCAGCGTAGTTATTGTGTCATGTCAGCAGATTCATCCAAGTGCTCTTGGTGGATCAAGCCAGTCCGAGCCCAACCATCCTCGCAGAAGGATCAATAACACTTTCTTTTTTCACGTGCCAATTTTATATTTTTTGCTAGTTGTGAACTGTGTGAATTAAAATTGTTTTCTAAAATAGCTACATCTATATTTCCCCGTGTAACATTGGTGGCAGCTCAAAGGGACTTCAAAAACCTGGTCCGCCTCAGATCTTTGCGCGTGTGTTATCTGTCGTAGCACAGATAACACACGCGCAAAAACTATCGCCAGTGTAAAAACTGTCGCCGCTGTATCCTGTTAGACCTACCTAGTTTGAGTCACGTCGCCGTGTTGCATGTCAAGATCTCAAAATGACCGTGTCACTGAGTCTTAACATCACCGTGTCGCCGAATATAAATATCGCCGTGTCGCAAAATCGCTACATCGCCGCGAACGGGAGTGCTTCGTCATCTCGCACTTTGTTAACTGGCAACTGAGTTGCGAGATAGCACCTTACGACATTACCTATTGTGTCGTTCGTCAACTGGCACCTCCACTTCAGTATATCAAAAGTACAGTCGGTAAAATAAAAACAATCATTGAATTTTGTTTGTAGGTATCTCTTAAACTCAAGTCTAGATAGAGAAAAGCCGAGCCGCGCCGACGACGACACTGTTGATGACGCATTAGAACCCAAATTAGAAAAAGACAGCGCTCGCTATCTCTTTCTAATTTGTTTCAAAACAGGTTTTAAGCATCATTACATGCTTATATACATTAGACACGTCATTGACGGTGGTTATGTCGTTTACAGTGCAATATCATTATTTTTTAAATTATTGTCATTGTGAAATGTTTCTTTTTAAAATAAAAAAGTATTAAAATGTGGAAGTTTTTAGTGATTTTGATGAATTGTGGTGCTACGTTAGTTATAATATAAATAAATTAAGTGTGTAAACCTAATTAAGCAGGTATGCAGCCGGCCTTATTAGAGCGCTGACAAAAGCAAAACTGTTTATTTTATAATGTGTATTTTGAGTCACAATAAATGGTACCATTGTCGTGATGTAACGTCATATCATTTTGATATCCATACCCTACCAACCTGGACATACTACATGGCGACTCTGCCAGAGCCACATCCAACATTCTAGCCACATTTTTGGCTTAATTGTTTTTGAAGTGAAAACTTCTTTAGCGGCGTTGAGCACTTTTCTGTAATGGGTATAAAATCTTAAACTCGCGTCAGGACACGTGACCTGATCGAAAAAGCGTAAAACGGATGGAGAGTAGACAGCTATCCCCTCTCTACGGCGCGGCGAAAATGTATGCCTGGGCCTACTGTTTCGTTTAGGCAGCGCAGGGCGCTTGCGCGAATGTTTTTCACTTCTGCCGGCACTCCCGGAGTGCAATTTTTGGAGCACCACCTAGATCAAACGAACTATGGGATCTACTCAATCCAAAAAAGAGGTCGTGATCGCGCAGTCAGCCGGGAGCAACCACGTAGAAGCATCGGCGGAGCATTTGAGGGCCAACAATATCCCTTTAACGATTATATGCGCCTGTCTCCTTTTAGCGGTACTGGTCGGATTTTTCTTCCTGTACAAGAGGTGCCATACCAGCTGGATGCAGGAGCAGCTGAGGAGTGATGCCTTGGAACGACTTTTAGCCCGTGTCAGCTACCGTCACCGCAAGGAGACACTACAGTAGTCAAGCTGTGAAGTAGTCTTAAAAATTCTCTGAGTTATGTACTTTGATGCTATAGTAATTGTTTTATTATTGCGATTTTTTGCGATTATATCATTTTTGTTTTTTCTTCGTAGATCCAGAATGCAGCGAAAATCAATATTTGAATTAATACAAAAATATTCAACAAAAAGCCAAAGAAATAATAAAAGCAAAATAAAATAAAAATTCACAGTTTCTTTTTAAATGGCCAATTACCAACAATTCTCAAGATTCTTCAGGCAGTCAATGACGATGAAGATTTGCCAAATTTTAGCGAAACAACTCTCAGGCGGCTAATAAAGCATTTAAACTTTAAAAATATAAAACGACAGCGAAATAACGCACTTATTGATAGAGATGACATAACAATATGGCGGCGAAAATATTTGAAATCTATTAAAGACTATAGACAACAAAATCGCCAGATATTTTACATGGATGAGACATGGGTGAATGCAGGTTAGTGTGTTTTTTTTTATTGCAGTGAAATGGCAGACTACTATACGGTTCGCCTGATTGTAAGCAAATACCGTCGCCTTTACCGTGAAGTGATGTGTATTATACTGCAAATCTATTTGCAAAATATAACCCACGCGCCGCCGACCTTGAGACATTAGTTCTTAAGGGCTATCACAAGTGTGTATTAATAATAATATACTTCAACTCTTTTACTGCGCAAGACGCTAATTAACAAATGCTTAATTGTTTTTACAGGACATACCGTAAATAAAACTTGGGTAGACAAACAAGTTAAAAGTAAGAAGCAGGCTTTCCTAGAAGGATTTAGCATTGGTGCACGTAACCCAACGTCAAAAGGTAAACGATTAATAATTACCCATATCGGCAATGAGAACGGCTTTGTAGAGGGCGGTGAAAATATATTTGAATGCAAGAAGACGGGAGATTACCATGAATCAATGGATGCAACACATTTTGAACAATGGTTTGAAAACGTTCTCCCAAAACTTGGAGAAAATGCAGTAGTGGTAATGGACAATGCACCACACCACTCAAGGCGTCTTGAAAGAATTCCTACTACTGCCTGGAAAAAAAATGATATACAAAATTGGCTTGTAAGTAAGAATATTTCTTACGACGACAATGAAATTAAGACTGAATTACTGCTAAAAGTAAAAAATGTTAGAGACAATTTTAAAACATATGTAGTGGACGAGCTCGCAAAAAAATATAAGGTGGAAGTATTGACACTCCCGTCATATCATTGTGAGCTTAATCCAATTGAGCTAATTTGGGCCAACGTA
Source organism: Meganola albula (assembly GCA_936450015.1). Classification (NCBI taxonomy): domain Eukaryota; kingdom Metazoa; phylum Arthropoda; class Insecta; order Lepidoptera; family Nolidae; genus Meganola; species Meganola albula. Next base: position 5,245,821 of record OW388169.1, on the reverse strand, counting down.
AAAGGATATGTTGCTCGCAAAAATACAAATTTTAAATTTGACGAGGTAACACAATTATTACAAGAGGGACTGCAGCAGATTACTTCGGAAAATTGGAAGAATTGTGTGGAGCATGTTATCAAGGAAGAAGATAATTTTTATTGCAAAATCGATGAGATGATTGATAAAACTGTAGACAGCTTCGTGATACATGTCACTGATTCTGACACAGAAATGGAAACATCTGAATCTGACGAATAATTATTCTTAAATAATATATGTTAAAATAAAACTACTTTTTAACGGATTTTATCGCGGTTTATTTTAGATTTAAGATCCCGACGTTTCAAAGTCTTTTCAGACTTCATGTTAACGGGTGGACTGAGATATTTAACGTCCAAAAATATTAATCACAATTATTACTGACTACCTTCAAACATTAATATTTAAGTTGCGTTCCGATTTAAGCAAACCGAGCTTTTTTTTTTTTGCTTTTTTTTCTTTTTTTTGGACGTCAAATATCTCAATCCACCCGTGAACATGAAGTCTGAAAAGACTTTGAAACGTCGGGATCTAAAATCTAAAATAAACCGCGATAAAATCCGTTAAAAAGTAGTTTTATTTCAATGTGTGATATTCGCGTAAATCTAAGACAATAATATATGTCACTTAATAATTTATTAAATCTTAAACAAATTCATTTTTTTTGTTGGTCCAAATGTTGTGAACTCCTGAACACTTGTTTACATAATTTATAGCTTCTCGTGACGGGTACTTTATGTTTATCATATCTTTAGTTCCAATAAGACTTAAACAATGCACAGAAGGTCATATAGGAAAATCCAATAGACTTTTTTGTTTGGGGCTATTAAAAAAATTGTGTATCAAAGTGAGAATAACACCGAACAAGAACTACGACGAAAGTTCGAGTTTGCTAAGTAACAAATTCTGAATAACACCGGGTGCATTCCGCCGATTACGTGCGAATTTTATTAGGCGGTGCAGATTGTGCATTATAGTCAGAGGTAGGAACTTTGAACATTTAATGTAAAAAATTGTATTTTAATAAAATTACTAAGTCATAATCGTTCTTTTATTTCATGATCGACTTCTGAAACTACTACGTAGTATGTATGAGAAAAAAAATCTAATTTTTCCTTTAAATTTACCATTTTGTTAAATTTGCACCTTGATATGAAAAAACGACCAAAACTAAAGATCAACGTGTAAAGTATTGTACCTCTTTTGAATCAGCATTAAACCAGCAAGTTTTTTTAATACAGGGTCACTTTTTTGTAATACTTTTTTTTTCAAATGTGCTTTAAGTGAGAAGTAATTTTTTGTAACACTTCAATATTTACGGAAAAAAATTAATTGCTCTTCAAGTTTGATACCAAGAGCTGCAATACAATTTTTTTGTATTGCTACATGATCGAGCCGTAATACAACACCTTTTGTTTTACTGTTTTTAATCTATTTAATTTTTTACTGATTAAATTGTAAAAAAAACTCGGTAGTTTCATTTAAAAACCTAAAATAATTATCGATTATTATTAATTATTATTATTATTATGTATGTCTTTTCTTATCTCGGAGCTATGGAGCTCCGGACATTTGGAAGGCGTGCGTGTGGCCGAAGCCAACACGTAGAGGCCCGTTAGACAATTTTGCTCTAAATGTAATGTGGCACCAACCGACTATTATCCCTGTTCGCACCATATAGGCACCATATAGCCAGCAGGACTATTGCAGAATATAGGAACTAAAATCTAGGTTATGGTGGTGGGTGCTAATGGATTAGGTAACTAGGACTATGGATGGACTAAGGCCCCTGCCTTATTATTATTATTATTCTTTTCGTGCAATGATGGCCATGCTGTAGAAAGATTTTTGTTGGAAAAAATCTTGTTCATGTGTGTCTTTCGTTTAATATAATATTTAGGTTCCCGAGTTTTGTCCACCTAGATTAGTCAAATCGTACACTGTGAGTCGTCGTGCTTATTACCGTCGCCCACACATTACTGCAGTGAGTTCCGCTAATTATTTAGTCCAGACAAAATGACAGAAATTCTCAACCTTTTGTATATCTCTAATTGTAATATTATTTTGTGTTACTCGTAAATTTATCCGTAACTTTGTTTAGCAATATTTTCTTTTCCCTTTTTTGCGTATTATGCCAAAACTTCTAAAATTGGAAGATAATAAGGAATCAGACAAGACAAACGTATCAGATATGGCGGAGATCGATTGAAGCACCCTTTTCAAATTTCATAAACAATACGACGGGAAACAAGAAACTCTTAACTCCTTTTTAGTGAATAGTGACAACGCTTACAACCTCGCCACTGAAACACAAAAATCTATCCTATTTCAATACATATTAAGTCAGTAATAGGTATTAAAATGGGAAAGCAGAGATTGCTTATTTCTATTAAAGAATTTAATTCGTGGGAACAGCTTAGACTTCTTAAAAAAGACTTCTTAAGAGAAAGGATTTTTCGCATTTAATAACCGACCTAAAAGTAGCCAAAGCCAGCTGGATAACGTTAGCCAGTTCGTACTTAGAGTAGAAACCTGTTTGTCACAACTGCAAACAGAAATATCATTATCAAACACTAGGGCCAAAGAATTTCCCGGTCGTACAGGCAACCGAAGACCTGGCATTACATCATTTTCTTATGGGACTCTATCCTCGTATATCTAACATTTTAAGATGTAAGTCACCTAAAAACTACGTTTTAACACTTCAGTGTGACCTCACCTAATACGTCGAGGCGCATCCCATAAGCGAGCATGAGGATACACGCACGGTGGCCACAAATTTGGTAAATAATTTTATTCTTAAATATGGCATTCCCCGAGATATAGTAAGCGACGGAGGAACCGAGTTTATCAACACTATAATGAAAGGTATGTACAATTATGAACAAAGTCATTTACAGTCTAAAGCTTTCTATTTGATGATAGACTTTAGACTCACTAGAAAATAGACATAAACATTTAACTTTTTATTTAAGAATACAAGTTAACACTCAAACACAGGAATAATAATAAATTGGGACATTATTAACACACGGCCATGTGATCCCAAACTAAGCAGAGCTTGTACTATGGAAACCAGATAACTGGTAATATACTATATATAATACTTTTCTTTTGTAAATACATACTTAAATATAGATAATTACATCCAGACTCAAGACAAACAGACATGTTCAAAACAGAAATGTCTGTCTTGCGTGGGAACCGAACCCACGACCTGCGGCGTGAAAAACAAAGGAATGTAGTTCATGGGTGTCTCAAGAAAGTAATCATACTCAAGTTTCGGAATTGGACGAGGACAACTTTGAAGTAGAAAACGAAAACACTCATGGTTCTGTAAACGAAAATAGCCAATCTTCTAATGCTTCTAATCCCAGAGTTATTGAGAGATGTCGATCCTGAATTATGAGAAGCAATGTGGCTGCAAAATGATGGCTGTCCCGCTCACTACGCAGTTATTGTTGGTGAACATTTAAACCAGACTTATCCTCAAAGATGGATTGGGCGGCAAGGCTCAATTTTATGGCCAGACCTGAACCCCCTTGATTATTTCTACTGGGAACGTCTGAAAGAAAAAGTTTACAAAGACCAAATCACTTCAGTCGAACAATTACGACAAAGAATCCAGACAGCGGCTGAGGAAATAAATTCGCGTGAGTTTGCACACAGGCTAAAGCGATCTTTTATTCGGCGGTGCAGAGCATGCATCGCAGCTGGTCGCCATTTTGAACATTTGGTGGAATAACAGTTAAAAAACTTATTAGTTTGTTCACATCTTCACAGTATTAATTTCTAGCCAAACTTCATTATAATAATATTATTCTTGTATTTTATTCTGAATCTTATTGTTTGCTGATTTCTCACACTGCCCCGCATGATGCAGCGAAGCGCGTGGATGCGTATTCTTCCGTTGCTTGTAAGTATCTCCGTTTGTATGGAAAACACGCACAGTCTAACACACAGAAAATGCATCCACGCGCGTTCATGCGGATCACGCGCATACCCGCGGAGAAACATGCACCCCCGCGCGTAGGTGCTGCTGAAAAGCTCAGGAAAACATTCTGCTCTCATGAAGTCCCAAATGGCTGTGCAAACTTCTTCCACGATTTTTCTGATGGTTGATAATCCTATTCTGTGGCTGAAATGAAGCTCAGTAAACGAGTAACCGCTTGCTAAGTATCTGAAATAAAGAGTTTTTTTTTTATTAGGAACATTACTTCTAAAAAGGTGGAAACGCTTCGTGATGGTTTAAACAACGGCGGGAACTAGCTACTACCAAAAGCGGATCAGCTGCTACGCATAAAAAATACAAATATTATAATCAACTCTTGTTTCTCTTACCAGTAGTGTCAATGAATAAAACGCACAACAGTATGGCAAATCAAGAAAACAATGACCCAGTTGAAGAGCAACATGGTAGTAACATAATTCCACCGAAACCAAAGAAAACCAAAAACAGTGACCCAACAGATAAAATTGATAGTGAACTTGTGAACGTTTTAAAATCTACGTTGCAACGAAAGACTGATGAAGAAGATACTGATCGACAATTTATGTTGTCATTGGTTGACGATTTTAAAAGGGTGCCTCAAAGATTAAAGCCAAGGATAAAGATAAATATAATAAAATGTATCTTGGAAGCACAAAATGAGGAAGGCAATTTTCAACAAGTACAAGGCGCCGATTATTTTGAATACGGCACTTATTCAAATCAATATGGTGGTTACTACACTAAACCTCACAGAGAATGTACGGAAAATAGGCGTCCAAGTAATCAGCCCTCCTCATCCAGTTTTAATCTACCAGCTGAAGAATATATTGAAAGAAACTTTTCCAATAATCAGCAATCACTTGTGGAAAACTCCATATTGGCAATGGAAGATCAAATATCTCCAAAGTCCGTAAATACTCAAAATTCCGAGGAATCTGAACTTTTACCATTGCTCGAAAATTAAAACTACCTAATACGCTACAAAAAAAAAACTTCAGATATAAGGTACAAAAAGTTAACAAAATAAATATTACTGGGATCTTAATTATTATAGTAACTGCGATTACTGGCTTACTTAAAGGCTAAGAACTTTTTTTGTGAACTGTATTCGTGATTTCATGAATGAAAGCTGTAATTAGTAGAGTAGATACATTAAAAATAATGTCGAATGGCTATCTCGTGGGTTCATAATTGTGATTAGCAAGCAGGTAGTTATTTGTGATTTTAGAAATTAAAGCTGTGATTAGTAGAGTCATAAAAAATTAGTAGAATATCTATTTAGTGGTACTATCTAATTGTGATTAGCAAGTAAGTAGTTATTTGTGATTTTAGAAATTAAAGCTGTGATTAGTAGAGTCATAAAAAATTAGTAGAATATCTATTTAGTGGTACTATCTAATTGTGATTAGCAAGTAAGTAGTTATTTGTGATTTTAGAAATTAAAGCTGTGATTAGTAGTCATAAAAAATTAGTAGAATATCTATTTAGTGGTACTATCTAATTGTGATTAGCAAGTAAGTAGTTATTTGTGATTTTAGAAATTAAAGCTGTGATTAGTAGAGTCATAAAAAATTAGTAGAATATCTATTTAGTGGTACTATCTAATTGTGATTAGCAAGTAAGTAGTTATTTGTGATTTTAGAAATTAAAGCTGTGATTAGTAGAGTCATAAAAAATTAGTAGAATATCTATTTAGTGGTACTATCTAATTGTGATTAGCAAGTAAGTAGTTATTTGTGATTTTAGAAATTAAAGCTGTGATTAGTAGAGTCATAAAAAATTAGTAGAATATCTATTTAGTGGTTCTATCTAATTGTGATTAGTAAGTATCTAAACACTTCCAAGAATGAAAGCTGTGATTATAATAGTAGACTGATGTGTATTAGATAAGTACTAATTAATATTCCTTAACAGTGACTACAGTACAAATTTTGATAAATAAACGCACAATAAATCAAAATCACTAGTTTAATTCGTATATAATAGCCTGGGTTTAACTATAATAATATCGATATAGTTAACTTAATATGTATTTAGAAAATTGAAATTATTTACTTACCTCAATGTTACCCAAAGCTTCTCTTCTGGCGTGATACAAAGACGAAAATTTGTATCTCTTCCACTAATACCTGTTCGAATTTTGCTGAGCAAATAATCAAAACATGTTGTTGACATACGCGTGTAGTTGAAGAATTTCTCTTCATATTTTCTAAGGTCCCAATAATTTTGAACAAATTAATTAAAGATCTTGTTTGTAAATAAGGTTGTACCCTACCCCTAAGTATCTTCTATAGGTACGATTTCTTTTAATTTGACCGGCAGCGTCCTGAATGAGTTCCACACTATTAACCATTTTTATCAAAACTATCGTGATGCTCAGTACTGCACGACCACCACAGAGAACTGCGAATAAATGAGAGCCGCCGTGCGTGAATCTACAAAACGCACCTACGCACGTGAGTGCGCAAAAAACCCGCACGATGATGCAAATCTGCACTCCCACAGGAACGCGCTTAGGTGCGTCGACACGCAATATGCAGCATGATGCGGGGCAGTGTGAAAATCGCCTTACTATGCTATTTTGGTTAATAGTACTGGATAGAGCTCGAAGTTATCTATTGTATTAATATTATCTCATATTTAATGTATTTATTGACTCTTAATTTCTGTGCAGGTACCATTTCATGATGTAGGCATTCCTTCCATATCTTCCATAGAAGTAGAGGTTGCTTCTACAGAAGAAACCCCTGCAGCAGATGTAAATAGAACCTCAGACGCAACAGTAGTGACCGCAGAGGATGCTCTCCCAATGTATGAACAAAGGCTAGAAGAATAGGCAGAGCAACCTCTGTATCCTGCAACAGCTGCAACACCACGAGTGCCTTCTACATCCTCAGCTTTGCCTCCCCAGTTCTTTTGAGAAATGTAGAGTAGAACTCTTCAGAGGAATCTGGAACGGCGCCAAGGATAGGTGTCATCATCCAATGGCGCTGAGCATATCCAGAATCACCTGAAAAAATTAACGTACGAACGTAGCAGGTCTCTGCCTCTGTCCTTGTTAACGAACACTGTGTTTCTCACATACTCCTCCCATTCCATAAGTGAATCTACATGATATATAAATATCCACTACTAGGCACTAGATTACACACTTACTTGTGTAACAACACAATTACATTGTTCGTAACTTGTGTTCGTATCCAATACCACTCAACATGCCTTCTCCGCAATGGTATATTGAGCATGTGCGGGAGAGCCAGTATTTCCTTCAGGTACGCAGTAAAATATCGCTTACGATTACTTAATTATTTAATCATTTATATTTTTTATCTATAGGTACTTGTAATAAAAATATCTTAATTTCAACAGATCGTGAAATGCGATGACCGCGTTTGCTGTGGACCCCTGCGGAGTTCTCTTCGATCTGTTCTTCCGGAACGTTTTCTTCTACCACCTTACCCGATTTCGCAGACATCCAGTGGCCTATGTATTCCGAAACCTCAGGAACATGACGGCAAGACGTTTGCCAACTTTATTCTACGTCGGGCACTTTTAATTGCCCCAACGCATGAAGGTTTCATGAGAATGCCTTATGACCTGTATTGCCCTAGCCTGCAGAAGGATCGTAAGCTTCTTGTGGAAAGAATATGTCGGCAGTGTGGGCAGTACTTCTGCACTAAAAAAAGAGCTAAAGAGTGCCATGGACACCATACTGCCCACGAAACTGGAACTGTTCGGCCCACGCGTATCCTCACGCTACGAGGGAGGGAGGTTCTCTGCGTAGTGCGCGAGGATGATCAAAAAATAAGAAAAACGACCTCACGTGATTAATGGACGGCCCCTAAGTATGACGCTCGCCACGCCGGCTGGCATGGAATTATGGAATTTCTTTGATTTCGTAATACTTGTATGTCTTCGACCGACGATGACACTGGTATCCGACTTGTTGAAGGCCACTATGCTCTGTATAGAGATGTTTATGTGAAGTATTTCAATTAATTTGAATTAAGGAAAAAATGTTCTTGCTTAATAGAAAAATGGGTATTCATTCTCACCACAGACAACTAACTATTTTACAAAAATGAAAGTGACAGTGACTCCGAGGTATTCGCCGCATCGTCACCTAAAACCGACCTTCCGCTGTCTCTAGCCAATGAACTTTCTACTGATCATTTTGTAAGTGTTATAATCATTTTATTACTTAATTTATTTATTTATCATTGGTGTAATTTTGCGTTCGGATTATTTTATTCATAAATATCATAACTAATTAAAAATAATTTAAATAAAATGGTCAATGAAAGCACTAAACTCGAGAAAAAATACGATCAGTCTTGTTCGAGTTTAAGTGTAGGTATGGACGAAATAAGTTTTTCAACACTTACGAAATTTATTAAGCCATTTGATGGCGACAGAAACAAATCGTCCCCTTTCATAAGAAACTAGTACGAATTAAATCTAGTCGCCAACTGCGTATTATATTATTTGAATTGTTTGTAATTGTAATTGGTATCCATTAATATTATTAACATAATGTTTATTATCAACGTAGTTATATATCGATTCCTATTATTATCGATAATTATTATTAGTTGTTGTCATGTGTGTAATTGCGGATCTGATCATGTGTACCAGAATCATATTGGAATTTAATGTTAATTTTGTTTATATTACTTTAATATGGCACAACGGACTTTTAACAAACGCCAATGAAATTATACCGCGCAATCATACTACAGATTATTTATTTATTGGGACCGTATCAATAAATTACAGAAACATGTCCCCAAGATGGTAGATGGCACCATCGATTTTAAAAGCTCTGGGAAGTTGTCGTCCTTTGTTTGTAATGGAATGGCGATTTTTAGGGGTGCCGATTCCAGTCCCGACAAATCGAAACTACTATGGAAGATTTCGAGAAGTTTAATCCTACCGGCAACAGCCGGCAACGGTACGACGTATATTCAGGTTACGGCAATCTGTTTCCGCCACAACAGCGCAGAACAGTGCGTCCTTCCCGTCGAGGGAGAGGACAGACCAAATCCCGCTAGTGATTTCAAACAAGACGCATGGAAGACAAAAGGCGAAGAGAAGGAGGAAGTACCCCTAATAAGGTTCAAGACCTAATGAAACAAAGCTTACAACCAGGAGCCACCTCAGGCGAAGACCTACTTTCCAAAATCGGAGAAGCCCATACCCTAAAAGCGATACCGGTATCAGTTACAACCAGAGCAATTGGTTTGGGCCTATGCCATCTTAGCTTCATAGCCGTATTATACACACTAGAAAAACACACACACTAGTTCTTAAGAAATATGTTACCTACTAACAAGTTTATGGAAGAAATTCCGAAATAAATGAATTATTATTATTATTATTATATCACGAAATAGCCGTCCCAAGCGTATACGCGCAATGCCGCGCATTCTTAGCCGTAATAGAGGCTAAATTAGAGAGCCTGAAGCATGCGTATCCAATCGCAGCCCGCAACACGGACCTCACTTACAACTATCAAGTCAACGTCCCATAAACTGAATCTGGTAATAAATGATCTCAATATTCTTCCTGAAATTCGAAACACCATGGGAACCACTAAAGATATTATTAATTTTTTTCGGGAATTTGTTTTGAGAAGAAAATTGGTACCTAATATTGCCAGGCTCTGCGAAACAAGATAAAGAGAGAAACATAAAACTATCAGAGTATTTAAGGAGAATATTCCTGTTATATTGGAAGCCTTAGAAAACTTATCGCGTGAAGGAAACAGTGCGACTCGAAAAAACGCCTTTCAACTCCATGCGGCTGCTTTCAAAATTTCGTTTATACTTTGTATTACTTTGATAGCTAAATACTCTGCTTTAAATCCACAGCTTTGGAAGTGGTTAAGGCCTCGCAACACGTCAAACGCATTTTGCAATCTCTTACTCGGATTATACGGCGCCAAAAATATGGCGTCGCCCAAAATGGCGGAACGGATACGGCGCCATAATATGGCGTCGCGCGAAACGTGTTACATTAACCGCGAAATTCACTATGTTCTAAGTATGCCACCTCCATAATTCTTAGATCATTGTCAAAAGCAGAGCAGGCTAGCAGATTCCCGCCAAAACTACGTTCGCGCGAATACAATATTTCAGTCGCGTGCCACGCGCCGCGCAAATCGCTCGAGTTGAGCGACCGGGGCCGTTCGGAGTGGTTTTATGTGCAGTTAAAAGTGATTTTGGTGATAAATATTTGTTAAATTACTTGTAAAAGTGTCTAATCTACCTTTTAAAAGCATTCATGTGATGTGATGTGAGTGAATTAGTACTACAAGAACAAAAGAATGCAATCCCGGTAAGTACCTAGGCACGCTAACCGCCTTTACGTAATTTTTCGCTTTTATTTTAATTTCTGATGCTTGTTAACTAACTTACACGTGTTAACTATTGAAATTGAAATAACAAACAAAATACTCAAAACAATCCACTTGAGCTTTATTAACGACCCTTTTTATCTTGTGTAAGAAGGTGACCCGCCGTAATGGCAGATCAATTACCAACTCCCGTGCCCGTCGCACAAACGAAACCCTCCACCGTACGAAGGAAGCCTTTCCGTAGGGAAAAACCAGTTCAGAGCGCAGTGCCGAAGCCGCAATATTTAACGACCTTGGAATCCGGCCGGCGGGCGGTCGTAAACCGACCTTTTTTGTAAACAATGCTATTACCTGCTTTGCTCGACGAAATGTTTATGAAGGTCTTATTGTTTCTTTGTTTTAAATTGTCAAGAATACTTCAAACTTTGAAATGAAACAAAGAAATGCTGTATTGGAATTGTGTTTTTATGTAAAAAAATGCCTTTTAAACGCAATTTTCCTTTTTTTTCGTTTTTAGCGATTTTTTTGCGGTTTCATTTTCTATTACGGGTGTGTAAGTTTTATATCCTATTTTAAAGGTATATGTAGAATCCAAAAATATATAGAAATCTATAGGTAATCTAACAAATTATCGAGTAATCTGCAAAATAAGGCATCAATGCCCCTCCCGCCGGGAGGCCCCGCTAGGGAGCGCGACAGTCAACTGTTTACAGCGCGTTAGAGCGCGCCAGCGGAGGGCTACCCTTAGACGGGCAAACCTCCAAAATATGACATTGACAGTTTTGACAAGACGGGCAATCCGCCATAGATTGGTATCGCCTGGAAGCGGCAATTTAATCGCAAAATACTCTATGGTCTGACCATGCCACTTCCATGTTTCATACATCGTTGTAAAGATCGTAGAGCCATCTAGCAGATTCCGCCAAAACTACGTTGGCGCCAATACAATGGAACGAATATATTCGAGTTTGAATTTCATTGTGGCGTCAGTGGCGCTGGTTGAGTGCTGACGCGTTGTGAGTGCTATCAAAGTGAGTGTGATCAAGTATTTTAAGTGTTTTAAGTGTTTTTTTGTGAATTGTTTACGATGTCTGAGTAAGTAATCTACCTTACAATACTATTTGTTTGTTGTGAAGTGAGTGTTTTTGTCGAAAATTTTCGAAAATTTCATCAGCAATGTGAGTAGTGGCCCCGCCCACCGTCTTTGACGACTCATAAAAACACGATATTTCACGATATTTCTTCTAAAATAACTGTGTAACTGTGTTTGTGATAATCTTTTACGAGTTTACTTCGTTAGAATCCAAGTATTAGTACGTGTAATCCAAAGATTGTGCTAAAAACAGATAAAATTTAACGAAACAAAAATGGACTCGCCATTTGGACCCAAAATGGACTCGCCCGCCCGGCCCGTGGCATAACATGGATAGCAGTTTCGGTCGTTACGTATCTAATACCTTGCCTTGAAATTATTATATTTTTGTTTACCCGGTTTTAAGTAATTAATATTTCTGATGATTTTTTATGCATTCTGAACGCAGTAAACTTTTTATTTACCTAGTTTGCTAATGATATTTTTGAAGATTATTATTTTCAACCGACTTCAAAAAAAGAGGTTAAAATTAATAAATAGATTAAAATCACTCTCTTACCCTTTACTTCACGGGGTAAGAGCCTCGTGAGACATTGAGTTTGTTTTCCTGGTTTTTTATGTTTATTTTATACATTTTTTTTTTTTAGTCGCGGAGCGGCAAGGCGCGTCGGAAGACGTGGGGTGCGGACGCGAGGTGGCCGGGCCAGGAGAGGTGGCCCATCGGGTGCGGGAGCGCAACGCCCGCAAGCGCACGACGGGTAATTTATACTTTATAATTTTTTATAATTTATGATTACTTAGTTTTATTGTTTTAACCAATAAAGGAGACGTTCAAAAAATGTATAGAGCCTGGGATTAAAATAATTGTAAATTTGAACAGCAATCTGAGTTACATAGGTTAATAGAGCATAATTAATTAAATTTTGTGGTGTATTTAAAATAATTTTACACCCCCCCGTTTTTTAAAAAATTGAAATTGAAAATAAGAATCCTTAATGCAATATTATGATTATTGCAATTGGCAACCCCATGGTCAAATGACAATTGAGCAACCAAAAAAATCAAAATTATTTCGACGCTGTCAATCAAACTGATCAATGACAATGACATCATGACGTTTCCCGTAATTATATTTTTTTCCACGCGTTTTGTTATTACACTAATAAGATAACAAATATTTTTCGTCATCATTACATTAAGCTGCAGCTAGAATAATATTACAAGAGAAAAGTACTGTAACAGAATGCAATTATTGACGTGATTGCAATATTTATACTGCTTATGAAACGGATAATTAAAGGTAATGTGCGTTTTGTTTTTCTATTACATTTTTTTGATTTTTACAAAAATTATTGCTCCTAAAATTCGTGTTTAGTTAAATTCTAACAACTTATTAAATAAGCTTTCCAATGAGGTATATCACATTGGTGTTCAAAATTCTAGCCCACTTTTGACCTCTCCTTTACATGACCTATTTCAATTGTAGCATCACGCTAGGCATGGTCGACGAGCTGCCAGCTGGCGAACCAATGGAGGTGCCCCTCCATCCAAAAAGACGTCGAACATTTGTGTTCGACGACTACATCTACGGGTAAGTGAAATAACTATTTCTGATAAAAATGAGGCTATCCGTATTTTTAATATTTTTTTTTTACAGATCGTGGTCGTCGGCACCTTCGACGTCGTAAGTGTTAATTTAATATTTTATTAGGCAACTTTGTGATATATTTTTCTTCTAGTAGGTAACTTTGTCTCAACGTTCATGATTCTTTTTCTTCTTCTAGTGCCGCTGGCAGCTCCACTAATGCCCGCAACCAGCCTGAACAGTAAGTGTTAATTTTGCTAATCGAATGTGTTTTATAGGCAACTTTGTTTTATGTATTGACGCTCATAATATCTTTTTCTTCTGTGATGCCGTTCCCGCCGCGCTACCCGCCGCGCTTCCCGCCGCGCTACCCGCCGCGCTTCCCGCCGCGCTAACCGCCGCGCTACCCGCCGCGCTACCCGCCGCGCTTCCCGCCGCGCTTCCCGCCGTGCTACCCGCCGTGTCTGTGGCCCCCCTGCCTGAACCGTAAGTGTTGATATTGCTAATCGAATATGTTTAATAGGCAGATTTTAATAACTAATTTTGTGTTTTATCCCAGATAAATTCCATAAACCTCCTTGATGAAAATCCACAGAGCCAAGAAAACCTGGTTGTTATTTCTGCAAGTAGAGATAAAGCACATAACTCCGAGCATTATGTTGATACTCCGCCAGACCAAAATATAGTTATTCCCTAACCATCAACGTCATTTGAAGTAATCTCACCGTTACCGAAATCCAACATTTTACGCCCTGTATCCAATAGAAGTTATTGAAATTGATCTGAAATTATAACAAGTTCGCCTTATTCGATAGTTCGACAATTGAAAAGTGAACATGAACAGAAGTCTAACAAAAAAGTACAAAGAAAATGCCAAAAAATGTCCTGGATGTAAGGAAAACTACAAAGAGCCGATAACCGAAGACCGGATAGAATGTTCATAGTGCCCCGAATGGTGACATGACAAATGCACATCGTACATTGGAATTAGAAGTTACTGCTGCGATTACTGTCAGTAATAACTATGTCATACGTATTGCGCTTTTCATAACAATATTCTGTGCAACCATTGGCATGCAAGCGCATTGCGCACTCTTGTAACTACATGCGCACTCTTATGGTACCTTAAGCGCACTCTTGGAGTACCATTATGCCAAGAGCGCGCAATAGCGCATTGTGATTACAAATAATACTTAGATGTTCCTATTATTGTTGATTATTAGTAGTTTGGTATAAAGTTTAATAATGTTTCTTTATAATAAAAGCAAGTTCATTGAAATCGTGTGCGTTTTTTTTTGAGTTACACCCTCATGTTTATAAACCGCGCACTCTTAGGGCACTTTACCCTAATACACGCCTCTAGAGTTGCAAGCGTTCTTAAGCTACAGTGACTGGTAATCATATAGTGAAACGTATGCTTCTTTGTCAACTTGGTAGTATAAAAAAAATAATCAACTGGACCTTGACATTTCCCAATTTTTATTGTTAATAAGTTATCAACAGCTTCATCTAAGTCTTGTAAAAACGTATTGATGCAGCGCAATTTCAATTGGGTTACCATCGAAGCCGTATTTCGTTAACTTTTTTGACTGTTATACCAGGGTTTCCCATACAAATCCCATCGGGAAAATACTATGTAAGCATCACCTTATATTATAAATATATCTCGGAGGCCCCTAGTCAGTCAGTTAATCTAAGATCTCGGCACGAGTCAGTTGCCCTAATTTCTATTTTTACCAGTTCATTTGTATTCACTGTTTCTCAATTATATATTACTATTTCTTCGTGTAATAAAATAGATTATTTTAAAACCGAATTGCGAGCTCCGGTATAATATGACGTTGTACGGGCAAACCAACTTATTTCTTTATAAAACGCATTTAAACACAATAACAATCGGTTAGTAATTGCAGCAAATTCGTCGACATAGCATTCTCCGCGACCTATAGCTCAGTTGTTAACTCCGCGCCGCGTACCTATCATTAGCAATATCAAATCTATAGTGTAAATCTGTGTAGTTAACATATCATTCTTTATCATTATCATTTTATGTTTCATTTTACAAATCAACCGTACAGACGTTATGTTATTTAACTCCCTGTTTGTGTTTCCTTCTATACGCTGCATACAAGCATTATTGAGTAAAATTTCCCAATCACCAGGCATAAATAATATAAATAATGAAAAATTGAGAAGAGGCAGTGAAAATATGAGTGCAGAAAAACTTATTAATTTATTATTTGATGAGATTTCTTTGGCCCCAGGTCTTGAGTTCAATTCCAAGATTGGAAAAATTATTGGTTTTGAGGACTTGGGCACAGTTAACAAGAAATCTCTGGCTGATCATGCTTTTGTGCTGATGATAAAAGGGATTAAGACCAAATTTAAACAACCCATAGCATATACTGTACGAGAACAAAAAAACCCCTTGATTTAAAGGAAATATTAAAAACAGCAATATCTCAACTAACAGAAATTGGGTTTAAGGTAATAGCAACCATATGTAACCAAGCTACTACCAACACACGAAGGTCATAAAAATGCTTCAAGAAGAAACAAAAGTGAAATATTTAAAAGATGGCAAAGAGTATAAGATCTGATGCCTTTGAAATTAATAATCTTTGATACACCTCATTTACTAAAAGGTGTACAAAATAACACGCCATTGATTAAGCGTGATGAGGCAGTACTAACTGTCACGTCAATGTAAGACTCGCCCTGAGGGCTACTATCAGTAAAATGTCGAGACATTAAAACCGTTGAGCCAAGTGCCAAAGTCTCATCCGGATTGCGCGAGAAAAACATTCCTCCGCGCAAAATGATGTCGAATGCTATACCCAAAACCAGTCCGGATCCTGCGTTCCTAAAGCGCAGTGTCTCCCGCCGCTACCCCCTCCGCCACCTCTGCCAAGGTTGCCTCACAACCGTGGCCCGCGACCTGTCACTTTCCGCGATCCCCGCTTCACCCTATCCCTCGCCAATCCCTTTCTCCCTTTCACCCTCCCGTGGCTGAGTCTATTGGCGAGGCGTCGTCGGTTGCTTCCGACTCGATCTCCGAATCTTCCGGGACGAGTGTAAAGAACCTTTTACCCCTGTCCTCGTTAAGAGAAAAAGGGCCTCTGCTTCTGGGTCCACCCCGTCCAAGACGCCCAAACCGTCCCCGTGTCCGGTTCCAACCAGAGACACTCAGACCTCTCAGGTCTCGCGCCCTCCTAAAGGGCCGAGATCTACTCGCCCACCACCAATAGTCCTCATGGGTCATAAAATAGATTTTTTAAAAACCGAATTGCGAGCTTCGGTATAACACGACGTTACGTTATTTAACTCCCTGTTTGTGCTCCCTTCTATACGCTGCATTGTTGAGTAAAATTTCCCTATCACCAGGCATAAAAAATATAATAATAAAAAATTTAGAAGAGGCAGTGAAAATATAAGTGCAGACAAAACTTATCAGTTTATTATTTGATGAAATTTCTTTGGCTCCAGGTCTTGAGTTCAATTAAGAGCTCTACTCGCCCACCGCTAATAGTCCTCTTGGGTCAGAAGGACTGAATCAATATCAATGCGCAGCTAGTACTGCTCGTTGAGCTTCGCAATTATTTAAATATGCAATCCTAATGGAAGATCCGACCTTAACCCAGCCGCCTTGTAGACCTAAGCCGAGAGGCCTCAGCGTTGGCTTCTTCAACGCTCGGGGCCTTACTCGCCAGCGTACTAAGGTGGGCGAATTCCTCCGACGGCACCAACTGTCGAATAAGGCAAGCGTTGTGGAGAAAAAATAATAAATAGCAATTGCTTAAGCATGACGTCTAAATTCTTAACACATATAATACTTCTTGTTTAGGAGAAGCCTGCAGTGGCACGTTCAGAATGACCGAAACATCCTTAGCCCGATTAAGTCCCATTAAAAACACGTGAAATTAAAATACTGCACAAAAATCTAAAAAGGAAGTCCGTAAGCAATTGAGTTCACATTTGTCTGCAGCACCCACACAGATTTGCGTATGGGTTTCGCGTGAACAGGTAAATTATTAATAATCGTTTTTTTTCCAAAATCGATGATTGTTTCACATCCCCATGGTAAATAAAGCCATTGCAAATAATTTGATTTGATTTGATGAAAGGTGCACTCCCACTGACGAAGGTGACTCAGTCCCCTGCCCCAGATATTACAATCAGTAGGAAATCTATAATATAAAAATGAATCGCAAAATGTGTTGGTAAGCGCATAACTCGAGAACGGCTGAACCGATTTCGCTAATTCTTTTTTTAAAATATTCCTTGAAGTACGGGAATGGTTGTTACGCAGAGAAAAATTAGAAAATTTCCTCCGAAACAGCTTGACCGATTTTTATGAAATCTTATAGGACGTATTCTGTTTTCGGACCCTGTAGGTGGCACTTCTTTACCGGGCATGACGACGTCTGCGGAAAAATACAATACGTATTACATTAGTAATACGCGGTACGAAGTTCGCCGGGGCAGCTATTTGGCAATAAAATTAAAATATTTATGTCAGTTTTTAAGTCACATTTATTTCTTTATTTTAATAAAAATATAATAATATCGACTAACATAAATTTGTACTTGAAACTGGCCAACAACACAATTATATTTGTCTAACCACAACATTAGTAGTTATTTTCAGAGCTAGGTGGTTTTGTAGCTATGTAGTCTAATGCTCGTTGTATTGCGGGTGGAATGGGGGGTGGAGTGGGGATGTGGTCGCCCCGGGCTTCGAATCCGTGCTCACCAGCTGTATATAGAACATTGATCACCTGAAAACGGATAAGATTTCTCTCAAAATCCAGAATGTTTTTTGATTTACGAGTAATTTGGAAAATGATAATCTAGTCTGGAAATGAACTGATTAAATACAGAAAAAAATATAAGGAACGTTTTAATGTTTGTCCTGGCTATGTTTTTAAAACGACCTGTGCTACACAGGAAATCTTTCAACCAGTACGCAATATATTCTGGTGGTTCTGTATCAGTAATAGGACATAGTATTATTTTTCGTAAGTATGCAAATAAATACGCATAGTACATAACACACTGCTTTCTTTTTCTCTATTATTAATCTTCTTGTAACAAACATATTATGTAACTTATATTTGGGAAGATACTGGTTCTCAACATACAGTTCACGCTAGTTTGGGAATCAGAGCTTATATTTAATTAGTACCTTTGTTGCAATAAAGAAATTATTATTATTATTTATTTATATGGTATTCCTTCTATCAATAGTTCAAGACATTTTTTTAAATTCATTATTCCACATAAATTCAGCAAATTATGGAAGATCTGTTCGTAGTAATATATCGATGAAAGCGCGAGGCGTAAAATTAGCAGTCAGTGACCTTAGCTATAGATAGACCTTTTAACTCGCGCATCGCGTATCACCAAGATTCTGACTCCTCAAGCTGCAAAAACAGCGATGATGATTCAAGTAATATGGATATTAGTGACGAATAGTCTTACATTACTTTTATCTGTGGTTAAATAGTTCTTTAAGAGATTTAATTAATGCTTTAAGACTTTGTACCTCAGATGGCGATACGCGAGTTAAACGGTCGGCCTATAGCACACAGCTTCTGCGGCGGCGCCCAAAGCGTAATTTTGATAATCTGGACGGACAAAAGTCAAATTCTTCACTAGTCTACACAGCTAAAATAGTTTTTTCAAAGAACTCGCACCACACAATAGAAAAAGGGTCTGGACGGTCGACTACCTGAGTTGCGTCGACCAAGCTCTCAAAGTGTTCGTGTCATTCGGCTGAGTTTGCTCGTTGACTATACTGTGTGTTTGTGCGCTACTAGTGATTGTGTGATGTTATTATTTTCTTGGAAGTTTGAAGGTAAGTTTCCAGATATATATTTCTTAATATGTTCTAAAACTTATTCACGAGCATTATTTGAACAGGGAGAGTTTATTTTTGAAACAAAATTCTACAAAGTCAATTCATACTTGAGTTTTAGTACATTATATCGGAATATATTGATCCCTTATTATATTTTTTCGAAAGAACTACATGTTAGCTACAGAAAAAACGTACATTTGTGTGCGCATATTTGCGACACTCATACAACTTTTCTTTATTTTCAGAATGCCTTCGCAAATTTTACGTAGAAAAATTTTCGACGTTTGGTTTGCTAACGCAAAAGAAATAAGGACGGATGCTTTGTTATGTCACATATTGCAAGAACTTGATAACCCGTCCTTTTTTGATGACGTTATAAAAAGTTTAAAAGTAACTATCAGAAGTATTTGTCAAAAAATCGAAGAAAAATGGTCGAAGTCGGGTAGACATCGAGATCGTTTTCTAAACACAAATTCTGCATGGTTAGAAGGAAACGTGCAATTACCTAGTATTGTTCATGAAGCGCTCAAAGGTGTGTCACTATCTGAAACATGTTCGGGTTCATTCGGAAGATCGCAAAAAGATTTTGAAAGTTCAAGCACCAAAACAAAAAGACGACGAATTCAACATCTTCTTGAAACATCGAGTCTAAAAGAGATATCGATGGCAACCGAAGTACAGCTTCGCAAGGAAGGAAAAAAGGATTCAGCAGCAATCGTAAGAGAACTTTGTCAGTTTTCACCTAGAAGAGGTACTATTATAAAGAAAGCGCGAAAGAGTTCAGAGAGCTCAAAGCCAGTTGGACTTTCAGCAGATCAAGCTCTCGCATTAATGGTTGACGCGAATCTCTCGACACACCAATATAATACTATACGTGAACATGTTAAAGGAATTAATAAGAAAATGTATCCTCCTTACTATAGAGTTAAAGCGGCAAAACAATTGTGCTACCCTAGTTGCATTAATGTCACGGAAACGCACGCCGAAGTTGAGTTACAAAGTCGAATAGATCACACGATCATACGATTATGTAAAGTGCAAGAAGAGGTATTGAAAACTATAGCAAACTTGAAAGGTCTAGATATAATTGTGAAATGGGGTTGTGATGGAGCGGAACAAAATAAGTACAAACAAAAATTTTCTGAAGAACACTGCAGTTATTGTCATTTTTTGTGTTATATGTTATGTATAAAATGTTGTAATATATGTCTAAAGCCTTGACAATGTCTTTAAATATCCCTCAATACCCTTTATCGAATAGTAAACGTTTACCTAGACCCCTTGGGCCCTAGACTTTTGTCCCTCTAGATTATGAAATTTACGCACTGTGCGGCGCGCGGGTGACAGAAATATCAGTATCAATAGTACCTCCTCGCGCAAGGAAGAAGCCGTATCCCCGTCCAAGACCCGAAATGCAAAGCGCTGAGATGCCGAAGCCAAGATACTTATCTACTACATCTACACCGTTAACTAATGCTCCTTTTTGACAACAATCTTTCGATAATGAAGAAGAAAGCGGTCTGAAACATCTTTCGTTATCTAAATATATAAAAGAAGACACTGACTGACTGACATATCAACGCAGAGCCCAAACCGCTAAGTCTGGAGACTCCAAATTTGGCACATAGGTTCCTTATGGGGT
Organism: Meganola albula; assembly: GCA_936450015.1. Taxonomy (NCBI): domain Eukaryota; kingdom Metazoa; phylum Arthropoda; class Insecta; order Lepidoptera; family Nolidae; genus Meganola; species Meganola albula. Next base: position 5,225,274 of record OW388169.1, on the reverse strand, counting down.
CTAGGGGTGCACTAAGAAAAGATTTTTCAAAATTCACCCTTTAAGGGGGTGAAACCGGATTCCAAAGTTTGTATGGAGAAACAAGATTAGTATATAATTTTGATGTATGTATTTGTTTATGTAGGTTATGTCCGAAACCAGTAACACTATTAAACGCGGTTGCATTGTCATAATGAAAAACTACAATCGCACGTGAAAATAATGAAGATTAATGAAACATTTCTGAATGCAGTATTATTTATTGAACTTATAAAAAAATTACCTGTCCATCAGGATCCGTATACTGATATTGACCTTCGACTAAGAGACTCGGTTCTCCAGCTGAATTTGGTTGCAGACCACCTCGCTCCTCGTGGTAAATGCCACCACCTGGACACCAAGTATAGTCAGTTATTAAAAAAATACAACAGCTGAATCTGTGTACCCTTTTTGATAAACTTTGATAGCGCGAATGGTCCCCTAAGAAACAGATAACCCTGGGTCCTACAAAGCAAAAAGATCGGGAATATAATAAAGCATATACAGGACAAGTTCCTTGTATGTATGAATGGAATACTTTAATTGAAATCTTCGAAATATTGTATAAAAAGTCAACGAAACAAATCAGGATAAAACGCCTTTTTCGTTCTTATAGAGCCTCTCCAGTACTGGAGGTTGGCTACCAGCTCGATACTTAGCACAGAACCTTCCACATTTTAAGTCTTTTAGTTATTAAAAATGTTAATTCAATAGTCCTTACCAGTTTGTATCGCCCATCTGTAAGACCCATCAGCATGAGGCCCATCAAAGTCTTGTCGAATGATCTCGTTAGCATTCTGGCAGGAGGATAGTGAAACTACTACCATCTGTAACATTAAACGTCGACATTAATCTTGCAATAAAATTAATAAGGTTTAATATTTAGGTTTTAGGATAGTTGGTGTTCTATGGGGGATATATTATCGAACCCAATTTCTATGTACATCGTTAAATCATTGAAGAGCTATTACTAAAGTTATTTTATTTAGCCACATGCAGCAACTCCTATACCAATAACCAGAGTTGGGTGCCAGATGTTTAAAATATTGATATTCGAATTAAACATATTATGAATGCGGTATCCAAGAAACGACAGCTCATCCGCTGCGAACACGCACTTGGCAAAGATAATGACGACGCCGCACTCCGATAAGCGCTTGAAAAGCTGGCGGAGATGGTCCTCGTGATGAGAAGCGTCTGTCCCACGAGTACACCAGGATGTCATCGACATACGCAAAACAAAAGTAACCAAGTAAAGGCCGCGGGTAACTTCATCAATAAATCTCTGAAAGGTCTGTCCCGCATTGCGTAACCCGAAAGTCATATACGGGAACTCATAAAGGCCAAATGGTGTTGTGATTGCAGTCTTGTATTATTTACCAATACCAACACACTGAAAATGCTGCAGCCGGCAATGTTGTTGTTAAATTAAAGCGGTCCGGGATAGTGCGGGCGTTCAAAGCGCGGTAGTCACCGCACAGACGCCAATTATTGTCTTTCTTCTTTGCCAAGTGCAGTGGAGAAGAGAAAGAAGTTTCTCAAACTCCTTTTTTGCAGCTTTAAGTTTTTGAGGCGCGAGTCGCCGTGAGCGAATGAGCTCGTTGAGCGCATGCACCGTCAGCTCAAAGCAGCTATCATGTGCCACAAAGACTCTTGGTACTCTGCCTTATCTGTAGTTCTCCTTGGCATGCTTAACGCTTTGAGGGAAGACTTGCAGACATCCTCCACCGAGCTTGTATATAGGGAACCATTGTGCTTGCCCGGCGAATTTGTCTCTCCCTCAGCAGCTGGTTTTTGTAACGTAGGCGAATTCGTTACCAAACTCGGGAGCCACATGGCTCGCTTCAAGCCCTCTTTAGGGACTCATCATGGAGAAAAAGCGACCTTCGTCTCAAAGGACTTGGCGACGTGTAGTCACGTCTTTCTCCGTGATGACACCGTTAGGTCGTCGCTCAGGCCACATACACAGGCCCGCACAGGATATTTGCACGGAACGACAAAACAATGTCCATCGTTGTTGGGGAGAGAACAGGTAAGCTTGGACAGGGTAAAACCGGCATACATTGCGGAGGACTCTTCACCTAAGCCTAAACTTGTTGAAAAATGGTTTTGAAAATATTTCTTTACTGAAGTAAACTTAAAAAAAATTAAGGTTATTACATTAGATTTAAAAATATTCTATTACTTTCACAAGCCATGACCTTAATTATTTAGAATTGAACTTAAAAGCCAAAGCTAATCATGACGATTTGTTGATTAAGTTGATATTTAAGTAAGTAGTTACACAAAGTAAGTATTTCACTCTTCCATAAACAAGTAATTACGAGTATAATTTAGATGAATAATATTATATCTCATTGACATTATATTACACATTAATATATTCAATACTTTTTTTTCATTTAACTTTATTGCATTTTTTTTATTTTTTTTCTATAGTCCACTGTTATTGTCCCACTGCAGAGCAAAGGCTTCCTCCAAATTCTTCACTTTATTGCATTTATTATGATAATATTCTTATATTAGGTTAGATGAGATAAGGCACTGATTGATTCGAGTTGTATTTCTTTAACCACTATAAAAGCAGAGTTACTTTTTTATCTTATGTGTACTATCAACACTTGGAAATACATAATGACGATTTCAAGAATCGATTTCAGTATAGGATATACAAAAAAACGCTTAGATATTTTTCCTTGCGATTAGATTTTTAAAGCCTTTTCTATCATCGAGAAGCAATAAAAAATATCTAGCAAAACCTAAATACACTAACATCAAACGTTTTGACAGATCGCAAATCAGATTCCCGCTTAAATGCCACTGTTTTAGTTTGAACAATGGAATAATCTATAATACTTGAATGGCAGCTAGCTAGCTCAAGTTGACCTTTCTGATAAATTTCGTGTCATCTATCTTTGCATTCTTTGAAGTGTCGGGTATAAAGGTATAGTTTAAGTACAGAGCAAGACATCAAATCCACATTTTCATCATATTATAAGATTTTTTGTGTCTAGAAGCACCACATTACATTTCGTTCGAATAATTTAAATTTATAGTTTTACAATGAGTTTACTTAACAATATTCTTTGGTTGGTTTAATGCTGAAAATTCGAAAATTTAAGTCTGTTTCGTTTTTTAAATAAAAACATGTTTACATCTGTCCTTAGATATGTTCCTAATTAACTACCGAGTGGAAGGGACCACTCTCCACAAACTGATACAGTGAAATCCGTACATCATACTGATAGAATCGGTACATGGAATTATTTTATGAAGTGTATGATTATATAATATCACGATGTTTTCCTTCACCGATATTGAGCAGCGGCGATGAAACAATTCACACTAAGATGTGTTGGCACGACCAGGATTCGAACCCGCAACCTTATTTTTGTAAGCCGAGGCCCGTACCACTGCGCCACCGCTGCTCGCTGTGATTTTAAATGATATAATTCTTTAGTGTAACTACCTCTTATCGAAATACTAATCCCGCGCGGTGAGTAATGTCTATGTTAAAATTTGGCATGAAACCCGCGTAATTGCACTACTTATCCCGAGCGCTGGTGATAACTAAGTAACTAATTTCTTCTGAACATCCTATCTCTTCAGAATCTGCAACTTTACAAACAAAATCAGGAACCATATTAACAAAGTATCACAATGCATGGTCATTCTGCACCGGCGCAACAGATTATAGGACAAGGAAGACTTTACAAGTCAAATGATAAATGGAGCTCTTGTTGAAACTTTGGGTCAAGCAACCCAAAATGGACGGACGAATGAAGAATTGTTCGTTCAGACTCTGCAACATTTCATAACTCACACTAACAGCAGCAAAGATAATTCCAGCCTCCTAATTTTACATAACCATCAACGGTGTGACAGTGCTCACATTTCCACCGCATACAACTGGAAAATTGCAATCATTAGACGTTAGTGTTTTGGCCCGTTTAAAGTGGCATATAACAGACCAGTTGACAGCTGGATAATGCGAAACCCAGGTAAAACTTTCTTTATTACTGTGTGACTAAAGCGCACATGAAAGCATTGACACCAAACAATATTTTCAATGGGTTTCAAAGCGACGGGTATTTTCCCCTTTGATAGAGATATTTTTACCGACGATGACTTCGCCCCCAGCGATGTTACCGACCGAGAACCAGAAAAAGAAAATGAGCTCTCGGAAAAAAGTACTGAAGAATGCACTCACAATACTGATAACGAGGACAGAGGCATGATATGACCTCTTTAGTCATCTAATCCTCATCATACCTTTACCTTATTTTGTTCTTCTAATTCAGACAATTGTTGTCATATAATTTTCTCTGTTGTCTTTTTTTTATTCTAGAATAGGCTGGCGCTTGACTACAACTTACCTGATTTTAAGCAATGATGTAGTCTACGATGGGACGCGCCAGCCTAATGTACCGATTCACTCGTGATTACGAATGACTTTCGGTGAGAAGGTGGCAATGAAATGAGGCTCCTTGAAGTTGAAACCATAAAGGAGCAGCAATTTCGACCCACCCTCTTGTCTAGTTTTAATATTGAATAAAACCAAATAAAGATTGGTTTTGTCATTTACTATATAAATTTATTCAATATTATAAGTGCTTATCATGCTATAATGTCACCAGAAAAGTGAATCTCGATAACACACTATATACGCCCCGACTAGTTTGAAGTCAGACCTGAAATGGCACCGCTGTAAAGAACATTTGAAAATTTTCTTTCCGAAGAAATAAATACCCAAGATTAAATTAGAAAATGTAAACTATTAGTGAACCACCTTTCACCTACTATATATATTAAAGTAAAGTGAAAAAAAAAAAAAATTTTTTTTTATATTAGTTCACAAATATACATACATTATTTTATTTGGCACATGATATCGTCACTCGTTGAATACGTTAACCCGATGCCTTCAACTGCTTCAGCAGGCGACTGAAGCTAAAAATGGTTGAGATCACGAAAACAGCATTCGTTGACAATAACGAGCACACCTCTGAAAGAAGCTTTATTGGAAATGGAAAATAGAAAACTAGGAAAAATAAATAAGAATGTAGAACAAAAACTAAAACAAAAAAGACTTTAAGACAGACTGAAACAAAAAATGTTGTGACTAAGACTAAAACTGCAAAAAATAAAATGAATACGATTTCTAAGAGAAGAGTTAAAAAAAGATCCTTCAAGACAGTGACAGTAATACTTCGAACTCAGTAATCGAAATGGAAGACTTAAGAGAAGACGACGACACAGATATCGATGAGGAAGTCCACAATAAATGTCTTATCTGAAAGAAATATGGTACAGGTGTGGATGATGGGCTCAACAAGAATGTTCAGGATATGATTCACCTGAGGACTTTAAATGTGACTTAGGCATCAGTCGTGCTTGACTGGCATTAGACACACACCGACCGGTAATATACTCCTGTTCAATACCGGTCAATGCCATTTTTTTTTAAATGTTGATTGTACCAAATACTTACTAAATACGGATCTCAATTATTATCATATTGTTAGTTGACTGATTTAAGTTTAATTTGTTAAAAACTGATTAAAGATATACTTGATAAACTTTGCAATATGATTGATTTCCCTAAGTGACCGGCAATACCCATTCCTACCGGCTATGCGCCACCGTTATATGGTTGAAATTCCACGGGCACGCACAAAGCACTTTGCTTAGACTTTTACTGTGCGAACTGCCAAGTTGACGAATTCGTTGCCAGCATCTCTATTTCCCGATAGCAATAATCTACCTATCTTCAGGTAACGAGTGAATCGATATTTATTAGGTAAGCGCGTTCCATCAAAGACTGCAACATTGCTTCACAAATGGCAAGTTGTGGTCAAACGCAAACCTGTTATAGGATAAAAAAAAGAGAATTGAGCTAGAGTAGCGATCTTTTACATCCCCGGAATGACCACTCACCAAAAACAGAGAGTTCATAACAAAGTCATTATTAACCCTTACGGTTAATACTATAATATCTGATATAAATTTAATAAATGATCCATGCTGTAATAAAAATTAGATAAAAATTAGATTCAATAAAACAAAAATTGCAGCCAATAAAACTACTCGGCACAAACTTGGAAAAGCTTTCCACCATAGCCAGCAATCAGTTCATGGCAGATATAGATAAAATTATAAACAAACCAAACCCACTAATAGAGTATGATGCACACTATCCTATAATAACATATTGTATAACTATAACTTTAATACTCTTTGTACTCTTTATGCTGTATAAAAGATTAGGTAAAGATTTCGAGTACCAGATAATGATGATCAGGAACTGGAACATGTTCCAATTCCAAGGATAAGGATAACCTCCTAGAAACTTAGCACCTTAAATGCTAATGAGAATAGCTTAGTCAGCAACTGTGCATCTAGTCTAAGTAATGCACCTCTCTTAGTTCAGTTTGGGTCTGATCGTCAATCAACTCAGACAAGTTTACCAAATCTCCTAATTATTTTTCAGTTAGTTAAATATTCCTTTTTTAAAAAGAGATTTGGAGTTTCCATTCAAACAGATCGAAAATAAGATTTAAATAACACTCTGCCATTGTCCTGTTTCTTGTGTAAAGAAATAAAATAATGTATTCTACGCAAAATATATAATTATCTAAGCGATATTGCAATAGGTGAGACTTGATATTTTTACAAATACTTAGCAGTTACACAACACTAAGGTAATGTTGTGTAAGTGCGAAATATCTTTTTTATACAAAAACATAATCTTGTCCAAATACGATAAATCACTTGTATCAAAGGCGTAGAGAATAAACACAAAAACTTTGTTTAAAAGCGGTCAAGTGCGAGCGTTTCGTGCTCATTTTAGACAGCTAATGTGTTTCGTAAGTTCGAGGTCTGCCCATAGAGCGAAGAAATCCAAAAAATATAACATTATCAAACGAAATAAATACATAAATAATAAATATTCTGGGACATTAACACACACTGTCATCTGGTCCCAAGCTAAGCAGAGCTTGTGTTATGGAAACCAGATAACTGGTATATACTAAATATATTATGCTTTTCTTTTGTAAATATATAATTTTAATAGATATTTACACCCAGACTCGATACAAACACAAATTTTCATCACTAATGTTTGTCTCGGGTGGGAATCGAACCCACGACCTGCGGCGTGAAAAGCAAGTATCTTATCGACCACGTATTATACAATGTGTATCGGAAAGAGTATATCATGACGTGGCGTTTATATTTTGATAAATCAATTAGAAAAAAAATTACCCCTACATCATAAAAAATATCGCTTGAATTATCATCACTGTCTGTGCAGCTTGAGTCAGAATCTTGGCGGTAGGCGATACGCGAGTTAAACGGTCGGCCTATAGAGAGCTATTAGGGTTGCGCGACGCGAAATTTGAAATAAAACTACTTTATAAAGGAATTTACCGAGGTTTTAGTTTTTGCCTCGAGCATCGCCGCATAGTTGCTAGTCTTTCGGTCTTTTACCGGATACACTTCGGAGAGTGTGCGTTGGAATTACACAATCTTATTCCCCCATCCCCGTTCTTCCATCGGTCAAGTAGAGGTACGGCTATGCGACACCGTTATATGGTGGAAATTCCACGGGTACGCACAAATCGCTTTGCTTCGACTTTTATTGTGCGAACTGCCAAATTGTGGAATTCGCTGCCGGCATCTATGTTTCCCGATAGCTATAATCTAGTGGTCTTCAAGTCAAGAGTGAATCGGTATATACTGGGTAAGCGCGTTCCATCGTAGACTGCATCATTGCTTCACATCAGGCAAGTTGTGGTCAAGCGCAAGCCTATTTTAGATTAAAAAAAAAGATCCCGACGTTTCAAAGTCTTTTCAGACTTCATGGTCACGGGTGGACGTCCATAAATATTAATCACAATTATTACTTATTACCAACAAACATAATTACATAAGTTACGTTCCGATTTAAGTAAACTGAACACACAGTCAAGTTGATTTTGCTTGGGTTTTGATACAAGTAAATTAAGCACTGGGTCCCAAGCTGGTGGTATATTCCAACCATATTCTCTGATAAAATTTCGATGTTTTTTTAATTTCAATAGCTTCGCGAATCATTCCTGGTAGGAACGGTTTTCGTTGACAAGAACCTGTTTTATCAAGTCTCAGGTAATGCTTGCCTTATTACTTATTCACATTTGGTCATTGTTTTAAATAGAAATACCTACGCAATTAACTTATTAAATAAATATTAATCGAGGTCACTTCAATGATATTCATTATATTTACTTTATTAACATTTTTTACAATCATCATCACTCCCCTTGCCTTTTTCCCATTTCTATTGGGGTCGGCTCCCAGTCTAACCTGATGCGGCTAGCTACCAGAATTATACGAGCGACTGCCATCAGACCTCGAAACCCGTAGGGAACTAGTAGCAGAGATGGTTAGACCAGGTATCAGATTTTATTGGCTTTTGACTACATGTAACGAGTGTCATAGATGTATTAATGACAACCGGGACCGACGGCTTAACGTGCTCTCCGAGGCACGGAGGGTAATCCCTCGACCAACCAGACACCGAGACAAATCAACCTCCAACAACAAACCTCCCGGGCGCAGTATAGCCCAATCCGCAGTATTGCCCAATCATTAACATTTTATACAATGCCAGTGAAAATCTACTAACAAAACAATATGGTACCGATTTATCGGTCACGACGAAGTTGGTAATATGTAGATTAAAATACATAATAATAACTAGCTGACCCGCTAGACTTCGTATGCAACTTGATTGAATTTGAACTTTGTGCAGCTGTAGTAAATTGCAAATTGACTCTTAAATTTAATATGAACTTTATTGAATAGCTATAAAGTTTAAATTGACTCTACATTTTATTTAAAAAACGTTTGTACGGGAAAAAGAAAATGGCTGTTTTCAGGGTTTTCCCGGCAGTTATTCGAATTTTTCTCACCTTTTAAACCTTCCCTAGACCTCCACGAACATTTTAAAACCAAGATAAGATAAATCCGTTCAGCCGTTCTCGACATTTAGCGAGACTAACGAACAGCAGTTGATTTATATATATAGTATATAGTGGGATATTAACACACACGATCATCTGATCACAAGCTAAGCAGAGCTTGTACTATTGAAATCAGATAACTGGTAATATACTACATATAATACTTTTCTGTTGTAAATACATACTCAAATATAGATAATTACACCCAGACTCAACACAGACGTGTTCATTACACAAATGTCTAACTTGGGTGGGAATCGAAACCACGACCTGCGGCGTGAAAAGCAAGTATCTTACCGACCACACCACTGGCTCGTCGAAAGAAAGATGAAATGGTCCTATGCCCGGCGTACTTCACCGCTAATATTTGACGGGCCGGTGGCGTGGTCGGTAAGATACTTGCTTTTCACGCCGCAGGTCGTGGGTTCGATTCCCACCCGAGACAAACATTAGTGATGAACGTTTGTGTCGAGTCTGGGTGTAAATATCTATTATAAGTATATATTTACAAAAGAAAAGTATTACATGTATAGTATAAAATAAATAAATAAATATTCTGGGACATTAACACACACGGTCATCTGGTCCCAAGCTAAGCAGAGCTTGTGTTATGGAAACCAGATAACTGGTATATACTATACATATAATACTTTTCTTTTGTAAATATATACTTATAATAGATATTTACACCCAGACTCGACACAAACGTTCATCACTAATGTTTGTCTCGGGTGGGAATCGAACCCACGACCTGCGGCGTGAAAAGCAAGCATCTTACCGACCACGCCACCGGCCCGTCAGTATATACCAGTTATCTGGTTTCCATAACACAAGCTCTGCTTAGCTTGGGACCAGATGACCGTGTGTGTTAATGTCCCAGAATATTTATTTATTTATCAGGTTATATTAGACTACTATAGGGATGATACGGACAGCATGTGTACCATTACTTATTAATTTATCTACAAAACAAATATCATTACATTAATAATAATAATATCATTTGTGTGTTCATAAAACCGGGAATTTGAGTGTGAGTGGGCCAAAGACAGGTAACTCAAGATGCTTTAGCTGTGGAGAGGAAGATCACTTATCATCGGTATGCCCGAATAGAAACAAGAGGTATGAAATGCTTCAAATGTTTGGACATATTTCTACCCACTGTACGAAACATTACAATAGAGGAGAAAGAGAGATTCGATGAACGAACGAATCGGTAAAGCGGCGAAAGATACTCGAACGCATACGAAAACAGACAAGCGATATGTGTAGCAGCTGACTTCACTCCATACAAGATTTGCAAGGTTGGCAATCTTGACAGTTCAAATGCAATGAGCGCCAATGAGAGCGACGACAGCGGTGACAAGCAAAAAATGGCGAAGCAGTCAAATAGAACCTAACGCTGACTTCAAGTAAGATTACTTTTTAAGACGTAGGACGAAGACGGTGTTGTTAAAATTGGTTGTTTTTTTTCATAAATCCATTTATACAGTGCCAAGCCGTGGTATTCCTTCGCACTCAGAGTAGGATCCCACATATTTATAAAAATCAATGCAACAAAACTAAATTTTGATTTTGGATATTGTGAGTCCAAAGTCTAAAATTCTGATATCATGCGTTTTCACATTAAAGTCATGCCTCGCGTCTCGAGATCGCATCTAGAGGTGCCCTTTTAGAGCTGATCCAGAAAGGGCGAATTCGTCGCGAAACGTTTCGCGCGAAATCATTCGCGCGTTAGTGAAATACTAGGCACCAATACATCGCGCCCACAAGCATCGCGCGAATTCAAAATACGCGCGTAAATCGCGTGCACTACGCCAGACTCTCGACTCGCGCGTGATTCGCGCGTAATGCGCGCGAGTCGAGATACTAGGGACGCCTTGTTGCGCCCAGTTAACGCGCGAACTCCAGAGCGAATGCACGTATCCAGGGAAATGGAGCGCCAAAATTTTGATACGGAATTGTTTATAGACGAAATAGAAAAACGACCGGCCATATGGGATTTGGAATCACCTGATTATGCCAACAGAATTTTAAAACGTAGATCTTGGGAAGAATTGGTGTTAATATTTACTGATAAAGATGACTCCGAGGAAAAAAAGAAAGATTTCGGTGAGTAATTATTATTATTTATTTTACTGATTAGTAACAAAGAGTAAATTAGATCATTTTGTCTTGCCACGGCAGTCGACCTTCCTTCATGAAATAATCAGCGAATATACCCCTCGTGTCTCGAGCCCTTACACTCGGTCGAGTTGTTGTCGTACTCAGACCGTCTAGAGCTGTTTCGAACAATGTGTCTTCATACCTATATCCATCTCTTAACCTGACGTAATTATGAAGAACACAACTAGCTTTAATTATGTTTTGCGCAAATTCAATATGTACATTGAGTGGTTTGTGAAATATTCGCCATTTGTTTACCAGGATTCCAAAACAACACTCAATATAACGTCTAGCTCTAGAGAGACGGTAATTAAATATTCGTTTTTCTTTGGTTAAATTCTTACCGCAATATGGTCGCATAATATTTTCTGATAAGCTAAAAGCCCCATCTCCAACTATAACATGAGGTAAATGTGTTGTACGAATTTCTGATACTGCTTTTGGTCCCGGAATGTTTAAAGATCTTTTCATGAGTTTTTTGAAGAATGTGGAGTTTTTAAAAATCGTTGAGTCATTGCTCTTCCCATATGCTCCAACATCTATATAGATAAAACAATAATTTGCATCACACACGGCAAGCAGCACAGTTGAAAAAAAATGTTTATAATTGTAGAACATAGAGCCGGAATCTAAAGGTTTTGTGATTCTAATATGTTTACCATCAACTGCTCCAATACAATTAGGGAAATTTGCATATTTTTCGAATCCTCTTGCAATTTCCATCCACTCTTCTGTCGAAGGTACTTTCATTACTCTGTCTTTTAACTTCTTCCAAATAACGTATACAGTTTTTTGAACGATGTCAATTACAGTTCATTTTCCTAATCTATAGGCATAATGTAAGTCAGCAAAATAACAGCCAGTTGCTAAATACCTGAAACAAAATTGAAAACTTATTGTTAAACTGTTAATTTCAGGTAACACTCTTCAAAAAAAGTGGAAAGGTCTTCGCGACACATTTGTTCGTGAAATAAAAAAAACAAAGAATGCACCATCAGGCTCTGGAGCTTCGAAGATTCAGTATATATATTTTCAACGTCTTATGTTTCTCGAAAGGTCAGTGCGTAATAAAAAAACAGAAAGCAATATTCAAGACACCTCTGAAAACTCAGAGACAGGTAACGAAGAGTCTACAGCAGATGCAAGGGAAGACATAATGAGGCCGCCGAATCAAAATATTAAAAGAAAGAAAATGACTGCTGCTGATGCCGAATTCCTGAACATAATTAAAAACAATATAAACTCTAGGAATCAACAACAGCCACTGGTTTCCAGCGTAACGGAAGGTGATGATGACAAATTGTTCTGTTTGTCTTTACACAAGGAATTACTTAAGGTACCCGAGGCCAATCGTATAGCAGTAAAAATTGAAATAATGAAAATTTTGCAAGCGGCTCAACAATCTTCGCAATCAACTCTGTATTCAAACAATTCGTATTCGTATTTGTCTAACAGTTCGGCTTCGTCTTCATCTTCAATTCCGGTTCGACCTCGATACCATGCACAAATTTCAAGACCAAACGAATTTACTTTTCAAGAATATGATCCAGAAACGCCATCCCTAACAGCATGGCAAGGCCGAAATTCTATTTCAATGCCGAGATCTTCACAGGCAGCGTTATACGTAAATTCTCCATCAACATCATCAAGAGATTCTCAGGATAGTGAATGTCTTGAACTCTTTCAAAACGATGACATTGTTTAATTATTATATTTAATTTGATAACTACATTTGATTTGATTTTTAGTAGTAAACCTGAGTTTTTATCCTAAAAGACTGTATTAGTATTATAAGAGTATATGAATAAAACATTACTTACCTTAAAGTTATCACGAGTTTTTGTTCTGCTGAAACAACATCCTCCCGCGGAACATAGTTTCCACGTGGCGATATATCTTCTTCAATTAATAAAAGTAAATCATCAAATGATTTCACGGACATACGAAAGTAATTAAAAAATTTCTTCTCATGTTGTCTTAATTTTGGATACAAAGTTACAAACATACTATGTGTCATTCTATCATTAAGAATTGGATGTACTAAATACATTCTATTTTCCCTCCGTTTTTGTCTTTTCCAGCGACGGTAAGCTAACCACAACGTGACCGCTTCGTTCAACTCCATTTTTCGTACTGACTAAATTCGTCCCCAAATGCTCGCGCGTAGGTACGCTCTTTCTGGGCGAAACGATCGCGCGTGATACGCACGAGAGAATCGCGGCGAATTCGCTCCTTCTGGACAAGCTCTTAGACCCGGTTATTAGACCCGGCAAGTAAACAGCGGCGCGTGGCGAGGTAGCGCCAACACGTAGAATGTATGTTGGCATGGCAACCGTGTCGTGCTGCACTTTAAGCTGCATGCTTCTTCTTGTTTTAATTATGGCCTCTGCAGAAATTATTCTGCAATTTTGCCAATGTTTAAATAAGTAAACAAGCTTTCAAAAGATCAATAGTAAAAAACTAATAAAACTTCACGGTCATTACATTAAAACTATCATTAAATAAGTAGGTATACAACAAGCTGACGGGCCGATGGCGACGTCGGTAAGATACTTGCTTTTCACGCCGCAGGTCGTGGGTTCGATTCCCACCGGAGACAAACATTTGTTTAAATATGTCTGTTTGTCTTGTCTGGGTGTAATCTTTAAATATAAAAATGAAACCTGTTTTCCGTTGTCACGACATCACGCGTGAACGGCTGGACCGATTTCGCTAATTCTTTTTTTAAAATATTCCTTTAAGTACGAGGTTCTTACGCAGAGAAAAATAAAAAAAAATTAGAATGCGAGGAAGTGCCAAAAACGGGGTTAGATACCTATTATTTATTATTGGTTATATTCGGTAGGTCTGAGACCCGGTAGATGGCACTGCTTTACCGGGCAGAACGACGTCTGCTGGGTCCGCTAGTTATTTATATTTAAGTATATATTTACAAAGGAAAAGTATTATAATATGCAGTATATTACCAGTTATCTGGTTTCCATAGTACAAGCTCTGCTTAGTTTGGGATTAGATGTGTGTTAATGTCCCACTATATAAAAAAAGCTTTTAAAAGATTAGAAGTAACAAAAACTAAAAATCTGCGACGTTCTAAGTCGCCATTTTTTTCTTTTTATTTTTTTCTTGTTTTGTTATTTTTTTTAGTTCTTTTTGTTCGTTAAAATAAATATTCAGTCATTAGCATAAATAGTCACCTTAAGTAGATAATCAAACATTATTTTTATTTAAACGCAAATATTGTCGGTAGTAATTAATAGTTCAGCTTTTTTGACTAGCTGTTAACCTTCCGCTCATTGTATGTACAATATATCCGGACTAACGACCTGCCACTGCTTGGCACAGGTGCAAACATGTACTATACCATAGATCTTAAGACGATCAAATTGCAAGTGAGAAGAACTTTTCTAAGGCAATTCAACAACATAATAATAAAAATAATAATAATCTGATCCCAAACTAAGCAGAGCTTGTACTATGGAAACTAAATAACTGGTAATATACTACATATAATACTTCTCTTTTGTAAATATATCTATACTTAAATATAGATAATTACACCCAGACACAAGACAAACAGACACATTTAAACAAATGTTTGTCTCGGGTCGGAATCGAACCCACGACCTGTGGCGTGGAAAGCAAGTATCTTACCGACTACGCTACCGGCTCGTCAAAAAAAGATAGTAAATATAACGCTAATTCAACCGCTTATCCCTGTTTCACAACATTTATCCTCCAAAAAGGTTTCGACCACTTCTGTATAAATATAACTAATAAACTTCAGTACATATTTTTATGTTGTTTCCACTGTAAATAAAAGAGGCATATATAACAAATGAAATGTTTATTGAACACCACACGTCAGAGCTAGCGACGAGGGCGCCGTTCGAATTGTCGAGAGACACATTTGGGTGCTCCACCGCCGGGTTAACACCTCTTCGCCGTACTATACATCAGTGACAGTTTATTTAAATTGCTATCTGCCAGGATTAATGTTAATGTACCATTATTTTGTGATATTTCGTTTTATAAACTTCTTAAGCAATGATATTATCTACCATGGGACGCGCCTGCCCACTATACCGATTCATTCGTAATACGAATGATTTTCGGTGAGACGGTGGCAGTGAAATGAGGCTCCATAAGGTTAGAAATCTTAAAGGAGCAACAATTTCGACCCACCCCCTTAAATGGTGTCACCAGACATCGCACCGGAACACGGCAAGGCCGCTTAGCGGTGCGGCTTTGTATGGAGTGTGGTCAGTAACCACGGCCGAAGCCTACCACCAGTTAATTACAAGTAACTTAGTAGTGCCTACCACCAGTTAATTACAAGTGTTCTGTGCTTAAATTTGATAGATTATTGATTAAAATTAAGACATTCATTTCGATTAATAGATAATTAATGTACAAATAAAATAGCTTAAGGTTCAAATAATGTAACTTTAGTTCTTGGTATTTTGTTTTATAGATATCACTACATAAATCTTGTCCTTTTGCTTTATGTTTAAATAATTTGTAGTTAATAAGTGATAATGGTCAACATATTTGAACTTATTTTACAAGTATACTAGCTTATTTTCAATAAATGAGTTATTAGATTTGAGTAACTATGTACCTATCATTCCTTTCATTCATTGTTCACACAACAGCCTTGTTTAAGGAGCGACCCACGGCCCTACCTCCACTGACTGCGAACCGGTCCTGCATCACGGCGCGGCGGCGGGACAACGGACGGCGCGGCGGCGGGACAACGGACAGCGCGGCGACGCACGGCCGCCGCACCCCTCTTGTGTGTCCAGCGCAGGCGGACGAATTTATCTTATTTTCTTTCACTGATACATTAAGTTTAATGGTCTGATTAATACACCAGCTTTACTATAAATACAGTCCACTTATTTCCGTCCGTTTTGGACCCTAACATTCGTAATCCTCTTTTGTGCCAACAGAACCTCTCCTGATATAATAACATTATATTCTAATTACCCACATACAAGAACACTTGTGAATCATTTGTGATTGTTCTTGCACCCTATTCTAACCCACAGCTGGACATAGGTTTCTTCTAAGGCAAGCCACTGAGCACGATCTGCGGCTTCTTCTTCTTCGATCTTTCCTCATGCAGATCTTGCCGGCCGCCCTGCTGAGATCGTCACTCCATCTAGTGAGGACGTCCTACGCTACGTTTGCCAATTCGTGGTCACTCAGCGGTTGTCGGTTCTGCGGCACTGCCACTTAAGCTTACTATTCAGATTACATTAGTTATCTGTCGGATTACTTCATTACGAATTTGATCCTTCAAAGAGACTCAAAGCATATTCCTTTCCATAGCTCGCTGAGCGACTTTGAATTTATTGACCAGTAAATGTCCAGGTTTTGGCTCCGTATGCCATAACGGGTAAGACGCAGAATACAGCCTCAGCCCCAAATTATTCAGTAAAAGCAAAATAAAATGAACTGCGTGTTGCGCACACTTGTGCACTATAACTGTTGACGCACACTCAAATTAATGAACAAGAAGGGAATTTTGACCATAACCTATTACAAAGTTATTAAATCTATTTTCATTTCCTTTCTGATATTCTTTGTTGTTTTGATTGACTTAACTGTTGTTCACCCCACCATCAACACCGTTGTCTCTATCTTGCTGTTGTTTCCACGTCGCGCGTCACTACATACAGAACGTGGAAGAGTTGATTGAGCGAGGAGGAGAGTATGATTCGGATCGCGATTTATATTTGTCTGGTGGGTCGTCACTAACCATTTTATTGTCACCTGATTTGCACCACCCGACGGCGACTCAGTCCATCAGACTCTATAATAATTATATCAAGCGTACTGTAGACTAGTCGATTTAATTTAGACACCATTACCAAGGATAATCCTTCATTAATTTAAATTTTATGTGCCTCAAGTTGCATAATCAATAAATTATAATCAGACACTCATCGTGACCTTCTACAAACAGTTTTGATGACAAGTATTAGCTTAAAATGTAAATGGTTAATAAACATGTCAATCATAAGGTCATAAATAAAATTTTTTTTTCTTATTATATTCCAATCTTTAATATTTACATATTCGATTTTTAGCGTTCTATACTTGAAGGATACGAACGGGACCGAACGTTCGCACGCTTCAAATACTTCAAATCCATCTTAATCTTATTTCTCTTTGTCGGGCCGGTGGCGTGGTCGGAAAGATACTTGCTTTTCACGCCGCACGTCTTGGGTTCGATTCCCACCCACCCGAGACAAACATTAGTGATAAACATTTGTGTTTGTGTCGAGTCTGGGTGTAAATATCTATTATAAGTATTTATTTACAAGAGAAAAGTATTATACGTATAGTATATACCACTTAACTGGTTTCCATAACACAAGCTCTGCTTAGCTTGGGACCAGATGACCGTGAGTGTTATGATCCCAGAATATTTATTTGTGTCCGTTTCGACTGCTCGGCCACTATGTCGTAGAAAAAAAAACTTATGTCAGCATTTCGAAGGAATTTGTAAAAGATGAACAGTGAAAACCGCAAATTCGAAAAGTCAATAATCAGAAAGTTATGTGGGTTTAACCGTGGCCGCGCAGTCCGCATGAATTCAACTGCGCGGCCACCAGTTCTCTTAAACGGAGCGTTGTAAAAGTCTAATTCCTTTTGCTAATCACTGACAGGATTTCGAAGAAAATGTAGATCATAAAAATAATGCCCTACTGTCTGTAGTTCACGACCTACATCACTCCAAAGTTTGGCCGCGCAGTCCGCACAAAGCGAACCGCGCGGCCACGAGTTTTTTTTAATAGACCTTACACGGAGCTTAGTAGAAGTCCCATTCTTTTTGCTAATTACTGACACCATTTCGAAGAATATGTAGACAGTATAAATAAATCCTATAATTAAGAACTACAAGACCTACAGAACTTAAAACCTATAATCGAAGGAAAAAATAGGGTGACCAAGATTTATAGTGTGTGAATCCAGGCTTTTTTCCATTTCAATATCATAGTATAAATATATCATCACTACACAATATACAAAGTCGCTTTTTCTGTCCCTCCCTATATCCCTATGTATAGATTTTAATGCGGTTTTTTTAATAGATAGTGATAGAAGAGGAAGGTTTATATGTATAATAATAAAATCCATTAAATAGGGGCTGTTATTTTTGATGTTTCTAACGTGATGTACAACGTTCGAAGTACTTCGCCCGCGCGTATTTAAACGTTTTTATAAACCTGTTCAGTAGTAGTTGCGCAAACACACACACACATTATTACAAACTTTCACGTTTATAATATTAGTAGGAAGTAGGATGCCTCAAAAAAAAGTATAGGGTAAAATAAAAGCTAGCTCGCAAAAGACAGATTTTTCATACTTTACATTTTAATTTTTTTATTTATCGTGATATTTTGAAAAATGTACACTATATCTATATAAATTATAGCACATGTGTTATTCTGATATGTAAGCTATTTTACTGCAAAGTTTCAGAAAAATCCGTTCAGTAGTTGTTGCGTGAGAGCAACAAACACACACACACACACACACACATTATTACAACCTTTCACGTTTATAATATTAGTTAAATTATTAAATTATATGAAACATCTGTCCTGTCTGCGAATGAAAGGAATGCCAAAAATATAATATCTTCCTAAAGTGTTTATTTATAAAACTTAATTATTTTATAATGATGACGTTTACCTATTGCAGTAGTCCATGCGTTTCATATCCAAGATGTAAGCTGTTTTAAATAACTTCCTAAAAAAGTCACTGTGCGCTTGCGTTGGTATGTTTTCATTCGAGAGTATAGGTAAGCACCTACCCAGTTGCGTCTGTAGCGACTCCCAAAATGGCTACAATATCAGCGGGGAGGGGTCCCGCCCTGCCCCGCGGAGCTTGACTCTGTATAGTGTTTTTATTCAGTCTCGGTTGTTACAGAGTGCGCCCGTGTTTATCAGTGCAGTGTTAGATAGTTCATAGTTATTTCATAGGATTGTATTGTGACTATACTAATTGTCTTTAATACTGTTGCTTTTATCACACAAGGAAGTTTTATCAATCAAGCGGTAAGTACTTATTCAAAACATTAATAAAATGTAATGTATTGGAACATGCGTGTAATTCCCAATTCTTTATTGCATGCCTACAGTTTAAGGTGGGTATTGTTAAATTGAAAGTTGAATACAGTGGATAATATGTTAAATTTAATGCAACATTATAACCATTATCATAAAAAAATGTTTTACCTATTCGGTAGGTCAATTCTAAGCCCTCGAAATACATTGCCAAAAGGATTGAAACTCATATGAATTCGATATTATATTAAAGGAATAAACAAATAGATACCAAATATAAAACTTCCTAGGAAATGTTCGTCCGCGGCAGACTTCCACTAAAGCGGCAAACTCGCGTCAAAGCTCGCGTTGTTACCGAAGCTGGCCGGAGGACCACTTCTTACCACTAATACATCGCATTTTTTTTCAGAACGATGGGTAGAAAAGGACGTAAACTGAGAGTCAACGAAGACAAGCTAAAAAAAATATTTATAAAATATTCCACAGACTGCATAAACACAAAAATTAAATGTAATGATCCTATATTTCATACTATCTCAGAAGAAATAAATCACGATATGTCACCGCTTGCGTTGTACTCGTGGCTAAAGAGAAATTACAATAAAGTTTTTGATATAAGTACGACGACAGAAAGTTCTTTATCTTCTCCATCGTGTCGGAGCACGACATCTTCAACGACAAAAAGTGAAATTAATGATAAGCATACAAATCAATTTTCTTTCTTACTAGATGAGCATGAGTGGAAAAAAGTAGAACCAATTTCTGTTCGTTATATAAGACGAGATCTAAAAACTACATCGACACACAAGAAATACAAAACATTGCCTAAGTTCAAGTGGAGCAATCTACTCAAAGAAAAAATATGGCAGTACTCGAGACGACCTTGCACGTGGACTTTCAAGAATAAATTAATTGACTCAGAAGATAATGTGAAAATAAAAGGGAAATGCACACAATGCAGCTGCACTGTAGAAATATGTAGCGAAAAGTTAACAGACAAAACAGCAACTATAAAATGTACAATTTTTAATACAGATAACTTAGTTCCGCATAATCCAAAACTGAAATCTAAGATGTCACCATACAAAAGAAATCAACTTGCAAAGAAATTACAGTACAAATCTGCCACAGTAATTCATAAAGAAATAGCTTCAAAAGTTATTAAGTATAAAGATAATGCAATCCCTCCCATACTTCCTACAATGAACGCTCTTCGGAAAATAAAGCACGAGAAGAGACAAAGTAATCGTTTGCATGCCAATCCCATTTTAAGCCTACTTATGATGTCAATGTTGCCAAGTTTTAAAAATTTGATTCGCGAAATAAAACTTGTCCCGAATTTTTACATGTATTATTGGTCTGAAGAACAAAATCAATTCTACAAAGATTTTTTAGAAAAAAATCCACAGGAAGTAACTATCACTATAGACGCCACGGGATCTTTCTTTCACCCAATAAAACTTCCTGATGGATCAACATTAACTAAGCGACTCTTTCTATACGTTTGTATGCTAACTTCAAAAACGATAAAATCTCAAGCGATATTTCAAATGATAGCGGACACTCATACTGCAGATTCCATATCATCCTGGTTAAAAAGATGGTATAAGGAAATACATACCGCTCCTAACGAAGTTGTAACTGACGACTCGTCTGCTTTGATTGCTGCAAATGTAGATGCTTTTACAACATCTATAACAGTGAAAAACTATCTGAGACAATCATTCTTAGTGTTGAGAAAACTTAGTGTAAACTTACCAGAAGTTTTTCTTAGGTTAGACACCAGCCATTTTATTAAAAATGTTTACAATTTACCTTGTTTTCAAAACGTGGATACTCCAATTAAAATGTTTTTTATTCGCTGTATTTTATTGATAAAAAGATCTGAAAGTTTTGATGAAGTCAAAATGATAGTTTCAAATATGGTCAAAATATGCACTTACAAATACTATAACACTACTAATAAAGCTTGGGACTTAGCAATGCAAAATATGAAGGAGAGATTATTCGCTACGGAAGATCCGGTCCCCGAATATGGCGGTGAAAGAGAAACTTTCTATCACGATACCTTAATAATTGAGGAAGATAATATAATGTATTGGTTTGATGAGATCGTTGAGCAACAAAAAAGCTTATTTCAGACGCCGACTGAAACACGCAACAAATATTATCTGCCCCACCTAACATCAACTTTGAGAAGATTGCTAATCAAGCTTCCATTGTGGAGTAACGTAATGTGTCCTTTGTATGATACACAAAATAAGTCGCCTACATCCTCCTCAGTAGAGAGTTACTTCAAAACACTAAAGCATTTGTTATTTGAGACTCGTACTCACAAATATAACATTGATGAGTTTTTGAATATTCATTACAATTTTCAGCAAGGAGAAACCAAAGTTAGTTTGAAGAGTCTGAATGATATTCCACACAATATTAGTTCTAAATCCCGAAAACGAAAGTTAAAGCGAGTTAAAAGCATTAGCATAAAGAAAAGAATAAAAAATGCTGCCGTGACATTCACTTCCGACTCGATATTTGCTGAGGAGCCCTCGTATACCGAAAATTGGAAGGGTGAGGGATATGAAACTCATAAAATAACATCTACTTCAATCTTATTTTTAAAAAATGGAAATGTAATCGAATCTAAACAAAATGTTTAAAACACCTGCGCGTTTGATTCTGTGTTTTTTATGCTGGCACATGGATACCAAACAAACAATTATATTCGCGAAGTCTTCAACTCTTGTGAAAATAGTTTAATTCGTGATTTTATTAATATATTAGCCCAAAATCAAAATGAAAAGGAAGCATATAAGCTAAGAGAAAACATTGTTTCACTCTATTACCAAAAAAAAAAACAATTATTACGAATGTAATTGTAATATGACTTTTGTGTTTGAGCATATACTTTTTGATTTCTTGTTTAGTGCAGAAAGAAGTAAAAAATGTATTACGCCTTTTTGTAATGAGAAAAATGTAACAAGATTCATTGTGTTTCTTTCTCTCAATTTCGATATTATTAACATGTTTGGTATCAGAAGCTTAGAAGACGCCATCGTTATCGATAATTTAGAATTAAAACATTGTTTAGAATGCAATAACAAAAGCATTAAATACGAATACAAATTAAATAATATTATTTTATTTGATTTAAATGGTACTCAAAACATTATACTTAATGAAATACCACGTTATATAAAAATAACGGAACGTAAAACATTCAAGTTGATAGGTGCGTTAGAGTATGTTCTTCCATGTGTTGGCAATATCGGTCATTACAAGTGTCATTGCTTAATCGACGACCAATGGTTATGTTATGACGACAACCGAAACAAAACTCATGAAAGTTCAGTGCAGCCCATAACACTGCACAATTTAACTTATGGTCTTATTGGTAGTTAAGTTACATGATAATAGGTGAGAATTTTGCTCTAAAGTGGAGCTAAAATTAGATTTTTATTATATAGAGACTTGTTAAATGTTAGATAATAGTAGGCTTATATCGAAATTCACTGTGATTTACATGGTATAGGAATATTTTGTGATTTTATCGTAGTAAGTTTTGCTATAACGATTATAGTATGACTGATTTGTTTGTAATAAAAATATTATGATGTTAATCGATACAAAAACGTAGGTCGTTATTTCTTGATTAAATTGTAATTGTAAGTACAATAACAAATTAAACTGTGATTGGTAGGTAGGTGTAAGTTGTATAATTTTAAGTTTTAGAAATGTTGTTGTTATCGTAAGTCAGATTTTGTTTTTAAATTCTGATTGCAATATGAAAACGAACTGTGATTGTTGAATTAGGTGATTTAAAGTATACTTTAATAAAACTTTATCTACTTACAAAGTTATAATTTTATGTTATATAGGTACATGATGTTGCTCTCGTATATCTAGTGTAGTTTTTAAATAAGCTACTTTTTTTAGCTTATATAGTTATGATCTTAATCGTTACAACAACGAAAATAAGCAATTATTTTTTAAATTGTAATTATAAATATGAAAACGAATTGTGATTTTTAAATTATGTGATTTATAGTTTATAGTAATATTATGTTTTATCTATTACTTAAGAAATAGAAATATAAATCAATCGATGACATTTTTTTCTTTATATCCTTTTAATTAGCTTCTCTACTCAATTTCAAACCAAAAGACTAAAACTATTTGCATGTTACGATAAAAAGTATAGAAATATACGTGACAATGAAAACGTCTTATATGGGAATATCTCGTCAGCGCATCGTAAATCATGGTCACCCTTCTTTTAACTCTAGTTACAGGGTATAAGTTCTGTAACTCGCGATTTTCAAACATTAGAACTTCATTCATGATGTTTACAAATTCTTCGAAATCGTATCAGTGATTAGCAAAAAGAAAGACACCTGTACCAAGCTCCGTTTAAGCTCCACTTTAAGAAACACGTGGCCGCGCGGTTCGCCATTACGTGAGTGTTGTGGAACGAGAAGTCCAAACTTTAGAGCTATATTTTTACAATGTATTTTTTCTTCGAAATCCTATCAGTGATTAGCAAAAAAACTTAGACTTTTACAACGCTCCGTTTAAGAGAACTGGTGGCCGCGCGGTTCGCTTTGTGCGGACTGCGCGGCCAAACTTTGGAGTGATGTAGGTCGTGAACTACAGACAGTAGGGCATTATTTTTATGATCTACATTTTCTTCGAAATCCTGTCAGTGATTAGCAAAAGGAATTAGACTTTTACAACGCTCCGTTTAAGAGAACTGGTGGCCGCGCAGTTGAATTCATGCGGACTGCGCGGCCACGGTTAAACCCACATAACTTTCTGATTATTGACTTTTCGAATTTGCGGTTTTCACTGTTCATCTTTTACAAATTCCTTCGAAATGCTGACATAAGTTTTTTTTTCTACGACATAGTGGCCGAGCAGTCGAAACGGACATTATTTATTTTTATTTGTACATTTTATTGGTAATTCACTATTCACGCAATCTGTGAGTGGGCTGTTTTGACATAAAACGAAATAGCCTAGTTGTCACTTTTACAGAATGTATGTTACAATTGCCACTTATAGCTTGACGAGCCGGTGGCGTGGTCGATAAGTTAATTGCTTTTCACGCCGCAGGTTGTGGGTTCAATTCCCACCCAAGTCAAACATTTGTGTGATGAACATGTCTGTTTGTCATGTGACTGGGTGTAATTGTCTATATTTAAGTATGTATTTACAATAGAAAAGTATTATAGTTTATTACCAGTTATCTGGTTTCCATAGTACAAGCTCTGCTTAGTTTAGAATCAGATGACCGTGTGTTAATGTCCGACTATATTATATTATTATTGTTATTATTATATTTCATATTATAGTTACACGAAATTAAATTTAACTTACACAGTACACTCAAACGATTTTAAATATAGTATTGTCTGAGATTTACGCGAATATCACACATTGAAATAAAACTATTTTTTAAAGGATTTTATCGCGGTTTAATTTTGGATTTTAGATCCCGACGTTTCAAAGTCTTTTCAGACTTCACGTTCACGGGTGGTCTATGGTATTTAACGTCCAAAAATATTAATCACAGTTATTACCAACTACATACTATTTTTTGTGTAATATTCGCGTAAATCTAAAACAATACTAGTTGAGGTCTTATTTAATTATCAAATTTATGTTACCTTGTTGGCAATAAAAGATTTTTATTTACTAATAGCGGACCCGGCAGACGTCGTTCTGCCCGGTAAAGCAGTGCCATCTACCGGGTCTCTGACCTACCGAGTATAACCAATAATAAATAATAGGTATCTAACCCGGTTTTCGACACTTCTTCGCTTTCTAAATTTTCTTTTTTTAAATTTTTCTCTGCGTAAGAACCATCCTCGTACTTAAAGTAATATTTTCAAAAAAGAATTAGCGAAATCGGTCCAGCCGTTTACGCGTGATGTCGTGACAACGGAAAACGGGTTTCATTTTTATATATATAGATTAATATTAAAAATATTTAGAATTTTATTTCAATAATATATGGGTTCGATGCTTTATCTGCAGCAATTTATTGTGCAATAAATTACGAAACACACATTATGGTCCTTCCTACGATTGCATTTTTGCAATATCACGAAACATAAGGATTATAATTATTGTGACTAAGTTGATGTTTACACAAAAATTAGGTAATTAATTACTTAAACGAAATATTAACAACACTATTTAATTGTTTAAGTCCAATATATTTGTCTGTCTGTTAGACTAAAAAAAATCCTTAAATAAAACGTATTATAAGCTTGTAATCTTGTCATCTTGACATTTATACTAGTAGGAGAGAGAAACTATCCGTGTAGTTAACAGATAATACTTTATGAAAAAGACCTTAACATTGCAAAGAGTCTGAATTCAATCAAAATCAACAAAATAAATTTAAGTACATACATTTCTTCTTTCTAGTTTAACTGAAATTCGTTATTTCTGGAATGCTTCTTGTCAAACGCGAAATTATAAAAGTACACGGGTCGAATCCCCTAACTATTTGGGTCTCTAGTAAAATGTTAAATTCAAATTAATTTGCAGACATTGTAATATTTTACGGAGTTATTTTGAAAGATTAATATCATAGGTAAACGTACCAAGTTTATCCAAAATAACAAAAAATATAAATCGTTGTCTACTCACCAAAATAAATGATGCTTTTATATACATTTTCGTTAAAAACAACTTGAGATTATAAGCTCAACTAAACATCCACTAAGAAACTTCGACTAGATGAAAAAAAAAATTGTTTTGCCGCCAAAACACGCAAATATCGTGCGTTCGGAAATTAAAATTTTACGCGTGGCGCGAGATCGCTGTTTAGACTACGAAATGACAGCAAAGAGGTTGTGTGTCTACTAAGGTGACCCGCGACCTTTCACTAAACACGCTTAGTTTAGTGTCAAAGCTTGGATTACACTAGCGGAATAAGACTAAGAGTTTTTAAAATAACAAGACTTAATTTTTAAATAATTTTGATAACATTTATACAATAAGATGAAATTTTATCGATCTCCAAGAGAATAGTTTTAAATTCAAAGCAGCGGCTCATTTATTTTGTTCTTGCAATTATTTTTCTATTTTATTTAATAAACTGTCTTGGCAATATGTATTCTTTAATTTGTGGAACCAACACAACTAGAGTTTTCATTGAAGGAAGCTAGCGACCTTGTGAAACCAAGATATAGAAAAAGAGAAAAAATAACATTTATTATCATTATTTGACACAGACAAGACACACGATCAAAAAAACACATGAAAAGAGAAAAAAAACAAATGAAAACAATTTAAAAGAAAAATAAACAAAGAGTAAGTGTGACCCATCAGTGTCAAACATCGACATTGCTCAGTAAACGGTGTGAGTATCTACTAGAGGCGACTTGCAGCACTGATTTTCAGCAATGTCCATATTCCCACAGTGACGCCAAGCGCAAGGGTTGCCAAAAGACCAAACCTGCCCATGTCTATTAAAATAGTAATTTGTATGTATTAAAACAAATCAACTAAACATAGACAATTACATAATCGTTAAAATTCACTACAAAACTGCAAAATTGAGTTATTTAGAACAGATTTAATTGTGAAATTGATATACTTAAACATTAATTCACAATAAAATAAGTAAGAAACATGGATAATCTTTGTAAAAATATAACTAGTAACAAATTTAACCTTTTGACCGCCACGCCATAACGGCAACTCCATGCTCTGTACGCCAAGCCCGAAAAAAGACAGTTCTAAGATGTATCAATAAAACATGCAAAAGTAATTATATAATATATTTATTTTATATTTTTCTATGACCTGTTTCTTGTCGGGTATAGATAGACGTCATTGCAAGGAATTGCGCTTGTCAAGTATAACCGTCATTGGCGTTCAAAAGGTTAATAAAGCCAAGGTCAAAATCAATGCAATTGGGTAGATATGAGGCGAGCTCCTTCTTATTATACATTACTGTATGTTAATGCTCAATCAGATACATAACCCTTCAGTATTGAGTACGATGCATGTACCCTCAAATTATACTCGCGTGGGACAGCGACGTTGTCATCAGTTGCTTGCATCCTCGGGTGAGTTACGCACACAGTACGCAAACAATGCGCCGACGGCACGAGCTATATAGATTACAAATAATTTCCATAACGATGTCCAAGATGCCGACATTCATTTTGACTCTATTAGTTGTTTATATAAGCATGTAATATTTTATTTACATCTATCAACGTGAGCGTTTTGGTTCATCTGCAAGTTCACAATCGTAAAATTTTCAATAAATAAATAAAGTGAAACCATTAATAAAAAGGCTTTTAAGAGTTCCATCAGACCACCTAATGCCTGACAGCCATATACAGTTCACTGCCAAACTTAGGGGAAGGACATAGGATAGTTTTTCCAGACTGCGCAAAAAGAGGTTAATGGTTTAGCGCGATGACCGACATACGCGTGGAAGGAAAGCTAGACTTAGAATAAAAGTAAACGTGAGTTTTAGATTTGAGATTTAGGTACACTAGTTGATTACGATTAAATGGATACCATTGGTGTCCAGACAAACAAGCGAGGCATGAAAGCTAGGCTTCGATGAGCGGCTCCTGATGCCGTAGCACTAGAACAGCACAGATACTTTTATTGGTGAAATACTGTACCCAATTGTTGTTTGTGCCTCCTGTGCGCAAGAATCCGCACGTAGTCGTTGTCATGCCGCATGGTAAGGAGGCCTACGAAAAAGACAGATCTAGATGCATTCAATACAGATTGATTGCAGGCGACAGAGATAGACTGGGATAAGAAAGCCCCTCAGAGAGCTCTCTCCAACAGTGAATGAATGAATCTTTCCATGCCGATTTCGACAACGACGACCTTCATCTAATCCGTTAGTGTCCTCACATAGCTGATATATACAACAGTAGGATTAAAAAAAGGATGTATCAGTAAACAAAAAAATAATTTAAAAAAATCGCAGTACCACGTTGTACGCCCAGCCTTAAAACGAAAGGCAATCACACAATTTATGCAACACTTATCAATGGTGACCCACATTACGTATTCGAATGTTTGTTTAAAAATTCGCATCGATTCAAATTGCTTTTAGAGTGTTATGCATAATAAATTATTAACGACTAAGCTATCTAATTGTTATTATATACTTGTACTGAAACTTCAAAAAAAGGACGATTTGCGGAGACGTTTATAATGAGATCTATCTACATAAAAATGATCCCTTTGCCACGCCATTATTTGTGGACTGAAGATTTTTTAATTTAAAAAACAAAGGTGGTCTTCGGTTCCCACTTAAGTACCATTTTTAGATGTCACTTGCTAAGCAGAAATTCGTAAATTATTGATAGCAAATGAGTTTTAATAAATTTCAATATCTAATTGTAATACTTTTAATTAAATTTGTATTAAGTAAATTGCGTTTTTGCACCCTTCGGCTCCAGCCAACGTAATTGTGGCGGCGGGAATCTGAATAGGAAAACGGATCCACCGAGAGAGTAGGGACTCGGCGGACTATTTACCTATCTGCGTGTTTATTGTTCGTAGCCTGCGCGTGTCCTGCGCAGTTGGACGCCGTACACTGGGATGTTGATCTTAAACTGCAGGTGTAGAACTAAAGCTGGGACACGGGCTCCTGTACGCCGCCTATTAGAGACATAACACACACTTCTCTAACATCGACATTTTTGCACTCTCACGCTCGAAATTTAAGATGACAGTGACTCAGAAACTGACTGAAACGCCAGGTTTAGAATCTGATTTGCTGTACTCTCTCTCTAACCTACTGCGATACTTCTTTTATCTTTTATACGAAACCTCAGACGAAACGCGAATTTTTCATGTTTTAATATTTTATTATTTTCTTTACTTCACGTTTATACAGTGTCCCAATAACTAAAATAAAAATGATGGAATCCTGGGGGGCTGAGTCGAAAGTGGACAACACCCCCTTTTCGTCCGGATTTCCGGCAAAACGGTAGCCCTGTCCGTTTCCTTGCAGTGGCTAGCTGCCACTGCAGGGAAATGGGCATGCGTCCACCGTGAGTTTGAGGTGTTACGGGTCACAGGCCAGCGAGACGTGGTGGGAGCTCTCCAGGTAGGCTGGTGTTCAGCCAAGCTGACGGGGCAAGGGCACCCAGAACACCTGGGGGATTGATCGATCCAGCCAATAGCGTGTCTGCGCAGCTGTCTTGTGCAGACTGCAATACAAGAAATAATTTATTTTTACCTCCAAACACAAATTGGAGAATTCACTCCGGTAACCTACTTGGTAAAACAGAGTAAGTTTTTTTTACTATAACTGGAGAAGTTTCATTTGAACACCACTGTCCGGGTGTAAGTTGCCTTGCGATTAAAGACCCAATCTTTGCCTATGCTATTCGGGCAATACGAGCAGTCGATCACGTCTACGTAGGCACAACTCTCTATAAACCCCATACTATCTTTTTTTAACATTACAATAGGTTGCCTACAAGCACATAATAAGATTAAAAATTTAATTTCAGTCTGTAAAAACTTCTTAATATTCATTTCAATGAAAACGAAATAAAAGCGTAACTTCTAACTTCTCCTAAATTTAATGTAGATAATAAATAAAGGAATTTGTAGACAAAACGGAACCCAGCAAAAATGTAAATCTTTTACGACTACCACTGTACCATTGTGAACCCCATATAGATGAAATTAAAAATTAAAAATCCGGATTAGACCCTGATCCAGATTTCTAGAC
The DNA here is from genome assembly GCA_936450015.1 of Meganola albula. Classification (NCBI taxonomy): domain Eukaryota; kingdom Metazoa; phylum Arthropoda; class Insecta; order Lepidoptera; family Nolidae; genus Meganola; species Meganola albula. The sequence goes on along the minus strand of OW388169.1, from coordinate 5,195,269 downwards.
TCCGGATATGAAGTACCAGTCCCCGAAACCGGGTCTTTAATTTAAAAAGCAGCTTTGTCCAAATCACTATCAGGTTTTTTTTTTATTTTTATTTTTTTTATTCTATAATAGGTTTGCGCTTGACCACAATTTGCCTGATCTGAAGCAATGTTGCAGTCTACGATGGAACGTCTTAGTATTTTCAGGCACTAAAATTTTCTGCCTGTAAAAGCTTTATTCATTTCAATGAAAACGAAATAAAAGCGCAACTTCTAACTTCTTCAAAATTTTATGAAGAGTATATAAAACTGCGGACAGGGTGTTTAATTTTACTTGAAGCTTTTTCCAAATCACTATCATTCCTTCGTGTTTTCAGGAACGGAAAAGTTTTCAGCCCGTAAAAACTTCTTAATATTCATTTCAGTGAAAACGAAATAAAAGCGCAACTTCTAGCTTCTTCAAATTTTTACGAAGAAAATTTATACAAAACGGCACCCAGCAAAAATGTAATCTTTCACGACTACCACCATACTTTTGTGAACTCCATATAGATTCGTCGACTCCATAAGAAAAAACCGAAAACTCCAATAAAAGTTACGCCGCTGTCGCAAAAACAAAACCAACACCACGCTCTAGACATTCTCTTATTGTCTCATCTAAGGACCCCACAAAATCGGGCGACAAAGCGACAGAGACAATAAGAGAGACACTAGATTTTAAGAACACTGGTGTAACGGTCGACAGCGTGCGAAAAGCAAAAAACAAGAAGATAGTTCTGAGCTGACACAATGTATTAATTGTTTATGAATAAATAAATTGTAATTGAAATACCACTGATCTGGATTTCTAGACTCCGGTTATGAAGTATCAGTCGCCGGGGCCAGGTGTTTAGATTTACTAGCAGCTTTTTCCAAATCACATCAGGCTTCAGTGTTTTCAGGGAATAAAAATATTTCAGCCCGTTAAAACTTTTTAATATTCATTTCAATGAAAACGAAATAAAAGCACAACTTCTAACTTCTTCAAAATTTCATGAAAAAATTTTTAGACAAATGACACCCAGCAAAAATGTAAATCTTTTACGACTATCACCGTACTATTGTGAATCCATCACCGTACCATTATAAAAATGAAATGAAAAAATGCCTTACTTTTACTGAGACGCGAGTCTTTATAAAAAATTCCACTGATCCGGATTTCTAGACTCCGGTTATGGAGTATCAGTCTCCGGAACCGAGTGTTAAGTTTTACTTGCAGCCTTTACCAAATCACTGTCAGATCTTAGTGTTAAAGAAATATGATTTTTTTTTGCTCGCATCTTTCTATTTCGTTTTTTAATCTTTGCGAACGTTTAGGTATTCCTGATCGATCGTTAGTATGCGTGTATCTGCTGCTCCTCTGTTTTCGTTAAAACTTTCCTCTAGAGATTTAACGATTTCAACTAACGGCTCTCGGCTAAAAAATATAAATCATACCGATACCTTAATTGGGGAGAAAAAGGCTCGGGATCACACGAAACAGAAGCTTTAAAAAAAACAATTTTCAAATAGTATTGAATAAATGGCGTGACAGAGGACATTGTTACTAATGTAACAATGTCCTCTATCAACTATTTATAAAAATGACTACATTTGCACGCTGTATACTTCATTTCGGCAAAACAAGTGGCTCTGTAAACACTGTATGTAACATATATGTATATATACACCATGTTTTATGCAAATAAATGATTATGATTATTATTATTATGATTAAAAATCATATACCGCCGCTCAAAAGTTTGAAACCACAAATAAAGAACTTTTGTTATTAGTGAATATTTTCAAAATATTATTGATAAAAAGTAATGTGCGCACCCGCATATTAGTCTGGGGGCCTATCTTAAAGGGAAGCTATCTCGACATGTGTTGTTTGCTACTATGTATATATATACCTAGTCTAGCAGCGGTCTCACTCATCTTTATACCGAAATATGCACATCCGTGCATTATTCCGCCAGTGTTTCATACCAGGGCTGCAGAAAACAAAAGAAACAACGCGGAAATGGTTTAGTACAGGACCCAAAATTTTTATTGTAAGCAATATGTGCGTAGGTATATCTCTTTCGAACATGACTTCCCTTTTTTTCAATAAAATTGCGAATGGTTCCGGATAAATTAAATTATAAGAGCTAAAAACTTATTTAACAGATGACAAAAGATTTTTATTTGATAAAATTTCTTGGATGCAATTATCAGGAGGCCTAATACTCAGCAGTGGGCAAGTGGCTAAATGAAGGGTATTTTTAATTATCATAATATGGCATGATACTTAAAAATATTTATGGAAAATTACATACGACGACTACTACTACAACAAGGTACGTTAGAAACCAGGGTCGCAGAAAGCAAAAGAAACAACTTGAAAATCGTTTAGTACTATTACACGGGACCTTAAAATACCATTTTTAAAAATTGTGAACGAAAGTAATAAACTCTTTTGAGTATGAAGTCTATTTCTATAATGAAAAACAAATAGATTCCGCAGGTGTTTTTAATAAAGCATTAAAAACAAATATGTAAATCAATCGCACAAAGTTTTTGTGAGCCGATCCAATGTATGATGCGACGTCGTCGCACCAATTTGAACACTGCTATAACAGATTGGATGGTAAGCAATCCACGAAAAACGGTAAGAATTTATGAAATCCCAAAATTAGCAGCAAAAGCCATCCCACTTGCATTCAAGTTGCACAAGACAGTCACAATAGCAGTTCTCGACTTACCGGCGAAAAAACCAGCGGCAAAAGGAATAGGAGTTGGGAAGACGAGTATCTCGAGAAAGAGGAAGCTTGTGGAAACGATGAATTTCTTTCTATGGTTAAAGATGTACTGGGACAGCGAGAGTACGATCCTTCTAATGGGGAAGTTCACCACCGAAATAAAAAACATGCCATGGAGATAAAGAACCATCAATTGGCGAAAATTGTTAGCCCGTTGAAACAAATAATGATATAATGATATAACAGCTTTGCAAGCCGAAAAGCAGAATTTAAAAAGTGTATCTTGGGACACTTTCGAACGGTGGACCTTAAATGCCGGATTGTCCACGATGTATATGAACGCTCAATTGATGGTCTGGGAACCAGATTTAGAAGAAATTTTATACAAGCTATACGGGACGGTTTACCTAGCAGCAAGGGAGGAAATCCAATCAGACAGCGAAGCCGAAGAGGAATCTTGTATATATCATCTTGTATATATATAACATAACGACCACATCCACGACTGCACATACAGTGGAGGATGATGTCGATGTGGGTTAATGCGGTACTTCCAAGAGTACACAACGCTCGAATCGCAAGACGAAAGTGACATTCAGCTCACACCCTGGGCCGACATCGAACAAAAGCTCGACATTGAAATTGAAGACGAGCAGCAAAAACTCGAAGTCGGCCTCGGCGAAGCGTCCCAGGGAAAGCGACAGCGAGTCGGATCTGGAAGAAATTCAAGCCAAGAGAATAGCGGTGAGCTCAGCGGAGGAGGACAACGATTCCGATGCCTTAGAAGATTTGCTCGACGGAGTAGTCCAACAGCAATGTTTACGCCAGAACATTGGTACAATATCACAATTTATATGTTTAAAGCACCAAGACAACCTTATTACATTGAAGTCGTGGGGAGAGCGTGGCACGAAAATAATAAAGTTGGATGTGTATCCGTACTCCGATTGTTTAAGGAAACCAAAGACGGAATGGTGAAAGACAGCGCAATTGAGAACGACATTCCTGACATATTCCGACAACTCGCGTGTCTCAAAATTGACTCGCCAGATCTTCAAGCAGATTCAAAGCACGAAAAATGTGGAGACCGAAACAAAATATGTCGGATCGAGAAATGGTTAGAGTTTTATAATATCTCCTGCACAAAATATTTTTTACACTGCTCATTGGTGTGAAGGCCCCTTTAAGTATTGGTCTAAGTCACACGATCTTTTAAAAAACTCATTTCATAATAATCGGCAACGAGTATGTGATATGAAAGTATAAGATTTTTTTTTAAAACTTGTTCTATACCTATGGAACGACTAATTTATGTAGGTCCATGGAAAAATTTACCTGAATATTACTATGATATCGCAGATTCTGTGATAGTGTTAAATAAGTTACTAAAATTTCAATATATTAAGCCTTTTTCTTTTGTTAATAGATTATATGATATTTGTAATAAGGCAATACCGAAGAAAAATTGTATGTTTGTTCTCAATGAGAAAAACTTTTCCTAGCAATAATTACTGCCAAATATGTGTGCTCGATATATTTGGAATAAAATTTTAATTATCATAAAAATAACAGTTTTATTAACATTTATGTAAAAAAGTGTCTAATGCTCCCCTTATGTCTTTCTACAGTAACAGTGAATATTACGCTAAGATGCTTTATATGGGTGCAGCTGAACTCTACCGCGTCAGCGATTTATTTACGGGAAACCAGAAGCTGAGCGTAGGCGACTTCCATCTCAGAAAACATTCAGGAGGCTAGTGTTTCGACTAGTTGAATTTGAGCAGCAGCACGCAGGGAAATATATTGTTTTGAGAAACATTATCTTTTTAAAGATGAATACCATATTATTTTTACTGCTATGTGCAGCAGTCGTTTTTTCTATGCCATCAAGTATGATAAGCATAAACCATGGTACTCTTGTGATAGAGGGCTATAATAAGTGCTATTTAAGTATGGCAAACGATGAAATTAAGCTAGAACTTAACAAAACCAAATTTGTGTATGACGGGTTTGTAGTTGGTTTAGTTAAATGGAAATGTGATAGAGATTACGGATCCATTATTGCTAAAGTAACTTGCAAAGATTGTGGGATGTACTGTATGTATAATCAACAGTTTCCTGAATGTGAGAATAACTGGATTATTCCAACATTTGGAGTTATTACTTCTATTTTCATTATGTTAGTTATAGTATTAGTTATACAGTGTTTTTTTAAGGATTTATTGCATAGGTTAGTAATCAAAACTATATTTTATATTATAACTAGAAATGATAGAGTACGTGCTAAGAAAGTCAGAAAACTTAATAGTATGACTGGATCTAAAAATCCAATAATGTTTAGACTTATATCAACCACATCAGATGAATTGAATGATATGATAAGGGAATATCGTTTAGGGTTAAGAAAACAAATAACTGGCGATGAACCTATATATGAAGAAATCTGTCATAAGGAATATGAAGCTAACAAGTTTAGTAAAGACCTAGAAAGGAAAGTTATTTATAATAAACATCATAAAATGGGTGAAGCTGCTGCAAAAGCATTAACTATAGGATTGGCAGTTCAAAGTGTCACAAATGGTGTCTATGCATGTGATAAAACATTGTATCTTGCAAATAATGGCAAAATTTGTGATGGTCATGGATGTCAGGCATTAAGCATGTATTCAATACCTATACAAACTGGTTCAACTATTTGTTTCAACACCATTAACAATGATAAGATTGAAATCAGAATTACTGATACAAAAGCAACAACTAGATATCACTTAATGTATTATGCTTGCTCGTACAAAGCAACAACAAGTATTACTTGGGAATGCAAAAACCCTTCAGGAAACTGTTGGAATGGAGGAAACAATAGCCAAGAAAACCGATCTCAACGAGTTAGCGATAATGGCCGACAAAATGTTGGAGCAACTTCACCACCAAATATCAGCAGTTAAAAGCATTCCAGTACCTTCGACGTCACACACCTCACCGGCAGCAACTACAAATCATGAAAACGCATTACTTCTCGAAAGAATCGATTTGTTGGCACAAGAAATAGCGGAACTAAAGATGGACCACCGCCGCGGACGGCAGCGCGGGCGCAACTATAACTGGCGCAGCCGCGGTCATCCCTCACGCAATCATGCACGCAGTGCGTTTCGTTCGCAGTCGCCGCATCAAAACCAGTCTGGACAGCCACGCCCACAATACAGGGCCGGACTCAAAGATGAAACAATATGCTTTTATCATCGAAAATTTGGAGGACGTGCATACAAATGTACAAGACCATGTTCTTATAAAGAAAAATATCCTGCAGCGTCGGAAAACTAAAACAGGTGTTGACAGCGACGGGAACCGACACCTGGGAAAAATCGCACCGTCTATTCGTGAAAGACAAGAAGTCAAATCTATCTTTCCTGATCGACACGGGGGCCAACATTTCTGTTATTCCAGGAAAAAGGCATGAAATTTTGAAACCAACCTCTTTCAAACTATACGCAGCAAACAACACAGAAATAAAGACATTTGGCGAAAGAACATTGGATCTGGACCTTAACCTAAGACGACCATTTAAATGGAACTTCATCGTTGCAGCTGTGAGCAAACCAATAATCGGAGCTGATTTCTTGAAGCATCATCACCTTCTCGTCGACCTCGCTGGAAGATGCTTAATTGACAAAATTACCAACCTAAAAGTAAAGACATCCATGTGCATGTCAACTGAGCCAACAATTAGATCCATTGACCTGGACAAAAAATATCATGAGATACTGGCAGAGTTCCCTGATATTACACGACTGTCCACCATGAAAAACACACCGAAGCACAATGTCAAGCACTACATTGAGACATCTGGACCGCCACTCTACAGCAAAGCACGACCACTACCACCGCACCGTTATCAAGCCATAAAGAATGAATTCCAGAACATGATGGATCAGGGGTTATGCCGTCCAAGCAAAAGCCCCTGGGCAAGCCCTTTGCATGTTGTCCCAAAACCAAATGGGGACATACGCGTGTGTGGAGATTATAGAAGACTCAATGCTGTCACAAAACCAGACCGATATCCAGTACCTCGATTGAAAGATTTTACATATCAACTTTACGGAAAGAAGATATTCTCCACGCTGGATTTAAATAGAGCATACCAACAACTACCGGTGTTTGAAGATCATATCGACAAGACAGCAATCATCACACCATTTGGGCTATTTGAATTCCCAAGAATGTGTCCAGGCCTTAAGAATGCCGGACAAACCTTTCAAAGGTTCATTCATGAAGTGCTTAAAGGACTAGACTTCGCCTACCCTTTTATTGATGACGTCATAATCAGTTCTATAAGTGAAACTGAACACAGGGAGCATCTAAGAAAAGTCCTACAACGATTGAACGAGTATGGCATAACTATAAATCCATCTAAGTGTGTGCTGGGCAAGGAAGAGATCAAATTTCTCGGATACACCGTTTCACCTGATGGTATAACACCTCCAACAGAGAAAATTGAAGCTATAACTAAATACCCATTGCCTACCACCATAGATCAATTAAGAAGATTCCTCGGTATCGTAAATTTCTACAGAGACAGCATTCCAAAGGCAGCCGAAATTCAAGCACCTCTGAATGCGTACCTGCACAACTGTACGAAACGTGATAAATCAAAGATTGAATGGAATAATGAAGCTATGAATGCATTTGAGCTGTGCAAATCGGGCCTACAGCACGCAGTTTTGCTCGCTCATCCTTCACATAACGCACCCATTGCTATAATGTCGGACGTCAGTCAAAACTGTGCTGGCGCCGTTCTTCAACAGTACGTGAACGAGAAATGGCAACCATTGGGCTATTTTTCAAAGAAACTATCTGACGCGCAAGTCAAATACAGTACATTTGACCGGGAGCTACTTGCAATCTACATGGCGATCAAGCATTTTAGAAAAATGTTCGAAGGTAGACATATCACTATTTTCACCGACCACAAGCCGCTGACCTACGCGTTGAACAAATCACCGTCAAACAGCGAGACACCTCGGCGCGCAAGACAGCTTATATTTATAAGCGAATTTACCAGTGATATCCGTCACATAAGTGGAAAAGAAAACATTGTGGCTGACAGTCTGTCTCGGATCAACACAGAAACGATTTGTTGCCCGTCAGCTATCGACCACAAGCAGTTAGCAGAGGCACAACGACTAGATCCTACTGTTCGAGACTTATTGAAACAGAACAACATACAAATGAAGCAGTTTGAGATACCTAACGCAAACTGTAAGATTTTTTGCGAAACCTCAACTAAGCACATCCGTCCTTACATACCAGAAGCATTTAGAAAAACCGCATATGAAACTGTACATAACCTCAGCCACCCAGGTACCCGTACAACAAGGAAGCTATTGAGTGAAAAATACTTTTGGCCTTCGATGAACACTGATGCAGGAAAGTGGACGAGAGCCTGTGAGGCCTGCCAAAGGTCAAAGGTCAGCCGTCACACAGTAAGTCAGATCGGATCATTTCCACCAGCAGAAAGGTTTCAACACGTACACATCGACATCACCGGACCAATTCCACCGTCACAATATGGACACCGATACCTATTGACCATGATCTGCCGCTGCACTCGCTGGGTAGAAGCCATGCCTCTCCATGATATCACTGCAGAAACTGTTGTAAGGGCTATCTACGAGGGATGGATTGCCAGATTTGGATGTCCTGCTACCATAACGACCGACCAAGGGCGTCAGTTTGAGAGCAAACTGTTTGCAGATCTAGCCAAGCTGATGGGAATAGAAAGAACAAGGACCACTGCCTATCATCCTCAGTCGAACGGAGTCATTGAACGCTGGCATTATTCCCTGAAAACTGCACTCACCGCCAGATGCTTAGCCAGTTCCGGAAAATGGATCGATGAGCTACCAACAGTGTTACTCGGTTTGCGTGCAGCTACACGCAATGACACTGGAATAAGCCCTGCACAGTACACCTACGGTACGTCGTTGCGACTGCCCGGTGAATTTTTCGTGGAAACAAAGCAAGCAGAAATGAATCATGATTACGTCGATCAGCTGCGCCACACGATCAGTACTTACAGACCGGCAGATAATGCAAGAAGTAATCGAAGCATATTTGTTCACTCAGACCTCCATACTTGTGAGAACGTATTTTTACGCAAAGATTGCACGAAAAAGCCACTGCAACCAACGTACGAAGGTCCATACCGTGTGCTAGAAAGGAGTGACAAGTATTACAAGATTCAACTACCTGGGAGAGTGGCTAATATTTCAATTGACAGACTTAAGCCAGCCTATGCTTTGAACGAAAATAAAGAAAGCGAAGTGAAGACAACCCGATCAGGCCGAGTGGTGAAACCAGTCGTACGCTTCGCTTGAGGGGGTGTACTGTACCGTCAGTTCATACTGTATAAAACATACTAACTATTTCCAAAAAAGTGCGTGTCTTTTTATAGTGTGCGAGTGAGACAAAAAAACTTGTGTGTACCCTATATTTTAAATGTTCCAAAATTATTGTATATAAATATGTGTCGTTGTAAAATAAATTCATTCCAATTTTGTTTCACTTCTAATCAGCTGTTTTATTTATCTGAGCTCCTTAGGCCATACGCTACAGCGGGAAACGGGATCGTTCTGTGGATCCATTTCTCTTGACCGCCCAAGCAGAACTTGAAGCTTGAAGCAGTGCTGGAACACTTCGAGAACAATCCGCGGACCAGCACACGTCGAGCCGCGCTAGCCATCAGCACTATAAACCACGTGCAAGTGTGGCGTGTTGTTCGTGATGACGGTTAACATCCGTTCCATTTTCAAATAACCTTGACCTCATAGCGGTGCACTGTGCAGCGCGTGTGTCTTTTTGTGAGTGGTACCAACATACAGCCAGGTACCTGAGTTTGCGAGGAGAGACATACGAGGCATCTTGTACGCAATCCGGCACCAATAATATCCATAATGATATTTACTAACTTTTTATTTGAAAATATGGATCGTAGGGTCCAGGTAGACGCCGTGTACACTGACTTTCAGAAGGCTTTTGACAAGGTGGATCACAGGCTGCTATTGGAAAAACTGGCATTTAACGGTATTCAGGGAAATTTATTTAGATGGTTTATTTCTTACAAATACAACAGAACTCAAAAAGTGGTCACTAATGGATTTGAATCTGACATCATAACTGTCAAGTCAGGAGTTCCCCAGGGATCTATATTGGGGCCTCTCCTTTTTATCGTCTTTTTAAACGACATTAAAAAATGTTTTCTAAATTCTCGTTATTTAATGTACGCTGACGATATAAAAATCTATAAGTCTTGCTATAATATACAAGATTGTACCCTCCTCCAAGGCGATCTTACTAGGCTTAATACATATTGCAAGGACAACAAACTATTTCTCAGCCTTCCCAAATGTCACAGTATATCTTTCACTAAAAATAAGAAAAAGATACTATTCAGCTATACTCTAAACAATTGTGTCCTAGATGTTCAAGATAATGTTCGTGATCTTGGTATCATTATTGACTCATCCTTACATCTTGACTTACATGTTGACTCTGTCATAAATAAAGCCTATAGAATGTACGGTTTCGTCATGAGATCGTCAAAGGACTTTGTTCGACCCTCTACATTTTTGACACTATATAAAAGCCTGATAAGATCACACTTAGAATACGCTAGTCAGATTTGGAACCCGTTTTATGCAAAATATGTTCATAAACTGGAATTGGTACAGAAAAAGTTCTTGCGATCGATGAATTATAAATGTTTTCACTCAAAACTTCCATATTGTAATTTGTTACAAAACTATAACATTTTAAGTTTAGAATCAAGGCGGTCACTTTTAAATGTAATGTTATTGTATGGTCTTTGTAATAATAGGTATGATTGCTCTGAAATTACTAATAAGATATGTTATTTAGTGCCTAGAACTGTTTGGCGGGGAGTCCGCGTGCCCCGGCTGTTCCACACGGACGCTTGTAAAACTAACTCAGGCGCACGCGTGCCCCTTCGCCGTCTTGTTGAAACCTATAACACACACTTCATGGACTTAGATATTTTCTCAACACATAACACGAAATTTAAATCACTGGCTATTAACACACTTTCATCAAAAACTTAAACACGATCTATTTTGTGTTTCCTATTCTGCTTGTTAATCCGTGAACAATGGATTGGGTTATATGTTTACCAATTTAGTATATATATTCTTACTGTATTTCTTTAACATATAACTGTTTTTTGTTCCCATATAAATAAATAAATAAATAAATAAATGAGCATGTTTGGGTCTTTTCTAACCCTCATGTCTCGTCACAGTCGTCATTTCAATACTAGTGGCGCCTGCGTTGCGAAACGTGTTATCTTCAATGTTGCGGCGGACCATTTTGAGCCTTTCTTATTAGAAAAAGGCTGATGAATAAAGTTAAGTTACTAAGTGTCAAAATGTGATAAGACCTACAAAGTATTCCTAATTCAAAATCCCAAACAAAGTACCTACGTACTAGTGATACTGTTTTTAGAGTGTTAACAAGTTCCAAATTACACTTACGATTGAGTGATTTGCTTTAAGTGTTTTTGAAGTATCTACCCAGAAGTTTCTCTGCGTCGCCCAGAACCCACATCGACAGCGAACGCAGGAGGGTTTAACAGATCTCAGGTGGAAAGATATTTTAATTTACTAGAAGAGCAAATAGAGAAACATAACAATGATGCCACACGTATTTGCAATGTCGATGAAACCGGCATACAAACGACTTGTAATAAACCACCTAGACTCTAGAGTATTAACGAAAGTGTCATTTCAAGCGTCGAACGAAGGAATCTGACGACTGTAGTATGCTGCTGCAATGCGGCAGGCTTATTTGTACCCCCGTTTATGATCCTTGGGAGAAAAAGAATGGTAAGCAGATTGCAAGATGGGGCTCCACCTGGATCAGCATTTACCTGCACGGACAACGGTGGGATTAAAGGGCCGACATTTTCAGAGTGGAGGCGTCACTTTGTGGAAATGACGAGGCGAACGCCGAATAAAAAAATTCTTCTAGTCATGGATACCCATCCCACAAATATCTGGTAGCATTGGAGTTTGCTTCAAATAATGATGTAATTTTTATTTCGCTCGCTCCACATACAACACACCGCGTGCAGCTACCTGATACATGTATGTATATATTGTATATATGCATATTTTGGGGCAATTCTACTAATAGAGAAATAATATTCAAATCACAAAAAAGATGTGTGCGAGCTATGTTTGGCCTAGAAACAACAGATAGTTGTAGAATGTACTTTATGAAATATAAAATTTTAACTCTTCCTTCATTATTCATTTATAAAATTTGTGTTTTTGTGAAAACCAACCCTAAATTGTTCAAGCGTCTGTCAGATGTAGTTACGAGAAATCGTAGAGACAACGACAGACTGTGTATGATAAGGGCCAATACAAGTCTGATGCGCAATAGTCTTTTCTGTTTGGCTCCAATTTTGTTCAATGAAATTCCAAAAGTAATTAAACAATTAGATATTTATATGTTTGAAACACATTTAAAAAAATATTTGATAAGAAAGTGTTATTACAGCTTAAATGAATTTTTAGACGAGCCAGTAGTGCTCACCTGACATTATTATTATTTAAAAAAATCAATTATAATTCTATAGAATATTCTGACATTAGAAATAATTATACATTCAATTATGACATTTATACTTTTAATAATTTTATTGTATAACTTGGACTTGAGAATTTTTGTGCGCCGATCTGGCAAAGACATGTAGACACTACTAACTATTTTTACAACACCTTCATTGTAGGCTTCGCTTTGTATTATGTACACCCGTGTCTTTACAAAATAAATATCTTATTCTTATTCTTATGTATTTACAGACCTTTGAAGATTTACTTTAAACAAGCGGTGTCAGTTTTTCAGAAGACTTATGTCGGACGCATTATTCCACATGACGACGACGTGACAAAACTCTTTGGTGAAGCATATCTGAAAGCAGCTAGTACTCAGAACGCGGCAAAAAGTTTTTCGTCTACTGGCATATGGCCTACAAACAGAAATATATTTGACAATTCTGACTACATGCCATCAACTGTGACGGATAGACCAGAACCAGCTGCTGATTCAAGTGAAGTTGAAGCTACCGTGTTAATATCTTGTTTCTAAAATTAACGTTGACCTGGTTACTGTTGAGTCAGATTCTGTCAATAGCCGTAGAGAAATGCTAATAATTTACACTTTTTAAGAGACGCGAGTTTTCATAAAAATACCACTGATCCGGATTTCTAGACTCCGGTTGTGGAGTATCAGTCCCCAGGATCGGGTGTTCAGTTTTACTTGCAGCTTTTTTTTCAAATTACTATCAGTCCTTAAGTGTTTTCAGGGACAAAAACATTTTCAGGCTGTAAAAACTTCTTAATACCTATTCATTTCAATGAAAACGAAATAAAAGCACAACTTTTAACTTCTTCAAAATTTAATGAAGATATTTATAGACAAAACGACACTTCGCAAAATGTTAAATCTTTTACGACTACCACTGTACCATTGTAAACCCCATAAAAATGAAAAAATGCTGTACTTTTTAGAGACGCGAGTCTTTATAGAAATACCACTAATCCAGACTTCTAGACTCCGGTTACCGGTCCCAGGGGCCGGGTGTTTAGTTTTACTTACAGCTTTTTCCAAATCACTATCAGGCCTTAGTGTTTTCAGGGACAGAAAATTTTTCAGCCTGTAAAAAATTCTTAATATTCATTTCAATGAAAACGAAATAAAAACGCAACTTTTAACTTCTTCAAAAATGCTGAAACCGCTGCTTAGCTGCAGCCTTTGCCACAGCGTTATCCTTCTATCGCCAACATTCAACATAAAAATACCACTGATCCGGATTTCTAGACTCCGGTTGTGGAGTATCAGTCCCCAGGACCGGGTGTTCAGTTTTACTTGCAGATTTTTTTCCAAATTACTATCAGTCCTTAGTGTTTTCAGGGACAAAAACATTTTCAGGCTGTAAAAACTACTTAATACCTATTCATTTCAATGAAAACGAAATAAAAGCACAACTTTTAACTTCTTCAAAATTTAATGAAGAAATTTATAGACAAAACGACACTTCGCAAAATGTTAAATCATTTACGACTACCACCGTACCATTGTAAACCCCATAAAAATGAAAAAATGCTTTACTTTTTTAGAGACGCTAGTCCTCATAAAAAACTCCGGATTTCTAGACTCCGGTTACCGGTCCCAGGGGTCGGGTGTTTAGTTTTATTAGCAGCTTTTTCCAAATAACTATCAGGCCTTAGTGTTTTCAAGGACTGAAAATTGTTCAGCCTGTAAAAAATTCTTAATATTCATTTCAATGAAAACGAAATAAACACGCAACTTTTAACTTCTTCAAAAATGCTGAAACCGCTGCTTAGCTGCGGCCTTTGCCACAGCATTATCCTTCTATCGCCAACATTCAACAGCCTTTGTTAGTTTTTTTATTTTTCGGTAGAACGTGAGGGTAGTCAGCGCGCCCACCTGCACTGAATACTACTGAAGCACTCTCGCTTTCTTTCGTTATCGCCCTATTTCTTCTAAAACATCCGACCCAGGAGATCTCAAAGATCTTCAGATATAGTCCGGCCAAACTTCAATTTCGTAATATTTGCCTGTGTTCACTTACAGGAGGTGCCTAGTACGGGCTTGTGTCGGGGTATTTGCCTACAAAAGGGCCCGGTTACAGGACTTCCATTGAGCGAAATCATTCGTTTGCCTCAGCTAGGTTCGCAGAGGTACAAGGCCGCTCTAAGCTGAATCTTGTTGATGTTTACAAGTTGGATCTTTCATTTTTTTCCTTCTAATTTATCTAATTCCATGAGGACTTGCCTGGTGGAGGCGCCCAGTTTATAAACATTAAGTCCGTTTAAACTTATAAAGAACTAGTACAAAATAGTATCATCTCCTCAGATCACTCACAACTACCAATGTTCTCACACTCACACCGTTGGCTAAGCCGTGGCCCTCTAGTTATAGTGTTCCGAATGATTTTTTCAACATTATTTATACGGGGAAGCAGGTAGGATTCGTACAGCAGGAGCATTCGTACAATAATTGTAATACCGTGTGACTTCTTTTTGTTTCCAAACATGAAAAAGTCACTAGCCGGGCAGAAATTTAAGTCGAATGAGGAGGTTATCGCCGCCACGGAGGCCTACTTTGCAGATCTTCAGAAAAAGTATTTTTCAGATGGGTTAAAGAAGTTGGAACATCGCTGGGTCAAGTGCATCGAGTTGAACGGAGACTTATGTTGAGAAATTAAATGCCACTTTTCCAAAATTACCGTTTTTCTTTTGTAGGCTAAGTACTTATCGAACTACCCTCTTAAGAAGTATATTAGTAGAAGTATATATTATCTTTTTATTTTTAGAGCGAAGACGTATTGTTAATGATATTTGCTTTTTGGTGAACGTCGCTAATGGCTCTATTGATTGTCCAGAGCTTCATGAAACTAAATTCTTAGAACTAATCTGCTCGGTCTTAGACAGCGGCCCCCATTGGATACACCTCATAAATCGACAAGATATGAACAAAATTCTTTTCTCTCACGGTGTATAATTTATTTTAGTGACACTACATTAGATTTTGATATCGAGATGGTTACTTAACAAGGATTTCTTTAGAACTCAAGACTTCAAACTAGATACCTACTAACAATACTAAATCCTATCTAAATCGCCTCAGACTTTAAGACACTGTATGTAATAATTGTGATTAATAAGTTTGGACATCAGACACGTCAGTCCACCAGTGACCATCAAGTCTGAAAAGACTTTGAAACGTCGGGATTTAAAATCTATCATAAACCGCGATAAAATTTGTAATAAAATAGTTTAATTTCAACAAGACTGAAGGTGTCAACGATTTTTCTTTTTTGATATTTTATCATTTGTTCCACTGAAGGATTATTTTATAATAGGCATTTTTGTTACGATTAGAGCTCCTTATCGCTATAGTAATACTGCTATACAATTTATTATTTTTTTATAGAATAGTTTCACAACAAACAACAACCTAGAACAATAGTGAAGTGTCACCAATTTATTTTTTTTATAGAAAAACCCAACAACAATCAAGAACGACACTAACTTTAATTATTTTACCATTTGTTCCACTGAAGAATTATTTTACAAGAGTCACCTTTGCTACAACTTGAGTACCTATTTATAAAATTTTATCAACAATAAACAACGAACAAGACTAAGAAGGTTCATTTTTTTCCTTTTTATATTTAATAATTTGTTTTCACTGGAGGATTATTTTATAATAGACAGTAAATACTGCTTAGACCATTCAAAGTTTTTTATAGAATAGCTCAACATCAAACAACAACCAAAACCGACGCTATTAAGTGTCACCAATTTATTATTTTCCTAGAGAATAGTCCAACAACAGACAACCAAGACTAGTACTACGAAGTCATTTTTTTTTTTAAATTTATAATTTGTTCTACTGGAGGATTATTTTATAATACAGTAATACTGCTAGAACACTTATTGTTTTTCATAGAATAGCTTAACAACAAACAATAACCAAGAACGAAACTATGAAGAGGTAATATCTTTTTTTATTTAAAAATTTGTTTTATAGTATTTTTTTTTTTAAATAGACACCTTTGCTACAACTAGACCTCCTTATGGCTGTAATAATACAGCATTTTTTTTTAAATATTTTCTATAGAATATCTCAACAACAAACAACTCGAGAACACGACTGAAGTCCAACAACAACCAATAACGACACTAAGAAGTATCTTTATTTTTTTTATTTTATAATTTGTTTCATTGAAGGATTATTTTATAATAGATATTAATACTGCCAGACCAATTATTGTTTTTATAGAATAGCCCAACAACAAACAACAACCATTAACGACACTATGAAGAGCTAAATTATTTCTTGTTTATATTCTTTGATTTATTCCATTGAAATAATTTTTAAAAATACACTTTTGCTACGACTATAGCTCTTAATCGCTATAGAAGTAACACTGTTACAATCGTTAAAGAATAGTGTTTTAAGACTAACTGCAAGATTCCACCTCCTTTCACATAGATGATTCGACTTCTTTTTTACAAAGTTTTTAAACAACAAAAAACTATTTTTAAAACAACAAATGCTTGTCAATTTTTTTCATTATTATACTCTTTTTTTGCCAAGAAAACGTGTACATTATTTCTTACCATCTCTCCTCATCTTGCTCCCGAACTACACAATCATAACTCTAACACTGCAATTTCTCTGCTAACAGAGCATTACTAGAACATTTTGTAGATATAGTATTTTCTTAGATTTACGCGAATATCACACATTGAAATAAAACTACATTATGACGAATTTTATCCCGGTATATTGATAAATTTATTGCATTTCATCTAATGACCAATTTACATGACTCCAGTTTACAGAACTGGATCTGGAATCCAGCGAATCAATCCAGTTTACATTGCTCTTGTGGCTTTCCAGCGTTGGATTAGCTGGACAGGATTAACGTATCCATTATAAGACGCAGGCGTCAGTCGTTAGCCGCGATTCACGAAACTCTACCTTAGCAAAAACCTGTGGAGCCATTGTCTTCAATTAAATTTTTTTTTTGGAAGTCAAATATCTCAGTCCACCCGTGAACATGAAGTCTGAAAAGACTTTGAAACGTCGGGATCTAAAATAAACCGCGACAAAATCCGTTAAAAAGTAGTTTTATTTCAATGTGTGATATTCGCGTAAATCAAGACAATATTAAATATTATTTTATTAATTAATTCACTGTAACATCCCTAAAAAAGATTCGAAAAAGATCAATGCTAGCCCACAAGACTCCAGTCCTACCTATCTGATATCAGGCTAAGACCCTTCATAATTAGGGAATGGACCTTTTAGTCGACTCTTACGACAGGCAGGTCTTACCGTAGGCGTATTCTTCACCCGGCCTACAGGGCGATGATGACAAGGCATTAATTTAAAACACTTAAAGGCACGTCCGTACAAATATATTTACATCAATATTTACATATCTATAATTATTTACGTACAACAAACTGATCACATCATACATTAACAATAGAAAAATTACATCTTACACAAATATAACTAATTACTTGCAAACAATGTTTATCTAAATAGCGTTATAATAGATTTATTATAAAATAACTCCTAAAAAAGTTTCAAGTTAAACGGTTTTATTAAAATGTACTAAAAGTTGTTAACAGTCAGCCATTTTACATTAGCGGCCATCTTGGATTTATATTAAATGAATTTTCCAAGTCAAAACCTTTCGTTTGATACCCGTATTGAGAGGTTTGCGAGAAAATGGTTGAACCGCAATCTTATGGCCGCGGCCATCATGGATTTATGAGGACGTTGAATACGTATTATTTTACTGTCACCGGATTTAATGGTGCGTACCATATTTCACATCAATCCTGATTTGATTAAAAATATTATATTGCCCGCTAGTTTACCAGGGCCCCGAATCGGGCGCTTCAGACATTTATCTCTAAAAGACATTTGTCTAACAAAAAAGACGATTTCTTTTGTTTTTCAATGACATCCGCCATTTTCTCGACAAAATGGCAAAGAAAATGGCGAATGTCATTGAAAAACAAAAGAAATCGCCATTAGTGTCAGAATCGGGGCCCGGATCTTTCTTGTAAGATAGTTGAAGCAAGGAGGTGAACATGCTATCCCCCCATATTACATTTATATATAAATATATTTCAATATTTAATAATCACACCGGTTTATGAAACCTTAAATAATATCACACATGTTACAATTAGTCATTATAACGTCGTCTTAACACTAGACTGAGGACAATATAGGAAACAGGAAATAGGAAACCACAGAAATTAGATGTGAAACAAGACTGTTACCGCGCCATCTATGGATGGTATGAGGAAGAAGCGTTGCTCAAGAACTGACGCAATCGACAAAACGACTTTCTATTGTTATACAGTAATACCCCGGACTTACGCGATAGGTGGGCCCGAACGATTGCCGTGTAAGTCGAATTCGCGTAAGTCGGGGTTCAACTTTGTACATCTAAATATATAAAAGAAGAAACTGACTTACTGACATATCAACGCAGAGCCCAGACCGCTGGGTCTGGAGACTCCAAATTTAGCACATAGGTTCTTTATGGGGTCTAGGGGTGCACTAAGAAAGGATTTTTCAAAAATCACCCTTTAAGGGGGTAAAACGGGGTTGCAAAGTTTGTATGTAGAAACAAGATTAGTGAGATCAATTTCGCGGGCGAAGCCGCGGGCGGAAGCTAGTAAATACATATAAAGTATGTTTCATCGGGACCAGAGTTTCAAGAAAACAATAATTTAGAAGAAAAATGTTTAAAAAGGAGTAATTTAAAGTTTAATATTTGCTTCAAAGTCTTTAATTATATTCAGTTTACACTACAAAGACAGTGTTTTTCTTTTCTTGTTAGACTCAAATGACTCATTTTTTGTTCGTTTCGACGACATAATTAGAGGTTATAATTAAAACACACTGCACACGTAAAAAAATTCTACGCGGAACACGTTCAAACCTGTCGCAAACTGAACACTGAGAGGGCGGTGCGAGAGAGCCGATGCGCGCGGCAATCGAAATGAAAAACCGCGTATCTCCGAATTCGCGTAAAACGAGGTGGCGTATTACTGTATAAAAAATGACTTCTTGACATAAAAAAACAATATTTTTTTCCACATCACGTTTCATTAAAAAATTCGTATATATTCGTTAAAACATAATTCGTATATTCATTACAATACGTTACTATAACTAACTAGCAGTCGGCCTACAGCGCTGCAACAATGACTAAATTAAAAAAAAAAATCTGTTTAATTTATCCTGTCGTACGATTTTATTTTTGTCTCAGTATAAAGACGACGTTTAGGCCCCTACACGTTTGTCGACACTGTAACAGCCACACACCACGCAACAACCATAAATGAAGAAATAACTGCTCAGAATGAGAGCTTCTTACAAACAGAACAGAACAAACTTCTTACAATCAACTGGTGGTAGGCTTCTGCCGTGGTTAGTGACCACCCACCAGACAAAGCAGCACCGCCAAGCGGCCTTGCCGTATTCCGGTGCGATGTCTGGTGACACCATGCTGAGAGGGTGAGTCGGAATTGTTGCTCCTTTAAGGTTTCTAACCATATGGAGGCTCATTCCACTGCTACCTTCTCACCGATAATCACGAGTGAATCGGTATACTAGGCTGGCGCGTTCCATCGTAGACTACATCATTGTTTAACATCAGGCAAGTTGTAGTCATGCGCCAGCCTATCGCAGAATAAAAAAAAACTACTACACGTGCAGCTAAATGTGCGCGTGAGATGTCACTGAGCGTGCACCGACGACCGCTCAAGGCCGAACCGGTTTAATCTAGCTCAGCGCGCGACGTAAGTTAAGGGTTGTGCTAGCCGGCAGCTGTACAAGCGAAGCGAAGATTTAGGTTTTTTCTATTTTTATAATCTTCGATAGGCTGGCGCTTGACTACAACTTGCCTGATGTTAAGCAATGATGTAGTCTACGATGGAACGCGCCAGCCCAGTATACCGATTCACCCGTGATTACGAATGATTATCAAAGGGAAGGTGGCAGTGGAATGAGCCTCCTTAAGATTAGTAACCTTATAGGAGCAAAAATTCCGACCCACCCTCTCTGCATGGTGTCACCAGACATCGCACCGGAACACGGCAAAGCAGCTTGGCGGTGCGGCTTTGTCTGATGAGTGGTCACTAACCACGGCCGAAGCCTGCCACCAGTTGATTGTCACCCGATTTGCACCACCCGGGGACCACGTGTGGGGATTCAATTAAAGGTGTACAATTACCTGTTGTGAGGTAAAACAGAGGTACCTAGATAAGTTTCACGCGATTTTTTTGACCAAAACTAACGACTCGGATTTTAAAATGTAGGGTTCTTCGGTTGCAGCGTTTGTGACTGTCAGTGGCACGAGTGCTGATTGAACTTGTAACGATTTATTAATATAAGTCGACAAATGTGTAAAGACCCTAAGGCACTATATGGAAAGTAAAAATGTTAACAATGCTTACTTAAACCATATCTTGGAGCGACATCTATACACACTTATACACGTAGTCGCCAAGCGATTAATTTATTTAATAAAAAAGAATATCACATTTATTTACACAAAATTCATTCATTTTTTTTTGGTATTTTTGCCAAAATTTTTGATTTCCTATCTACCTACATTCGTTATAAAAGTCTACAGAGATTACATTATGTATATTTATTTACAATATAGTCAAATGTTCACAGGAATATAGTAAAAATAAAGCAAAGCCCCTCTTGCATGTGTAATTTCATAATTAATTATAATAAAAATAAATCATTTGGTATAACTTTTTAATGTTATTTTCATACGCCTCTTAAGGCAGATTTTGGTGATGCTATTTTTTGACCTAAGATCATTCGTATTATGTTATGAATACCCAAAATATTATGAATAAATGATTTGATTTGATTTGATTTGACCATTTCCTAAAGGGAAGCCGATAGGGATCGGCTTGTATGAACTCTTCGCCACACATACGGCTTTCAGTTTTCTTTACTATAAATATCTTAATGTAGACCTCCTTGCATTGCGTCTAACGACCAATACACATGATTCCAGTCCTGTAATCCAGCGAATCAATCCAGTTGACATTGCTCTAGTGACCTTCCAGCGTTGGATTAGCTGGACTGGAATAATGTGTCAATTATAAGACGCACGCGTCAGTCGTTAGTCGCGATTCACGGAACTCTACCTTAACAAATACCTGTGAACTTATACAACCAAACAGCCATTGTCCTAAATTAAAGATTATTGTATTAATTAGTTCACTATAATATTGCTATGACTTGAGCTTGTTAGTTTTATAATTTTTTTGTTCATTTTTTTTTTATTATTATTTATGAATTTATCCACTAGTATGGCAGGTATATAGACTCATGATAGAATTAATTGTTGTATGTTTGAATAGATATCACTACATAGTATAAAACAAAGTCGCTTTCCTGTCCCTTGTATCCCTATGTATGCTTAAATCTTTAAAACTATGCAACCGATTTTCATGCGGTTTTTTTAACATATAGAGTGATTCAAGAGGAAGGTTTATGTATATAATACATGCATAATATAGTAGAAAGACACTGATAATTTTAGATGTTTCTGTTGCAAAAAAGCTGTTAACGTTGTATAATGATAATGATAATAATAAATATTCTGGGACATTAACACCCACAGTCATCTGGTCCCAAGCTAAGCAGAGCTTGTGTTATGGAAACCAGATAACTGGTATATACTATACATATAATACTTTTCTTTTGTAAATATATACTTATAATAGATATTTACACCCACAAATGTTCATCACTAACGTTTGTCTCGGGTGGGAATCAAACCGACGACCTGCGGCGTGAAAAGCAAGCATCTTACCGACCACGCCACCAGCCCGCCATACATACATACATAACGAAATAAAAGACGATTTTTGATACCTCGCCGTCATCCCTATTTCAGGGCACGAAAACCAAATATCTACAGGGTCTACCAGCCCTAATGATAAGTGAGACTATTCAAACATACAACAAAAATCTAGAAACTTAACTAACTAATCACAAAAACTAGGTTTAATTTTAGCACTGACATGTAAGACTTTAGAACAGCAAACTGCAATAGACTATTTTACACCAAGTATTAATATAAATAATGGAGCAGAAGTGGCGCAGGAGCAGCGGTGGCGCAGCGGTACGGGCCTCGCCTTAGATAAATAAGGTCGCAGGTTCGATTCCTGGTCGTGCCCACACATCTTTGTGTGAACTGTTTCATCTCCGCTGCTCAATATAAGTGAAGGAAAACATCGACATGTCTAAGAACGAATCATTCGAGGACATGTGACATCCACCAACCCGCACTTGGCCAGTGTGTGTGGATTAAGGCCTAAACTCTCTCAACTCATAAGATAGTTGAGAGAAGACCGGTGCCCAGCAGTGAGACACTAAAAAGGGTTGAAGTGAATAATATAAATAATAATATAATATAGTGGGACATTAACACACACAGTCATCTGATCCCAAACTAAGCAGAGCTTGTTCTATGGAAACCAGATAGAATTAATAGTTTCTAAAGCATTATTCAATATTATACAATCAAAATAAAATTCTGAAGTCAAGATTGATTTAAAACATTTTTTTTAAATAGTAAAATAACCTATTGTCTTGCTGTTCTACGTTTAAATCCGCCAAAAAAATCGTTATTTTTTTAAATCGTTTTTTCTCAAATACAATTATGATGACACAGGAATTAATGACTGACAAAATTGGCACATGACAATTTCTAAAATAACGTCTTATTGGTGATATAAGTTTTTGGGAAGTAAGGAATTAATATTGTTGCCGCTAGAGTGAGAGAGACGGAAGATCGGTCCACTCACTCGAACGCTATGCCAGCCTCCGCTCGTGAGGATTCCGCGTGACAAGTTTCACGGAATGACTGGCAGCGCTCGAGATGAGACGGGAGATCGGTCCGTCTCTCTCTCGTTATACCTGCGATCGCGCTCGTGAGGTTTTGGTGTGACACAAGTTTCTGAACATGTCACCCGACTAAAACGATTTTAAAGACATTATCACGTCAAAAACTGGAATATTGTTTTATTTCAATATTCGACTATTCTTTTTAAAGAAAAAACGATTTCTCGATTTCAGCAAAAAAATACAATCTATTTTTTTATGTAGGAGGTCACATCCTTACGTACGGTAAGAAATGGCTTCATTTACCAATAACTAATCATTAAATTGGAACCAAGCTTAAGCCTGTAGTTTGCAACATCTAAGATTTATATTACATACTATTATAAGTTGAAACCTCTCAAATTCTTAAGCCGTCGTTCCAGGTCTTCTAACGTGGCGTCCTGTGGCCAGGGATCGTGACTGGACTTCCTCTCCCCTCCGGGGGCCATTTGGAAGCCTATGGCAGTGGATTTGCCCGGGCTCTCCGAACTGAAACACATACACGGTAAGAATATCAGACAGGTATTTTATTATATTAACTAGCGGACCCGTCAGACGTCGTTCTGCCCGGTAAAGCAGCGCCATCTACCGGGTCTCAGACCTACCGAATATAACCAATAATAAATAATAGGTATCTAAACCGATTTTCGGCACTTCTTCGCTTTCTAAATTTTCTTTTTTTTAATTTTTCTCTGCGTCAAAACCATCCTCGTACTTAAAGGAATATTTTAAAAAAAGAATTAGCGAAATCGGTCCAGCCGTTCACGCGTGATGTCGTGACAACGGAAAACGGGTTTTATTTTTATATATATATAGATTTCTAATTTATTTTAATTTTAATTTGTTACATAATAATACTCTACTATATGTAGGTGTTGAATGTGTTTTCATTATATAATTTATTATAAGCGACAACGTATAATTTATATTATGAATAAATGACTGTTGACTATTGACTATTGACTACTATTATATTAATTAATTCAAATGGTTAGCTGGGGGCACCGACTAGATACCTAGTAGACAAAGGTAGAGCATTTAGTTGTAACATAACAACGAGCCGCTCTATGAAGTGTTGTACTGTATCACCTGTTCACTAACCAAAATCACTGCATAGTATAAAACAAAGTCGCTTTCCTGTCCCTTATATCCCTATGTATGCTTAAATCTTTAAAACTACGCAACCGATTTTCATGCGGTTTTTTTTATTCATATAGAGTGATTCAAGAGGAAGGTTTATGTATAATAAAACATGCGTAATATAGTAGAGAAACACTGATAATTTTAAATGTTTCTGATGTGATGTCGTAAATCAACGCATTTTTTGTGCTTACATTGCAAACGCTGGCTAAACCCTACGAGATATATCAAAATAATGTACTACAGTATTGCACACCTTAGAAAAGTCAACAAAAAAGTCCCGATGGTATATGTCTATCTCTTAGGGATAACTCACAATAACCATTTTTTTATCTTTTACTTTCAACCAAAAGTAATGGCTTATTTACGAAGCGATTTTAAGCAATTTTGCATTAATCCATATCAAATGAAGTACTTTAAATACATTGTCTATTTAATATAGATCATACTGAGAAACGCAAAAGATTTCAACAATGTTGATGTTATCAAGCTTATTTACAATGCTTTAGTCCGAAGTAAGCTTGAGGCAAGTGCTTGTGTGGCATCCTAATGAGAAAAACTATTCTTATTCATTAGAAAATATCCAAAAAACCTTCCTGAGATTTCTCTACAAGCGTGTCGGTGGATATTACCCTTAGATGTATCCCACTAACTATCCCTTGGGTACTCTGGGGTTCAACTCTCTTGAGGTTAGAAAATCTGTCGACCAAATTTTGCACCAATAAAGATGTATCCAATGTAATCTTACAAAATGACATAAGATTAAATTGCTAAAAAAATTGCTGATAAAAAGCTTACTATGACTTGATTGAAATTTACGCTGAATTTAGAATATGCTGAGACTTATTTTTTTAAACTTAAGACCACAATTTAATGTAAAACCATATTCTGACCAATAACAGTGCCAAGTAAACTAGTCAAATAATGTGACAAAATCAGTATCCATCGAACCTGACAGTAACATATATGCGTGTATAGAGCAATAATAATGTATTTTACAACATTTCCTCCGAAATGTACACTTACAATCTCAATATATACCAACATAATGTGAATGAAAAATTGTATTTAAATTAAGAATATACACCAACAAAGAGGTTGGAAATGCATTGAGAAAATACAAAAAGTTTTTACTATGCGAATGCCATTTAAAAACAAATCCATTACATTGCTCATTTGACGAGTTCGACATCCACTGACACTTAATAATATAATCTGAAACATTTGAAACAAGGGCAATTTCTAATAACAAAAATGTAGGCCACGTTTGTTCCCCAATATTTTTGGTTAAGTTACGTATCCGGGATAATTCCCTATGCGAATGTGGACTGAGAGATCGCTCCTGGCCGACATACGCAGCAGTCAGCCGCTACCCGCAGAATCTACCTCGACTCACTGAGGGCACTGCAGCAACTCCTCGACTCACTGAGGACACTCATCGTAGCTTCGCCTCGACTCACTGAGGACTACTCGCTACGGCATCACTGCGCTCTTCGACTCACTGAAGACTACGCAGCATTACTGGCACTGGCAGACTCCTGACTTGGAATCGACCTCCGGTCTCGGAGGGGGAGTGATGTGGCGTCACATACCTAACGCCACTCAAGAGACATGACGTCATAGCAATCCTGAATCGCACAAGCAAAGTTTCACCGACGATTAGCACATATACAACTTCCCGACAAGAACGGTCGGAGGGAGTACCGCGGTCGCCGGGCTTTACACTTCGCCCGGCTGGAAGATCTTCCCTTTTCACTGGAGGGTCACTACCACCCGATCCTCCAGTCACCTCCACAGTACCATTGAACACATTTGCCAACTGCCCATACATCTCCATCCCGCTTTACGAGCTTCTCCCTAAAAATGTTCCTCGTCCTATTAATTTAAAATTCCTTCTCTGATATGCATCCTCTCCCCTTGTTTTTGTCTTAGCAAAATTTACTAAAGCCAATAATATTAAACTATAAGTCTCCATCTCTCCGACTAACATTCCTTTGCTCCTATTATATTCTATGCCTATTTTAATTATTTGTAGTTTATTAATGCTGGTTTACTTAAAACTCGTTTAGTTCTGTCTGTGTTATTGTTTATTTTTTCAATCTACCCGCCCACACTTACATGAACTACCTACCGTACTCATTCGCATAGTGACCGCACAGACAATTTTAAACACTGTCTCTTTCAACCTGACGTTCGCAGAATCACTGTGAATGACGGTAGATGCCAAAAACATTAAAAAGTGAAGTGAACAACAAAAATGTCACACCGTATTGATGATCACACGAAGTATCCACCGAATCGTGGTTTTGCATGAAAATGGAGTCTTAGTTACTAACATTCCTGAAGTTTTGGAAATTAAGGTTAGAATCTTTATGTCAACAATATTCTATAAAGAAATGTTTAACTTTGAAGTCATTTTATTACATACTAGCTGCCCCAGCGAACTTCGTACCGCGTATTACTAATTTCGCTAATAAAAAATAGGGGTTGGTGTATAGAAAGGTGAAAAATTTGGGTCGTATGTATGTAGGAATTAAATGTGTAAATGAGTGATAGATGTGAAGCATGACAATGAAGGACAGATGTATAGGGAAGAGTGAGACGAAGAATGAATGCAGAATATGTGAACGAAGGATGACTGGAATGTAGGTAGAGGTAGGATTACTTTTGAAGACGTAGGACGAAGACGGGTGTTGTTAGAAGTTGTTTTTTTTTTTAAATAAATCCATATATACAGTGCCAATCCGTGGTTTTCCTTCGCACCCAGAGTAGGATCCCACATGTATTTTTATTGCCACATAATAAAAATTTTTCAAAAAAATAAAATACAATTTTTGGGGTGAACGAACACTGAATCACTTAGAGGTTTGAAAAATAAATAATAGCCGACTCTCAGACTTACTGGATATGCATAAAAATTTCATAAGAATCGGCAAACCGTTTCGGAGGCGTATGGGAACAAACATTGTGACATGGAAATTTTATATAATAGATTGAGCTGTATCTTTTATTTTTTCAGTCATTTGCTGCAAAGGAAAACAGTGAATTTACAGTGGAAACGTTGATGCAAAGAAGGGGCAGTACAAATTCCCAAATCTACAGTCCATCACTGTGTGACAATAGCAGATAACGATAAACGTCAAATGGAAAACGTCCTCGTTCATCGTTTTGCGAGCATTCCAACATATACGTCTGCATTGAGCGTAACCCGAAACACCATTCACCGAAGACTTCAAAGTGTAGGACTCTAACACATAATACCTATTCTTAATTATTAGAAACAATCAAAAAAACCTTCCTGAGATTTCTCTACAAGCGTGTCTGTGGTAATTACCCTTAGATGTATCCCACTAACTATCCCTTGGGTACTCCGGGGTTCAACTCTCTTGAGGTTAGAAGATCTGTCGACCAAATTTTGCGCCAAAAGATATGTATCCAACTTGATCTTACAAAATGAGGTAACATTAAATTGTTAAAAAAATTGCTGATAAAAAGCTTACTATGACTTGATTGAAATTTACGAGACCTACTAGTTTTCTTCACCTTTACAAAGCCTTGGTACGTTCCCAGTTGGAATATGCAGCATCAATCTGGAGTCCGTTCAGAAAAGATTTATGCGTTCTATGCAATACAGATGTTTATTTATTTGATAAGGAAAACCAACAGCTATATAACAAACTGAAAAAGTAGCTAAAAAACATCAGTAAGCCAATAATAGGTTTTCACGAATAGTAGTTACCAACCATATGAACAACTACGTGAAAAAATACAATTTGTTAACCCTTGCAAATAGACGTAAATTTCACAGTCCATCGACGCGTGACAATAGCAATAACGATAAACGTCAAATGGAAAACGTCCTCGTTCGTCTATACGTCTGCATTGAGCGTAACCCAAAACACCATTCACCGAAGACTTCAAAGTGTAGGACTCTAACACAGAATACCCATAAAAAACAATATTGAACAAACGCCATAATATGCTTAGATTAAATTTTGCGAATAACTACTTAACTACGATTTTGAGAACGTAATATTTATCGAATGAGCAGGTAAGCGTATCGTTTTGGAGAGAAGATATAAGCCCGATATGAAGAACAAAACGTACTAGCAACGAAACAAAGAGGTCGTCGTTAAGGTAACCCTAGCATTTTGCGGTTGGATGTCGTCATCTGGACCCGGAGAATTAATAAAAATTTCATCTAGATTAAGTGCTGTAAATAGTAAAGAAATCTTGAGAAAAAAAATAAGTTTATTGAATTTCATGGCTTAGACAAGAAGAAGAAGAAGAACGATGGAAGATGTACGTCTCTATGAACAATAAGGCTGGCCTAAACTTAGGCCAAAGATTGAGCGTTGCCATTCAACGTGGTAATGCTGCCAGCCTTCTTGGTACGCTACCAACCGACATTGATGCGGAGGAGTTTTTTGACGCCCAGCTTTAGATATGTTTTATAAGTTCCATTTTATATTTACTTTTTTTCTAGGCTATATTAGTGCGTAGGTTTTATTTTTCTGGCACCTAATTTCTTCTTTATGTTGTATACTTCAAAAATTTTTTTAAATGTTATACCTAGTTATTTGGATAATATTCCAGTGATGCTTGAATTCAAATTTTAGCTAACGACTTGTACGTCACACGGCATAACACAGTAGGACCTTATTTATTTTGTACCATATTATTTACCTGTGTTTCACATTAATAAATTGAATTGAATCGAACTGAATTGAATTGATTATATGGTGGAATTCCACGGGCACGCACAAAGCGCTTTATACCCACTTTTACTGTGAAAACTGCCAAGTTGTGGAATTCGTTGCCAGCATCACTGTTTCCCGACAGCTGTAATCTGCCTGGCTTCAAGTCACGAGTGAATCGGTACTTTCTGGGTAAACGCGTTCCATCGTAGACCATTTCCATCCCATTATTGGATAAAAAAATTAATACCATCATGCAGGACAATTCATCAATACACAATTCTCGAGTAGTACAAAGCTCGATTCAAGAGCAAGAGAACCTCAATACAATTTAATTGCGGCCAAAGAGCACGGACTGAAATCCAATCGAAATACTTTGGGGATTGGTGGTACAGAATTGGGATTAACCAGATATAAGGAATGTCTAAAATTTTAAAGAATATGCCAACGGTACAACATTCGCGGAAGAAATTTCTGTCAAAACTGCGTCCAGTCTATGCCTGGCCGGCTAGCATCCGTTATACAAGATTTTCATGCAGAACAATTCATCAATACACAATTCTCGAGTAGTACAAAACTAGATTCAAGAGCAAGAGAACCTCAATATAATTTAATTACGGCCAAAGAGCACGGACTGAAATCCAATGGAAACCCTTTGAGGATTGGTGGTACAGAATTGGGATTAACCAGATATAAGGAATGTCTAAAATTTAAAAGAATATGCCAACGGTACAACATTCGCGGAAGAAATTTCTGTCAAAACTCCGTCCAGTCGATGCCTGTCCGGCTAGCATCCGTTATACAAGATTTTCATGCAGATCACTTTCATCAATACACAATTCTCGAGTAGTACAAAACTAGATTCAAGAGCAAGAGAACCTCAATATAATTTAATTACGGCTAAAGAGCACGGACTGAAATCCAATCGAAATAATTTGGGGATTAGTGGTACAGAATTGGGATTAACCAGATATAAGGAATGTCTAAAATTTAAAAGAATATGCCTACGGTGTATGGTACAACATTCACGGAAGAAAGGAGAGGTCAAAAGTGGGCTAGAATTTTGAACACCAATGTGATATACCTCATTAGAAAGCTTATTTAATAAGCTGTTAGAATTTAACTAAACACGAATTTTAGGAGCAACCATTTTTGTAAAAATCAAAAAAATGTAATAGAAAAACAAAACGCACATTACCTTTAATTATCCGTTTAATAAGCAGTATAAATATTGCAATCACGTCAATAATTGCATTCTGTTACAGTACTTTTCTCTTGTAATATTATTCTAGCTGCAGCTTAATGTAATTATGACGAAAAATATTTGTTATCTTATTAGTGTAATAACAAAACGCGTGGAAAAAAATATAATTACGGGAAACGTCATGATGTCATTGTCATTGATCAGTTTGATTGACAGCGTCGAAATAATTTTGTGTTTTTTGGTTGCTCAATTGTCATTTGACCATGGGGTTGCCAATTGCAATAATCATAATATTGCATTAAGGATTCTTATTTTCAATTTCAATTTTTAAAAAAACGGGGGGGTGTAAAATTATTTTAAATACACCAAAAAATTTAATTAATTATGCTCTATTAACATATGTAACTCAGATTGCTGTTCAAATTTACAATTATTTTAATCCCAGGCTCTATACATTTTTTGAACGTCTCCTTTCTGTCAAAACTGCGTCCAGTCTATGCCTGGCCGGCTAGCATCCGTTATAAAAGATGAAGGTGGTAATACCAATTTTAAAATTACATTAAAGGCGAGCATCCTTAGATTCGGTGTTATATTCTGGGGCAATTCCACAAACGAAGATATAATATTTAAAGCACGCACAAAAGAGGTGCATAAGGGCAATATTTAAATTAAAAAAAAAATGTGGCACTCGGAGACTGCCGCGGTAAAGCTATTGCATAGCATTTTTTATCAACTTATGTAATTATAATTATTTATTTATTAACCGACTTCAAAAAAGGTGGAGGTTATCAATTCGACTGTATGTTTTTTTATGTTTGTTGCCTCAGAACTTTCGAATGGGTGAATTTGTTTTTCAATTGAAAGCTGATGCTTCCCGTGTGGTCCCATTTCAGTTTGGTTTAGTTCTGAGAATGGCATCCATGAAGTCGGTTTTTTTTTGTTAATATTTTAACTTAATATTATTTTATTTATGCAGTATTTTTTTACTTCGTTTTTTTTTCTTTGATATTAATTCAAGTTACACTTTTTGAGCGTGGCAATTGATAAGAAAACAAATTACAACCAACAATACAACCAATATTACCGACACAAACAATGCCACCTAGAGGCGAGTCGCTGAACTAAAGCATGATATTTCAAAAAGTCATTAAAAGTTCTGCTATTCATCGATAGATGGCAAAACTAAAAAGTATCACCGCTGTGCCGGTCGGAGTGGGGGGGGTGTTAGGTTATTTTCGTTACGGAATTTCTAGATGCGGTCTCCACGCTCACGGCCCGCGATAGAAGCTATGCAATAGCTTAACAACTGCTTACCCTACTTCCGTAAATATAAAATATTAACTTTACCTTCACTATATATATTAGAAATGGTTATGTTTGTCAAAACGAATACAAACTTATTTAGACGTATTGCAGATGTCAATCCCCGGAACAGACGTGTGATAAGTCGTGGTTGGTGATAATATTTAGATAATACTAGCGGCCCGCCCCAGCTTCCCTCGGGTAGCAACAATTTACAAAAAATGTGATAAATAAAGAACCCCTCAACCGATTTTGTGCAAATTTCACATAAACCATCTACTTACGGTACTTTTTATCCCTTTGAGGGCCAGTTATGAATCTGCTGGATCTTGCCTTTGTGCAAATCATTAGTTGCAAAACTTACAAATTTAATTAGTCCTGTCACACAAGTTACTATTAATATTATAAAGCTGAAGTGTTTGTTTAATTGAATGCAATAATCGCAGGGACTACTGGTTCGATTTGAAAAATTCTTGCACTTTAATTGGGGAATATAGGATACTTTACAACCAACTTAAAAAAGAGTAGGTGCTCAATTCAAGTGTTTTTTTTAGTATGTATCACTTTACTTCAACCCTTTTTAGTGTCCCACTGATGGCCACGGATCTTCTCTCAACTACCTTACGAGTTGAGAGAGTTTAGACCATACAAACACGCTGGCCAAGTGAGGGTTGGTGGATGTCACATATCCTCGGATGATTAGTTCTTGGACATGCCGGTTCCCTCACGATGCTTTCCTTCACCGATATTGTGCAGCGGCGATGTCACAATTCACACAAAGATGTGTGGGCACGATGGAAATCGAACCTGCGACCTTTTATATCTATTTTAATTGAGTATAACAGAGGTTAATACCTAAAATACTCAGTGCTTGCGGCGAGGTCGCTGTCTTTCTCGTTGTAAAGCCAGACGCCGGCAGACATCTTGTGGTCCCTGACCTGGAAGTCTGCACTGTACAGCCGTGGGGGTGTGCTGAAGTCTACATTCAGCTCTTGCCCTGGGAAACATTTATATTGAGTTAACACGTTCAACGTCCAGTGCCCCATATATGGGTCACTATGCAACAATCAGGTACGCACTAAGGGTAGTCTGGCAAAGGTAATTTTTTTTTCACTTAAACACATGGCCAAACTAAGCAGAGCTTGTACTATGGAAACCAGATAACTGGTAATATACTACATATAATACATTTCTTTTGTAAATACATACTTAATTATAGATAATTACACCCAGACACAAGACAAACAGACATATTTAAGCAAATGTTTGTCTCGGGTGGGAATCGAACCCACAACCTGCGGCGTGAAAAGCAAGTATCTTACCGACCACGCTACCGGCCCGTCATTAGTGAGAGTTTATCTCAGTGCAAGAGTTGCAAGTGCGGCTCTTGAAAGTTCTTATTTTTCAATGATAATGAGAGATATGATGTACTTCCTATTGCACTCAATGGGCATTTTGAAGGGTTTCGATAACATTTCATATTATTTACGTTATTAACAGCACATATAAAGATTGAAGTAATATGTGGGACACACAAGGAAATGAAAACATTTTGTATGGGGACGTTTAACGTGTTAAACGTAGTACTGTCTTAGATTTACGCGAATATCACACATTGAAATAAAACTACTTTTTAACGGATTTTATCGCGGTTTATTTTAGATTTTAGATCCCGACGTTTCAAAGTCTTTTCAGACTTCGTGTTCACGGCTGGACTGAGGTATTTGACGTCCAAAAATATTAATCACAATTATTACTGACTACCTACAAACATTAATATTTAAGTTGCGTTCCACATACTTAAAACATTGCGTTACGGCTGGCGCGTTCCATCGTAGACTACATCATTGCTTAACATCAGGCAAGTTGTAGTCAAGCACCAGCCTATCAAAGAATAAAAAAAGGTATAAATACCTGGATGTATCCTCTCATCGAGTCTTAGCTCTCCAAAGCCTCCAGCTATATCGGTGAGAGTGCACTGTTCATTGTCCCAAACACCTGCCTTCAAGCAATCCTTTGACTGAGGGTACCACTCTTTTGAAGGCTTAGGTTTCTTAGGAGTCTCCGGTTTTGGTGTTGCTGTGGAAATAAATAATATTACTTGGACATTATATACGACGGGTGGTGGGTCGGTAGTGTGGTCGGTATGATACTTGCCTACCCAAGTCAGACATTTGTGTGATAACCATGTCTGTTTGTAACGAGTCTGGGTGTAATTATCTATTTATATATGTATATACTAGCGGACCCCGCAGACGTCGTCCTGCCCGGTAAAGCAGTGCCACCTACTGGGGCCGAAAATAGATTACGACCGATTCTCAGACCTACCGAATCGGTTAAGCTGTTTCTGAGGAAGTTGTTTTTTTTTTCTTTGCGCAAGAACCATCCTTGTACTTCAAGGAGTATTCTAAAAAAACAATTATTTTTTTATTTTTTTTTATTTAAATTTTTACATAATATGTAACTTAATACTACTACAATTTTAGACTCGCCAAACTTAATGTTTAACGGCGAGACGCGCTCTTGACATAACCTACTTAATCCTCTAAATTCTAAACAAATAAAAATGTTAAAACATAAAAAAATAACATCTAAACAAAATACGGAGATCAGGTATTTAACAGTGCAGTTTTCAGTCTTTTTTTTAAAATACTTATTTTTAACTTTGGATCCTGTCTTAACAAATCTATGTCATTAAATATTTTAGGTACTATAAATTTATTTGTTCTATGCCCATAGTAATTTGTAACTTTTGGTTTAATTAGTCTCTGTTCTCTAGCTCTTTTTGTATTATATTTATTCATTATTACTTTTTTGTACTGCTCGCTATAGTAATATTCTAAACCTATTAAATATTGTACTTTACTTTCTATTGGCAAAACTTTACAAATCGGAAATAGCTTGTCATACTCTGTATTACACATATTTATATCTCTTTTACTAACTAAGTATTTGATAAGTCTTATCTGTATATTTTTGATGTCTTTTAAGTGACTTATAAAGGTCCTTCCTACAATTAGTCCGTAGTTGATTAATGAATCTGCAAGTGCATAGTAAACGACTCTTAATGTATCTATATTCAGTATTTTGTGTAGGTGATAAAACTGTCCTAATACAGATCTTAGCCTATTACAAACATCAGTGACATGTAATGCCCAATTAAAATGTGTATCTATCTTTAATCCTAAATATTTGAAATTATCTACATATTGAAGTGCAGCACAATTACAATTAGATTTATTTACATGTAAACATTCATAAGTATGCCCTATTATGGTGAGATCGTTTTTATTTACATTTTTCGCCCTACGGTTGTATGGAGAGTAGAGGTGCATGCATTTTGTTTTACTAAAATTAATTATTATGCCGTTGTCATGAGCCCATTTCGTAATAGACTCACAATCTGACTGCACATATGTTTGCGCCTGTGGAATATCTTTTGAAGCGTATATTACACACATATCGTCCGCGTACATATACACCTGACAGTGTTGTACCACGTTCGCAACGCTATTGACATGCATGACATACCCCACAGGCCCAAACACAGAGCCTGTCGGCACACCTGAGCTCACTGTCGCATCCTCTCCTGTCACTCCATTGACCAAAGTGCATATCTTTCTATTTGTTAAATAATTTCTAAACCATTTATTTGTTGGGCCGCGTATCCCACACTCCTCCATTGACTGTAATAGAATGTTGTGATCTAAAGTTTCAAATGCTCTTTTGTAGTCGATGAAAAGTGCTATCAGCTGATTCCCAGAGTCTAAAGCTTCGTTTACATAATCCGCGAAGTTATTTAGAGCAGACGTAGTGCTTCTTCCTCTTCTAAAGCCATGTTGTGTATCGGAGAGTATGCGATGTGATTCTAAGAAGTCAGTTATTTGTCGTATAATTATTTTCTCTAGGATTTTATTGATAACTGACAGTATTGCTATAGGTCTGTAATTTCCATATTCTAAGTGGCTTCCAGATTTGTATATTGGGCGTATTATAGCCCTCTTCAGCTGGTCAGGATATAAAGCTTTTGTTAAACACAAATTAATAAAGTTAGCTAATATAATACTCATTGGATTGTGTAGGTATTTAATATCCTGTGCTCGTATCCCATCGCAGCCTGGTGCTTTATCGCTCGATAACTTATTAATTACTTTTTTAACATCGTGTGGGTATACTTTTTTAAACCTAAAACTCACATCACTAGTATTTACATAGTTATCCCTGTCCAAAAATTTTGTGTTGCATATATGCTTAATATCTAGTATTTCCTGTGTAAATTTTTCTGTGAAGTTGTTACATATGCTAAGAACACTATTATTTTTGCATAAATGTTTCATTATTGTATCATCTAAACTGACCTTATACCTACCCAACCATTCGTTTATATTTGACCATATTTTAGCTAAATCGGTTCAGCCGTTCTCGAGTTATGCGCTTACCAACTCATTTTTCATTTTCATTTCATTTTCATTTTACAACACAAAAGTATTATATGTAGTATATTACCAGTTATCTGATTTCAATAGAACAAGTTTTGCTTAGTTTGGGATCAGATGACCGTGTGTGTTAATGTTACGCACTAAGGGAAAATTAGCAAAGGTAAGTAAGTAGTGAGTTAGTAGTGAGAGTTTATTTCAGTGCAAGAGTCTCTGTTAACGCACCTAATGAAATGAAATATCTAAGTATTTAAACAATTAATCATTAAATAGACGATTTGAATGACTTACGTATCTCCAACTGTTCGGCGACTGCAACCTTTTGCTTTTGCCTCTGTTTAGCAGTTTCCTCTGTGTCTAATTGTTCTAACTCAGCGAGCATTCGTTCTTCACCGTCGAACACGAAGTCACGTTCAGATATCTTGCGGCCGGGAGGGGCGGACGGCGGAGATGGAAGTTTTTTATCTGAAAAAAAAAAAATACAGATTCAAATGAGCATCTCTTCACCATAGGTGTCACAGACGAACCTCTGTGCAGAGCATGTATGGAGGAGAAAGAAACAGCCGCCCACGTGGTCATCTGCTGTCCAGGGGTGGTGAGATACATTAGTGATGAACATTTGTGTTTGTGTCGAGTCTGGGCGTAAATATCTATTATAAGTATATATTTACAAAAGAAAAGTATTATATGTATAGTATATACCAGTTATCTGGTTTCCATAACACAAGCTCTGCTTAGCTTGGGACCAGATGACCGTGTGTGTGTTAATGTCCCAGAATATTTTCGACCCACCCTCTCTGCATGGCGTCACCAGACATCGCACCGGAACACGGCAAGGCCGCTGGGCGGTGCGGCTTTGTCTGGTAGATGGTCACTAACCACGGCCGAAGCCTACCACCAATTAATTACCAGTAGACATAATTACCAGTTGATTGTCACCTGATTTGCACCACCCGCGGACCACGTGTGGGGATTCAGATAAAAGGTGCACTCCCACCGACGAAAGTGACTCAATCCTAATCTTGTAGAAATAAGTATGTATCATTTTCACCTTCTCTCCTTTGATCCTTCTTGGGAGACACACCCCCACTGCCACCCGACCCTGACAGCAGTTCATTCAACTCTTCCTCGAGTTCTGCAGCATCAAAGTCTTCGATATTAGTTCCTAGCGCCTTCTCCACTTCGTTATATGTGTCCATTACCTGAAATACATCATATCTGTATATATAAAAATCAATGCCACTTTTCGCTGTAATTTTATAACTCAAAAACGGGCTTACCTATTCAAACCAAATGTTTAGGCATTAATCGGACAATTTAGTAGATGGTTTATGTGAAGTTTGCACAAAATTGGTTGAGCGGTTCTTTATTTATCACATTTTTTGTAAATTGTCGAGTGGGCTGAAGCTACCCGGGCGAAGCTGGGGCGGGTAGCTAGTTAATTATAATTTAACTGAGCAGCGGTACGGGCCTCGCCTTAGAATTGTAAGGTCACGGTTTCGATTCCCCGTGGCGTCCACACATCTTTGTGTGAATTGTTACATCTCCGCTGCTCAATATCAGTGAAGGAAAACATAGCGAGGAAACCGGAATATCTAAGAACTATCGTTACTACTAAGGCCGACCGTTTAACTCGCGTATCGCCATCTGAGGTACAAAGTCATAAAACATTAATTAAATCTCTTAAAGAACTATTTAACCACAGATAAAAGTAATGAAGACTATTCGTCACTAATATCCATATCGCTTGAATCATCATCACTGTCTGTGCAGCTTGAGGAGTCAGAATTTCGGCGATAGGCGATACGCGAGTTAAACGGTCGGCCTATAATCATTCGAGAACATGTGACATCCACCAACCCGCACTCGACCAGCGTGTGTGGACTAAGGCCTAAACTCTCTCAACTCATAAGATAGTTTAGAGAAGACCAGTGCCCAGCAGTGGGACACTAAAAAGGGTTAAAGTGAGAAACTGAAGCCCTTGAGGTTTGTGCGATCTGCCAAACAAACTCTTCGGCTCTTCTACGAGGTCTGTATAGCCCAATCAGACAGCTTCACTTCAACTCTAACTCTTTTCAGTGTCCTACAGCAGAGCACGGGTCTTCTGTCAATTGAGTATTTAATTGATAAACTGTAATCCGTCGTATTATTATTGGATAAACTTATAATAATTAAATTTAATTATATTGACCATACTGATGTAATTGACATATTATATTTATAATTGGACATGATATTAACTATATAAAAATAAGTCGGGCTTTCCTCCCTGACGCTATAACTCCAGAACGCACGAACCGATTTCCACGGTTTTGCATTCGTTGGAAAGGTCTCGGGTTCCGTGAGGTTTATAGCAAAGAAAATTGAAAAATGAAAAAAATATGAAAAAATAAAATGAATTAATCGAAAAATCAGTTGGTAAGCGTATAACTCGAGAACGGCTGTACCGATTTAGCTAATTGTTTTTTTAGAATGCTCCATGAAGTACAAGGATGGTTCTTACGCAAAGAAAAAAAAACAACTTCCTCAGAAACAGCTTAACCAATTCGGTAGGTCTGAGAATCGGTCGTAATCTATTTTCGGCCCCAGTAGGTGGCACTGCTTTACCGGGCAGGACGACGTCTGCGGGGTCCGCTAGTTTTTAAATGTAATTATGCATTTTTTTTTAAGTTTCTTCACATTAAGTACCTATCGTTGACAAACCTCGTATATATCGGTACAGGGGGCCGATGAGAGGGATAGTCCTCGCCAGAAAACTAATTGAGTGGGTGTGGTTGCGAGCAGCAAACAAAGTTAACTTAATCACACTATTAATTTGTTACGAAATGTAAAAATAATACAACGAGTGGTAAAACAGTTCCTAGACCGATGTTGGTCGCACGGACGTCTGTAGAGAACTGGGGACAGTTCGTGTAGCGACGGTCCCCATTCTATGTCCGTGCGGACCTCAGGCTAGACTCTCGAAGTGTGACGTCACGACGCGCTAACGCCTCGCTGGTAAGTCTGCTTCCGTACTAATGACTACTCCCACATATATATGTTGTAATTTTTTTTTCACTATACCTACTGACTTTTTTAATTTGCATGCCATGGACTGCAAGATATGGAGAACTATGAATCTTTAATTATTATAAAAACTTTAATGTATACCTACACATATTTGCAAAGTAATAAATGATTATGATTATGAATTGTAACTATCTTACGTGTTGAGAGAGTTAAGGTTCAAATCCACACTCGCGATTTACGATATAAAATATATGTCAAACGAGCAATGCAGTGGATGGCAAGCTAATTTATCGCATAGATTAGTACAGATAGTATCGAACCTCCTTCAAATCATCCATGGTATCATGTACAGCATCTTCGTCAAGGCCATTCACAGTCATATTTTTCTTCATCGCTTCTGAACTCGTCCTGAGAAAGAAACAATTTTAATTTAATTTTTTTGGGGACCGAGTCACCTTCGTCCGTGGGAGTGCACCTTTTATGCGCGGAAGCTGGTTTACCTATAAGTATCGACGATAGCGCTGTTAACATGAACATCCCTCATCTGCTGCAGCAGATGTTTCACATTATCCAGCGCCGAGCTGCATTTGTCCAGCCTCTGTGTAGTTTTGTGTTTCCAGCGCAAATGGTTCTTCGCCTGGAACAAATATTTCATATTTTTTAAATTAAAAATATTGGACACTTATAACGCGCACCTCCCTATCGGTATCCTTTGTGGCACCTGAGGGGGATGTAAGCGGGCGGGAGAGAAGGGACGCGGCCGCCTCACGCTGGCCGCCCGCCACATTTTAGTGAGCATTGTATTAAGGGTAGGTATGGTGTGCGGCAGATAAAATTGTATTCATTGACCATGTGCTTAACAAACTGCATAAACTTCAAATTGTTCCTACATTGTTTTATTGGATACTAGCGGACCCCGCAGACGTCGTCCTGCCCGGTAAAGCAGTGCCACCTACCGGGTCCGAAAATAGATTAAGAAAGACTGATTCTCAGACCTACCGAATGGTCAAGCCGTTTCTGAGGAGGTTGATTTTTT
The DNA here is from genome assembly GCA_936450015.1 of Meganola albula. Classification (NCBI taxonomy): domain Eukaryota; kingdom Metazoa; phylum Arthropoda; class Insecta; order Lepidoptera; family Nolidae; genus Meganola; species Meganola albula. The sequence goes on along the minus strand of OW388169.1, from coordinate 5,155,146 downwards.
TAATTTTTTGAAGTGAAAACTTCTTTAGCGGCGTTGAGCACTTTTTCTGTAATGGGTATAAAATCTTAAACTCGCGTCAGGACACGTGACCTGATCGAAAAAGCGTAAGACGGATGGAGAGTAGACAGCTATCCCCTCTCTACGGCGCGGCGAAAATGTATGCCTGGGCCTACTGTTTCGTTTAGGCAGATTAAGATGTTAATAATCAAGTTTTCACTTCTGCCGGCACTCCCGGAGTGCAACCCGTCTTTTTTTTGCGTAAGAACCATCCTAGTACTTCAAGAAACATTCTAGAAAAAGAATTAGCCAAATCGGTCAAGCAAGCAAGATAACAAGTAGGTAAATATTTTTATGTATTATTAAAGATTACGGCGAAACGTCCAAGCTAAATCTTGAATGAATGAATGAAATGAATGACGACATACTTATGGAGACTTTCACTGTATGGCGTAGCGCACTCCCACTGCATAATTTTAATGCTTTATTTTCATAATATCTTAATATTGTTTCATTTCAATGATAAAGCAAAAAAATATGTTTCTAACATTTATTTATAATCTTACTGACGGAATAATTTAATAACGATTTTTCATATCTTGTCATCATCATTATCTATATTTAAGTATATATTTACAAAAGAAAAGTATTATAAGTAGTTTAATACCAATTATCTGGTTTCCATAGTGCGATGTCTGGTGACACCATTTAAGAGGGTGGGTCGAAATTGTTGCTCCTTTATGGTTTCTAACCAAAGGAGCATCATTCCACTGCCACCTTCTCACCGAAATTCATTCGTCACCACGAATGAATCGGTATAGTGGGCAGGCGCGTCCCATCGTAGACTACATCTTTGCTTAACATCAGGCAAGTTGTAGTCAAGCGCATGCCAATTTTCAGGACAAAAAAAAAAGCCAAATTTGGAGTCACTAAACCTAGTGGTTTGGACTATGTGTTAATATGTGTCAGTCAGTCAGTCAGTTTCTTCATTAAGAAGTAAATAAACTTACAGCCAATTTGTTTCCCAACTTGAGTGCGGCTCTCGCGTCCGCTTCAGCAGACGCAGCATCTCTTGTAAGCCGTAGGACTTCGCCTTCGAGCCGTGTCTCCGCACACATCAGCTTCACGAGGGCCTCGTCTGTTTCTGTGACCGGTGTCACTTTTTTATCGGGTTCCGCTGTATTCAAGGCACGAATTAGCAGTTGGTATGATTATAACAAGATGTTTTAAAAGCACATATCTACAATGTGGTAGGCCTCGGCCGTGGTTAGTGACCACCCACCAGACAAAGCCGCACCGCCAAGCGGCCTTGCCGTGTTCCGGTGCGATGTCTGGTGACACTGCATCATTGCACTGCCTCCTTCTCACCTAAATTTCCATCGTAACCACGAATGAATCGGTATAGTGGGCAGGCGCGTCCCATCCTAGACTACATCATTGCTTAACATCAGGCAAGTTGTAGTCAAGCGTAGGCATATTTCAGGATAAAAGAAATGTAATTTTCATAGATTTATTCAAAGACAAGAACTTAAACGAAACGAACGAACTCGCCTACGCTCGCGTGGTACTTATTGAAATAAAATGTAGCGTAGCCTATGTGTTAATCCAGAGCATAATCTAACTCTGTGCCAAATTTCATCCAATCTCATCCAGTGTTTTATGCGTGAAAGAGTAACATAGATATACAGATCCACATATCAAACTATTACTGTCACACCCCTGTTTGTGTCATGGGTTAATAATTCAAGTCCGTCAAGCAAGTTGTCGTCCTGTCACGGTCGCCACTTATTGTTCGTGACGGGAACAAGAGGCATAAGTTAGTAACAATTAACACATATAAACTATGTTAGTGAGTACAAATTATTTTATAGAGGTATTAATTTACATTATTATTATTTTATTTTTCGACACCATCTATAAATTTTACCCAGAGTGCGTATATTGGACTTTAGAATTAATCACGTGCTGTCATCACAATGCTATTGATGCTACCGCGTACTCTGCCTAAGGAGGATGATACACGCTTGTTACTTATAGCGTAGAAATCATCCGTACGCACTTCAGCAAACATTGCGGACACACTACAGAACCACGGTAACCGCAACAGCATCCTGAAGACATTATCAAAAAGCTAGGAGGATCTTGGAACTGTATATATTCATCAAGATTCAAATATGTACAAAATATAGCCCGACAATTTAGTTTAATAGGGTCGGTGGTTACGTTGGTTTGTGAGTGGACTGGAGCCCGGTAGAATGAAGGTGTGAGTGAATGTATGCATGTACATATGACTGATTTGTGGTGTGTTAGTGTTGTGCGTGTATAGGCGGCTACACACAACTCACCAAGTTTAACAACATCATCTTTCTTAACAGCAGCTCCTTGTGACACGAGGTAACCCAACAGCAACTCGAAAGTGTCTCTCCCGTGTGACCAGGAGCAGTTTCTCATCAGCTCATCTATAGTGCCAATACGTTCTGCACTGGGAGGGAAGCTTTGTAACAACTCAAGAGCCTGCTCCTGTAAAAAATACTATAATTACTTAAGGCCTACACAGCCCACGATGGCATGGCAAGAAATTCAAATTTTTGCCAATGGACATTCAATTGATAAAGAAATACGTAGCGTGACAGCTTCTGACGTTGTCAGAAGCGTTCATGCTGTGTGGGGTGCCAAGAATACAGACAGCGCGACAGTAACCCATTTGCATAGCGTCTGAATGGTGGTGTGTGGAATTGTGGACTGTATCAATGCGACTGCATTGCTAGAAAAAGTCGCCGTGGACGAGGCGCCTTAACTATGTATGTACTGTGCCATTTCTGCGGGACAACTGTGTACATGGATTTTGTCGTAACGCATCACGCCATGGCATGCCGTGGCAAGGCGTTGGAATGCAGCGGTATCTAAGTAGTAGTATGTACTGACTGACGGCATAATCCTTTGCTACCCCATTTTGGTCTACTCTTTGGTCTTTTGCTGAAAACTTTACTTCAATTTCTTAAGATCAGACCTGGCCTAATGAAGACATCTTGATAATGCCTGTCACCAGGTTAAACAATCTAATTTCTTCAACCCTTTATTAGTGTCCCTCAGCTGGGCTCTTCTCGCGATTCTCTCTCTCTCTCTCTTCAATTTTTAGATTAAGCAATTCACACAAAGATGTCAGGGGACGACTGGGGATTGAACCCACAACCTTATATTTCAAAGGCGAGGCCGATACTACTAGGCTACCGCTGGTGAAACATGTGGCAACATATTATGTTTTCATATTTTCTCTGAAAGAATTAGCTATACTAGAAAACAACAAACCTTCAAAGCACTTTCGAGAACGAACCGTTGTGTAGAATCTATACTAGCTTTAGGTAGACCGTCACTATCTAAAGCCTGTCTCGCTGGAAGTAGTGAAGCAACTGCAGTTAACGCAAACGCTGCAGGTCGGAATGCTAGCCGGGCTCCCCATTTGACCCACCCTTCAGCTCCATTGTGAAGAATCTGTTGGTATTTCGATATCGGAGAGAGTTCGCCACTACTGCAATAAAAGGATTAATGTATATGTTAACGCAAATATATGTAATCCGTCGTTGTATACAATTCCTAGGAAATGTATGTAATTCCTAAAATCGCACGGAAATGTGTGAAATAAATTATATTAGACACATTTCCTAGGAAATCTATACATTTCCTAGAGATATCAATGGGTAAGCAGGGATAGCGAGGGCAGGGTATTGCTTCGTCTGATCAGGTGATCGCGCTAGTGCCGTGTAAACTATCAGTGCATGCGCAGTGGTAGCGGTCAAAGAGTGCCAAAACCGAATCAGTCCCTGTTCGCTAGTAAGTCCCAAAAACAAATCCACCCGCTCTGAAATGTTGTGGGTTAGGTTATGTTAGAATTTTAATCATCACACCATGTAGCCATGTAGTGGTAGCCGTTGAAGAGTGCCAAAACAAAACGTGTTTTATTACAGGTAGCATTATTTTTATACATTTACATTATACATTATTTTTTTTTATACATTTTTTTTTTAATTTTGTTTTTATGCATTTTTTTTTATATGCAGTATATTACCAGTTATCTGTTTTCCATAGTACAAGTTCTGCTTAGTTTGGGATCAGATGGCCGTGTGTGTGTTAATGTCCCACATATTATTATTATTTCCTAATATGATATTGACATACAGTTTTTGAAACAATATTTTATACATTTCTTAAATAGTTTTTGAAACAATATTTTATACATTTCCTAAATAGCTTCGGAATTGTATACATTTCCTAGAGTTCATACATTTCCGGTAACATATAAATAAAAAGCAGTTTGTTTCAATTCGCCTAGATTGAACATTTGACAGTGTAATATTGAAATAAAACTACTTTTTAACGGATTTTTTCGTGTAATATTAGTAAATTTCTTACCCCTAGTTTCCACCGAGAAACATGCAATGTATCAAAACTTGTAATAGGAAATAAATTGCATAATTTGTTTTGTTGAGTTTACTTTTGCACCTATGAAAACAACGTAAAATCGTTGACAGATTTTAGAATCCGTCATTGTCTGTGTTCTCACTGACCAAAAATATAATCTTTGACATGATTGTCTCTAGTCACATCTAACGTTCCCACTGAGATGTAGGGACTTAGTACGTAACTCTATGTATTTAAAGGCATGTATTGATTTAATATAGTCAGTGTTTATCCAACATTCACGCGTATTATTTCACTCCTGGGTCACCACATCACATGGCGACCCTGCCAGTCGCGCGCGTATCCGACACCGGCCGCCGAACGAAATTCTAAGTAGCGCTGTATAAGGAATGGATTCTGTAAACATCGTGATCTCGGAGTGTTTTAATCATGGCTAGAATAAATTATTCAAAGAGTGTTGTGTGTGACAGTTGTGTATCGTACCAAAATCGTAAGAAAAATGGGAAAACAACAATCCAAAGAGGAGAGCATTGTGATTGCTCAAAATGCAGCTGGAGGTCAGAATAGTGCGCCAATTGAAGAACTTCGTTTCCACTTATCCACGACCAATTTATTGATGCTGATCATCGTGTTCTGCGTGCTCCTTGGAATGCTGTATTTGATTTTCCGTATTTATCGGAAATGCCACTTGCGTTGGATTCGACAGGAGGTCGATCAGAGAGGCAATAGAGGACAGCGGCTATCTTTTCGACGACGCCAAATGTATCCGGAAATGAAGCTCGACGACTGCAAAGTTTAGTGGAACAGTGTGCGTATTACGTAAAAATGTGTAGTGCGTAAAGTGCAGTGCGGTTATTATACGGTACGGCTATATTATTATATTTTATGATCATACGGAAAATAAGAGTTGCGTTGCGTCCGCGTCGGTTCTATTTAATGGACTTTAAGTATTTACCTACTTATATTTATAGGAATGATTAATATTGTAATGAATACCTACTAATGTTATGCATATTACTTACAGCTATATTTTTTATTATTGGAGAAGTTTCACGAGTTTGCAATGATAAAGGTAAGACATTCTTTTGACTATTAGGTACTAAATAGTAACGATTATAATGTTATCAAGTTGATTTAGTTTTGTTTAACTTTCTGATTTCTAAGGTAAATAGAAGATATTTTTAGTAATTTTATGGCTACATATATAAAAGAATTATATGAAGAGTTGTTAGTAATAAGACAGTATTTAATTAAGATAGGCCCTTCTAGACGACAGGGTAATATTTTACAGAAAAAACTTGTTGAAGCAAAGTTAATTGGTGACCAATATAACACTTATTTAGAAAATATTGTTGAGGTGGAACAATTAGACGAAGACGAAGATATTTTAGTAAAAAAGTATTGTATAGATTTTAATAACTTATATAAGGAAATTATTAGCTTATGTAAAAGTTCTGAATTATCGAATTGTACAAAAATGGATAAATTTGACCTGAAAGTAGCTTTGAACTTATTGCCGGTAATGAATGACGAAATTTCAAATACAAAACAACTAATTGACGGTATAGAATATTACAGTTCAGTCATTAATGCGGAATCTCAGTCAAAATTGATTTCTTTTATTCTAAAGAGTAGGTTATCACAGTCTGCCAAGTTGAAGTTAGGAACAAGTTATGATACTGTTTCCAATCTCGTAAATGATATGAAAAAATTATTGTTACCTAAAAAGTCCGCTAGTGCGTTACAAAAGCAACTATTAAATTGTAAACAAAATAATTTATCTATTGATTCTTTCGGTAAAATGTTGTCCGAGATGTTTGTCGATCTGACAATTTCTCAGTCCGACGGGGATAGTGAAAAATTTAAAATGTTGAAGTCGCTTAATGAGAAGCAGGCAATAAGGCAGTTTAGCGACGGACTGAGAAATCGCAGAATTAGCACAATAATCACCGCGCAAAATTTTGACAATTTAAAAGATGCGATTCAGGCCGCGGTAGAAGAGGATGTTTCGGGTTCAGACTCAATGGCTGAGGTCATGACAATGAGGTATAACAATAATAAAAGTTTTAAAAACAATTCCAGGCTGCCTCACTACCAGAACTACCAAAGAGGTCGAGGTACGTACAACATCGGTCGCAGCCGTGGTTCCAGCAGTTGGCGACCACCTCGAGGGGGTGCCAGGCAAGGCCAGCCGTCGCAGTCACGGGGACGTACACCCCGGGGCAAAAATTCATATCGAGGTAACGGTTTTAATAATTATTATAGGGGTCAAAGACAGGCTGAAGAGCACGTAAGGGTTGTCACGGATAACAACTCACAGCCTATGCCCAGTACATCAGCGCAAAATAATAGAGAGTCAGAAAGTGAGTTTTTTCGTGTCTAAAAGTTATAGTATTTTAGCTAGTGATAGTTGTTTTTGTGTAGAATTATTTTTCGATAATATTCATCCGTTTAGTTGGCTTATAGATACGGGAGCTTCAATTTCGGCTATAAAATATAAAAATGTTCTAGAATTTAACATTCCTATTTACGGAGGAAATATAATTATAAACGGTATCGGTGGAAAAGTACAGGCAATTGGATATGTATATTTACCGTTGTCAGTACATGGTCAGAGTATTAATCATAAGTTCTATGTATTTGAGACGTTGCCTTGTAAGTCGCATGGCATTCTTGGGCAGGATTTCTTAGAAAAGTACGGATCGGTTATCGATCTGAAACATAACACGTTATCTTTTTGGCCTAACGAAAGTAAACAAGTCGTTTTAAAGTTAATGAGTTCATCCAATAATTTAATTTCTTTACCAGCTAGGTCTGAATCTATGCATTATGTTTACACTAACCTTACAGAAGAATGCATAGTTTGTACAAAAGAAATATGTGAGGGAGTTTTCGTTGCCAGTACGTTAGTTAATCCGATTAATGGTAAAATACCAGTGCGAATTTTGAACACAACATCAAAAGAGTTAACTTTATCAGAACTAAAGCTCGATATTCAAAGTTCTAGGGAATATTATATTTGTAATTTTGATAAAAGTGAGAAAAATGCATCGCGAGTTAAAAGATTGTTTTCAAAATTAAATTTAATTAATTTAAATAAGGAAGAAAAGATTAGTATTGAAAGTTTGTGTGCGAAATACTCAGATATTTTTTATTTGGAAGGGGACAAGTTGTCAACTACGGATATTTATCAGCATACAATTAGATTAAAATCTAATACACAGCCAATTTTTTCGAAACCGTATAGATTACCACATGCTTTAAAAAATGAAATTAAGAATCAGATTGACCATATGCTTAAAGAAAATATTATTGAACCTTGTCAAAGTGAGTGGTCTAGCCCTATCTTGCTAGTACCAAAGAAAAGTGACCAAAACGGAAACAAAAAGTGGCGTTTGGTCATTGACTACAGAAAACTTAATAATAACATTATGGACGATAAATTTCCACTTCCAAATATTACGGAAATATTAGACTCGTTGTCGGGTTGTATGTATTTTTCTCATTTAGACTTACATCAAGGGTATTATAATGTCAATTTAGATCCAGACAGTCGCAAGTACACTGCTTTTTGTTCGGGACAGTTCCAAATGACGCGAATGCCCATGGGTCTTAAAACTAGCCCAAGTTCATTTTCTCGCATGATGACGATGGCAATGACTGGATTAACTTATGAAAAATGCCTAGTGTACCAAGATGATTTGGTCTGTTTTAGTAGAGATTTATCGAGTCATATTAGGAATTTGCAAAGTATATTTGAGCGATTACGTAAAGTTAATTTAAAATTAAATCCTCAAAAATGTAATTTTTTACAGAAAGAACTACTCTATTTGGGTCACATTGTATCAGCTGAAGGTGTCATACCCGATACTGACAAAATAAAAGTTGTTCAGAATTACCCGGTTCCTACAAAAGTAGATGAAGTGAAACGGTTTGTAGCTTTTGTGAATTACTACCGAAAATTTATTCCAAATTTTGCTACGAAAGCTCATGCTTTAAATAATTTATGCAGAAAAAATGTAGTTTTTAAATGGGATGAGGACTGTCAAAAATCTTTTGAGTTATTGAAACAAAATATAATTTCTCACCCTGTATTACAATACCCAGACTTCGCAGAGCAAAATCGATTTATTTTACAAACAGATGCATCGGGTTATGGTGTAGGAGCAGTGCTGTGCAATGGTGATGGAAGGCCAGTAGCATATGCCAGTCGAAGTCTTAATAAAGCAGAAAAACGGTACCCAACTATCGAGAAAGAGTTGCTTGCGATTGTGTGGGCTGTCAAACATTTTCGGCCTTATTTATATGGCAGAACGTTCAAAATTCAAACTGACCATAAACCACTTATTTATTTATTTGGAATGAAGGATCCGTCTAGTAGGTTGATGAAATTCAGAATTATATTAGAGGAGTATAACTTTATATTAGAATACTTAAAAGGTAAAAATAATGGTGCTGCAGACGCACTTTCGCGATTACAAATTACGTCAGAAGAGTTAAAGGAAATTAATCAAACTATAGTTAATGTAATGACGCGAGGACAAAAAGCTAGACAAGAACGGCAGGCTATTATTTCTAATGACGATTGGCTTGATCACCCAAAAGTTGTAGAAATACATAGCAAACCGAGAAATTTCACTGAATTACGTTTTATAAGCGCTTATGAATTAAATCGATATCGTAACTTAAATGAAATTAAACATGAAAGTAGATGTTTGAGTTATATACCCTCAATAAATACGATTTTTATAAATTTGGCTTCTCGATCACAATTTACGCCAGGCGAATTTGTGAGAGAGCTAAATATATTTTGTAAAGAAATCGATTTAAAAGAAGTATACTTCATAAAAAATGATAATAATAATATTTTCGTTGGAAAATTAGTCAATGAGATAAAAAATATAGGTGATTGGTCCGGACCACGAGTATGTATTTTAAATGATACGAAAAGAATTGTAGATAAAGACGAGCAACGAGTAATCTTAAATGACTTCCATCTTTTGCCCACAAGTGGCCACGCGGGCATAAGACGGATGGTTAATAATATTAAGAAATATTATTTTTGGCCGAACCTTGAAGTTGATGTAATTGAATTTGTGAAAAGATGTGATAAATGCCAAAAACAAAAGCACTCATCACATCATACTAAAGAGCCAATGACGATTAGTTCTACTGCGAATTCGGCATGTGAAAAAATATACTTAGACATAGTAGGACCTTTGGACAGGGATTGTTATAATTATAAATATATTCTAACTATACAATGTGAGCTGAGTAAGTACATCGAGGCTTATCCATTAGAGTCAAAAAGTTCAAACGACGTAGCTAAGAATTTTGTAAATAATTGGATTCTCAGATATGGTGTCCCAAAGGAGATAGCTACAGACAGGGGGACAGAGTTTCTGTCCACTACACTGAAGGAGGTTTGTAAGCTTTTACATATTAATCAATTACAGTCTACGGCTTACCACCATGAAAGTATAGGTGCCTTGGAGAACTCACACAAACACATGGGTAACTATTTACGTATACAAACCGAAAATCACCCAGAAGCATGGAGCACATGGCTTCCCTTTTGGTGTTTTTCGTATAACACTGCTGTGCATTCGGAGACCAAGTTTACTCCCTTTGAGTTAATATTTGGAAAAAAATGTACATTACCATCTAATTTAAATTCAGGATACATCGCTCCTTTGTACAGTTTCGATAACTACCCCTTAGAATTAAAGTTTAGAATTCAGACGTCACAAAAAGAAGCACACGATAATTTAATTGCAAGTAAAATAAATAGAAAGTCCAGGTATGATCGTAATATTAATCCTGTGACATATAAACCAGGTGATTTGATTTTATTAAAAAATGAAACGGGAAATAAGTTTCAGAGTCTATATTCAGGTCCATATAAGGTGTTAAATGAATGTCCACCTAATGTTGAAATTGTTAAAGACAATAAAAGTTATCTTGTTCATAAAAATAGGACGAAACGTTACTTTCCAAGTGTTTAATGATAGACATAATATGTAAGACTAAAATTGTATTTTATAAATATATTATTGATGTGAGTACCTTTATCATTGTGGATACGTATGTTAGCATAATGTTATAATCACTAAAATAAAATAAAATGTATTCCATTTATTTTATTTTCTTTAAGGGAAGGAGATGAGATGTAGGGACTTAGTACGTAACTCTATGTATTTAAAGGCATGTATTGATTTAATATAGTCAGTGTTTATCCAACATTCACGCGTATTATTTCACTCCTGGGTCACCACATCACACCACAACAGGTTGAAAATATGTGAACCTACACATATTTTTAACCTGCCATAATTAGTCCCACAAAATTCTTTGCGACTTCTTTCATGAGACAGACTAGTGTGGGTTTTACAAAGACAGATAGTAGGTAAGGACAGTAAGGTCCGAATGAAGCACAATTGTACTAACTATGATATATCTATACACTTCCTACCGCACTCTATTGCTTACAAAAATTGTTTTGCAACCTCTAGCTGACCAACAAGCCAGTGAAATGTAATGTTAAATGTATTAATAGCAATTACAGATTATTTTATTATTCAAAACAGCATGACATAACAGGGTCTGCTTTATCTGCTTATCACATGGCCACATGGCAGTGTAAAGGTCAAAAAAATATTGCGTCATACCTACCCCACATTGTTTTGAAAATATGTTCAACTGATTAACGAATTTTAATATACCACCGTATGTAAATTATACAACAAAACTCAAGGATTTCTTCCATATACATCAAAATGCTAAATAACCACAATAAAATCTAGAATTTTATATCTTTCACCAAAAACTATTAATTAGCCGTAAAAAAATGGCTGTTCTGTTCCTAACTTGAATTCCGCATTTTGTCTACGCAACCTTGAGTATTTAAAAATATACGATATTGCGCTTAAAGGTCTCAAAATTGATATTTATGTTGGTATGTAAATAAGTGGGTAGGTTAAACTAAAAATAGACTTACCGAAACATCTCTTCGATGACAATATCCAAACAAGCGGGCGTCCTCCCTTTTCTGCTAAACGCGATTTTGGCGTCCGCAGCTGATACTATAGGTGTTCTGCGACTCTTGCACCACTGCCGCAGCATGTCCGACCAGAATTTCATTTTCATATCCCATGATTCAGGGTTCGCAGCTTTGATCCGGAAAGGAGCAAAAAGTGCATTCATACGAATATCGTCAGACCAGCATTGTGGCAACGCACTTTCGGGTATGCCGCAACCTGGCAAGCCCATCGTGATTAATGAAATCTATTATGGCATTAATTTGGCTAACTGATGAAAAATTTAACGAATTTTTAAGTTTACAAAAAAATGTGTATTTCACAAACAATGGCGTGCGAAAATTTTTGATTGAATGAATGAAAGAATGATTACGACGAATGTAATGCATGCATACAATGATTGATTTGATATTTGATTGACTATTGACATTATTTGTTTGACAGTTGTAGTGTTTCCATTCTATCACCAGTTTAACGAACGAATGTGAGTAGAAAATTAAAACTATGGCTTAAAAAAAGTAAGGAACAACACTTTTTTTGTGAATTTGCATTTACTCATTGCCCTTTTATTATTAGTGACATCTATGATTTGCATACAATACTACATTAATTTTCTCCAACGTCTTCTTGACACGAAAAATAGCTACTACTTACTTTAAGTCGTAGTAGGTGCTTTAAAATTATTTAGTATAGTAATCCTACTCTTAAACGTCAGTACATAAATAATGTCAAAAATATCCTATTTTATCTGTGACAGACAGACGTTTTACGTGCAACTTTCTGTGTAAATTGAATAAATTTCCCGATTATTCATAACTATACCACAAGAAAAAACTTTGATAACGACAAGATTGTTTTATCCTGTATGCCGGTGAGTTTATAATACATAAAATTAACATACATTTCGTTTTATTCAATAACCGTTTGTTACGACGTTTGCCGTAATTATCTAAGCGATATTCCGTAATAACTTTACTATTTCTCAAGTTAACTTAAGTTTGCCAATTGAAATATTAGTAATAAACCTTCTAGTAGACGTATTACATCAGACTTTAAAGTTATAAATTAGTTTTCAAGTCATTTATAAAACTATTTTAAGTAGTGTAAAACTGGTTTTTGTAAGGCCTGGTTTATTTTTACTTGATGTAAGTAGGTGCTTAATTATCTATAGTAACTACGTATGATGATATGGTCAGTGTCAGTGGGTCATCGTAAGGGTGGAGTTGATGATATATTTGAAAGAAAATTACTATAGTAATACTTTACATGTATAGATGTTCTTGATCATAGTATATGATAAAAATCAGTGATATACAATATCTATTGCTTATCTACTTGCCCTTGGGGTGTACTTATCAGTTTATAATACACAGCTGTTTATTTGCCTATTAGTTTTTGTTATACTTAATTGCTAACTAACAAAGTTTAATAAACCCCAACCCCAGTACACAGTGGTATGAACGGCCCATGCTTTGCAATGCACAACTGTAGGCTACAATCACTTAAGTCCACACAATGGAGCATTGCTCATTGCTGCGTAGTGAAACTCTTGTGACACACACACACACACATGCACGCACAAGCACACGCACACACCTTCATAACATTAAACATAACTTGACTTGTTTGCGCTTTGCTCCCACTTTTATTGTGCGAACTGCTAAGTTGTGGAATTCGTTGCCGGCATCTCTGTTTCCCGATAGCTATAATCTACCTGTCTTCAAGTCACGAGTGAATCGGTATTTATTAGGTAGCGCGTTCCATCGTAGACTGCAACATTGCTTCACATCAGGCAAGTTGTAGTCAAGCGCAAGCCTATTTTAGATTTAAAAAAAACTTGTGTTGTAGATTAAAAGTCGTAAGATCTGTATCTCCTACCTACCTTAAGTTTATATGTTTCGCAGTAGTATTAACATTACTAAGTTTTGTCATACATCCAATTCCGTGGGGTAAGGACCTGTAGGCTAATTCACGTAATTTCTTGACGCGCCGATCAAGTTGCGGTGCAGTAGCAATCACGTTGCAATTAAGTTTACGTCTTAGTGGAAAATGGTATTCTTGTGATTGTCATACAAATAACTTACACGCTAAAGCGCTCGCGTGACGCGTACTTGACGCGAGCGTATTTGACAGCGGTCATCAGAATTATGAGAATACCAAAAGGGCTTTTTTGATCGAAACTTAACTGAAACTGCACTGCAAATGAACTTATTTAATTATGTGAATTAGCCCACTGGTGATCTGTAATACAGGTTGCACCTATAATAGACACCAGCTCCTCACATACACTAGACTGTTACAATTTGTATGATATAATAATAATAATAATATGGTGGGACATTAACACACACGGTCATCTGATCCCAAACTAAGCAGAGTTTGTACTATGGAAACCAGATAACTGGTAATATACTACATATAATACTTTTCTTTTGTAAATATATACTTAAAAATATTATAAATGCGAAAGTAAGTGTGTGTGTGTGTGTGAAGGTTTGTTACCGCGTATCGCCATAACCGCTCAACCGATTTTATTGAAATTTGAAATGTAGGTAGTGTATACCCTAGAATCGGACATAGGCTTATAATATTTTCAAAAATCATCCCCTAAGAGGGTTAAATAGAGGGGTGAAGTTTGTATGCAACTTTTTATTCCTTGGTCCTATTCATTAAAAATTCGGTACACATAAACCTTAAGACAAATAATGAGATACGGGTTTTTTATTTTTCCATAATTACCCCCATGGGGTGTGGAAAATGAGTTTTTTTGTTAAAATCTAAAGTTTCTCTGTATCTCTTTAGTCTCAAGTCCGATTCACTCCAAATTCGGCACACATATACTTTAAAAAAAATCATAAAACACGTGTTTTTTATTTTTCCAAAATTACCCCCAGGGGGAGTGTAAAATGAACTTTTTTGGAAAAAATAAATATTCCAGAACTTTTTAGTCCTTGGTCCGATTCACTTCAAATTCGGTATAAATATAGCTCAAAACAAATAATGAAACACGTGTTTTTTATTTTTCCAAATTTTTTTATTTTTATCCTAATACTACGTGGGTGAAGCATGAGAAATTATTCTGAGGGAGATTTTCTTTGAAGTTGATATCAACACTTTCGTGCTTTTTAGCTAAATTACTTTTTATTTTGACACAATGACGTTTGATAACTCAGTCCGATTATAGAATTCGAAATTCAAATTTTATTTCTTCTCAAATATTGAATGAAAAATTTACAATATTCATGGTCTAAGAGCCGTAGTATTTTTTAAGAAACCCCTATAGATTTAAGGATATACCTATGGGTGCTTGCCGATTTCAAAATGTTGCTTACACGCCTACACTACTGAACTAATTTTGTATGGAGATAGTTCGAGACCCGGGAAAGGATAGTTTTATCCGACTGCGAAAAAAGAGATTAATGGTTTAGCGCGATAACCGATATCCGCGGGCGAAGCCGCGGGCGGAAAACTAGTACTTAAATATAGATAATTACACCCAGACACAAGACAAACAGACATATTTAAACAAATGTTTGTCTCGGGTGGGAATCAAACCCATGACCTACGGCGTGAAAAACAAGTGTCTTACCGACCACACCACCGGCCCGATAGATTATCTTTAGTTCTCTTTGATTCTTGTGTCTTGTTTTTGTGAGGAGATAATAAAGATTATTATTATTGAAGTGAAAACTTCTTTAGCGGCGTTGAGCACTTTTTCTGTAATGGGTATAAAATCTTAAACTCGCGTCAGGACACGTGACCTGATCGAAAAAGCGTAAGACGGATGGAGAGTAGACAGCTATCCCCTCTACTGCGCGGCGAAAATGTATGCCTGGGCCTACTGTTTCGTTTAGGCAGCGCAGGGCGCTTGCGCGAATGTTTTCACTTCTGCCGGCACTCCCGGAGTGCAACCCGCTTTTTTATTATTATTATACACGTGGAGGTAACTACAGCTGCTACATAGTATAAAGCAAAGTCGCTTTCTTCTGTCTGTCCAGATGTATGTATGCTTAAATCTTTAAAACTATCAGATATAGTGATTCAAGAGGAAGGTTTTATGTGTATAATACATGCATTATACCTACTTCCCTACTAATATTATAAATGCGAAAGTAACTGTCTGTCTGTCTGTCAGTTACGCTTTCACGCTTAAACTACTGAACCGATTTGGATGAAATTGAGTATGGAGGTAGTTTGAGACCAAAGAAAGGACATAGGATAGTTTTTATCCGACTGTGCAAAAAGAAGGTAATGTTTTGGCGCGATAACCGACATACACGCGGGCGAAGCCGCTGTCGGAAAGCTAGTAGTAGATAAACACTGATAATTTTAGAGGTTTCAGATGTGATGTCGTAAATTAACGCATTTTTGCGCTTACATTGTAAATCCTGGCTAAACCATAATAACGAAAAAGCTGTAAATGTAATATATGAAGTCATTCTTTAGTATACTTTAGTACCAGCATTGCACCCATGTGAAGCCGGGGAGGGTCGCTAGTTTATTTATATAATGCTTACAAATATTATAGAAGTTTGTAGAGACAAAAAATACTAGCAAATATCCCAGTCAGAGGACAGTAATGAGCTAAACAATGAGTGATTGTGTGAACACCATGCTATTTTTTTTTATTCTTCGATAGGCTGGCGCTTGACTACAACTTGCCTGATGTTAAGCAATGATGTAGTCTACGATGGAATGCGCCAGCCCAGTATACCGATTCACTCGAGATTACAAATGATTATCGGTGAAAAGGTGGCAGTGGAATGAGCCTCCATATGGTCAGAAACCTTTTTGAGTTAGAAACCTGTTAGAACAACAATTCCGACCCACCTTCTGCATGGTGTCACCAGACATCGCACCGGAACACGGCAAGGCCGCTTGGCGGTGCGGCTTTGTCTGGTGGGTGGTCACTAACCACGACCGAGGCCTACCTACCAGTTGATTGTCACCTGATTTGCACCACCCGGGGACCACGTGTGGGGATTCAATTAAAGGTGTACACCCACGGATAAAGGTGACTCAGCCCCCAATTTATATAGCTAAGCCACAATTTCTTTATTATTATTATTTAATGTTTTAACAACTCAAAACTCCGTAGGACCACCTGGAAAGTATGTCTTTTGAAACCAAAAATATTCAAATGAATCTAAAATACTTATAGATTGATTTTATATGTTCTTCGATAGGCTGGCGTTTGACTACAACTTGCCTGATGTTAAGCAATGATGTAGTCTACGATAGAACGCGCAAGCCCAGTATAAATCAAATCAAATATTCATAACATTTTGGGTAAGTACTTCCCAGTGCTGGGCACGAGTCTTCTCTAAACTATCTTACTAGTTGAGAGAGTTCAGGCCTTAATCCACACACGCTGGCCAAGTGCGGGTTGGTGGACGTCACATGTCCTCGAGTGATTAGTTCTTAGACATGCCGGTTTCCTCACGATGTTTTCCTTCACCGATATTGAGCAGCGGAGATGAAACAATTCACACAAAGATGTGTGGGCACGACCAGGATTCGAGCCCGCGACTTTATTTTTCTAAGGCGAAGCCCGTACCGCTGTGTCACCGCTGCTCATAACAATTGATACTTACAAAATATGTTAGTGAGTACAGAATCCCAGTCATGTCCACACACCTTTGTGTGTATAGTTTCATCACCGCTGCTCGATATCGGTCAAGGAAAACATCGTGAGGAAACCGGTATGTCTTAGAACAGATCATTTGAAGACATGTGACATCCACCAACCCATAGAAGCCACACACAAATCATGAACAGTTTTATGTATACAAATTGTTTGTATACCTCGGCAGAGGAGAACTGAGCTCAGTGTCTTAAATTCTGAGTGGATTTTGCTTGGGTTTTGATACAAGTCCCGTGGGCTAATTCACGTAACTAAATAAGTTCAGTTGCAGTGCAGTTGACGTTAAGTTTCGATCAAAACAGCCCTTTTGGTATTCTCGTAATTCTGACAAACACTGTCAGATACGCTGGCGTCAAGTTCGCGTCACGCGAGCGCTTTAGTGTGTATGTTATTTAAACGACAATCACAAGAATACCATTTTGCACCAAGACGTAAACTTAATTGCAACGTGACTGTAACTGCACCGAAACTTTATCGGTGCGTCAAGAAATTACGTGAATTAACCTACAGGTCTCTTGCCGTCGACTTGCACTTGCGCAGAACTATCGTACTAGTGGGATTCCCTGATTGTTAACAGGGTTTTTACATTTATTTGACTCAGAATAAAGTTAAAAATAAAAAGAGTAAAGGTTAAACATTCCTATTACGTATTACTGCTTCCTGTGTTCTATAAATAACTCATTTTATACAATGAATAGGAAGTTGGCAGATGTTTCTTCAAGATAAATATTAATAACTAGCGGACCCGGCAGACGTCGTTCTGCCCGGTAAAGCAGTGCCATCTACCGGGTGTCAGACCTACCGAATATAACCAATAATAAATAATACGTATCTAACCCGGTTTTCGGCACTTCTTCGCTTTCTAAATTTTCTTTTTTTTTAATTTCTCTCTGCGTAAGAACCATCCTCGTACTTAGAGGAATAATTTAAAAAAAGAATTAGCGAAATCGGTCCAGCCGTTCACGCGTGATGTCGTGACAACGGAAAACGGGTTTCATTTTTATATATATAGATATACTTAGGTAGGATGTAAGCACTACCTGCCGGTTGTGACTTGGTCCATGTTCAATAATGAAATACTATATAGATTTTTCACACAATCCTTCTAATCTAATATATAAAATTCTCGTGTCACGGTGTGCGTAATCGAACTCCTCCGAAACGGCTTGACCGATTCTTATGAAATTTTTTATGCATATTCAGTAGGTCTGAGAATCGGCTACTATTTATTTTTCATACCCCTAAGTGAATTTTTTTTTTAATAAATGCGCGGTACAAAGTTTGCTGGGGCAGGTAGTCTACTATATAAAAATAAGTCGGGTTTTCCTTCCTGACGCTATAACTCCAGAACGCACGAACCGATTTCCACAGTTTTGCATTCGTTGAAAAGGTCTCGGGCTCCGTGAGGTTTATAACAAAGAAAATTTAAAAATGAAATGAATGAATCGAAAAATGAGTAATGGTAAGCGCATAACTCGAGAACGGCTGAACCGATTCAGCTAATTGTTTTTTTAGAATACTCCTTGAATTACAAGGATGGTTCTTACGCAAAGAAAAAAAATAACTTCCTCGGAAATAGCTTAACCGATTCGGTAGGTCTGAGAATCGGTCGTAATCTATTTTCGGCCCCAGTAGGTGGCACTGCTTTACCGGGCAGGACGACGTCTGCGGGGTCCGCTAGTGTTCTATATGCGAAAGTTAGTGTGGATGGAATGTGGATGAAATTCACAACAGAGATAGATTCCGGTCACCAGTTCAAAAATCTATTGCTTCTATTGTATTGTGCCTGTGGTGCTTGATCCCAAAATATTTTTAATCAATAAAATTTATACCGCAGCAAGACATTGACAATTTAATTTTAAGTATTAACAATCAAGAACAAGAGAGTAAGAGAGTTGGTGATGCGGGAATTATAAGTTAATATGTAGGTACGATGTTGGCGCTTTCATTAGAATATTATCTACACCAAATACTAACGAAGCAAAACTTATATATGAAATGTTTGCTGCATCACTAACTCCCTCGTTTACGCAGTGACAACATTTATCTTCTTTATCCTATCCTACTTCCTACTAATATTATAAATGCGAAAGTAAGTGTGTGTGTGTGTGTGAAGGTTTGTTACCACGTATCTCCATAACCGCTCAACCAATGTAAATGAAGTTTGAAACGTAGGTATTGTATACCCTAGAATAGGACATAGGCTATTAATATTTCCAAAAATCATCCCCTAAGAGGGTTAAATAGAGGGGTGAAGTTTGTATGCAACTTTTTATTCCTTGGTCCTATTCATTTAAAATTCGGTACATAGAAACCTTAAAACAAATAATGAGATACGGGTTTTTTATTTTTCCATAATTACCCCCATGGGGTGTGGGAAATGAGTTTTATTGGTGAAAATTAAAGTTTCTCTGGATCTTCTTAGTCTCAAGCCCGATTCACTCCAAATTCGGAACACATATACCTTAAAAGAAATCATAAAACACGTGTTTTTTATTTTTCCAAAACTACCCCCAGGGGGTGTGTAAAATGATTTTTTTTGGAAAAATTAAATATTCTAGAACTGTTTAGTCCTTGGTCCGATTCACTTCAAATTCGGTATAAATATAGCTTAAAACAAATAATGAAACAGGTGTTTTTTATTTTTCCAATTTTTTAAACCTTTATCCTAATTCTACGCGGGTGAAGCCTGAGAAATTATTCTGAGGGAGATTTTTTTTGAAGTTGATATCAATACTCCTTCGTGCTTTTTAGCTAAATTACTTTTTATTTTGACACAATGACGTTTGATAACTCAGTCCGATTATTAGAATTCAAAATTTAAATTTTATTTCTTCTTAAATATTGAATGAAAAACTTACAATAATCATGGTCTAAGAGCCGTAGTATTTTTTAAGAAACCCCTATAGATTTATGGATATACCTATGGGTGCTTGCCGATTTCAAAATGTTGCTTACACGCCTACAATACTGAACTAATTTTGTATGGAGATAGATCGAGACCCGGGAAAGTATAGTTTTATCCGACTGCGAAAAAAGAGATTAATGGTTTAGCGCGATAACCAACCGACATCCGCGGGCGAAGCCGCGGGCGAAAAACTAGTTATATATAAAAATGAAACCCGTTTTCCGTTGTCATGACATCACGCGTGAACGGCTGGACCGATTTCGCTAATTCTTTTTTTTAAATATTCCTTTAAGTACGAGGATGGTTCTTACGCAGAGAAAAATAAAAAAAAAATTTAGAAAACCGGGTTAGATACCTATTATTTATTATTAGTTATATTCGGTAGGTCTGAGACCCGGTAGATGGCACTGCTTTGCCGGGCAGAACGACGTCTGCCGGGTCCGCTAGTTTTATTATAATTCTGTATAGCGATTAGTTAGAAGGTATGATGAGGCTGACATACCCTTGTAAGGTAAAAGCCTCTAAATAAATAAAGATTAAAAAAAAAACTATTAACAGTCGCTGTCGATGTGTAATATCAATGTAAGAGATGGCAACACTGATTATTAATGATTAGATTTTATGCGTTTTTTTTTCAATTTTAATTAAACTTAATAGTTTTATATGAAGAAATGTTTGTTTTTATCATACTAATTTTCTATGGCGATTAATAAAATTAACATTTTTATATATATAACGAAAAAATCACGAAATGTTTTTTATTTTTTTATTAATACTCAATACTCAATAACTTTATTGCTTTACCATAAGTAAGTAGATGCTTAGGTGGTAGGTGCTTATTATAATAGAATTATGGACCCTGTCGGGCACAGCAAAAGTGTTAGACGAGAGGAAGCTCTGATTTTACATAATAATAAAAATAGAAAGTTCTAGCCTGTGGAGCTTTATTATAAATTAAAAATTTTAAAATTGTGTGGTGCATTTTATTTTATTTCATGTCATATCTTAAAATCATTACCTGATAGGAACTATAATTTATTTTTTAAATAAATTAGAGCTTAATTAAATTAAAGACCTTAAAATAACCTATCATTCTTCCATTTACTATATCAGTAAATTCTTCATAGATTTTTTGATATTTGATGAAATGTAAAATGTCCTTAGATTCTGTTGATGTGTGTAGTACAACCTTCTCTGGTCACCAATTTGTCTGACTAACTCAATATAGTAGAACTTTCTCAGGTCACCAATTTCGCTGACTAACTCAAAATAACTTTCTCAGGTCACCAATTTATCTGACTAATTCAATATAGTAAAACCTTCTCAGGTCACCAATTAGTTTGACTAACTCCTGGTTCTCACCACAAAAGAAGTACAAAAAACATATTGCAAACACTATCTCTGTCGCTTTGTGAAGATCAGAAAGAGATGGACAGCGCTCCCGACATGTTTTGTTGTGCTTTGCATATGTACTGTAACCCATATATTAACCTTAACATTTGTTACACAGGTGAGGTATGGGGAACCGGTGACGTCATGACATTGGTATGACATCTGCGCACGCGCCGCCCCATTGCAGCCAGCAGGCATGCTGTTAGGTACGTACTTGGACTACTATTTTGATCAGAGTAAAGGTCATAGCCCACTTACTCGCCTCTGCTCCAACATCTCCCTAAAGTGATTGCTCGCAGACCATACTAGCGAGTACCCAGCTGTCCAGCTGACTCAGCCCTAAGTAGTACCTTAATCAATATCTATACAAGAAAACCTTATTAACCAATACCAAGAGCGTCTGCCTGTATATTTTTGAGATGAATTATTTTATTTTCGTCTAATTTATTTTCCCACCGTGCAGTGAATGATGTGGCTAGTACTGAGAAGCACTATCAAAAATTCAGTAGGCATCCTTTTTAAATGATTTTCATGCAAAATTCTTTGATACTCTCACCAATTTTTTTCAAACCAAGGGCCACTTTTTAGTGTGGGAGACCCCTCCGATAGATTCGGCGCGTTCTCCTGCGTACGTAGGCACCTTTTTTTTGGCTGAAAAAGACTAAAAACACCCGTTCGGCATCACTTTTAACACATATTTCATCAAAAATATTCGATCTTTCGTCGAAAAATCGACTTTATCCAAATTTCTTTGCAACAACTTTCACTTTTGGTTATTTTATCTTGTAGTCCAGCTCCTCCTGCGTCTCCTGACACCCGGTCGTCCGTGTAAACCTGAAAACAAAACAGATAATCGCATTTTAGTATACCGATACCGCGCATTTTTTCGGTTTTTTGTTCTAGAAGTTTATAATTTTGTACCAACCTATTGCTGTTTTTCATTGTAGTTTATAGCCCTCGTCGAGACGGATCTATAGACACGAAAATCACAAAAAATCCCCCTCCCACCCACCCAGCGATACTTAGACCCAGTCCTTTTCTGTCCTTCCTTACCATTTATCTTGTCCTCAGGGTTTCCATACGCAGCTGTCTACTTCAAATCTGGTTTTCGCCTTGTAAGCTTGACTAAAAATATCTTTCACGTATTTTCTTAGAGATTTGTCATACTAGAAGTGTTCTGTGACATGCGATCGGCCGCTAGATAAAGTGACACAAAACAAAATGTACGGCATTGACATAAGATAGTCACGTGACCTTTCGAAGGTAAATGTCAATTCCATAATTCCATTTTGTTATTTTCGATCTTTCGCTATTGTTTATGTCACTTTGTGTTGCCCTGGGGGTTTTCGTCAATAGATTGAGTAATCTACGAGGAAGGTTTAGGTGTATAATTTGTACCCGTGCGAAGCCGGGGCGGGGTGCTGATAAATTGATACATCTATAAAAATCAATGCCACTTTTCGTTGTAATTTTATAACTCAAAAACGGGCTTACCTATTCAAACCTAATGTTTAGGCATTGTTCGGACTATTTAGTAGATGGTTTATGTGAAGTTTGCACAAAATCGGTTGAGCGGTTCTTTATTTATTACATTTTTTTGTAAATTGTTGAGTGGGCTGAAGCTACCCGGGCGAAGCTGGGGCGGGCCGCTAGTAGGAAATAAAGATAACACGAATTGTACACAGAGTACAAAAAAGAATGCTTTTCAGTGTGACAAATTCTTTAAATTCATATAGTTAGATTCAATTTATTAGTTGTATTGTAGTTAGAAATAGAAGTAAAGCACCTACCAGAAGTCAGAAGTCACTTGTGAAAGGGAAGCATCATAACTATGAGGAAAAAACATTATTGCTTTTTCATTCCTTTAATCCTGCACTACTACAGTCCATCAAATCTAAGAAGTACCGTTTGACAGTTCTAAACGTAGTAGGTACATTTAGAATTTTATTTTTTGTATGAAAATTGTTTATGTTATGTTGAAATAAAAATAGCTTATTATTTTACAGGAAATCTAATAAAAATAGTGTGAATTACGCCTCTATGAACCTAATTTAATAGAAAACAGTGAAACGTCAAACGGTACTTCTTAGATTTGATGGACTGTACAGAATTCCATACATACATTTGGTTAAACCGCCGTTTATCTTACATGTGTTTCACACGCCACATTTTAGTAAACTAAAATATACTTAGTAATTTTGGTCCACTTTCTGTTGTTCAAATTAGTCTCCACTTTATTATTACGATAATAATTAAAATATACCGCCACAGTGTCCGTCGATGCGTTCTTGTTTTTTCTTCTCGATTTTTGGCGGGAATGAATGAATGATGGAGTGAATGAAACTAAGGTGAACGAGTGAAAGTCAAAATAGAAACCCAGAAAATATGTTTTATTTAGATGAGTAATTCATTACCCTTACAACTTGCTTCAAATATTGCATGAAATTGTAACCGTCAAAAGTTGGCGGAGTATCGGGGAAGAAATCCCATTTTATTTTATTTTTAAAGTTTTTATTTAAACTCACGTTTATGTATGTTCTGGAATCAATCAATATCAATATAATAAAATAAAAAAAACTAATCAATATTCCACCCACTTCCACTAAATTTTGCATACGCGTTTAGTTTTTATGACAATACAAGATTTTTTAAATGCCGCCATTTTGAATCCAATATGGTGGACGATACAAAATGGTGACTTATCGTTTTCATTACAACAACACCTACAATATGGGTATCAAATGAAACAGCTTGAGCGACTGCCATCAGACCTAGAATTATGTCGCTCTAATTCAACCCACTAAACAAACGAAATCAGTCATAGCTATCAGTACTTCATTGAATAAAGAAAAAAGCCTACTGAGGTGTTATCAGTGTTTCCCAGTAGTTGCCAATCATTCACTGAACGGTATGAAAAAAAATTGGACTACTTTTATGCAGACTCGCGTCTCAAAAAAAAGGCATATTTTCATTTCATTTCACGGGGGCATCAAACTAATTATAAATGAACAACAGGATCGTGACGAGGAACGCATTACTTCCCACGTGGTTGTAAACGTGCATTTAATTTTCTACACGTTTCACCTTTGACCTCCACCGTCATTGGAGTAATGTGGTTTTAGGTAAACAATGCTGCCGTCATATGGAAGAAGAGCACATCTGACATTTTTTTCGTATTAATAACTTCATTACGAAAAAAATGTCAGATGTGCCCTGTATCCTTAAGACGGCAGAATGGGTAATCTTAACAAAATTCGATAAATAAAGCTACCTTCACTAAGTACCAACTTCGCTTGTCAAAAATTTTAAATCAAAAAGGGGGTAACCTTTTTACCGCCCTAACAAAAATCGTGATTACCTACGATACGATATGACCCGATATACCCGTGACCCGATAATTTTTCGATTGGATAAAATATTAATACAATGATTATGTAGATCAAATGGATGAGAATTGAACATTTCATTTTGACAATTATATCTTCTAATCTTATCTTCTAAATATATAAAAGAAGAAACTGTCTGACTGTCTGACTGACATATCAACGCAGAGCCCAAACCGCTCGGTCTGGAGACTCCAAATTTGGCACATAGGTTCCTTATGGAGTCTAGGGGTGCACGAAGAAAGGATTTTTCAAAACTCACCCTTTAAGGGGGTGAAACGGGGTTCCAAAGTTTGTATGGAGAAACAAGATTAGTGAGATCAATTTCGCGGGCGAAGCCGCCGGCGGAAGCTAGTAGCAAATAAATCATTTTTATCTTTTTTTAACCGACTTCTAAAAGGAGGAGGTTATCAATTCGACTGTATGTTTTTTTATGTTTGTTACCTCAGAACTTTCGAATGGTTGATCCGATTTTGATATTTTTTTTTTAATAGAAAGCTGATGCTTCCCGTTTGGTCCCATTTCAGTTAGGTTTAGTTCTGAGAATGGGATCCATGAAGTCGGTTTTTTTTTTGTTAATATTTTAACTTATATATTATTTTTAACAAAGAACAGTGAATGTTTTTGTCGCGTACATGCGACACGGTTGGTTAATAGGTCGTCAATTAATAATAATAATAATAATAATAACCATTTATTTCAGGCTACAAGGCCCATATAAAATATAACAATATAAACAAATACAATATTAAATTTCATATAATCTAAATACTATAAATACAATACAAAATATTTTATTTTTTCTTCGCTGCATCGTGAGTGTTTTGTGTGTTTTTTTGTGTTTTGTTTTGTGTGTTTTGTGTTAATACGACTACCCTGGTGGCCCGATGTGCGTCAGCTCTGTGTTGATATAAAATAGATAAATAACAATCATGTAGGTGCTAATTATGTTGTTTTTAATTCTATCTGTCTTCTTATTAGATCGTAAGTGATAATTATGACGTCATAACTATGCTGTCATTTTGACATAAATAATCCTATTAAATTGTCTCTTAGATTTTACTGTGTAAATGGCGTCTTAGAACGTCGCAGTTCTTTAGTTTTTTACTACTAATCTTTAAAAACTTATACACTTATTTAAACTTGACACTGGCAAAATTGCGGAATAATTTCTGCAGAGGCCATAATTAAAAGGAGTTGAAGAAGAAAGTACAAACACGGAAATACGGTCAATGACCTGTTAAATAAAGGTTATCGATCATCTAACAACCCGGAAGATAAAATATACTTTACTATCCCGTCTTGCAAGCTGCGGTGTTAGGAAAGGTTAGTTTAGTTTTCATTTATTTTCATTTTCATCTATTCATAAAACAATTTACATTGTATTTGAAATAATAAGCAAAATCACTTTAATTTAATAAATAATAAAACAATGATTACAACAATAAACATAATACACAAATTAATAACAATGATAATACAAAATATTAATTTAAAATATCAATCGCATAAGCAAAAGTACGACAATAATTAATTCTTGGAAATAAAGTAGAAAACTATTACATGTCAGAGAATTTTTTACAATGATTTATAAATTCGTCGAATGAATAGAAACACCCCTTCAACAATCTTAATATATATATTTCTTGTGTGCGTGTGTATGTGACTGAACTCCTCCTAAACGACTGGACCGATTTTGATGAAATTTTTTCAAGGGGATCAATTTTTTTGTGTTCAAGGGGATCTGGGAATGGTTTAGATTCACAATTTTGTCCGCTGGCGGTACGAAGTTCGCTGGGGCAGCTAGTATATTTATAAGTCTCCTTTGCCCACTGCTGAGCAATTCGAATAACGGTGTTGAAAGACAAGCCTCTCAACGGGCGGGAAGATGTTGCGGCTCGCCTTCACTACAAGGCGCCTAAACCATAATTAGTATGAAATAAACTTGCTATAAAATTTTGGCACGCGATCCGTCATTGACAGTAGAAGAAAAATCCTACTAATATTATAAATGCGAAAGTAAGTGTGTGTGTGTGTGTGTGAAGGTTTGTTACCGCGTATCTCCATAACCGCTCAACCAATGTAAATGAAGTTTGAAACATAGGTAGTGTATACCCTAGAATAGGACATAGGCTAATAATATTTCCAAAAATCATCCCCTAAGAGGGTTAAATAGAGGGGTGAAGTTTGTATGCAACTTTTTATTCCTTGGTCCTATTCATTTAAAATTCGGTACACATAAACCTTAAGACAAATAATGAGATACGGGTTTTTTATTTTTCCATAATTACCCCTATGGGGTGTGGGAAATGAGTTTTATTGGTAAAAACTAAAGTTTCTCTGAATCTCTTTAGTCTCAAGTCCGATTCACTCCAAATTCGGCACACATATACCTTAAAAGAAATCATAAAACACGTGTTTTTTATTTTTCCAAAACTACCCCTAGGGAGAGTGTAAAATGAGCTTTTTTGGAAAAATTAAATATTCCAGAACTGTTTAGTCCTTGGTCCGATTCACTTGAAATTCGGTATAAATATAGCTCAAAAGAAATAATGAAACACGTGTTTTTTGTTTTTCCAATTTTTTTTATCTTTATCCTAATACTACGTGGGTGAAGCCTGAGAAATTATTCTGAGGGAGATTTTCTTTGAAGTTGATATCAATACTCCTTCGTGCTTTTTAGCTAAATTACTTTTTATTTTGACACAATGACGTTTGATAACTCGGTCGGATTATTAGAATTCGAAATTTAAATTTTATTTCTTCTCAAATATTGAATGAAAAACTTACAATAATCATGGTCTAAGACCCGTAGTATTTTTTAAGAAACCCCTATAGATTTATGGATATACCTATGGGTGCTTGGCGATTTCAAAATGTTGCTTACACGCCTACAATACTGAACTAATTTTGTATGGAGATAGTTCGAGACCCGGGAAAGGATAGTTTTATCCGACTGCGAAAAAAGAGATTAATGGTTTAGCGCGATAACCGACATCCGCGGGCGAAGCCGCGGGCGGAATACTAGTTAATAAATAAAAATTGTTAAAACCGAGTCAAGAGAACGATTCTAATCGCGCCTACGAGCGCACCGTTTCTATAAATACTTTTTTAATCTTCTAATATATAAAATTCTCGTGTCACGGTGTGCGTAATCGAACTCCTCCGAAACGGCTCGACCGATTCTTATGAAGTTTTTTATGCATATTCAGTAGGTCTGGGAATCGGCTACTATCTATTTTTCATACCCCTAAATGAATTTTTTTTTAATAAATACGCGGTACGAAGTTCGCTGGGGCAGCTAGTCTTCTTTAATATAAAAATGAATAGCAAAATGTGTTGGTAAGCGCATAAATCGAGAACGGCTGAACCGATTCGGTTTCGCTAATTCTTTTTTTAGAATGTTCCTTGAAGTACGAGAATGGTTCTTACGCAAAGAAAAATTTAAAAAAAACAACCTCTGAAACGGCTGGACCGATTCGGTAGGTCTGAGAATCGGGCGTAATCTATTTTCGGACCCGGTGGGTGGCACTGCTTTACCGGGCAGGACGACGTCTGCGAGGTCCGCTAGTACTCAATAAATTCATGCCAACTTTCAAATATAGTGTTATTCACAAAAAATTCAGACGTCGATAATCAGCTGTAATAAAAAGATTACAGATAACAATAGCTGAATCTGTAGGCAACGCGTTAAATAAACCGAATACTTGGTACCGAGATGCTTGGCCACATACCAAAATGATAATATAGTGGGACATTAACACACACGGCCATCTGATCCCAAACTAAGCAGAGCTTGTTCTATGGAAACCAGTTAACTGGTAATATACTACATATAATACTTTTCTTTTGTAAATATATACTTGAATATAGATAATTACACCCAGACACAAGACAAACAGACATATTTAAACAAATGTTTGTCTTGGATGGGAATCGAACCCACGAGCTGCGGCGTGATAAGCAAGCATCTTACCGATCACGCCACCGGCCCGTCAATGAAGATCTTTGCGTCTCGTAAGCCACTCAGTTCGTTACATTGAACACAGAACTACCAAGTTGAAGTGGCAGTGGGTTGACCATGTCTGTAGAAAAACTGATAACGGCTAAGGTAAGCGAGTTCTTGAACAGAGATAGCGTCGATAGGCAACCGTCGCACAGTGGTCTGAAAATCGAGCTCCCCTTTCATAGAAAGTCAATGTGGGATATTCATAAAACTAAAATATGGAACGTCTCAGGTATACATTCCTTTAATGCATATTTTAGTATGAATGATTTTAGTTACTCCGCGCCTGAGAAAAAAAATATTTAGTATTTTTTTGTATGGGAGAAATTACATAAAGTACATTTTCTTGCGACTGAATGAAACTGAAAGGCTGGTACTCATACGAGCTATTGCCGCTCTTAAGGCGATTACGCTGACATACCACTCGTGTACCTTTAGGTGCCGCTTCACACGTAGGATTTTTTTGAAATTTCGAATTTTCGGTATTGAATATTTTATGTTATGCCTTTGGGGTTGTTGTTTTCTTGCGAATTCCTTATGAAAACAACATTTTTTTTTATGGAAACAATCTCTAAATCGCGTAAAAATGTCTGCTGTTTCATACTAAAGTTCAATACCTGCTTGGCCGTAATGTATGAAACAGTTGTTTTCTTTTCCGTCATTTCAAGGTGGTTTCCATAAAAAAAGTTGTTTGTTTTTATGAGTAGAATCACCTCATAACAGGAAAGCAACGACCATAAAGTCACGCTATTTAAAGAAGGAATAAAACACTTATTTAACATTTTTTTCATATTTGAAAATTTAATACGATTAAAAACTGTACAATCAATTGTAAAACAAGTGTTTAAATATTATAACAGTTAAACAGCTAAAACTAATTTATTTATTTTTAAATTTAATCGAATAATTTAGAAAACTTCATTTGGTTAGTATGTACATTCCTCAAAATACTTCGTCTAAACCCTAGCCTTTGTTTGTTTAGTACTGAAAAACGTTATTTCTCTAGTATTAGAACATAAAATAATAATTACATCTATAACTAGAAAAAAACTAAATCAAAGAATACAAAAAGCTTCATTTGGTTAGTATTTACTTACATTCTTCAAAATACGTCTATATTCTCTTTGCTTCTTTAATACCAAAAATTCTTATTTATCTAGTCTTAACATTAAAATAAATAAAAATAATAATAACGTCGATATGTATAAAATACGCATTAACAATTATCATCAAAATCTTCTAATTCTGAATCCAGCATTGCGACACTAACATCAACAAACTCAATATTTTCTTTGTCCACACTTGTATTGTCTTCATTAATGAGAAGTGTTTTCATGTCATCAGAGACAGCTGTTCTGATTGACTTTCTGTGTACAGGTCTTATGCTGGATAGGTACGGATCTGACGATACAAGGAGTCCATTAAAAATATCTTCATTTGTTGCTCTACGACAAAATTCCGCGAATAATGTTCTCGGATTTTTTTGAAGTCTTTATTCCTGGCTTGTTGAAATGCCTGATAATTTCAGCACCATGCAGTAAAAGTTTGTGAACACTTGACGGCATATAATACCAACCATAGTGTTCCACATATCTTTCTGCAGTAAGGCGCGCAAAATTTGCAAACGCTTCAACATTAACGGGCTCCCCACATGCTATCACACCTAGAATTGTGGCAAATCTTTGGATTATAGTGGAATCTAATCCAGTGATGGCTGCCGTTTTTACAGGATTACTAAAAAATTTTCGGGCTGTACTGCCATCATTTGTAGTGCCTGCACCTGAAACAAAAACCAAAAACTTCACCATTTTGAGCAGAAACAAGGTATTTGGTAAGTAACGTTTTCAAAATCATTCAAATCAACTCGTTGCACTTCAAGACTCACCTTGTTTGATGATATCTACTAAGAGGCCCATTTCATCACGAAACTTCTGCTGGATGATTTGCTTTCTTGCCTTCAATAATTTTTTGCTGTCTGCATCCCTAGCTTGCCATGTTTTGAAATCAAGTCTGTAGGAAATGTGAAGCAAACATTCCATACACCTAATCCAAGCATGGAGAGTAGACAAACCATATTGGTATATTTCCGTTGACACTGGTTTTCTGGAAAACAAATAAATAATATATTTAAAAATAGGTATTCATGATTATCAGCCAAGAAAATTATAAAAGTATTCAAAACATACTCTGAGATCACATGTAATTTATTCATTTCAGATGGGGTTGCTTTACATATGTCACAAGTTTGGGTTGATGTTTCTGATAATTTAGAAACTATTTTACCATCTATCATAGTCATGAGCATTTTAACTTTAACTGCATGATTTCCCATTATAGAAGGCACCAGTGTAGCAATTTCAGCTTCAATCGTGGCTTGTTCTCTCTTGATGTCTAATTTGTTTTCACTTGCAAACTTGAAAAAAAGAGGCCTGCAAAACATTGTCGAAGACGGTTTTGGATTCTCCCATACATTTTCTTCATCACAATCTAATCTTACAGGTACAAAAGAACACATGAAGACGCTGGAATCATCTTCTTCCACCATGCTTTGCTTATACAAACTCTGCCCTGAAGAACCATCAAAGCCCCACTTACACAGAAGTGTTAACTCCTTGCCATCTAAAGTAGAGGGCAAACGTAGATATTTTCCAAGTCTTGACACAGTTTTATCCAAAATTGCTTGAAGTTTAACTCGTGCCCCATTTTCAGAAATGTCTATGCTATCCTTAGGTGGGTAACAGTCCTTTTTCGCTTCTAGGACAGTTGTGTATGAAGGAAATAGTGGGATTCCTTCTTCCTTTGCACAAGCTCTCAAAGTAGTATACTGCCACTTCGACAGCTTCAACGAAGTCAAAATACCTAAAGCTTTATCAGCAGAATATATGGGCACATTTTTTTTAGTTTTAAGTATATCTTTTATGTTTGTAGCCTCTTCGGGATTCTCTGTGACTAATTTTATTATGTCTGCTACATCTTTATTTTGCGCCTTCAAGCCAGTTGCATAAGCAAGACTTTCCGATGGATGATTTAAAAGCTCTTCTACTCTCCTTTTCTTCTGTAACGGGCTTAACACCGAAAACTCCTTTCTTTGGTTTCCAAGAGATGTTGAGGTTCCAACACTACAAGTCTGTGGTTGTGCGGATGTTGATGCACCTTCGTTTACGGGAAATTCTGAACTGGAACACTGTGACTGATCTATCGTTACGGAGGAAGTCATCTTTTCCTTGATGACTTCAGGCCATTTGATGTCTTCTTGGAGCCATGCTTCGTACTTTTTAATGAAAGTATGTCGTTTACGATTACATGAGATCCATTTCCTTTTCAATGCACACACATAAGTTTGGCAGAATTGTTTCAAGTCTCTCTTTTCATTTTCTGACAAATCAATACTATTCACAAACACATCAAACAACACATTGGGATCTGAGAAAGAAGTGTTGTTGGCCACAAACATGAAAATATCAAGATTGGTACCAAAACCTTCCATTGCAATAGAAAAATTGAAAGAACAGAAAAATTAAAGTTTACGCGCACAAGTGCTAAACGTTACTGACTGAGTCCATGCCAAACATTCTATTTATGTATAACTCTCTCACCGACCCTCATTAAGGGTCGGTACAAATTAACACGTAATAAAACTGAACTATTAGTAAAGTAATAAGTAATTCCCGTAATTGATAATGATAACGAACCTCTGTTATCATTAGGTATAGTAAAAATCATTAACACCCTCTTAGCTAATGAGGTTACTATTGTAAAAAGTTATTTGTTAAAATAAGGCAGATATTAGTTCAGTGCCCTAATTAGTATTCGCAAAAAACGAATTTCTAAAGTTAACTTATTTTTTGAGTTAAAGTAATTGAATCTATTATAACAGTTATTATAATATTAGGTGCGTATTTATTATAAATATTTAATTCCATATTCCTTACCAACCTAATTTAAATGCGTCACATACTTAAAATATTCAATGCCGAAAATTCGAAATTTCAAAAAAATCCTACGTGTGAAGCGGCACCTAAAGGTACACGAGTGGTATGTCAGCGTAATCGCCTTAAGAGCGGCAATAGCTCGTATGAGTACCAGCCTTTCAGTTTCATTCAGTCGCAAGAAAATGTACTTTATGTAATTTCTCCCATACAAAAAAATACTAAATATTTTTTTTCTCAGGCGCGGAGTAACTAAAATCATTCATACTAAAATATGCATTAAAGGAATGTATACCTGAGACGTTCCATATTTTAGTTTTATGAATATCCCACATTGACTTTCTATGAAAGGGGAGCTCGATTTTCAGACCACTGTGCGTCGCGTCGTATAGGACGGATAGGATGCAGCTAGGCGTGTGACCTACTTACATAAAAATCGTTTCTTATTTTGTTTAAAAAAAGAGATTGTGTTGCGAAAACCAATTGATATACTATACTCAAACTACTTTTCTTTTGTAAATACATACTTATTATAATAGATAAATTACACCCAGAATTCATCACTCAAATGTCTGTATTGTGTGGGAATCGAACACCCGACCTGCGGCGTGAAAATAATAAATAAATAAATATTCTGGGACATTAACACACACGGTCATCTGGTCCCAAGCTAAGCAGAGCTTGTGTTATGGAAACCAGATAACTGGTATATACTATACATATAATACTTTTCTTTTGTAAATATATACATACTAGTTTTCCGCCCGCGGCTTCGCCCGCGGATGTCGGTTATCGCGCTAAACCATTAATCTCTTTTTTCGCAGTCGGATAAAACTATCCTTTCCCGAGTCTCGAACTATCTCCATACAAAATTAGTTCAGTAGTGTAGGCGTGTAAGCAACATTTTGAAATCGGCAAGCACCCATAGGTATATCCATAAATCTATAGGGGTTTCTTAAAAAATACTACGTCTCTTAGACCATGATCATTGTAAGTTTTTCATTCAATATTTAAGAAGAAATAAAATTTAAATTTCGAATTCTAATAATCGGTCTGAGTTATCAAACGTCATTGTGTCAAATTAAAAAGTAATTTAGCTAAAAAGCACGAAGGAGTATTGATATCAACTTTGAAGAAAATCAAACTCAGAATAATTTCGCAGGCTTCTCCCGCGTAATATTAGGATAAAAATAAAAAAAATTGGAAAAATAAAAAACACGTGTTTCATTATTTGTTTTGAGCTTTATTTATACCGAATTTGAAGTGAATCGGACCAAGGACTAAACAGTTATGGAATATTTAGTATTTCCAAAAAAACTCATTTAACACCCCCACCGGGGGTAGTTTTGGAAAAATAAAAAACACGTGTTTCATGATTTCTTTTAAGGTATATGTGTGCCGAATTTGGAGTGGATCGGACTTCAGAATTTACAGATACAGAGAAACTTTAATTTTTACCATTAAAACTCATTATCCACACCTCATAGAGGTAATTATGGAAAAATAAAAAACCCGTATCTCATTATTTTTCTTAAGGTTTATGTGTACCGAATTTTAAATGAATAGGACCAAGGAATAAAAAGTTGCATACAAACTTCACCCCTCTATTTAACCCTCTTAAGGGATGATTTTTGGAAATATTGTTAGCCTATGTCCTATTCTAGGGTATACATTACCTACATTTCAAAGTTCATTAAAATCGGTTGAGCGGTTATGGAGATACGCGGTAACAAACCTTCACACACACACACTTACTTTCGCATTTATAATATTAGTAAGATAATAGATATTTACACCCAGACTCGACACAAACAGAAATGTTCATCACTAATGTTTGTCTCGGGTGGGAATCGAACCCACGACCTGCGGCGTGAAAAGCAAGTATCTCACCGACCACGCCACCGGCCCGTCACAAGCAAGTGACTTACCGACAAGCCGTCAAATATTCTAGGGATTCGTTCTGGGGACTGAGTCACCTTCGTCCGTGGGAGTGCACCTTTCATTTGAGTCCCCACACGTAGTTCCCGGGTGGTGCAAATTAGGTAGTAGTGGTAATTATGTTTACTGGTTGTTAACTGGTGGCAGGCTTCGGCCGTGGTTAGTGACCACCCACCTGACAGCTGTACCGCCAAACAGCCTTGCTGTGTTCCGGTGCGATGTCTGGTGACACCATTTAAGAGGGGTTCGGAATTGTTGCTCCTAGGTTTTTAACCATATGGAGCCACATTCCACTACCACTTTCTTACCGAAAGTCATTCTCACGAGTGAATCGGTACGTTGGGCAGGCGCGTCCCGTCGTAGACTACAACATTGCTTAACATCAGGTAAGTTGTAGCCAAGCGCCAGCCTATTCAAGAATTAAAAAAAAATATTATGAGATAATTACTAAAAAAATATTATGAGATAATTACTAATTCTGTGAGATTTTTTATCTCAAAGCAATTGTGATATCGGCTAGCTTGACCCCCAATCACATTAACTCTGTGATTGTAATTAAAACCTCTTGAATCAATCATGTCACGTGTTCTTGTCAGTGTAGATCATGTGATGATATGTAATCTTATAACCAGAGGTCGGAGTAGGTAGACTGATTTCTCGTCGTTGACGTCAAACGTAGAGAAGAATATGGATATGACTCCAAAATACCACAATTGAGACACAATTCAAAAGACGTCAAAAGGAATAGTTACTTTAAAACTAGAAAATATTGAAAAAAATATGATTATTTATTTTAATTGTATTAATAACGTTGAAAGCCAAAATATGGAAATTGTATACCATGAGGATTAAAAATAATTTATTTATCTATTTGTTTAATTAAAAATAATGGTTCATTGAATTAAATCAATCATTTATTTATTAAAAGATTTTGTTAGCCGATTTTGTTGTATGCTTTTTATTTTATTTTGCTCCATAATTCCAATCCCGGAACTTTTTCCGGTACTTTCCGCACATTATGGATAAAATGACATGTCCATATTATAATATCTTGACGCAAGTATATAAAATCAATCTACCTACTCCGACATCTGCTTATAACCCTTGCCAATGAATGAATCATTAACGACGGCTCTTTTTTTTCTTCGATAGTCTGGCGCTTGACTACAACTTGCCTGATGTTAAACAATGATATAGTCAACGATGGAAACCGCCAGCCCAGTATACCGATTCACTCGTGATTACGAATGATTATCGATAAGAAGGTGGCAGTGGAATGATGCTCCTTATGGTAAGAAAACATAAAGGAGCAACAATTCCGACCCACCCTCTCTACATGGTGTCACCAGACATCGCACCGGAACACGGCAAGGCCGCTGGCGGTGCGGCTTTGTTTGGTGGGTGGTTACTAACCTCGGCCTAAGCCTGCCACCAGTTGATTGTCACCTGATTTGCACCACCCGGGGACCACGTGTGGGGATTCAATTAAAGATGTACACCCATGGACAAAGGTGGCTCAACCCCATAAAATCATAAACGTCTTATATGCTTATTTCAGCTAAAATAGCTAAAACTCGAGAACGGCTGAACGGATTTATCTTAAAATG
Source organism: Meganola albula (assembly GCA_936450015.1). Lineage (NCBI taxonomy): Eukaryota > Metazoa > Arthropoda > Insecta > Lepidoptera > Nolidae > Meganola > Meganola albula. The sequence goes on along the minus strand of OW388169.1, from coordinate 5,118,886 downwards.
GTCTTGAAATATTCATGGAGGTCTAGGAAAGGTTTAAAAGGTGAGATAACTTCGAATAATTGCCGGGAACTCCCTAAAAACAGCAGTCGATTGAGGCAGTACGAAGTCTGCCGGGTCAGCTAGTAGGTTTATAATTATTTTGTCTTTGTCTGTCATCATGACATTTATACTAGTAAGAAAGAGACAAACTCCATTTTAACTAAAGAGTTTCATAAGATTTTTATGATTATGGCTATAAATAAATATATACTAGCTGCCCCAGCGAACTTCGTACCGCCAGCGGACAAAATTGTGAATCTAAACCATTCCCAGATCCCCTTGAACACACACAAAAAATTTCATCAAAATCGGTCCAGTCGTTTAGGAGGAGTTCAGTCACATACACACGCACACAAGAAATATATATATTAAGATTAATAATAATTTGTATGCCTATTTAAGTAGTCTTCACTGAGTTTAACAGGCCGGTGGCGTGGTCGGTAAGATACTTGCTTTTCACGCCGCAGGTCGTGGGTTCGATTTCCACCCGAGACAAACATTTGTTTAAATATGTCTGTTTGTCTTGTGTCTGGGTGTAATTATCTATTTTTAAGTATATGTTTACAAAAGAAAAGTATTATATGTAGTATATTACCAGTTATCTGGTTTCCATAGTACAAGCTCTGCTTAGTTTGGGATCAGATGACCGTGTGTGTTAATGTCCCACTATATTATTATTTTTATTATTAAAAGAAAGTGTGCTTTTAATCTTCCTTTGAACGTATCGACCGAAGAGCTATTGCTGTCTTTAGTCCCACACGTTGGTATAGCACACAAAAAATATATTCTATTTTAACTAATAAAAAAAATATAATAATAATATAATGGGACATTAACCACACGGCCATCTGATCCCAAACTAAGCAGAGCTTGTACTATGGAAACCAGATAACTGGTAATATACTACCTACATATAATACGTTGGTTCAGTTTCGAACCCGCGTCCTCAACATACGCTAACCACTACGCTAATGAGGCACTCTGATTTCATGAATACTGTATGATTGGAAACTGATTGACCTAACCCTGTTAATCACTAGGTATTCACGATCGACTTACATACACAAGAGTAGGCTCAACTCACACTGATGCAAAGTCGAAGCGACGCGTCGCGACGCGACTCAAGCGACGTTGTAGTAAGTTGCGTCGCGTCTGTAAGTCGCGACGCGACGCGTCATTGATTGATTGATTTTGTAACGTCTCACACACGGTCATCTGGTCCCAAGCTAAGCAGAGCTTGTGTTATGTAAACCAGATAACTGGTATATACTATACATATAATACTTTTCTTTTGTAAATATATACTTATAATAGATATTTACACCCAGACTCGACACAAACACAAATGTTCATCACTAATGTTTGTCTCGGGTGGGAATCAAACCCACGACCTGCGGCATGAAAAGCAAGCATCTTACCGACCACGCCACCGGCCCGTCGATTAACAGAACATAAAACAGAGTGTCTGCTTCGCAAACATTTGCGAGTCTTATTTTTTGATTTTAAATAAAACCCGAATGTGATTAAAAACTTGTATTATGACAAATTTAAAAGGAATATGAAATACAGATGTGCTTGTGAACTTGTGAAAAAAAGGAATGAATTTATACAAAAAAATATACGGTAGATGGACAGTAATACTGAAGTATCAACTAAACGCCTAGAATTTAAAGTAACCTTAAGTATTGTATTTATCTAAGACAATACTATATAACCTTAAGTATGTAGTTAAATGTTATTGTGTTAAATGTTGCTATGATTCTTTTTGAAGGCGTTGCGCCGAACCTCATAGTATCTTTTAGATAATATTTAAACTTGGAACTAGCGCTTTTTACAGACAAATTGTCTGTTTAATACAATATATTATAACAATATACAATTTGTGATAAGTATAAAAAAAATCATGTCAGTCATGATTGATTTATTTTGTCAATAAACTACAATATAAGCTTGAAGGGTTTTGAAGGTTTTAGACTAAAAATATCAGGATTAGCAGACAGACAACTTTAGGTAGGCGTGAATAATCGGGTAAGAAGACGGTATGCTAGGTGTTCATTCGTTCGTTCATATGGACAATTTCGAGTGACAGCTGACTTCAAAGACGTACGCGATGACATTATAAAATGACAGCTGATGCATTGAAATGTAGATGTGCCAACAAGCTATTCTACTAAAATACGTAAATACAAATTAAGTTCGTATTTATATTTATCATAACGAAATAATTAACGCGCTCACCTTTATTTTGGCTTTAAGTTTCGACACGGGTTGCAACGGTCGTGGTCGCAAGCAGACTGATCCGGCGAAAGAGCTCCGTTGATGACGGCAGCGGCCGTAGAACAAAAGTTGAAATAAAAAATATTACAAATATTAATAATTCAACGCGAAAGTTTTAATTAATTTCGTACCTGCAAGTTATGGGGATAAGTAGGTTAACAGTAATTCATCAGCAGCCTATTCTAGTCCACTGCTGGACATAGGCTTCTCCTAAAACACGCCACTGAGTATAATTCTTATCCAGTTCTTGTAGGTCGCCCTGCTGAGATCCTCACTCCACGTAGTCGGAGGACGTCCTACGCTACGTTTGCCAATTCGTGGTCTCCACTCAAGAACTCATTTACCCCAGCGGTTGTCGCGGCAGATATGACCGGGTCTACACGGTACACGGTAAACTACCAGCTGACCTCAAATCCATTGTCTATAACACAAAGTTGTTTAAAATTCGGCTAAAACACTTTTTACTAGAACGATGTTTATATTCAATATATGACTTATAATGGAATTATTATGACATATTTGACAAATAATGAATCTAAATTGATTACTTATTATTATTATTATTAATTATAAATATGGTATTAATTTTCAATAATCTAAAAATTGTTATGATAATATAAAATTGAATTTAATATGTTTATATAACTGTTAATTTAATCAGGGTTAATTAAATAATTTAAAGGTATTAATTCAGACACAATGTATATTGTTTATTGAATAAATAAATGAAAAAATGGTCTAGTTCATAATATTGAAAGTCACTGCATCGATGGTCGCTGTATCGAAAACGTTACCGACCCACTGCTACCTTAAGTTACTAATGGTAATTGTTAAAAAATGTCACGCATTGATTTGCAATAATGTCATTGTATAAAACAAAACAAATTGATTCTACAATTGCGAGGGTAACATCATAATAACGACATTATCGCACGACATCGCTTTGAAGTTCGACAACAAGACGCGACGCGAAGATTTCACTGTGTGCTAATGTGAGCACACCCTTACACCAGTCGCGTTATCACGATACCGACGCACGCGCATGTACATTGTATTTTGAATTCCGAACGCCGTTTTTATCATTGGACGCGTGATCGTCGCGCGGAACGGCCGCGTTATAATCGATGTCCGCTACGGATCTGCGTGTTTTAATCGAACTTTGGTGTATATTGTTTTATTATTGTATATTTTTAAATAGAATTGTCGATTCTGTGTTACAAGGTTTGTTACGTGGAATAGATAATATGTGGGATTTAGAAGTAGATGATGAAGAAGTGATGTGAGGTGAAATAATTTAGACATATTATTTATTCAATCTGTGATATTAGTTTATTTGAATATTCATTATACAATGACGGAACAACAGACAGGGGTCATCACTATTCACCAAGTAAGTATGTTGTTGAAATTTAAGTAGCTAATTACCTAATTAAAATTATTCTGAAGTTCCGCTGGTAATTGTGTTCGCTTAATAACCGCGAGGTCTTATGGAATAATATTCTAATATACTTTTTCAGCTCGTAATTTGATACGGCTACAGGCTCGCCCCTTACTACTTTGGGGGCGTCCATAAATTACTATTATTATGTTTGTCTTCTCTTATCTCGGAGCTATGGAGCTCAGGACTTTTGGAAGGCGTGCGTGGGGCCGAAGCCAACACGTAGAGGCCCGTTAGACAATTTTGCTCTAAATGTAATGTGGCAACAACCGACGATTATCCCTGTTCACACCATATAGGTACACCCAAGGACAATCCCCGGTTAGTGCAGGACTATTGCAGAATATATGAACTAAAATGTGGGTTATGGTGGTGGGTGCTAATAAATCAGGTAATTAGGACTATGGATGGACTATGGCCCCTCCCTGACCAATGCAAATTAACATGGCAGGGGGTGACTCGCCCACTCAATAAATGGGCCCCCATATGGCCGCTAAAAGAAGCGACAAGAAGCAACATATTCTGAGGGGCTAGAGGAGTAGAGCGGTGTCCCACGGCATTCTACCCGATCATTGGCTCCCTAAGGGTCCAGCCTCACGTGCCCACTAGCCACTTACGGGACACTTCCTCCTCCAAGCATCTCTGCTCTCACGACACCACTCAAGCCAGCCAATGAAGGCAAGCAAGTGGTGGGAGATCTGTCCCCCGTTAGGGTTCACTCTAGCCAGCCAGTAAAGTCTAGCCGGAGATGAGGGACAGGACCTTCTCCCTGGAGCACTCGGGTCCGTATGGTCGCTACGCCATAACAGCTCGCCACAAGCTGCCCTACGGGCAAATTATTATTATTGTTTTTTTTATTCTTAGATAGGCTGGCGCTTGACTACAACTTGCCTGATGTTAAGCAATGTTGTAGTCTACGATGGAACGCGCCAGCCCAGTGTACCGATTCACTCGTGATTCCGAATGATAATCGGTGGCAGTGGGATAAGCGTCCTTATGGTTAGAAACAATAAAGGTGCAACAATTCCGACCCACCCTCTGCATGGTGTCACCAGACATCGCACCGGGACACGGCAAAGCAGCTTGGCGGTGCGGCTTTGTCTGGTGGGCGGTCACTAACCACGGCCGAAGCGTACCACCAGTTAATTGTCACCTGATTTGCACCACCCGGGGACCACGTGTGGGGATTCAATTAGAGGTATACGCCCACGGACGAAGGTGTCGTAGCCCCTAAGAATAACCCCTGAACCAAAATTTTATTCTGAAGCCATTTAGATCAATTCGGTTTAAATTAAAAATTGGATCAAAATACTACTATCCGTTTCGGCGAAACGAGGCAACAAACTTGTACAGTCAACTACAAAAAAATTGTCAAATTCTTTGGCTAGATCACTGTGGTAAAGATAAAGATACGTTTATTGCATAACTGTGTACATAAATGGTGTAAGTATTGTAGTTACGTTTCAAGAGTCTACCCGAGTCGGATATACAATAATTAATAAGTTAAACATAATACGTAACATTGTAAGAAAGAAATACATTTGAGAAAATAGAACAATTAAACATAATTATAATTATTACAAAAAACTGGTACTTGTACGGATACATCATCTTTTTGTAGTTGACTGTACTGCCCTGCTAATTGTACTTGCAGTAATAGACATTTTTGAGATTTTCACTTTTTGCAAAAATGTCATATCTAGGCGCTAATGTTTATAAAAAAAAAATGATTTTCATGTTTTTTTTTCTATAAATATTTTTTTTTGTTTAACAGGGAACGCAGTACTAGCACAAAAAAAAATTGTTTACTGCGTTTATCTCGAAACCGCCATTTTGCAAGTACTGTGTTTACATTACAGAGGGCAGTGTACACGTAATAACGTGTAAATTCTTCGTGCAATTGATGAAAATGGAACAAAAGAACATGCATGGTTTGTCTTATAAATGCGACATTGTGCTGGGAGAACAAACACATCCATCACTTATTATATCACGTCACTGAGAAAATAAAACAACGTAAAAAATTGTGTTTGGTATTCCAAGTAATTTGTATGGTCAAGGAACAAGAAAACATTCATCTTTTTGTCGCGTAAGTGCGACACAGGCGTTGAGGGGACAAACACGTCGTCGCATATATGCGACACGGGCGGAATAAGGTTAATGAGAAAATATAATCTAAAAAATTACTACAAAATTTCCATGTCACAATGTTAGTTCTTATGAAATTTTTTATGCGTATTCAGTAAGTCTGAGAATCGGCTACTCTATTTTTTAAACCTCGTGATAAGGGGTGTTCACCCCAATGCAGTGGCCTCTTTCTGTGACGAAGTAATGTCACGGAAGGAGGTCGCGGAACGGGTCAGAGACTACGATGTCCTCGCGGATGTCCGCAGGAGACGAGAGGCAGGAGGGGCGGTTGGCCCTCGCCCGCTTATCTACCCCACCTCAAAGGTGACCAGCGGGGTGTGGAATTGAGGAATTCCGCGCCCCGCATTGCACAGGTCCGCCATCGAAGAGTCCCGACAGCCCCCCCGGGAAGTAACAACACGAGCTTACACTTCGGTGAGCTCCCACTGGCGGGGTCGCGGTTGTGTCTTTATGGATCCCGTGTCCCCGCCGTGCGTGGGTGCTGGAGTCGGTGGAGTTTACTCACACTTCTAGCCGTTACGATGGCTCCTTCACTGTGCGTGCGGTGCGGTTTTTGGAATTCTCTCCCACATCCCATACGGTCGAGCTCTTCGCTCGACTTGTTTAAAGTAAGAATTAAAGAACATTTTCTTTCAACTGAGTAATCACTTAGATTGACAGACAAATTATTATTATTGATATATATTTTTTTTATATAGTATATATATTAGACATTTTATTCACGTTCGTATGTAAGTAATATTAGTATGTAGGTGTATGTATGTATTTAAAATATTTGTTGTGCACTTCTACCCATTCCACAATGTTGCCTTACCTAGGGTTTGCTGGTAGAAAATTCACATTTGAATTAAGCTCGCCTGTGTGTGTACATGTGCTATTTCCTATTTATAAATTGTTTATGTAAGTGTTTTGTGTACAATAAAGAATAAGAATAAGAGTTTAGTGGGTATGGCCCCGCGCAGGTCGCCTTCGACCTGCGCATTAAGGGGTGGCTTCGGCCTTAAACGAGTCCCACGTACCCCCGCCTCGTCCTCTGCAAAAAGGCGAGGCATGCGTCATGCATTCTCCATCGTAAAAAAAAAGGTGATCCGAAAAAATAAGCGTCGAAACAACTAGAAAGATTACCTAAACTTCAATTATGTGGAATGATTATATTAAGTGTTATAATTTTATGCAGATATAAGTTATTTATATACTATATGATAATATCTATCTTATCAAGTGCAGCATATTGTTAATTGACTCCGCTGATTAACCAACCTGTGAGGTCAAACGACTGTTAATATAATTATTGAAAAATACGTCAGGTTTTTTTATTTATTTTGCAACTAGCGACCCCTCGTCGTCTGGCCCAGTAAAGCAGTGCCACCTACCGGGTTCGAAAATAGATTACAACCTATTCTCTGACCTAGGAGAGATAGTTTTTTCGGTGGAGATGGTTTTTTTTTATTATTTTTCTGTGTGTAAGAACCTTCCTCTGTTAAAAACTAGTTTTGTTTTAATGTGTGATATAATACCATGCCAATTAAATCAATAAAAAGTATTTTTTTAATATTATTTCGTACATGGTTTCAGCCTAAACAAACTCGGTACTCCAAATGCGAGTCGGACACAATTATAAGGGTTCCGTACCATTTTTACATTTTATGAGTTGGCCGTCTACTACTCGTTAACCTTTAAAGAAAACTGAGCTATAATTAAAATCATCATTTAAACTTACACTTCTTCAACCCTTTTTACTGTCTTACTGCTGGGCAATAAATAATTCGTGTCACGAGCGTCTCAGGTGACACCTTAAGCCACGGCCAGAGGCAGGGAAATCACGTTATACTGCTGTATAACATACAAGTATTATCTGGGTTGGTATATTATACTGATCTGGTGACACCATGCAGAGAGGGTGGGCCGGAATTGTTGCTCCTTTGAAGCTACTAGCCTCCATATGGGTATGTGGAGGCTCATTCCACTGCCACCTTCTCACCGATAATATAATCATTCGTAGTAACGAGTGAATCGGTGTACGGGGCTGCATCATTGCTTAATATCAGGCAAGTTGTAGTCAAGCGCCAGCCTATCGAAGAATAAAAAAAAAATCTTGTTGCAACCTGATTTCCGTGCGTTCAAACGCTTTTGCCATAATTATTACTGGAATCAGCTCTGATTCCAGTAATAATTGGTCCCCCTTAGATTACATTACCCGTGGTGCTTAGTCCATTTTCATTAGGCAATTTTAAACCTCTTTTTTTCTCTATGCTGTCTCCCGTTTAGTCTGGAGTGGAGTGGACAATCTTACTTTCATACTCCTCTTATTATATTTCTGATTAAATTCGTGCGGGATCCACGACAGTTTAGGTGTCCCGGGACTTAGCCGGGTTCAAATCCCGAGTCTCTTCACGGCGTCGTTGTTGATCCTGGCTTACAGGAGTAGCAGCGGCGGGATTGCGGTGGTGGATTAAGTCCCAAAACAAAAAAAGTAGCTGTTATTCACCTCTGCTTACGTTCGGCTGATACTAGTGTGAATTATATTATTACTAGCTGCCCCAGCGAACTCCGTACCGCGTATTAATTAGTAATACGTATGTATTTTTGAATGCCACATAAAAAAAAACGAAAAATTTCGTCCAAAAATTAATAAAAAAATTTAGCGTGAACAACCCTTATCACTTAGGGATATGAAAAATAGATAGTAGCCGATTCTCAGACCTGCTCAATATGGATATAAAATTTGGTAAAAATCGGTAAAGCCGTTACGGAGGTGTACGGTAACAAATATTGTGACACGAGAAATTTATATAATAGACTAGATGACCCGGCAGACTTCGTACCGCGTCAATCGACTGCTGTTTTCAGGGTTTTCCCGGCAATTATTTGAATTATTCTCACCTTTTAAACACATTTTAAGACCAAGATAGGTAAGATAAATCCGTTCAGCCGTTCTCGAGTTGTAGCGAGACTAACGAACAGCAATTGATTTTTATCCACTATATAAAAATAAGTCGGGTTTTCCTTCCTGACGCTATAACTCCGGAACGCACGAACCGATTTCCACGGTTTTACATTCGTTGGAAAGGTCTAGGGCTCCGTGAGGTTTATAGCAAAGAAATTTCAGGAAATATTTCAACAGAAAAGCGGGGAAAATGTTACATAAAACGAAGCCATCTGGTGGCGAAACGGAGCTCGCCGGGTTTGCTAGTTTATTATATAAAAATTAATTGCCGTTCGTTGATATGTCAAAGCAAACTTTCATTTTAAGTTCGTATCATTAATTATTTTGTCATTTTAAGTTCATCATTTTAAATCATAAGTTACATTAGGTATTTATAAAATTACAGTGCTGTACTTATGACACTATCCGTTAGCGGCGGGAGGGCTCTGGTGACTTGTAATACAGGTTATTTCATAAACCTAAATCAGGCACCAGTCTCTCACAAAGTTTTCCCAAGGTGTATATTAGTAGCTTAAGACAAATATAATTGTAACTTTGTGATAGAGAAATAAATGAATTTATTATTATTATTATTATTATTATTATTAAACTTAGTAATCTTATATATTATATAAGATTACTAAGTTTGCTTTGACATATCAACGAACTTTATACCTATGTTGTATGTTCATTTTACATAGCAACATGTAAATATCTGTATGACCATTGTCAAATTATTTTAACCTTGAAACGTACTGTGAGAAAACCATTGTTATCACACTTTTTCCTTCAAATTGCGTCATTTAATCAGTGTTTCAACGGATTTTTATTCGAAAATACATTTTATTTACAAAAACACGAACACAATACAACGATAAATCAAATGTTTTTGGTTTATTTTCTTAAATAATTTTAAACATCAAAAAATAGTGCAATGTAACTACTTGAAATAAGATTTTAGATCCCGACGTTTCAAAGTCTTTTTAGACTTTATGTTCACGGGTGGACTGAGGTATTTGACGTCCAAAAATATTAATCACAATTATTACTGACTACCTCCAAACATTAATATTTACGGGTTTTTTTTTATTCTGAGTATATTTTACTTGGGTTTTGGTACAAGTAAATTAAGCACTGGGTCCCAAGGTGGTTGTATATTCCAACCATTTTCTCTGTTAAAATTAGAAAAAAAAAATGTAGTTTTATTTCAATGTGTGATATTCGCGTAAATCTAAGACAATACTATGAGAGAAAAGAGATTAAGTGCACCCTCTCTATCTCACCGCTTACATGAGGTGGCAGAATATAAAAATGTACATACCCACCAGTGCCGAAGAGTCCATACAAGCAGATACCAATCGGCTTCCCTATAGAAATTGATTAATATCGTTTACTTCAATGATTTTTTTGGCTTAGTTCATTAAAATGATGTAACGCCTAAGAGTTTTAAATAGCATCAAAAATAAGTACCTATAATATGAAGGTGGTATTTAAGAGAGATATTATTATCTGTATGCAATTTTATGCTACGGCTATAAACTTGGCATCTAAGATAATAAGGCACAATTTACACCACCGCGGAATGGAGTAGATGCGCCAAGTTCGCCCACCGACCGCTACCTAATCCCACCTAGCGTTGCCGTCCGTCCTAGTAAAGCCGGAGAGTGTTAGGATTTTTGACCTCTTGTCCGATCTAATTTCACTGCGTCCGGCCGGTCCGGCTTTTCTTAGGCTTTTTATACTGTCGTTCAATTCAATCACTAGAGTCAATAGCGACGAACGAGCGAGATTATTATTATGTTTAAAAAAGTCCGGTTTTTTGACATGAAGTCCGGCTTTTGGACATGTAAGTCCGGCTATTTGATTTTTAAAGTTGGTAACGCCATACACACTGCATCGCCTAACTTATGTCGTAGGTATCACTAAATATTATTATGTATCATTCGACCACAGACTAAATTTTCAAGGACAAGAATTTGAACGAACATAATTTGCTGATTTTATGTCGGACAAAAATTTAAAAAAAAACTTATTTAGTAATTAATTTAGAAGTGTTCTATCACTACATTGTATAAAACAAAGTTGCTATCGCTGTCTGTCCGTCCCTATGTATGCTTAAATCTTTAAAACTACGGAACGGATTTTGAAGCAGTTTTTTAATAGATGAGCGATCAAGAGGTTTGAGGAGGATAATACATGCATTATATTGTAGAGAAACACTGATAAATTTAAAATGCAGGGACATAGCGGTGCGGCGGTACCGATATGACCGCGCGCGGCGCGTGCTGTTTGTATTGTAAACGTTGTTTTTATAGACATTCTGTAAATAAGCCATAATATATTTAGTATCAGCATTGCACCCGTGCGAAGCCGGGGCGGGTAGCAAGTTACTGGTATGATACAGAACCACGAAAGAAAATTTGCGTTCTGGTTTAAATAAAATCTTGTATAATATCAGTGTTGATGTACGTAACATTGTAATTAAGTATTTATTTATACATTTGCAAGTTATGACGCTAAAGAGACGGGTGTAGAGGTTATGACCTTCAGAACACTTCATCGGGTGTTTTCAGACATACTTAATGACCAATTGTGGTAATTTTCGAAATTGTAAGCAGAATGTAAATAATTATTTTTGCAACAAATACATAAAACCGACTTCAAACGTAATAATAATAATAATAACGGCCATACGGGGACCCATTTATCGAGTGGGCGAGTCACCCCCTGTCATTTTATCCGTGTTTATTTCCATTGGTCAGGCAGGAGCCATAGTCCATCCATAGTCCATCCATAGTCTTAGTTACCTAATCCATTAGCAGCCACTACTATAACCCAGATTTTAGTTCCTATATTCTGCAACAGTCCTGCTCTAACCGGGTATTGTTCTTGGGTGCCTATATGGTGCGAACAGGGATAATCGTCGGTTGGTGCCACATTACATTTAGATCAAAATTGTCTAACGGGCCTCTTCGTATTGGCTTCGGCCCCACGCACGCCTTCCAAAACTCCGGAGCTCCATTGTTCAGAGATGAAAAAAATCAAACATAATAAAATAATTAATTTATTTATTTATTTAATCCATGCAAAACACAAGTGCGAAACAGTACAAAATAGAATAGATATTAAAAAAGAAGTATTTTCTTAGATTTACGCGAATATCACACATTGTAATAAAACTATTATAATCGGATTATTTTAGATTTTAGATCTCGACGTTTCGGTTTTTTCACTCATACGTTATTTTCTTAGATTTAAGAATTATTGTCTGAGATTTACGCGAATGTCACAAATTGTAATAAAACTATTTTATAACGGATTTTATCGGGGTTTATTTTAGATTTTAGATCCCGACGTTTCAGTTTTATCAGACTTCATGGTCACGAGTGGACTGAGGTATTTGACGTCCAAAATTATAAATCACAATTGTTATTGATTACCTACAAACATTGTTATTTAAGTTGCGTTCCGATTTAAGCGAACTGAGCTCACGGTGTCTTGAATTCTGAGTGGATTTTGCTTGGGTTTTGGTACATGTAAATTAAAGACTGGGTCCCAAGCAGGTGGTATATTACAACCATATTCTCTGTTAAAATTAGGATGTATTAAAAAAATAATTTTAAAATGTATGTGTTTAGTGTCCCCTTTGAATAAAAGCTTTGTCAAAGGATTTGAAAACTTGTTACCGAGAATTATGCGTTAGACCATGTCAGATCTTAATCAAATTTAAATGGGACTACACGAGAAGCACCAGCTATTAAACAAATATAATAAAAAAGAATATTAGAAATCGATTTACTTATCTATATATGTCTATATATATAAAAATGAAACCCGTTTTCCGTTGTCACGACATCACGCGTGAACGGCTCGACCGATTTCGCTAATTCTTTTTTTAAATATTCCTTTAAGTACGAGGATGGTTCTTACGCAGAGAAAAATTTAAAAAAGGAACATTTAGAAAGCGAAGTAGTGCCGAAAACCGCGTTAGATACCTATTATTTATTATTGGTTATACTCGGTAGGTCTGAGACCCGGTAGATGGCACTGCTCTACCGGGCAGAACGACGTCTGCCGGGGCCGCTAGTAGCAAATATATCCGGTAACAAACATAAAAAAATATGCAGATGAATTAAACTAAAATCTACCTTAAAAAAATATGTATAAGGTAGTTTATCCGTTCCTAGTACCCATACATAACAAAATCAAATATAATTGCTTGCTTAATTTGAGACTAGATGGCGCTGTGTAGATATGTGTGAAATATTATTATCGTTGTTTGTTATTTGACTGAGTGAATTTGTGTCCCTTTTTGTGTCAAATAAATGTTCTATCTTCTTTTTAATAAACTAGCGACCCGCATCGGCTTCGCGCGGGTGCAATGCTGATACTAAATATATTAAGGTAAATTTAGATAATAAATAGCTTATAGGTACAATTTAACATGTTTTGATTAGGATGGAAAATCTATATTTAGCTTTAGAAAATAAAGTTTTTTTTTCATTTTTTTTTATTAACAAAATGTTCTTTTATACAACGTTAACAGCTTTTTTGCCATTAGACAAAAGGAACAGCACGCGCCGCGCGCGGCCGGGCCGGTACCGCCGCACCGCTATTTTATATCTGTAATATCTTCGGAAATATTCATTTAAAGTAAAGGGTCATATTGATCTATATTAACTAGACAATGTATTTAAGGTACTTCATTAGATAAGGATTAATGCAAAATTGCTTAAAATCGCTTCGTAAATAAGCCATTACTTTTGGTTGAAAGTAAAAGATAAAAAAATGGTGTTTGTGGGTTATCCCTAAGAGATAAACATATACCATCGCGGACTTTTTTGTTGACCTTTTTAAGGTGTGCAATACTTTACTACATTATTTTGATATATTATCTCGTAGGGTTTAACCAACGCAGCGTTTGCAATTTAAGCACAAAAAATGCGTTAATTTACGCCATCGCATCAGAAACATCTAAATTTATCAGTGTTTTTCTACTATATTATGCATGTATTATATACATAAACCTTACTCTTGAATCACTCTATATGATAAAAAAACCGCATGAAAATAGGTTGCGTCGTTTTATAGATTTAAGCGCACATAGGGATATAAGGGACAGGAATGGGACTTTGTTTTATACTATGTAGTGATGGTAGTCACGTCAACCCTTTTTAGTGTCCCATTACTAGGCATGGGTCTTCTCTCAATCATCTTACGAGTTGCGAGAGTTTAGGCATTAATGCACACACGCTGGCTAAGTGAGGGTTGGGGGATGTCACATGTCCTCGAATGATTAGTTCTTAGATTAGTTCATCGGACATTCCTCACGATGTTTGTATCGATGTTGAGCAGCGGCGATAAAGTGATAGCAAAAAATGTGTGGGCACGACCGAGAATCGAACCTGCCACCTTATATGTATTTCTAAGGCGAGGCCCGGACCGCTGCGCCACCGTTGCTCATGAATTTTTTACCAGGGGGCTATTGGTGTGAAAAATAGTTTCTTGTTTTTTAAGTACACTATCTCGGGCACGCAAAGCGAGGCGTAGGCAACCGCTAATTTGTGGGATTTAACTTACGTTATCAATGATTAGATGTAATTTTACGGATTAAAACATATTTCACGCAGTATATGTATATTTTGATTGCCTTTTGATAAGACATAAGTGTAGCCGCGGTAAATTCAAAGTACATATCTCGTGGGCTAGAATGTGATGAGAATTGCACTATTATTAATTTTGCTTTTTATTATTTGTGTATTTTTTCTTCTTTAATTAATAGTTTTATTCATTCCCTTTGCCTTTTTCCCATTTCTATTGGGGGTCGGCTCCCAGTCTAACCTGATGCGGCTAGCTACCAGAATTATACGAGCGACTGCCATCAAACCTCGAAACCCGTAGGGAACCAGTAGCCGAGATGCCTACATGATCTGACTACATGTAACGATTGTCATAGATGTGTTAAATGACAACCGGGACCGACGGCTTAACGTGCTCTCCGAGGCACAGAGGGTAGTCCCTCACCAACCAGACACCGAAACAATTTTTTTTGCTGTTACACAAATATTGTCCGGGGCGGGAATTGAACCCGCGACCTCCCGGGCATAGTATAACCCAATATCGGACGGCTTACACCGCTCGACTACCGAGGTCGTCTGGTCGTTTTATTCGATTTTTATTTATATCTATTTTATATTTGATAAATTATTGTAATTTTATTTTAATTGATATTAATTTAAGTTTTTAATTATTAATATTCTATTTCATTAATTTTATTTTATTGTTATATTACATGCCAATTATGAAATGTAATGTTGTGACGCAATAAATGAATTATGAATTCACGTAATTTCTTGACGCTCCGTTCAAGTTGCGGTGCAGTTGCGATCAAGTTGCGGTGCAATTGCTATCAAGTTGTGGTGTAGTTGTCGTCGTAGTGCAAAATGGTATTCTTATAATTGGTTAGCTACAATATCTATTCAAAGCGCTCTCGTGACGCAAACCTGGACGCGAGCGTATTTGACAGCGGTTGTCAAAATAACGGGAGTACGAAAAGGGCTGTTTTGGTCGAAACTTAACTGCAACTGCACTGCAACTGAACTTTTTAATTACGTGAATTAGCCTACTGCGCGCAGTTTTTGTTAGATGTAATATCTTCCAACTTAGGGATAAATCAAAGTCGCGTCAAAATTGATTCAGCAGTTTATGAGACGCCGAAACAGATGCTCGTTCTATATCAAGCACAAGTTCTTTCATGCATGGAGTACTGCTCGCATCTTTGGGATGGGTCAGTTAAATACCAACTCGAGACGTTGGAGTCTATTGAAAAGGCGAGCTAAGAGGCTTATTGGCAACGAATCCCTCGTCAAGGCTAAGTTGCAAAGTCTCGAGCATCGCCGCATAGTTGCTAGTCTTTCGGTCTTTTACCGGATACACTTCGAAGAGTGTGCGTTGGAGTTACACAATCTTATTGCCCCATCCATCCATCGTCTTCCATCGGACAAGTAGAGGTACGACTATGCGCCACCGTTATATGGTGGAAATTCCACGGGTACGCACTAAGCGCTTTGCTTTGACTTTCATTGTGCGAACTGCCAAATTGTGGAATTCGCTGCCGGCATCTATGTTTCCCGATAGCTGTAATCTAGTGGTCTCCAAGTCAAGAGTGAATCGGTATTTACTCGGTAAGCGCGTTCCATCGTAAAAAAGAGATTTTATTTTATTTGTAAGATGTGTGTAACCTGGGATCGAAACTGCGACCTTCTATTTTAAAGGGGCTGATACCTCAGCGCCACCACTGCTCATCAATACCTACCAGTAACACTTATTTACATAAATTGTATTGTTTTAATGCAACTGTGTTGTGTAAGTGCATTGAACTGTGGGTCTTTTGTTTTTGTTGGTAGTACCCACAGACTATATACCTACTATTCAAATAAGAATAGGACTGGACTCGCGACTAACTTCATACCAAAAACCAAGCAAAAGTAGCGCCAGCACAAAATGTCAAACCACAGACAATAATATTATTTTGAAATGTATTGAAAAGTGATTTATGTAAAACCTTTACTTAGGTATGTAGTTACAATGTAGCTACCTAACTAAGTAAATTTACGCGCTAGGATGCCACAAACTAGAACACAAATTCTTTTCCACGCATAAAAACACACGTTTTAACTTATAGCACCGCTTTTTGTACTCGGAAGTTAATAAAATGTGTTCGTACCTAAATATTCTACTCCAAATGTCCAATTTTAGTCGAACGGCAGTAAGATAAATGCATTTTTAATTTATTTTCATCTAGATATGATTATTATATCGAAAAAACATTTTTGCTAACTGTACTAAAAAATGTGAAGTTGTTGCGCATTCCGGTCCAAGATGGCGTATTTCCAATCCTATTCTCATTTGAAACGCATAGTATCTACAGGAATACACTGATGTTAAACAATGATGTAGTCTACGATGAGATACGCCTGCCCAATATACCGATTCACTCGTGATTACGAATGATTTTCGGTGAGAAGGTGGCAGTGGAATGAGCCTCCATATGGTTAGAAACCATAGAGGAGCAACAATTCCGACCCACCCTCACTGCATGGTGTCACCAGACATCGCACCGGAACACGGCAAGGCCGCTTGGCGGTGCGGCTTTGTCTGGTGGGTGGTCACTAACCACGGCTGAAGCCTACCACCAGTTGATTGTCACCTGATTTGCACCACCCGGGGACCACGTGTGGGGATTTGTGTTTGTGTGACCGGTCGTAGTCGCAAGCAGACCACGACAGATGCAACCCGTGCCGAAACGTAAAGCCAAAGGACATCATTCAAGTCTCGAACATTTTGTACCCAAAAATGAAAGTGCCGGCCAGAAAAAAAAATACTAGATTCTTAGGCGAAATAATGTCCTGAAGATTTTTTACTATTACAAGAATCGTCTACAATTAACCCCCAGGCTGC
The DNA here is from genome assembly GCA_936450015.1 of Meganola albula. Classification (NCBI taxonomy): domain Eukaryota; kingdom Metazoa; phylum Arthropoda; class Insecta; order Lepidoptera; family Nolidae; genus Meganola; species Meganola albula. The sequence goes on along the minus strand of OW388169.1, from coordinate 5,101,598 downwards.
TATTTGACTTTGAAAATACAAAAAATAATTCTTTTCTTACAATGTTTGGAGCATCACATCACGCTTAAAAGTTGACAAACAACCTAGCTGAGTAGCTACCCGCTATTGTGTTATCTCGCACGGCCGCACCCCGGCCCCTTCACCACGTACCCCCTCCTCCCCGTGTCCGTACGGCGAACGCAAGCAAGGACAATGCACAAGTTACAAGTTAGTTATCCATGCGCATGCGCATCCATGGTAGGTAGTAAAAAATAACAACAAAAAGATTGGGGGAATCTTTTATAATTATTTAATATACATGTTTTTACATTTCAGTAGACTTTATTATAACACTTTCTAACCCTATTGCGGGTGGACTTAAATGAGGTTCGTGTCTTGCGAAGCTCATATACCATACCAAACACATTGTGTGAGAGCAGCAACCGACGGTTCGCTTGCCTACATTGCAAGTACAATAATAATGTCCTATGGCTTCCCGACCACTTAATCTTGTATTCCAGCCAATGTATACATAATATGTTCTGGCTCTCACATGGCGAGACTGAATTCTTCCCCTTATTATTATTACATTTTCACCCAACTCTCTGGCATGATCAGTGAGAAGTCCGCTTCCGATTTCAATAATAAACTCTCCATTTGGGTTTAAATGTTCGCCGTAGTAGCTCCTCGCTTGTTTTATCTGGTATATGCCAAGACTAAATAGCACCAAGTCTTCTTCCGTTAGCCTCGGGAAGTCATTTAATTCTGGCACATCTGCTGATAGTGAACGAAATTGTACTCGCCTTCTATTATAATTATGTCTTATGACTATATCTGCCAATATGTTTGTAAGAGTCAATCTTTCGTTAATTATATTTAAAAATGTCTGTGCATGAATATTATCATCTATTAACCTGTGATAGGCATTTATTAAAGCGGCAGCTATTTTGAAGAACTCAAACATATAGTATAACGTTCGGTTTATATATATGTTTCTCAGAAGCCGAAAGTCTCGTTTAAAACGTCCGTTCACCACCTCAACAACCCATCGGCAAATAGTGATTAAACGGGATTTGTTTGCCTGGTCTGTAGTGAGTTGTGTTTCATTTGGATGTTTGCTTTCTGGCATATGTACTGAGTAACCATGTTGTTGCATTGGTACAACCGAGTCTCTGAAACCGCGGTCCAAAATAAAAACATCACCATTTCTGTAGAACCAATGAAAAACGCCATCGCCACTGTCTTCTTCATTGTCTATAACACTATTCATTACTTGAGCATCTGATGTAGTGGCAGCATGAGGTCCAGACACTTCTATTATATGTCCGTCACAACACACAAATAAGAATGGTTTTAAGAGGTTTCTGTATTTGTGATTACTGTATGATTTTCTTTGGAAGAAGTAATTGGAACTCTTCTGAATGTATATGTATGTGCCATCACAAATCGTTATCGCCTTTCTTTCATTAGATGGACTATCTGGATTGCCAAAGAGATTATCTGGCACTGTGAGGTTTCTGCGAGCTACGTCTTCCCTGCTTAAGTGATCAAAGCCCAAGTGCAGCGGGACAAAATCTTGCATCAGTGCAATGCGACCAGTTTTAAGCATGCGGGCAAAAGAAGATTCACTCGTTCTAAAAATTGTAGCTAATCTCGCATTTGAATCTCCTGTCCGCAGTTTCACAAGTACAGCTGCCAATATTACGTTTTTATTACGTCTATCGTTGAGACTAGGAGTGTTTGACAATAAATCTGTATATTGATCGTGAGTAAGGCCAGTCCAGGTATGAAACTCGTTTGGACTTATTGTCTGGTATTGGGCGAAGTTCAAAACATCAGTAGTTACATGCCTGGTTAATATCGACAAGGCTCGTGCTATATGGGCAGCTGTAAATTCCGAAATGTTGTTTTGTTGTACGGCCAGCACATGCCATAAGTCTTCCTGCAGATGTTCATTACAAACACGACTGTTTTCGGATATAAGAAGATTATAACGGCCTAGCATCCTAAGTACAATATTATTCGGTATTTGGTACCTTGTACTGTTTTCGCAATGTTGGAAAACACACGTGCGCCTAGTGTCCGGAGTCCGCACATAACCAGGCAAAGTCATCTGAACTGGTTCTCCGCTTGCAACTGGCTCCGCAGAATGAACATCAGCGGCGTCGTCTTCTTGACGTGCTTCTCGTATGTTTCGATGGTACGTTCTTTCTGCCCTTTGCCAACAAGGTCGACAAATGTATTCCGTAGGCTGAGCCTGAAAGGTAAAATAAACGTGTGAGACGAATTACATTCAGAATTCGTTCTAAAAACTTGAACAGAGACGAATATGGACTACTTCTACACAATAAACTGAGACTACTGTACATAATTATTATAAGAGAGCGACATACTCTTGTGAAACAGAAACAATAACCCTACAACAAAACGTATGGTACATCATAAATAGGTACATACCTGCTGCTCCAATATTTCTTGAATAACAATCTGCGCTATTTCAATGTGCTGCTCCTCTCGGGAAGCCCAAGTGTATCTCCTTCTATTCACAAAAGATTCATGACACCATGTACACAGTAATTCCGCCATAATAATAACAGCAAAATAAAAGCACAAGTAAACTGAATAGTAGCCGTCCGATGTAACATAAGTCGCATGGATAACTAACTTGTCCTTACTTGCGTTCGCCGTGCGGACACGGGGAGGAGGGGATACGCGGTGAAAGGGCCGGGGTGCGGCCGTGCGAGATAACACAATAGCAGGTAGCTATTTAGCTAGGTTGTTTGTCAACTTTTAAGCGTAATGTGATGCTCCAAACATTGTAAGAAAAGAATTATTTTTTGTATTTTCAAAGTGAAATAGCAGCCTGGGGGTTAATTGTAGACGATTCTTGTAATAATAAAAAATCTTCAGGACATTATTTCGCCTAAGAATCTAGTATTTTTTTTTTCTGGCCGGCACTTTCATTTTTGGGTACGAAATGAATGATGTCCTTTAATGATAAATATAAATGTGCGTAATTTTGTTTCAATTAGAACACGACCTAATAAAATAATTATATATTCTAATTAACAAATTGTCCAACACCTCCTCTGTCGCCTCCGTAACCTTGAAGTCTGTGAAGCGTACAAAACGTCGGGATACAAAAAATATAAAGATAGTACATATATGTATAAGCCGATAATATTTGAGCAGCGGTGGCGCAGCGGTTCGTGCCCCACCTAAGATTTATAAGGTCGCGGGTTCGATTCCCAGTCGTGCCCACACATCTTTGTGCAAATTGTAACATCGCTGCTGCTCAATATCGGTGAATAACCAGCATGTCTAAGAACAAATCATTCGAGGACATGTGTCATCCACCAATCCGCACTTGGCCAGCGTGTGTGGATTACAACCTAAACACTTTCAACTCGTAAGATAGTTGAGAGAAGACCCGTGCCCAGCTGTGGGACACTAAAAAGGGTTACAGTAAATAAGTATAAGCCGTGACGAAAAGTTAACTTAACCTTACTAGAGGTTACAAATTTAATATGAATACCCTAAAACAAAATGTCTTACTCACTTTCTGCCCGCGGCTTTTCCCGCTGCGGGTTATCGCGCAAAACCAGCAAACTCTTTTTACCGAGAATGAAAAAATCTATCCTATGTCCTTTCCCGGGTCACAAAATATCTCCATACAAAATTTCATCGAAATCGGTTCGGTAGTTTAGGTGTGAAATCGTAAAAGACAGAAGTAGTTTCTTTCGGATTCATAATATTAAATAAATGAATAGATAAATATTCTGGGACACACACAAGCTAAGCAAAGCTTGCGTTATGGAAACCAGATAACTGGTATATACTATACATATAATACTTTTCTTTTGTAAATATATACTTATAATAGACTAGCGAACCCGGCGAACTCCGTTTCGCCACCAGATGGCTTCGTTTTATGTAAGATTTTCCCGCTTTTCTGTTTTTTTTTTCCTGAATTTTCTTTGCTGTAAACCTCACGGAGCCCGAGACCTTTTCAACGAATGCAAAACCGTTGCAATCAGTTCGTGCGTTCTGGAGTTATAGCGTCAAGAAGGAAAACCCGACTTATTTTTATATAGTAGATATTTACACCCAGACTCGACACAAACACAAATGTTCATCACTAATGTTTGTCGCGGGTGGGAATCGAACCCACGACCTGCGGCGTGAAAATCAAGTATCCTACCGACCTCGCCACCGGCCCGTTGGTAAAGACGTAAATACTGTGGGTATTTACTTGGTGGTAGACAAGAAAATTCCCAGAGCCAAGAGCCAGATCTATCTAAACCTCCCACCACACATAGTTACTCCTGTCACCCAAGATCGTACAATGAATAAGTGCGTGCAGTGGATGAAAAATGAAAACGGGAAGATGCATTTTTTTTGTCGCATAAATATTACACAGGGCACGAGTGACAACTAACAAACGTCGCGTATATGCGACACTGGTGCTCTACAGTACCTCTCCCTCTTCCCGAAGGTAAATCTTATCCGATAACCCAACGATGGTTACGCCCATGGTTACATACCCAGTTACCCAGTATTTTATTAAACATCTAGGCACTTCGCGAGCAAGACACGCATTGTAATTACCCATTCTATTGCAAAGCCTTGTCATCCAAGCGAAACTGTTTAAAATAATTACTTACCACAGAATATTACTACTGGTTCTGTATAGTTAAAAAACTATATATATTCGTACAGTAAATCTCACATTTAATCGCGTGACCAGTAGGCCAATTCACGTAATTAAATAAATTCAGTTGCAGTTAAGTTCGGTCAAAGCAGCCCTTTTCGTGTTCTCGTAATTTTGACAACCGCTGTCAGATACGCTCGCGTCAAGTTCGCGTCACGCGAGCGCTTCGACGTTCATGATATAAATATGACAATTACAAGAATACCATTTTACACTAAGATGTGAGCGTAATTGAAACTGCACCGCACATTGATCGGCGCGTCAAGAAATTACGTGAATTAGCCTACACGTACCGAATCCAATTATTCAAATGTTTAAAAAAAATTATATCACTAGTCATATATCAGATGAAACCGACTTGTAAAAACCACACTATCACATCCACGGACACGCCTGGCGTGTCTTCATGAACCCTTGTTACCATGCCGTGTGCACGCCAGCCGTGCGCACTCCAGGCGTGTTCAGCGCGTATCCAAGCCGAAGACCCCCAAAGTGATACCCACGCCCATGGTTATATGCCAAATGTAGTTTATTGAACATATAGGTACCTGCCACGTATCACATTCTTTAGCAAAGATTTGTCATCCATGAATCACGTCATAGTAATATTTTCTAATCACAATCATACTTTAGCGAGCCTCAAGATGTGTTATGTCTTATTTTATAAGGTAAGACGCCATCGTGGCAGTTTGTCAAAAATAGAGGTGACATAAAATGTAATCTTTTAAACTTTCGCGTTGCATTCGACGAGCCGGTGGCGTGGTCGGTAAGATACTTGCTTTTCACGCCGCAGGTCGTGGATTCGATCCCCACCCGAGACTAACATTTGTTTAAATATGTCTGTTTGTCTTATGTCTGGGTGTAATTATCTATATTTAAGTATATATTTACAAAAGAAAAGTATTATATGTAGTATATTACCAGTTATCTGGTTTCCATAGTACAAGCTCTGCTTAGTTTGAGGTCAGATGGCCGTGTGTGTTAATGTCCCACTATATTGTTATTATTAATATTTATCATAACGGGCAATTAACGCGCTTACCTTTTTTTTACGTTTCGACACGGGTTGTCTGCTTGCGACCACGACCGGTGCAACCGGTGTCGAAACGTAAAACCAAAATAAAGGTGAGCGCGTTAATTGCCCGTTATGATAAATATTAATATTGACATTAAATGTGTTATCAAAGGAACCCTAAGTAACTAGTTCGAGTAGAACTATTTAGTACAATCCATTTCGTTGTAGAATTACTGAAATGTAGCGATTCAAGCATTCCTAGCGCTTATGCTTATAAGGTGCCAGTCTTGTCAAGGTTTCTAATTTTTTGTATATAACATCCGAAATAATCCGAGACGACCTCGGTAGTCGAGCGGTGTAAGCCGTCCGATTGGGCTATGCTGTGCCGGGAAGGTCGCGGGTTCGATTCCCGCCCCGGACAATATTTGTGTAACAACAAAAATTTGTTTCGGTGTCTGGTTGGTTGAGGGACGACCCTCCGTGCCTCGGAGAACACGTTAAGCCGTCGGTCCCGGTTGTCATTTAACACATCTATTGAACAGTTTGTGTGATCTAGTGAACAAATTGTAATCAAAGTGCAACTGATTAGAATTTATTTTATTTATACCAGATGACGCATCGGACGTAATCGATATCAAACTGCTATCTATTACCGGGTACTTTGATTAATACCTTTAATATTCTTTTCGTGTAATTTTTATTACTTTATTTATTTAGTTTGGATATAAATTAGGTAATTCTAGTAATTATGTATTTAATCGCGGTAATAAACACGTTTAGCGTGTTTAGTGCATTATTTTGATAGTTGTTTCAAGTTTAAATCGTTTCCATGCAAACATTGTTTTATATATTTACGTTTTAAACTGTGATTTCAAGCAAAATTTCTAGCCAACACTATTCCTAAAAGAGGGTTAATAATCCTATAATCTTAATCTTCTAAATATATAAAAGAAGAAACTGACTGACTGACATATCAACGCAGAGCCCAAACCGCAGGGTCTGGGGACTCTAAATTTGGCACATAGCTTCCTTATAGAGTCTAGGGGTGCACTAAGAAAGGATTTTTCAAAACTCATCCTTTAAGGGGTGAAACGGGGTTCCAAAGTTTGTATGTAGAAACAAGATTAGTGAGATCAATTTCGCGGGCGAAGCCGAGGGCGGAAGCTAGTAATATTATAAATGCGAAAGTTCGTAAGAATGCATGGATGTTTATTGCTCTTTCACGCAAAAACTACTGGCTAGAATTGGATGAAACTTGGCATAGAGATAAGTTATGGTCTGGATTAACACATAGGCTACTTTTTATCCCAACAAGTGGGCGGAAGCTAGTATGTCATAAAAACAAGTACATATAATAAGTTTAATGTGTAATTAAGTAATGTCTAATTGTGGGTGTTTCCTAATTGGCTCAGATGCGTTTGCACCGTTGTGAGGGGTGCCTAGCGGCGTGTGGCCGCGAACGCCGCGGGACACCGCTGACCGCCTTGCCCCGGACGTTATCCAAGTAAGTTATATCTAAGGAATCGAACTCTGCTGTCAAGTACAGGTCGTGGGTCTATCTTGGGTCGTTGTCACTCATTTGTGAAAGGTGTTGGAAGTCGGCGTGTCTCAGAACCTAACATGACTAGTCAACGAAATCATCTGAAATATTATGCTTTTCGAGAAGACGGAGCGTCTCCGATCCGGTCCCTCCATTCTGCTAGTTTTGTAGCTCGCAAGGTACAGTGCGACATAAAAGAGAACTCTGAAACTTCGGAAACTAAATGTTATCTCTCCGTGTGGCGCAATGATATTTTAACTATTCCAAGTGCGATATAAAGAATAGAACTTGGGAACTAAAATTTTTCATTTCAATCTTTTTTGACGCACTGTACCTGTAGTAAGTGTCATGACATCCAACTTTGTAGCCAGTAAATTTGTTTCAGTCGCGCCGGCGACGTTTGCCGCTGCAGTTATTCACTAGAAAACAATCACTTCCACTGGCGTTTTAGGCATTTGCTCGTGGTATCCTTCATATATTTCGGTATATTTGTTTTTGCACGACGACGCACCGCACGAAGTAAAATAACATAGTTTAGTATACACGGTCAAACGGAAAAAAAAGTTAATTGAATTTCATGGCATACACATGAGCTAGATACAATATTAAGCTAAATTGCTATTTATTATCTATAATCTACGAGTATATGACTAATAACTACTTACTTCTACAGAAGAGGTGTCGGCTAGCCTGAGCTAGATTATTAAATAACCTGTGTTTCAGGCCAGCTCTTTAACTATTTTAAATTAAGTCAAAATGATACGAAACAAAACTTAATTGCTAGTTTCTACAACAAGATACAAAAATGCCTAACTAATTATATTAAAAGATAAACTATTTCGGAATTTCTAGTAACTTTTCTGTGTCTGTATAACTAAGTTGCAGCAGGAAATTGAATAAGATTTAGCACAATTTTTGCGTGTTAGTCTATAAATTGTTAGTATTCTATTAATGTCATTGTACAGAACTGGGCCTACTCGATGTCATGCCTTAAATTCTATGTTATTTAAACCATATGTCATGGTATTGTGACGTTTAAATTTTAACGAAACAATTAGAAAAATAAATACCCCTGTAAAATAAAATTATTATTTTTCAATTTGTTTTCTTAGACCACCCTAACAAGAAGGACTAAATAGAATTTTGCTTTTCGCTCCCTGGAATTATGCCCATTGCCCCTTGGATCTGCACCTGATCTCGTAGGGATACTACTAACACAGTATAGATGTGTAGGTATGTAGCAGTACAGATTCAAAGTTTCTTAACGAAATCAAAAATCGAATAGGATTGTCACTCCGTTGTTGAAAATAATTAAACCCAAGTGCCCATATCCCATTGTGTTCCTGATAAATATATTGTCTAGTCTAACCATTTGGCATTGACCTCAATTAAAAGATGTAACTATTATTTTTCACTTTTAAGGAGAATATTACCTTGTTGAAATAAATTTACACAGAGATGTTCGAAACTTATAACACCTCCTTTTACCCCTCAACATCTAAAACCTAAATCTTTGCTTCGCTTGTATCGCTGCCGGCTAGAATAACCTTTAACTAAAGTCGCGTGCTAAGGTAAATCAAACCGGTTTGTTCTCGAACGGGCGTTGGTGCACGCTCAGTGACATCTCACGCACACATAGCTGCGCGTGTAGTTGTGAAATCTCGCACAGAGTTTGTATGAAGCTTTCATTCTTTACTGTTTGTTATCTATTCAGGCGATACTAGGTCGTTTATCGTGGTGACACGCCTCGCGTGTTTCCACACATGCGTGTTGTTAATGTAGGTAGTGAGTATCTGTGCTCATGATAATTTTTTTACATTCCAGGACCAAACTATTGAGACGATCACGACGCGCTCCCTACTCCGTGATGAGCAAAGACGAGACAGATAATTGTATTAAGATGGTGGAGCCGTCACTCCCCACTCCACCTGACAATGACGCGCCACGTAAGTGCCTCACCAATTGCCATATTATGGTTTTTGTAATATTTTTTTTATTCTGTAATAGGCTTACGCTTGACTACAACTTGCCAGTTGTTAAACAAAGATGCAGTCTACGATGAAACGCTCTTACCCAGTAAATACCGATTCACTCGTGACTTAAAGACAGGCAGATTATAGCTAGCCGGTGGTCGCTTAGTTACCGCGAGGTCCCTCCCGGGTTTATTAAACGCCATATTATTGCATTTTCAACTCTGTCAAAGAGTAAAAAAAACATTACTGTCCTCTGATAAATCAAGAAAAGGAAGATACGGTACGCTCTAATAACGCAAACACTAAGCCTGGGTCTCTGTGCACAACTACATGCAACGAGAAACACACATCTGTGGTCACAATTAGATATTTACAGTGAACGATAGAAAAGGACAGAGATAGGGCCCCACACAGCGTGCAAGCGAAATCACGATAGCCGTGCTGTTGATTGAAAGACATTCCGGGAGCGAAATACTATGACGGGCGAAGTGTGTGCGTTGCCTCTGTCTTTCACATCTGTTTTGCATTATCTATCTCACTCTAACAAACATGGCGTAGCAAACAACAATTTAAGTAATAATTTCTATGAAATTAAGATTTTTGACTGTACTTCTGCGTGTTAGGTATCCCGTCTTATTATTGTTTCTCGAGTGATTATGACATTTATTAAACACACAAGAAGACATTTTGATTTGTTTTTATGCACAAAACCAAAAATTATTGAGCTGTGTCAACATGCGTCGTCTGCTCGATAGTCCGCGTGTGACTGGAAGTCGGTGAGTCCGTTGGACTCATTTTAGAAAGACCGCGTGCTGTATTTTAGTGCCCTATCTATCTTTTTTTAATTTATGTAAGTTACTGTCAATATTGCCAGCAATATATTCAAGAAAAAACTTGCTTTACATCGATTAACTATTATAATTTTTTGTTCATAAACGTCTTATAAGCTTATTATAGCTACAATAGGTTTATAATTCGTTTGTCTTTGTCTGTCATCTTGTTATTTATACTAGTAAGAAAGAGACAAAGTCCATTTTAACTAGAGTCTTATAAGATTTATTATGAACTAGCGGCCCCGGCAGACGTCGTTCTGCCCGGTAAAGCAGTGCCATCTACCGGGTCTCAGACCTACCGAATATAACCAATAATAAATAATAGGTATCTAACCCGGTTTTCGGCACTTCTTCGCTTTCTAATTTTTTTTTTTTTTTATTTTTCTCTGCGTAAGAACGATCCTCGTACTTAAAGGAATATTTAAAAAAAAGGATTAACGAAATCGGTCCAGCCGTTCACGCGTGATGTCGTGACAACGGAAAACGGGTTTCATTTTTATATATATAGATATATAGCTATCTATACCGTAATCTAAGACCGTATATGTATGTCCAGCGATGCCATGGTTCGGGATGGACATCGGTGGTACTCTGACGAAGCTGGTGTACTTCGAGCCACGGGAGAACAACAGGAGGGAGATAGACAAAGAGACCGAAGTCCTCAAGAATATCAGACGATATCTTACAAGGAACTCCGCGTATGGCAAGACCGGGAGACGTGATATGCATTTACAGGTTGGTGCCTCTTAAACGAACAGCGGTGGCGCAGCGGTACACGCCTCCCCTTCGAAATATAAGGCCGCTGGTTCGAATCCCCGTCGTCGATATTGAGCTTGAGTAGCTGTAATGAAACAATCCACACAAAGATGTGCGGCTTTGTGTGGATTGTTTCATTACAGCTACTCAAGCTCAATATCGGTGAAGGAAAATATCGTGAGGAAACCGGCTTGTCTAAGAACTAATCATTCGAGAATATGTGACATCGACCAACCCGCACTTGGCTATTCTGTGTGGATTAAGGCCTTAACTCTCTCAACTCGTAAGATAGTTGAGAAAAGACCCGTGCCCAGCAGTGGGACACTAAAAGGGTTGACTTGACCTCTTAAACTATTCATTGCCGCTTTTTCTTGTTTGTAATAACGAAAAAAGAATTATTTATTTGACACAAACAGCACACAAACACACATGTAACAAAACGACGACCTCGGTAGTCGAGCGGTGTAAGCCGATTTTGCTATACTGTGCCGGTGAGGTCGCGGGTTCGATTCCCGCCCCGGACAATCTTTATGTAACAACAAAGATTTGTTTCGGTGTCTGTTTGTTTGAGGGACCACCCTCCGTACCTCAGAGAGCACGTTAAGCCGTCGGTCCCGGTTGTCATTTAACACATCTATGACAACCGTTACATGTAGTCGGAAGCCTAATATAAATCCGACACCTGGTCTACCCATCTCGGCTGGTCTTAGCATGTTTTTTTGTTATTACTCCAGATGGACAATGTAACTATAAGAGGTAGACGAGGTACTTTGCACTTCATCCGGTTTCCGACCTCGGAAGTAGGTGCATTCCTTCAGCTCGCCCGCTCCAAGGGTATGGCGGATCTTGTGAACACCATATACGCGACCGGCGGTGGTGCCTACAAGTTCGAAGAAGATTTTATCAAGGTAAATAATAACAATAATGATATAATAATATAATTATATTTTGACGGGCCGGTGGCGTGGTCGGTAAGATACTTGCTTTTCACGCCGCAGGTCGTGGGTTCGATTCCCACCCGAGACAAACATTTGTATAAATATGTCTGTTTGTAATTATCTATATTTAAGTATATATTTACAAAAGAAAAGTATTATATGTAGTATATTACCAGTTATCTGGTTACCATAGTACAAACTCTGCTTAGTTTGGGATCAGATGACCGTGTGTGTTAATGTCCCACTATATTTTTATATTATTATTACAATTTATAAAAAAATATGAAGGCTTTTGAAAGATTTTAGACTTAAAAGATCAGGATTAGCAGACAACTTTAGGTAGGCATGAATTATCGGGTAAGAAGACGGTATTCCAATAAAATAACTACGGAAAATATCACTTCACCCCGATCTCTCGATAGCACAATCATAAATTCTACTAGATAATTACAGATCGCTAAGATTAGATTGGATTAAAGCGTAACGTCCACCGAGCACGTGTTTGAGTGCGCACTTCCCGACGATGCCACCGTGCATCACAAAGTGTCAGCCCTTCTAAGATGGCCGCTTCACTCGTGCTCGATGTTCATTCGTTCGTTCATATTGACATTTTCGAGTGGCAGCCGGCTTCAATGACGGACGTGATGACAGTATAAAATGACAGCTGATGCATTGAAAAGTAGATGTGCCAACAAGTACTTAGTTCTTCTTGAGTTACAGAGATTTGATTGTTTACAGGAAGTCAACATGCGGCTATCGAAAATGGACGAGATAGACGCTCTTATAGCGGGTGTTCTGTACATCGACAGTATGAACCCAGAAGAGTGTTACTACTGGGCGCCGCCGGACGAACACCCTGTACACAGGATAGACTCACAATCTCATGTAAGTATAAAAACATTAAACATATTAGCTATTATACAGCTTTTTATTCCCTGGTGCTATTCAGGCAAAATTCGGTATCTTATGACCTAAAATGTTTTTTCTTTTTCCGAACCCTGTGTGGGTGTAATATATTAAACTGTTGTCCGTGGTCGTCTTATTCTTCTTCGTCTTCGTCTTCTTCTTCGTCTTTTTCTTCTTCTTCGTCTTCGTCTTCTTCTTCGCCTTCGTCTTCTTCCTCGTCTTCTTATTCTTCGTCTTCGTCTTCGTCTTTTTCTTCTTCTTCTTCTTCTTCGTCTTCGACTTCTTCTTCTTCTTCGTCGTCGTCTTCTTCTTCGTCTTCATCTTCGTCTTCTTCGTCTTCTTCTTTTTCTTCTTCTTCTTCTTCGTCTTCGTCTTCTTCTTCATCTTCATCTTCATCTTCGTCTTCGTCTTCTTCTTCATCTTCATCTTCATCTTCGTATTCTTCTTCGTCTTCTTCTTCGTCTTCTTCGTCTTCGTCTTTTTATTGGATCATGGCTATATCCATAATATAGTCAGAGCGCCAAGAGTAGGAATGTGAGGACGAAAAATCTAAGAAAGAATAATAATATTTTTTCTGAGTCTGTCAAAGGTGTGTTCAAATTTATATTTATGATTCCTGTATGTCTAAATGAATGTAAAACCTTGTCTGGGTAGACAGAGCACCAAAGGTGTGTATAGTCTATAATTAAGTACCTTTATTTTCGACGGAGGGAAATGTATGATGATTATTAATTTTGTCTAATACCGATATATACCCGTGCGAAGCCGGGGCGGGCCACTAGTATTAGAAAAACAAAACAATTTTAGATTTTGGAGGTGGTATTATCCGACTCTATCACTATAATATCCGATCTCCAATCGTGAGGCAATTAAATTGAAAATAAACTTTTTTTTGTTTCAGCCACCGTATTCAGAAGCCGCTTTGAGCGTTTACGTACGTAAGCCGTTCGACTTCTCACGCCCCTACCCGTTCCTATTGGTGAACGTGGGTAGTGGAGTGTCAATGTTAGTTGTAAACGCACCGAATGACTACTACAGAGTCAGTGGGACCAGGTAAATACATATTATTTCTGGTAGAATATAAATTTTTTGCTGTCCATCGGCGGCTTTGCCCGCGTGGTCTATCATATCGAGCAGTGATAAGAAGTAACCTATAGCTACTCTAATAAATGGGCTATCTAATAATGCGAGAATTTTTCAAATTGGACCAATTGTAGTAATCTCTTCAGCTTTATAATAACAATATAGTGGGACATCACACACGGTCATAATCCCAAACTAAGCAGAGCTTGTACTATGGTAACCAGATAACTGGTAATATACCACAGATAATACTTTTCTTTAGTAAATATATACATAAATATGACCTGAAATGAAATATGACGTGAAATATGAGGCATACGTCGTCCTGCCCGGTAAAGCAGTGCCACCTACCGGGTCCGTAAATAAATTAAGACCGATTCTCAGACCTATACAATATAGATACTTTTAATTGAGAGATAGTTTTATTTTTTATTTTTCTCTGTGTAAGAACCATCCTCGTACTTCAAGGAATATTCTAAAAAAAGAATTAGCGAAATCGGCCCAGCCGTTCACGCGTGATGTCGTGACAACGGAAAACGGGTTTCATTTTTATATATATAGATAGATAGATAGATAGATTACACCCAGACTCAAGACAAACAGACATATTTAAACAAATGTTTGTCACGGGTGGGAATCGAACCCACGACCTGCGGCGTGAAAAGCAAGTAATTTGAATTCTATATCTTAATATATATATTTCTTGTGTGCGTGTGTATGTGACTGAACTCCTCCTAAACGACTGGACCGATTTTGATGAAATTTTTTGTGTGTTTTAGGGGATCTGGGAATGGTTTAGATTCACAATTTTGCGCGGTACGAAGTTCGCTGGGGCAGCTAGTTTAAGTATATATTTACAAAAGAAAAGTATTATATGTAGGTATAGTGTATACCAGTTATCTGGTTTCCATAACACAAGCTCTGCTTAGTTTGGGATCAAATGACCGTGTGTGTTAATGTCCCACTATATTATTATTATTATTTTTCACCGGTGGGTTTTATCGTAGTGAAAACCCTTTATATGTCCCCGCTAGTGGGGGTGCAGCGGGGTATATAGGAATCCCTGTCCGCACTGGTGGGACACTAAAACACCACGGTAGCCAGCCTCAGGTGCTTGAATGACGGTCCTGGGAACTCATAGATCTACAACCAGGACCACTTGCTCGCGTGACCTACTCTTATTGTTATTGTCCTACTAGCGGTCCCCGCAGACGTCGTCCTGCCCGGTGAAGCAGTGCCATCTACCAGGTCCGAAAATAGATTACGACCGATTCTCAGACCTATCCAATAAAGATATAAAATTCCATAAAAATTGGTCAAGCCGTTTCGGAGGTGATTGGTTGAATCCCTATTTCTATTGGTCACGCCATCACGCGTGAACGGCTGGACCGATATTGCTAATTATTTTTTTTAGAATATTCCTTGAAGTACGAGGATGGTTCTTACGCAGAGAAAAAATTAAAAAACCAATCTCCTCCGAAACGGCTCGACCGATTTTATGAAATTTTATATCTAAATTCGATAGGTCTGAGAGTCGGTCGTAATCTATTTTCGGTACCTCTAGGTGGCTGTGCTTTACCGGGCAGGACGACGTCTGCAGGGTCCGCTAGTCTTCAATAAGTTCACGGTTAGGAAACAACACCTACTTCAAGAATCCAGAGAGAATCCCCAATTCTCGCGCTTAAGACATTTCTCTCTCACTTCAACCCTTTTTAGTGTCCCACTGCTGGGCACGGGTCTTCTCTCAACTATCTTACGAGTTGAGAGAGTTTAGGCCTTAATCCACACACGCTGGCCAAGTGCGGGTTGGTGGATGTCACATGTCCTCGAATGATTAGTTCTTAGACATGCCGGTTTCCTCACGATGTTTTCCTTCACCGATATTGAGCAGCGGATATGAAACAATTCACACAAAGATGTGTGGGCACGACCAGGATTCGAACCCGCGACCTTATTTTTATAAGGCGAGGCCCGTACCGCTGCGCCACCGCTGCTATAGGGTTGGTTTCGGGGGCTATAAATCGATCTAGCTAGGAATCATTTTTAGAAAATGTAATTAAAAAAAAATACCGAGCAAAGCTCGGTCATCCAGATATTATGTTTTATGTAATGTTATATTTTCATCCACAGCATAGGCGGAGGTACATTCCTGGGTCTCTGTTGTCTGCTGACAGGCTGCAGTAGTTTTGAAGAGGCGATCAGTTTAGCCGCGTCTGGGGATAACACTACAGTCGATAAATTAGTGAGGGATATATACGGTGGGGATTATGCGAGGTTCGGACTGCCCGGAGATCTGGTGGCTAGCAGGTGAGTTGGAGGTCATTAGTTCTAATTCAACACAATAAACAAACAAAATGTAATAGATATAAGTACTTCGTTAAAAAAAAGCCTACTGAGTTTTTTGGCAGTGTTTCTCAGTAGTTGCCTGTTCACTGCACGGTAGGAAAAGAAATTGGACTATTTTATGTAGACTCGCGTCTCAAAAAAAATAAACCATATTTTCATTTCATTTCATTTCTTAGTAGAATTAATTGGTAGGCTTCGGCCCTGGTTAGTGACCACCCACCAGACAAAGCCGCACCGCCAAGCGGTCTTGCCGTGTTCCGGTGCGATGTCTGGTGACATCATTTAATAGGGTGGGTCGGAATTGTTGCTTCTTTATGGTTTCTAACCATATGGAGGCTCATTCCGTTGCCACCTTCTCACCGAAAGTCATTCGTAATCATGAGTGAATCGGTATATTGGAAAGGCGCGTCTCATCGTAGAATTATTAATCACAATTATTACTATTTAAGTTGCTTTCCAACTTAAATAATATAATGTGATCTAAATATATAAAAGAAGAAACTGACTGACTGATATATCAACACAGAACCCAAACCGCTGGGTCTGGAGACTCCAAATTTGGCACATAGAGTACATTGCTTATAGAGTCTAGGGGTGAACTAAGAAAGGATTTTTCAAAACTCACCCTTTAAGGGGGTGAAACGGGGTTTCACCAATAACAAATAAAAAAATATGATGGACCGGTGGCGTGGTCGGTAAGATACTTGCTTTTCACGCCGCAAGTCGTGGGTTCGATTCCCACCCGAGACAAACATTAGTGATGAACATTTCTGTTTGTGTCGAGTCTGGGTGTAAATATCTATTTTAAGTATATATTTACAAAAGAAAATTATTATATGTATTGTATATACCAGTTATCTGGTTTCCATAACACAAGCTCTGCTTAGCTTGGGACCAGATGACCGTGTGTGTTAATGTCCCAGAATATTTATTTATTATTATTATTATTATGATAAAGAGTTCTTAGAGATCTGTCACTTGGCTAATTTTTATCCAAACACCACGCGGGCGAAGCCGCGGACGGAAGCTAGTGATTAATAAATTCAGACGTCAAATACCTCAGTCCACCCTGTGACCATGAAGTCTGAAAATTCTGAAACGTCGGTATTTAAAATCTATAATGAACCGTGATAAAATCCGTTGTAAAATAGTTTCATTTTAATGTGTGATATTAATGTATAAATAAAAAAATGCAATGTTTCATTTGTCAACAGCTTCGGTCAGATGTGTTCAGCGGATCGTCGAGCCAAAGTGTCTCGTGAGGATCTGGCTCGAGCCACACTTGTGACCATCACCAACAACATCGGATCTATCGCTCGGCTCTGTGCTTCCAATGAACATATTGAAAGGGTGAGTTATTGCTAGAAATAAGAATAATAACAATATAGTGGGACATTAACACACACGGCCATCTGATCCCAAACTAAGCAGAGCTTGTACTATGGAAACCAGATAACTGGTAATATACTACATATAATACTTTTCTTTTGTAAATATATACTTGAATATAGATAATTACATTCAGATAAAAGGCGCACTCCCACGGGCGAAGGTGACTCAGTCCCCAAAGTGGTGACTCAGTCTCTTACTTGAGAACAATATATTAATAGTAACGTTACAAAGTTAAACTTCAATTAGATACTCTAGGAATACACCATTAATCCATATCAGGGATGTTGCGGATGCTGATTTTTTCCACATCCGCGGATGCGAATACGGATGCGGAGTTTAGAAAGCTCACATCCGCGGATGCGGATGCGGATATTTAAGATATTATGTAAATAATGAAGAATTAAAACAATGATAACTTAATTATTAACATTTTTATTGTAATCAAATCAAACATAAGTAACTATTTTATATTAAACACCTACTGGTTCTTATATTAGTAAGTGAAATTAAAATTATAGGAGCATTATAGCAGTCGCATCTTATTCCCCCATCCCCAGTCTTCCATCGGACAAGTAGAGGTACGGCTATGCGCCACCGTTATATGGTGGAAATTCCACGGGCACGCACAAAGCGCTTTGCTTCCACTTTTATTGTGCGAACCGCCAAGTTGTGGAATTCGTTGCCGGCATCTCTGTTTCCCGATAGCTATAATCTACCTGTCTTCAAGTCACGAGTGAATCGGTATTTATTAGGTAGGCGTGTTCCATCGTAGACTGCAACATTGCTTCAGATCAGGCAAGTTGTGGTCAAGCGCAAACCTATTATAGAAAAAAAAAAAAAGTCGCCGGGCCCGCCAAATTTCTTTCTTGTTGCTACTTGCATGATATTCGCATCTGCATTGATTAATGCGGATGCGGATGCGGATGCAGATGCAGATGTCCAAATCTATGCGGAAGTTCCGCATTTGCGGATGCGGATGCGAATGTTCGCAACAACCCTGATCCATATCCAATTAAGTACCTTAAATTGTCCATTCAATATAGATCAATATGGCCCTTTACAGCATATAATTTAAATGAATATTTCCGAAGATATTACAGATTTACAATGCAGGAGTAACGTCTAAACAAACCATATTTGTATTATCTAACTAGCGGACCCGGCAGACGTCGTTCTGCCCGGTAAAGCAGTGCCATCTACAGGGTCTCAGACCTACCGAATATAACCAATAATAAATAATAGGTATCTAACCCGGTTTTCGGCACTTCTTCGCTTTCTAAATTTTCTTTTTTTTTTAAATTTTTCTCTGCGTAAGAACCATCCTCGTACTTAAAGGTATATTTTAAAAAAAGAATTAGCGAAATCGGTCCAGCCGTTCACGCGTGATGTCGTGACAACGGAAAACGGGTTTCATTTTTATATATATAGATGACGAAAAAAGCTGTAAACGTTTGTTTATATGGACATTCTGTATAGGTAGGTATATTAAATATCAGCATTGCACCCGTGCGAAGCCGGGGCGGGTCGCTAGTATATGATAGCATATGATAAAGCATGTACTTCTCCTTCAGCACCTATGCAAAGCCGAGGCAAGTCGTCAGTTCAACAATACTGTTTAAATAGTTGAAATAAAACTACTTTTTAACGGATTTTATTGCGGTTTATTTTAGATTTTAGATCGCGACGTTTCAAAGTCTTTTCAGACTTCATGTTCACGGATGGACTGAGGTATTTGACGTCCAAAAATATTAATCACAATTATTACTGACTACCTACAAACATTATTATTTAAGTTGCATTCCGATTTAAGCAAACCGAGCTCACAGTGTCTTGAATTCTGAGTTATTTTTATACTGTTTGTGTTACAGGTGGTGTTTTGCGGAAATTTCCTCCGTGTCAACCCGTTGTCCATGAAGTTACTGTCTTACGCTATGTCGTATTGGTCCAGAGGTGCTCTCAAAGCACTCTTCTTAGAACATGAAGGGTGAGTACAATCGAACAAATCTAAGAAGTACCTTTTGACTTTTCACTGTTTTGAAATGAAATGAAAATATGCTTAATTTTTTTTGAGACGCGAGTCTACTTAAAAATAGTCCAATTTCTTTTCCTACCGTGCAGTGAATGACTGGCAACTACTGAGAAACACTGACAAAAAACTCAGTAGGCTTTTTTCTTTTTTAAATGAAGTTCTTATATCTATTACATTTTGTTTGTTTATTGTGTTGAATTAGAGCGACCTAATTCCAAGCGTTTCTATCCGTTAGATAGTCTGAAATTTTATAATACGCTTTCTTACATAACGTAGATTTTATAGTTTTTTAAATTTGTTAATAGTCATTTCCCTAATATTATTTGGAAGTTTATTGTAGAAACGTATACCCTGCCCCATAAAAGAGTTACTGACTTTGTGGAGTCGAGTATGATGTGCTACAAGATCGTTCTTATTTCTAGTATTCAGATTATGTGTGTCGCTTATTTTTTTTTTCTATTCAATTAGCTTTATAGAGGCGTAATTCACACTATTTTTATTAGCTTTCCTGTAAAATAATTGAATTATGAAGCTATTTTTATTTTAACATAACATATACAATTTTCATACAAAAAATAAAATTCTAAATGTACTACGTTTAGAACTGTCAAACGTTATTTCTTAGATTTGACGGACTGCAGTTACTATTATTGGTCGGTAAGATACTTGATTTTCAAGCTGCAGGTCGTGGGTTCGATTCACAAGACACTTGGGGCTGACCAGTGACCACAACTCGCGTGATGTTAAGTAATGATGTAGTCTACGATGAAACGCGCCAGCCCAGTATATTCACTCGTGATTACGAATGATTTTATCGGTAAGAAGGTGGCAGTAGAATGAGCCTCTTTAAAGTTAGAAACCTTAAAGGAGCAACAATTCCCACCCACCCTCTCTGCATGGTGTCACCAGACATCGCACCGGAACACGGCAAGGCCGCTTGGCGGTGCGGCTTTGTCTGGTAGGTGGTCACTAACCACGGCCGAAGCCTACCACCAGTTGATTGTCACCTGATATGCACCACCCGGCGACTATGTGTGGGGATTCAATTAAAGGTGACCACGGACGAAGGTGACTCAGCCCCCATAACATAAAATTTCCATTATTATTAATTACTAATATTAATTATTGTAATATTATTGATAAAATTATTCTTTTTTCAGGTACTTTGGTGCTGTAGGTTGTCTCCTCAACTTAGACGAAAAAGTGTTCACGAATATTCGACAAAAATCCCCCCCATCCGACTCCAAGCAAGACAGATGAGTTTTAAGTAATTTGAACGTTAAAGACGGTAATATAAGACTCATATTGCGTTGATGCTGTTGTTATATCGTATTTATGCCGGTTCAAATTTGATAATTGTGTGTTTTACTGTATGGAGACTAATCGCCTTAAACGCAAAAGTCTTCAAAGCCTCTTTAATGGATTTTGTCTCTTTCTTACTAGTATGAATGTCAAGATGACAGACAAAGACAAACGAATTATAAACCTATTTTAGCTATTATCTTTCTATCTAAATATATATGTTGCAACGCGTAACCTATAAATGTAGCAAGCTGTTTTCTAAACAGACTGTTAGGTGTCACTTCAGTCACTTTTGTGATTGTCTGTGATTGTCATTGAAAAAAAGCATTTATTTAAAAATGTCGTATTAATCTCTTTTCAAGCTCTTTCATTTAATACCCATATTGAAGGGGTTGTTATGACAACGATAAGTCGCCATTTTGTACAATCCGCCATTTTGAATTCAAAATGGCGGCATTTATAAAACCTTTCCTGTAAAATAATTGAATTATGAAGCTATTTTTATTTTAACATAACATAAACAATTTTCTTACAAAAAAATAAAATTCTAAATGTACTACGTTTAGAACTGTCAAACGGTACTTCTTATATTTGATGGACTGTAATATAGTAAAACACACAATTGAGTTGAAATTTATTACTTTAATTGTTAAATATATGACAAGGAAAAAATTCGCTTTATATTATTAAGGGTTGCTATAGGTAATGCTGTGTCAGACAAGCATATAGATCACCATCGTCAAATGGCATATTGCAGTCCTCAGCTGGACATAGGTCTCTCCGAATAAGCGCCGTTCCACCCTGACCTCGGCTTGTCGCATCCAGCTACTGCCGGCTACCTTTCACAGATCGTCACTCCACATAGCCGGAGGGCGTCCTAAAGGTGTGATTCGCATGTATCTCTTGACATCTTTCTTTCTTAATATATATAAATCTCGTGTCACAATGTTTGTCCTCAATGGACTCCTAAACCACTTAACCGATTATAATAAAATTCGCACACCATGTGCAGTTCGATCCAAATTGAGAGATAGGATAGTTTAAATCTCAAATTATAGTCGCAATTTTAATTTATTGCTAATTATTTGTCTGTTATTATTTGACAGTCACAATTATCTGTTAACTCCAAATGATTCTAACAGATGTCGATACCTTTCGACTGGGTTGAGTAAGTAATCAATAGATGGCGCTGCTATGGTTATCACATTTTATGGAAATTGTTGAGTGGGCTGAAGCTACCCGGGCGAAGCTGGGACGGGCCGCTAGTGTAGTATAAAAATATATGTCAAGAAATACGTGCGGACCGTGCCTCTGGCTGATAGTAAAAAAATAGTATAAACCGGTTTAGCATAGGATTCCTATAGAACTATATTCACTGAGCTGGTTAATGGTTGAGAAGTATTCTATATGCAATTTTGATTGTCGTGGTGGCGTCGTGGTTAGTGACCCTGACTGCTGTGCCGAAGGTCGTGGGTTCTGGTAGCTCTTGTTTACAAAATGACACTTCCAGTATTGTTTTTAAACAAAAAAAATAGTGTACAGGGTGACTTGTAATTGGTGTGAAATATTGAAACAGTAAATTTAAGAAAAAATATACATATTTACTTATACTATGTATGTTCCCTTTTGAAGCCGTGGGCGGAAGCTGGTAAGCTTCTAAGATGTTTATGAATGAGGGGGGGATTTCCAACAATTTTATACTTATTACTAATCACCCTGTATTATTACAATAATAATATTTTGGCAAATCATTCCTGTTTAAATGTAGTTATATAAAGCCTTATTAATCTTAAAGCAATTACAACCTTACATAGTTAAGATATAGGTCGAAATGGTATGGCAGGTTCCCAATTGATCGATAGTTGAGCGCTCAACGAATTAGCTAAGCGTTAGGGCTGAAGCACATAACCGCGTTACGGCGTGCCGCCCACCTGTACGCAGAATAAAATACACTATAGTATAGTTAAAATCTCGCTGCAGACTCAGTCATAAATCATAATCGGAGTAGGGTTGTGCGCTAGTTGCGCGCGCGCAAGGCCATTATCGATAACGGAATCATTAACACAATGACGATGACACAGAAGAAGAATTTTAATTTTCTATTCATAGTTTTATAAATACGTTCTTTTGTTTATTTTAATATGCTTTGTTGTAAATTTGGTAATAAAATAAATGTGTTTTTATTTATATCGCCCATTTATAAATATATAAAACTATCGATATCACTCATCGACTGCAGTAATGCGCAGGACTACGTGTGGGCGTGGCCTGCCCAAAAGGCACGTGAGTGGGAAAGAGAGAGCGAAACACTCGAATGATTTATGACCGAGTCTGCAGCGAGATTTTAACTATACTTTAACAGTACGCGCGTAATTGTTCGTGTCGTAATTGGTTGTGTGTTTCGGCCCTTATAGCATGTCGCTGTATTTAAGGTACGCGTCCACTGGCCCGCGCCGGACGCAACGCACGCACGGCACGCGACGGATTTTAGTTTGCTGTATGACTACATAGCACTGCGTCCAATATCCGCGCCGCCCGCGCCGAAATTTTGTTCCCAAAAATATTCAGTCCGTTCGTGCGGGGCGTTAGGTGGGGGCCAATAGGCGTGCCTTTACTTCACCATCACCAGGCAACAATGTCACCGAGAACGAGATTATTTCTCGCCGATATCGAATTGACGTGACGGGTATTGTTAGTCCACCGCGACGATTTTGATATACAGGGTGTTACAAAACTACTCGTAAAGCCGAAAGGGTAACCCCCTTTCGGTTTTACGGTAGCCGAACTAAGGGGACGTCCATAAATTACGTGAGGTGTTTAAGGGGGGGAGGCGGTCGAGTCAAAACTCATCTAATCTTACGTTGGAGAGAGGGGGGATCTCGGCAAATATCACGCAATTTTTTTCTGACTGAAACAAAAAAAATACTATTTTGGCATTAAAAGCACGAAGCAAATTTGTTTTTTTCTTTTTACAATAACTAACAATCCAACGCGTTTACGTAAGAAACTTACATTTTGAAAAATCTTAAGTGAGATTGGGGGATGGGGGAAGGGATTGAATAAAATCTCACGACATCTCACCATAGCAGAAAATTTAAAAAAAACACTTCACTTAATTTAGGGACGCCCCCTAAGCGATATTTTGGCGGTCGGACAAACGGTCATAGTAAATGTATGTATCGCTAAATCGGTGCTGTCATCTTGCTGTCAGTGACGTTTGAGAGTCGGTGGTGGCGGCTCACCGAAAGCATTCGCTTTTAATGTAACGTTACAGAGTCGATCGTTACGTCAATGAGGAAGGACGACCTAGTATTGCAGTGCACAACCTTTAATGAGACATTCTGAACTAGCCTGTTGGCATAGTTGTTAGACCCTGACTGCTAGCCGGTTCGATTCCCACCCGGGTCATCTTTGTGTGATGAGTATAATTGTACTGTGTTTGGGTGTAATTTCAGTATTACATGAGTTCTTAGTGCACATAACACAAGCAAATTCATGGTTTATTTGGGACTAGATGGCGCTGTGTGTCATCATCATTACCCTTGCCTTTTTCCCATTTCTATTGTGGTCGGCTCCCAGTCTAACCTGATGCGGCTAGCTACCAGAATTATACGAGCGACTGCCATCAGACCTCGAGACCCGTAGGGAACCAGTAGCCGAGATGGTAGACCGGGTGTCAGATTATACTGGCTTCTGACTACATGTAACGATCGTCATAGACGTGTTAAATGACAACCGGGACCGACGGCTTAACTTGCTGTCCGAGGCACGGAGGGTAGTCCCTCAACCAACCAGACACCGAAACAAATTTTTGTTGCGACCTCCCGGGCACAGTATAGCCCAATCGGACGGCTTACACCGCTCGACTACCGAGGTCGTCGTCGAACTAAATGGTGCTGTGTGTATTTTTTGTTATTATTAATCTGTAAAAATTTGACACACCTTGTAACTCAATCAACTAAACTGAATGTCGACGCCAGACTACCTTAATATCGACCGTAGCACCTTCATATTAAGGTGCAATTATAATTTTGTTTGTATCTAGCCATACAGTCCAATCATAATACTCCACATACATTCTACATACAACATCACTATCTGTATTTTCTCCCAATTTTCTATTAATACAATTCTTAATTAAAAAACCGAGTATTTTCTTGTGTTCATCACGAACACTGCTTGAATTTGAATCTGAAACGTTACATTATGTACAGGCGAATGCTCCAGGCCTTTATGATAGCTGAGAGGACCACCGTGCTGTAATAGTATGTTATAGGGTTGTTATAGACCGACCGTTTAACTCGCGTATCGCCGTCTGAGGTACAAAGTCATAAAACATTAATTAAATCTATTAAAGAACTATTTAACCACAGATAAAAGTAATGTAAGACTAATCGTCACTAATATCCGTATCGCTTGAATCATCATCACTGTCTGTGCAGCTTGAGGAGTCAGAATCTTGGCGATAGGCGATACGCGAGTTGAACGGTCGGCCTATGCATACTACGCTCTTGTCTGTTGAAACGGTAAATGGTCAACGACCTTAAAAATATTAATTATTAATTACATATTCCTGTTGCACAAAATATGTTGATATTTAGTTTTAGAATTCTTTTTGGTAATTTTATATATTACGTTGACATGTTAGATTAGATATAGTTGAAAAATATTGTGAAAAATCTTAGAAATATCATTTGTTGAGGTATTCATTTAGCGTCGAACGCACGTTTTTAGATTTTATTTTATTTAAACTTGTATGGTTGAGGTCGACATTTAATTAAGACAGATAACTCGCGGCAGTAAAGAAACGTATAAAAAATGGCGTTACTAATCACTTGTCACTCGCACGTTATTGCTATCTTTATCACACACGTCGGTGCAGCACACGAAAATATTAATATTCTATTGTAACTATGTATTCGTATAAACGTTCTAGGAAAATGCGGAATCTGCTGTTTTCGAGTCCAATTAGAACAAGGTTGGCTTTTTTAACACGTTTAACGTCACCATACAAAATGTTTTCATTTCCTTGTGCGTCCCACATATTACTTCAATCTTTTGAAGTGCTACACTGGAAATACTTAGATATTTCATTTCAGTAGGTGCTTCAACAGAATCTTGCACTGAGATAAACTCTCACTACTAACTCACTACTTACCTTTGCTAAATTACCCTTAGTGCGTAGGTACCTGGTCGTTGCGTAGTGACCCATATACGGAGCACGGTCGTGTGGAGCTAGTTCATAGTGACCGATATATGGGGCATTGAACGTTGAACGTGTTAAATAGGTACCTACATATCTTGATTATTTTAAAACAATCAAGGTGTAATTAAATTTGTAGGCTAATTCTCGTAATTAAATAAGTTCAGTTGCAGTTAAGTTTCGATCAAAACAGCCCTTTTCACATTCTCTTAATTTTGACAACCGCTGTCAGATACGCTCGCGTCAAGTTCGCGTCACGCGAGCGCTTTAGACTAGATATGACAGCTAAACAATTACAACTAAGACCATTTTGCAACTAAGACGTCAATTTAATTGCAACTGCACCGCAACTTGATCGGCGCGTCAAGAAATTACGTGCCTACTGTCAAACTGTCATTACAAGTAAAAGCCGCCATCTTGGATTCGTTTCTTTACTGCCGCTAATTATACTTGTCGGGTACTTGTACTATGAGTAATCCGTGGAACGTCACACTTTTTATTGAAATATAGATACATCATTAAAATTTTGTGTAGTTTCTTTTTAGCGAATCTTCCAAACTATTTGCTATGACTTTGAAGCTATTGATAGCTTCAAGAAATTCTATCATCAATTCAATCAAGAAAATAAACCTAACCCCCCCCCCCCCCCCCCCCACACTTCGACCAACACAGCGTGCAGCGTTGAAAGCCGTGCATCGTCTAACGTAGTTTCAGTTCGGCAGACTTCGGCACGGTGTTAGTGTGCGAGCGACTAGATGTAATAATTAATTAATTATAATTACATAAGTTGACTAGCAAACCCGGCGAACTCCGTTTCGCCACCAGATGGCTTCGTTTTATGTAACATTTTCCCGCTTTTCTGTTGAAATTTTTCCTGAATTTTCATTGCTATAAACCTCACGGAGCCCGACACCTTTCCAACGGATGCAAAACCGTGGAAATCGGTTCGTGCGTTCTGGAGTTATAGCGTCAGGAAGGAAAACCCGACTTATTTGTAGATAAAAAAGCTCTCTAGCTTTACTGCGGCAGTCCCCGAGCGCCACATGTATTTTTTTTAATACTCGCATTCTTGTAAGTGGTCACTGTGGCCTGCAGGCAAATTCGCGTAATTATTTAAGCTCGGTTACAGTTAAGTTTCGATCAACAGCTGTTTTTCGTGCTCTCGTAATGTTGACAATCTCTATCAGATACGCTCGTTGAAATAAAACCACTTTTCAACGGATTCTATCGCGGTCCATTCCAGATTCCAGATCCCGACGTTTCAAAGTCTTTTCAGACTTCATGTTCACGGGTGGACTGAGGTATTTGACGTCCAAAAATATTAATCACAATTATTACTGACTACCCCCAAACACTAACATTTAAGTCGCGTTCCGATTTAAGCAAACTGAGCTCACAGTGTCCCGAATTATGAGTTGATTCCGCCCGGGTTCCGGTACAAGTTAATTATGCACTGGGTCCCAAGCTGGTGGTATATTCCAACCATTTTCTCTGTTAAAATTAGGATGTTTTTTAATAGCAATAGCTTCACGGATCATTCTTGGTAGGAACCGGTTTTCTTTGACAAGGACCTGTGTTTTATCAAATCTCAGGTAATGGTTGGGGCCTTTTTGAGTATGTTCAGTGCAGTGTGTGAAAATACAAAAGTGGTTTTATTTCAATGTGTGATATTAGCGTAAATCTAAGACAATACTAAATATGCTCGTGTCAAGTTCGCGTCACGCGAGCGCTTTAGCGGATTTACAAGATACCATTTTGCACTAAGACGTAAACTTAATTGTTACTGCACCGCAAGTTGATCGGCGCGTCAAGAAATTAAGTAAATTGGCCTAATGGACGCTTGTGTTAGCTTGACATCTGTTATGACCCAAAACTTGCACATTAAACTCAATAATCAATAAGTATCTATATGATTGTTCTATAAATTATTTCAACCGCCTATAAACCCAATATCAATTCCGACTACAATGTGTCGCGCGCTTTCTTCAAAGAATGCCTTCCAGAAGCCATATGAACCAATCAATCACTCCGTTCTGAATGAATGAGCAAGTGTTAGTAGATCTCGCTCGTCATATTGGCAGTCGCTACTCTCGCGCCACCTACGTCATCCAATGTTGCCAACACTTGTAACATCAAAGATATTACTCGTGCGTTGCCGGCCCTTTAGATGTCAATAAGCACTGGCTACACAGGAACACAACCAACAGTTATTACACGGTGTATATTCTGTAAGGTGGACGGTACCTACACAGTCACTGTCTACCTTACTCATACACTTAAAAGACACGCAACATATTTCTATTAATTGTTTAATATATTATTTAAGATTTTTGAAATAAAATCAGCATATTATTGGACGATCTATTCGTAATAAGATCGATGAAAGCGCACGGCGTAATATTAGCGGTCAGTGACCCCAGCGAGCTCACAGCTGACACAGATGTAACAGTGATCAGTATAAATAGTTAAAACCTTTCGTTAGCTATTATGTATTTGTTTCTTTTTTGTATAAATACATATCAAAATAAAAAATACGTGTTAAATAAAATATGTTTAAATTTATTTTCTCTAAGTTTCTAAGATGTTTTACTTAAGTATGTTATTTCATAGAAATTGTAATGTCCCACGGAATACCAAGCTGTAATATAAGTAAATCGGTGGTCAGGTATTTATATGCTGTTTTGAAGTAAAATGTATTTTAATTTCATCTAGATACGGTTCAATTTTGTGAGGTGTGTAATTTTAGAATTGGATATTGATTGAAATTAGTTAGTTGCACTTTAGCTGGCCTGTGGGGTTACGCGGTGTCCTATGTGAGCGGGCTTGACGCGGTTTGACGCGATTGTCGAGCGAATGAACGCGAAGCGGCGCGCGCGAGTGCGGCAATAGGCAACTTCCGCGACCCCCTCCGCCCTATTTCTCTTGTCCCATATGATCAGACGGTCTTAGATAGCACTGATTACAATTTCACACGTTGTACTTATGACACTTATTACTACAACCGCGTCTAAATTCTTCGAAAATCACAAAGGAATTGACCGCGTTCGCGCCGTTTTGCACTGCACATCGTCGTGTTCGCGTGCGTTTGGTCACGTAGGCCACTTCAAGCGTTTGTTACTGTTCGAAATTTCTCCCCGTTTACGTTGTGACCGCTCACGTAGGACGACGCCCTAAACTGTACAGCGTACAGACAAAATATGACTACATAACGACACCAATGTTAGACAAATTACTTAACGAACGATGCGATATCGAAATATTGTACGGATTGTCAATTTCACGTTGTTCAGTACCAATTTTAAAGTCAATGCACAACAAGATGGCGGCGTTACATAATGGCGGGAAGTTTATCTTGAATTTTATTTAAAAATTGAAAAATGTGTTATTTTTTTTTTTTGTGAGGCGCTTGTTAATTTATTATGTTATAATATTTGTTTATTTATATTAAATCAGGGATTTAGTCTTTTAATTAAAGTATTTTTCAATTATTGTTCTTGTTGTGCAGTTATTTATTACTACCTATCACTCTGTAATCATGACAGCTGGTTGACCAAATTGGACTGTTTTAAATTCAGTTCTGTTCAGTATGGTCGGCAAACATATTCAAACACAATAAGCGATAATAAGGGGCTAAAACATATTTTATATGATTAGAAAATAAATATATGACATTATAATATTGTTTATTATTTACTCTAATCACTTCTAATGACACTTTTCGGCTGTCGAAATCTGCTGTACTTAAGCTAAAAAGGGTTAATCCTGGGTTCGATTCCCACCCAAGTCAGAGATTTGTGTGATGAACACTTCTGTTTGTCTTGAGTGTAATTATCTATATTTAGGTATTTATTTACAAAAGAAAAGTACAATATGTAGTATATTACCAGTTTCTGGTTTCCATAGTACAAGCTCTGTTTAGTTTGGGATCAGATTACCGTGTGTGTTAATGTCCCACTTTTTATTTATTTTATACTTAACACGCTCACTGCTGAAATACACACACCCTGTGTGACTCACGCGGGTCGGGCGCAGACACGCTGGGCGTGTTTTCATACGCATGTGCGGCCAACACACATGCCTTGCGTCCGTCGCGTCGGTCGCTACGGCAGTGCTGACTTCACGCTAAGCGTGTCTTCTCCAGCTTCTCCAACTAACATCTTTACTTTGTGGAAATTTGTAAAAAAAATTAAGATACCTACTGATCTAGATTTTAAGTATAAAAAAATTAAAACAAAAATACTTTTAACAATCTAAACTACAGCACGCGCGTCGTTGCCAAACTTACATCAACAACACCAGACATTCGAAATTTCAAAATTCACGCGATGTTACCACGTTTGTAGTTCGCACAACATAGCTAGTGAGAAAAAAAGGAAACGAGTGAAAATGTTGGGCGCTCCGGGATTGTAAATTAAAATCCCGGTAAGATCCATATTAATATCAACATTTCGGTGCAAGTACATAAATAACTACATAATTCCGACCAAATTGATTCCTACACCAATGCAAATCTCATCTTAAACCTCGCGGGCTGTAGTCAGTGGCGTAGCGTGCCTTGGTTGGGCCCCGTACCTATAAAAATTTGTTTAAGGGCCCTTATGAAGGGTAAAGATTTCTCACACTGGTTTATCATCGTATGTACTATGGAGGGTAGAGGTAAGGAGGACTATCTCTGTGTATGAAAAAGTGTCTGTCAGGTTCTCTTAGTAGTCTTTGGTGTCCGTCGAAATGTGTTAAATTGGGGTGGCGCTACAATCGCATCAGGGTTTTTAAAAACGACGCCAAAAGTTATTAGAGAAAAAAAAAAGTAAACAAGGAAAGAACAACTTCCGCTTCGTTATGCTATTTGTTGTGTTATTGCATACTGTTACTAACTACTTTAGTCAACAAAAATAATAAATTTAGTAACTCCGCACACTTCAATCCGTCTACAACTGCTATATTCATACCCTACACTGTTGGTACGCTAGCGCCATTCTGGAAGGTTTTTGAACTGTTACTTAAAGCTTTCAGCTGGTCAATTTCAACTTGTCCCCCATATAAGATAGTCCTTCTTACTGAAAGGGAAGTACTATATCCATTGGGAAAGAAAACGTTATTGCATTAAGAAAACATTACTTTAATCAGGCACTACTACAGAATTCCATACATTTGGTTAAACCGACGTTTATCTTACATCCATTCCTCACGCGACATTTTAGTAAAGTAAAATATATAACAGGACACTTTGGAAGTTATACTTAGTTAATGTGATCCACTTTCCTTGTTCAAATTAGTCTCCACTTTATTATTACGATAATAATTAAAATATACAGCCACAGAGTGGCTGTCGATGCTTTCTTGTTTTTTCGCGCTCTGCCTTTTATTTTTCTTTCGATCTTTGACGGGAATTAATGAATGATGGAGTGAGTGAAACTAAGGTGAACGAGCGAAAGTCTAAATAGAGCCCGCAACAACCGATGTAGGGTGTTGCCATCTATTGAACGCATGCTCGGGAAAAAAAGAAATTGCTTTTTTTGACAAAATTGTCATTCCTATAGTATTTTCTTAGGTTATGCATTTACCAAACATTGAAATAAAACTATTTGAAGGCTTTCGAAGGATTTTTAGACTAAAAATATCAAGATTAGGAGACAACTTTAAGTAGGCGTGAACAATCGGGTAAGAAGGCGGTATTTCAATAAAATAACTACAGCAAATATCACTTCACCCCAATCTCTCGATAGCACAATCATTAATTCTACCAGTTAATTACAGATCGTTAAGATGACATTGGATTAAAGCGTAACGTTCACCGAGCACGTTATTGCATCTGCACTACCGGACGCCACAACGGTTCAACGCGCAGTGTCAGCCATTCTAAGATGGCCGCTTCACCCGCGCTCGGTGTTCATTCCTTCGTTCATAATGACATTCTCGAGTGACAGGTGACTTCAAAGACGGACGTGATGACAGTATAAAATGACAGCCGATGCATTGAGAAGTAGATGTGCCAACACGGCCAACCCTGACGAATCGCACGACCTCGTGCGCATAGTATCAGTCTGCTCGATGATATATGTCATTCTTCTCTACCTGTTCAAATGAAAAAGTTAAGATAGACATTAACATACGCTCGGTCCTTCCTGACCGAACTCAAATTTATCGCTATTGCATAATGATATGGACCGGACATGCTGGTCTCCTTCATACAGTTACTCAACAGTGGCCCGGGCTTACCAGGCCCCTTCAACAACTTACCAAAGTATGGTCCGGGCATACGAGGCCCCTTCATCAACTTACCAAATCGTGGCCCGGGCGTACGAGGCCCCTTCAACCACTTACCAAAATATGGCCCGGGCATACGAGGCCCTTTCGACCAACTACCTAAACAGGCCCGGGCATACGAGGCCCCTTCGACCACTTACCAAAATATGGCCCGGGCATACGAGGCCCTTTCAACCAGCTTTACATTAACAACCGTCAAAGCGTGGCTTGGGCGTATTGGGCCCCTTGCAACCACCTTACCATATAACACTTAAACACACATGGATGACTATTTCTTCGATTGGATACCGACTCCTGTTGGTTTTACCCTTCATATCCCACTTCTGATGAAGGCTTTCGAAGGATTTTTAGACTAAAAATATCAAGATTAGGAGACAACTTTAAGTAGGCGTGAATAATCGGGTAAGAAGGCGGTATTTCAATAAAATAACTACAGCAAATATCACTTCACCCCAATCTCTCGATAGCACAATCATTACTTCTACCAGTTAATTACAGATCGTTAAGATGACATTGGATTAAAGCGTAACGTTCACCGAGCACGTTATTGCATCTGCACTACCGGACGCCACAACGGTTCAACGCGCAGTGTCAGCCATTCTAAGATGGCCGCTTCACCCGCGCTCGGTGTTCATTCGTTCGTTCATAATGACATTCTCGAGTGACAGGTGACTTCAAAGACGGACGTGATGACAGTATAAAATGACAGCCGATGCATTGAGAAGTAGATGTGCCAACATATTTTATAACGGATTTAATCGCGGTTTATTTAAGATTCCGAGGATTTTTTTTAGTTTTCTGAAATCGGAACGCAACTTAAATAGTAATGATTGTAGGTACCTCAGTAATAATTGTGATTAATTAATTGGCAAATACCTCAGTCCACCCGTGACCATGAAGTCTGAAAAGACTGAAAGATTGGGATCTAAAATCTAAAATAAACCGAGATAAAATCCGTTATAATTTTTTTATTTAAAATATCATTTCTAATATCAATAAAAAATTGGGAAGTTTTTACTAATTATT
Source organism: Meganola albula (assembly GCA_936450015.1). Lineage (NCBI taxonomy): Eukaryota > Metazoa > Arthropoda > Insecta > Lepidoptera > Nolidae > Meganola > Meganola albula. Next base: position 5,068,299 of record OW388169.1, on the reverse strand, counting down.
GCATACGCACGTCACGGGGGGCCCTTATAATTGATACCACAGATAATAATAATTGATACGGCAAATACGGCGGTACGTTTATATGCTCTATGGATACGCCCCTGACTGCAGTATGATTTTATTGTATACAGTCAAAACTCTCAATATGGATGTTGTCAAAATTAGTACCAGATTTAAAATGAAATCTCATCTTCATTTTTGTAGGAGTACTATTGTGTGTTATTATAGTTGTAGGGATGCAAGGGAGCTTCAGGTGTACTGGCTTATCTCTGAAATTAATAAATAATTAACTTTAAAAATGAGAAAATAAGTAATAATTAATATTAATTAGTTTTTTTTATTATTCAAGAGGAAGGTTGATTATGCCTATATAATTACTAGTTAGTATATTAAGTTTCGGTCCAAGGGCTTTTTGCGTATCCTTAACACCGACAAGTATTTGTCGGAGATGTCATTAGTACGGTAGCAGACTTGACAGCGAGGCGGCAACGCGTCGTGTCGACACGCTTCGACAGAGTCTAGCCTGCGGTCCGCACGGGTATAGAATGGGGACAGTCGTTACACGAACTGTCCCCAGTTCTCTACAGACATCCGTGCGACCAACATCGGTCTAGGAACTGTCTTACCACTCGTTGTATTATTTTTACATTTCGTAACAAATAAATAGTGTGATTAAGTTAACTTTGTTTGCAGCTCATAACCACACCCACTCAATAAGTTTTCTGGCGAGGACTATCCCTCTAATCGGCCCCCTGTATATATTTAATTAAAATAAAGTTTATAAACTCTACCATTAATAAAATTAATTGTTAGTCATACAGTGTCCTTCGAGATTTTGAGTTTCTTTGTCTAATTTGTCTGTTCAACTCTATATTCATAAGCTGTAGAATTTTCTTTCTATTATTCTTCCTGTACGCTGAATCGCCTCTTCTTCCCGAAATATCATTCACACTGTGCCAAACACCATCGGAATCGATAACGCCTTCTAGATTCAAATTGTTACTTCTTTTCAACCTTTTTTTAGTTACTATGTAAACAGGTACGCCATTTTTTAATAACGATTTACGCAATCTCATGTTTTCGTAAACATTCCAGTCTTGAGCAGCATGGTTCGTTTCAAGAATTGGATGAAAATAATGGGCATTAGGTTTCTGAAGCTTGGGGCCAGTATATCTTTGATATCGTAAACTGGGTAGCCATTTTGCGTAAACTGAAAAAGGGTTCAATCTAAATATGTATATCACTTCAACCCTTTTTAGTACTGATGGGCACGGGTCTTCTCTCAACTATCTTATGAGTTGAGAGTGTTGAGGCCTTAATCCACACACGCTGGCTGAGTGCGGGATGGTGGATGTCACATGTCCTTGAATGATTAGTTCTTAGGCATGCCGGTTTCCTCACGATGTTTTTCTTTACCGATGAAGCAATTCACACAAAGATGTGTGTCCACAACCCGGATTTGAACCTGCGGTCTTATTTTTGTAAGGTAAAACCTGTAGCGCTGCGCCACCGCTGCTCTAAATATCTAAATATATAAAAGAAGAAATTGATTGATTGACATATCAACTCACGGCCCAAACCGCTGGGTCTGGAAATTCCAAATAGGTAGGTATGGCACAAACACAAAGGTTTGTCCTGAGTGGGAATCTATTCCACGGCCTCCGGCTAAGCAGTCACGGTCATTAACAGGCCAGTAAAAAAAAACCGTTACCTTTACTTTATAAGTATCCTAAAATGTAGATTTACCTACGAATTTCAAGCATCACAGTTATGTTACTTCCAGTTCGCAGATATATTTACTTATTCGAAATTTTTGATCAGGGCCCTATTAATATTTACTTAATATAATATTTACCCCTGATCGGTTTTAGTTAAGAACCACCTCCTTTTCAGGTTTCGTATAAAATCTACATCGAAATTTGTCCATCCGCTTTGGCGCTACGTACAACAGATTTGTAGAGTCCGCGAGATGAAGCTGAGCTTTGCATTTGTGTGAGGGATTGATCAGTTAACATTCGCATGATTTGCGCAAGGGACACCGTCGGCCTCAGGAAGATTGTCAAAAAGCGGTATTTTATATCGGTTTAACACGTTCAACGTCAAGTACCTCATTTAAGGGTCACTTTGAACTAGTTCCACACGTCCGTGCCTCATATATGGGTCACTACGCAACGACCAGGTACCTACACACTAAGGGTAATTTAGCAAAGGTGAGTAATGAGTTAGCAGTGAGAGTTTATCTCAGTGCAAGAGTCTGATATAGCACCTACTGAAATGAAATATCTAAGTATTTTCAATACAGCACATATAAGGATTAAAGTAATATGTGGGACGCACAATGAAATGAAAACATTTTGTATGGGAACGTTTAACGTGTTAAACCATAGATATCCTGTTTCTATGGTTTAAACCGAGCAAAAGACATGTCGCGCCGCGTCCTAGGCAAACGTCAGTTAAACTATCTATGTGCACTTACACCAAAGAGCATATAAACGCTTACGACTCACACATACAAGGCGCCCTCCGATCCCCTAAAAAACTAGTGTCCGGCAACGTCCTGAGCCGAGGTTCGTCCCCATATGGGGAGCCCTCATGGCAGTTGCCACAGTACTTGATCGGTTTGACCGTCCTCGGACGGCTCACCGAAAAAGTCCGGTGAACCAATAGAGGCCCTTCAGGCTAATTGGGTTAGGTCATCAGCAAAAAAATATATATATATACAAGGCCTACCCATCTTAGGCATCGTGGACTGTTCACTGTTCATAAGCGTCGTCATATTTCTAAAGTTATATTAAATAAAACACATAATTTAATTACGTACCTGTTATAAATAATAATGATAAAATAAAAAATATCTGCATATTATTAAACATTGTACCTACATAATTTTATTTGCAAAAACACTTTCAAATACCTTGTAGGTAAATAAGATAATGTTAATTAAACGCAAGGCAATAAATTAAAACTAAAGTCATAAAACATTATATACGAATTTATTACGAATACGTAAGATGACATGTTATTTTTTCTGAAATATATGCTTGTGCTTGAGTACTATGGATACGGCTCAGTTGCAGCATTATAAAAAAAAACTTGCCTGTAGGGGGCACGAACTTTCGTCGTAATGTTTGGGGCTGGTGGCGTGGTCGGTGCTTTTCACACACGGTCATCTGATCTCAAACTAAGCACAGCTTGTACTATGGAAACCAGATAACTGGTAATATACTACATATAATACTTTTCTTTTGACGATATATAGGTACATATATATAGATAATTACACCCAGACACAAGACAAACAGACATATTTAAACAAATGTTTGTCTCGGGTGAATCAAACCCACGACCTGGGGCATGAAAAGCAAGAATCTTACCGACCACGCCACCGGCCCGTCAATCTTAGAAGACTCTTTAATTAAAATGGACTTTGTCTCTTTCTTACTCGTATAAATGTCAAAATAACACAGCAAGCGAATTATTATAAACATATTTTAGCTATATTCAGCTTATAATTACCACAGAGTACCTACTTTTTATACTTATTGGGAAAACGTAATTTTTTAATTTATAATTACGTTTATGAATACGGGGATTAATGTAATTATCTATGGGGTCCCTAACCAACTGGACACCGAAACCACAAGATTGTTCGTGGCGGGATCGAAACCGCTACCTTTGATAATGTAGACCGCGACCTCCAGGGCACACTATAGCAGCCAGATGGGACGGCAGTGACGGCACACTGCTCAACTACATTTCGGTGTGGACTATTAGGTACCTTAGGTAATGATATAGGTACCTACTTGCTGTATATAATATTATACTAATTTTGTTGTAATTGCATATTTATATTATATAATTACACCCAGACTCAAAACATACAGACGTATTCATGCACACACAAATATCTGTCTTGTGTGGGAATCGGACTCACGACCTGCGGCGTGAAAAGCAAGTATTTTACCGACCACGCTACCGGCTTGCGTATAATATTGTTTGAAAAGGATTCGAAAATAAAAACAAATTATGTAACAGCATTTATTTTATTAAATTAGCTTAAAATTATACAACAATAAAATTGGTACATGATAATGATGATGACTGGTCCCTCAATTATCTTTGTTATTAATAACAACAGCAAACAATGACATATCACATAAGATAAAATGATGTAATTAGTTTATGCCCATTAATACTCTAACCCATTGTTCCAAGTTTAAACCACTCCGACCACAAAAATTCACGAACTATATCGCTTCGACTGTCCTCGGACGGCTTACCGAAAAAGTCCGGTGAACCATTAGAGGCCTTTCCGGTTAATTGGGTTATGTCATGCGCAAATAAACCGTGCATGTTTTGGTGTAATAAATGCGACATTAGCAATTTAGAAATTAATAATTTTGTTATATTTATAAAATAAATAATATTTATATTTTTAGTTATTTATAATTACTTGGCAATACAAACTTGGCATATTAATAAAATAGCACAAAAATCTAAAATAATAAGTGAGTTTTATAAAATAGTAATAATTTGGATAATTTCAGTCTAATTTGTTCTAATAATATTGTTCGTTAACCCATATTGTAAATCTAGGAATGCAGTTTTTATTGTTACTAAAATAAGTGACAAGGTTCCATATAAATATATTTTTAAATGTTGTTTCAAGGCTTGTTCCAAATAGTTCCCATTGTTCCCACTGTTATGATCCGAAATGGAACATTAATAATCTTATTTGCTCCCTCTATTTATGGGATCAAATGGGAACCTGTTTGTTTTCCCATAAATGCTTGCAATCTATAAAAACTACAGAGTAGGTGCCAAAAAGAGTGTAAGTATTGTAAAATTATAAAATAAATGTACATAGAACGCATTCCAAATTGATTATGATGAGTATTATTGAAATTATGAATAAATTACAACTTATTCGTTACAAAATAAAGTAAAATACAAGGTTATAAAGATTTTTATTCGTAAGTATGTGCATTAAGATGATTTAATAAATCATCTTAATGCACATACTTACGAATAAAAATCTTACGAATAAATAGGTAATAAAAAAACTAATGAATAAAGAGAAAAATTGTAGAGAATATCTATTTTCTTCAATAACCAATTTTTGGTTACTGAATATGTAGTTACATCTTTTAAGCCTTTATAGCTTTTTACTCTTTTATATTTATTTGTCTCTTTCTTACTAATATAAATGTCCAGATGACAGACAAAGACAAACAAACCAAACTTGACACGGGCAGAATAGTCGAAAACGACTTAGTTGATGCAAAAAAAAATAAAATAAAATAAAAATACCACTATATTCACCTGTATTCAAGCAAATAAATTATGTACTAGATTTGATACGATTTTAAATAATAAAAGCTTATATGACATGTATGAATAAAGTGGTTTAGAAAACATTTTTTAAATCTGTATTAACATTTTTTTTTTACTCATTTTCACCTTTATGTCCCTATACCCTGTGTACCTAATTTAAATGATGTTTATTGCACAAATCAATTGATATTATTTATACTTTACATAAAATTATTAACACATTGAATACCAAGATTTTTTTACACCCAAGATCAGTAGGCTAATTCATGTAATTTCTTGACGCACCGATCAAGTTGCGGTGCAGTTGCAATTAGGTTTACGTCTTACTGCAAAATGGTATTCTTGTACCTGTCATTCATAACCTAAAAGCTAAAGCGCTTGCGTGACGCGAACTTGACGTTAGCGTATCTGACAGCGGTTGTCAAAACTACGAGAGTACGAAAAGGGCTGTTTTGATCGAAACTTAACTGCACTGATTTAGTTACCTGAATTGGCCTTCCGTTCCCACCATTTATTTACAATACCTATAACATATGACGTAGTTGGCGCCCTTGGTTTAGATATAATACCAGTTTCCTGTATATTTGATAGCTCACTACGAGATAAATCATAATTTAGAAATCTTACAGATGCTAAATTGTTTCGTTTTCTATGAAAGTCTCCGTAAAATACTTTGATATATCTCATAGCTGGCATCTCATCATTACTCTACCCTTTTCTTATAAATAAAAAAAGAGTAGGGTAATAATAAATAATAATAACAAGATAACTTGTAGGGTAATAATACTCTACAAGTAATCTCGTAGTGGCACTCAATGTGTTAAGGAATGCATTCTTCCAATAGTCTGTCATCATTCATCTTTCCAAACAAAACTGCTCAACCTAAATGCCCCACTCATATCCCAGTTGAATATCCTTTCACCACGCTTCGAACCTCCTGCACCTGCTATAACAATCAATGGCATAAAATGTTCCGCTGCTCTCAACGGATGTGCTTCGGTTGCTCCTTTTTGATCTCTCCAAGATATTAAACCTTCTTTTCTCACAGATTCATCCTCTGCTGTGCAAACTGTGTTCAAAAAATTATCGAAATCTTTATTTACTACACTTGATTGTCTGCCATATCTAAATTCCCTCATATTATGATAAGACATTCCGGAACCTAACACAGCCACACCTTCTTTCCTAAATTGGTATAAAACTTTGCCAATTTTATAATGCTCTTCTGGGTTTTGGTTACTTAAAACAGAAATTTGTACTATAGGAATATTCGCAGCAGGGTTTATAAGCATCATAGGAACAAAAACTCCATGGTCCCAACCTCTTTTCGGATCTAAATTTGAATTTATTCCCGCCTTTTTGAACTCTTCCTGTATTCTTTCCGCCAAAATTGGATCTCCTGGCGCGTCATATCGATACGTGTAAGATTCTGGAGGAAAACCGTAGTAATCAAAGTACAAATCGTGGTGCTTGCCCGAAGATATAGTCACTGTACTTTCCTCCCAGTGAGCAGTGACTAAAATTATTGCCTTGACTTCATTCAAGTCCAAATGCTTTTTAACTTCATCGCGAAGAAAATTAGTAAGACCTGCATGGTCCTTGTCTCCTAGAAGCGGCAGAGGTCCTCCTCCGTGGTTGACGAAGATAGCAGGAGCAATTGTAGCCATTTTTCGCACTCCACCAGTAAAATAACGAAGTATGTTCATTGACAACAATGTCATAAACACTATAAAAGCCACTTGTACAAGAATTGAAAGTGTATTTAGAACAAGCATGAAAATGAACTGCTTTGTTTCTTTTAACCTTAAACACTCAAATTATCATTAAATCTATTAATTACAAGGTAAATTAGCTTTTTAGAACGAGGATAAGATAATTCTATATTTACTCACTACTTACTGTCTGACGTCACATTGACATACCTGTCATTACCAAAGTCATTACTGGGCCTACTCACGTGACACCATCATGACATACCGGTTAGTTCCGAAAAATATTTAGCTGTTTTCGGACCCGTTTTTTTATAGAAATGTCTCGTCACTATGAATGAAATAGGACAACCCGAATGAACTGAGACTGACAAATGAATGAATGAGTGAACAAAAAACATGGCGTCTCTCTGAGTTGTCTTCCTCTCCTCTCGGTTAAAATATTTTTAATTATTAGAGCCAAAACAAAGGATTAAAAGTGATTCTTATCAATAGTTTATAGATTTTAGTTTTAAAATTATGCACTTAGTCCTCAAAGAGTTAAAACGGATATAATGCCGGTGTATGGGCGAGGCAGATTGATCCACAACATCTATTAACAGATCAAACGCAATTTCTAACAATAATCAAGACAAAAACACTATAAAAATGGACAAGAAAAACAAAAAGAAGTCTGTTATCAAGCGCAAAAATGACGAATCAGGGGATAGTGAGAAAAAACCAAAGTTATTGATTAACAGAAAAAGTGATGAAAAAGTTGAAGTTGTGAACCAAGTTATTGAAGTCCCCATAGAGCAGGGGCAGCAAATAGTGCAAGCTGCACCTGGACAATTAGTGGAAGGGAACTTTGAGCAGCCAGTGTTCGTGAATATGAAGGGAGAACCGGTCCAATTAGGTCCAAACACAGTGATCTTCTATGAACAGAGTGGGAATCCCTCGAATTTTGCATTTGGTGGTATGTGGACTATGGATTCCTCTGGTAGGATTGTGATGGCGGAAACTATATATGATGTGAAAGGTGAACCAGAAGAGGAAGGAGCAAGTTTTGTACAAAGTAATTCAGAAGTTTCTACTGTGAGTACTTTGATTTTCTATTTATAAATTTAAATATTCTGTGACATTAACACAGTCATCTGGTCCCAGATCTTGTGTTAAGGAAACCAGATAACTGGTATATACTGTACATATAATACTTTTCTTTTGTAAATATATACTTATAATAGATATTTACACCCAGACTCGACACAAACACAAATGTTCATCACTAACATTTGTCTCGGGTGGGAATCGAATTCACAACCTGCAGTGTTAAAAGTAGGTATCTTACCGACCACGCTACTGGCCCGTCAAATGAAAAAGAAATAAACATTTTTATGTAACAAAAGTTGTGATCTAATTTTTAAACTAAAGTTTTAATGCTTTCCTTCTAGCAACCGGTAGAAGAGCAACAAGCAACATACCAGCAGTTTGAACTGAGTGGCTCACAAGTGGAAGGCCAGCAGGAGTATGAAGTGGCTATAATAGAGAACCCGGGCACAGAAACCACTGAAAAGTATGTCCATATTAAAGTTCACCTTTTTTGCCTGTACAACTTTTTTTTACTGACTTTAAAATAGAGGATAGTTGGGGGCTGCGTCACCTTCATCCCTGGGAGTGCACCTTTTCTACAATGTGGTCCCCGGGTGGTGCAAATCAGGTCACAATAACGTGGTGGTCTGCACAAAGCCGCAACGCCAAGCGGCCTTGCCGTGTTCCGGTGCGATGTGTAGTGACACCATTTAAGAGTGGGTCGAAATTGTTGCTCCTTTATAGTCCAGTGAACCATAAAGGAGCCGACTGCCACCTCCCTCACCGAAAATCATTCGTAATCACTAGGGAATCAGTATATTGGGTGGGCGCGTTCCATCATAGATTACATCATTGCTTTACATCATGCAAGATGAAGTCAAGCGCAAGCCTGTTTCAGAATAAAGAATAAGTACTTATACTAGTTTTTTCAGAATAAAGAATAAGTACTTATACTAGTTTTTTTTTCTGTTCCAGCACCACAGACTCTCAAATTGTCACCACTGAAGATCAGTTAGTGGCTACTGGAACGGGAGCGATACGCTGGCTCAACCAGAAATATGATTTCGTGGTTAGAAAGCTGCAGTTGAATTATGGTAAGCTATTATTTTATTACAACGACTAGGTACAAACTGGACGCCACTCTTCGAATATTGTATGAATATAACTTTTAGTTAATTTTGATTGTATTGTCTTAGATTTACAGAATATCACACATTGAAATAAAACTACTTTTTTACTTTTTGTCCACCCGTGACCATGAAGTCTAAAAAGACTGAAACGTCGGGATCTAAAATCTAAAATAAACCGCGATAAAATCCGTTTAAAAGTAGTGCGATTTTAATTTCGATCGGTTCCTTCAGTTCTTGACCTAACCTAACCTAACCTAACGAACCGTCTGAATTAGCTTGTGGTCAGACGATATGTAGTGGTTTGACATAAAATATCTCATCTCCGTCAAACGGAATGCATTGCATCGCATGGGACAGCAACGAATGCGGACGCATGCGGCTGCATGCGGCCACATGCGGTCACATTCAGATATAAGGTGCACTCCCACGGACGAAGGTGACTCAGTCCTCAATATCTTTTATTTCACAGATGCTGGTGTGAAGCTGTTACACTCACAGTCGGGATGCATTCAGTGCGTGTATCTGACCACACCGAGCATGCAGTTAGCATTCAATGCAGTGCCACAATTCTTATGTATAGAAACAGGTAAATATTAGACCTAATAATTGAATATCGTACTTTTACTAATATTGTATAGGCGAAAGATTGAAAAAAAAAGGGAAGGAAGAAAACTAGTCCGCCATCTTGGGTATGCCGCCATTTTGGATTTAGAATGACGTCACACAGCCAAATGACTGTATAGGGGAGAGTGTTTTGAAAGAGCCGGACTGTGAAAGAGCCGATATGATTTTTCCTGACTTACTACTTTTAAAGTACCATAGTTAAATTTATTTTTTATTAAGCAACACTGGATGATTATAACTCTCAAAAATATGACAGTTCTGTGAAAAAAAAGTTTGTTTTTAGCTCAATTTCACTATTTTTGATTTATGTATGTAAAATGACGACTTGATCTGAATAAATTTAATTATTAATTAAATTTGTGAGCTGCTGTGGCGCAGCGGTACAGGCCTCGCCTTAGAAAAATAAGGTCGCGGGTTCGAACTCTGGTCGTGCTTACACATCTTTGTATGAATTGTTTCATTATCGGTGAAGGAAAACATCGTGAGGAAACCGGCTTGTCTAAGAAATAATCATTCGAGGACATGTGATATCCACCAACCCGCACTCGGCCAGCGTGTGTGGATGAAGGCCTTTACTCACTCAACTCATAAGATAGTTGAGAGAAGACCCGTGCCCGGCAGTGGGACACTAAAAAGGGTTGAAGTGAGAAGTGATGATTTATTTAATTATTTTTGATTTAAATAATGAATTATGAAGGTGGCAGCCGGAGGATCGAAAAAGAAACCGAAAATGATTTTAAAATATTAATTTATTGTGTTAAAGTTACAATTAAACTTAGAGTTAAACCTAGACTCGGACGGTGCTAGTACTGAAGTGAGTTTCGTTCGTTTCTACAAATTCCACGACGTCGGGGTTTGCGGGGCCCGGGGGGATCAGCGTCAGCGGGATCGTATTCAGCTTACTGGTTACCCAAGACACGAGGCGTAAAAATATTGTTTATTGTTTGTTTTGACGGGCCGGTAGCGTGGTCGGTAAGATACTTGCTTTTCACGCCGCAGGTCGTGGGTTCGATTCCCACCCGAGACAAATATTTGTTTAAATATGTCTGTTTGTCTTGTGTCTGGGTGTACGCGTGAACGACTGGACCGATTTCGCTAATTCTTTTTTTTAAATATTTCTTTAAGTACGAGGATGGTTCTTACGCAGAGAAAAATTAAAAAAAAAGAAAATTTAGAAATCGTCGAAGTGCCGAAAACCGGGTTAGATACCTATTATTTATTATTGGTTATATTCGGTAGGTCTGAGACCCGGTAGATGGCACTGCTTTACCGGGCAGAACGAAGTTTGCCGGGTCCGCTAGTTATTTATATTTAAGTATATATTTACAAAAGAAAAGTATTATATGTAGTATATTACCAGTTATCCGGTTTCCACAGTACAAGCTCTGCTTAGTTTGGGATCAGATGACCGTGTGTGTTAATGTCCCACTATATTATTCATTTATACATTTTGTTATGTTGAACCTCAGTCTTACAGCTTTGGTTTGGAACCGTTCCAAAATTTCTATGTTGCTGTTACTTGCTGTTCCCCAGAGCTGTTTTCCATGTGTCCAAGCTGGTTTCAGTATGCTCTATTTGATTTAAATAATGTGAAAATATTTTTTATGGTTTCAGGTATAGAGTTCTATAGCACAATACCGACGGTGGGTGGCACAGGCACCCCAGCTATCAAACACAATGTCACCTTATTCTTAGCTGAAGATGGCAACGGGAAGTCTGTTATTGTGAGCGCTGGTGAGTTCTTTATCTTCTTCTTCTATAGTACATATAGTTAAAATCTCGCTGCAGACTCAATCATAAATCATTCGTCGACGGGCCGGTGGCGTGGTCGGTAAGATACTTGCTTTTCACGCCGCAGGTCGTGTGTCCGATTCCCACCCGAGACAAACATTAGTGATGAACATTTGTGTTTGTGTCGAGTCTGGGTGTAAATATCTATTATAAGTATATATTTACAAAAGAAAAGTATTATATGTATAGTATATACCAGGTATCAGGTTTCCATAACACAAGCTCTGCTTAGCTAGGGTCCAGATAACCGTGTGTGTTAATGTCCCAGAATATTTGTTTATTTATTGGAGTGTTTCGCTCTCTTTCCCACTCACGGGCCTTATGGGCAGGCCACGCCCACACGTAGTCCTGCGCATTACTGCAGTCGATGAGTGATATCGATAGTTTTATATATTTATAAATGGGCGATAGAAATAAAAACACATTTATTTTATTACCAAATTTACAACAAAGCATATTAAAATAAACAAAAGAACGTATTTATAAAACTACTAGCTGCCCCAGCGAACTTCGTACCGCGCAAAATTGTGAATCTAAACCATTCCCAGATCCCCTTGAACACACACAAAAAATTTCATCAAAATCGGTCCAGTCGTTTAGAAGGAGTTCAGTCACATACACACGCACACAAGAAATATATATATTAAGATGAATAGAAAATTAAAATTCTTCTTCTGTGTCATCATCATTGTCTTAATGATTCCGTTATCGATAATGACCTTGCGCGTGCGCAACTAGCGCACAACCCTACTCCAATTATGATTTATGACCGAGTCTGCAGCGAGATTTTAACTATACTATAAATACAAAACGTCACTTTACGATTTAATCGTATAAATAACTAGCGGCCCGCCCCAGCTTCGCTCGGGTAGCTTCAGCCCACTCAACAATTTACAAAAAATGTGATAAATAAAGAATTTTTATATTAGAAGACTAGCTGCCCCAGCGAACTTCTTACCGCGTATTTCTCACCTTATAGGAGTGTGAAAATTTTAGGGTTGTATGTATTTTTCAATGCCACATTATACAAAAAAAAAAATATTGTCGAAAAATTTAAAAAAAAATTAAGGGTGATAAGGGTATCACTTAGGGGTATGAAAAATAGATAGTAGCCGATTCTCAGAACTACTGAATACGCATATAAAATTTGGTAAAAATCGGTAAAGCCGTTTCAGAGGAGTACGGTAACAAACATTGTGACATGGAAAATTTTTACAGTAGATTATATTATTATTATTATTATTTTTTTACAGGTATATCAACATTAATAGGTGACGACCTGACGTGGTTATTAGATACATTTAAATCGTGCAACCCGGCGTGGAGACAAGTGAGATGTGTGGTGTGTGATCCGACTAAATGTCAACAGGTACGTTTATATAAATAACTAGGTTCCGCCCGCGGCTTCGCCCGCGAAATTGATCTCACTAATTTTGTTTCTCCATACAAACTTTGGAACCCCGTTTCACCCCCTTAAAGGGTGAGTTTAGAAAAATCCTTTCTTAGTGCACCCCTAGATCCCATAAGAAACCTATGTGCCAAATTTAGAGTCTCCAGACCAAGCGGTTTGGGCTCTATATTTAGATAACATAGTGGGACAATAACACACACGGTCATCTGATCCCAAACTAAGCAGAGCTTGTACTATGGAAACCAGATAACTGGTAATATACTACTTCAAATACTTTTCTTTTGTAAATATATACTTAAATATAGATAATTACACCCAGACACAAGATAAACAGACATATTTAAACAAATGTTTGTCTCGGGTGGGAATCGAACCCACGACCTGCGGCGTGAAAAGCAAGTATCTTACCGACCACGCCACCGGCCCGTCAAAAAAATATATTATACACCAGAGGCGTAGCGTGCCTCGACGGGGCCCCGTATAGCAAAATTGTTTGGAGCCCTTAAGGGTAAAGATTTATTGACAAAGGAAAAAATTTTTTTTGCATAAAATGAAAAAAAATATTTATTCATCGAGCGGGCCTTGCAGATATCGTCCTGTCCGGTAAAGCAGTGCCACTTACCGGGTCCGAAAATAGATTACGCCCGATTCCTATAATTATTATCAGCCTATTCTAGTCCACTGCTGAACATAGGCTTCCCCTAATGCACGCCACTGAGCACGATCCGCGGCTTTTCTCATTCAGTTCTTGCCGGCCGCCTGCTGATATCCTCTCTGTAACTAATCTGAGGGCTTCCTACGCTACGTTTGCCAATTCGTGATCGATTCTCAGACCTACCGAATATACCTAGATATAAGATATCGAAGTTATTTTGTTTATTAATTTTTCTCTGTGTAAGAAACATCCGCGTACTTCAAGGAACATTCTAAAAAAATAATTAGTGCAACACTAAATGTATAGGTTGACCGTTTAACTCGCATATCGCCATCTGAGGTACAAAGTCATAAAACATTAATTAAATCTCTTAAAGAACTATTTAACCACAGATAAAAGTAATGTAAGACTATTCGTCACTAATATCCATATCGTTTGAATCATCATCACTGTCTGTGCAGATTGAGGAGTCAGAATCTTGGCGAGTTAAACAGTCGGCCTATAGAGATTTAGTGATTTTGACGTGACAACGTCTTATAAATTGGTTTGCCGGGTGACACTTCAAGAAACTGCGTTACGCTCCGCTCACGTTATGCGCTCACAATGAGAGCGAGTGAGAGGCACGCGTCCCTTCCACTCGGGCATGGTTAGCCCACCTAAGAGCGAGAGAGACAGACATAAAAAGTGAAAGGCACGCGTCCCTTCCACTCGAGCACAGTTAGCCCGCCTAAGAGCGAGATTCTTTGTATAAATTAATGTTTTAAATATAATTCTTTGTATAAATAAATGTTTTAAATTGTTACTATTATTTCATCCTTCTTCCTACTATACGAATGAATATTCACATTAAAATTATTTTACCACTCAAAGTCGTTGTCACGTAAAACTTTCGCCCGTATACCGACTTTACAGGCAACCAATTTTTTTATCATATATAGAATAACAGTAGTTTTTATTCCCCAGTCTGTACGAGTGGCGTTTCCCTCCGCCCACGTGACTTGTAGCGTGTGGCAAGCTGCACGAGCGTGTGCGAGACTCATAGTGTCGTCAGCGCGACGAGAGGATGCCACGCTGGCTGTGGACGATGTCGCTAGCAAGTGCAAGACGTATGCATTGGCGCACCTGAGGGGGGAACATACGCCAGCTGCGTTACAGGTTAGTTTATTACAATATACAATAGGGATGATGACGATGGAGTGTATTACAATATACAATAGGGATGATGACGATGGAGTGTATTACAATATACAATAGGGATGATGACGATTGAGTGTATTACAATATACAATAGGGGTGGTGACGATGGAGTGTATTACAATATGCAATAGGGGTGATGACGATGGAGTGTATTACAATGTACAATAGGGATGATGACGATGGAGTGTGTTACAATATACAATAGGGATGATGACGATGGAGTGTATTACAATATGCAACAGGGATGATGACGATGACGTGTATTACAATATGCAATAGGGGTGATGACGATGTAGTGTATTACAATATACAATAGGGGTGATGACGATGGAGTGTATTACAATATGCAATAGGGATGATGACGATGGAGTGTGTTACAATATGCAATAGGGGTGATGACGATGGAGTGTATTACAATATACAATAGGCGTGATGACGATGGAGTGTATTACAATATACAATAGGAATGATGACGATGGAGTGTATTACAATGTACAATAGGGAGGATGACGATGGAGTGTATTACAATATACAATAGGGATGATGACGATGGAGTGTATTACAATATACAATAGGGGTGATGACGATGGAGTGTATTACAATATGCAATAGGGATGATGACGATGGAGTGTATTACAATGTACAATAGGGGTGATGACGATGGAGTGTATTACAATATGCAATAGGGATGATGACGATGGAGTGTATTACAATATGCAATAGGGGTGATGACGATGGAGTGTACTCCCGATTAAATTTTTGGATTTTTTAAATAATTGTGCTTTTTTTTATTGTAGGTGTTAAAACGCGGTATAATAGGTACTGGGGCGGGCACTCTACGGCTCTGGGACACGGCCACTAAGCCCAACGGTGCGATAGCCAAGTTCGATTCTTGGTTAGAAGTCGATAACTACACAAATATACTTCACAAGGTATGTTAATTTTTTTCTATATTTTTATGTGAATGCTTCGGTGGTTCAGTGGTAATCGTGGTCGCTTAGTAACCGTGAGGGTTCGATTCTCGATTCAAACAAAAATACTTTTAGCTGCAGCTCGACGTTTAGTATTGTGCCCAATGAAATAATCTGCGATAAAATCCGTTATGAATAAAAAATACGTGTGGCATTCGGGGACTGCCGCGGTACAGCTATTGCATAGAATTTTTTATCAACTTATGCAATTATATTGATTTATTTATTTTATTTATGCGGGCCCGAACTTACAAGCGTGCCAAAAAGGATGCTGTCTCACCTAGCATTGTGTCTAAAAGAGATAGAATCAGTTATGAGCAGTTAGCAGCTAGTATACACGCATACGTCTAGTCGCACTCACACAAACACCGTGCCGAAGTCTGCCGAAGTGAGACGCTGTGCCGGTCGGAGTGGGGGGTGTTAGGTTTTTTCGTTACGGAATTTCTTGATTCGGTCGCCGCGCTCAAAGCCCGCGACAAAAGCTATGCAATAGCTTAAAAATATTTTCTTTTTGACAGCGTCATGTAGTCCCAAATTAAGCAATTCATTTGCTTGTGTTATGGGTACTAATATCTTTTATTAGTATATATTTACAAAAGAAAAGTATTATATGTATAGTATGTACCAGTTATCTGATTTTCATAACACAAGCTCTGCTTAGTTTGGGACCAGATGGCCGTGTGTGTTAATGTCCCAGAATATTATTATTATTACTAGAAACCCGTTTTCCGTTGTCACGACATCACGCGTGAACGGCTGGACCGATTTCGCTAATTCTTTTTTTAAAATATTCCTTTAAGTACAAGGTTGGTTCTTACGCAGAGAAAAATTAAAAAAAAAAGAAAATTTAGAAAGCGAAGAAGTGCCGAAAACCGGGTTAGATACCTATTATTTATTATTGGTTATATTCGGTAGGTCTGAGACCCGGTAGATGGCACTGCTTTACCGGACAGAACGGCGTCTGCCGGGTCCGCTAGTACAGAAATAAAAACAAAAAAATTTCGTCCAAAAATGAAAAAAAAATTTTAGGGTGAACAACCCTTAGGGGTATGAAAAATAAATAGTAGCCGACTCTCAGATCTACTGAATACGCATATAAAATTTGGTAAAAATCGCTAAAGCCGTTTCGGAGGAGTACGGTAACTAACTAACATTGTGACATGGAACTTTTATATATCTTATATCTTTAAATGAGCAATTCTTGTATATATATATCTATATATACAATTGGAATCTCGGAATCGGCTCCAACGATTTTCATAAAATTTAGTATATAGGGGGTTTCGGGGGCGATAAATCGATCGAGCTAGGAATCATTTTTAGAAAATGTCGTTTAAAATAAAAAATACCGACCAAAGATCGGTCATCCAGATATTTAGATTAAATTTTTAGTTCACTTATGTATTTATCACATTTTGTCTCATTTCAGGGTATTGAACGGCTTGTAACGAAATTCCACACATTAGTACGTAACCAAATACAACCCGATGAGTTTGTGTCGATATTCTTCAACATCGCTGATCAGTTGGAGAGTGAGCGACGGAATTTCGCTCTCACTAGGCTGAGGGTGAGTATATCAAGCTGTTATAGGTCGACCGTTTAACTCGCGTATCGCCATCTGAGTTACAAAGTCATAAAACATTAATTAAATCTCATAAAGAACTATTTAACCACAGATAAAAGTAATGTAAGACTATTCGTCACTAATATCCATATCGCTTGAATCATCATCACTGTGTGTGCAGCTTGAGGAGTCAGAATCTTGGCGGTCGGCCTATAAAAACCCACATAGACTGTTTCCACCGAATTAGGCGCAGTTCCGACAGTAATATATAGGGTCTTCTCTTAACTATCTTACGAGTTGAGAGAGTTTGGGCCTTACCACACATGCTGGCCAAGTGTGGGTTGGTGCTACTAGTTAATTATCAGTAAACATAATTACCTACCACCAGCCATGGACCACGTGTGGGGATTCAGGTAAAAGGCGCACTGCTGCGAACGAAGGTGACTCAGCCCCCAGAAATGTGACCATGTATGTGTTTATTTACAGGAGACTGAAGGCTTGAAGCAGTCGCCTACGGATACCATCACTCAGTATGCTTATAACCTGATGAGTCATCAAACTAAATTAGCACAGAAGTGTCTGGATGACAGAGCTGGCAGGTATGTGCATAATAGGGGTACCAGTGTGAGATTAGTTGAAGATTTTGAAATGAAACTACTTTTTAACGGATCTTATCGCAGTTTATTTTAGTTTTTAGATCCCGACGTTCGCTTCAACCGTTTTTTTTTAGTGTCCCACAGCTGGGCGCGGGTCTTCTCTCAACTATCTTATGAGTTGAGAGAGTTTAGGCCTTAATCCACACACGCTGGCCAAGTGCGGGTTGGTGGATGTCACGTGTCCTCGAACGATTAGTTCTTAGACATGCCGGTTTCCTCACGATGTTTTCTTTCGCCGATGTTGAGCAGCGGAGATGAAACAATTCACACAAAGATATTGTGTGGGCACGACCAGGATTCGAACCCACGACCTTATTTTTCAAAGGCGAGGCCCTGCTCGACGGTGATCCCGACGTTACGTTTGTTTATTTCAATGTGTGATATTCGCGTAAATCTAAGACATTACTGAGTTGAGACCGCTACCCCTGTAACTTGCCCGCAAGCTCCCGTGTTGTACTGTAGGCAGCGCCATTTTTTTAACATCTTAGTCTTGTACTGGTTTACGTCACGCAACGACGACGCGATCCAATTTTATAATCTTACTAGCGGCCCGTCCCAGGTTCGCCCGGGTAGCTTCAGCCCACTCAACAATTTCCATAAAATGTGATAACCATAGCAGCGCCATCTATTGATTACTTACTCAACCCAGTCGAAAGGTATCGACATCTGTTAGAATCATTTGGAGTTAACAGATAATTGTGACTGTCAAATAATAACAGACAAATAATTAGCAATAAATTAAAATTGCGACTATAATTTGAGATTTAAACTATCCTATCTCTCAAGTTGGATCGAACTGCACATGGTGTGCGAATTTTATTATAATCGGTTAAGTGGTTTAGGAGTCCATTGAGGACAAACGTTGTGACACGAGATTTATATATATTAAGATTATATTGATACTGTTTCGTTAATAGTTATTAGAGTTACTGCTATATTTTATTGTTATTCTTTGTGTTAAGTTTATTGTTATAATGAAGGGTATAACTTTACATAGTGGAGAGAGAAATCTCGTGTTAAAAATGTAAGACTTTTTTGAAAACGAAAAACGGAACAAACAGTTGCGTTTACCTGTTGATCAGGCAGTAAAAAGAACCAGTAATAGCAGAGACGAAGTCGCGGGTGGAAACTCGTTGTGATATTGTTTTGTGCACAGTACAATAATAATTTATTATATAATAATAATATAATATAGTGGGACATTAACACACACGGTCATCTGATCCCAAACTAAGCAGAGCTTGTACTATGGAATCCAGATAACTGGTAATATACTACATATAATACTTTTCTTTTGTAAATATATACTTAAATATAGATAATTACACCCAGACACAACACAAATTATGGATTTTCTATTCGTAATATGGATGAATATAATATCTCCTGCGTACCTAGTCTCGGGTGGGAATCGAACCCACGAGCTGCGGCGTGAAAAGCAAGTATCTTACCGACCACGCCACAATAAGTGAGGGACTAGGGGAGTGGAGCGGTGTCCCACGGCATTCTGCCCAATCATTGGCTCCCTGAGGGTCCAGCCTCACGTGCCCACTAGCCACTCACACTAACCGATTCATTCGTGATTACAATGAGTTTCGGTATTCGGATTTCGAAACCATATAGAAGCAACAATTTCAACCCACCTACCCTCCTTAATGACGTCACCAGACATCGCATCGCAAGGTCGTTTGGCGGTTCGGCTTTGTCTGGAGGGTGGTCACTTACCACCGCCGAAGCCTACCACCAGTTAAACATAATTACCAGTTGTTTGATTGTCACCTGATTTGCACCACCCGGGGACCACGTGTGAGGATTCAGATAAAAAGTGCACTCCCACGGCAACAATCTACAAGCTATAATAATAATAATAATAATATAGTGGGACATTAACACACACGGTCATCTGATCCCAAACTAAGCAGAGCTTGTACTATGGAAACCAGATAACTGGTAATATACTACATATAATACTTTTCTTTTGTAAATATATACTTAAATATAGATAATTACACCCAGACACAACACAAATTATGGATTTTCTATTCGTAATATGGATGAATATAATATCTCCTGCGTACCTAGTCACTTGGATGACTGGCCGATGTGTCCTATGACTAACATTATAGATGGGTAATAAAAAATTAATATATTTCAGGAAACACAGCAGCGCTGCAATATGTAAATACGGCACCTCGACACAAGAATGTTCCTGTTTGTTTAGCGAAGTGTTCCGCCTGCCGTGCAGGCATATACTGATGTTGACCACTGAGCTTAAGGTATGTAGCTCTCTTTTTAGTGTCCCACTGCTGGGCGCGGGTCTTCTCTCAACTATCTTGGGAGTCAGGCGTTAGCTGAATTCGGACTTTATTTCGTTAATGTTAGAGTCGTTTTTTAATTAAATATTTTTTTAGAGTTATTTAAAACTTTTAGGCATTACATCTAATATATAAAATTTCCATGTCGCAATGTTAGTTACCGTACTCCTCCGAAACTTAGGCTTTACCGATTTTTACCAAATTTTATATGCGTATTCAGTAGGTCTGAGAATCGGCTACTATCTATTTTTCATACCCCTAAGTGGTAAGGGTTGCTCACCCTTAAACTTTTTTAATTGTTTGGACGAAATTTTTTGTTTTTATTTTTGGAACGAAGTTCCTTATCGCGCGTTGTGAAAGGGGGCTAGACGGAAAAAATTGTTACGAAAAGTTGTCACGACACTTTTCGCTATAGTAAGCTATTGTAAGCTGTGCGGCGTGCGCATGTTTCTCTTTCTCTCTCTCTCTCTCTTTCTCTCTTTCTAGAGATAGAAAAAAAAATTACTAAAACAAATATTATTATAACTTAAAAAAAATATTACTATTCCTTCACTAATTTATCCAAAGGAACTTTGTTCCACCGGTGTCGTGTCCCTTGACACCTCTCAAGTTTTTTTTATTTTATTATGTGGCATTAAAAAATTTACACAACCCTAATTTTTCACCCTTCTATCACTAACCCCTATAAAGTGAGAAATACGCGGTACGAAGTTCGCTGGGGCAGTTAGTATTAATATATTATTAAGTACTTGTGATATTTACCATTTCCTAAAGGGGAGCCGATGGAATCGGCTTGTATCGACTGTTCGCCATTAAAATTTATTATATTTACAGGTGAAAACACATATACCGTTTGAGCCGCGGTGGACGGTACAACACTGTTTATTTGGTTGTGAAAACGTACCTACAAGCACTGCTAACAACTCGAGTGAGTAATATTTTTTTAACCTGACTTCGACTCAAAGAGGTTCTTTTTTACTCTACGATATGCTGGCGCTTGACTACAACTTGCCTGATGTTGAGCAATGGTATAGTCTACGATGGAACGCGCCAGCCCAGTATACCGATTCACTCGTGATTACGAATGATTATCGGTGAGAAGGTGGCAGTGGAATAGCCTCCATATGGTTAGAAAACTTAAAGTAGCAACAATTCTGACCCACCCTCTCTTTATGGTGTCACCAGACATCGCACCGGAACACGGCAAGGCCGCTTGGCGGTGCGGCTTTGTCTGGTGGGTGGTCGCTAACCACGGCCGAAGCCTACCACCAGTTGATTGTCACCGCGCAGTGTATAGCCGCTCCTCCCCCAGCGCACGCGCATCTTGGATGTCAATACACCGACATTTCTGTTTGTCTTGAGTCTGGGTGTAATTATCTATATTAAGTATATATTTACAAAAGAAAAGTATTATATGTAGTATATTACCAGTTATCTGGTTTCCATAGTACAAGCTCTGCTTAGTTTGGGATCAGATAACCGTGTGTCCTAGAATATTGTATTATATTAGTATTAAAACTACTTTTTAACGGATTTTATCGCGGTTTATTTTAGATTTTAGATCCCGACGTTTCAAAGTCTTTTCAGACTTCATGTTCACGTGTGGACTGAGGTATTTGACGTCCAAAAATATTAATCACAATTATTACTGACTACCTCCAAACATTATTATTTAAGTTGCGTTCCGATTTAAGCTAACTGAGCTCACAGTGTCTTGAATTCTGAGTTGATTTTGCTTTGGTTTTGGTACAAGTAAATTAAGCACTGGGCCCCTCAGCTGGTGGTATATTCCAACCATTTTCTCTGTTAAAATTAGAATGTTTTGAATTTCAATAGCTTCACAGATCATTCCTGGTAGGAGCCGGTTTTCTTTGACAAGGACCTGTGTTTTTATTATATTTTTCATAAGGATGTTAGTTTAAAAATATAAATTTTTTCAAGGTGGCAACACGTTTATGGAGCAAGTGGTAGTAGAAACTGATGATCAACACAGACAAACTATACAGCCCCAACAGCAAATACATCAGGTATGTATCCGACTCGATCATTACGACTGGAGATTGGTAATATGTCCTATTCTCGGGCTTTAGACACTTATCTAAATATATACAAGAAGAGACTGACTGACTGACTGACATATCAACGCAGAGCCCAAACCGCTGGGTCTGGAGACTTCAAATTTGGCACATAGGTTCCTTATGGGGTCTAAGGGTGCACTAAGAAAGGATTTTGTCAAAATTCAGCCTTTAAGCGGGTGAAACGGGGTTCCAAAGTTTGTATGGAGATCAATTTCGCGGGCGAAGCCGCGGGCGGAAGCTAGTTAGAGATAAATGTCTAAACCGCCAGAATCGGGGTCCAGGTATGGGAAAATTCCCAATAAGTGTCCGTAAATTCTCTAACTAATGCCACGCGGGTTGGAAATTTATGAAACTATATCAAATGAAAATAGAGACCAGGTAACTTATATACCATTCATTAAATGGTTTTTTATGGCAGTAAAAAAAAAAGAGAAAAAAGAAAGAAAAGAGAAGAAAATTAACAATCTAACATAGTAAACAGAACAAGGAAAGAGACCAGATACAGGCGAATATCAGTTGTTCACAACTGCTTGTCTGTCTAATAATAATAATAATAAAAATTTTGAGTAAAAATGTGATTATATTTTTATGTGAAAATTTCTTTAACCACGTTGGGCACTTTTTGGGTAGGGGAATATCTAATGGATTCGCGTCACTGACACACTCGTGGCTGTCGCATACACAGTGGGCTTTTTGGATGGGTGTAATCTTGTGAATTCAGTTTTCACTTTCTCTGCAGTTCCTATAACTGACAATATTATTTTATTACAGTATTAATTTGTATTATTTATTAGGTGAGACAACAGCAGTATGTATTAGCGACACCGGGACAGCCAGCTACACCTGTTTCTCAAGTGAGCACATACTTTTCTGCTTTTCCTTCATTATCTAAACAAATAACTCTTAGCCTTTGATCAGAGCCTCAAACAGACCTTTGATTGAGAGCAGCGGTGGCGCAGCGGTATCCGGTTTCCTCACGATGTTTTCCTTCACAGATATTGAGCAGCTGTGATGAAACTATCCACGCAAAAATATTTAGGCACGATCTGATACATATTTCAAAGGCGAAGCCTATACCGCCGCGCCACCGCTGCTTATCCATACAAACATTATTATTTATATTATTATTATGCGTATACAAAATGTAATGTTGTATATTTGTGTGTGCAGGTAATATTCTGCGGCGGCGCAGCAGTAGGTGGATCGGGCACAGCGCCGGTCATTACTTCTGTACTACCCCCCGGAGGGGCTGTGCTTACCCCACATCATAATTTACATCATTAGCGTAAAAATAATTCCACTAGGTGTGAGTAGAGATGCGCGAATGCCCAAGCAATTATGTTGGATTGGGAAAATTCCCAATTAGAATGCGGACATTTATTGGGAAATTTCCCAATCTGTCATAAATTTATCCGCCTTTATCTAAGGGTGAGTATTGTAAGAGGACAGCGAGGCGCTACAATAGGGATGGCGGCAAGATATAAAAAACCGTATTTTAATAAGTCCGTCAGTAAGATTATAAAAAAAAATGTTAGACACATATTTTTTTAGTAGGGGAGCCGAAGAGGGGATTTTGGGATTTACACCAGCGCGTCAGATTAAGACATAGGGGACACCTTGCGCTCTGTCGAATACCTACACCAAATCTTAGCTTCGTGTATAGAGCCGGGAGTTTACAGTAGCCAATCAAAATATTTCTATGATATATTTCTTAGGTAAAAATACTCCAATTCGTCAGATTAATGTATGATGGGTACATTAGATGTTAATAAGTGTGAATATCAACAATCAGGCGATTTGAGCCAGAAGCAAGGAAAAGGGAGAGCTACAAATTCAGTATGCTCTCAAATCACCTGGATCGACTTTAGTTAAGTTCATTCTAATTTTTGCCTGGAGAAGCACACACTGTAATATTTTTTACGCTTTGGAAGTAACGGAATCTTTAAAAAAAATACTGAATAACCTTTTACCACCGCTGAAGAGATCATGAAGTAACCTTTTTTTACTTTCACTTAATCTTTAAAGACGACTAAGTATCGATGACGCTCGAGTAACTACACATTTAGCATCTTCGGCTCCGCTACTATTTTGCTTAGTCATTGAACTTTTTTTTGCGAATGACCTAACCCAATTAGCCGGAAGTCTTTATTACTAATAGTAATAGTAGGACATTAACACACACGGTCATCTGATCCCAAACTAAGCAGAGCTTGTACTATGGAAACCAGATAACTGGTAATATACTTACTATATATAATACTTTTCTTTTGTAAATATGTACTTAAATATAGATAATTACACCCAGACACAAGTTAAACAGACATAGTTAAACAAATGTTTGTCTCGGGTGGGAATTGACTTACCGACCACGCCACCACCGGCCCGTTCACTGGACTTTTTCGGTGAGCCGTCCGAGGACGGTGGAACCGACCGAGTACTGTGGCAACTGCCATGAGGGCTCCCCATGTGGGGACGAACCTCGGCTCAGGACGTTGCCGGACACTCTAGTTTTAGGGGATCGGGGGGCTGTCATTGAACTGAAACTATATTATATATAACGCATTGAAGTTATGGAGTGGGAGTGCGCTACGTCATACAGAGGTATAAAACTTACCAAAGCGTGACGTCATTCGAGATTTCGCTAGGACGTATCGCTGTAATCTTTAGATCACTCTAAAAAAAAAGGAAAAATAAGTGTTTAACATTTTTAAATTGACGGATTAAAAATAATAAAATTGCCTTTATCCGTATGTATAGGCCGAGCGTTTAACTCGCGTATCGCCATCTGAGGTACAGAGTCATAGAACATTAATAAAATCTCATAAAGAACTATTTAACCACAGATAAAAGTAATGTAAGACTATCCGTCACTAATATCCATATCGCTTGAATCATCATCACTGTCTGTGCAGCTTGAGGAGTCAGAATCTTGGCGATAGGCGATACGCGAGTTAAACTATATGTCGGCCTATAGTCGAATTGTCGAGCGCTTCCCTCGCACATCGGGGGAATAACCTTGATATGTAGACAACATTGCAAGTCAATGTTCCTTTGTATAATAAAAATATTACAATATTTATATGACCTGTTAATCTCATCCAAGAAGCTCACATTGAAACACTGGAGATTGCGTTTAGAAGTCTGTTGAAAACAGAAATATGGACTTGAATGAACTCGCTTATGTCTTTCGTCTCTTTCTTTATAGTAGTGATGTTTATTAATTCGGATTAGTATATATTTCTTGACGAAATTTTAACATGGACATTCCAACCGCTTGTAATATTTCGATAAGTGCTGGTCACATTAAGAGTCACTTTTAACCCTTATTTTTAGTGTCCCACTGCTGGGCACGGGTCTTCTCTCAACTATCTTATGAGTTGGGGGAGTTTAGGCCTTAATCCACACACTTGCTGGCCAAGTGCGGGTTGTGGTTGGGTGTCACATGTCCTTGAATAATTAGTTCTTGGATATGCCGGTTTCCTCACGATGTTTTCCTTCACCTAATTAGTGCCTAAACTATCAATTCGTGAGGCAGTTGAGAGAAGAACCTTGCCCAGCGAGATGAGGTGTTATTATTCAAGGTCATATTTCTTGTATTGAATTATTTGTTCTGAGACACAATCAAGTAATAGTGAGCTTCTTAATCTCATCCTAATGCCGTGTTTACACGATCAGAGTCACCTCGATTATACTTTTATGCCTCACCACATATTAATAATATATTTCGCATTATAAATCAATCTTAGTTGACTCTGATTCCAACACGGTTTATGCTCGTAATAATAATTTTATTATTATTAATAATATATTATTAGCTAATTATTAAATTGTATATGAGATGAAATACAGCTGAGGTTGGGACAGTTAGATTAAATATGGTGGAGTTATACAGGATTTTTTTAAACCAATGCTCAAACTTTCAGAAAATAAAGTTCATAAAATTTTAATAAATATGTATTTTTTAATCTCATATGTCTTAGTACTACAAAATGAAGTAATCGCTAATGATATGTTTTTCTTTTTGATATTAAGGGTACGGTCGCCCTCTCGCCGCCGTATCAACTGTGCCGAATGTTACACTGCGCGCTTTCATCGATTTCATTCATCACGAATAGATGGTCCATAATTTACTGATTGTATGTCGAATAATTTTTTTTAATAAAGCGTATAATATGATATAGTATAGCTCCACCATTAAAAGCGACATATTTGAGGTATCCCGGGATAATGAGCCTCTAGCAGGTAAAAAAAATTAAACATATTGGACTGGTAAAATAAAACTATACTTACTTATGCTCGGTTCACATGTAACAAGTAGATTGACGAGTGATACAGACGAAGTTAAGTATTCAAGTTTATTGAGGCCAAATTTTTTATTATTGTTTTGGAATAGGGTTGCTTGGTGTTATGTGAAACGGGCTAGTACAATATACCAATAACAATGAATGAGCAACAATTTTATCCATCCTCTGCATGGTGTGACCAGACATCGCATCAGAACACGGCACTGCCACTTGGCCGTGTGGTTTTGGCTTGAAAACTAAAGTAATATTATAGAATTAGCGAATCTATAATTTTACGAAGAGATTTGTTTCCGTGTTTGGTGGATTTTTTTTTATATTAAAAATGAGAGTACTATGCGTTTCAAATAAGAATAGGACTGGACTCGCGGCTAACTTCATACCAAAAACCAAGCAAACGTAGCGCTAGCACAAAATATCAAACCACAGACAATAATATTATATTGAAATGTATGGAAAGCTGATTTATGTAAAAACTTTACTTTACTTAGCTAGCTACCTAAGTAAATTTACGCGCTAGGATACCACAAACTAGAACACAAATTCTTTTCCACGCATAAAAACACACGTTTTAACTTATAGCACCACTTTTTGTCGTCGGGAGTTAATAAAATGTGTTCGTACCTAAATATCTATCTTTATATATATATCTTAATATATATATTTCTTGTGTGCGTGTTTATGTGACTGAACTCCTCCTAAACGACTGGACCGATTTTGATGAAATTTTTTGTGTGTGTTCAAGTGGATCTGGGAATGGTTTAGATTCACAATTTTGCGCGGTTCTTTATTTATCACATTTTTGATAAATTGTTGAGTGGGCTGAAGCTACCCGGGCGAAGCTGGGGCGGGCCGCTAGTAAAATAATAAAATTGAAATAATTTTTTTTGAAATTATTTGAGTACTGACTCCTCTGTCTGTGGTGAAAAACTGTGGTTTACAGTTGACTAGTACTAAGAACTTGCCTGATTGTACTGTCTCGCTTAACTACTTGTTACGTTTGAACCGGGCATTACTTAGTTCATTTTACTAATAATGAATATAGGCTAAGCTTTGTAAATATTATTATAACAATAAATTGTATGAAGGGTATTCCGTTTTTTTATTTTTACTTCATAATGTTACCTGAACAAGTGTAGGCAGAGGTGTGTAGAACAAACTTCGCTAGATAATTTTATTATTATAATATAGTGGGACATTAACACACACGGTCATCTGATCCCAAACTAAGCAGAGCTTGTACTATGGAAACCAGATAACTGGTAATATACTACATAAAATACTTTTCTTTTGTAAATATATACTTAAATATAGATAATTACACCCAGACTCCACACAAACACACATGTTCATCACAGAAATGTTTGTCTCGGGGTGGGAATCGAACCCACGACCTGCGGCGTGAAAAGCAAGTATCTTACCGACCACGCCACCGGCCCGTCAACCCAGACACAAGATAAACAGACATGTTCATCACACGAATGTTTGACTTGGGTGGGAATCGAACCCATGACCTGCGGCGTGAAAAGCAAACATCTTACCGACCACGCCACCGGCCCGTATTCTACTAGCGTTTTTTATTTGTTTTATCCAAGAGGATCATACATTGCCGTCTCACCGAAAGTCATTCAGAATCACGAGTGAATCGGTACATTGGGCTGGCGCACGTCCCATCGTAAACTACATCATTGCTTAACATCAGGTAAGTTGTACCACAGATAATATAATACTATACTACTAGGTTGTACTACGCGTTTCAAATAAGAATAGGATTGGAAATCCGCCATCTTGGACTGGAATGCGCAACAACTTCACATTTTTAAGTACAGTGAGCAAAAATGTTTGTTTGATAATATTATAATGACGTCGAGACGAAAAATAATAAAAATGCGTATATCTTACTGCCTTTTGTAAGATTGGTCATTTGGAGTCGAATATTTAGGTACGAACATATTTTAATAACTTCCGACGACAAAAATCGGAGTTGATAAGTTAAAACGTGTCTCTTTATCCGTGTATATGAATTTGTGTGCAAGTGTGTTTTATCCTAGCACGTAAATTTACTTTGGTAGGTAGCTGCATTGTAACTACATACTTGTGTAAAGATTTTACTTAAATCACTTTTCCATACATTACAAAATAATATTATTGTCTGTGGTTTGACATTTTGTGCTGGCGTTACTTTTGCTTGGTTTTTGGTATGAAGTTAGCCGCTAGTCCAGTCCTATTCTTATTTGAAACGTATAGTAACGTCTAGCGCTAGCCTATTCACGAATAAAAACTGAAAATTGTCTATCTCTATCGTCTAGAGATGAGTAGAAAGAGATAACACTATGCTTGTATCAGTTGTAACTTTTTACAGGCCTTTAAGGTAAAAATAAAAGTAAAAATTATTTAAAAAAAAACTTATTTAATCATAAAAACACAAAATGCAAAAGACTGGTAACAACTGACAGCTTACATTACGTATAATTACAAATTTAAATTACATTTTATGTGTAACATAGGTAATTACAATAATAATATATTTATTATAATATGCACATACCTACCTCTTCAGTTGGGCTGGTTATGGT
Organism: Meganola albula; assembly: GCA_936450015.1. Taxonomy (NCBI): domain Eukaryota; kingdom Metazoa; phylum Arthropoda; class Insecta; order Lepidoptera; family Nolidae; genus Meganola; species Meganola albula. The sequence continues at coordinate 5,038,919 of OW388169.1, read as the reverse complement.
GCAAAGAAAATTATTGTATTTGTTTCTTAAAAAATATAATCAAAACTGGGCTATGGATCAATAAATTAATTCTACAATACAAACTTAAAACTAAGACAATTTGGCGGGAACAGCAGCCATTTTGTTAACCTTTTAACCAATCCATTTCGCCTATCGTTGTTGTTGATTTTATCATTCGCCAATAGGCAGGCAAAGGTTTTGACCATACAGCCTTGTCTTATTTTTGTTTTCTTTCTGGGTATCAATTAAAATATATGCCAAAGATTTCGCCTATTGGCAAAAAATACGTGTTTTTTTTGTTCCATTTTTAAATTTTTATTGCACCTAGTGCTACTGATTCAGCCCTGGCAGTGTCACGATTGGTATTTAGCAACTGTTAAAAGGTTTAACAAATAATTCTTTACACGCAGAATTAATATATAACAAATCTTGTCATAATAGACATTAAAATTAATGTGACTACGGAGTACACACTACGATTACCCAAGCCCATAGCAGCTGGTGCAGATCCAGTACAAGCCTGGAGATGTCTGAACAGCTCTATATAATTCCTCGCAGGCTCGTGGGTTGAAGTGGAGGTGGGTTCGGTGAGCCCTATTGTCGAATCCTTGAATAATAGATCCGAGTTGCCGTCGAAGGGGGAGAAAATTTCGAGGTTTATTAACTGTGTTGCGGCTGCAGCGGTGTAACCAAAGTAATGGTCGAGGGTATCGAATAAGGTGTTTAAGCTGTTGTAGTTGGGGTCGTTCCTGTGTCAGACAAATATATTAGGTTAGTTACAGACAGTAGTGTAGCGTGACTTGGAGAGGCCCCCAAAAAAAATTAATACAAAAAAATCATCATCATTCCCCTTGCCTTTTTCCCATTTCTATTGGGGTCGGCTCCCAGTCTAACCTGATGCGGCTAGCTACCAGAATTATACGAGCGACTGCCATCAGACCTCGACACCCATAGGGAACCAGTAGCCGAGATGGTTAGACCAGGTGTCAGATTATACTGGCTTCTGACTACATGTAACGATTGTCATATAAATGTTAAATGGCAACCGGGACCGACAGCTTAACGTGCTCTCCGAGGCACGGAGGGTAGTCCCTCAACCAACCAGACACCGAAACAATTTTTTGTTGTTACACAAATATTGTCCGGGGCGGGAATCGAACCCGCGACCTCCCGGGCACAGTATAACCCAATCGGACGGCTTACACCGCTCGACTACCGAGGTCGTCAAAAAAATATATATGATAATTTTATTAATTTTTTTCCCTTTATTTTATTAAATAGCCCGTATAAAAAATATTTGGGGGCCCTTATGAAGGGTAAAGATTTCTCACACTGTTCTCTGTGGTTTATATCGTCTCACGGCTGTCGTGCTAGCTGTTCCAACTTGTCACTACAATCTGTCGTTACCGCAAAAATAAATAAATATTTTTTTTACACACACGGTCATCTGATCCCAAACTAAGCAGAGCTTGTACTATGGAAACCAGATAACTGGTAATATACTATGTATAATACTTTTCTTTTGTAAATATATACTTAAATATAGATAATCGTTAATCGTGGCGTTCTATATATGAACACCTCCATTTAAAATAAATAAGCCACTAGCAAACCCGGCGAACTTCGTTTCGCCACCAGATGGATTCGTTTTATGTAACATTTTCCCGCTTTTCTGTTGAAAATTTTCCTGAATTTTCTTTGCTATAAACCTCACGGAGCCCGAGACCTTTCCAACGAATGCAAAACCGGGAAAATCGGTTCGTGCGTTCTGGAGTTATAGCGTCAGGAAGGAAAACCCGAGTAATTTTTATATAGTAGATGACTGACACTTAAAACGACACGACAATCTGCCGTCACGACATAGTGGTAACGCGCCCTTATACTGGAATTGTATAGCTGTGTATACACGCTGGTGAATCTGTGGGCGAAAACTATTTTTTCTATATTTTTAGTAGTTACTGTGGTACTTACCTTCTAGTGACCACTTCAGCGTCAACAACGTACGCGAGCAGGCAGTTATCATCAACATTGACACCCGCGTTCACCGCCAGTGAATTGTTACGGCATAGAGCACGGAATTGTGTCGCTTGAAGACCTAACGATGTCAGGTGTGCTGTGGAAAAACGCATTTTTAGTCTGGATATAATTTATCTATAATACTTATGTATAAACCTACATATTAATTTTTTTTTTGCTGATGACCTAACCCAATTAGCCAGAAGGGCGTCTATTGATTCACCGGGCTTTTTCGGTGAGCCGTCCGAGGACGGTCGAACCGATTATTAAAAAAATGTATTTAGGTAGTAGGTATACAAAATAAATATACAAATGGTGCAGTGGTAAAGCCTCGCCTTTTTAGTGTCCCACAGCTGTGCACGGGTCTTCTCTCAACTATCTTACGAGTTGAGAGAGTTTAGTCCTTAATCCACACACGCTGGTCAAGTGCGGGTTGGTGGATGTCACATGACCTCATGCCTTCCTCACGATGTTTTTATTTACCGATATTGAGCCGCAGTGATGTAACAATTCACACAAAGATGTGTGGGCACGACCAGGATTCGAAGCCGTGACCTTATTTTTCTAAGGCGAGGCCCGTACCGCTGCGCCACCGCGGCTCCATTAAGATTAATATCGTTTAAAATCTGCTGAAGGCTGTATAACGATTGGGAATCGAACCCGCGACCTTATAATTCTAAGGCGAGGCCACGTTGCTCGCACGCTGTATATATGTGAAAATATTATTATAGTTATTTTAATATTATTATTAACCACTCAAGTCACTCAAGTTAGTCACTCAAGTCTTACCGTTGATATTTTGAGTGTTAAGGAACGCAACGTCAGTGTTGGGATCGTTGAGGCACGCGAGAGATCCGTTGTTGCCGAAGTACTTGTTTGTGTAATCCCAGGTGCAAATTGCTGTAATAAAAATAGATTAATAAATTTCGCGTCTTAGAAATTATAACATGGAACTCCATGTTAAAAAACATGGCGACCCTTGGCCAGTATTAGGATCGTGAAATATGAAGAAGAAAGAAATGAATTGGTACAGAACAATGAGATACGGAAGAGAACCGAAGACAGAAGATTAAGAAGAAAGAATTTTGAAGAATTAAGAAGGGAAGAATGAAGGTTAAGACATACATTTTTTTTTTACATGGAACATAGAATATAGAAGAATATAAGTATAGAAGATTGAAGAACATTATTTTAGAAGAAAGAAGTGTGAAGAATGACACATATAGAAGATTTTTAAAAGGATTGTTGGCGCCGGGTGCTGGGATGTATCTTTTGCATACCTACGAAGTGATGCTATAAGGGTTTCGTTTTGACCTTTTGAGGTACGAAATCCTAATAAAAAAAAAAAGACGGGTTGCACTCCGGGAGTGCCGGCAGAAGTGAAAACTTGATTATTAACGTTGAGCATGTTTGATATTTTAGGTGATTAGGGAATAATTTTGCACCAATTGCTTTATCAGTATAAAAGTACTATCATTTATGTGGTAGAATACAATATTCATTTATTGCGCTATCGTACACAAACATGACAATTTATATTACGTCATCCGTCTTACGCTTTTTCGATCAGGTCACGTGTCCTGACGAGAGTTTAAGATTTTATACCCATTACAGAAAAAGTGCTCAACGCCGCTAAAGAAGTTTTCACTTCAATAACGGTGCTTACCGCCATTAACAGTAGAGACGACAGATGGCTGACAGACTGAACACAGCCCAGACGCATCGTAGCTCTGAAATAAATATCAAAAATTCATAACGAGGAAACACTGAATGCGAAAAGTACCTGACTATAGGCCGACCGTTTAACTCGCGTATCGCCATCTGAGGTACAAAGTCATAAAACATTAATTAAATCTCTTAGAAAACTATTTAACCACAGATAAAAGTAATGTAAGATTATTCGTCACTAATATCCATATCGCTTGAATCATCATCACTGTCTGTGCAGCTTGAGGAGTCAGAATCTTGGCGATAGGCGATACGCGAGTTAAACGGTCGGCCTATAGTATAATATTAGTATTCGTTAGTACCTAATACTTAGCTAATATTTAGCAGTAATCAGATTTTACGCAGAGGTACGGGCCGCGCCTTAGAAATATAAGATCGCGGGTTCGAATTCCAGTCGTGCCCACACTTTTGTATGAATTGTTTCATCTCCTGCTCAATATCGTTGAAGGGAAACATCGTGAGAAAACCGGCAGGTCTAAGATTTAATCAATCGAAGACATGTGACATACGACAACCCGCATTTGGCGTTTGTGGATTAAGGCTTAAACTCTCTCAACTGGTAAGATAGTTGAGAGAAGGCCCGTGCCCAGCAGTGGGACACTAAAAGGAGCCAAAGTGAAGTATCATATTTTTTTAATTCATAACTAGCTTCCGCCTGCGACTTCCCGCGCGAAATTGATCTCACTAATATTGTTTCTCCATTCAATTTTTTGAACCCCTTAAAGGGTGAGTTTTGAAAAATCCTTTCTTAGTACACCCCTAGACCCATAAGGTACCAATGTGCTAAATTTAGAGTCTCCAGACCCAGCGGTTTGGGCTCTGCGTTGATATTTTTTTTTTAATAATAATAAATTCATTTATTTCTCTATCACAAAGTTACAATTATATTTGTCTTAAGCTACTAATATACACCTTGGGAAAACTTTGTGAGAGACTGGTGCCTGATTTAGGTTTATGAAATAACCTGTATTACAAGTCACCAGAGCCCTCCCGCCGCTAACGGATAGTGTCATAAGTACAAGATATGTCATTCAGTCATCAGTCAGTTTCTTCTTATATATATTTAGATATGATGCAATATTAGTGTGATAATAATAGGTAATATTTTGTCGCTGTTATTCGGAACTGTTATTTCAATATCTTTGTCACTGGTATTACAGCTCCGCCAATTATGGATCGGTCTTAATAATATTGTTTTTAAAGGGTTTACTTTGCTGATGGTCTCATTTAAATTTTATTGAAATCGGTAGAGCAGGTTTTGAATTAATGTTAAAACATTGGTGTGGGTTCGTATTTCTAAAAAGCTACTATCACCAGACTCATTAGATAAGAAAATCTACTAACAGAATGTTCAGAGAGCGCGTGCGCAGCGTCGACAGCGCCGGGTGCGCAGGCGCCGCTGAAGAACTCTCCGACCGTGCGTGCGTAGTCACACTCTGATGCGGATAGCACTCCACGCTCTTGACCCGCGCGGACGAATGACACGTACGCTGGAAAAAATAAATAAATTTGTGTGAACTTGAGACGACTATAAATTGGAATTATCACCATTATCACTTCAGCTATCGAATAAAAAACCGCATCCAAATCTGTCCATCCGTTTAGACGATACGCGGCCACAATCTTATATACAGACACACAGATTATAGGTACAATCGCCAAACTTATAACCAGAGGTCAGACAAAATTCCGAGATTTATTGAATTAAAAAATTATTTGCTTTTATACAATTTACCAATTTACAATTCTAACTTAGCCGTTTGAATACTGTATAAGTGTACACCTATATCGACTTATTATATAATTTGTTAAAATTTCACGCACTGTTATAACTATTGTTAACCTGAATGTGTGTACCCACAGACAAACTGTGGAAACAGTTTTGTTGGGCAATGATATATAGTAATGTTGTAAAATTTGATAATAAAGATACATACATACATACGTGAAAATCTAATATGGATAACTCGAAATTAAAAATTCAACAATCCCCGACCTTTTTATTCATCTAAGAAGAATTAATTCTCTTTTCAAACATAAAAATAATGTAAAATATTGAAATTTAAAAAAAGGTTTTAAATATCTTGTATTAATTGTGTTTCTCTTTTCAAACTGTTTCATTAGATACCCATATTGTAGGAGTTGTTAAGATAACGAGAAGTCGCCATTTTGTACCATTCGCCATATTGGATTCAAAATGGCGGCATTTATACAAATTTGTAATGTCATCAAAATTAACGTGATTGTAACATTTCAGCTCGATAGCTTTAGTGGAAGTGGATGAAATACTGATTGCAAGATTCCAGGTAATAGATTCATAAATACACGAGAAGTTAAATAAAAGCTTATAATAATAAAAATAGGCTATTTGTTCGGTAGCTGCGGTGTCACAGACAGACGCGCGAACTATAAAAACGCAACTTTTCTGTACATGCTAACGTGGAACGCACTTAAAACATTCGACATTGATTTAGAAAAACGACGACACCGATTTTTTTGAAATTAGAAACTTTGCAAGGCCATAGATAAAAGTATTTTAAGACCTTAGGTGCAATAAAACGATAATCTCCAAAATGTGGTTTTGACTTTGTTAATAGCTTTGTTGATATAGAATTGTAAATTTTTAATATGTGTACTGTTGGCACATCATAATGAAATAAAATAAAAGTAGCTTACGGTCGACATATTCGCATGATTGATATGATCTTAAAAAGTAAATTCTTACCAAGACCACCATATTCAGGGAAGCATGCCTTCTTATCTCTAAGGTTTTCGAATCTCGTAACGTTTTGAGTAGTCACAGAGGATTCCTTAACAAACGCTGCCACCCTCGACGCTGCTGCTTGTGAGTTCTGTACAAGCTTCACTGGAGTTAGCTGGTAGTGTCTGGAATAATTTAAAAAAAAATCGTGTTTAATAAGTTGGGTATAAGACGGTGCCTATGGAAAGCCGAGTCTTTATTTCGGCCTTCCTTAGACCCAACTTATGGGTGGAAATGTGGAATGATCTAGTTACATTTTAATAAAGATTGCCCAAAGGTAGCGTTGCCCTAAAACCCGAATTTAAAAAAAGATCATTTAATAGGCGCTTGATCACAACTTGCCTTAAGTGACGTAATGATGTAGTCTACGATGAAATGCGCCAGCCCAGTATACCAATTCACTCGTGATTACGAATGATTATCGGTGAGAAGGTGGCAGTGAAATGAGCGTTGATATGGTCAGAAAACTTAAAGGAGCAACAATTCCAACCCACCCTCTCTGCATGGTGTCACCAGACATCGCATCGGAACACGACAAAGCCGCTTGGCGATGCGGTTTTGTCTGGTGGGTGGTCACTAACCACGGCCGAAGCCAAGACGAAGATGAATCAGCCCCCAAAAATTATGCCACAATATTATTGCACACGGCTCAAATGAAGTAGAATTTAAGGAATTATATATCCTTTCCAGTTCATCTTGTATACTGAACTAAATTAGTTTTTTTTACTTAAAATAGGCTTGCGCTTAACCACAACTTGCCTGATGTGAAGCAATGATGCAGTCTACGATGGAACGCGCTTACCCAGTAAATGCCGATTCACTCGTGACTTGAAGAGCGGCAGATTATAGCTATCCAGAAACATAGATGCCCGCAGCGAATCCCACAATTTGCCAGTTCGCACAATGAAAGTGGAAGCAAAGTTAAACAGATTCTCTAAAAATACTTACTGTCTAGCCAAATATCCATAGTTAGATGGAGCCGAAATGAAGTCGGCCCTGTCAGCCTTGATCTCACTTAAGCACTCCAAAACGCTAGCCCGTTGCTGGCAGGACAACGTGGGCTGGATGCCCAGGGTGTAAGCTGAAGCTCTAACCCAGTTACACTTAGTTTGTTCAGCAGTGGATGTGGTACACCAGCGGCGGGCAGGGAGGCAGGATACAGTAGAATCGATGCTGCTGATAGAGCGAACTTGAAAGAAAAAATAGAGAAATCGATAAGGTATGTATTATGTAAGAAAGCGTATTATAAAATTTCAGAGTATCTAGCGGATAAAAACGCTTGGAATTAAGTCGCTCTAATTCAACACAATAAACAAACAAAATGTAATAGATATAAGTACTTCATTTAAAAAAGAAAAAAGCCTACTGAGTTTTTTGGCAGTGTTTCTCAGTAGTTGCCAGTCATTCACTGCACGGTAGGAAAAGAAATTGGACTATTTTTAAGTAGACTCGCGTCTCGAAAAAAATAAAGCATATTTTCATTTCATTTCATTTCATTTCATTTCATATGAAAAGTCGTATTTTAATTACTTCCGTCAGTAACATTATAAAAATATTATACAGGGTATACAGGGTGGCCCGAAAGTGAGGGATTAAACGAAAGGGGAGGATAGGAGACGGTATTTATGATCGATTTGACTCTCTTCATTGGGGTCCGGAAATTGAAACCAGATATTAGTTTATATTAGGAAGAGATTAGGTATCAGTATTAGACACAACAATCATAATAGCGAATACAAAATCGCTACCCCATTCTTTTATTTGATAATATATAGTATATAGTAATAATTATATTTAGTTAGTAATAAAAATGTCAACCCATTTTTTAGTGTTGTGCTGCTGGACACGGGTCTTCGCTAAACTGTATAACGAGTTGAGAGTTTAGGCCATAGTCCACACACGCTGGCCAAGTGCGAGTTGGTAGATGTCACATGTCCTCGAACGGTTAGTTCTTAGACATGCCGGTTTCCTTACGATGTTTTCCTTATGACGATGATAAAACAATTCACACTAAGATGTGTGGGCACGATTGGGAATAGACCTTATACTTCTAAGGCGAGTCCCATACCGTTGCGCCACCGCTGCTCTGAATATCAATATCTCACCCTGATTTAACATCACTAAAAAATGTTTAGTGTTTTTTTAAAACTTACTAGGAGAAGTATAATTGAAGACACTGTTGGGGCTATCCTGGTAAACCACTCTTGCGTTAACACCGCCAACCAGCGCGTTGAACAGGATTGACTGCCAGGTGTTGCTGCCAGGGTCTGCGCCAGCTGGCCACCAGGTCTTCAGGCTTGTAAGGAGGGCGTTGGAAGTAGCACTGTTGATAGAAGTCACTTTTTAATCATCAAAGTAGGTTTTTTAAAAGGGAACTCACTACTGATCCCGTACGCTTCAACCATCGCATTTATCACGTAGTTTGCCACCCTTGCTTTTGTTAATTTAATTACAGCAGTGGGAACCTCTGTAGTCAAGCGGTGTAAACCGTCCGATTGGGCTCGCGATGGAGGTCGCGGGTGCGATTCCCGCCCTGCACAATCTTGTGTAACAACAAAGATTTGTTTCGGTGTGTGTCTGGTTGAATAAGCGGTGTAGTGAAGTGACGTGCCTCGGAGAGCACGTTAAGCCGTAAATTCTGACGGTCTGGTCTGGTCTAGTCTAACTATCTCGGCTACAGGTTCCCTACGGGTTTCGAGGTCTGATGGCAGTTACTCGTTTAATTGTAGTAGCTAGCCGCATCAGGTTAGATTGGGCCGACCCCAATAGAAAAGGGAAAAGGCAAGAGAAACGAGTCTGCAATTATGTGACTGTGGAGGGTAGCCAACTATATGATAATTACGAAGATTGAACTGTTGGAATGGCGGGATAGCGTGTTATTTTCAGCAATGGTTTTATCCTTGTTACCGCGCCATCTATGGATAGTATGAGGAAGAAGTGTTGTTCAAGAACTGAAGCTAATGACAGAACGACTGTCTACTGAATAAAAAAATGACTTCTTGATATTAAAAACCATATCTTTTCGTTACACATCTTTCACTAAAAATTTCATAAAATAATCGTTAAAACATAATTCGTATATTCGTTACAATACGTTATATTAACTAACTGCAGTCAGCCTACATCAGCGCTGCAACAATCCTCAAAGTAAATTAACACCTGTATGTAACTTAATTAACGTAGCTATTTGACACTAATGGCATGTTAGGTACTAGGGTGGATCGAAAAAAAATTTTTTTTTTCTTAGCATGGGGGTAGAATTTGTAGCTTATAAAAAAAAAATTAAAAAAAAAAAAAAATTTTTTCGCAACATTTAGAGATAGCCCACTCGTTTTTTAATAAAATAATGGATCAAAAGGACTTATTCTAGCAAAAAAATTTTTTTTCTGTCAAAAATCGTGGAAAACATGAAAAAATAATTGAATATGATTTTTTTTCACTTACCTTTTATTTCAATACAGAAAAAAGGGCCGCTTAATTCTTTATTTTTCGCTAAAGTTACAAAAATAATAGGAAAAATTTTTTTTTGACTTCTGATTTCCATTTGGCTTTCAAAAAGACATTCCACAGTGTGGAATGTCTTTTTGAAAGCCATAATTAGAATAAGTCCATTTGATCCATTATTTTATTAAAGAACGAGTGGGCTATCTCTAAATGTTGCGAAAAAAATTTTTTTTTTTTGAAAAATTCTTTTTTTTTATAAGCTACAAATTCTACCCCCATGCTAAGAAAAAAAAAAATTTTTTTTTTCGATCCACCCTATTAGGTAGGTACGATTAAAATTATATTTGTATTAGGTTGAATAAAATACAAGCGTCTTACGTTGAAGCAACGAGAGTTCCCCAAGGTTGTCTTACAAAAGCACAAGGCGAGATGGCGCTGTTCAGAGCTGCCGTGGTGAGTGGAGCCAGGGTTCCGTTGGTACACATCACGGCGAATGACGTAGCTTCTGTTGGGTTCCGCAGCTGAAAAGTTTCAGAAATAGATAGAATTTTGTGCTTGTAAATTAGCTATTGGTTGTAGCAGTGGCGCAGCGGTACGAGCCTTGTCTTAGATTTATAAGGTCACGGGTTTGAATCCCAGTCGTGCCTACACATTTTTGTGTGAATTGTACATCGCCGCTGCTCCATATCGGTGAGGAAACCGGCATAACTACGAACTCGAGGACATGTGAAATCCACCAACCTTAATCCACACACCGGCGTGTGTGGATTAAGGCCTAAAATCTCTCAACTTGTAAGATAGTTGAGAGAAGACCTGTGCCCTGCTGTGGCACACTAAAAATGGTTGAAGTAAGTTAGATATTAAGTTAAACATGATTACTATTTTAAATATATTATATTATTGTCCCCTAAAAGATTCCCTGGCGAAAATAGTGTTTATTTTTGAAGATTCTTGCAAAAGAGTCTGGAAATCTTTGCCTCTCTTTCTCCTCGTCTCTATTTATTAAACGTTGTATATATAATAATAACCACGAACTAGTCAAATGAACCGTTTATCGCCGTCAACGTTTTAACTTTTTAAAACTATTTCTAAATCGACTAGGTAGTTGAAATCGTTAGCAACGCTAAATTTAGGTCGAAACTTACTTTAAAAGAGTCATAGATTGAGAGTGACTGTCGCATTTGAACTCTTAGGAACGTAACAGTAAAAAAATATATCGGATCAATAGATGCAGAACTCGCGGAATGTTGTAACGTTTAATAAAAATCGTTTAAAGTATAATGGTATGCTGCAAGTAGCTATTAACATGGTAACTCGTTGACGATTTTAACTAGTTAATTAACTAGCTGACAAACGCAAATTACCATTAGGTAAAGGAAAAAAACCATTAATGACCCATAACTGCCGTCTAAACTAACTTTTACTATAGCTTAACCTCCTAAGGTACCTAAATAAATTACCTAAATAAATTACCTAAATAAATATTTAAATAAAATGTCTTGGCAAACAACCGCGATTTTATTAAACCCAGGAAGCATTTCCATCTCTTAAGTTTTCGAATAAAAAACACGCTATCCAAATCAGTTCATTCATTTAGGCGCTACAAGGCGACAAAACTTACACATAGATACCCGCATGAAACTTATCACTCCTCGTTTTTGTCGGTTAGAAGAAGAAGAAGACCTTGGGTTGCACAAGCCGTTGATGATACTTACAGTAAAGAATTCTCTGACGTGCTGCCAAGCGACGTACGCAACTGCTGGAGTACCACCATTGGCGTTAGTCCTGAGGCACTCCAAGGTTTGTATGTGACGGTTTTCGTTGCTGACTCCCGCGACCGCGACCCCCATATCCAGGTTATAGCCAGAACAGTCGCTGGTAGACCCGCAGCGAGAGCACAAGGATTTGTAGCGGGATTCTGAAATGAAATGAAAAAGTGCTTTATTTTCTTTGAGACGGAAGTCTACATAAAAATAGTTCAATTTCTTTTCCTACCGTGCAGTGAATGACTGACAACTACTGAAAAATACTGCCAAAAAAACTAATATTTTTTATGTCAGGAACTCAGTTAAACTGTACTAACATTTATTTATCATTAAGGCTGTGAATTCTCCACCCAGAAGTGCCGTGTTAATTAAAGTTCTAGACATTATAATCTACTACTAAATACCTACTAGTTTTAGAAAGTAAATTTTACCCGCCAGTCGAGAGAAAATGCGCCCAACTTTTGTCATATTTGTCTCAAGTACCTTACTCAACATTTAACTTTATGAAGACTTCAACTCCAATTATACTTACTTAAGTCGGCATCTACAGTAGTATTAGAGCTCCAGCGTCCAGGCCTGCAGCCAGATGAGAAGAAATGGCTTAACGCCTCCAGTTCCACCTCTTCAGCTGTCTTTCCAGCTATATTATTGTTCCCGGGGCAGCGGTCAGTATGGGCAGCCTAGGAAAGTATAAATTTACTAGAAATATTTTTTTTAATTGACGGTTTTCTATAAATTTTGGTACTAAAAGTATAAATATTGGTAGACAAATAGTGTTTAGCTATTAGGAAACGAAAGACTAGTCTTTTGGTCTTTTACACTTCAGAGAGTGGGCGTTAGAAAGAACTAAATAATCTTATTCCTCGATCGAGCAGCGGTCGGGCCTCGCCTTAGAAATATCCGAATTAGAAATGCCGATTCTCTATATCGGTGAAGGAAAACATCGTGAGGAAACCGGCATATCTAAGAAATAATCATCCAAGGACATATGACATCCACCAACCCGCACTTGGCCAGCGTGTGAGGATTAAGGCCAAAACTCTCTCAACTCTTAAGGTAGTTGAGGGAGGACTGGTGCCCGGCAGTGGAACACTAAAAAAGGGTTGAAATTAGTCATGTACTTGTTTTAGATCGGTATAAACGTCACTAGAGGATAAATATCACTAAGTACGTATTAAAACTTAATATTGTTTAAAAAAGGAATTATATACATCGACTAATTAGTCGCTGTATATAATTCCTTTACGTTCAATAAACTTATTTTTATGATTTGTTTTATTTTTTTAATCAAATAGACAGAATCACGACCCTATTTCTGGCTATGAATATTGTTGTGTCTAATACTGATACTGACAGCAACTAATATCAACTGTGTTACCAGCTACTATTTACTAATACTAATATTGTGACACAATGTAAATTGTTTATGAATAAATGAAATGAAAAAAAATATTAATACATAATCTCATCCTATTATAAACTAATAACTTAAAACCTATGAGAAATTTGTGTATATAATTCAGTGGCGAAGGGTGGAAATCTGAAAAAGGGAAGCTGGAACAAAAAAGTTCTCTTCAATACCGTCACCGATGTTTCTATGGCGACCACCACCTTCATAATACAGTGTCCGAGCATGCACATACATTTGCCGAATCAGCAATAAGTTTTTAACCTAATTTACACATTTATATAAACAATCGGTAATCAAGTAAACCGCACGTTCTCACATTACTAAATTCATACCCATTTATTATTTTAATATTATCAGTTTTACAATATAGATTTATTAGCAACTATTAGTGTTTAATTTGACGGGCCGGCGGCGTGGTCGGTACAATACTTGCTTTTCACGCCGCAGGTCGATTCACACTCCAGACAAAAAATTGTTTAAATATGTCTGTTTGTCTTGTGTCTGGGTGTAATTATCTATATTTAAGTATATATTTACAAAAGGAAAGTATTATATGTAGTATATTACCAGTTATCTGGTTTCCATAGTACAAGCTCTGCTTAGTTTGGGATCAGATGACCGTGTGTGTTAATGTCCCACTATATTATATTATTATTATTATTATATATCAGTTTATCCCATTATCAGTTCTATTTAGTACGGATATCCCCGTACATACAGTTACTTACTTTTGATGCTATTTAAAACTCTTAGGCATTTCATAATTTAAATGAAGTAAACGATGTTAATCAATTCCTAAAGGGAAGCCGATTCGAATGTATGGATTATTCGCCACTGAATTATGAATACATATTAGGTACCTAATATGAATATATTCCTCAAATCTCTACTAAATAAGCCAATTCTTACCAGTTCCTCCAAACTCTTCAGAACTCTTGGAGACCATCTCGCGTCAGTTATATCAAGTCCTGGGTGACAGTAGACACCTCCTTTCAGACCTTCAAGTCCATTTATATGTCCCGCGGAGACCACAGCTACCGTCTCAAAAGAGTATGGTTCTGAGAAGAAAATTATTTTAGATGTTTTACATGACAACCTGGACCGATGACTTAATGTGCTCTTTGAGGCATGGAGAGTAGTCCCTCGACTAACCAGACACCGAAACAAATCTTTTTGTTGCTACGCAAATATTGTCCGGGCCGCGAAACGAATCCGCGACCTCCCGGGTACAGTATAACCAAATCGGGGGGCTAACACCGCTCGACTACAAAGGACGTCTTAAAGTCTAACCCCCGTATTCATAAACGTATTAAAAGTTCATTTTAGCTAAAATAGGTTTATAAATTTTATAATTCGTTTGTCTTTGTCTGACATCTTGAAATTAATACTAAGTAACAAAAAGACAAAGTCCATTTTGACTAAAGAGGCGAGGCTTATAAAGATTTTTATGAATAAGACACCCCCGTATTCATAAACGTCTTTTAAGCTTATTATAAAATAGGTTTATAATCGTTTGTCTTTGTCTGTCATCTAGACATATATATTAGTAAGAAAGAGACAAAGTCTATTTTAACAAAAGAGTTTCATATGATTTTTATGAATAATCATATTATATCGGCTCTTTCAAAGCCCGACGCTCTTTTATGTACCTACACTCTCCCTTATTCAGTTTAGTCGGGCCAGTGTAGTCAAGGCCTACTGTTAGCCTTACCTAGTTTAGATACATCTCTGACAGTGGCTATAACCCTGTTGTCGTTTGGCTGTTGGAGGCTCAACATCATAGTTTCTTCTTCAGAGAAGTAACCGATGTCAGCCTCATTACGCGCCAACTTGAGAGCACAGTCCAATCTGAAAAAGAACGCTATTTTTAAAACGCTCTCTCAACTATCTCTGTCTGTCCTCAAATAATTAGTTATTAGACATGCCGGTTTCCTCACGATGTCTTCCTTCACCCATATTGAGCAGCGAAGATGAAACAATTAAATTCACATAAAGGTTTGTGAGAATGAACCCGCGACTTTATATTTCTAAGGCGAAGTCCGTACCGCTGCACCACCGCTGCTCAACACCTACCTCCATGTTTAAGGTACTTTTAGTATTTTATTAAATTTACACGGATAGCACACATTGAAATAAAACTACCTAATAACGGATTTTATACCCGTTTATTAATCTACTTCAGTTTAGATTTTCTCCCGTATTCATAAACGTCTTATAAGTATATTATAGCTAAAATTGGTTTATAACTAATTCTTTTGTCTTTGTCTGTCATGTTGACATTTGTGCTCGTAAGAAAGAGACAAAGTCCATTTTATCTATAGGATAGGATCTTTTCAGTAGGTACCTACCCCCGTGACCTTATAGTGTGAAAAATTCAAAATCTAAAATATACCGCGACAAAATCCGATATAAGTAGTTTTATTTTAGTACCCATATTTATTTAAATCTATAGTCGTTTTTTGGATTCTCTACAGAAATGATGTAATCCACGATAAAGTATGCAATGAGGAAACTCAGAGAAGATGCAAAGTATATCATACCTAGGGGGCGTCCATTAATTACATGAAGTGTTCTAGGGGAGGAGGACATCAAGTTAAATTTTTCCAAATCTCACATAAGAGGGAGGGAGGGTCTTGGCAAATATCCGCCCCTCTATCTATCAAATTAGCAAGTTAAATTTCATGGTTACAGTGACCCCATAAGGATACTCACTGGTGAGTGACACTTTATGGTCACTCACTGGTCTATGATTATTTGACTTAATAGTTCCAAAAAGATTATTATAAGCTAGGTACCTGGACTCCACGGGCAGACATGATGCTTGGCTGTCATCTTTTCCCATGCTCTGACATACAGCTGTGGTTACTGATGAGGATACACATACTCTGTCTGTAAACGAAACAAAATAAATCACTAAAAAACCCGCTTCCATACCAATTTTATATTCGGGATAATTTATTAAACTTTTGTAAGTCTTGTAACTTTTTTATGAATAGGTCGTTATTTTGTAAGGGGTGTCCATAATAAGACCCTATGGATTTACGGTGGAGAGGAGAGGATCTAAGTGCCCTTTAACATTATTAAAGTTCTTTTCTGAACAATCGAAGTAAAATATAATAACAGACATATTGCAAAAGAAACACGAAGATATTATGCTAGGTTGCTATTCGGCACATGGGGATTAGCGAAAGGTGTGCGACTGTGCCGGACTTGCGATAAAGCTGACAACGCCACATAACAAAAAGAGTAATGCTAAGTTTTGTGTTTCTAAGAGTAACGTTACATAATGTTATTGTTATGAAACAGAATACCAATTTCGTTCCGTTAAAGCTTAAAGTTAGGAACGAAATATTCGTTCCAGTATAACGTTATGAGGTTAACGTTATGAGAACTGTACATAACGTTATTTTCAGTAACGTTTTAAGTCACTGTTGCAATGTGTTTTCTTGTGTTGATATTTACTAGGTAAGCGTGTTTGTAGTATGCATTATTGCTTAACAATAGGCAAGTTGTAGTCAAATGCAAGCCAAATAGGTTAAACAAATGATACTGCAACATGCTTCGCTCTGGTGCACTGAAAACCGGTATTTAGTAGGTCTCAGACACGCCCTTGTTGATAATCCAGTTGGAAGGTCTTTCAAGCTTGTCATAATATGATTTAGTTATAAAATGTAAGTATGTCTGTATTATCAATAATTGTTATCGAAAGGTGCGCCATGCTCCAATGACTCAAATACGATGACTCAGGTTCAATTCTGGCTAAGGAAAAATCAGGAAATAAACCTTTGGTTATATGATTAATCCTTCCCTGGGCTTAAACTGCCTTCAAATAAGACTGGGTTCTATATTTAATTGTTGCTTCAAATATTTTATATAAATGGCCCGTTTTCGTAGTGGTTAGTGACGTCCTCGGACGGCTCACCGATAATTCCACGGGCACGCACAAAGCGCTTTGCCTCCACTTTTATTGTGCGAACTGCCAAGTTGTGGAATTCGTTGCCGGCATCTCTCGTTTCCCGATAGCTATAATCTACCTGTCTTCAAGTCACGAGTGAATCGGTATTTATTAGGTAAGCGCGTTCCATCGTAGACTGCAACATTGCTTTACATCAGGCAAGTTGTGGTCAAGCGCAAACCTATCATAGGATAAAAAAGTCCGGTGAACCAATAGAGGCCCTTCCGGCCGATTGGGATAGGTCATCACCAAAAAAAAGTGGTTAGTGACTATAAAGAACTGCTAAGCCGAAGGTCATGGGTTCGATTCTTACCCAGGATAATTATTTGTGTGATGAACGTGTGTTTGTTCTGTCTGGGTGTCACTTTACTTCACTTTATTTTTTTATCCTCCAATAGGCTTGCTCTTGACTACAACTTGCCTAATGTTAAGCAATGATGTAATCTACGATGGAACGCGCCAGTCCAGTATACCGATTCACTGATTATCGGTGAGAAGGTGGTAGGAATGAGCCTCCATATGGTTAGAAACCTTAAAAGGAGCAACAATTCCGACCGACCCACCCTCTCTGCATGGTGTCACCAGACATCGCACCGGAACACGGCAAGGCCGCTTGGCGGTGCGGCTTTGTCTGGTGGGTGTTCACTAACCACGGCCAAAGCCTACCACCAGTTGATTGTGGTATTTTTAGGGATTTCCCGGCAATTATTCGAATTTTTCTCACTTTTTAAACCTTCCCTACACCTCCACGAACATTTCAAGACCAAGATAAGATAAATCCGTTCAGCCGTTCTCGAGTTTTAGCGAGACTAACGAACAGCAATTGATTTTTATATATATAGAAGACTAGCTGCCCCAGCGAACTTCGTACCGCCAGCGGACAAAATTGTGAATCTAAACCATTCCCAGATCCCCTTGAACACACACAAAAAATTTCATCAAAATCGGTCCAGTCGTTTAGGAGGAGTTCAGTCACATACACACGCACACAAGAAATATATATATTAAGATAAAGATGATGATAAATAAGCAGTAAACGTTGTTTATTCAGAACATTCTGTAAATATACCATATTATATTTAGTATCAGCATTGCACCCGTGCGAAGTCAGGGTGGGCCGCTAGTTGAATATAATTTAGAATTAAACTTCTGTACTTCAACCCTTTTATAATGTCCTACTTCTAGGCACGGGTCTTCTCTCAACAATGTTACGAGTTGAAAGAGTTTAGGCCTTAATCCACACACGCTGGTCAAGTGCGGGTTGGATGTCACATATCCTCGAATGACTAGTTCTTGGACATGCCGGTTTCCTCGCGATGTTTTCCTTCATTGTTTACGTCAAATTTCTTAAAATGTTTTTATTGTTTGAGAATTTTGACTTTACATGCAATTCCTTGATTTACCCCGGACGAGATTTACCTACTATTCGTTAAATTTTAACCAATACGAAAAGGAATCTTATCTTATCTTACTAATCTTATCTTATCTTATCTTATCTTACTAATATTATAAATGCGAAAGTAAGTGTGTGTGTGTGAAGGTTTGTTACCGCGTATCTCCATAACCGCTCAACCGATTTTATTGAAATTTGAAATGTAGGTAGTGTATACCCTAGAATCGGACATAGGCTAATATATTTTTAAAAATCATCCCCTAAGAGGGTTAAGTAGAGGGGTGAAATTTGTATGCAACTTTTTATTCCTTGGTCCTATTCATTTAAAATTCGGTACACATAAACCTTAAGACAAATAATGAGATACGGGTTTTTTATTTTTCCATAATTACCCCCATGAGGTGTCGAAAATGAGTTTTATTGGTAAAAAATAAAATTTCTCTGGATCTGTTTAGTCTCAAGTCCGATTCACTCCAAATTTGGCACACATATACCTTAAAAGAAATCATGAAACATGTGTTTTTTATTTTTTCAAAACTACCCCCAGGGGGAGTGTAAAATGAGCTTTTTTGGAAAAATTAAATATTCCAGAACTGTTTAGTGTGTGGTCCGATTCACTTCAAATTCGGTACAAATAAAACTTAAAACAAATAATGAAACACGTGTTTTTTATTTTTCTATTTTTTTTATTTTTAACCTAATACTACGCGGGAGTATCCTGCGAAATTATTCTGAGTGTGATTTTCTTCAAAATTTATATCAATACTCCTTCGTGATTTTGATCTAAATTACTTTTTATTTTGACACAATGACATGTTTGATAACTCTGCGATGAATAGAATTCGAAATTTAAATTTTATTTCTTCTTATAAGTATGGTCTAAGAGCCGTAGTATTTTTTAAGAAACACCTGTTGATTTATGGATATACCTATGGGGGCTTGCCGATTTCAAAATGTTACTTACACTCTTACACTACTGAACTAATTTTGTATGGAGATAGTTGCGAAAAAAGGGATTAATGGTCTAGCGCGATAACCGACATCGCGGGCGAAGCCGCGGGCGGAAAACTAGTATTAAAATAAATAAATATATATTCTGGGACATCAACACACACGGTCATCTGGTCCCAAGCTAAGCAGAGCTTGTGTTATGGAAACCAGATAACTGGTATATACTATACATATAATACTTTTCTTTTGTAAATATATACTTATAATAGATATTTACACCCAGACTCGACACAAACACAAATGTTCATCACTAAAGTTTGTCTCGGGTGGGAAAAGCAAGTATCTTACCGACCACGCCACCACCGGCCCTCATTGTCAAAATCATTGTTGATTGAGAAATGTTATTATTCGCTTAAGAAATTTCTAGGTGACAAATTATCGTAAACATTTTGTGTTAGCCTTTGTATCATGTTAACTATTTAAAATTTGCATGCTAATTTAAGGCAGAATGTAAGTAGGTAGTTATTGGGCAACCTGGGCAACTTTCCGGATGCTCGTGCGGATCCCACTCGCTCCCGGGTGTTCCAGAATGCCCAATAACATTAATGTCATATTTCATTGTTATTATTCATTTACTAGTCGCTCCGAACTGCGGTCGTCGCTCCGGACAGTAGCTTAGAATGCCCAATAATGAACAATCGAATCGATGCAATCGATCATAACACAGGTGGGCAGAATGCCTAATGAGTATTGTTTGTGAATGAGAACCAATAGGTATTGCTGCACATTGACCGCAGGTCGGAGCGACAAGTGGTAAATGAATAATACCAATGAAATATAACATTATTGTTATTGGGCATTCTGGACCACCCGGGAGCGAGTGGGTCCGTACGAGCATCCGGAAAGTGACCCACAATGCCCAATAACTACCTACTAATGTACTTGGACTCCTTAAAATTGTACCATCTGAATTGTATACCTACGTCCAAAGCAAATAAGGCCCTAACCTATTCTAAATTTGAGTAGTTAGTTACTTTCTACAACAAACGACTCCATTAAAATGATGTCATTCAAACCAACGCCTATTTTCACGATAGATAAAGCATACAAAATCGATAAACCGCCATTTTTAACCTTATCTAAAAATAGCAATAAAAATTATATAATACTTACAATTTTGTGCAGCAACAGCATTTAACGCTAACCCAATTAGAAAAACCTCTTTGAATCCCATTTTGAAGCACTCACAATAATATTACATTAATTTTACAACAATTTTTTTTCAACCGACCTAACCGCTGCCTTTGACAAAGTTAACTGAAGTGTTTATCTGTGTTAAAGTACCGTACAGTTATATTTTTTTATCTTATCTTCCCTCTGTTAGTACCAATGTTGAAATTCAGTGTAAAGGTAAGTGATATAATAACTGATAACGCTAGATAACGCCGCGACGAGGATATTAGGTAGGACGGCGCGCGGCGTACCGCAAGGAGCGGTGCTAGCACCGGTGACCTTGATAACGGGATTAAAGTTAGGATAGCGGTTAGTAACTGTAGGGCATTGTACTTTGAAGGTTAAGTTAAGTATAGTTAGTTACCTACCAGAGGCAGTAAGTGACAAACTTAAAAAAAAAATTTCACTAGCTTCCGCCCACGGCTTCGCCCGCGTGATACTTATTGGGATAAAAAGTAGCCTATGTGTTAATTCAGACCATAATCTATCTCTTTACTAAATTTTTACGCTGCGTGGAAGAGTAACAAACATCTGTACATTCTTACAAACTTTCGCGTTTATAATATTCGTAGGATTACTTCAATTCAACCCTTTTTATTGTCCCACTGCTGTGCCAGAGCAGGATACCGGTCGGCCAAATTTTTTTTGCGAATGTCATCAGATATTCAGTGTGACCCTCGGTGTGTTATAGTGTGCCACGCCTAGGCAAGGGTCTTTCTAGTTGAAAGAGTTTAGTGTGAGTTGGTGGATGTCACATGTCCTCGAATGATTAGTTCTTAGACATGCTGGGTTCCTCATGATGTTTTCTTTCACCGATATTGAGAAGCGGTAGCCAAACAATTCACACAAAGATATTTAACGTTGCTATTTTTTTATGGTTACTACAATATCTATAAGGTATGTAGGTACTTATTATGACTATTAGCCCGTATCATTCCACTGCAGGAATAGTCTATCCTAATGGGCTATTTCCATGAGGACAATAGCAGGGATAGGACAGTAACACAGAAGAGTAAGTCACTAGAAAATACACTGCTACACATTTAGTGGCTTGCTGTACTGTCTTAGCCTTTATCCCGGCTATAGTCCTCGTGTTAACGGCCCATAACACATTCTAAGCAACGGAATCTTGTAACATCTTTTGGGGGCTGAGTCCCCTTCGTCCGTGGGTGTAAACCTTTAATTGAATCCCCACACTTAGTCCCCGGGTTGTGCAAATCATACGTGTTTGGTCTCATTTATCTATCTCACTCTAACGTATGCTAATCGTATTCTCTATCTCTTTCGTTTTGCCAATCTATAATGCTAAATCTATGAACCTAACAGAAGAAGGTCGCCATTACCGAAGTCTGCTTAAAAAGATTCATTCATCCATTCATGTAGATAGAATTGAAATGAAATGAAATGAAATGAAATGAAAATATGATTTATTTTTTTTGAGACGCGAGTCTACTTAAAAATAGTCCAATTTCTTTTCCTACCGTGCAGTGAATGACTGGCAACTACTGAGAAACACTGCCAAAAAACTCAGTAGGCTTTTTTCTTTTTTAAATGAAGTACTTATAACTATTACATTTTGTTTGTTCAGTGTGTTGAATTAGAGCGACTTAATTCCAAGCGTTTTTATCCGTTACATAGTCTGAAATTTTGTAATACGCTTTCTTACATAACGTAGATTTTATAGTTATTTTAATAATTAATAGGATATCCGGAATAGATTCAATCATGAATCAACAGATAGACGTAGAGGTAATATCGAATGATATGGCTGTCAATGTAAATATTTTTATGAGTAATGACAACTAATGAAAAATGAATAAAATTCGTAGAAAGAGTAGATAGGAAGTCGGTGACAGCCATACTGCTGGGTCAGCTGACATTGTTTGCATGCTTTTGGAGATGAGTCAGCTTCTTAATCTTATTCTTTATTGTACACAAAACACTTACATAAACAATTTATAAATAGGATACAGCACATGTACACAGGCGAGCTTAATTCAAATGTGAATTTTCTACTAGCAAACCCTAGGTAAGGAAACATTGTGGAATGGGTAGAAGTGTACAACAAATATTTTAAATACATACATAATTACACCTATAACTAATACTAACCTCCCATGCTTCGTCCGTGGGAGTGCACGATTTTTCTGAATCCCTAAACGCGGTACCGCGTGGAGCGAATAGATGACAATAAACTAGTGGTAGGCTTCGCCCGTGGTTAGTGACCACCCACCAGACAAAGCCGCACCGCCAAGCGGTGGCCTACTTGCCGTGTTCCGGTGCGATGTCGGAATTGTGGCTCCTTTAGGGTTTCTAACCATAAGGAGCCTAATTTTCACTGCCACCTTCTCACCGAAAATCACTCGTAATTGGTATATTGAGCATTGGCGTTCTATCATAGCCTACATCATTGCTTAACATCACGTATGTTGTATTCAAGTGCAAGCCTATCTCAGAATAAAACAAATAACGTGTTATCTGGGTAGTATCAGTTAAAAAATTAATAATATTAGGTTTAAATCACCCCCTCCCCCCTCTAAGCCCTACCTGCCCGTGCCCACCCTCTCAAAACTATAGGTACAATGTAAATATAATTGTTACTACGAGTGAAATTAATAAAATGCAATAAAAATGTCGAATAAAATATATTTTGAAACAAACATACAATTTCTCAAACACTTTAATGGGCGCAAAATCACCGACAATATTCCTGTGAACAAAATG
The DNA here is from genome assembly GCA_936450015.1 of Meganola albula. Classification (NCBI taxonomy): domain Eukaryota; kingdom Metazoa; phylum Arthropoda; class Insecta; order Lepidoptera; family Nolidae; genus Meganola; species Meganola albula. The sequence continues at coordinate 5,015,537 of OW388169.1, read as the reverse complement.
GTTTAATAAGTTTATACGACTACCCAGAATATTATAGGTCATTATGGCCAATATGCAGACTTTTGGTTTCTTGCAGACTTTTGGTATTTTGCAGATTTTTTGTATATTTGCAGACTGTGAATTTGCACTGTACCATTCTGCAGACTTTGGCAATTTTGCAGACTTTCACTTTCATGCTGTCTTTGGTCATTATGAAGACTATCCATGTTTAGAGTTACGCAAATGTTGAGGCAAATTGGTAAAATTTCCAATATATGCCCAAAAATCTGTGATAAATGCCCTGCAGATTATCATTTATGGGCGCTTATTAGAAATTTATCCAGTTTGCCTTATATGCTTAGATATTTTGCCCGTCTCTAGCCATGTTGCATACTTTAGACAATATAGGTACATACTTTGGCCATAATTCAGACTTGATAATAAACAGACAGACCTTAGATGTTTTGTATACTTTTGGCCTTTAAGCAGACATTGGAAAAAGGTCATAATTTTGCCATTATTCAGCATTTGGTTACTACGCGGACTTTGGACATTATGCAGACCTTGACCATTTTGCATATTTTGGCCATGCAGACTTCTGCAGGGTTAACCTTTGGTATGTCATTAATTACAGACTTTCAAAGAATGAGGGTTAACTAACACAGCATAATTTATTAGCAATCATGATGTCATAGCACAGCAGTGTCGCTACACTTGTCAATTTGTGTCCTAAACCAGCAGCAAGCGGGGTGAGCTTCAGGATTTTCTGAAATTTATAAAAAAATTAATTTCAAGCCGTATGTCACGTTGCCCTGTACGCTTTGCATTACAACAAAACAGATATTATGTTACATGAAAAACACACAGCGTTGCAGCAAGATGCTTGCTGGTGAGTTTTGAAGACTTCTATGGGTGACAGATGGCAAACAATAATATTTAAGTTGCGTTCCGATTTAAGCAACCTGAGCTCACAGTGTCGTGAATTCTGAGTTGATTTTGCTTGGGTTTTGGTACAAGTAAATTAAGCACTGGGTCCCAAGCTGGTGGCACATTCCAACCATTTTCTCTGTTAAAATTGAGATGTTTTTTTCATTTCAATAGCTTTGCGGATCATTCTTGGTAGGAACCGGTTTTCTTTGACAAGAACCTGTGTTTTATCAAATCTCAGGTAATGGTTGGGGCCTTTTTGAGTATAGTAGCAGATTTCGTAGAGCGTTGATGTTTTATGTCAGCTATTGTGTTCTTTTACGCTTTATCCCTGTACAATCTCTTATACTTCTGGTATATTCTGCGGTAGCTAGTTTTGACTTACACCAGGAACAGCGTGACCGCGAGCGTCTCCTCATGCGCTTGCAGCTGCGTTGCCGTCTCGGATGTCGCGACCGACAGCCTCTTTGTCGCACCCTATATCTGCGGTCCGTTGCACGACATCGCTTGAAGCGACCACTACGCGCGCGACATCGCCTGTAGAACACATATTGAAAAGAGTATATTATGTTCTTGGGTAGTATGGTTTCCCTACACACTCCTTTACCGTACCTATAGGTAATTATGGTAAACTATGGTTTGGTGGTAGTGATCGAAGGAAAGTCATTGTTTTGGTAATTAGTTACTGTATTTTTCACAATGATCTTATACTATATCAATGTTGTACTGTCTAATTTATTTGGTACATAAATGGTAAAAAAAAACTTGAGAGCTGTCAAGGGACACCCGGATGGAACGAAGTTCCTTTTGATTAATTGGTAAAGGAATTGTATTTTTTTTTTGCTTTTTTTGCTATTTTTTTTTTCAGATGGGTAAGTAGGTATGATTTTTTTATCTTTCTAAAGTATATTTTTTGCAAATAATTTTTTTAATATTTTTTTGCTAACATGCGCACGCCGCACAGCTTACAGTAGCTTACTATAGCTAAAAGTGTCGTGACCACTTTTCGTAAGAATTTTTTCCGTCTAGCCCCCTTTCACAACGCGCGTAAAGAAACTTCGTTCCAATAATATAATATGGTGAAATGGTTTAGACTCGCGGACGATGACGGTCGAACGCGAACTAAATGAAATCAGGTAAACTACAAGCAAATGAGCCTCAATTGCAAGCGCAGCAAAAGTGCTAGTTTGTTGCGTGCTCGGTTTTACCCGAACACATTATTTATGTAAATAAAGAAGCTATTTTGGGGACTGAGTCACCTTCCTTCGTCCGTAGGAGTACACCTTCCATCTGAATCCCCACACGTGGTCCCCGGGTGGTGCAAATTAGGTGACAATCAGCTGGTAATTAATTGGTAGGTTACGGCGGCCGTGGTTAGGACCATCCATCAGACAGAGCCGCACCGCCAAGCGGCCTCGCCGTGTTCCGGTGCGATGTCTGGTGACACCATGCAAAGCAAGTGGGTCAAAATCGTTGATTCTAAATTGTTTCTAACCTTATGGAACCTCATTCTACTGCCACCTTCTCACTGAAAATCATTCGTAATCTCGAGTAAATCGGTATTTTGTGCAGGCGCATGCCATCGTAGACTACATCGTTGCTTAACATCTAAACTAAACCAAACTGAAATGGGACCACACGGGAAGCATCAGCTTTCAATTAAAAAAAAAATCAAAATCGGTTCACCCATTCGAAAGTTCTGAGGTAATTCGTCGAATTGAGGTCGAATTGATAACCTCCTCCTTTTAGAAGTCGGTTAAAAATGAGCCTGAATAGCCAGTTAAAAACTTGAGGCGACTGTCTCGCCCGCAACATGGCCTGTGGAACCCATATGCTATGGTATACATAAAAGGTTGTTTGTTTGTTTGTTAATTTTGCTTAAAATGCAAGGCCTTTCGCATCATCATGAAAAGTTCGTCGCACTCTATCTCCAGTAACATCGCTTCAGTCGTGACATCGCTTGAACCTACCAAATCAGGCGACACAACGCCTGTGAAATGAAATATTAATTCAATAATTCATTATTAATTCAAATGAAAAACTATTCAGAGTAAAATGGCTGTTTAATTTGTCTGAATAGCCAATTTAAATGTAGAATTTAAAGCATGGTATAGGTACCCTTTCCGGTTGACCCTGTACATTTAGAAATTGAAATTAAAATAACATACCACTTTTGGAGATAGATTTTTAGTAAAAGCCCCACTTACGATCTGCACATTCTGTAACAAAATACTTATCTACATATCTATATATATATTTATATAAAAATGAAACCCGTTTTCCGTTGTCACGACATCACGCGTGAACGGCTGGACCGATTTCGCTAATTCTTTTTTTAAAATATTCCTTTAAGTACGCGGATGGTTCTTACGCAGAGAAAAATAAAAAAAAAAGAAAATTTAGAAAGCGAAGAAGTGCCGAAACCGGGTAGATACCAATTATTTATTATTGGTTATATTCGGTAGGTCTGAGACCCGGTAGATGGCACTGCTTTACCGGGCAGAACGACGTCTGCCGGGTCCGCTAGTCTAAATATATAAAAGAAGAAACTGACTGACTGACTGACTAACTGACATATCAACGCAGAGCCCAAACCGCTGGGTCTGGAGACTTTAAATGTGGCGCATAGGTTCCTTATGAGGTCTAGGGGTGCACTAAGAAAGGATTTTTCAAAACTCATCCCTTAGGGGGGTGAAACGGGGTTCCAAAGTTTGTATGGAGAAACAAGATGAGTGAGATCAACTTCGCGGGCGAAGCCGCGGGCGGAAGCTAGTGAGTAATATTTACGCTGGACCAGGAAGCTAAATTACAGCGTAATTAATTAAACAATACTTACTTTCGCCGTCGTCGACAGCATCTCGCCATGGTGTCTGGAAATATAACAAAATTTTGGAGGTTGAGTCACCTTCGTCCGTAGGTGACCTATAATTGAATCCCCACACGTCCGCGGGTGGTACAAACCAGGTGACAATCAACTGGTGGTAGGCTTCGGCCGTGGTTAGTGAACACCCAGCAGACAAAGCCGCACCGCCAAACGGCCTTGCCAAGCTTCCACTTTTATTGTGTGAATTGCCAAGTTGAGGAATTCGTTGCCGGCATCTCTGTTTCCCGACAGCTATATCTACCTGTCTTCAAGTCACGAGTGAATCGGTATTTATTAGGTAAGCGCGATCCATCGTAGACTGCAACATTGCTTCACATCAGGCAAGTTGTGGTCAAGCGCAAACCTATTATAGGATAAAAAAAGACAGCAATGTAGTAAGGGTGTTTGAGCCGTAGCTTAAGACAATGTTTGACGCGCTGAGGCAAACGCGTCTTCACTGATTTGGTGTGGATGTATACTCTTGTTCCCCAAAGGGGTTAATTCTCGACAGTGGTCACAGCACCTGACCTTGACACGAAGCCTCAACAGACATAGACCCACAGTTCCAACTGAAGGGTTCCATGAAACGGGCACTCGAGCCGCGCAATACCGCTTTAAGCGCATTAATCCAAAATAGCTCGCACATAGCTTACAACACAGGAATGAGTTCAGTACAGCCTCACTCCTAACCACTGTTCTACTGCGTAGAATAATATAGGTAAGTTTGATATTAACGGTCTTCGACTCGCGTGAGTTTGAATTCACGTGTATAAGCACCTAGGTATGTACTTCTGTTACAGAATAGATTTTTTTTTATCCTTTAATAGGTTTGCGCTTGACCACAACTTGCCTGATGTGAAGCAATGTTGCAGTCTACGATCGAACGCGCTTACCTAATAAATACCGATTCACTCGTGACTTGAAGACAGGTAGATTATAGTTATCGGGAAACAGAGATGCCGGCAACGAATTCCACAACTTGGCAGTTCGCACAATAAAAGTGGAGGTAAAGCGCTTTGTGAGTGCCCGTGGAATTTCCACCATATAACGGTGGCGCATATCCGTACCTCTAGTTGTCCGATGGAAGAACGGGGATGGGGGAATAAGATTGTGTACACATAATTACCTTATAAACTCCTCCCCCTTATAGTAATTTCTGAAAAAACTCCAAGATTTATCATTTGGTTACTGTAGTTTTAACATATTCTGTATAAAAATCATTGAATTTTACTTTATGAATACATAAAAATAGAGATGTTAAAAAAATTTATATTTCAACTCCCAAGGAAAATGGTGACTTCTGTCGTAAATTCTGAATTTGAATTGGCTGTCAAACGTCATTATTTTTCCATAAATCTGACACTTTTCTGTGAGGGTGTATTTTTATAAAAAAAAGTAATATGAAAAGGAGTTTGTAGAAAATCTGCATACATTTGCAAAACTATGCTTCTATGGAAATCCCTACATTTTTGGAATAGCAAAGTTTTTTTTTATTCTTCGATAGGCTGGCGCTTGACTACAACTTGCCTGATGTTAAGCAACGATGTAGTCTTCGATGGAGCGCGCCAACCCAGTATACCGATTCACTCGTGATTACGAATGACAGTGAAATGAGCCTCCCTAAGGTTAGTAACGCAACAATTCCCACCCACCCTTTCTGCATGGTGTCACCAGACGTCGCACCGGAACACGGCAAGGCCGCTTGGCGGTGCGGCTTTGTCTGGTGGGTGGTCACTAACCACGGCCGAAGCCTACCACCAGTTAATTTTCACCTGATTTGCACCACCCGAGGACCACGTGTGGGGATTCAATTAAAGGTCACCTACGGACGAAGGTGACTCAGCCCCCAAAACGTTAAGGTCATAGCCCACTTACACTTCCACCCAACATCGCCCCAGTAAAGCGACTGCTCGCAATCCACGCGGCTGTCTGTCTGTCTAAGTCACTATCTGAAGACTTTCCATATAGAAGAGTTTTGGCCGAAGGGGTCTACAGTAAATTTCGCGCGAATCTACGTAATCCACACAGCGCGACACGACGCCGTCTCACCGTGTCAAATAATTTATAATCTGTATGTTACTTAAGTATTATATTGTTGTAATGTATGTTATACGTGTGCGTGTGCGCGTGCGAGTGTGTGTGTCTATATTAAAAAAAATTGGTTGCCTGTAAAGTCGGTAAAACATTTATTTATACAAAGAATTATATTTAAAACATTAATTTATACAAAGAATCTCGCTCTTAGGCGGGCTAACTGTGCTCGAGTGGAAGGGACGCGTGCCTTTCACTTTTTATGTCTGTCTCTCTCGCTCTTAGGCGGGCTAACCATGCCCGAGTGGAAGGGACGCGTGCCTCTCACTCGCTCTCATTGTGAGCGCATAACGTGAGCGGAGCGTAACGCAGTTTCTTGAAGTGTCACCCGGCAAACCAATTTATAAGACGTTGTCACGTCAATATCATTTAACTAACTTATTTTGCTGACGGTCCAATCTGTCATTACAAATAAAAGCCGCCATTTTAGATACGTTCCTTATTTGGCATAGATTATACCATGACACCTACACTGTTAAGCGCAGGTTAGGCAGGAGAGAAAAAAATGGCGTCTTAGAACGTCGCAGCTTTTTACTACTAATCTTTAAAAACTTATATACTTATTTAAACTTGATACTGGCAAAATTGCGGAATAATTTCTGCAGGGGCCATAATTAAAAGAAGAAGAAGAAGAAGCGCAGGTTAGATTTGATGGACTGCAATTAAAAGTCATCCTTATTCTATGGGTAAAAAAAAAACAAAAAAAAAAACATTTACTATTATATAATAATTACATATTTTTATCACAAATTGTACTTAAAATTACTGTTTAAAATTAATTTTATATCCCTTCGACTCTGGGTCTTGTTCCATTTGAAAATTCTCCGTGGAAAGTCCAAAAGGCTTCAGAATCATGTTTCCCAAATCTTTCAATTTTCCTAACATTTCGTTTTTTAATTTTTCGTTTTTCTCCTCTATTATCGGCGGGAGACGTGTCACAGCCTTTTGAGCCTCCTTGTGTGACGGATCTATTTCTAGAATTTTCTTGAAGTCTGCTAAAGACTCTTCTAGTTTATCTGTAGCTTCATATGACTGGGCTCGTCTGAAATAAAAATAATAATAATAATAATACTCTGAGACATTAACACAAACGGTAATCAGATCCAAAGCTAAGCAGAGCTAGTATTATGGTAACCAGATACTGATATCACTTCACTTCAACCCTTTTTAGTGTCCCACTGCTGGGCACGGGTCTTCTCTCAACTATCTTATGAGTTGAGAGGGTTTAGGCCTTAATCCACACACGCTGGCCAAGTGCGGGTTGGTGGATGTCACATGTCCTTGAATGATTAGTTCTTGGACGTGCCGGTTTCCTCACGATGTTTTCCTTCACCGATATCGATAAATGAGCGACATACATATGCAACATAAAAGGGAAGTAGGAAATGTGAGTAACATTTACAGGCGGATATTGTTAGATAATTTTAGATGTCAGATCCCGACGTTTCAAAGTCTTTTCAGACTCCATGTTCACGGGTGGACTGAGGTATTTGACGTCCAAAAATATTAATCACAATTATTACTGACTACCTTCAAACATTAATATTTAAGTTGCGTTCCGATTTAAGCAAATACCTCAGTCCACCTGTGAACATGAAGTCTGAAAAGACTTTGAAACGTCGGGATCTAAAATCTAAAATAAACCGCGATAAAATCCGTCAAAAAGTAGTTTTATTGCAATTACTGATGATTATTAAATCATCGTGGGTTCGAATCCCGGTCGTGACCACACATCTTTGTGTGAACTGTTTCATCGCCGCTGCTCAATATCGATGAAGGAAAACATAGTGAGGAAACCGGCACGTCTAAGAACTAACCATTCGAGGACATGTGACATCCACCAACCCGCACTTGGCCAGCGTGTGTGGATTAAGGCCTAAACTCTATCAACTAGTAAGATAGCTGAGAGAAGACCCGTGCCCAGCAGTGGGACACTAAAAAGGGTTGAAGTGAAGAAAATAAATTGAAAAATAATATTTTAATTTCGTAGGGGTTTTTCTTTTTTTAATTGTTTTATTAAAATTTAAATGCTACAATACATTATCGCTCTAATCGCCCTTTACGCTTCACCTTGTATTCAATAGTTAAAAAAAAATTACCTGATATAAGCCTTAAGATATTTGTCATCCAGCTCAATAGCTTTAGTACAGTCTTTAACAGCTTGAGAATATCTTTCCAGCTTCATATTAGCTGCACTTCGATTACAGTAGAGTATTGCACGTTGTTCAATAAACTTTAACGGACATGTTTTGAGACCTGGGAACAAAATTACATGAGTTTTACACTAAAGTCATCATCATTCCCCTTGCCTTTTTCCCATTTCTATTGGGGTCGGCTCCCAGCCTAACCTGATGCGGCTAGCTACCGGAATTATACGAGCGACTGCCATCAGACCTTGCAACCCGTAGGGAACCAGTAGCCGAGATGGTTAGACCAGGTGTTAGATTATATTGGCTTCACACGACATGTAACGATTGTCATAGATGTTTTCAATAACAACCGGGACCGATGGCTTAACGTGCTCTCCGAGGCACGGAGGGTAGTCCTTCAACCAACCCGACACCGAAACAATTTTTTGTTGTTACACAAATATTGCCAGGCACAGTATAGCCCAATCGGACGGCTTACACCGCTCTACTCCTGAGGTCGTCTAGTTTTACACTAAAGTAACAAAAATTAGTATCACACAGCTGGGCACGGGTCTTCTTTCAATTAAGTTAAGAGTTGAGAGAGGTTATGCACAGAATAAAGGGCACCGGGCCATGGGGGGCCTCCGACGCGACGTATGTAAGCAAAAATTTTATAAAAACTGCCTAAAATTTATTTCCCGCGTGAAGCATTCGTTTAAAAGTTGGTAACACCCAACATCGGTTATGCGGGCTGCGGGATTTCCCCGTTTGTCATTTTTTTCAACGGGGGAATCCCACAATAATCGCTGTACATACATACGATGATATACCACGGAGAGCAGTGTGAGAAATCTTTACCCTTCATAAGGGCCGCCAAACAAATTTTTATAGGTACGGGGCCCCGCCAAGGCCTGCTACGCCCCTGTTCTAAGTATACTGTCTAGTCTGACGATTGAGCACCGACTTTAATTATCAGACGTAAATATCATGTATAGGATTCTCGAACCCTGACCAAACCCTAGTTAGTTAGTTAGTTTGAAGCGAGCTAATTCTTCAGCAACTCGACGTCTCGTAATGCGCCTATTTTGCTAGATTGTGCTGGCGTCGCCAATGCCAGCCCAGCTCCAGGAGAAATCCCAACAGACCCTTTATGTTGCCAATGGCCTCCCGGAGCGACCTCGGAGATCCGAGGTGTTCCGCTCTGTACCTCGCCGCCCCTGGACAGCAGGTGACCACGTGGGCGGCTGTTTCTTCTTCCTCCATACGTGCCCTACACAGAGGACTGTCAGTGACACCTATGGGACCGAACCCTAAAAAATGTGCGAAAACCTATCCCTAAAAAAGTACCTTCAGTGTACTTCTCTATACTTCTTTCATATTCTGCAACTTTGAATGCTTCATTGCCCATTTTCTTTAATCCCTCTGCTATTATCCTCCTTTCTTCTTTCTGATCATCTGTGAGGTCTATCTCAGCATCTTTAAGAGCCACCTCATCTAATTCTGAATCACTAACATCTTCTTTGTTTTTATTTTCTGAGTCTTTCTCGAAATAATCTTTGTCTATATCATCATCATCTTCGAAAGCTGTATGTGAGGGACCATCAGGAACTGAAAATATAAAAATTATAGTAAATTATTATAAATGAATGAATAAAATTTAAAAATATAATCGGAGTGATGATCAGCGTTTTTTAATTTTGTAACTAATTGAACTATCACAATTTTATTATTAATTTTAATTTGTCTGTTTGTTTGACTATAATAATAAAAAATCATTTTATTTGATACTAGCGGACCCCGCAGACATCGTCCTGCCCAGTAAAGTAGTGCCACCTACCGGGTCCGAAAATAGATTCCAACCAATTCTTAGACCTACCGAATCGGTCAAGCCGTTTCTGAGGAGGTTGTTTTTTTTTCTTTGAGTAAAAACCATCCTCGTACTTCAAGGAACATTCTAAAAAAGAATTAGCGAAATCGGTTCAGCCGTTTTTTAATTATTACGATTTTATTTCATTAATTTTACTTATTGTAATTTGACATACATAATGTTATGGCTGTGTCACCGTAAATGAAATTATATATACACACTATTACTATTATTTTTATTTACTATTATTATTTATTATATATATACACTTATCAACATGAAATATACTCATCATACATTATTCTGACGAATTCGAATTAGGATTTGGTGTAGGTATTCAATAGAGCGCAAGGTATCCCCCATCTCTTAATCTGACGCGCTGGAGTAAATTCCAAATCCACTCTTCGGCTCCCCTACTAAATGCAGGAAGGACTGTGTTTGATGTTTTTTTGTTTGTTAACTAATAAAATATCTTTGTTTTACGTGAACCAATATCTATGATTCCATTTTTGTTTAAAAGCTGGTGATTTTCGTGTGGCCCCATATAAATTTAATCAAGATGTGACAAGTAGTTTTAGAGTTATGTCAAAAGTGTAAAAGCGATTTGGTTTTTTATACTGTAAGCTTATCATTCCCCTTGCCTTTTTCCCATTTCTATTGGGGTCGGGTTCCCAGTCTAACCTGATGCGGCTAGCTACCAGAATTATACGAGCGACTGCCATCAGACCTCGAAACCCATAGGGAACCAGTAGCCGAGATGGTTAGACCAGGTGTCAGATTATATTGGCTTCTGACTACATGTAACGATTGTCATAGATGTGTTGGATGACAACCGGGACCGACGGCTTAACATGCTCTCCGAGGCACGGAGGGCAGTCCCTCAACCAACCAGACACCGAATCAATTTTTTGTTGTTACACAAATATTGTCCGGGGCAATAATCCAATCGGACGGCTTACACCGCTCGACTACCGAGGTCGTCTTTATACTGTAAGCTTATATATATTAAAAAAAAGGCATCTGCAGCCTACCAAAATTTTAAGAACAATTAATTGTACTAAACGCATAATTCTATTCGTTTGCAGTTTGATGACAATTATTGGCAAGAAATTCATATTAGAAGCAATTTACCATTGATAGAGGAGTCTCCACTAGCTCTAGGTATGTCGCTCGTTCCAGGGTTTATCACGAACTCTTCTTCACCTTCTCCAGTAGACAGAGAAGTCTTTAGGTCCTTCGTAAGTTCATCTATGACTTCATCATTAGAAATGTTGGTGTTTTTCAATCTTTCCGACATTTTTACTATCGTTACTAGCGTCGATACTAGCGTAACAATAAATAAGTTAGAGACAGAAGTGAACTATGATAAGACTAGAGTAAAAGTAGGAATGAGTGTTTCAATAATTTCACCGAGAAATGTGATAATTAATAAATATTTCTGCAACACACACTGCGATGATTTATTAGTTTTTTTGACACTTTTTGACACTCATTTGACAGTAGTAAAATGAAGTCCGATTTGCTTTTAATGGATTACGGCTAATAAGTTACCTTTAGGCCGAGACCCTTGACTGCCCTTAAGCTCTTTGCTCTTTGGCTTATTAGACCGTCGCGTTGCGTCGCGTCGCGGCTCAGACGTGGCACCATTGATCACAAATCACAATTAATTAATTAAACGTGAGTGACAGCTATGTGGACCAATTATGGACCGTATGTAACGTGCGTTTGTATTAACGTCATCCATTCATAAGCCAACATTGTCAAGTATTTTTTTCATTCTACGCAGCATATTGCGACCAACACAAATTATTTTTGGTAAATCAAGCTATTTACAAACATAATTTAGTTTTACAGCTCTTTAGAAAGTTTATTAATGAAATAATTCTTATTTGTTATTATTTGCTGAATGCAACTTAGAATTAAACATTTATATTTAGTTCATTACAGATTTGTAATGATGGATGATGGAACGTAAAACGTGACGTGTAAATTGTGTAACCTAAAAACTAAGGTCAAGATTATATTTTGTAAAATTATCATAATTACATCTCAAATCTATGCAACAGTGACTCTTATTAACAGATTAATTTCCTGCTTAAAGTAAGAGTGCGGTGATAAAGCAGTTTTGAAAGTACTAACACAAAAAAAGTTTAAAATGTTGCGAACCCTACTAAAAAATGTATCTAGCAAAAATTTGCGCTGTTTTGTAAAAAATAGTGGAGTTGTATCAAATTTTACCAATAGGAGAAGCGTAGCGCCATTATCTACCACTGAATTGGCGCTGAAAGATGAAAAGTAAGTAAATTTAGTAGTTTTTCAAAGTTTTAAAAGTCATCCAATATTTCCCATTATGACTACAAAACTAATTAGGAATTGACCCTTAGGGCCAGCTCTTATCTGAAGGAAGATGCGTCGAGTATTATCGATCGCATGACAACAGAACAGATTAATCCTTAATGATATTATAATTGTAGTAACTCGTGTCTGTCTGTCGCGCTTTCACGCCAAAACTACGCAACCAATTTGGAGGAAATTTGGCATGGAGTTAGTTTAAGACCCTGGAAAGGAATGGTTGTCCTTTTTGCATCCGATATGACTAGCCCACTGCCACTTCAGCTTACTAATCCGTTGATCTATGTCGATTACTCTGGTTCTCTGTCGGATCACTTCGTTGCATATTCAATCCTTCAAAAAACTCTAAGCATAGCCCCTTCCATAGCTCGCTGAGCGACGTAAAATTTATGGACCAGTCCTTTCCTTAAGACTGTGGAATTGGGGACGTCAAGACTCGATGTAATTTTGTATTTTGACAGGCCGGCAAGAAACTTTTCGTGTTCGGTAAGAAACTTTTTTTTGCGGGCGGGCTTGGGCGGGCAGCCGGGCTGGCTCGGGTGGGCGGGCGATCGGGCGGGCGTGCGTGCGTGCGTGCGTGCGTGCGTGCGTGCGTGCGTGCGTGCGTGCGTGCGTGCGTGTGTGCGTGCCTGTGTGCATGCCTGTGTGCGTGTCTGTGTGCGTGTCTGTGTGCGTGTCTGTGTGCGTGTCTGTGTGCGTGTCTGTGTACGTGTCTGTGTGCGTGTCTGTGTGCGTGTCTGTGTGCGTGTCTGTGTGCGTGTCTGTGTGCGTGTCTGTGTGCGTGTCTGTGTGCGTGTCTGTGTGCGTGTCTGTGTGTGTGTCTGTGTGTGTATGTCTGTGTGTATGTGTCTGTGTGTATCTGTGAGTGTACACCCTAGAATCGGACATAGGCTAATAATATTTTCAAACATCATCCCTTAAGAGGGTTAAATAGAGGAAGTGAAGTTTGTATGCAACTTTTTATTCCTTGGTTCTATTCATTTAAAATTCGGTACACATAAACCTTAAAACAAATAGTGAAATACGGGTTTTTTATTTTTCCATAATTACCCCCATGAGGTGTGGAAAATGAGTTTTATTGGTAAAAATTAAAGTTTCTCTGGATCTGTATAGTCTCAAGTCCGATTCACTCCAAATTTGCCACACATATACCTTAAAAGAAATCATGAAACACGTGTTTTTTATTTTTTCAAAACTAACCCCAGGGGGAGTGCAAAATGAGCTTTTTTGGAAAAATTAAAATTCCAGAACTGTTTAGTCTGTGGTCCGATTCACTTCAAATTCGTTACAAATAAAGCTTAAAACAAATAATGAAACACGTTGTTTTTAGTTTTCCATTTTTTTTAATTTTTAACCTAATACTATTCGGGCGAAACCTGAGAAATTATTCTGAGTGGGATTTTCTTCGAAGTTAATAGCAATTCTCTTTCGTGCTCTTGATTTAAATTACTCTTTATTTTGACACAATGACATGTTTGATAACTTAATGCGATGAATAGAATTCGAAATTTAAATTTTATTTCCTTTTATAAGTATGGTCTAAGAGCCGTAGTATTTTTTAAGAAACACCTGTTGATTTATGGGTATACCTATGGGGGCTTGCCGATTTCAAAATGTTGCTTACACTCTTACACTACTGAACTAATTTTGTATGGAGATAGTTCGAGACCCGGGAAAGGATAGTTTTATCCGAATGCGAAAAAAGGGATTAATGGTCTAGCGCGATAACGGTCATCCGCGGGCGAAGCCGCGGGCGGAAAACTTGTATACTATACATATAATACTTTTCTTTTGTAAATATATACTTATAATAGATATTTACAGTTTACACCCAGACTCGACACAAACACAAATGTTCATCATTAATGTTTGTCTCGGGTGCGAATTGAACCCACGACCTGCGGCGTGAAAAGCAAGTATCTTACCGACCACGCCACCGGCATGTCAATAATAATTTAGAGGCTATATTAACTAGAATCATTTCATCATCATTAAAATTGGGGGCTGAGTCACCTTCGTCCGTGGGGGTACACCTTTAGTTGAATCCCCACACGTGGTCCCCGGGTGGTGTAAATCAGGTGACAATCAACTGGTGGTAGGCTTCGGCCGTGGTTAGTGACCACCCACCAGACAAAGCCGCACCGCCAAGCGGCCTTGCTGTGTTCCGGTGCGATGTCTGGTGACACCGTGCAGAAAGGGTGGGTCGGAATTGTTACTCCTTTAAGGTTACTACCCTTATGGAGGCTCATTCCACTGCCATCTTCTCGCCGATAATCATTCGTAATCACGAGTGAATCGGTATACTGGGCTGGCGCGTTCCATCGTAGGCTACCTACATCATTGCTTAACATCAGGCAAGTTGTAGTCAAGCGCCAGCCTATCGGAGAATAAAAAAAAATTCAAGGCTGTTTAGTCTCCTGCTGCTTGGCACGGGTCTTCTCTTTGCTTCCACTTTTATTGTGCGAACTGCATAGTTGTGTCAACTTAATATCTGTTATGACTAAAGTGACCATACGTCCCGTTTTGAAAGGGACTGTCCCTTTTATCGGCTACCTGTCCCGTTGTCCCCAAACAAAGCGCCGGGACGCAAAATAGTCCCGTTTTGTGAAACTGCGCGAAAATTTAAACTGGTGAAGCTCATAAGACGCGCGGGCGGGAAAAATAAATTTAAAGAAAAATTAAAAGTTGTGGCATTTCATTTTTCAACCAGCTAACTGAGGTATAAAAATGTATGTCCCGTTTTGAGTTCAAAAATAAATGGTCAGTTTAGTTATGACCTAAAACTTGCACATTAAACTCAATAATCAATAAATATCTATATGATTGTTCTATAATTTTATTTCAATCGCCTATAAATCCAATATCAATTCCGACTACAATGTGTCGCGCGCCATAAGAGCCAATCAATCACTCCGTTCCGAATGAATGATCAAGTGTTGTTAGTAGATCTCGCTCGTCATATTGGCAGCCGCTACTCTCGTGCCGCCTACGTCATCCAATGTTGCCAACAGTTGTGGAATTCGCTGCGGGCAAAATATCTGTTTCCCGATTGCTATAATCTGCCTGTCTTCAAGTCACGAGTGAATGGTATTTACTGGGTAAGCGCGTTCCATCGTAGACTACATCATTGATTCACATCAGACAGGTTGTGGTCAAGCGCAAGCCTATTATAGGATTTAAAAAAAACTTTTTTTATTATAGTATTGTCTTAGATTTACGCGAATAAACCGCGAAGCTATTGAAATTAAAAAAACATCCTAATTTTAACAGAGAAAATGGTTGGAATATACCACCAGCTTGGGACCCAGTGCTTAATTTACTTGTACCAAAACCCAAGCAAAATCAACTCAGAATTCAAGACACTGTGAGCTCAGTTTGCTTAAATCGGAACGCCACTTAAACATTAATGTTTGTAGGCTAGTCAGTAATAATTGTGATTAATATTCTTGGACGTCAAATACCTCAGTCCACCTGTGAACATAAAGTCTGAAAAGACTTTGAAACGTCGGGATCTAAAATCTAAAATAAACCGCGATACAATCCGTTAAAAAGTAAATTTCAACTTTTTTATTAGTTACTAGCTTTCCGCCCGGGGCTTCGCCCGCGTGTTTGTCGGTTATCGCGCCAAAACATTACCTTCTTTTTGCGCAGTCGGATAAAAACTATCCTATGTCCTTTCTCGGGTCTCAAACTACCTCCATACCCAATTTCATCCAAATCGGTTCAGTAGTTTTTGCGTGAAAGCGTAACAAACAAACTTACATTCGCATTTATATATATAGCAGTATAGACATAGATTTATCATTTGGTCTCATAGTTTTTAACAAGTTTTCAATGAAATTTCATATTTATTTCAGAGTAAAAGTAACGTTTGTGTTATTCGACGGCAAGCGACTTGAAACTGAAGCTAAAGTGGGCGACTCTCTTCTTGATGTGGTAGTGAACAATGACCTTAACGTGGAGGGGTACGGCGCGTGTGAAGGGACCTTAACGTGCTCCACATGTCACGTGGTGTTGAAGAAAGAAGATTATGATAGGTGAGTTCAAAATTATCAATATTATGATTATTATTAGCCCTGTTCTGAGCAGCGGTGGCGCAGCGGTGGCGCAGCGGTACGGGCCTCGCCTTATAAAAATAAGGTCGCGGGTTCCAATCCTGGTCGTGCCCACACATCTTTGTGTGAATTGTTTCATCTCCGCTGCTCAATATCGGTGAAGGAAAACATCGTGAGGAAACCGGCATGTCTAAAAACTATCCCGCACTTGGCCAGCGTGTATGGATTAAGGCCTAAACTCTCTCAACTCGTAAGATAGTTGAGAGAAGACCCGTGTCCAGCTGTGGGGCACTATAAAGGGTTCAAGTGATTAGCCCTGTTCATCCCACTGCTGGAAAAAGGCCTCCCCTAACACCTTCCAGACATCACGATCTTGTGCCTCTTCCATCCACCTGCTTAAAAACCCATCCGGTTCATCCCGCGCCAGCTCCGTCTGGTTCTACCTCGACGTCTTCTGGCTGGGTCTGGGCCGAGTTCAAATTTCACATACTCATCTAGTCCTAAATTAAATAATCATACAAAGTCAAGTATCCTTATTTTTGGACAACACACTTCAACCCTTTTTAGTGTCCCACTGCTGGGCACGGGTCTTACGGCCTAAACTCTCTCAACTAGTAAGATAGTTGAGAGAGTTTAGGCCTTAATCCACACACGCTGGCCAAGTGCGGGTTGGTGGATGTCACATGTCCCCGAATGATTAGTTTTTAGACATGCCGGTGTCCTCACGATGATTTCCGATATTGAGCAACGGAGATGAAACAATTCACACACAACGATTTTTCTTGATTCGAACCCACGACCTCATTTTTCTAAGGTGAGGCCCGTACCCCTGCGCCAGCACTGCTTTCGATGATGCTGTGTGTATGTGTGAAAATATTTCAACAGTATATTATATTATTATTATATTATATTATATTATATTATATTATATTATATTATATTATATTATATTATATTATATTATATTATATTATATTATATTATATTATATTATATTATATTATATTATATTATATTATATTATATTATATTATATTATATTATATTATATTATTACATTATATTAAATTATTATAATTTTCAAAATTGGTCCGAAAGTGGCGGAGTAGTCCGCAAACATATATGAAAACATACATACGTACATTTGACGGGCCGGTGGCGTGGTCGGTAAGATACTTGCTTTTCACGCCGCAGGTCGTGGGTTCGATTCCCGCCCGAGACAAATATTAGTGATGAACATTTGTGTTTGTGTCGAGTCTGGGTGTGAATATCTATTATAAGTATATATTTACAAAAGAAAAGTATTATATGTATAGTATATACCAGTTATCTGGTTTCCATAACACAAGCTCTGCTTAGCTTGGGACCAGATGACCGTGTGTGTTATGGTCCCAGAATATTTATTTATTTATACATACAATCATGGCATCATCAAAGGCATGGGGTATAATAAACTTCCTAAAATTGGTATTCCAGGTTGCCGGAGGAGGCTTCAGATGAGGAACGGGACATGTTAGACCTGGCTTATGGTTTGACGGACACCTCAAGACTTGGCTGCCAGATCATTCTTACCAAAGACCTGGACGGGCTAGAAGTTAAGGTCCCGGAGACAATTAATGATGCCAGGAGCTGATATAATCTAGTTATACTAAGGTGCAAATATTATCCTATGCAGGAAATCTTTAACCAGTGCGCAAATTGTATATCGTGGTGATGTATCATAATAGGACACATTTTCAATAATAGAGAATATACATAATATTTAATACTACGCGTTTCAAATAAGAATAGGATTGGAAATCCGCCATCTTGGACTGGAATTCGCAACAACTTCACATTTTTTTAGTACAGTGAGCAAAAATGTTTATTCGATATACTCGTAATAATCACATCTAGACGTAAAAAAAAAAATTGGTTGTTTGTAAAGTAGGTTTACGATCGAGATGTTTACGTGATAACGTCTTATTGGTGATATAAGTTTTTGGGAAGTAAGGAATTAATGAAGATAAATCGGTCCACTCACTCGAACGCTATGCCAGCCTCCGCTCGTGAGGATTCCGCGTGACAAGTTTCACGGAATGACTGGCAGCGCTCGAGATGAGACGGGAGATCGGTCCGTCTCTCTCTCGTTATACCTGCGATCGCGCTCGTGAGGTTTTGGTGTGACACAAGTTTCTGAACATGTCACTCGACTAAAACGATTTTAAAGACGTTATCACGTCAAAATGTGTATATCTCATTGCCGTTCGAGTAAAATTGGACATTTGGAGTCGAATATTTAGGTACGAACATATTTTACTAACTTCCGACGACAAAAAGCGGTGTTTTTATCAGTTTTATGAATTTGTGTACAAGTTTGAGGTATCCTAACGCGTAAATTTAGGTAGCTGCATTGTAATCTTATATCTTTAAATGAGCAATTCTTGTATATATATAATTGGAATCACGGAATCGGCTGCAACGATTTTCATAAAATTTAGTATATAGGAGGTTTCGGGGGCGATAAATCGATCTAACTAGGAATCATTTTTAGAAAATGTCATTTAAAAAAAAAATAAACCGAGCGAAGCTCGGTCATCCAGATAATTACATATTAAGTAAAGTTTTTACACTGTTTCATACATTTCGAAATAATATTATTGTCTGTGGTTTGATATTTTATGCTAGCGGTACTTTTGATTAGTTTTTGGTATGAAGTTAGCCGCGAGTCCAGTCCTATTCTTATTTGAAACGCATAGTAATAATCAATATTCTGTGACTGCAACGTTTTCAATACGAATTTAAAGTTTTGTGAAACGGAACGTGTTTTCAAACATCGCTCCACCAATCAGGCTGTAGTGACGTCATTCATGTCAAGTAAACTTCATAAGTTAGACAAGGTCAAGAGACCGATCTACCGGTAATATATTTTTATTATTAAATATATATATATTTTTTATTCAGCCCTAAAAAGAGTATAAATGTCCATGTCCTTGTTTAAAATTCATAATAATATATCAAGTGATATGGGTGTTCAACCCATTTTTTTTTATTAGGTATTGGAGCGAAGTTCCTTATCGCGCGTTGTGAAAGGGGGCTAGACGGAAAAAATTGTTACGAAAAGTTGTCACGACACTTTTTGCTATAGTAAGCTATTGTAAGCTGTGCGGCGTGCGCATGTTTCTCTCTCTCTTTCTCTCTCTCTCTCTCTCTCTCTCTCTCTCTCTCTCTCTCTCGAGATAGAAAAGAAAAATTAATAAAAAAAAATTATTATAACTTAAAAAAAAATTATTACAATTCCTTCACTAAATAATCGAAAGGAACTTCGAAAATTTAGGGTTGCATGTATTTTTTAATGCCACATAAAAAAAAAATATCAAAAAAAACTTGAGAGGTGTCAAGGGACACCCGGTCCCTTGACACCTCTCAAGTTTTTTTTGATATTTTTTTTTTTTATGTGGCATTATAAAATACATACAACCCTAAATTTTCACCCTTCTATCACAAACCCCTATTTTTAATAGCGAAATTAGTGATACGCGGTACGAATTTTGCTGGGGCAGCTAGTAGATTTATAGATTACTTATTTTAATATGTCTGTTTGTCTTGTGTCTGGGTGTAATTATCTATATTTAAGTATATATTTACAAAAGAAAAGTATTATATGTAGTATATTACCAGTTATCTGGTTTCCACAGTACAAGCTCTGCTTAGTTTGGGATCAGATGACCGTGTGTGTTAATGTCCCACTATATTATTATTATTTTTTTTGTACTAAGACATATAAAAAAAAAGTATTTTTTTTAAATGTGCAAGTGCTTTCTCAAAGTTGGCGCGTTGGTTGAAAGTGTTCCTATATGTCCTAGATTTTTTAATAATGGCATAATTTGATTAAATATTATTCCTAAGTCCGTCTTCTAGATTGTTCGAAAATATTTGACACGTATAGTATATTCTTATCATCATCTAAAACTAGAGTGTCCGGCAACGTCTTGAGCCGAAGTTCGTCCCCACATGAGGAGCCCTCATCGCAGTTGCCACAGTACTTGAGTCGGTTCGACCGTCCTCGGGCGGCTCACCGAAAAAGTCCGGTGAACTAATAGAGCCCTTCCGGCTGATTGGCTTAGGTCATCAACAAAAAAAATAGGTCAGCTCATTCTGGAATTGTACAGCTTGTTGTGTAGTCGTGTGTACAAGTGTTGCCAGTGCAAAGTAGGGTTATGGCAGCTTGCGGTTGTTTGAAGTTTGAACCAGTGTCAATTTTTTCGAGAGCGCTCATTTTACAACCAATGCGCAATTTTTACAAAGAAATCTTTTTAACCAGTGAGCAATTTTTTTTAAATTGTTCTGGGTCAGTAAGAAAACATATCGGTTAACACGTTCAACGTCTAGGTCCTCATATATGGGTCACTATGAACTAGCTCCACACGTCCGTGCCTCATATATGGGTCACTACGCAACGACCAGGTTCGCACTAAGGGTAATTTAGCAAAGGTAAGTAGTGAGTTAGTAGTGAGAGTTTGTCTCAGTGCAAAGCTCTCTGTTAAAGCACCTACTGAAATGAAATATCTAAGTATTTCCGGGAAAGAACTGTTTTTATTTGCTTTTAGCAAAAATGATTCATTTTTTATAA
Organism: Meganola albula; assembly: GCA_936450015.1. Classification (NCBI taxonomy): domain Eukaryota; kingdom Metazoa; phylum Arthropoda; class Insecta; order Lepidoptera; family Nolidae; genus Meganola; species Meganola albula. The sequence continues at coordinate 4,994,662 of OW388169.1, read as the reverse complement.
TTTACTAGCTGCCCCAGCGAACTTCGTACCGCGCAAAATTGTGAATCTAAACCATTCCCAGATCCCCTTGAACACACACAAAAAATTTCATCAAAATCGGTCCAGTCGTTTAGGAGGAGTTCAGTCACATACACACGCACACAAGAAATATATATATTAAGATAAAAAAATAAATGGCAACCGGTACCGACGTCTTAACGTGCTCTCCGAGGCACGGACGGTAGTCTCTCAAACAACTAGACATCGCAACAAATCTTGTTGTTAGACAGGGACGGGGCGGAATCGAACCCGCGACTTTACACCGCTCGACAAAAAATAAGTGTTTATTAAATTTATTTTCTCAAACATACGCACTGTTTAAAAAGATTTCCGGTACAGGGTGACTGGTAACTTGTGTCAATTTACGACAGGTAGTGAAACTATTTTTTTTTAAATTCTGATATATGCATATGCTTGACTACAACTTGCCAGATGTCAATCAATGAGGTAGTCTACAAACAATTCGAACAATGATTACAAACAACTTTTCCGAAGAAACTGTTTTTCGTAGTAACTTTTTTTATTATAGGAGTGTAGAATAGAAATGATGACGTGACTTTCTGCACGGCTCAATATTTAAGCTAATTTAATTAAAAAATAAGCTGCTCCAAAAAGTATCTTTGGCAAAGTTGTTATGAACCGTGAACACTGCCACATGATAAATTATTTTAAACCAATTACCAGTCACCCTGTATGTATAGCAGGATAAGGACGACTATAAATAAAATAGTTATAAATATTGTTTCCAAATAGTTTTTATTTAGACAATTTTATGAGATAATTATTGGTATATTTTTTTAAATAAATATATTAAATCTATAGATTTGAAATTATTTTAGTATTGTTTTATTTCTCAGTTTGAACTATATTCAATCCTACATAAGGCTGGCGCTGACAGTTGGCATGGAAAAGTATTTTATAACTGTACCCTTATTACGAGTTGTTTGTAGGTGCGGTTAACGGCGTATTAGAACGTCGCAGTTTTTTAGTTTTTTACTACTAATCTTTCTTCTTCTTCTTCTTCTTTTAATTATGGCCTCTGCAGAAATTATTCCGCAATTTTGCCAGTGTCAAGTTTAAATAAGTATATAAGTTTTTAAAGATAGTAGTAAAAAACTGCGACGTTCTAAGACGCCATTTTTTTTCCTCCTACTAATCTTTGAAAACTTAACTTATTTAAGCTTGACACTGGCAAAATTGCGGAATAATTTCTGCAGAGGCCATAATTAAAAGAAGAAGAAGATTACGAGTTGTCAATAAGAAAAAAGTTTTCAAATACTATCAATAACGTGTCAAGGTAATAAGTTAAAATACACTTAATAATACAAAATATTTTTTACCTATCCTGTTACCAATCCATTTCATTATATTTCTAGCAATTCTATTTTCTTTTTAACTAATGTTTTAAACAAAAGAAATGAATTTAAAATGCATTTTGGCAGGTTTTTTTTGCAATTCTTATTTGAAAACTTTTTTCGTAATGTTGAGTTCGTACTAAGGGTTAGTATCAAGTTAGTTATTTTGAATCTTATTTCAATGAGTTTAGAATTCACGATACCTTTCTTCGATATGACGTGCCGCGGGATGCAGTGGCATGACATCTCATGCTGTTTCAGTCCAGATGCCGCGGCACGCCACTACATCCCGCCGGTCTCTTCGTTTATCCACCCTAAAACAGCGCCACCCTAAGGCGGATACTCGGAAGCGCGTATCCTTCTATCCACCCTGAACGGGGTGGATAACCGTAATTCATAAAATATGTTATGTTATGTTAGTCATACCGAGCGTGGCAAAAGATGCCACGGCATGTCATGCCTTAGTATTAGTACAACAATACAACGCTGCTTAGAAACTAGGTAGTGTTATGTATTAAGTATTGCCTTCCCCCTCCCTCAATGTTAATATCATGGTTAAACTATGGTGTCATCGCATGGCTTTTCATTAATTCTTTTTCTATGTCTTCTATTAAGTACATTCTATTCACCTAAAAAAATAATAAATATTATTAACTTCAACCCTTTTAAGTGTCGCACTACTAGGTACTAGGCACCGGTACTCCTCAGATGGTAGATCGTACTCAACCCGTTCCTGTGACAGATATAATTGCCCGAAGTGCCTAAGTTTAATAACATACTACATTCCCGACCGTGGCTGCGCCCGCGCTTATATCGGTTATCGCGCTAAACCTCTTTTTGCACAGTCGGATAAAAACTACTAAACTATCCTATGTTTTTCCCCGGGTTTAAAACTATCTTCATACTTAATTTCATTAAAATCGGTGCGAAGTTATGGCGCGTAAGCGAGAGATAGATTCCGTATATATTGAAGGGCCGGTGGCGTGGTCGGTTAGATGCTCACTTTTCACGCCGCAGGTTGTGGGTTCGATTCCCACCCGAGACAAACATTTGTGTGATGAACATGTCTGTTTGTAGCGAGTCTGGTTGTAAATATTTATTATAAGTATTTATTTACAAAAGAAAAGTATTATATGTATAGTAAACACCAGTTATCTGGTTTCCACAACACAAGCTCTGCTTAGCTTGGGACCAGATGACCGTGTGTGTTATGTCCCAGAATATTTATTTATTTTTTATGTAAGGATTAAGCCTTGTCACTGAACAATTTATTTACCAGTTGATAGACATACCTGCACACTCTAAACAGGTGTATTTCTGGCATTGACATTCTCTGAATGCCAGAACTGGATCGGGGTAATCAAACTTCGGCAGCCACCTGTCAGTTGTATAAAGTAAAATATGTTTAAATTAAAAATACTTTAAATATTACTCTTAAAGGAATGTGAGTAATCAAAATATTGCCCGCCATTTTAGGTGTTCCGCCATGTTGGATTTAGAGTGTACAGCAAATGTGTATACAAAATTTCAACTCAGTGAAAGATATCTGCTTCAAAACTAACACGTTCAACGTCCAGTGTCCCATATATGGGTCAGGTAGATGGTTTATTATGTGAAGTTTGCACAAAATCGGTAGAGCGGTTCTTCATTTATCACATTTTTTGTAACAAATGATTTTAATAAATAGCGGATCATTTTGTTAATGGGGATTTTGCTGTCGAATTGAAACTTTTTTCAATGTTGACAGTACAAGCATGTTGATCCTTCATTCAATGAGCGGTCTGCCCACCAGACACTTAAGTGCAGTACCTAACCGCAAAATAATGATTGCGAGCAAACGCCGTTTAAAGTTAAGAATTTGCTTTAAGGTGGGCAGTTGTCAGCGATAATTATTGCTTTGAGTTTTTAAGGACATTCTATAGTAGATAGATATATTTAGTATCAGCATTGCACCCGTGCGAAGCCGGTGCAGGTCGCTAGTTTATTTCAAAACAATGTATTTATTAAAAAATATCCATCTGACTACCTTATTTTGCTGACGGTCCAAACTGTCATTACAAAGTATAAGCCGCCATTTTTGTTTCGTATCTATAATGGCGCGAATTTCATAACAAGAATAGATACCTGTTCCCTTTTTGACAGTCCCATATTTCACATTTTAAGTTGCCACAAGTCTTTGGGTTGCAATAATAATTAATCATAGTCCTCCATAAGTTCTCCACTGGATCAAAATTATTGCCTTCACAATCTGCAAAGACTAAACAGGGAAAAATGTATTAGACCAATTTGCTTAGTACCGACAGAAAAAAAAATACAAACCGACTTTAATAAAATTTAAATGGGACTGTGGCCTCACATACCTAACGCTACTCAAGAGACATGACGTCACAGCAATCCTGAATCGCACAAGCAAAGTTTCACCGACGATTAGCATATATGCAACTTCCAGACAAGAACAGTCAAGGGAGAACCGCGTTCGCCGGGAATCACGCCTCGCCCCGCGGCTTGGTAAATCTCCCCTTTATACTGGAGCGTCACTATCACCCGATATTCGCCGAGATATCGCTGCCGTGGGCCGCGCCGCGCCACTCCAAGATAGGCCCCCAGACGATTACGGTTCCGGTCAGGACCCGGGACCGCGCGGTCGCGAAATATCCCCCGATCCCCTAAAACTAGTGTCCGGCAACGGCCTGAACCGAGGTTCGTCCACACATGGGGAAGTCTCATGGCAATTGCCTTAGTACTTGATCGGTTCGACCGTCCTACGGCTCACCGAAAAAGTCCGGTGAACCAATAGAGGCCCTTCCGGCTGATTGGGTTGCGTCATCCGCCAAAAATACAAAAAAGAAAACAGTTGAGGGGGAGAGCCGGGTATCAAACCTCGCCCGGCTGGAAGATCTTCCCACCCTGGAGGTTCACTACCACCCGATCCTCCAGTCACCTCCACACTGGTGACCTTCGAACATAAACAGCAGCGCAACGTTCACAGCAGCATCGTTTATTTTATTCTGCGATAGGCTGGCGCTTGACTACAACTTGCCTGATGTTAACCAATGATGTAGTCTACGATGGAACGCGCCAGCCTAGTATACCGATTCACTTGTGATTGCGAATGAGAAGAGAAGGTGAGAAGGTGGCAGTGGAATGAGCCTCAATATGGATAGAAACCTTAAAGGAGCAACAATTCCAACCCACCTTTATGACTTATGACTTTATGGTGTCACCAGACATCCCACCGGAACAAAAAAAAAAATATTTGAATGTTCTTATTTGTTGCATAATTATTTATTTATTTATTACTTGCGAATACTTACTTGGTATAATTAAAAGCAGTAATATTGTTGACATAGTTTCTTCGTGAATAACTGAATTTAAAAAAAATACGATATCCCCGACGCATAAAAAACAATTAAAAAAGTCACTTTTATGTGTTTTTAATCTCTAAATCATCTAGTTAATTGATTATGGACATTTAATTGACAAATTTTCCCCTTCGTTTAATCGAAGACACGGATCGAATCGAACTTATTACACAGAACACACTCTCTATTAGGTACCTACCCTTAGTACGGGTTCAACATTACGAAAAAAGTTTTCGAATACCACAGATAATATCGAATTCTATATTGAACTTGTCAAAATGCGTTTTCAAATTAATTTCTATTGTTCAAAACATTAGTTAAAAAGAAAATAGAATTGCTAGAAATAGAATTAACTGTATTGGCAACAATATGTAAAATAGTTAGTAGATTTATGTGCATATTATCTAAACATGTTTCGAAAACTTTTTTCGAATTGACAACTCGTACTCACTAGGTTTTGTTGAAGATCAATTAAAAAGTATGGAAGTACCTAATTAAAAATATATTTATACCTTTTTTCAGTACCTACCTACCCCTACTGTGAATTTTTTATAGGTAATTTATAGGTAATATTTCAAAATTTTATCATGCCTATTAGATCTAAATACTTATATAAAAGAAGAAACTGACTGATTGACTGACTAACTGACTGACATATCAACGCAGAGCCCAAACCGCTGGGTCTGGAAACTCCAAATTTGGCACATAGGTTCCTTATGGGGTCTAGGGGTGCACTAAGAAAGGATTTTTCAAAACTCACCCTTTAAGGGGGTTAAACGGGGTTCCAAAGTTTGTATGGAGAAACAAGATTAGTGAGATCAATTTCGCGGGCGAAGCCACGGGTGGAGGCTAGTTATTATTTAAAAATGAACATATATCGAAAATGAATACACCCATATTTTTTTCTTTTTGCGAAATAAATAAAAGTTATAATTGCAACAAGATAACTAAGAAGAAAATCTAGAAATTATTGTTTACCTACTATTCTATTTGTAATTCATCAGTCAATCAATTCCATATTTTTATCTATCATTTTATATTGACAGGCCGGTGGCGTGGTCGGTAAGATACTTGCTTTTCACGCCGCAGGTCGTGGGTTCGATTCCCACCCGAGACAAACATTTGTTTAAATATGTCTGTTTGTCTTGTGTCTGGGTGTAATTATCTATATTTAAGTATATATTTACAAAAGAAAAGTATTATATGTAGTATATTACCAGTTGTCTGATTTCCATAGTACAAGCTCTGCTTAGTTTGGGATCAGATGGCCGTGTGTGTTAATGTCCCACTATATTATTATTATTATTATTATTTTATTCCCACCCGGGACAATGTACCTCTATTAAGATTTAAAAAGGCACTATTTAAAATGTCAGTCGACAGATGCTACCTACCATATACAATGCGTTTCAAATAAGAATAGGATTGGAAATCCGCCATCTTGGACTGGAATGCGCAACAACTTCACATTTTTAGTACAGTGAGCAAAAATGTTTGTTTGATTTTATAATAATCACATCTTGATGAAAAATAATAAATTGCGTTTATTTTATTGCCTTTTGAGTGAGATTGGACATTTGGAGTCGAATATTTAGATACGAACATATTTTATTAAGACAAAAATCGGAGTTATAAGTTAAAACGTGTGTTGTTATCCGTGTATATGAATTTGTGTGCAAGTTTGTGGTATCCTAGCGCATAAATTTACTTAAGTAGGTAGCTGCATTGTAATTACATACTTAAGTAAAGTTTTTACACTCTTCCATACATTTTTAAATAATATTATTGTCTGTGGTTTTTACATTTTGTGCTGGCGCTACTTTTGCTAGGTTTTTGGTATGAAGTTAGCCGCGAGTCCAGTCCTATTCTTATTTGAAACACATAGTACCTATTTACCTATATGCTCTATAGATACTATCTAATAATGATTTTTTTTAATAATTTGTTCGTCTTATACCTAAGTTATAATGATGTCAAAAAAGTTACTATCAAAAAACTATTAAAACATGTCCAAAGTCCATCAAATCTAAGAAACGGTACCGTTTGACAGTTCTAAACGTAGTACATTTAGAATTTTATTTTTTGTATGAAAATTGTTAATGTTATGTTAAAATAAATAGCTTCTTATTTCAATTATTTTACAGGAAAGCTAATAAAAATAGTGTGAATTACGCCTCTATAAAGCTAATTTAATAGAAAACAGTGAAACGTCAAAAAGTACTTCTTAGATTTGTTCAATTGTAGTGTATTCTATAATTATAGCGTCAAGCGCCTACGTGATTGGTCGGCCAATCACAGGGCCTACTTTTCCACCAATCACAGTTGTTGGCTCCCGATCGTACGTATACGTAATACGATCTAAGAAAATCTATCATAGGGGTAAATTACTAAAAAAAATATATGTATAAGTATCTGTTTTCAATTAAATACAATTAACCAATTTTCATGGTTGTGGAATGTCGTTTACTAGCGTAAAATTCATTACTAGTGTTAAATAGCAAAAAAAAAATATCAATATTCTTTCTTCCCGCGGTTTCTGCCAGCTTATAATTTTTTTCAACGTCTTATAAATTGGTTTGCCGGGTGATACTTCAAGAAACTGCGTTACGCTCCGCTCACGTTATGCGCTCACAATGAGAGCGAGTGAGAGGCACGCGTCCCTTCCACTCGGGCATGGTTAGCCCGCCTAAGAGCGAGAGAGACAGACATAAAAAGTGAAAGGCACGCGTCCCTTCCACTCGAGCGCAGTTAGCCCGCCTAAGAGCGAGATTCTTTGTATAAATTAATGTTTTAAATATAATTCTTTGTATAAATAAATGTTTTAAATTGTTACTATTATTTCATCCTTCTTCCTACTATACGAATGAATATTCACATTAAAATTATTTTACCACTCAAAGTCGTTGTCACGTAAAACTTTCGCCCGTATACCGACTTTACAGGCAACCAATTTTTTTTTAAGTACAGACCCTTGTCGATGCAGCTGGTGAAGCTCTTTCCATCTGACTTCATCTAGAGCAGCCTCTTTAACCCCCTTAGGACATGACACTAACTTTGTCCTTTATTTCGGCCGGTGGTGTCGTGGGTTCGATTCCCACCCGAGTCAGACATTTGTGTAATGAACACGTCTGTTTGTCTTGAGTCTGGGTGTAATTATCTATATTTAAATATAAGTATATTTACAAAAGAAAAGTATTATGTAGTATATTACAAGTTATCTGGTTTCCATAGTACAAGCTCTGCTTAGTTTGGGATCAGATGACCGTGTGTGTTAATGTCCCACTATATTATTATTATTATTTGGTCCGTGAACACACGGATATACAGCTTCTGCCCAGCTGTGGGACAGGATAGACTATTAAAAAAAAAATACTGACTCCTGCCCGCGTGGCCCACTTTTCACCCCCATAGGGAGTTTCGAAAATATTTATTTTTATTCTTCGATAGGCTGACGCTTGACTACAACTTGCCTGATATTAAGCAATGATGTAGTCTACGATGGAACGCGCCAGCCCACTGTATTCGTGATTGTGTTCTTGTATTATTGTATTGTATTGTATCCTTTAGGTTTGCGCTTGACTGCAACTTGCTTTATGTTAAGCAATGGTGTAGTCTATAATGGAACGCGCCTGCCCATTATACGGATCCATTCGTGATTATGAATGATTTTTGGTGAGAAGGTGGCAGTCGAATAAGGCTATAGTAACCATATAGGAGCAACAATTTAGACCCATCCTCATACATAGATGGTGTCACCAAACATCGCACCGGAACTGAGCAAGGCTGCTTGGCAGTGCGGCTTTGTCTGGTGGGTGGTCACTAACCTCGGCTGAAGCTACCTGGCGACCTCCATATGGTTAGTAACCTTATAGGAGCAACAATTCCGACCCACACTCATAAATGGTGTCACCAAAATCGCACCGGAACTGAGCAAGGCCGCTAGGCAGTGCGGCTTTGTCTGGTGGGTGATCACTAACCTCGGATGAAGCTACCTGGCGACCTTCATATGGTTAGTATCCTTATAGGAGCAACAATTCCGACCCATCCGCATAAATGGTGTCACCAAAATCGCACCGGAACTGAGCAAGGCTGCTTGGCAGTGCGGCTTTGTCTGGTGGGTGGTCACTAACCACGGCCGAAGCTACCTGGTGACCACTTGTAATAAACACCAATTTTTACCAGTTTCAAATCAGTTGGGGTCCTAGATCCAACGGTTCAGACTGTGACTGTTTGATATGTCAGTCAGTCAGTTTTTCTTATATATTTGAACTAGCGACCCGCCCCCGCTTCGCACGGGTGCAATGCTGATCACTATCAATCACTACTTATGGTATACTAATTTCCGCCCGCAGCTTCACCCGCGAAATTGATCTCACTAATCTTGTTTCTCCATACAAACTTTGGAACCCTCTTTCACCCCCTTAAAGGGTGAGTTTTGAAAAATCTTTTCTTAGTGCACCCCTAGACCCCATAAGGAACCTATGTGCCAAATTTGGAGTATATATTTAGATAGTAAAGAATATTTACAGAATGTCCTTAAAAACGTTTATTTTAAGTGGTCGTGGTCGGTAAGATACTTGCTTTTCTCGCCGCAGGTCGTGGGTTCGATTCCCACCCGAGACAAACATTAGTGATAAACGTTTGTGTTTGTGTCGAGTCTGGGTGTAAATATCTATTATAAGTATATATTTACAAAAGAAAAGTATTATATGTATAGTATATACCATTTATCTAGTTTCCATAGTACAAGCTCTGCTTAGCTTGGGACCAGATGACCGTGTGTGTTAATGTCCCGGAATATTTATTTATTTTATTTTCGACATCACATTAAAAACCTTTAAACTTATGTGTTCCTCTACAATATAATGCATGTATTATACATAATATCTGGATGACCGAGCTGTGCTCGGTATTTTTTTTTAAATGACATTTTCTAAAAATGATTCCTAGCTAGATCGATTTATCGCCCCCGAAACCCCTTATATACTAAATTTGATGAAAATCGTTGGAGCCGATTCCGAGATTCCAATTATATACAAGAATTACTCGTATTAGATAAACCTTCTTCTTGTTTCACTCTATCTATTAAAAAAAAGGATTCAAAACCCGTTGCTTAGTTTTTAAGATTTAAGCATATGAGGACGGACAGACAGCGACTTTGTTTCATAATAGTAGAGATAGTGTCTTGTTGATTTGCAGTGAAAAATCCAGTGATAAAGCCAGTTGTTAGTGAGCCATCACTATGAAGACGTTGCTTGCTATCATTCTCGTTATAAGATTAACTATTTCAAGTAAGTACTCAATACTCAATACTCAATAACTTTATTGCTTTACCATAAGTAAGTACATGCTTAGGTGGTAGGTGCTTATTATAATAGAATCATTATGGACCCTCTCGGGCACAGCAAAAGTGTTAGACGAGAGGAAGCTCTGATTTTACATAATAATAAAAATAGAAAGTTCTAGCCTGTGGAGCTTTATTATTAATTAAAATTTTTAAAATTGTGTGGTGTATTTTATTTTATTTCATGTCATATCTTAAAATCATTACCTGATAGGAACTATAATTTATTTTTTAAATAAATTAGAGCTTAATTAAATTTTAAAATCAAGAAATTATTTGAATAAAATTATTATTATTATTATTTTTTATTTTTAATAGTTATTGCCATGAAAGGTTTTTGGGGGCTGAGTCAATCAATCATACCTCTATGATTGATTGACTCAGCCCCCAAAAACCTTCATCTTATCAACTTCAATACTGAAGACTCCCCTTAAATAAATAAAGATAAAAATTGGTTGCCTGTAAATTCGGTATACGGGCGAAAGTTTTACGTGACAACGACTTTGAGTGGTAAAATAATTTTAATGTGAATATTCATTCGTATAGTAGGAAGAAGGATGAAACATAGTTGAGTGGGAGAGAGACGCAAGGCATTCGGCGGGCCTCTCTCTCGTTCGGTGACTCATCGTAACGTTACCGAGCGTTACACTTTTTCATAAGTGCCTCCCAGCCGCAACCTGATTTAAGACGTTGTCACGTCAAAAAAAAAAATTGGTTGTTTGTAAAGTAGGTTTACGATCGAGATGTTTACGTGATAACGTCTTATTGGTGATATAAGTTTTTGGGAAGTAAGGAATTAATATTGTTGCCGCTAGAGTGAGAGAGACGGAAGATCGGTCCACTCACTCGAACGCTATGCCAGCCTCCGCTCGTGAGGATTCCGCGTGACAAGTTTCACGGAATGACTGGCAACGCTCGAGATGAGACTGGAGATCGGTCCGTCTCTCTCTCGTTATACCTGCGATCGCGCTCGTGAGGTTTTGGTGTGACACAAGTTTCTGAACATGTCACCCGACTAAAACGATTTTAAAGACGTTATCACGTCAAAAAAGTAAGTAACGTAAATGCTCCTATTACCGCCAGGTTTAGCTGTCTTAGGATTCACTTTAAAATAAATAGATATAAGTCGTTATGTTAGGAAAGATGTTATAATTTATAATTAATCTCAACGAAGTATTCTTTGCATTTCAGTTTTTTTAATTCATTGTCCAATTACACAATAGTAACCAAATTTTATACCTTTAAATGAGCAATTCTGTATATATATAATTGGAATCTCGGAATCGGCTCCAACGATTTTCATAAAATTTAGTATATAGGGGCTTCGAGGGCGATAAGTCGATCTAGCTAGGAATCATTTTTAGAAAATGTCATTTAAAAAAAAATACCAAGCAAAGCTCGGTCAACCGGATATTAAATTATTTAATCCAAAAGGGTAGTTGATTCTATTACCGACCCATAGAAAGCGGCAAGATTCTATTACCGATTTTTCTACTTCTATTATCGACCGCTACGAAGTTGTCACTTCTTCTTTACTATTAAATAAAATAAAAAATCGTTTTGACGTGACAACGTCTTATAAATTGGTTTGCCGGGTGACACTTCAAGAAACTGCGTTACGCTCCGCTCACGTTATGCGCTCACAATGAGAGCGAGTGAGAGGCACGCGTCCCTTCCACTCGGGCATGGTTAGCCCGCCTAAGAGCGAGAGAGACAGACATAAAAAGTGAAAGGCACGCGTCCCTTCCACTCGAGCACAGTTAGCCCGCCTAAGAGCGAGATTCTTTGTATAAATTAATGTTTTAAATATAATTCTTTGTATACATAAATGTTTTAAATTGTTACTATTATTTCATCCTTCTTCCTACTATACGAATGAATATTCACATTAAAATTATTTTACCACTCAAAGTCGTTGTCACGTAAAACTTTCGCCCGTATACCGACTTTACAGGCAACCAATTTTTACTGTGTTATTTTCTTTAAGTAATATTTAGGTGTACTTACGTGGCCGGAGACGCGACACTATGAAAAGTGCCACTAATTGTTAAATTATTTCGTTCACTGGCTATTTAAACACACAAACTTTACTCTTTTTGCTGTTCAACAAAAATACGTAAAAAAAATTAAGGTATGACTTTCTGGAACCCTATATTATGTCTAATATGAGCGATTTAAAAATTAGATCTTTAATAGAGTACACATTTTAGGGGGTCGATAATAGGAGCTTTTACGTTAGAGTAATAGTTACTGCCATGAAAGGTTTTTGTGGGCTGAGTCACCTTCGTACATGGGTACGAAGGTGGTACACCTTTAATTGAATCCCCACACGTGGTGCCCGGGTGGTGCAAATCCGGTGATAATCAACTGGTGGTAGGCTTCGGCCGTGGTTAGTGACCACCCACCAGACAAAGCCGTACCGCCAAGCGGCTTTGCCGTGTTCCGGTGCGATGTCTGGTGACATCATGTAGAGAGGGTGGGTCGGAATGTTGTTCCTTTAAGGTTTCTTACCATATGGAGGCTCGTTCCATTGCCACCTTCTCACCGATAATCATTCGTAATCACGAGTGAATCGGTATACTAGGCTGGCGCGTTCCATCGTGGACTACATCATTACTTAACATCAGGCAAGTTGTAGTCAAGCGCCAGCCTATCGCAGAATAAAAAAAAAGTTGGTAGGCCTTATGTGTGGGACGCAATTTGCGAAAATTGGACTATTTTTATGTATACTCACTCTTAAAAAAAATTAATCATATTTTCATTTCATTTCATCGCAATAAATTTCTAAGTTATATTTATCTGTTTTAGATTTTGGAGCTTGTCAAAAAAGCTCTTATGTGATGCTTCCTATGGATACTGACAAGGACCAGCATCCAGATCCCATGATGCAGTTATGGAATACCATGATTAAATATTACTGTAAATCTGATAAAAAGAACTGCTTTAAATTTCATTGCTTGGATTGGGAATGTGGAAGTTCTGAAGCGCCTTTCAAAGACTACAATTTGTGTAAATGTAATAAATTCAATTGCGACCCCGTAACGTGCGGAGGAGATCTTAAACGTAAGTAATTGGGACTATTCCATTGTATTCGCTCCAGACCCGCGCTGTGTTTACACCACAGATTATATAGTATGTTGGCATATCCGCTTCTCAATACATCAGCTGTCATTTTGTAGTGTCATCGCGACCGCCATTCATGTCAGGTGTCACTCGAAAATGTCAGCATGAACGAACGAATGAACGAACACCGAGCACGGAAAGGTGAAGCGGCCATCTTAGAAGTCGTCGTGTCGTCGGGAAGTACGCATGCAACCACGTGCTCGGTGGACGTTACGCTTTAATCCAATGTAATCTTAGCGATCTGTAATTATCTAGTAGAATTAATGATTGTGCTATCGAGAGATCGGGGTGAAGTGATATTTGCTGTAGTTATTTTATTGAAATACCATCTTACCCGATAATTCATCCCTACCTAAAGCTGTCCGCTAATCCTGATTTTTAGTCTTAAATATTATACTGATGCGAATACCCTGCGCCAGGCAGGGTCGCCATATGAGGTTTGATGGATCTCCTTCTCCCTTGGAATTGGCGACAGTTGAAACTAGGTGTTTGGACGCTCGAATAAGACTGACTTTATTATATAAGAATACTTATTATATAGTATGTTAATGAATAAAGAGTGTTCCATTAAAATCGTCGAATCTACATCATTAAAACATCTTGGGGGTTGAGTTGCCTTCGTCCGTGGGTGTATACCTTTAATTGAATCTCCACACGTGGTCCCCGGGTGGTGCAAATCAGGTGACAATAAACTAGCAGTAGGCTTCGGCCGTGGTTAGTGACCTTTCACCAGACAAAGCCGCACCGCCAAGCAGCCGTGCCGCGTTCCGGTGCGATGTCTGGTGATACTATGCAGAGAGGGTGGGTCAGAATTGTTGCTCCGTTAAGGTTTCTAACCTTACGAACCCTTATTCCACGTGTGCGTCAGAATGGCTGGTTGTCTGTGGCGTTGGTCTATGAGAATCGATTCGAAAATTGCTACATAATTGCTTATATTTGCTTCATATAATAAATAATTGCTACATCTTAATATATATATTTCTTGTGTGCGTGTGTATGTGACTGAACTCCTCCTAAACGACTGGACCGATTTTGATGAAATTTTTTGTGTGTGTTCAAGGGGATCTGGGAATGGTTTAGATTCACAATTTTGCGCGGTACGAAGTTCGCTGGGGCAGCTAGTATGATATATATTGAGAAATAAAGTATTTGTTTTTTGACAAGCCATCCTGACGTTTGATTGGCTGGTCACCCCCTAGTTTAAAGTCAAGCATGCAGAGTTTCCAGAAATGTATTGCGTCAATAATTGCTTCATAATTACTTCATTTATCTAATATCTTAGTTGTAATTTCAGACATATGTTAAATAAAGGATGTAGCAATTATTTAGATTATCCCAAGAAAGTGCCTGATAAAATAATAAAGGCAAATACGTAGTGTCGGTTTAATCGTTAAGGCTCTTATTATTTTATCAGGCACTTTCTGAGGGTAGTTTTAGAAAAATATAAAACACGTGAAAAGTAAAAATATTTATAATAATAGTAGGATTTTGGTAGTTAAGTATTTTTTTTTGTATTGACGTGACAACGTCTTATAAATTGGTTTGCCGGGTGACACTTCAAGAAACTGCGTTACGCTCCGCTCACGTTATGCGCTCACAATGAGAGCGAGTGAGAGGCACGCGTCCCTTCCACTCGGGCATGGTTAGCCCGCCTAAGAGCGAGAGAGACAGACATAAAAAGTGAAAGGCACGCGCCTTCTTCCTACTATACGAATGAATATTCACATTAAAATTATTTTACCACTCAAAGTCGTTGTCACGTAAAACTTTCGCCCGTATACCGACTTTACAGGCAACCAATTTTTTTTTTTGTGGGAATATTATTTTTAGAATCCTGTAGGTCTGTGCTATATTTTCACGGGTTCATGGGAACGTTTTTTGTTAAATTACAAATTGAAAATTATTTATCTGGCGGCGAAGTGTACTGCCATGTATGCTATATTCACACAAAATGAGTTAATGACTCTGCACCTTTGTAAAGGCGCTAGTGAGTCTTAACTTAACTCTTAAGATAGTTGAGAGAGTTAAGGCCTTAATCTACTCACGCTGATCAAGTGCGGGTAGGTGGATGTCACATGCTCTCGAATGATCAGAACTTAGACATACCGTTTTCATCCCGATGTTTTCTTTCACCGATATTGAGCAGCGGAGATGAAACAATTTACACAAATATGTGTGGGCACGGCCGAGAATTGAACCCGCGTCCTTATATTCTTAAGGCGAGGCCGTAATAACTTTTATCTACTACTAGCTTCCGCCCGCGACTTCGCCCGCGAATTTTATCTCACTAATCTTGTTTCTCCATACAAACTTTGGAAGCACGTTTCACCCCCTTAAAGGGTGAGTTTTAAAAAATCCTTTCTTAGTGCACCCCTAGACCCCATAAGGAACCTATGTGCCAGATTTGGAGTCTCCAGACCCAGCGGTTTGGGCTCTGCGTTGATATGTCAGTCAGTTTCTTCTTTTAAATATTTAGATTAATATATTTCCAACATATCTTCTGCAAGGTGACTGGTAAGTCGATAGTAGCACTAGAAGTTTATTACAGTGTTTTATGAGAGGCCTATGTCCAGCAGTGGACAAAAAATTGGTTGCCTGTAAAGTCGGTATACGGGCGAAAGTTTTACGTGACAACGACTTTGAGTGGTAAAATAATTTTAATGTGAATATTCATTCGTATAGTAGGAAGAAGGATGAAATAATAGTAACAATTTAAAACATTTATTTATACAAAGAATTATATTTAAAACATTAATTTATACAAAGAATCTCGCTCTTAGGCGGGCTAACTGTGCTCGAGTGGAAGGGACGCGTGCCTTTCACTTTTTATGTCTGTCTCTCTCGCTCTTAGGCGGGCTAACCATGCCCGAGTGGAAGGGACGCGTGCCTCTCACTCGCTCTCATTGTGAGCGCATAACGTGAGCGGAGCGTAACGCAGTTTCTTGAAGTGTCACCCGGCAAACCAATTTATAAGACGTTGTCACGTCAAAAATAACAAAATAATTTTAAATAATTTTAAAACAATTTTTTTTTACAGCGCCATTCATGGGTTCGGATTTTGAAAACCGGACGGCAATTGAAGGGAATGAAGCGAGACCTAAAATGGATGTGCTGAACGACTACGGTGACTATGGCGGTGACTATGACGGTGACGGCACTCCATCTAAAAAGAAATGTTACGAATTCTGCTTTAAAATGTCTCATAGGAAAGAAACACTTAAAAATTCTAATATACATAGATACAGGTCTAAGTGGGGTAAACGGACAACCCGTAAACCTATTAGAACAACCCGTAGAACTATCAAGACAACCACTAAACGAAAAAGAACTAAAACTACTGCTGTTCATAGTTTTAAGGTTGAATTTTGCGCCCGATGCGAAAGTTACTATGATCCATGGTATTAGAAATTCTAAATAAATAAAATACTACAACCTCGCCATTAAATTTTTTTTTATTTAATCGCTGCCCCCCCCAGCTTCGCCCGGGTGGTGTTAATACTTGTGGTGTTAGCGATATGAAATAGATTTTTTTATTATTCTGCGACAGGCTAGCGCTTGACTATAACTTGCCTGATGTAAAGCAATGATGTAGTCTACGATGGAACGCGCCAGCTTAGTACCTATACCGATTCACTCGTGATTACGAATGATTATCGGTGAGAAGGTGGCAGTGGAATGAGCCTCCATATGGTTAGAAACTTAAAGGCGCGACAGTTCCGACCCACCCTCTCTGCATGGTGTCACCAGACATCGCACCGGAACACGGCAACGCCGTTGGGCGGTGCGGCTTTGTCTGGTGGGTGGTCACTAACCATGGCCGAAGCCTACCACCAGTTCATTGTCACCTGATTTGCCCCACCCGGGGACCACGAGTGGGGATTCAATTAAAGGTGTAGGTACACTCACGGACGAAGGTGACTCAGCCCCCAAAATGACCTTATGACCTATTCTCAGACTTAATTATGTAAGTAAGTAATTCGTATATTGTTTTTGATTGAGTACATAAAGATGGTCAAGGTCAGCCCCTTTAGGGCATACAACATTTTAACCTTCGTTGAAGGTGTCGAAAAGGTGAAAGGTGTTAAAATCACAGGCTCAGTGTCGCTCCCTCTGCTAGTGTCAAGTGACGCCCTCGTCCGGCACTGGAGGTGCCAGAGCGGCTGCGTCGCGGCCAGCGACCAGGTCCCGGGGAAGCGGCGTCGGTCCCGGGTGGCCTGCGCGGAGGACGCAAGGCCGCGTAGGTGCTCCCACGTGGAGGCGTCGTCGGCGTGGGCAAACATTTGCCTCGCCAGACGGGCGACGAAGTAGTCCAGGCTCTCAACTCTGAGGTCCCTCTGGATTGTTGTGTTCCTCACGTAGCGAGGGGCGTCAGTAATCGTGCGCAGCGCAAATAACAGCTTTTTGTTGGTCTCACTAGTGAGGGCGAACCAAGCGGGAGTTGATTAGGTTAGGCGTGTACGGACAGTTTGTACTCGCCCAACTTCTCAGAGGGAGCTTCGAGGAGGGCACTGGACGCAGGAGCGCGCGGGCCATCCTGGCTTGCGCGATGACTTTGTCCACGTGGGGCTTCATGGTCAGGGCGGCGTCGATGGCATTATATTTAAAACATTAATTTATACAAAGAATCTCGCTCTTAGGCGGGCTAACTGTGCTCGAGTGGAAGGGACGCGTGCCTTTCACTTTTTATGTCTGTCTCACTCGCTCTTAGGCGGGTTAACCATGCCCGAGTGGAAGGGACGCGTGCCTCTCACTCGCTCTCATTATGAGCGCATAACGTGAGCGGAGCGTAACGCAGTTTCTTGAAGTGTCACCCAGCAAACCAATTTATAAGACGTTGTCACGTCAAAAAATTATCTGTTATCAAGTAAATAATTAATAAGTATTTTAAGTAATAGTTGGTAATAGATAATATTTGTTTTTTTTTAGTACACACAAACAAATTAAACAGGTTTGATCTTTTGGCAACTTTGGCGCCTGGCGTCACACTATGGGAATATGGACATTGCTGAAAATCAGTGCTGTGGGTCGCCTCTAATAGGCACTCACAGCGTTTACTGAGCAATGTCCATGTTTGGCATAAGTAGGTCACACCTACTCTTTGTTTTTTTATTTTATTTTTCCATTTGTGTTTTTTTTTCTTCTCTTTCTATGTGTTTTTTTTTTATCATTTTGATTTTGTTGTGTTCTGTCTGTGTCAAATAAATGTTTCTTTCTTTCTTTCTTCTTCTAAATACAATTAACAAAGACCTACCAATATGTAGGTACAATCTTTTGAAAAAAAAGACGGGTTGCACTCCGGGAGTGCCGGCAGAAGTGAAAACATTCGCGCAAGCGCCCTGCGCTGCCTAAACGAAACAGTAGGCCCAGGCATACATTTTCGCCGCGCCGTAGAGAGGGGATAGCTGTCTGCTCTCCATCCGTCTTACGCTTTTTCGATCAGGTCACGTGTCCTGACGCGAGTTTAAGATTTTATACCCATTACAGAAAAAGTGCTCAACGCCGCTAAAGAAGTTTTCACTTCAAAATGGCGTCTTAGAACGTCGCAGTTTTTTTAGATTTTTACTACTAATCTTTAAAAACTTAGCTTATTTAAACTTGACACTGGCAAAATTGCGGAATAATTTCTGCAGAGGCCATAATTAAAACAAGAAGAAGATTAACAAATTTTCATGGTTGTGAAATGTCGTTTACTAGCGTAAAATTAATTACTAGTGTCAAATAGCAAAAAAAATATCAATCTATTTTCTTCCCGCGGTTTCTGCCAATTTTAATTTTTTAATTTTTTTTTTAAGTACAGTCCCTTGTCGATGCAGCTGGTGAAGCTCTTTCCACCTGACTTTATCTAGAGCAGCCTCTTTAACCCCCTTACGACATGACACTAAGGCCCGGCACCCACTATCGACCGGCATCGGTGCGGCTCGGTACAGCTCGGGCGCTGTGGGACTGCTTCGGGCGGCGTCAGACGGCTTTGTACGGTTTCGGGCGCCTGAGAGCCGCCTCTATAGTCCGTAACGTTACGTATACTTAAATCTAGCTTTGTCAAAAGACTGCCTTGGCGTCCCCGGGCACGTCCACGACCGCCGAGGTAGCTCGAAGGCGCCCGTAGCCGCTCTAAGGCGCTCGTGCTGTACCGATGCCGGCCGATGGTGGGCGCCGGGCCTGACCTTTTCCTTTATTTGGTTCACGTACATACGGGTACACAACTTTTGCCCAGCAGTGGGACACTACAGGCCAGTTGCTAGTCTTTCGGTATTTTATGGGATACATTTCGGAGAGTGTGCGTTTGAATTATACAATCATATACCCCATCCCCGTTATTCCATATGACAAGTAGAGGTACGGCTATGTGCCACCCTTATATGGTGGAAACTCCACGGGTGCGCACAAAGCGCTTTGATTCTACTTTCATTGTGCGAACTGCCAAGTTGTGGAATACGCTGCCAGCATCTGTTTCCTGATAGCTATAATCTGCCTGTCTTCTAGTCACGAGTGAAACGATATCTACTGTGTAAGCGCGTTTCATCGTAGATGGCATCATTACTTCACATCAGGCTAGTCGTGGTCAAGTGCAAGCCTATTAAAGGATTAAAAAAATATATATTTAAACTAACTTCCGCCCGGAGAGTCTACTTTACTTTACTTTAAAATCAATTCGTAAATTAGCAATTTTTTTCTCGTAAAATGTAAAGAATAAAAAATGGTTATTGTGGGTTATCCTTAAGAGACAGACATATACCATCGTGAACTTTTTGTTGACCTTTTCAAGGTGTACAATACTGTAGTACATTATTTTGATTAATCTCGTGGGCTTTAGCCAGCGTTTGCGATGTAAGCGCAAAAATGTATTTATTTTCGACATCCCATTAAAAATCTCTAAACTTATGTGTTTCTCTACAATATAATGCATGTATTATACATATAAACCTTCCTCTTGAATCACTCTATCTATTAAAAAAACCGATTCAATACCCGTTGCTTAGTTAATAAAAATAATATAGTGGGCCATTAACACACACGGTCATCTGATCCCAAACTAAGCAGAGCTTGTACTATGGAAACCAGATAACTGTATACTACATATAATACTTTTCTTTTGTAAATATATACTTAAATATAGATAATTACACCCAGACACAAGACAAACAGGCATATTTAAACAATCTGTGCGTCCTGTGAAAAGTGGTACAAGTCAACTTATATCGAATTTGATATTATTTTAGCACCTCAATCAGAAAACAATACTCTATTTTTCTATCTAATCCACATTTTGATACGTCTATTAGATTCTGAGATCGTGTGGTACATCTAAGACGAAATGGCGTGATTTGATAAATATGATTGTGTAATTAAATACATGTTGACATGTATCCTTCATAATATTCAAGTTATGAGATAAATATTTGTGTGTAAAAATTTATCTCAAGTCATATCATTATTAACTTAAATTTATTACCTTCTAATAAAGTGTCATCTGATACATGTTTAGTTATATCAA
The DNA here is from genome assembly GCA_936450015.1 of Meganola albula. Lineage (NCBI taxonomy): Eukaryota > Metazoa > Arthropoda > Insecta > Lepidoptera > Nolidae > Meganola > Meganola albula. The sequence goes on along the minus strand of OW388169.1, from coordinate 4,973,944 downwards.
TTGACACAAAGTAAATTCGTATACTGCATCGATACAACTAAAATTATATCAATAATCACTAGAAGATTAAAATGGTTTTGATACAAAATATGTGCAAACTAATACATGTTGCGTACGCGAGAGGTGCGCGGAGTGCAAGGGGCGCTACTGCAAAGGTACCGGCCGCCCGCGCGGGGTCAGTGCCGTAAATGCTACTGGACAAGGTGCTCGCGCGCGCTCTCTAAGCAATCCAACATGGCGCACAATGTACTTATTAGAAGTATCATTTTACACAAATTCTATTTTATTATTCGTATATTCATAATAACAAGATCTAATAACCATTTACACAAAACAATGACTCCAGTTATATCAATATACACGAAACCTGTTTATTATTGTGTAAAAGTAAAAAACATTGCAGTTCACGTAGATGCGCACCAGTACTGCTTCTAACCACTTAATCAACAGATACTCTTGTTTTGACATTCGATTTGCAGCAATGCTTTCCAACTCCTTATCTTAAAACGGGTATGGTATTTTACAAACGAAGACCTCGGTAGTCGAGATGTGTAAACCGTCCGATTGGGCTATACAGTCGTGGGTTCGATTCCCGTCCCGGACAATATTTGTGTAACAACAAAGATTTTTTTCGGCGTCTGGGTGGTTGAGGGACTACCCTCCGTGCCTCGGAGAGCACGTTAAACCATCGGTCCCGGTTGTTATAACACATCTATGACAATCGTTACATGTAGTCAGAAGCCAATATTATAATCTCACATCTGGTCTAACCATCTCAGCTACTAGTTCCCTACGGGTTTCGAGGTCTGATGGCAGTAGCTCGTAGCTGCTCAAGATCTGCCTTATATCGTTTCCATAGAACACAATTTTTTAACTCCTGGTCATACTAGAATAGAAGTAGATAGTGACCATTCACTAATAGAAAGAGCTAAAAAAAGAACGACTATGAATATTCATCACCCTCGAGATTGGACTCAATTAATACGATCGGTAGGAAGACCTGGAAAATTTAATGTTATCGACATGGCAGAATCTAACTTTTACTTTTTTAGTGATTTCTTGAAACAAAACTTTACTATGAAAAAATTTAATGAAGATAACATTAAGTTCGTTTGGGCTGATGTTAAACTTCTACGGTTTGACAAGATGTTGTTTTCGTGCCTCAAATATAAAACGGATTTGCAAACTGATGGTTTTAATACCACCTCTTTTGCAATAAGGTGTAAAAATTATTGATTAGAATTACTTACCAATAATTTACTTACCTGTAAGGGATCAAATTTCATTTCGAACGAAAAGAATACTGATTTAATTTCATTATTGCCATACATTGATAATAGTTATCATGATTACTATAAAAATTTAAAAACTAAGGCTGATATAAGAGATATTGATCCTGATTTGATCTCTAGTGATGAAGACTGAAAACTATTTAATTTTGTTGATATTATTGACTTATGTCATTGATGTTTTATTTTTCTTTTTAACTAAATTAAAATATTCTAACTTTCAAACCAAGTGTGACTCAATAATACCTTAAAATAAAAGTGATTACCTATGCAATTTTTTTCATTTTATTGCTCTATTTTTATACCTTTGTCTTTAGATTGTTTCTTGTATCATATTACACAAAGTTGAGTTAAGATTTAAGTCAACTTATATCAAAAAACACGAACTTTATTCTCGAGTAAAATGATATAAATAATAAAAAAATCTATTTTTACGAGTTTTGTGCCTACAGTGCTTTTGCTAATTGAAAAATGTTACTTGTTTGTTAGACAGCTTTGAACACGAGATGATTAGTTTCATATAAAACTACCTGGTAATACAACAAATATCACCTTTCACCTAACCTTCACATAGCGTGTAAATTGATATAACTCATTTAGAATCATTATACACGAGTATCCATTTGGTGTGTTTTGATACAAAAAGTAGTTTTTTTTAAATATCTTTTCCTATATTGAACACTCTTGAGTAAGAACCTAATAGGTTGTTAACAATAGCACATTAAAATAAAATATGTCACTAGTTTTGAAAACAAATTATTATTGTAACAAATTTTATGATTTTAACACAAAAACTGGTCTATTGTAAAGTTGACATTTTCGAGATGTACCAGTTTTCACAGGACGCACAGGAATGTTTGGCTCGGGTGGGAATCGAAACCACGACCTGCGGCGTGAAAAGCAAGTATCTTACCGACCACGCCACCGAAATTGTTGCTCCGTTATGCTTTCAACCTTATGGAGGCTCATTCCACTGCCACCTTCTCACCGATAATCATTCGTAATCACGAGTGAATCGGTATATTAGGCTGGCGGGTTCCATCGGGGACTACATCACTGCTTAATATCAGGCAAGTTGTAGTCAAGCGCCAGCCTATCGCAGAATAAAAAAAAATGTATTCCTCTCCTAAAGTTTCTCATTATTGAAACTGTCGCAATGTGTGCGGTCACATTCTGACGAGGAGATGACCCACAATGTTTCAAAACAGATAAGGCCCAGGGTTTATTGACCCATTAAATTGGGTCAAATATTCTAATCTGCGTCTCATTCAGTTACATATAGGGTGACTGGTAACAAGTATAACATTAATTATATATATTTAAAGAAATAAAATAATAAATAAATAAATATTCTGGAACATTAACACACACGGTCATCTGGTCCCAAGCTAAGCAGAGCTTATGTTATGGAAACCAGATAACTGGTATATACTATACATATAATACTTTTCTTTTGTAAATATATAGTTGTAATAGATATTTACCCCCAGACTCGACACAAACACAAATGTTCATCACTAATGTTTGTCTCGGGTGGGAATCGAACCAACGATCTGCGGCGTGAAAAGCAAGTATCTTACCGACCACGCCACCGGCCCGTCAAAAAATAAAAAAAATAAATATGAAATATTAATTATAATTAAAAATTATTATTAAATTAAATTATTATTAAAAGTTATACACCGAGTCAAGTGCTTTACCAAGACTTAAATCGCTTTCAGAAAAGTTTTGTCTTGTTCCTGCAAAAAGCTCTCCATGGCATCCATCACTTCGTTTTCGTTCCTATTTCCCCATAAGTATTCTATTAATTTGGGGAACAGATAAAAATCGCGGGTTTTTTTTGTTGCGGATGACCTAACCCAATTATCCGGAAGGGCCTTTATTGGTTCACCGGACTTTTTCGGTGAGCCGTCCGAGGACAGTCGAACCGATAATCGTTGGGTGCCAGATGGTGAATAAGGAGGGTGTCGTTCTCACTACTTTTTGATTCCTCTTTATGATATATATGTTTTGTCATCATCATCATCATCATAATCAGCCTATAGCAGTCCACTGCTGGACATAGGCCTCTCCCAATAAGCGCCATTTCACCCTATCCTCGGCTTGTCGCATCCAGCTACTGCCGGCTATCTTTCGCAGATCGTCACTCCACCTAGCTGGAGGTCGTCACACACTAAGCTTGCCAAGACGTGGTCTCCATTCGAGAACTCGTTTTCCCCAGCGATTGTCAGTTCGTCGACAGATATGGCCAGCCCACTGCCACTTCAGCTTGCTAATCCTTTGCGCTATGTCGACAAATTTAGTTTTTTGTCGGATAACCTCGTTGCGGATATGTTTTGTAACAATAGAATATTTACCGTAGGTAATATTTAAGTTGAGTGAACCACTAAATAACAGTATAAGTGAATAGGGGGCTGAGTAAATACATTTTTTTTTATTTGAGTAAATATAATAATAATATAGTGAGACATTAACACACACGGCCATCTGATTCCAAACTAAGCGGAGCTTGTACTATGGAAACCAGATAACTGGTAATATACTACATATAATACATTTCTTTTGTAAATATATACTTAAGTATTGATAATTACACCCAGACACAAGACAAACAGACATATTTAAACAAATGTTTGTCTCGGGTGGGAATCGAACCCACGACCTGCGGCGTGAAAAGCAAGTATCTTGCCGACCACGCCACCGGCCCGTCATACATTTTTTTATATAATACTTAAATACATTTTTTTGTAAATTATAGATACTTATTATACTTAATTATAATACATTTATAGATAAATTACACCCAGACACAGAACAAAATTAAATAATCGTGCACAAAGATTTGTCCCGGGTGGGAATCGAATACGACCTTCGGCTTAGCGGTCACGGTTACTAACAAATAAAAAAATATAAAAAATTAAATTAAATTTGAAATCTAGAATTATTATATGTACTAGTCACCAGTCACCCTGTATAAAAGCTGTTGGAAATGTAACCAAACCTACGCTGAATAGTAGTTTCAAAGTGTATATTTATAAAGCACCCATTTTTTATCAGTATTTATTTCTTCGAAGTCTTCATTAATACGAGTAGTTGATTTACTGAATCTTAATATATATATTTCTTGTGTGCGTGTGTATGTGACTGAACTCCTCCTAAACGACTGGACCGATTTTGATGAAATTTTTTGTGTGTTGAACACACACAAAAAATTTCATCAAAATCCAAATCAAGGGGATCTGGGAATGGTTTAGATTCACAATTTTGCGCGGTACGAAGTTCGCTGGGGCAGCTAGTATTTAAATAAAAAATGTCGGGAATAAAATTTCAAATATTAATAAGTGTTGTAATTTTAATAAATAGTGTTATGGCGGATTATTTCGCGCCATCTATTTACTTGAATCATGGCGGTGGACCGGATCCAATTACAGGTATATTTTAATTGACGGGCCGGTGGTGTGGTGTGGTCGGTAAGATACTTTCTTTTCACGCCGCAGTGCAGGTCGTGGGTTCGATTCTCATTCGAGACAAACATTAATGATGAACATTGTGTCTGTGTCGAGTCTGGGTGTAAATATCTATTAAAAGTATATATTTACAAAAGAAAACTATTTTATTTATATAGTATAGGTATACCAGTTATCTGGTTTCCATAACACAAGCTCTGCTTAGCTTGGGACCAGATGACCGTGTGTGTTAATGTCCCAAATTATTTATTTATTTATTTTATGTTATTATTTATTTTATTTAATATACCCATTTTTTCGCAGATAAATAAATTGAATTGAATTGAAAAAAGATGTGTGGGCACGACCAGGATTTGAAATCGCGACCTTATTATTCTAAGGTGAAGCCCGCACCGCTGCGCACACGCTGCTCTAATTATAACACTATATTAATCTCCGCATGTTGTAGTTATTAAGATGGTAACTTGTAACTTTTTAACCAGATTATTTTGTACGTGTAAATGTGTAAAATTCTTTAGCAGGAGACTGTTCCTCCTTCATACCCTATTTTGTAACCCAGCTAGGAGCACAGAACCTCAATCCTTATAGTAGGGGAGCCGAAGAGGGGATTTTGGTATTTGCTCCAGCGCGTCAGATTAAGAGATAGGGGACACATTGCGCTCTGTTGAATACATACACCAAATCTTAGCTTCTTATATAGGGCCGCGAGTTTCCAGTAGCCAATCAAAATATTTCTAAGACATATTTGTTAGGTGCACATACTCAAATTCGTCAGTATAATTTATGATGAGTACATTAGATGTTGATAAGTGTATATATCAAGAATCAGGCGATTTGAGCCAGGAGCAAGGAAAAGGGAGCGCTACAAACTCACGATGCTTTCAAGTCACCTGGATCCACTTAAGTTTGGTTAATTTTTTTTTGGTGGAAATAATTTAAAGATGCCAGGAGAAGCCTCAAAAAAAAAACTGAAAAACCGTTTGCCACCGCTGAAGAGGTGGACGTGATGTAACCTTTTTTTTAACGGAGTAAACACCGTCTTAATAGAATGGATAGACAACATGCTCCGCAAGAGACAAATCCTATTTGAGTCATCTGAAACTCAGTGCGCCACAGTGGCAAAAGGATGCCCGCAAGGAGGAGTAATCTCGCCACTTTTGTGGAACATGGTTATAAACGACTTAATCAACACTCTAAACGAAAATAGAGACTACACGGTAGGTTATGCAGATGACCTAGTCATACTAATAAGTGGCAGAGTCGCAAGCACAGTGTGCCAAATCATGCAGGCGGCCCTCCGTATAGTGGAACGCTGGTGCGAACATAACCAACTATCAGTAAACCCCAATAAAACAGAACTAGTAATGTTTACCAACAAAAGGAATTTAGGCAACTACCGATTACCTAAACTCTTCGGCACGGAGCTCCAACTTAAGTCAGAAGTCAAATATTTGGGGGTAATACTCGACAATAAACTAAATTGGAGCAAACACCTGAACACAAAAATAGATAAGGCCATTATAGTGTTTTGGCAGTGCCGAAGGATGGTCGGCAAACAATGGGGACTAAACCCTAAAGTAACACTATGGCTGTACACAGCGGTAATCAGACCGATGATCTGTTATGGAGCAGTGGTCTGGTGGCCACGCACCATGCTGTCCACAGCTGAAGCGCAATTACAACGACTCCAGAGAATGGCCTCCCTGGCGACGACCGGCTGCATGGGGACCACACCGACGGCAGCCATCGAAGTACTGCTGGATCTGCCGCCTCTGCACATATACATCAAACAGGAGGCGGCAGCAGCACTCGCTAGGCTGAAGACCTGTAAACTCTGGGTCAACACAAGAACAAAACACACAGACATCTACAAGGCAATGGTAACCAAGGAACCACTTATAGAGGCTGTGTCGGACAAGATAACAAAACAATTCATGTTTGACAAAAAATACAAGATCCAGTTGTATGAAGATACAAAGGATGATTGCTCGGAACTGAGAATATATACCGACGGCTCTAAGACCGACCACGGCACGGGATACGGAGTGTTCTCGGACGAGCTAAACATCCATATAACAGCACCACTAGGATCCCACAGCTCCGTGTATCAAGCGGAATGCACGGGAATCATAATGGCGATGAAGGCAATTTCGGCCAGAGAGGTAACAGACCAAAAGGTACGTATTCTCTCTGACAGTAAATCTGTTTTGCATGCACTAACTAGTTGCACTACAACGTCAGGACTAATACACGAGTGTCATCAGGTCCTGACGGAAGCATGTACTCATAATAACATTACATTGCAATGGATCAAGGGACATAGTGGTTCAAGGGGCAATGATGCTGCCGACGAACTGGCAAGAAGAGGCTCTGCAAGTACCGCCGTAGGCCCAGAACCTATCTTACCCTTGCCATTCAACTGGACACGTAACAAACTACGACTTATCACAAAAATGTCGCACCAACAATACTGGCAGGAAATTAATACATGTAGGCAAACCAAAGACGTACTGCCCAATATTAGAGCCGGTTTAGCGCGCAGGCTGAAAAGGCTCACAAGGCCACAGTTGCGCCTAATCACCGGGATTATAACTGGTCATGCCTTACTAAACAAACATCTCTTTACCATAGGTGTCACTGACAGTCCTCTGTGTAGAGCATGTATGGAGGAAGAAGAAACAGCCGCCCACGTGGTCACCTGCTGTCCAGGGGTGGCGAGATACAGAGCGGAACACCTCGGATCTCCGAGGTCGCTCCGGGAGGCCATCGGCAACATAAAGGGTCTGCTGGGATTTCTCCTGGAGCTGGGCTGGCAATAGCGCTGCCGGCCCAATCACGCAAAATAGGCGCATTCACGAGTCGTCGAGTTGCGGAAAAATTAGCCCGCTTCTAACTAACTAACTAACTAACCTTTTTTTTACTACCACTTAATCTTTAAAGACGACTAAGTATCGACGATGCTCGAGTAACTACACATTTAGCATCGCCGGCTCCCCTACTATTATGATATTGTAGTCCTAAGTTCTACTATTGTACTGGTCTACACGTATTGTTAATACTCTGTACTACAAATTGTTTATGAAATAAATCTAAATATATAAAAGAAGAAACTGACTGACTGACTGACATATCAACGCAGAGCCCAAACCGCTGGGTCTGGAGACTCTAAATTTGGGACATAGGTTCCTTATGGGGTCTAGGGGTGCTCTAAGAAAGGATTTTTCAAAACTCACCCTTTAAGGGGGTGAAACGGGGTTCCAAAGTTTGTATGGAGAAACAAGATTAGTGAGATCAATTTCGCGGGCGAAGCCGCGGGCGGAAGCTAGTATATTATATAATTATTATTACTAACTAATTGCTATTAATTTCAGGTGAAAAATACAATATAGAAGTTGCAGAATCATTGAGAAATATATCAAAACTTGTGGATTTGAGTCGTTTGAACGCAATAGTCTTGGTAACAGCTCATAGAGAAGAGGACGTAGTGACAATATCCTCTGGTGACAGACATGATCTATTGTTTGATTATTATAACTTTGCGCCTGAGACTTATACTTATCAATATAACGCTCCAGGTAAATCTATTTCTATAAAAATTAATCCCTATTTCCCTTGGTCACGCCATCACGCGTGAACGGCTAGACCGATTTCGCTAATTCTTATTTTAGAATATTCCTTGAAGTATTGTCTTAGATTTACGCGAATAACTATCACACATTGAAATAAAACTACTTTTGAACGGATTTTATCGCGGTTTATTTTAGATTTTAGATCCCGACGACGACTACGACACGATCTTGAATTCTTTCAAGACACTGTGAGCTCAGTTTGCTTAAATCGGAACGCAACTTATATAATAATGTTTGTAGGTAGTCAGTAATAATTGTGATTAATATTATTGGAAGTCAAATACTTTAGTCCACCCGTGAACATGAAGTCTAAAAAGACTTTGAAACGTCGGGATCTAAAATCTAAAATAAAACGCGATAAAATCCGTTAAAAGGTAGTTTTATTATATATCCTTGAAGTACGAGGATGGTTAATACGCAGAGAAAAATCTCCTCCGAAACGGCATGACCGATTTTTGTGGAACCTTATATCTAGGTATATTCGATAGGTCTGAGAATCGATTGTAATCTATTTCGGACCCGTATAAGGGACCGTTTCCTTGAGCGAGAGAATCGCGGTGATTATGGTCGTGCAATTATTGTCTTGTCACGTGTTTCTATATACTTTCTGATGTACAAGACTCTTTTTAAACGACAGACCGTGCTCTTTAGGTAGCGTAGGCTCTGACCGCAATCACTATAGGCCGACCATTTAACTCGCGTATCGCCATCTGAGGTATGAAGTCATAAAACATTAATTAAGTCTCTTAAAGAACTATTTAACCACAGATAAAAGTAATGTAAGACTATTCGTCACTAATATCCATATCGCTTGAATCATCATCACTGTCTGTGCAGCTTGAAGAGTCAGAATCTTGTCGATAGGCGATACGCGAGTTAAACGGTCGGCCTATAAATAAGTATTCAGCGGTATACCGCTGGGACTCCTCCCCACTGTATTAGGTAGGTGTTATCCTCACATTGATTTATATAAAGACTAGTATACGAGGAACAATTAGGATACGTTTCAAAAGCTCCCACTCTCAAGGACAAAATGAAACACGTTTGTTGAATGAGTTGAGAGAAACTAGAAATAAATAAATTCTGATTCTGATCCTGATACTTGTCATATGGAAGAACGGGGATGGGGGAATAAAATTGTGTAATTCCAACGCACACTCTCCGATATGTATCCGATAAAAGACCGAAAGACTAGCAACTATGCGGCGATGCTCGTGGCTTTGCAATTTAGCCTTGACGAGGGATTCGTTGCCAATAAGCCTCGAGGATTTCTTTTTAAATTTTAATTTTTGTTCTTTTTTATTTGTTGAACACTAATTTGTGCCTAGTTTTTAACTGTGACATGAGCCTTTTAGAATTCGGTTTTTTTTTTTCAGGACACCCAAGTTTGGCGCGTAAATTGCACGAAGCGTTTAAAAAGGTTGGAATACCTTCAAAATTGGACGAAAAAAGAGGTTGGGACCATGGAGTTTTCATACCTATGATGTTAATAAATCCTGCAGCTAACATTCCGATTGTACAATTGTCTATTCTACACAACCAAGACGCTGTACAGCATTTCGAAATCGGAAAAGTGTTGTACAACTTCCGGAAAGAAGGCGTCGCCGTCTTTGGTTCCGGTTTATCGTACCGAAATATGCCGGAGTTGTGGAAAGCGGAATTAACCAATGATACGACTATAGAGAATGATGAATTTGATAGATTTTTGAACGATGCTTGTACTGCGGAAGGGGGCGGGAGAAAAATGATTGATTGGGAATCTCAGAAAGGTGCCTTTGATAGTCATCCGTTCGGGAAAGCGGATCATTTAATGCCGTTAATTGTGAACGCAGGGGCGGGTGGGAATCAAAAGGGCAAAAAAATTTTTGGATGTGTTTTTGTGAGAAAATTTAGATTAAGTGGGTTTATGTGGGATGGGGAATAATTATTGTTAGTTGAAATTAAACTATTTTATAACTGATTTTATTGTGGTTTATTTTAGATTTTAAATCCTGTTTCATGTGACATGCATGTGAAATCGAAAATGGGTGTAAATGAATTGCTGTTCGTTAGTCTCGCTAAAACTCGAAAAGAGCTGAACGTATTTATCTTATCTGAACGGATTTATCTTATCTTGAAATGTTTGTGGAGGTCTAGGGCGCTGGACACACAGAAAAGACGTAAGACGCAGACGGGGCGCGGACATTTGTCTCTTCCGCGTCCCTTTCATACAAAATGTATAGAAGCGTCGCGACGTAAAACATACAGAAGAGACGGGGCGCGGGCACGACGCTTTTAGGTCTGCGCCTTTTGTTCAAAACACACAGGAGAGACGGGGCGAGGACGCGCCGGGGGCGAGAAGGACGCGAGGGGTGGCATGCCTGCCGACCGGTTTGATGTCGCTTGACATGATAATATTAAAACACTGTAGAGTCATTTTATACACTGTGACAAAACGATCTGGAAAATTTTGTAGTCTCCATTATTTTATAAAATCGATTGTCTTAATTGCTTAGCCATACCGGATGTACTCAGTATCGTCTAACCCTCTGTATATTAGCGAGATGCACCAGTGCTAGTACATCTTCATCTTCAGACATGTCGTCAGGTCTAAATCAGACTGTTGAATGCCGAAAATAGTCCTGACTGCGTGACTGCGTCGCGTCCGCGCCCCGTCTCTTCTATATAATTTCAAAAGTCGCGTCCGTGTCTCGTCTGCACCGAGTCTGCGACGCGTCCTCGTCTTACGTCTCTTTTGTCTGGCCTGCGCCTAGGGAAGGTTTAAAAGGTGAGAAAAATTCGATTATTTGCAGGGAAATGTTTAGGCATTGTTCGGACTATTAAGTAGATGGTTTATGTGGAGTTTGCACAAAATCGGTTGAACGGTTCTTTATTTATAAGATTTTTTGTAAATTATTTAGTGGGCTGAAGCTACCCGGGCGAAGCTAGGGCGGGCGGCTAGTTTATTATAAGTATATATTTACAAAAGAAAAGTATTATATGTATAGTATATACCAGTTATCTGGTTTCCATAACACAAGCACTGCTTAGCTTGGGACCAGATGACCGTGTGTGTTAATGTCCCAGAATATTTATTTTATATTTATTTTTAAAGTAACTCTGTATGTCTGTATGTCGCGGTTTCACGCCAAAAATACTGAACCGATAAAATTTGATATGCAGATAGTTTGAGGTCCAAAGAAGGACCTAGGATAGTTTTATCCGACTGCGCAAAAAGAGGTTGAAGGTAAACCGATTCATCCTACTTCCTATCCTATCCTATCCTATTTCCTATTTCCTATTTCCTATTTCCTATCCTATCCTACTTAATATTATAAATGCGAAAGTAAGTGTGTGTGTGTGTGTGAAGGTTTGTTACCGCGTATCTCCATAACCGCTCAACCGATTTTATTGAAATTTGAAATGTAGGTAGTGTATACCCTAGAATCGGACATAGGCTAATAATATTTTCAAAAATCATCCCCTAAGAGGTTTAAATAGAGGGGTGAAGTTTGTATGCAACTTTTTATTCCTTGGTCCTATTCATTTAAAATTCGGTACACATAAACCATAAGACAAATAATGAGATACGGGTTTTTTATTTTTCCATAATTACCCCCATGGGGTGTGGAAAATGAGTTTTAATGGTAAAAATTAAAGTTTCTCTGGATCTGTTTAGTCTCAAGTCCGATTTACTCCAAATTCGGCACACATATACCTTATAAGAAATCATAAAACACGTGTTTTTTATTTTTCCAAAACTACCCCCAGGGGGGGTTTATAATGAGCTTTTTTGGAAAAAATAATGAAACACGTGTTTTTTATTATTCCATTTTTTTTTATTTTTACCCTAATAATACGCGGGAGAAACCTGCGAAATTATTCTGAGTGCGATTTTCTTCGAAGTTGATATTAATACTCTTTCGTGCTTTTGATTTAAATTACTCTTTATTTTGACATAATGACATGTTTGATAACTCAATGCGATGATTAGAATTCTAAATTTAAATTTTATTTCTTCTTATAGGTATGGTCTAAGAGACGTAGTATTTTTTAAGAAACCCCTATAGATTTATGGATAGACCTATGGGTGCTTGCCGATTTCAAAATGTTGCTTAAACGCCTACACTACTGAACTAATTTTGTATGGAGATAGTTCGAGACCCGGGAAAGGATAGTTTTATCCGACTGCGAAAAAAGAGATTAATGGTTTAGCGCGATAACCGACATCCGCGGGCGAAGCCGCGGGCGGAAAACTAGTTGGATACATAAAAATTTGTTAAATTGATATGTCGTTAAAAAGTAATAATAATAATATAATATAGTGGGACATTAACACACACGGTCATCTGATCCCAAACCAAGCAGAGCTTGTACTATGGAAACCAGATAACTGGTAATATACTACAAATACTTTTCTTTTGTAAATACATACTTAGATATAGATAATCACACCCAGACACAAGACAAACAGACATATTTAAACAAATGTTTGTCTCGGGTGGGAATCGAACCCACGACCTGCGGCGTGAAAAGCAAGTGTCTTACCAACCACGCCACCCGGCCCGTCAACGTCAACAAAAGTAGATTTGAACCCGCGACCGCAACAGTTAGAAGCCACCCTCTACCTATAGCATATTGTAGTCAACATACGAGGACACCATTCCGGTAATTATATCGATAAGCAACACATCAAAATGCAATTATAATAATCTGTTTAATGCAATAACAATGTCTGTAATTATCATTACATTAATATTATTACTACGATAGCTTCCGCCCGCGGCTTCGCCCGCGAAATTGGTCTCACTAATCTTGTTTCTCCATACAAACTTTGGAACCCCGTTTCATCCCCTTAAAGGGTGAGTTATGAAAAATCCTTTCTTAGTGCACCCCTAGACACCATAAGGAACCTATGTGCCAAATTTGGAGTCTCCAGACCCAGCGGTTTGGGCTCTGCGTTGATATGTCAGTCAGTCAGTCAGTCAGTTTCTTTTTTTATATGTCGGAGAAGTCATTAGTACGGCAGCAGACTTGACAGCGAGGCGGCAGCGCGTCGTGTCGACACGCTTCGACAGAGTCTAGCCTGAGGTCCGCCCGGGCATAGAGTGGGGATTGTCGCTACACGAACTGTCCCCAGTTCTCTACAGACGTCCGTGCGACGAACATCGGTCTAGGAACTGTCTTACCACTCGTTGTATTATTTTTACATTTCGTTACAAATTAATAGTGTGATTAAGTTAATTCGGTTTGCTGCTCGTAACCACACCCACTCAATAAGTTTTCTGGCGAGGACTATCCCTCTGATCGGCCCCCTGTACCGAAATATATATTTAGAAGATTAGTGTCTGCTCGCGGTTTCACTCGCGTGATATTTATTGGAAGAAAAAGTTCTCTAAGATAATCTAGACCGTAATTTATCTCTGTGCCAAAATTCATCCAATTCCATCCTGGAATCGATCCAACAGTTGCAATCTTGTATCAGCAGTACAGTTCTGGGCTGGCGCACACCGGATTGGTAAGCTGAAGTGGCAGTGGGCCGGTCATATCTGCCGCAGAACCGACAGCTGTTGGGGTAAGCGAGTTCTTGAGTGGAGACCACGTATTGACAAACGTAGTGTAGGACGCCCTCAGACTAGGTGGAGTGACAATCTTTGCAAGGTGGCTGGTAAGAGCTGGATGAGAGTAGCCGCGGATCGTGCTCAGTGGCGTGCTTTAGGAGAGGCCTATGTCCAGCAGTGGACAAGGATAGGCTGATGCTGATTCTGCTGCTGCTGAGGCTGGCGCTTGACTACAATTTGCCTAATGTTAAACAATGATGTCTACGATTTATGTCAAAACTTTACTTATTAAGTAACTAGCTTTCCGCCCGCGGCTTCGTCCGCGGATGTCGGTTATCGCGCCAAAACATTACCTTCTTGTTGCGCAGTCGGATAAAAGCTATCCTATGTCCTTTCACGGGTCTCAAACTACCTCCATACCCAATTTCATCCAAATCGGTTCAGTAGTTTTTGCGTGAAAGCTTAACAAATAAACTTACATTCGCATTTATAATATTACTATGATAATAAGTATAGATTACAATGCAGCTATCTAATTAAGTGAATTTACGGTCTAGGATACCACAAACTTCTACACAAAGTTAAAGGATAAAAACGCACGTTTTAAATTTTAACACCGCTTTTTCTTCTCGGAAGTTAGTAAAATATGTTCGTATCGTGGTCGGTAAGATACTTGCTTTCACGCCGCAGGTCGTGGGTTCGATTCCCACCCGAGACAAACATTAGTGATGAACATTTGTGTTTGTGTCGAGTCTGGGTGTAAATATTTAATAAAAGTATATATTTACAAAAGAAAAGTATTATATGTATAGTATATACCAGTTATCTGGTTTCCATAACACAAGCTCTGCTTAGCTTGGGACCAGATGGCCGTGTGTGTTGATGTCCCAGAATATTTATTTATTTATTATTTATAATACTAACATAGTTTGTAAGATCATTGTTACTAACACTATGGATTCCGGTCCGAAATAAATGATTTTTATTTATTTATTATTATATCGAACAAACATTTTGTGCTCACTGTACTAAAAAATGTGAAGTTGTTGCGTATTCCAATCCAAGATGGCGGATTTCCAATCCTATTCTTATTTGAAACGCATAGTACATCGAAATATCCTTAGTCATTCAGACTTTCACGGTTATAATATTAGTAGGAATATATGCAATTACCTGCAGCACTGTTGCGTGTGAAATGGCATATTTAAAAAAATATATTGTAATTATTGTGACTAGGTCATTGGCATAGATGGTTTTCAACTCTAGTTAAAATTTTCTAAGCGTATTATAAAATTTCAGACTATCTAACGGATACAAACGTTTGGAATTAAGTCGCTCTAATTCAACACACTAAACAAACAAAATGTAGTTAATAGATATTTTGTAAATGTCATTTTTAACAGTTTGAATTCAAATCGTGTACTTAAAAACAAAGTGAAAGTCAAAAGTAAAATAAAGAGCGAATTAAAATAAAACTTTTGGAATCCTTATGCTTCGCCTTAATGCTTTTATGATATGATTCTACACAAAACAAATTGTTACAATGCAACCAGACATATTTCACTACCGTAAAAAACCTTCAATTTTTGAGAAAGGGATCAGAACGATGATAAAAAGTGTTGTAAAATTTGGAAAGGATTTCTGCGATACAACAAGCATGCATGGGTTTAATCATATCTCTGCACCAAATCGACATTGGATCGAAAGGTGAGTAAAGGGTATTCTTCAGAGACAAAGTTATCGATTTCTATTGGTAGCTTTCCGACAGCGGCTTCGCCCGCGTGTATGTCAGTTATCGCGCCAAAACATTACCTTCTTTTTGCGCAGTCCGATAAAAACTATCCTATGTCCTTTCTCGGATCTCAAACTACCTCCATACCCAATTTCATCCAAATCGGTTCAGTAGTTTAAGCGGGAAAGCGTAACAGACAGACAGACAGTTACTTTCGCATTTATAATATTATAGTAGGGATTATCACGAGCAGCGGTGGCATAACGAGCAGCAGTGACGCAGCGGTAAAGCCTCGCCTTTCAAATATAAGTCAGTTTTACGAATCCCGTAGTAGTAACCACAGTCCTTTCTAATGCAAAATACTTTGTAGTATTACGGCGTAGCGACTACTACACTGTAGTGAATACTACGCCGTAGCGATTACTACGCCGTAGCGGCTACTACACTGTAGTGAATACTAAGCCGTAGCGATTACTACGCCGTAGCGGCTACTACACTGGAGTAAATACTACGCCGTAGCGGCTACTACACTGGAGTAAATACTACGCCGTAGCGGCTACTACACTGGAGTAAATACTACGCCGTAGCGGCTACTACACTGGAGTAAATACTACGCCGTAGCGGCTACTACACTGGATTAAATATTACGCCGTAGCGGCTACTACACTGGAGTAAATACTACGCCGTAGCGGCTACTACACTGGAGTAAATACTACGCCGTAGTGGCTAATACACTGGAATAAATACTAAGCCTTAGCGGCTACTACACTGGAGTCAATACTACGCCGCAGCGGCTACTACACTGGAGTAAATACTACGCCTTAGCGGCTACTACACTGGAGTAAATACTACGCCGTAGCGGCTACTACGCCGTAGCGTCTACTCCACTGGATTGAATACTATGCCGTAGCGGCTACTACGCCGTAGCGTCTACTCCACTGGATTGAATACTACGCCGTAGCGGCTACTCCACTGGATTGAATACTACGCCGTAGCGGATACTACACCGTAGCAGCTACTCCACTGGATTGAATACTACGCCGTAGCTGATACTACACCGTAGCAGATACTACGCCGTAGCAGCTACTACACCGTAGTGAATACTACGCCGTAGCAGACACTACGCCGTAGCAGCTACTACGTCGTACAGCTACGTTGTAGCCAGTTCTTTGTAACTTAAGTTAAGTTACCTAAGTCCAATAAAATAAATTTTCATTTTACAGGTTATTATGGATATGTGGCACTGGGTTCGCGATTTGGGGCGCCCTGGATGTTTCCCTCGGCCAGCTGCAGCGGTTCTATGAGAACCCTACTGTAGTAGCCCTAGAGAAGGATTTCAGGACCTGGAGGTTCAATTTTCCAGCTGTTACCGTGTGTTATGATGTAAGTAGACTGCTGCTGTTTACTGACCTTTGCCAGTACACTGAGTAACAGTTTTATGTCGAAAACACGGATGGTTCAGATGATCGGTGTCTGGTTGGTTGTGCCTCTGAGAGCACGTTAAGCCGTCGGTCCCGGTTGTCATTTATATCATGACAATAGTTAAATGTAGTCAGTAGCCAATATAATCTGACAACTGGTCTAACCATCTCGGCTACTGGTTCCTAACGGGTTTCGAGGTCTGATGGCAGTCGCTCGTATAATTCTGGTAGCTAGCCGCATCAGGTTAGACTGGGAGCCGACCACAATAGAAATGGGTAAAAGGCAAGGGGAATGATGATGATAATGAGCACTTAAGTTGCGAATACCGCCACAATATTTACTTTCAGACAATTTGTGTTGTAAGCGTAAGCGACGCCGGAGTTTGCCGCGAACTTATTACTACGGCGAAAAAAACATGTTTCTTATCGACCTCGCTAACTGGGCTATCAAAGAAATAAAAAACCTATATAGATTCAACCATTTCACAGAACCGTTTAGACCTGGCGAAGCTTCCAGCAGTGATCCAGCAGTTCTGGGGTGTTACACCTCCAGATGATAAGTATGAGTACTACACGAGGCTTGTGAACGCTGTCGCCAGCTCAGACCTGTTACACCTGGAGAAGTTCCAGGAGTTCAAAGACCTGGATGAAGACCTGGATATGTTTAAAATTGCTGTCAGTGTGAGTAAAGTTAAATAAACATGTTGCTTTAAATATGGTGCCCCATGTTCCAATCTAACTTGTTGGTGCTATCAGACCTCGATACTCGTAAGGAACCAGTAGCCGAGATGGTTAGACCAGGTGTTAGATTATATTAGGCTTCTGATTACCTGTACCGATTGTCATTTATAGATGTTTTAACGACAACCTGGACCGACGGTTTAACGTGCTCTCCGAGGCGCGGAGGGTAGTCCTTCAACCAACCAGACACCAAAACAGATATATGATGTTACAAAGAAATTTTCCGGGCAGATCTGAGATTTAACACCGCTCGTCTACTTCCTACCTTCTTATTATTCTGAAATAGGCTTGTGCTGGAATACTATTTGCCTGATGCTAAGCAATGATGTAGTCTACGATGGAACGTATCTGCCCAATATAAAAAAATAAAAATAAATAAATAAATATTCTGACACGTTAACACACACGGTCATCAGGTCCCAGAGGTTATGGAAACCAGATACAGTGGACCCCCGGCAGTCCGGCCCCTGTCTAGTCCGGCACCCCCTGTAATCCGACATGGTCCATTATTTATTAGGTATTGACAATCTTCGCTAATGCATGATTGAACAAGTTATAACGTTATGTTTTGGTTCTGATTGCTTAATTTCTAGCTTCCTAAAATTGATTCATAATTTTTGATTATTTTAGTATGAATGAACATTTGTTTGTACACAATTATTTTTTGTAAGTTCTATAGCATTAATGATAGATGATGCATTTTATAATAGGTAAATTGTAAGCTATCTATTGTGTACGTGTAGTATGATTTGTACTTCAGAGTAAATATATATAACTTAAAGAATATGATCATTGGATCTGTAATTTGTCAGATTACAAGGTAGGTACTCTTTTGAAAACATTTCCGGACTAAAGGGTGTCTTAGGCAGTACTCTATAATCCGACAAATTCGATAGTCCGACACAACCCTGCAAAATGTTTGTCGGATTACCGGGGGTCCACTGTAACTGGTATATATTATACATTATAATACTTTTATTTTGTAAATATATACTTATAATAGATATTTACACCCAGACTCGACACAAACACAAATGTTCATCACTAATGTTTGTTTTGGGTGGGAATCGAACCCACGACCTGCGGCGTGAAAAGCAAGTATCTTATCTTATCTTACTAGTGATTATGAATGAGCTTCAATCAGAAGGAGGCTCTATATGGTTTGAAACCACAAAGGAGCAACAATTTCGACCCACTATCTTAAATGGTGTCACCAGACATCGCACTGTAACACGGCGACGCCGTTTAGCGGTGCGATTTGTCTGGTGGGTGGTCACTAAACACAGCTGAAGCTGAAGTTCATTATCACCTGATTACCACCACCCGGGAACCACGTGTGGGGTCTGAAATAAAATATGCACTGCCACGGACGAAGGGTAATCAGCCCCCAAAATGTTAAAATGCGATAATGGCTCAACCATTAAAAGGTAATTAAAGGTAAAACCTGGGATTTTTATGTTTAACTAGCTTCCGCCCGCGGCTTCTTCCGCGAAATTGATCTCACTAATCTTGTTTCTCCATACATACTTTGGAACCCCGTTTCACCTCCCTAAAGGGTGAGTTTTGAAAAATCCTTTGTTAGTGCACCCCTAGATCCCATAAGGAACCTATGTGCCAAATTTGGAGTCTCCAGACCCAGCGGTTTGGGCTCTGCGTTGATATGTCAGTCAGCCAGTCAGTTTCTTCTTTTATATATTTAAGATTAAGATTATTCCACAGGTGATGCCTGAAGCCCATATCAAGACGATAACTTCTGAAGTTGGCAACTTCAAATGGATTCCGGTTATGACGGAGGCTGGCGGATGTTACGTCACCAATTCCGTCGCTTTCTTAGACACAGCTTTAGTGTAAGAAATTATTCTGTTAGGTACTAATATTTTACTCACTGACTTAACCCACCATCGCAATCCTGACACTTCAACTCCTGTAACGCCCTAGCCACGGGAGACGGCTTCGGGCAGCACGTTTTGCGTTTTAATCGTTCATTGCGTACTTGCTAAAGCAGTGTCTAAAGACAAGTGAACGAGAGTGGGCAATGTATTGCATAATCGTCAGCCACGCCGCCCGACGCCGTGTTTCGTGGCCATGGTGTAAGCCAGAATGCAACGCAGTGAAGAGACTCCGGATTTGATGCTGTCCAAGTACCGGGACACCTGCACGGTCTTGGGTCCAGCATGAATCAGAAAGATACTAGGATTAAATAAAACGGATTTTATCGCGGTTTATTTTAGATTTTAGATCCCGACGTTTCAAAGACTTTTCAGACTTCATGTTCACGGGTGGACTGAGGTATTCGACGTCCAAATATATAAATCACAATTATTACTGACTATGTACCTACAAACATTATTGGGACACTAGGATTAGTTTGAAAGCTAGATTCACTTCCCTCCCAGCAATGCGAAAGACAGTATAAAGCAAAAAAAGTCGCTTTCTTAGACACAAATATAGAGAAACGTTATTCATAAAAACCTTATAGGATTCTTTAGTTAAAATGGACTTTGTCTCTTTCTTACTAGTACAAATGACAAGATGACAGACAAAGACAAACGAATTATAAACCTATTTTAGCTTTATTTTGACGGGTCGCGTCGGTGGCGTGGGCGGTAAGATACTAAGACTTGCTTTTCACGCCGCAGGACGTGGATTAGATTCCTAAATAAGTCAGACATTTGTGTGATGAACACGTCTGTTTGTCTTGAGTCTGGGTGTAATCTATTTATATAAAAATTAATGTCACTTTTCGTTGTAATTTTATAACTCAAAAACGGGCTTACCTATACCAAAACCAAATGTTTAGGCATTGTTCAGACTATTTAGTAGATGGTTTATGTGAAGTTTGCACAAAATCGCTTGAGCTGTTCTTTATTTATCACATTTTTTGTAAATTGTTGAGTAGGCTGAAGCTACCCGGGCGAAGATGGGGCGGGCCGCTAGTTATCAATATTTAAGTATGTGTTTCCAAAGGAAAAGTATTAAATGTAGTATATTACCAGTTATCTGGTTTCCATAGTACAAGCTCTGCTTAGTTTGGGATCAGATGGCCGTGTGTGTTAATGTCCCAGAATTTATTTATAAAAACGTCAATTTTTTAGCGGCAAATTCAAATTTAAAGTGTCATGTTGGAGCTACCTCTAAATAAATAGAATAAATAAATATTCTGGAACATTAACACACTCGGTCATCTGGTCCCAAGCTAAGCAGAGCTTGTGTTATGGAAACCAGATAACTGGTATATACTATACATATAATAATAATAATAATAATAATAATAATAAGGAGCTACCTCTAAATAAATAGAATAAATAAATATTCTGGAACATTAACACACTCGGTCATCTGGTCCCAAGCTAAGCAGAGCTTGTGTTATGGAAACCAGATAACTGGTATATACTATACATATAATAATAATAATAATAATAATAATAATAAGCCCCCTAAAAATCCTACCTTACGTCCGAGCCGAACACCAGGCCACGTAGGGGGCGGACATGCATACAATAAAATCTTATGCAGCTAACAAGGTAAAGGTAATCCCATCAAGATGGAGACGAGATCTATGAAGAGACTACGATTAGGATCGCTACCCGAGGGTGATCGTCGGGGCGCATCTGGAGCCGATGCTGGGTGCCACAGCATGAGAACCATCGGCGATGCGGAGTTGAGCAGGCGGGCCCGCATCGACAAGAATGTTACAGCCGAGAATCCGCTACCCGGAGATCGTCGGGGCTCACCTGGAGCCGGTGCTGGGTGCTGCAGCAAGCGGGACACCGGTGACGAAGCGTTGACCAGGCGGACGCGCGTCACGCAACGAGTTACAGCCGAACACCGAAAGTTGAACAGCAACGACGTTGAAGTTACAGCCGACTATTACAGCGATGAATCCAATTCCTTGTTTTCCTCTATCCCTTCCCCTTGCCCCTCATATATGACACGACGAGCTTCTACCTTGTCAACGACAAGTACGGTTGACAGTGTTGTGCATGGAGTCAATACCGACTGTGAAATTGCACCCACGTCAGACCTATCTCGTACGCGCAGACGATGGACAACTGATATGAACATATTTATACTGCGCACTTACCTTCAATTAACACACTTAAATACAGATACAAGAGCCTACTTAGAACCATTACACCTAAAGTTTATCGAAAATTTCCCAAATATGCCAGTCAGCCGGCAAAGAGTAGGGGATCAACGTAGAGCAATAATTCGTAATAAATTACTACCACAAAGTACCATAGACCAGATACACGAAGAAGTTAGAAAAGAAATAAGCTTTACTCATTCACAATACATGCAAACCCAACCAGATTTATTTGTTACTTCTATCAGCCAACAACCTTCAAACCACACATCAAATGGACAGATACGGATGAGATGGCTCAATGAGCACAATGAGGCTATTATGAAGTCTTACTACCGAAGCACTAGATTAGGTACTAATAATACTGCTTACCGAAAGCTAATGCATGAAGATTTTATTCGAACTTTCCCATCACTTTCACACCTTAGCGAGCAAAGAATAGCAGACCAGCGAAGAGCAATATTGAGTAAAATGTACATATCACAAGACAGATTAAATGATATTCAGAAAGAAGTAGCCGCAGAGCTTGGTGCAACCAATGAGTCTTTAGGCCGTATAGACAATAGTAATATTGATTCAGTAGAAATAGTTCCAAATGAAATTACAATTATTACTGAAGGGTCATTTCATCTTGAAGAACATATCACAGAAAGAGATTTTCAAATAGACGAGATATTCCAGCAGGCCTTACAATTCTATAAAGATACTAATCCTACCGACAGAACTTTCATACCAAAACAAAAATGTTCAAAAAAATTTGCAGCTATAATAGAGTATATCAATAGAGTAATTCTTCGTGAAAATATTAATGATGATACTGACTTTAACTCTTTACAAACTATAATTTACTGTGCGGCCTGGACTGCTGCAAAAGTTAACGGAGCTAAAATCTCATGCGGACCAACGAATACAACTCGTCGATCCCAAAAAGCAAAACCACACTGGCAAAAGCGTCTAGAAAATAGGATAAAAGATCTACGATTAAAAATAGGGCAACTAACGCAATTTATTAAAGGCAATAGAAGTAATAGGATTTTAAAACACGCAACAAAAATTATGAACCAATACAAAACACACTCACTACACGAAGGGCCGAATGATAACCCAACACTTACATTAGACACACTAAAACAAAAACTTACAGTACTTGCAAGCCGTTTAACTAGATACACTAATTGCACACTACGAAAGCAACAAAACTCTCAATTCACCAATAACGAAAACATGTTTTACCGTAATATACAACAAACTGCCACTAATAATCATGAGAATAACCCACTACACAATAGCCCTAACTCAGAAACCTTACGAGACTTTTGGGCTCAAGTATGGAAAGGACAGTCTACACATAATACACATGCTCAGTGGATTCAGAAGGAAATTGATGACTCTTGTACATATCAAACTATGAAATTTGACAACATCCCCGCGGAAACATTTGTTAAAGTATTAAATAAATTACACAATTGGAAAACACCTGGTTCAGATTTTATACATAGTTACTGGTACAAAAAGTTCACAACAACACACACATATCTTCTAAATTACATTAACAATTTCGTTCAGTATCCTAATAATATGCCGCCATATTTAACTAAAGGTATAACATATATGATCTTAAAGGATAGCAATGACTCAGATAACCCAGCAAAGTACAGACCTATAACTTGCTTGCAGACATTGTACAAAATAATCACATCTTGTATAACTGAACTCATATACCATCATGTAGATGCAAATAATATTCTGGCTGAACAGCAAAAAGGATGTCGCAGATTCAGTCAAGGATGCAAAGAACAGTTAGTTATAGATTCTGTAATACTTAAGCAAGTAAACAAGTTCAAATCAGATATTTTCACAATGTATATAGACTATAAAAAAGCTTATGACTCTGTCCCCCATTCCTGGTTAGTACAAGTTCTTGAAATCTATAAAATTCACCCAGTGATTACATCATTTCTTAAAAGTACTATGACTACCTGGTCTACGCATCTTAAACTCCATACGTCAACTGAGGTAATAGAAACAGGCCCTATTAAAATAGACAGAGGTATTTTTCAAGGTGATGCGTTAAGCCCCCTCTGGTTTTGTCTCGCGCTAAACCCATTGTCTAAACAATTAAATAACACTTCATTAGGATACACTTTTAAATGCCCCCATACAGAAACAGACGCTTGTCAACATGTAATAAATCATTTGCTGTATATGGATGACATTAAGCTATATGCAGCCAGCGAAACCCAATTAAGTGAGTTAGCTAATATAGTAGAACAATTTACACATGACATAAAAATGGAGTTTGGAATCGATAAGTGCAAAATTAATTCGGTAAGTGCAGGAAAAATTATTAGCCACAGCTATACTTTAGACACCGGAGAGAAGATAGAGCCCCTAAATGAACAAGATACATATAAATACTTAGGATACAATCAGTCACGCCAAATAGAATATAAAGAAACTAAAGATAATTTAATAAAGAAATTTCGCCACAGACTTCATGCAATTTTAAAATCGCAACTATACTCAAGAAACTCTAATAAAGCAATTAATACCTATGCAATACCCATACTTACATATTCATTCGGCATAATTAATTGGACTAAAACAGAGATTAAACGTTTACAAAGAATTATCAACACAAGTATGACTAAACACCGTAAGCATCACCCAAGATCATGTGTACAAAGATTGACATTGCCAAGACATGAAGGTGGAAGAGGCCTTATTGATATCATGAACCTTCATAACAAACAAATCTCAAACCTCCGAAACTATTTTTTCTATAAAGCTGAGTCTTCACCACTCTATAAATGTGTAACCCAAAATGACAGTAAATTGACACCGCTAAATTTAAAAGATATTAATAAACAGAAAAATGAAGAGATTACCGAAAATAGAAACAAAATAGACGCATGGTCCAGAAAATCATTACATGGAAGACATCGCCAAGACTTGATTCACTCTAATGTCGACAAATATGCGTCGAACACTTGGCTCAAGCGAGGCGAACTTTTCCCTGAAACTGAAGGTTTTATGGTAGCTATTCAAGACCAAGTAATAGAGACGCGGAATTACCAAAAATATATCATGCGCATGCCTGTAGTAAATGACAGCTGTAGAAGATGTAATAGTGCTCCTGAGACTATTCAACACATAACTGGTGCATGTAAATCAATAGTCCAAACAGATTATAAACATAGACATGATCAAGTAGCCAACATCATTCATCAAGCATTAGCCAAGAAATACAATTTAATTGATAGTCCTCTTTTACCATATTACAAATACCATCCAGATGCTGTCTTAGAAAATCGAACCCACAAATTATACTTCGACCGTGCCATACTTACAGATAGAACTACGCATTACAATAGACCAGACATAACTCTCATTGATAAAATCAACAAGACCGCCCAAATTATTGACATTGCAGTACCGAATACACATAACATACAGAACACAATAGCTGAAAAATTAACCAAGTATACAGATCTTAACATAGAAATAAGCCGCATGTGGAAGTTAAACCATGTTTCCATTGTCCCCATTGTACTGTCATCTACTGGTGTCATCCCTAAGCAGCTGCATCAGTCCCTACACTTATTACATTTACCGCCATATATTTTCTACATTTTGCAGAAAGCAGTTGTACTGAATACATGTAGGATAGTCAGGAAGTTCTTACAATACCATAATCCCACCCATTCCAGCAGATCCCAGCATACCAATCAGCAACAAACCTATCATCCCACATACTTGTCATCAACTCCCCAGGGTAACACTTGACTTTGGTCCGTGTTATTCGTTAAGCCGGGTCTTGCCCGAGATACTACAAAGTATATATCACAATAATAATAATAATAATAATATAGTGGGACATTAACACACACGGTCATCTGATCCCAAACTAAGCAGAGCTTGTACTATGGAAACCAGATAACTGGTAATATAGTACATATAATACTTTTCTTTTGTAAATATATACTTAAATATAGATAATTACACCCAGACACAAGACAAACAGACATATATAATATATAATATATATAATACTTTTCTTTTGTAAATAAATACTTATAATAGATATTTTATTTATTTATTTATTTTTACCCTATAACACTAGTGTTTTAATTTTCAGTAAACCAAGTCATAACGAGAGTTTCTCGGCAATGTCATGTAAATACTCCTCTTTAAGCTGTTACATCATACTGGACGTCACTTCTTCAGCTAAAGTAAGTTAATCTATAATTGAACAAATCTAAGAAGTACCTTTTGACGTTTCACTGTTTTCTATTAAATTAGCTATATAGAGGCGTAATTCACACTATTTTTATTAGCTTTCCTGTAAAATAATAGAATTATGAAGCTATTTTTATTTTAACATAACATAAACAATTTTCATACGAAAAATAAAATTCTAAATGTATTACGTTTAGAACTGTCAAACCGTACTTCTTAGATTTGATGGACTGTCTAATATATAAAATTTCCATGTCACAATGTTTGTTACCGTACTCCTCCGAAACGGCTTTACCGATTTTTACCAAATTTTATATGCGTATTCATTAGGTCTGAGAATCGGCTACTATCTATTTTTCATACCCCTAAGTGAATTTTTGACGTGATAACGTCTTTAAAATCGTTTTAGTCGGGTGACATGTTCAGAAACTTGTGTCACACCAAAACCTCACGAGCGCGATCGCAGGTATAACGAGAGAGAGACGGACCGATCTCCCGTCTCATCTCGAGCGCTGCCAGTCATTCCGTGAAACTTGTCACGCGGAATCCTCACGAGCGGAGGCTGGCATAGCGTTCGAGTGAGTGGACCGATCTTCCGTCTCTCTCACTCTAGCGGCATACAAATTTGAAAAAATTGTTATCTTCATTAATTCCTTACTTCCCAAAAACTTATATCACCAATAAGACGTTATCACGTAAACATCTCGATCGTAAACCTACTTTACAAACAACCAATTTTTTTTTTAAATAAATACGCGGTACGAAGTTCGCTGGGGCAGCTAGTCTATATATATAAAAATGAAACCCGTTTTTCGTTGTCACGACATCACGCGTGAACGGTTGGACCGATTTCGCTAATTCTTTTTTTGAAATATTCCTTTAAGTACGAGGATGGTTTTTACGCAGAAAAAAAATAAAAAAAAGGAAAATTTAGAAAGCGAAGATATGCCGAAAACCGGGTTAGATACCCGGTAGATGGCACTGCTTTACCGGGCAGAACGACGTCTGCCGGGTCCGCTAGTAATATATAAAATTTCCATGTCACAGTGTTTGTTACCGTACTCCTCCGAAACGGCTTGACAGATTTTTACCAAATTTTATATGCGTATCCAGTAGGTCTGAGAATCGGCTACTATTTATTTTTTTAATACCCCTAAGTGATAAGGGTTGTTCACCCTTAAATTTTTTTTTAAATTTCGGACGAAATTTTTCGTTTTTATTTTTGTATAATGTGGCATTAAACAATACATACGTATTACATTAGTAATACGCGGTACGAAGTTCGCTGGGGCAACTAGTCTATTATACGAAATTTCCATGTCACAATGTTTGTTACCGTACTCCTCCGAAACGGCTGTACCGATTTTACGGTTTCGGCCTTTTATGTATTTTTATTTTTTGTTTGTATTTTTACTATCAAATTTCACAACATTACAATATATCATTGCCCCACAAAACTGTTTTCCACAGTTTGTCTGTAGGTACACACATTCAGGTTAACAATAGTTATAATAGTGCGTAACATTTTAACAAACTATATAGTAGGTAGTTATAGGTGTACACTTATACAGTATTCAAACGGCTACAGGCCGACCGTTTAACCCGCGTATCGCCATCTGAGGTACAAAGTCATAAAACATTAATTAAATCTCTTAAAGAACTATTTAACCACAGATAAAAGTAATGTAAGACTATTCGTCACTAATATTCATATCGCTTGAATCGTCATCACTGTCTGTGCAGCTTGAGGAGTCAGAATCTTGGCGATAGGCGATACGCGAGTTAAACGGTCGGCCTTTAAGTAAGAATCGTTTGAGTGATTTTAAAAACTTATTTTTATCGTCCATATCTCTAATGTCGGCTGGCAAGCTGTTAAGAAGATAAGGTATTCTTTTTTCTAGCGTTCTATCTCCATAGTAATTACTTACTCTGGGCACTTTGTATCCTAATGCTGTTGTTCGGTCCGTACAACACTATTATGATCAATTGATCACCTACCTACTTATGCATGTATCATATATATAGTAAACTTTTGCGAGACTGTAAAAAGACTCTAATTAAATGGATAAAAGACTTAACGTACAATGAGACTGAAGCACTACTGCAAAATATTACGTAACAACTCACAGACACACACACACTCACTCACTCACTCACTCACACACACTCACACGCACAAACATACATGCACTACGCACACTCTTCCCATGTTATTTTTATTTTTTTTTTATTTTTATTTTTAAAGTTTAATGATTATATAAGCTATGGATTACGAAAGAGCGGAGCTTCCTAATACAGGCATTGTTTGCTTACAAGGAAGCTCCAAACACTATTGTTTAACTTCATTAAGCTGAAAATAAAGAAATTTTGAATTGAATTTGAATTTGAATGTTTAACTGCTTGTTTAAAACCAATACTGTGTAAGTTAAATCAGTCGCAAATATAAATTGTTTCAAGCAACACCTATTTTCGTTAATCAACTCTTTGCAAGTGAATCTGAACCTTATCACCCGAACAGCTGTGTACTACCAAGGGGTAGTTGTAGTTGGCCTCTCGTGAAGGTACCTACTGGGTAGTAAATGATACTATTGTGCCCAGTAGTATTGAATTTATTGATTGTGAAAGGCTATTTGACTATATCAAATACAAGAACATGTCGCTTGCGACTTCTAATTCAGCAGTAGCGCCATCTGTTGGTCAATCAATGAAATGTATCTATATAAACAGATAGATGGCGCTATGCTACGCATACAATGGTTAGAAAAGCTGTCAATTACTACTTTCAACCCTGATCACTTTGCTTTTCTAGCTGTATTACCACTCGCCCTACGATGTGATGGATATTACCAGTACATTCTCCTATACATTTCTAACCCTCACTCGTGGTACTGAGCTGAGCATCATGGAGACTAGATGTGGACGCGGTGTCAAAGACCTGCGTCCGAGCAGGAGAGGGTGTCTGTACAATGATGAGCCTACTACTGCTGGAAGAAAGGTAAAAACAAAAATAACTTGAGAGGTGTCAAGGGACACCCAGGTGGAACGAAGTTCCTTTCTATTAATTAGTGAAGGAATTGTAATAAAATTTTATTTTTCTTAAAATTATAATAATATTTTTTTTATTATTAACAAATATAATGTAATATAAACTTAATCAGTAGGCTCAATTTTCGAAACATGCACACGCCGCATAGCTTACAATAGCTTAGGTACTATAGCAAAAAGTGTCGTGACAACTTTTCGTAAGATTTTTTTCCGTCTAGCCCCCTTTCACAACGCGCGATAAGGAACTTCGTTCCAAAAAATATTTTTGCATGAAACACAAAACCGACCACCGACAGACCTCGACACCCGTTGGGAACGAGTAGCCGAGATGGTTAGACCAGGTGTCAGATTATATGAAGCTTCTGACTACATAAATCGATTGTCATAGATGTGTAAATGACAACCGGGACCGACGGCTTAAAGTCCTCTCCCAGGAGGGAATCGAATAGACACCGAAAACAAATCTTTGTTGTTACACAAAGGTTTTCCGGAGTAGGAATCGAAGCCGCGACCTCCCGGGCACAGTATAACTCAATCGGACGGCTTACACCGCTCGACTACCGAGGAATAATATAGCTTATAAATCTACTATATAAAAATAAGTCGGGTTTTCCTTCCTGACGCTATAACTCCAGAACGAACCAACCGATTTCCACGGTATTGCATTCGTTGGAAAGGTCTCGGGCTCCGTGAGGTTTATAGCAAAGAAAATTGAAAAATGAAAAAACAAAATGAAAAAATTAAATGAATCAATCGAAAAATGAGTTGGTAAGCGCATAACTCGAGAACGGCTGAACCGATTTAGCTAATTGTTTTTTTAGAATACTCCTTGAATTACAAGGATGGTTCTTACGCAAAGAAAAAAAATTGGTTGCCTGTAAATTCGGTATACGGGCGAAAGTTTTACGTGACAACGACTTTGAGTGGTAAAATAATTTTAATGTGAATATTCATTCGTATAGTAGGAAGAAGGATGAAACATAGTTGAGTGGGAGAGAGACGCAAGGCATTCGGCGGGCCTCTCTCTCGTTCGGTGACTCATCGTAACGTTACCGAGCGTTACACTTTTTCATAAGTGCCTCCCAGCCGCAACCTAATTTAAGACGTTGTCACGTCAAAAAAACAACTTCCTCAGAAACAGCTTAACCGATTCGGTAGGTCTGAGAATCGGTCGTAATCTATTTTTGGCCCCAGTAGGTGGCACTGCTTTACCGGGCAGGACGACGACGTCTGCGGGGTCCGCTAGTCTATTTGTAAAAATTGTCCGGACCATCAAGATACAGGACATGTTCCTAGTTTCTCGCGTGAGATTAGAAGAGGGAACAGGGGGTTGAGGAAAATCTTACGATATCTCACGAAGGGGGGGGGGGGGGGGGGGTTTCTCATAAATGCCTCACGTAATTATTGGACGCCCCCTAAAATAAATATGTATCTATGTACGTATCTATTTACAGGTTTACAGTACGAATACATGTCGGTTAAGCTGTCGCAGCAGACTCGCTGTGAAACTCTGCGGATGTACTCCTTTCTACTACTTCTACGAAGGTAGGAACTTTTGGGGTATGTAAGCTAGGACTCCAATAGCGGTGTACCCCACACCGCGAAATAATATTACATTGTTGTTGATAAACTTAGCATGTACCTACTCAGAAGTTTGTAGATTTGGACAGCAGCATTTTCGCAGTCAGTCAGTTTCTTTATATGTATTTAGATAATGATATTTCCAAATCAAATTAAATCAAGATATGCTTTAATTTTTTTTAATGCGAGTCTTCATAAATATAGTCCAATTTCTTTTCCTACCGTGCAGTGAATGACTGGCAACTACTGAGAAACACTGACAAAAAACTCAGTAAGCTTTTTTCTTTTTTAAATCTGTTACATTTTGTTTGTTCAGTGTGTTGAATTAGAGCGACTTAATTCCAAGCGTATTTATCCGTTACATAGTCTGAAATTTTATAATACGCTTTCTTACATAACGTAGATTTTATCATTATTTTAAATATGTTTATAGTCATTTCCCTAATATTATTTGGAAGTTTATTTTAGAAACGTATACACTGCCCCATAAAAGAGTAACTCCTTTCTTATAGAAAGTCCACGTTGCACTCCCGCTGGTATGGCTTGCCTCTCTAATTTCGCAACGCAACTCGCGAGCAACAACGGCGAGAAATGCGCCTGCGCACCTCAATGTATCGACAGCGTATTCAGAGAGATATCTACCACTGACCAGATTTGGTAAGCAGGATTATATTTTTTATGCTACTGAGTTGTTAAAGCATAGTGTATGAACGCTCGCAGCACCAGAAGCAACGCGTTGTCGACTATTAAGATGACATCAGCTACCTTACTCACATCCAGGAACACAGCGAACTCTATTAGACTGTGTGTATTCTGTAACCTAGAGATACCTGGTCAGGGAATCTGTCTGTAAGCTCGTTCTTGCATGGAGTACTGTTCGCACCTTTGGGATGGGTCAGCTAAACACCAACTTGAGGCGTTGGAGTCTATTGAAAGGCGAGTGAAGAGGCTTATTGACTACGAACCCCTTGTCAAGGCTAAATTGCAAAGCCTCGAGCGTCGCCGTACGGTTGCTGGTCTTACGGTCTTCTATCGGATACATTTCGGAGGGTGTGCGTTGGAATTACATAATCATTACGTGGGTTCGATTCCCACCCGAGACAAACATTGGTGATGAATATTTGTGTTTGTGTCGAGTCTGGGTGTAAATATCTAATATAAGTATATATTTACAAAAGAAAAGTATTATAAGTATAGTATATACCAGTTATCTAGTTTCCATAACACAAGCTCTGCTTAGCTTGGGACCAGATGACCGTGTGTGTTAATGTCCTAGAATATTTATTTTTAACCGACTTCTAAAAGGAGGAGGTTATCAATTCGACTGTATGTTTTTTTATGTTAATTACCTCAGAACTTTCGAATGGGTGATCCGATTTTGATAATTATTTTTTTAATTGAAAGCTGATGCTTCCCGTGGTGTCCCAATTCAGTTTGGTTTAGTTCTGAGAAGGGCATCCATGAAGTCGGTTTTTTTTGTTAATATTTTAACTTATATATTATTATTTTTATTATCATCTTATTCCCCCATTTCCGTTCTATCATCTGACAAGTAGAAGTACGGCTGTACGCCATCGATATATGGTGGAAATTCCACGGGTGCGCACAAAACGCTTTGCTTCCACTTTTATAGTGCGAACTGCCAAGTTGTGGAATTCGCTGCCGGCATCTCTGTTTCCCGATAGCTTAATCTGCCTGTCTTTAAGTCACGAAAGTGAATTGGTATTTATTGGGTATGCGCGTTTCATCGTAGACTGCATCATTGATTAACAATAGGCAAGTGGTTAAGCGCAAGCCTATATCAGAATATAAAAAAATTGTGTCGCAATTTAAGGATAGCCCAAGTACGGCTATATCACCTTATATTGACCGGTGGCGTGGACGGTAAGATACTTGCTTTTCATGCCGCAGGTCGTGGGTTCGATTACCACCCAAAACAAACATTAGTGATGAACATTTGTGTTTGTGTCGAGTCTGGGTGTAAATATCTAATATAAGTATATATTTACAAAAGAAAAGTATTATAAGTATAGTATATACCAGTTATCTGGTTTCCATAACACAAGCTCTGCTTAGCTTAGGATCAGTTGACCGTGTGTGTTAATGTCCCAGAATATTTATTATTATTATTATGTTACCAGGGACAAGACTCCCTTTAATACCCGCGGGTCAGTGAAGTTCACAGTACAAGCGCCTCGGACGAGATACACCAGGGAAATCGTGTTTCATTTCCAAGATTTAGTCGGTGAGTGAACCAAACATAGTAATTTAGTTAACCATTTCAATCACTCGTGTCGCACGGGTGACAGTGACAAATGCCAAATGTAAAGCACGCCACAGAGCACGATCCGCTTCTCTCATCAAGCTCTTACCAGCCACATTGTAGAGATCATTCCACCTAGTTTGCTAATTTGTGGTCTCTACAGAACTCGTTTACCCCAACGGTTGTAGGTTCTGCGGCAGATATGACTAGCCCACTGCCACTTCAGCTTACTAATCCGGTGAGCTATGTCGATTACTCCGGTTCTCTGTCGGATCACTTCATTGCGGATTCGTTCCTTCAGAGAAACTTCGTGCATAGCCCTTTCCACAGCTCGCTGGGTGACTTTAAATTTATGGATCAGTTCTATCGTGAGTGTCCACGTTTCGGCTCCGTATCTCATAACGGGTAGGACGCACTGATTGAAGACTTTCATCTTTAGAGTTTGTGAAATTAACATTTTGGTCTCGTACTGGCATGATCACGCAACGAGTAGTCTTAAACCTCACCATGTATCACCAAGGGGGAGGGGGGTGTTTAAAAAAACATCACGTGATTAAAGGACAGCCCCTTGAAACGTATCTATAGTACTTACGTTTGAAGTCGGTTTTGTGTTTTTGTTGCAAAACGATTATTGAAGTGAAAACTTCTTTAGCGGCGTTGAGCACTTTTTCTGTAATGGGTATAAAATCTTAAACTCGCGTCAGGACACGTGACCTGATCGAAAAAGCGTAAGACGGATGGAGAGTAGATAGCTATTAGGCAGCGCAGGGCGCTTGCGCGAATGTTCGTGTATGTTACAGCGTGCCACGCGCATCCATGGATGGTGACAGCAGATGGCTCGACCGTCTGTGTAGTGATCACTTTGTTGTGTATTCGTAAAATTCGTGAATGTAAAGTGCTTAAAATATGGAAATTGAACAAAGAGCATCTATTAATGATAATAATCAAGTTTTCACTTCTGCCGGCACTCCCGGAGTGCAACCCGTCTTTTTTTTTTATTTCAGTATCGTTTGGTGGTGCTGCAGGGTTATTCTTGGGAGCCAGTTTCCTCAGCTTTGTGGAAATCTTCTATTTTATAACAGCAAGGATTGGGAGAAGTTGTAGAAAGCCCGAAAACAAACCTGCTATGAAGGTATGTTGAACTGTGAACTTAGTAATTTATAGAAAGAAAAACATTTATACAAACAGCAGCAGTGTCCTGCCACAGAATCAAGTAAAAAAAAAACAGATGTAAAGAGAGAGAAAAACAAATGAAAACAGTTAAAAAGAAAAGAAAAAAATACAAAGAGTAAGTGTGACCTATCAGTGTCAAACATGGACATTGCTCAGTAAACGCTGTGAGTACCTACTAGATGCGACCCACAGCACTGATGCACAGCAATGTCCAAATTCCCATTATAGTAACGAAAATAACCTAACACCCCCCACTCCTCACTGGTTGTATGGGTCGTATTGGTTGTATTGGTTGTATTGTTGGTTGTAATTTGTGTTCTTATCGGTCACCACACTCAAAAAGTGTAACTTGAATTAATGTCAAAGAAAAAAAAACAAAGGAAAAAAAAAATTGGTTGTTTGTAAAGTAGGTTTACGATCGAGATGTTTACGTGATAACGTCTTATTGGTGATATAAGTTTTTGGGAAGTAAGGAATTAATATTGTTGCCGCTAGAGTAAGAGAGACGGAAGATCGGTCCACTCACTCGAACGCTATGCCAGCCTCCGCTCGTGAGGATTCCGCGTGACAAGTTTCACGGAATTGTTGGCAGCGCTCGAGATGAGACGGGAGATCGGTCCGTCTTTCTCTCGTTATACCTGCGATCGCGCTCGTGAGGTTTTGATGTGACACAAGTTTCTGAACATGTCACCCGACTAAAACGATTTTAAAGACGTTATCACGTCAAATACACCATAAATAAAATAAATAAATAGTTGTATAGCTTTACCGCGGCAGTCTCCGAGAGCCACACGTCTTTTTTTTAGTTTTTCCCTTTTTATAACAAACTTTACGTTTACTATTTCATTACATCTAAGAATTAGCAAGTAACAAAATTCGTTACCACCTTACCACACGTACATTTGTTTTGAGAAATACTATAATGTTTTGTACTTCCTACTTCCAGGTGCCAGTACTGCGTCCGCTGCCAGAAGAGATCCGTATTAGAGAGCTTACAGCTATATTAGATGCACAAAAAGATTTTACAGAGTACAGAACTAAAATGTACTATTAAGTGCCTTATTATGCTGTCATTAATAACAATAATCTAAATATATAAAAGAAGAAACTGACCGACTGACATATCAACGCAGAGCCCAAACCGCTGGGTCTGGAGACTCCAAATTTGGCACATAGGTTCCTTATGGGGTCTAGGGGTGCACTAAGAAAGGATTTTTCAAAACTCACCCTTTAAGGGGATGAAACGGGGTTCCAAAGTTTGTATGGAGAAACAAGATTAGTGAGATCATTTTCACGAGCGAAGCCGCGGGCGGAAGCTAGTAATAAATATATTTAACGATCCTTCTCTATGTAAAACCAATCAATTATAAAGTAAGTAAAGCAAAGTAAAGTTTATTCATATAGTTACAATTAATATCTTAAAGTACAGGTTTATTTCATAATAGGTAGTGTATAACACATTCGCGTGAACTAGGTTGCCCTGTGTTTCAGGCTTAAAAGGCAAACAATGTTGTAATAATCACTAAAGTGCAAAGTAAAATATAAATAACACATTTCATAACACTAACTCTGATACAAAACTAAGTAGTAAATAAATTATAATAAAAGAAACTTATTCACTTTAATACTAGTAATAACTTCTCTGTATCATCATAAGTCAGAATTAGTCGGGCATCCTGAAGATTTTCTTTACATCTACTATAATTTAGTTTATAAATATTTACAATCGCGTGTAGCCTATTATAGAAGAGGTCCTAGAGAAATGAAGAATTTAGCTGCAAAGACGTGCTTTGTCCCTATTTTCTGAGGACAAACAATATTTTTCCGTCTTTCATTAGTAAGTTCAGTGCTGTAAGGAAGGGTTACATGCTGTTAGTACTATACTTAGAATGAAAAGCTGTCTAACTGTTAGAATATTATAATTAGTATTATAATTATTACAGCACCAAATCACAGATTAAGTTAGATTGTTGTAATCGCCGAAATTCTAATTAAGTAATTGTTTGCGCCTGCGCATTTAAATTAGCAATTATATTTCTCTAAATTTCTATAACCTTTGCTATGTATAATCTTAAAGGCACTTTTAATATTTGCCACTAATTTGTCAATTACCATTTGTAACAACCCCCAATCCATTTTTATCCACCGCAGTGCTAGGTCGATTTTTGCAACCTTCTTGTTTTACCCTTAAGTACCCACTGCTGGAACTATTTTTTCCATTAATTTAATACAAGGATCTAAAGCAAATTCTGAACCCTTTTATTTGTATCCTCAAAGTGTCCTTGAGACGCAACAGTAATTATAATTTAATTACAATTAAACCACTATGGCGCCGCAAGGCAAAAATCCCACGCTAAGATGGTCGCCCGACTGACGTTTCGCCAGAGTGACACTGACAGTTCACTTTTCTTATCACTCGTTCACTTGTCTATGCTGCGCTGACATATTTTTTTATTTACCACTAGCGGACCACGCAGACGTCGTCCTGCTCGGTAAAGCCTGTTCGAAAATAGTTTCTGAGGAGGTTGTTGTTTTTTAATTTTTCTTTGCGTAAGAACCATCCTCGTACTTCAAGAAAAATTAAAAAAAAAATAATTAGCGAAATCAGTTCAGCCGTTTTCGAGTTATGCGGTTACCAACACATTTTACGATTAATTTTTATATTATTGATTACGTATATGTCGGCGCTCAATAGCAAATGTTGTTTACAAAGGCGCGCACGTGCAACATGACATCATCGAACCGCTCTGTGAGTCAGGAGAGGTGGGGACGGACAATATAAAGCGGCGCGTTGTACAAACGAATTCATTATCATCGAGGCGCTCGTTCCGTCAACACCTCATAATTGTGACACGGATCACGCCTGATTTTACTGTATTGCCTATATTTGTATTATATTGTTTTTAGTACTTATTTTGTTGCATAATTATAAAGTTTGATTTAATAAATTCTTTTTAACGTAATTTTGAAGTTTTTGTGAAATCATGTCCGAAAATCAGTCTAAAGCTGATCTCAGTGGCGAGGATCATCGCCCACCATCACCAATTCTCCAACAAGTTTCCGCTCCATCCGAAATCAGAAGTGGGACGGACCATGGGGCATCATCAGCCCCATCTGCCCGCACTGAAGGATATGGGAGTAACTTTGGCGCCAGCCAGGCACTGTATACATTGGCTGGCATCATAGAAAATCTAACACGTCAGCAGCAAGCAAATAATCAAGCTAACCACGAGTTTCTTGCTGGACTTTTAAACCAGGCATCGGCCCCAACAAGACGACCAAGGTTGAGCGATATCTACATTGCATCGTTCAACCCTGACGGTGATGTCCCAATACGAGATTGGTGTGAGCACGTGGATAGAGCAAAAGCCCACTGGAAATTGACTGATTATGAAGTGTGTACAAAAATTGCTGGCTTGTTGCAAGGTCGAGCCAAAACTCTTGGAGACACATGGTTAGTAAAATCCCCAGTATGGACCGACATGCGAGAGGCTCTAATACAAACTTTTGAGCCAGAAGCACGATACTCGAACGATATATTGAAATTGCGAAATTTTAAATTTGATATGGCAAATCCAGCCGAATCCATTACCAAAGCTTGGAACATTTGGAAACGTGTAATCAATGGCGACAAAGATAAAGATGCAGTAGAAGCTGTAATCGGCTGTATTGACAATGAATACCTGCGTCTACGTTTACTTTCTAATAAATGTTCTTCAGTTCCTGAATTAATTTCCGTGGCGGCTACAATTAAACCACGAGAACCCCGACTTGGAGAACCACCAGCTAAACGACCAAGACTAAGACAACATAGGGACGACACTATGGTTTGCTTCAAGTGTGGGAAAGCTGGACATATACAAGTACATTGCCAGCAAGGTATCGAGAAAGTGAATGAACCTAAGAAGTTATTGAATGCAACTAACTCAAAGGAGTCGTTCAACCACATGGAACGTTCAAGGCCCAAATGTAGTTACTGTGACAAAATGGGACATACTGAATCGGTCTGTTTCAAGAAAATAGGAGATGAAGCTGAAAAGGTTAATTTAGCTAGAGAACAAGAAGACATATTAACACCAATGGCTGTTATTATCAATAATCATAAATTCACAGCATTTTACGACAGTGGAGCAGCACGTTCTTTAATAAGCCGTACTGTCAGTCGATCCATTCCAGGAAAACGTGAAGACTGTACCTTAATACTAAAAGGCATAGGGAGTCAAAGCATTCCCATCTTATCATGCCAAAGAATTAATGTAACGTGTGATTTGAATGGAGTGTTTGTAGAAATTGCTTTTCACATTGTAGAAGACCATGAAACACCTTGTGATCTTTTGATTGGGGCAGAAATTGTTAAAGGTACAGGTTTAAATATACTCGTAAATGAGATGGGTGCTACAGTGATGAGAAAGTCAACCATTTCTAAAATAAACAAGACTGAAGTCCTCTTCAACAACTTGGACACTGATTTGACTGATGTCAATGAAATATGCGAGTTGAAAAAGGTTTTACTAAAATATGCTGCAACATTCGCGACCGGTACTCCAAAACACAAAGTTACCACAGGATCTTTAGAAATTCAGTTGAAAGATCCAGCTAAAATAGTATCCAGAAGACCTTACAGAATGGCTCCAGTGGAGCGGCAGAAATTGAAGGAAATTATTAACGAACTCATGGTTAATGGTATTGTCAGGGAAAGCACGTCAGATTATGCCAGCCCAGTTATCCTTGTTAAAAAAAAGAATGGGGATGATCGAATGTGCACGGACTATCGAGAGTTGAATAAAAATACTATCCCCATCAAGTTTCCACTTCCCATTATTTCCGACCAAATTGACCGATTGTCAGATGCCACTTATTTTATCAGTTTGGATATGGCCCAGGGGTTTTACCAAATACCCATTAAAGAAGAATCTGTATCAAAAACTGCCTTCATCACGCAAGACGGCCTATATGAATATGTGAGAATGCCATTTGGACTAATGAACGCACCAGCTGTGTTTCAGCGTGCTATAATGACCGCATTGCGACCCTTACTGGATCACGTCTTGGTTTATATGGATGACGTATTAATAAAATGCAAGACATTCACAGAAGGATTGCAGATTCTGGACAATGTTTTAGCGGCCTTAACAAAGGCTGGGTTTACCATAAATGAACAGAAATGTTCCCTTTTTTAAGACCTCGATTGAATATCTTGGAAACCTAATCTCAAAAGGTACCGTTCGTCCTAGCCCAAGAAAGGTAATAGCCTTAGAGAAATCTATAGTGCCCACAAACGTCAAACAGGTGAGGCAATTTTGTGGCTTGGCTGGCTACTTTAGACGCTTCATACCATCTTTTTCTGAGCGCCTCATTCCACTCTACAATTTAACTAAGAAGGATGCTAAATTTCAATGGACTGCAGAATGTGAAAGCGCTAGACTTGACATCATTCGGCGACTAACTTCAGCACCAGTATTAACCATCTTTCAAGAAGGACTACCTATTGAACTCCACACGGATGCTAGCAGCACTGGATTGGGTGCAATTCTTATTCAAATTCAGGACGGCCGACAGCATGTGATAGCTTATATGAGTATGAGAACTACTGAACCAGAGAGTCATTACCACTCTTATGAGCTGGAAACACTTGCTATTGTAAGAGCAGTAAAACACTTTAGACAATACCTCTACGGAAGATCATTTACAATAATTACTGATTGCAACGCCATAAAATCATCATCAAATAAACATGAGCTTTTACCCAGGATCCATAGGTGGTGGTCATTTCTCCAGCATTACGATTTCAAAATAGAATACCGCCAAGGAAGCCGAATGAAACATGCAGATTTCTTCAGCCGCAATCCTATCACGTGCATTAACTTAGCGCAAAATGTTGATACATGGCTAAAGATTGAACAAAGGCGTGACATAGAATTAGCCAAAATCATTAAGAAGTTGGAACACAACGAAGTAGTGCATGATTATCGGATAAAGGACCTTGTTTTGGAACACTGTCTTGACGAAAATGAACCCGGTTGCAAAAAGTGGAAAAAAGTGGTTCCAAAAACATACCAATGGAGCATTATTAACGCCTATCATACCGCGCTCAAACATTTTGGATGGGAGAAGACTCTAAACAAGATTCGAGAAAATTATTGGTTTCCTGAAATGTCCTCAACAGTAAGACGCTTCGTAGACAATTGTGTTATATGCAAAACTAGCAAAGGTCCATCTGGAGCTAAGCAAGTAGAAATGTATCCGATAGAAAAGAAACCTATTCCCTTCGATACTATCCACATAGATATGACTGGACATCTAACCAGAAGGAATAATAAGCATGAGTATGTAGTTGTTGTCATAGACGCTTACACTAAGTTTGTCACATTAACTTATGCGATTGATAAGACCGCCAATTCAATGCTGCGCGCATTGAAACATATTGTATCCTTATTCGGAGCTCCTCGACAAATCATAAGTGACCAGGATACCGCCTTTAAAGCCGAATTCGAAGAGTTCTGTAAAAATCACAACATCCACCAGCACTTTATAGCTCCAGGAGTCAGTCGAACAAATGGACAGGTGGAACGAATGATGACTGTTGTAAAAAATGGATTAACAATCATACGCAATTATGAAACTCAAGACTGGAAGAAGGGTTTGGAAGCACTCCAGTTAGCAATCAATTGTACCAAAAATAAAACAACAAATGTGAGTCCAATTAAAGCTCTCACTGGAAGACTGTGTGCTGTGCCTCCAGAATTAGTAACATTGATTGACGAAGGAGAACAGACAGTGAGTCGAAATGATCTTGATATTTACATACAAAAGAAGATAGATAAGCGAGGAAAAGAGGATAAAGCAAGATTTGACCACGGTAAAGCAAAAGTGAAAAGATTCCAAAAAGGCGACTATGTTTTATTTAAGACAAATCCCAGGTCCCAAATTGGACTTGACCTGAAATACCCGGATGCTTACATAATTTGGAAAATACTGCCTAATGATCGTTACCAAGTAAAGAAGATAACGGGACGTGGGCGCCCAAAGAAAGTAGCCCATGACCAACTACGGCTTGCGCCCAAACCAAACGAAGCCGTTAATCAGGATTCCATGTCGGCGCATGATGAACTATCTGTGACACCGGAATCAATTGAGATCGAACTTAACACTCCCGATGATTTGGTTCAAGTTCAACAGAAGTAAGAAGTATTTCAATAAAGGTCAGTACGCTCTTTAAATACTTATGCAAAACTGAATTTGTTGTTCATTGAAGTCGAGGACAGGGGCCTCCTTCGTTATGTAGTAATCGTAAGTTGAGGACAGGGGCCTCCTTACTTTTACAGTTTTGTAAGTAGAGGACAGGGGCCTCCTT
Organism: Meganola albula; assembly: GCA_936450015.1. NCBI lineage: Eukaryota > Metazoa > Arthropoda > Insecta > Lepidoptera > Nolidae > Meganola > Meganola albula. Next base: position 4,932,383 of record OW388169.1, on the reverse strand, counting down.
ACTTCTGCAATATCGTAAGTTGAGGACAGGGGCCTCCTTACTTTTACAGTTTTGTAAGTAGAGGACAGGGGCCTCCTTACTTCTGCAATATCGTAAGTTGAGGACAGGGGCCTCCTTACTTTTATTGTATTGTAAGTTGAGGACAGGGGCCTCCTTACTTTTATAATATCGTAAGTCGAGGACAGGGGCCTCCTTACTTTTGCTTTAATATAAGTGGAGGACAGGGCCTCCTTATTTCAGCATGATATGAAGTAAATCGAGAAGGGCCTGTTCAATTAAACTCCGGCCTAAGTACTTTGTGTGTTTTGAGATACTGCGCATTATTTTCTTTGACAGGGTCGAAGGCGACCTGTATGCAGAATGGCCGTGTCGGCGCTCAATAGCAAATGTTGTTTACAAAGGCGCGCACGTGCAACATGACATCATCGAACCGCTCTGTGAGTCAGGAGAGGTGGGGACGGACAATATAAAGCGGCGCGTTGTACAAACGAATTCATTATCATCGAGGCGCTCGTTCCGTCAACACCTCATAATTGTGACACGGATCACGCCTGATTTTACTGTATTGCCTATATTTGTATTATATTGTTTTTAGTACTTATTTTGTTGCATAATTATAAAGTTTGATTTAATAAATTCTTTTTAACGTAATTTTGAAGTTTTTGTGAAATCATGTCCGAAAATCAGTCTAAAGCTGATCTCAGTGGCGAGGATCATCGCCCACCATCACCAATTCTCCAACAAGTTTCCGCTCCATCCGAAATATAAGTACAGAAGTTGACACAATCAGAGCTGCTAAAAAATGTCATTATGACTTACTGCCTAAAATCTGTGAAAAGAAGATCATTTTGTGTTTATCCTTGCTTGCAACGAGGCGATCAATAGAATCGTTATCTCTGCCACTGCAAGTCTACGACTTGAGTTTAAAATAATAATAATATTTTCACACATACAAACAGCGCCATCTAGTCCCAAACTAAACAATTATATTTGCTTGTGTTATGGGTACTAGGAACGGATATAATACTTAATACACTTTTTTTTTATTCTTCTATAGGCTGGCACTTGACTACAATTTGCCTGATGTTAATCAATGATGTAGTCTACGATGGGCTGGCCCAGTGTAGCGATTCACTCGTGATTACGAGTGATTGTCGGTGAGAAGGTGGCAGTGGAATGAGCCTCCTTAAGGTTAAAAACCTTAAAGGAGCCACAATTCCGACCCATCGTCACTGCATGGTGTCACTAGACATCGCACCGGAACACAGCAAGGCCGCTTGGCGGTGCGGCTTTGTCTGGTAGGTGGTCACTAACCATGGCCGAAGCCTACCACCAGATAATTGTCACCTGATTTGCACCACCCGGGGACCACGTGTAGGGATTCAACTAAAGGTTTACACCCACGGACGAAGGTGACTCAGCCCCCAAATACATACATATTATAGATAAATTACATCCAGACACAGAACATATAGTTGTGCCCATCACACAAAGATTTGTCCTGGGTGGGAATCGAACCCACGACCTCCCACGTAACAGTCAGGGTTACTAACCATTACGCCACCAGGTCAGTCGATGCTCGAGTTTATGCAAGTACAACTTCACCTACATTATGCAAGTGTAGGTAGTAGTAGGAGAGCCGAAGGTGCTGAATGTGTAGTTACTCGATACCTATATAGACTTTAAAGATTAAGAGGAAGTTGAAATTAAACTACTTTTTAACGGATTCTATCGCGGTTTATTTAAGATTTGACTGAGGACTGAGGTATTTGACGTCCAAATATATTAATCACAATTATAACTGACTACCTCCAAACATTAATATTTTAGTTGCGTTCCGATTTAAGCAAACTGAGCTCACAGTGTCTTGAATTCTGAGTTGATTTTGCTTGGGTTTTGGTACAAGTTAATTAATCACTGGGTCCCAAGCTAGTGGTATATTCCAACCAAATACCTCAGTCCACTCGTGAACATAAAGTCTGAAAAGACTTTGAAACGTCGGGATCTAAAATCTAAAATAAGCCGCGATAAAATCCGTTAAAAAGTAGTTTTATTTCAATGTGTGATATTCGCGTAAATCTAAGACAATACTAAGTGGAAGTTAATAAAAGCTTACATCATGTAGACCTCTTCAGTAGTGCTATTCTTATTTTTATTCTTTAATATACACAAAACACTTACATAAACAATTAATAAATAGAAAACAGCACGCTTACCCACTTTGTAATGATAGATTTTATGTGAGCGGTTTTTGTACTTGATAAGGGAAGACACGCACACAGGTGAGCTTAATTCAAATGTGATTTTTGTACCAGCAATCCCTATGTAAGGAAACATTGTGGTAAAAGGTGTTTCAGTTTTTTTTAATTTCGTTACTTCCAAAGCGTAAAAAAAATTACAGTGAGCGCTTTTCCTGGCATCTTCAAATTATTAAAAAAAAAGAATTAACCTGACTAAAGTGAATCCAGATGACTTGAAAGCATTCTGAATTTGGAGCTCTCCCTTTTCCTTGCTTCTGGCTTAAATCGCCTGATTGTTGATATTCACCCTTATTAACCTCTAATGTACTCATCATACATTATTCTGACGAATTCGAGTATTTTCACCTAACAAATTTCAAATTTCTTAGAAATATTTTGTTTGGCTACTGTAAACTCCCGGCTCTATACACGAAGCTAGGATTTGGTGTAAGTATTTATTTATTTATTTATTTTTTACACGTATTACAGTACATGACCCTGTTAAGGTATAGCAAATATAATGTATTCTTTCTATATTCTATTAATTAAAATTTGTTATAAAGTAGGTCTATATATAATATAATATCGCTTCTCTAATATTATGTTTCCTTAGCCTTAATATTTATTTAATTCTCTATCTTCGAAATATTCTTTAACTGTGTAGTAGCATTTTTCTATTAATAATAATTTAAGTTTAACTTTAAAAATGGGTATTGTGATACAGTCTCTAATGCAGTTAGGCAATTTATTAAATATTTGCGGTATTGTGGACTATTTTTATACATTTCAAATCTAGGAACAGGTAATGATGATAATGTTTAACAGAGCGTAAGGTGTCTATCTATTAATCTGACGTGCTGGAGTAAATCCCAATATCCCCTCTTCGGCTCCTACAATAGTTAATTATATCGATCCGCGTCAACCTTTCACTGACCTAATTATATTGAAATAGTCGCGTGCAATAAACTAAAATTAGGACGCGGGGGAACGCGGGAATTTTAGCGTCAAATCGGTGTTAGGGTTAAGTTATATTTTTTTTTACAATAATTACAAAAAGTCATGCAAGTAAATATGTAATCTAGATTCTTTTTTTTGTTGGGGTTTCCCCGCTTGGTACCTAAATAAGTAGGTCTCTAATCTGGGTGAAACAATAGGGATGGCAGAATTTTTTTGTTTCATTCGTTGTATATATAATTTTTTGTGTGAATTGTTTCATCTCCGCTGCTCAATATCGGTGAAGGAAAACATGAGAGGAAACCGGCATGTCTAAGAACTAATCATTCGTGGACATGTGACATCCACCAACCCGCACTTCGCCAGCATATGTAGATTAAGGCCTAAACTCTCTCAACTCATAAGATAGTTGAGGGAAGACCTGTGCTCAGCAGTGGGACACTAAAAAGGGTTGAAGTGAATATATTACAGTGATACCTGGTATTTCACATAAAGAGGTATACCACTTACCCAGTGTCTCAGATATCCAGGTATAAATAAATGTCTGTCTCATTTATAGAGGTAAAACTGAAAGTCATTGAGGCTCAAAATTACTTACGTACTTAAGTGTGGAATTTTTGGGTAGAATAAGAATGAGTAAACAAACAAAACAATGTTATCTCAGTTACAGAGGTTTATGCATATAAAATTTACTCGCTGTCTCAGTTATAGAGGTATCTAATTATGATGATAAATCGAAAGAACAAATCCCAGATATACAGGCTTACTTCGTCCTACTAACAGAGGTAACTCAGTGTCAAAGTGTTGGGACCTCAGCATGAGTTTTAGTTATGGAGGTTTCTCACTTATCCAGGTCCCACTTAACCAAGTTTCTCTGTACTATGTTATAAAATCTGGATGACCGAGCTTAGCTCGGTATTTTTTTTAAACGACATTTTCTAAAAATGTTTCCTAGCTAGAACGATTTATCGCCCCTCGAAACCCCCTATATACTAAATTTTATGAAAATCGTTGGAGCCGATTCCGAGATTCCAATTATATATAAATATACTAGCTGCCCCAGCGAACTTCGTACCGCCAGCGGACAAAATTGTGAATCTAAACCATTCCCAGATCCCCTTGAACACACACAAAAAATTTCATCAAAATCGGTCCAGTCGTTTAGGAGGAGTTCAGTCACATACACACGCACACAAGAAATATATATATTAAGATATATACAAGAATTGCTGATTTAAATATATAAGATAAGATAACACAATGTAAGTACCTACGTGTGATAATCATCTCTAAAGGGAAGCCAATGGGAATCGGCTTGTATTGAATCTGCGCCAATGATGTTTAGTCGTGTGTACACTGTACATAATTCTAAACCCTACAGCTGCCACTCATCATTCCCCTTGCCTTTTTCCCATTTCTATTGGGATCCCAGTCTAACCTGATGCGGCTAGCTACCAGAATTATACGAGCGACTGCCATCAGACCTCGAAACCCGTAGGGAACCAGTAGCCGAGATAGTTAGACCAGGTGTTAGATTATATTGGCTTCTGACTACATGTAACGATTGTCATAGTTGTGTTAAATGACAACCGGGACCCACGGCTTAACGTGCTCTCCGAGACACGGAGGGTCCCTCAATCAACTAGACACCGAAACAAATTTTTGTTGTTACACAAATATTGTCCGGGACAGGAATCGAACCCGCGACCTCCCGGGCACAGTATAACCTAATCGGACGGTTTACACCTCTCGACTACTGAAGTCGCCAACAAACCCCACAGCTACCACTCAATGTTAAAAAAAAAACTAAAATTAGGGGGGAAATTGGGTTAAATATCAAAACAACAACTTTCAAAAGTAGAAATTAGTTTATTGACTGTTCTAATGACATTTTAATCACATCCGGTCAATACAACAATAGTTACAATAATAAAAATGATTTCTGTGTTTTTGACCGTTGTTGCATGTAGAGTGCATGATTACCTTATTATTACTTTCTGACCTATTAACTAATGTACTTACTATGCGTTTCAAATAAGAATAGGACTGGAATCCGCCATCTTGGACCGGAATGCAAATAAATATTTACAAAAGAAAAGTATTATATGTATAGTATATACCAGTTATCTGGTTTCCTTAACACAAGCTCTGCGTACACATCTTTGTGTGAATTGTTTCATCACCGCTGCTCAATATCAGTGAAGGAAAACATCGTGAGAAAATCGGCAAGTCTAAGAACTAATCATTCGAAGTGTGTGGATTAAAGCTCAAAACTAGAGAACCCCGTGTCCAGCTGTGGGACACTAAAATGGGTTGAAGTGATCATGATACTAGGTTTTTATCTGACAAACTGTATTTTGATTTAGTAATCATAAAAATTTTAACATAAAGTGATTTATAAGGAAGGTTTTTATGTGTATTTCAGCTCTTCTCTGACGCTTTTGATGTATTTGAAGGCTTTTGAAGGTTTTCGACTAAAAATATCAGGATTAGCAGACAACTTTAGGTAGGCGTGAATAATCGGGTAAGAAGACGGTATTTCAATAAAATAATAACTACGGCAAATATCACTTCACCCCAATCTCTCGATAGTACAATCATTAATTCTACCAGTTAATTACAGATCGTTAAGATTACATTTGGATAAAAGCGTATCGATCGTTCACCGAGCACGTTGTTGCATCTGCACTTCCCGACGACACAACGGACCAACGCACAGCGTCAGCCATTCTAAGATGGCCGCTTCACCCGTGCTCGGTGTTCATTCGTTCGTTCATATTGAAGTTTTCGAGTGACAGCTGATTTCAAAGACGTACGCTATGACAGTATAAAATGACAGCCGATGCACTGAGAAGTAGATGTGGCAACATATTAGTACAAAGTTTATTTTTAACAAAAAAAAAACATTTTAACAATAATGTAGTATTAGATTTTTGTATAAATTTTGACATAATTATAAAAAAGTCTTTATTATTGCTGAATTATCATAAATTTTCTATTTTTCTAACCAGCCTAAGCGCGCTCTTCCAACTACAAGCATGACTACGTCATCAGTACTCTGCTCTATGGTCGGCGCGACTCTAGCTGTGTGACGAGAGTGTGGCCTTTGCCTTCCCACTGGCGAGGCTGAAAGAAAATACAATTCTGTTAATGTTGTCAGTCATACTGAGTTTGGGCCGGATCAACGTCAGCTGTCAAGAGTGACAGGTGACATCGCAGAACTGTTCTAAATGAAGTGTTGTCTATGTGTAACTTTATGGTTATGTATAATGTTCTTTGTCTGTATTAACTGTTACCATTTAAATAAATATATCGCTGGACCCCGTGCGAGTTAGACGTCCGCTGGCGAATCACTAGACCAACTTACGAGACGCCAAGTAGAGCGGTCGTGTGCGCGGCTAATCCACCTTTTATCTTAGTTTTACTTACTCGATCCCCTATGACCATAATAGTTTTATACAGGTGTAGGTAGGGTAATCTGGGCGTTTCTGCTTCATCGATGGCTTAGTAGTGTAACTATTTTTTTTTTTTTTGCTGATGACCTAACCCAATTAGCCTGAAGGGCCTCTATTGGTTCACCGGACTTTTTCGGTGAGCCGTCCGAGGACGGTCGAACCGATCAAGTACTGTGGCAACTGCCATGAGGGCTCCCCATGTGGGGACGGACCTCGGCTCAGGACGTTGCCGGACACTCTAGTTTTTTAGGGGATCGGGGGGCATTTCGCGTTCGCGCGGTCCGGTCCTGACCGGAACCGTAATCGACTGAGGGCCTATCTTGGAGGGGCGCGGCGCGGCCCAAGTAGTGTAACTACTTACCGATTTGCATATCCAAGTTAGAATAAAAGACCATCCTGAAACTTTACCTATATTTCCGTAAACCGAACCTACTTCTGATAGAGGGTTGGTCTAGTTTACACCTCTTCTTATACTATTAATGGCAATAAATGTTTCTATAAAGTTGTAAATTTTTTATAATTCCCGGTGAATGTACAACATTTTTACTCACCGCTACCGCGCCGTGCTGTTCGCTAGCTGCTAGAGCGAGATGAAATATTAGACCGTCTCAAGAGGGAGCAGGACGCCAATATAACATGAAAAACAGCTAGTGACGTGTATATTGGCATTTGGTAGCGTTCTAACCAGTGTATTATAGATGTGTGGCAGTCCTGGAAAATAAAATTGAATTAAATATATTTTTTAAGTATGCCTTTTTGGACTTATTAAGGGAACCCTGAGAGATCAAATCTCGGATCAAGCAAAATAGCTTATCTATATAAATAAAAGAAACAATTATGAAAAGAAAAATAAAGAAAATAAAGCAAAAATGGAAAGAAAAAGAAAAAAATAAAGAGAAAAGAAGTTACACAACTTCTTCTTCTTCTTCTTCTTTTAATTATGGCCTCTGCAGAAATTATTCCGCAATTTTGCCAGTGTCAAGTTTAAATAAGTATATAAGTTTTTAAAGATTAGTAGTAAAAAACTAAAAAACAGCGACGTTCTAAGACGCCATTTTTTTTCCCAAAAAAAAAACTATAATAAAATATAAAATAACTAAACTTTAGAACTGACATTAATCGTGGCATGACAAAATGCAACTGACAGCTAAACTTAATGTTGTCTATGGTTACGTATGGTTAAGATTTGACAGTTGATATATGAATTTTGAAGTTGACCAACCGGTCAAGTAGAAACTCGAAACTATAGGCCGACCGTTTAACTCGCGTATCGCCAAGATTCTGACTCCTCAAGCTGCACAGACAGTGATGATGATTCAAGCGATATGGATATTAGTGACGAATAGTCTTACATTACTTTTATCTGTGCTTAATAGTTCTTTATGAGATTTAATTAATGTTTTATGACTTTGTACCTCATAGTGCGATACGCGAGTTAAACGGTCGGCCTTTAATACTTCTTGTTTGTTTATAAATGGAAAACCACAACTATATCTCTCACAGGGTAAGCAGAGCATCAAAAGTGTATGTGATGTTGAGAAATCTAGCTTGGTCAATTACTTTTGTAGGAACTTTTTTCCGGGAGGTAATCCTTGGATTCCGCGTCCGTGCCGCTACCCCAAAGGGTAGTCACTAAACCCCGGGTGTTTCGTAACATAATTATACCATGGTGATGGTAATAATGTTTGTAGTAATAATCGTGATTAATAATTTTGGACGTGAAATACCATAGTCCACCCGTGACCATAAAGTCTGAAGAGAATTTGAAAAGTCTGAATCTAAAATCTAAAATAAACCACTATAAAATCCGTGAAAAATTAGTTTTATTTCAATAATGTGTTAGTGTTAGTTTTGTTCGAGTAAATCTAAGAAAATACTAGAGAAAAAATGTTTTTTTTTCTTACTTTTTTGTAAGTAAACTGTGCAGTACAATTGTCAGGGTGACCATCTGCACCACAACACGACCACGGCGCCTTCTTCACTTCAGGCACTGATGTGCTGGAAACAAATAAATATGGGGATGACTCACCTTTGTCCGTGAGAGTGCACCTCCATATTCAATTTCATAACATTTGTTCAGCTGGACGTGCTGAGTAATTGACGGGCCGGTGGCGTGGTCGGCAAGATACATGCTTTTCACGCCGCAGGTCGTGGGTTCGATTCCCACCCGAGACAAACATTTGTTTAAATATGTCTGTTTGTCTTGTGTCTGGGTGTAGTTATCTATATTTAAGCATATATTTACAAAACAAAAGTATTATATGTAGTGTATTACCAGTTATCTGGTTTCCATAGTACAAGCTCTACTTAGTTTGGGATCAGATGACCGTGTGTGTTAATGTCCCACCATATTATTATTATTAATTACAATGGTAGTTTGGTTCGGAATAGTAATTTTAAACTTACTTATGTTCGCAGCAATGGAAAGCGAGACGCATCGCGTGCGTCCACTGTCCGTCGTTTTGTAGTCCTTTCTGTGAAAATAACAACATGATTATAATTGACTGGCCTGGTGGAGATTCCAATTATTTACATTTGCTCATTTAAAGATATAAGATAAGATAAAATACAGCAGAGAACTCAAGAATGGGTAATGACGTTTTGCAAAAGAGGAGTTAACTTTTATGTTAGGGCAAACGGGAATTGGTCTTCGTCTTTGAGTGAGCCTTGTTGTACTTTATAAGCAGTTCCTGACAAGCAACGCTAACCCATAGTACATACAGCCACTGGCCAGTGCAGCATTGGTACAGGAAAGCTGGCTGGCATTGATTGGAAAGTCTACTGAATAAAACTTTCGCCAGCTACCTTGTGTATGGATTGCCACCAGCTACCAGCTGGGGCGGGCCGCTAGTTAATTATATTTTTTACGAGTTTTTTTGTAACACGTTGTATATGCTACCTAGAAGAAACTTTGCTTGCGTGATTCAGGATGCTATATCTTCATCTGTCTTACATGAGTGTTTCGATATGTCTATCTCTGTCTTCAGTTGTAACTGCCGCACTTTGTAACCTACACTACAGTCCATCAAATCTAAGAAGTACCGTTTGACAGTTCTAAACGTAGTACATTTAGAATTTTATTTTTCGTATGAAAATTGTTTATGTTATGTTAAAATAACAATAGCTTCATAATTCAATTATTTTACAGAAAAGCTAATAAAAATAGTGTGAATTACGCCTCTATAAAGCTAATTTAATAGAAAACAGTGAAACGTCAAAAGGTACTTCTTAGATTTGTTCAATTTTAATATATGAGTGTTTTATTCGAACCATAGAACTTACCTCAACTAAGTTACTAGAGAAGTAGTATAGAAGAGCGCATTCCAGAAGTAAAAGAAGTAATACCAGGGCTGAATACTGTGAAAATAACATAGTAAATATATTATTAGTGTTATAGATAGAATACTAGTATTTTTAGACGACATCCGTAGTCGAGCGGTGTAAGCCGTCCGATTGGGCTATACTGTGGCCGGGAGTATAAATTTGTAATATTAATTTGTGTAACAACAAGGATTTGTTTCGGTGTCTGGTTGGTTGAGGGACTACCCTCCGTGCCTCGGAGAGCACGTTAAGCCGTCGGTCCCGGTTGTCATTTAACACATCTATGATAATCGTTACATGTAGTCAGATGACAATATAATCTGACACCTGGTCTAACCATCTCGGCTACTGGTTCCCTACGGGTGTCGAGGTCTGATGGCAGTCGCTCTTATCATTCTGGTAGATAGCCGCATCAGGTTAGACTGGGAGCCGACCTCAATAGAAAATGGGAAAAGGCAAAGGGCAATGATGATGATATTAGTATTTTTGGGTTTGTTGAGGCGACAGGAGGATTGGGTTGTAGTAGAGACCCTTTTTTTATTCTTCGATAGGCTGGCGCTTGACTACAACTTGCCAGATGATAAGCAATGAGTCTACGATGGAACGCCCCAGCCCAGTATACCGATTCACTCGTGATTACGAATGATTATCGGTGAAAATGTGGCAGTGGAATGATCCTATTTAAGGTTAGAAACCATATAGGAGCAACAATTCCGACCCGCCCTCATTGCATGGTGTCACCAGACATCGCACCGGAACACGGCAAGCTTGGCGGTGCGGCTTTGACCAGGTGTCAGATTATATTGGCTTCTGACTACATGTAACGATTGTCAAATATGTGTTAATTGACAACCGGGACCGACTGCTTAACGTGCTCTCCGAGGCACGGAGGATAGTCCCTCAACAAAACAGACACCGAAACAATTTTTTGTTACACAAATATTCTCCGAGGCGGGAATTGAACCCGCAACCTCCCGGGCACAGTATAGCTCAATCGGACGGTTACCACCGCTCGACTACCGAGGTCGTCAGCGGTTATAGTTTCTTCAAAAGAGATAAATTACATACCTAAAATATTTTGATAACTTACCATAAAAAGTAAAAACTGTGATCTTGCTATAGTCCCATAGAATCCCATGAAGCTGATGAAGAATATAAACGCGGCTACTGCAGTCACACCTACACCAACAGACAACGTCAGACTGTCATGAAACAGGGCCTGTGGATAAAAAAAAAACTTGAGAGGTGTCAAGGGACACCCGGATGGGACGAAGTTCCTTTCGATTAATTAGTGAAGGAATTGTAATAAAATTTTATTTTTTTAAGTTATAATATTTTGACGTGACAACGTCTTATAAATTGCTTTGCCGGGTGACACTTCAAGAAACTGCGTTACGCTCCGCTAACGTTATGCGCTCACAATGAGAGCGAGTGAGAGGCACGCGTCCCTTCCACTCGGGCATGGTTAGCCCGCCTAAGAGCGAGAGAGACAGACATAAAAAGTGAAAGGCACGCGTCCCTTCCACTCGAGCACAGTTAGCCCGCCTAAGAGCGAGATTCTTTGTATAAATTAATGTTTTAAATATACTTCTTTGTATAAATAAATGTTTTAAATTGTTACTATTATTTCATCCTTCTTCCTACTTTAAGAATGAATATTCACATTAAAATTATTTTACCACTCAAAGTCGTTGTCACGTAAAACTTTCGCCCGTATACCGACTTTACAGGCAACCAATTTTTTTTATTATTATTATTTTTTCTATCTCTAGAGAGAGAGAGAGACAGACAGACAGAGAAACATGCGCACGCCGCACAGCTTACAATAGCTTACTATAGCAAAAAGTGTCGTGACAACTTTTCGTAAGAATTTTTTCCGTCTAGCCCCCTTTCACGACGCGCGATAAGGAACTTCGTTCCAAAAAACAACTAAGTTTTTCTATACATTTTAAAATAATATTATTGTCTATGGTTTGATATTTTGTGCTGACGCTACTTTTGCTTAGTTTTTGGTATGAAGTTAGCCGCGAGTCCAGTCCTATTCTTTATTTGAAACGCATAGTACACTGAGGACCACTGAGACCTTGTCCTGCCCAGTAAAGCAGTGCCACTTACCGGGTTCGAAAATAGATTAGACCCAGACTCAGACCTATCGAATATATATATAGATATAAGATCCCATAAAAATCGGTCAAGCCGTTTCGGAGGAGAATGTTGAATAAAAACCGGTCAAGTGCGAGTCGGACTCGCGCACCGAGGGTTCCGTACAAACCTGCAAGGTTTACAAAGTTCGTTCATTACGACAATCGATCGAGTATTTTTATTATATTTTGTTTATTATATTATAAATATATATTATGTAACTAAAAATTTAAGGTTTTCTGAATTTTTCCTTTATGTGTGCTATAAAACGTTGCTTCATGCCAAATTTCAAGATTCTAGGTCGACTGGAAGTACCCTTTAGGTTTTGATTCCCTTGCGAGTACTTGCGGGTTTCAAAATATGCAGCTTAAATTGCTGTTTCTTTTGATTGCGTTGACATAGAAGTTTGATTTTGTTACAGCTTAAAGGTATTATAGACCTGAGTATTTGGTATGAATTTCAATTTAATACCTCTACGCGTTTATGAGGAAATGGGTAGTAAGTTTAAAATTATTAAAAAAATATATATTATGTGATGTAACTAAAAATTTATGGTTTTCGTAATTTTTCCTTTATCTATGCTATAAGACGTTGCTTCGTACCAAATTTCAAGATTCTGAGTTCACGGGAAGCACCCTGTAGGTTTTGATTCCCTTGCAAGTGTCGAAAATTTGCGGCATAAACGGCTGTATCTTTTGATTGCGTTGGCTTAGAAGTTTGATTTTTTCACAGCTTCAAGGGACAGTAGACCTGAGTAATTGATATAAATTTCAGCTTCATACCTCCACGCGTTCCTGAGAAAAAGGGTCTTGACAGACGGACGGACAGACGGACAACAAAGTGATCCTATAAGGGTTCCGTTTTTTCCTTTTGAGGTACGGAACCCTAAAAATGGTGGATATCTTTAAAAGAAAAATCGCAAGCAGAGCTTATACTATGGAAATCAGATAACTGGTAATATACTACATATAATACTTTTCTTTTGTAAATACATACCTAATATAGATGACGGGCCGGTGGCGTGGTCGGTAAGATACTTGCTTTTCACGCCGCAGGTCGTGGGTTCGATTCCCACCCGAGACAAACATTAGTGATGAACATTTGTGTTTGTGTCGAATCTGGGTGTAAATGTCTAATATAAGTATATATTATTTACAAAAGAACAGTATTATATGTATAGTATATATCAGTTATCTGGTTTCCATAACACAAGCTCTGCTTAGCTTGGGGCCAGATGACCGTGTGTGTTAATGTCCCAGAATATTTATTTATTTATTTATATATGTATAAATAATTACACCCAGACACAAGACAAACAGACGTGTGATTTTTGTATATATTTATTTATAAAACAAAAGTAGTTTGTACCTATAGCATATTATTATCATCTATCTGGTTTCCATAACACAAACTCTGCTTAGTATGGGATCAGACGACAATGTGTTAATGTTCTAGAATTTGGGCATCTTTCAGACTCAATTTTGATCTGAATAATGTTATATGCAGCAGCGGTGGCGCAGTGGTACAGGCGTCGCCTTAGACATATAAGGTTCGGGTTGAATCCCAGTCGTGCCCAGAAATCTTGTGTGAATTGTTTCATCTCCGCTGCTCAATATCAGTGAAGAAAAACACAGTGAGAAAACCGGCATATGTAAGAAGTAATAATTTGAGGACATGTGACACCCACCAACCCGCAGTTGACCAGCGTGTGTGAATTAAGGCCTAAACTAGAGAGTTTACAACTAGTAAGATAGTTAAGAGAAGACCCGTGCGCAGCATTGAGACACTAAAAGGGTTGAAGTGCTGAATTACACGGTTATGGTCACCCTACTCAAGATTCACTTTTGACCTGAATCCTACAGCCATTATAAACCACCCTAGCACACTATTGTGTGACCATAATTACAGCTTGACCTAGATACGTCGTGTTCCATCATTCAGATCTATTTACAGCGTTTCAATAACTTTGTGTACACTAACACATAGGGAGCGTTCATTCAGAGTTATTTTCCACGTTCTTTGAATGCCTCGAGACTGGAAAAGAAGGAAAGGCAGTGGCGGACCTTAAATACTCTTCTGATTTTTTTAACACATTGAAATAAAACTACTTTTTAACTGATTTTATCGCGGTTTATTTTAGATTTTAGATCCCGACGTTTCAAAGTCTTTTCAGACTTCATGTTCACGGGTGGACTGAGATATTTGACGTCTAAAAATATTAATCACAATTATTACTGACTACCTTCAAACATTAATATTTAAGTTGCGTTCCGATTTAAGCAAACTGAGCTCACAGTGTCTTGAATTCTGAGTTGATTTTGCTTGGGTTTTGGTACAAGTAAATTAAGCACTGGGTCCCAAGCTGGTGGTATATTCCAACCATTTTCTCTGTTAAAATTAGGATGTTTTTTAATTTCAATAGCTTCGCGGATCATTCTTGGTAGGAACCGGTTTTCTTTGACAAGGACCTGTGTTTTATCAAATCTCAAGTAATGGTTGGGGCCTTTTTGAGTATGTTCACACACTGCAGATTTCGTCGAGCGTTGATGTTTAACATCAGCTATGTGTTCTTTTACGCGGGTCCCTATACTTCTTTAACACACTTTCCCTTTTTTAACACACTTTTGGAACGAAGTTCCTTATCGCGCGTTGTGAAAGGGGGCTAGACGAAAAAAATTCTTACGAAAAGTTGTCACGACACTTTTTAATAGTAAGCTATTGTAAGCTGTGCGGCAACGAATTCCACAACTTGGCAGTTCGCACAATAAAAGTGGAAGCAAAGCGCTTTGTGCGTGCCCGTGGAATTTCCACCATATAACGGTGGCGCATAGCCGTAACTCTACTTGTATGATGGAAGAACGGGGATGGGGGAATAAGATTGTGTAATTCCAACGCACACTCTCCGAAGTGTATCCGATAAAAGACCGAAAGACTAGCAACTATGCGGCGGTGCTCGAGGCTTTGCAACTTAGCCTTGACGAGGGATTCGTTGCCAATAAGCCTCTTAGCTCGCCTTTCAATAGACTCCAACGCCTCGAGTTGGTATTTAGCTGACCCTTCCCAAAGATGCGATGTCTTTTACCCACAATCAAATATGGATAATCAAATATTTAACTCGCAATTAGTGTTGAAAGTTGACAACACTCGTGTAAAAGATATTAAGTATATCGAGTTGGCAGAGTATGTTAGAGCAAATAACTAGTAGTAACAACTTGTGTACCATATTCTTGCGAAATAAATCATTTTTTCCTATACTTCTTATTAAGGACGCCGAGCTTATCTACTTATAAAGTTGATTAGGAAATTAAGAATTGTGCAATTGTTGTATACACATTTTAATTATGATTAGGATTAAAATAGTATTTGTTTATATAAGTATTTAGATTAAGCATAGAACTGTAATATTTTGTAGCGTACTAAGGTACATTTTTGTATGGCGGTATCATTCATTCATTTTTATTCATTCATTCAAACACGAGCGCTGTTTACTGTTATTGTGATTGGACAAAAAGTAAGCTCTCTGATTGGTTGACGAATGGGAGCTCGTGTTTAGAATTGTATAAATACAGGAACATTTAAAATGTGCGAGTTCCCCCGATCCCCCAAAAAAACTAGAGTGTCCGGCAACGTCCTGAGCCGAGGTTCGTCCCCACATGGGGAGCCCTCATGGCAGTTGCCACAGTACTTGATCGATTCGACCGTCCTCGGACGGCTCACCGAAAATGTCCGGTGAACCAATTGAGGCCTTTCCGGCTAATTGGGTTACGTCATCAGCAAAAAAAAAATTGTAAGCAGCTCTCCTACGGTTAATAAAGAAGAAATAGTAAAGTGAAAAGATCGTTTTAATACAGTCCACTGGAGCAGTCCACAATACTTCTAATCTATTTAGATATAATATATAAGTTAAAATATTAACAAAAAAACCGACTTCATGGATGCCATTCTCGGAACTAAACCAAACTGAAATGGGACTACACGGGAAGCATCAGCTTTCAATAAAAAAAAAAATATCAAAATCGGATCACCCATTCGAAAGTTCTGAGGTACCTAACAAACATAAAAAAAACATACAGTCGAATTGATAACCTCCTCCTTTTATAAGTCGGTTAAAAAGTTGGCAATAAAGTAATTTCATTATAGTAGTCTTTATGGTGGATGCTGAGTAAGGGGCGGCTATTGTAGTAGAACTGTATAACTCTAGACCGTTTCCTTGATAATTTGACACTGATAGAAATAGTCATTAACAATTCCTACGTGTCATTGTGACCTACATTCATGGTAAACAATAGTGTCCTTGTGAATTTTAGGCTAATCGTCACTTCTTTTATAACGATCTTCTGAATGGGAAAATGCCCTATACTAACATTGAAATAAAACTACTTTTTAACGGATCTCATCGCGGTTTATTTTAAATTTTAGATCCCGACGTTTCAAAGTCTTTTCAGACTTCATGGTCACGGGTGGACTGAGGTTTTTGACGTCGAAAAATTATTCGCAATTATTACTGACTACCTCCAAACATTAATATTTAAGTTGCGTTCCGATTTAAGCAAACTAAGCTCAGTGTCTTAAAATTAGGATGTTTTTTTAATTTCAATAGCTTCGCGGATCATTCTTGGTAGGAACCGGTTTTCTTTGACAAGAACCTGTGTTTTATCAAATCTCAGGTAATGGTTGGGGCCTTTTTGATGGTATGTTCACACACTGCAGATTTCGCAGTCCCCGAGTGCCACACGTATTTTTTTACAGTCAGCTAAATAAATTACGAATATTGAAAATGTATTTTTCTTCTTTTTTTCTGTGATTAAAGATTACGGCGAAACGTTTCGCCGTCATCCTTGTACATTACATAACTTATATCATACAAAGTTATGCGGTACAAGATGAACAACGAAACTCAATAATAGACAACTGACACGGGGTGGTACAGCGAGGTCGCGCGTTATCCTACTTATAAGGTAAGGTTTAACGCGAAAATATAATACATCTTATATCTTCTATCTTTAGTGCTGTTAAAAATGTAAATAATAATAAATAGACTTGGAATGTAATATAATAATATAGTGGGACATTAACACACACGGTCATCTGATCCCAAACTAAGCAGAGCTTGTACTATGGAAACCAGATAACTGGTAATATACTACATATAATACTTTTCTTTTGAAAATATTTACTTAAATATAGATAATTACACCCAGACACAAGACAAACAGACATATTTAAACAAATGTTTGTCTCGGGTGGGAATCGAACCCACGACCTGCGGCGTGAAAAGCAAGCATCTTACCGATCACGCCACCGGCCTGTCGGAATGTCAATGCAATGTCAAGAAGACGATGTTTTTAAATCTGTATTTAAAAAAATGCTAATTTCGCTAATTAATTTTTTAGAATACGAATTCCTTACGCAGTGAAAAATTAAAAAAAAAAAATCTCCTCTAAAATGGCTTGACCGATTTTTATGGGATCTTACATCTATATTCTATATTATTTTCGGAACCGGTTAGTGGCACTGCTTTACCGGGCAGGACGACGTCTGCGGGGTCCGCTTGTAAATGATAATAAATGCATTATTTTTGCCAGAAACAAATTTAAAAACAGTTATTTACTGGAAATACTTAGATATTTCATTTCAGTAGGAGCTTTAACAGAGACTCTTGCACTGAGATAAACTCTCACTACTAACTCACTACTTATATTTGCTAAATTTCCCTTAGAGCGTTGGTACCTGGTCGTTGCGTAGTGACCCATATATGAGGCACGGACGTGTGGAGCTAGTTCATAGTGACCTGTATATGGGGCACTAGACGTTGAACGTGTTAAGTAGGTCCTGAACTAAGTGACCCGGAAAGCTGTATCATATATCATGGCTCAAATTCTTACTTATGAGACTTATGCAAATTTGAACGACAATCTGAGTTACCTAAGCTTAAAGGGCATAATTAATTAATTTTTTCGTGCATTTAAAATGATTTTATACTCTCCCCTTTTTTTAACTGAAACTAAAAATTAAAAACCTTATTGCAATATTTATAATTATTGCAATTGCCACCCCCATGGCCATATGACAACTCACAAGCCAGAGCCAAAAACTTTATAAAAAAAAATATAAAGAACGCTGTCAATCAAACTGATCAATGACAAAACGTCTTCTTTTTTTTAGTTTTTTACTACTAATCTTTCTTTATAAACTTAACTTATTTAAACTTGACACTGGCAAAATTGCGGAATAATTTCTGCAGAGGCCATAATTAAAAGAAGAAGAAGAAGAAGAACACAATAACGTCATGACTCATTATCTCATTTTCCACGCGTTTTGTTATTACACTAATAAGATAATAAATATTTTTCGTCATAATTACATTAAACTACAGCTAAATAATATTACAAGAGAAAAGTACTTTAAAACAATGCAATTATTGATATGATTGCAATATTTATACTACAGGAAACGAATAATTAAAGGCAATGTGCGTTTTGTTTTATTATTACATTTTTAGTTTTTGAAGTGAAAACTTCTTTAGCGGCGTTGAGCACTTTTTCTGTAATGGGTATAAAATCTTAAACTCGCGTCAGGACACGTGACCTGATCGAAAAAGCGTAAGACGGATGACGTAATATAAATTGTCATGTTTGTGTACGATAGCGCAATAAATGAATATTGTATTCTACCACATAAATGATAGTACTTTTATACTGATAAAGCAATTGGTGCAAAATTATTCCCTAACCATTCCAAAATATCAAACATGCTCAACGTTAATAATCAAGTTTTCACTTCTGCCGGCACTCTCGGAGTGCAACCCGTCGTTTTTTTTTCAAAAATGGGTGCTTAGTTAAAAATTCCTGTTCAGTTCCAATAGCTTATTAAATAAGCTTTCCTAATGAGGTATAATATCACATTGATGTTCAAAATACTATCCCACTTTTGAACTCTCCTTTATACGAAAAATTCTTTCGTAAGTCAACCTCACTCTATCTTACAGAATTATAAACAGGTAGAGTGTACTATGCGTTTCAAATAAGAATAGGACTGGAAATCCGCCATCTTGGACCGGCATGCGCAACAACTTCACATTTTTAATGTTTGTTCGATGTAATAATCACATCTAAATTAAAAAATATTCAATCTTACTGCCGTTCGAGTAATTAAACATTTGAATTTGAATATGTAGTGCGAACAGCCGCAAGTCCAGTCCTATTCTTATTTGAAACGCGTAGTTAAGTATGTTGAGGTCTAATTAATTCCCTGGTCGGTAAAATGAACCGAGATCGCATGATAGGATAGTATAAATAAAATATCACATACCATGTGTAGCAGGTGTGTGGTGAATATTTAAAACGACATTTTAGGGCAACTGACTGCGACATAGCCACGGAAAAATATAATTAACTGTATTATGATACCTTCGGGGTGTAGACATCACGGGGGGACGAGGTATTTAACGTACAAACTTAATAATCACAATTTTACTGACTACCTACAAACATTATTATTTAAGTTACGTTCCAATTTAATCAAACTGAACTCACAGTGTCTTAAATTATGAGTGGATTTTGCTTGGATTTTGGTACAAGTAAATTAAGCACTGGGTCCCAAGCTGGTGGTATATTCCAACCATTTTTCTTGCATTTTCGATAGCCACGAAGTCGGAAAACGTGTATAAAAATATTCAAAAAGGCTCCAACAATTACCTGAGATTTGATAGAACACAGGTACTTGTCAAGGACAGCGGTTCCTAAGAGAAGATTGTTGGAATATACCACCAGCTTGGGACCCAGTACTTAATTTACTTATACCAAAACCCAAGCAAAATCCACTCTTGCTTTAATTGGAATGCAACTTAAATAATATAATGTTTGTAGGTAGTCAGTAATAATTGTGATTAATAAATAAATAAATAAAATAAAATAAAAATCATTTATTTCGGACCGGAATCCATAGTGTTAGTAACAGTGATTTTACAAACTATATTAGTATTACGTAGGTACATTGCTAATCAAATCGGTTCAAAGATATTGCCGTGTCCTTTATTAGATGTATGCGGGTCCAGTGCCTCATAATGGCACTGTCCACATACAATCTCCCCGCTACTGTCTTCAGGAGGCTGTTGGAGGTGCCCCGCACCCGCTGCAACAGCTGTACGCTTTCTGATGATAGCCAAAAAGCTAACAAATCAGCCGAGGCTAACATCCCTGAGGCACTGCAGTAGCACTGCAGTAGCGCGGCAGCCCCAACAGCGCTCTGAAGCCATTGTTATATTGGGTACGCAGGGCCCTGTATGCTCCTTGAGTGTAGGTAATTCATCTACAGGCTGCACGTGTATAATAAGTTACAGTAAGCTTTGAAAAGCGTGAATAATAAGTTTGGACGTCAAATACCTCTTTCCACCCGTGACCATAAAAGCCAAAAAAACTTTGGAACATCGGGATTTAAAATCTAAAATAAACCGCGATAAAATAAAGAGAAAAAAGTAAACCACTGTGTAATTATGATATGTTTCAACACGTACGCTATAAGCTCTACTTGTACATTAGTTTTCATCAAAAAACAGTAGCGTTGTTTCCTAAGTACATGTTGTTGGCAACATTGGATGACGCGAGAGTAGCGGCTGCCAATATGACGAGCGAGATCTACTAACACTTGCTCATTCATTCAGAACGGAGTGATTGATTGGCTCTTATGGCTTCTTTGATGCATTCTTTGGAGGAAGCGCGCATTGTAGTCGGAATTGATATTGGATTTATAGGTGGTTGAAATAATTTATAGAACAATCATATAGATACTTATTGATTATTGAGTTTAATGTGCAAGTTTAAGGTCATAACAGATAGTAAGTTAACAATATACTTTGTGGCTCTGCTGGAGAGTATGCTCTGCAGCAGAGCCACAATCTATGTCTATTTTATCATTAACTAATGCACGTACAGCGATTAAAGGTATACGTACAGTATGTGTGTGCGACGTACATCATTTTAAGATATAATTTGTCGGTTTCTAAACTGGTGGCAGCATAACTCATAACTCATTTATTGGTAATATTACATTACAGGTCTAAATATACATTCTAATAAAAATTCATTCAAACTATACAGTCAAATAGCTAAAACACAATTTAACATAATAAAATGTTAAAAAATAAATAAAAAAATAAATCCCAAAATAAAATTCATTAACAAATAATAACAATAATAATATTAATAATAATTTAAATTTATATAATTCCACTATCATAAATATGAAATAATTTAAAAACCATCATTAACTAATAATCTCAATATTATTAAAATCTTGTTACTAAATATTAATATTTACGAAATCTTTAATGTCGTAAAATGTTTGCTCAACAAGCCACCTCTTTAACCTGCTTTTAAACGCAGGAAGACTGGGAGCCGAAACCACATAATGAGGCAGTTTATTGTAAATAGACGGTCCCATCACATGAGTCAATTTACCAGACTTTGCCAATCGTTTGGGCACGGATACTAGTTTATTAGCGTGCCGAGTATTGTACTTATGTACAGCAGAGCATGAGACGATATTTAAAGCAGTGATTTAGTGGGAATTAAGTCTACAATATAGGTACCTTTATAGTCTGGTTTCCAGTAATACTAATAACAGTTGACAGCGAGGCTGGTGAAGAAATCACCCACAGTCCCATCGCCATCCAGAGGAGAGACAGCGTCTGAAAAATACACGAATCAAGCGTCTTTCCCACAGGGCTGAGTCACCTTCGTCCGTGGGTGTACACCGTTAATTCAATCCCCTCACGTGATCCCCGGGTGGTGCAAATCAGGTGACAATCAACTGGTGGTAGGCTTCGGCCGTGGTTAGTGAGCACCCATCAGACAAAACCACACCGCCATCGGCTTTGCCGTGTTCCGGTGCGATGTCTGGTGACACCATGCAGAGAGGGTGGGTCGGAATTGTTGCTCCTTTATGGTTTCTAACCATATGGAGGCGATAGATTGGCGCTTGACTACAACTTGCCTGATGTTAAGCAATGGTGTAGTCTACAATGGAACGCGCCAGCATAATATACCGATTCACTCGTGATTACGAATGATTATCGGTGAGAAGGTGGCAGTGGAATGAGCCTCCTTAAGGTTAGAAACCTTAAAGGAGCAAAAATTCCGACCCACCCTCTCTTCATGGTGTCACCAGACATCGCACTGGAACACGGCATGGCAGCTTGGCGGCGCGGCTTTGTCTGGTGGGTGGTCACTAACCACGGCCGAAGCTTACCACCAAGGAAGAAGGTGACTCAGCCCCCATTAATTGTTTTGCTATGGTTTCTCTTTTTCAGATTTCCACCCTTTACCACTGGTAGGTACTCAAGAGCAGCGGTGGCGCAGCGGTACGGGCCTTGCCTTAGAAATATAAGGTCGCTGTTTCGATTCCCAGTCGCACCCACACATCTTTGTATGTATTGTTAGATAGCTGCTGCTCAATATCAGTGAAGGAAAACATCGTGAGGAAACCGGCATGTCGTAGAACTAATCATGTGAGGACATGTGTCATCCTCCTACCCGCACTTGGCCAGCGTGTGTGGATTATGGCCTAAACTCTCTCAACTCGTAAGATAGTTGAGAGAAGACCCGTGCCTAGCTGTGAGACACTAAAGGGAACTTCTTTTTAAATTTTAACAAGATCTACTCGTTGAAAGTAATAAATATAACAAATTTTACAGGGCATTAACACACGGTCATCTGCTCCCAAGCTAAGCAGAGCTTGTGTTATGGAAACCAGATAACTGGTATATACTATACCTAAAATAGATACTTTTCTTTTGTAAATATATACTTATAATAGATATTTACACCCAGACTTGACACAAGCAGACATGTTCATCACACAAATGTTTGTCGCGGGTGGGAATCGAACCCACGACCTGCGGCGCGGCGTGAAAAGCAAGTATCTTACCGACCACGCCACCGGCCTGTCAAAGATTTCCTCAAGGTTACACTACAAAGCCATGGCTAATGTTTTACATTGAAAGACAACCTTGATTATGAATTTTAACACTCATTCGTGCGTGTGTTAAATTAAATTAACTAGCTACCCCAGCGAACTTCGTACCGCGTATTTCTCACCTTTAAATTACTAATATCGCTATTACAAAATAGTGGTTGATGATAGAAGGATGAAAATTTAGGGTTGTATGTATTTTGTAAAAAATAAAATTAAAAAAAAATAAAAAAAAAACAAAAAAAATTACAATGTATGTCTGTATCGATTCCCACCCGAGACAAACATTTGTTTAAATATGTCTGTTTGTCTTGTGTCTGGGTGTAATTATATATATTTAAGTATATACTAGCTGCCCCAGCGAACTTCGTACCGCGCAAAATTGTGAATCTAAACCATTCCCAGATCCCCTTGAACACACACAAAAAATTTCATCAAAATCGGTCCAGTCGTTTAGGAGGAGTTCAGTCACATACACACGCACACAAGAAATATATATATTAAGATCTACAAAAGAAAAGTATTTTAAGCAGTATATTACCAGTTATCTGGTTTCCATAGTACAAGCTCTGCTTAGTTTGGGATCAGATGACCGTGTGTGTTATTGTCCCACTATTATTCTTAATATTACGTCTTCAATCTTTATTTGTTCTCTAATAATATTATTTTTTTATTCTATCAGACTTCCATAAATAGCATGCTTAATTCCATAGCAGTCTGTCAGGTTTTGACGTGTCAACGTCTTATAAATTGGTTTGCCGGGTGACACTTCAAGAAACTGCGTTACGCTCAGCTCAGCGCTCAGCACGTTATGCGCTCACAATGAGAGCGAGTGAGAGGCACGCGTCCCTTCCACTCGGGCATGGTTAGCCCGCCTAAGAGCGAGAGAGACAGACATAAAAAGTGAAAGGCACGCGTCCCTTCCACTCGAGCACAGTTAGCCCGCCTAAGAGCGAGATTCTTTGTATAAATTAATGTTTTAAATATAATTCTTTGTATAAATAAATGTTTTAAATTGTTACTATTATTTCATCCTTCTTCCTACTATATGAATATTCACATTAAAATTATTTTACCACTCAAAGTCGTTGTCACGTAAAACTTTCGCCCGTATACCGACTTTACAGGCAACCATTTTTTTTTTAATTTTCTGTTTTGCTCTTTGGTAAGCTATTACTAATCTAATGCTAAATAATCGTTTCATCGCAGTTAAAGCCGAACTTACCATGGAAATAAAGTTGATTGTACACAAAATCCAGGCAGCTAATCTTGACGTTTTGCTTGACGTTTTAGCCATTCTCCTGAAAGAAAAGGCATAGATCATGATACTGTCATTATTCTTAGACAAATTTATTAAATTTGTCTAAGAATAATGTACCCTTGTTTGTACCCTTGTTGGCACCTTCTTCATCAACTAACTACAGGCAGAACTCATACCTAGTGCGGGCGAGCAAGGATTATAATAACATTTGTAAAGAGTTTCTATTTGATCCTTATACTAGATACTAAAAGCAGTACTGCAAGGAACAGGCTAAACCTTAATTTTTATAAATAATTTGGTTTTTTCTTTTGTCATTTTAGACTTTAACAGAGTTTTCGTATTTGCTTGCTAGTGTTCTGAAAAATTTATATTGTTACATAACTACTATTCGTGAAAACCTATTATTGGCTTACTGTTGTTTTTTAGCTACTTTTTCAGTTTGTTATATAGCTGTTGGTTTACCTTATCAAATATATAATAAATAAATAAATAAATTTTAAGTTTGTTACGTTGCCTCTAATGAGAGCTAACGGTCGAAAACTATAAAATGAAGGTTAACCTTTGACGGGCCGCGCCGGTGGCTTGGTCGTTAAGACACTTGCTTTTCATGCCACAGGCTTCGATTCCCACGCAAGTCAGACATTTGTGTGATGAAAACGTCTATTTGTCTTGAGTCTGGGTGTAATTATCTATATTGAAGTATGTGTGGTTGTAAGTGTAATTACTAGAATGTTCGAGAGCCTAACCAAAGGAAACAACTATCTTATGGACACAGGTTTATTCCGACTGAGTGTCGTGAGCTTAAGCTACCCTCCACAGATTCATTATTTACTTAATAACTAACTAATATAGTATTATATTATCTGTGCTAATATCTACGTTACAGTAAGTATGTACAAAAATATTACATGTAGTATTATTACCAGTCATCTGGTTTCCATAGTACAAGCTCTGCTTAGTTTGGGATCAGATGGCCGTATCTCACTATAATATTATTTTTATAAAAAAAAATTCTTCGCTGCAATGTGTGGTACTTGTGATGCGTGTGTATAGAGCCTTAAAAATAAAATTAAAAATAATATGCTTTATTTTTTTGAGACGCAAGTCTACCTACATAAAAATAGTCCAATTTCTTTTCCTACCGTGCAGTGAATGACTGGCAACTACCTACTGAGAAACCCTGCCAAAAAAACTCAGTAGGCTTCTTTTCTTTTTTAAATGAAGTACTTTTTATCTATTACATTTTGTTTGTTTAGTGTGTTGAACAGAACAGTTGAACAGTCTAAAATTTTATAATACGCTTTCTTTCATAACCATTACCCCTTACCCCTAGCCCTTACCTTAACCTTACCCCTAGTTTCCATTGGCGAAACATTCACAAGAAAACGTCACTATCTATCTCTATCGTTTAGAAATGAGTAGAAAGAGATAAGGCTATGCTTGTATCCTTTGACAAATCAAGAAAAGGAAGATACGGTACGCTTTAATAACGAAATCACTAAACCTGGGTCTCCGTGCACAACTACATGCAACGAGGAACACATTTGTGAGCACAATTAGACATTTACAGTGAACGATAGAAAAGGACAGAGATAGGGCAACACACAGCGTGCAAGCGAAATCACGATAGCCGTGCTGTGTGGTAGCGATATACTATGACGGGCGAAGCGTGTGCGTTGCCTCTGTCGTTCACGTCGGTTTTGCATTATCTATCTCACTCTCACAAACATGGCGTAGCAAACAACAATTTGAGAAATAATTTCTTTGAAACTAACATTTTTGGCTGTACTTCCGCGTGATAAGTAATCCCGTCTGTCTTATTTTTGTTTCTTGAGTAATTATGACATTTATTAAACACACAAGAAAGCATTTTGATTTGTTTATAAGCACAAAACCTAATTAAAATTAATAAGCTGTGTCAACATGACATGTCTCATCTACTCGATAGTCCGCGTGTGACTGAGTGTCGGTGAGTCCGTTGGACTCATTTTATGAGGACCGCGCGCTGTGTTCTAGTGCCCTATCTTTCTTTTTTTTATCTATGCTTGCATCATGTTTTGTGGTGCAGTGCAAACCTCCCTTAACCTTTACATTTATCTGTATAGCTTTTTGAATTTGAAAATGTTAACAGTATTTTTGTTTTTAACATAGAGAGTTTATGGTGTCAGGTTATAATTAAAATTAGCTTTTCTGTGTATCAAAGAGACTAGTCTCCCCAACACAGGGAAACCTAGGGCAAAGGCTAGTATTCGTAAAGAACTACGATTGTAAACTTTTTAGAAACAAAAAAAATATTTTCATTTTTTTCAGGTATAGGTTTGTACCTAATTGCTTTAGCCTTACTTCAGTGGTATTGTTTTCTAATTGTACATTTACAACAACATCAAAATATTGTCCTAGATTTATTAATACCTAAAGATAGTTTACCCTAAATTAGTTTTGTTGATCAAATCAAATGGTAAATTGTAAATGACATGATAGGTGCCTCAAACACGACATTTGTATTATTTAGGTCATTGTAGATATTAAAGCAATATAAGTCTATTAAATATTAACTGCATAGACACGCTATATAGTCATTGATATTATTGTACTTTTTATCCTATAATAGGTTTGCGCTTTAGTGTTGTGTACCTCATACAAGAGGTACTTCAAATGTCCCATACAAAGGAATAAATTGTCGCATCACCTCAAATACTTATTTTGTACCACTAGAAACTCGTTGAGGTGTTGAGCTTGTGTGCGTGTATTGTGAAAATGTCGCCCACTCACTCACTCCCTCAAAAAAGTGGCTTGCAAGAAAGAGTAAATGAATTAGTGAAGTGCGAACAGGGTCTGGTCAACTAATATCAGAGAGAAGTTTTCAAGCTCTAAAATACGAGATGGCCTCATTTTGTGTATACTGCTTCTTTTGAGGACCACCTCAATTGAGGTGGTACATTGTCCTACCTCATTTTCCAAAATGAGTTCCTCATACAAACTCATCATTTTGGTTTGTCCTACCCATCACTATTGCGCTTGACCACAACTTGCCTGTTGTGAAGCAATGTTTCAATCTACGATGGAACGCGCTCGTAATAAATACCGATTCACTCGTGACTTGAAGACATATAGATTATAGCTATCGGGAAACAGAGATGCCGGCAACGAATTCCACAACTTGGCAGTTCGCACTATAAAAGGGGAGGCAAAGCGCTTTGTGCGTGCCCGTGGAACTTCCACTTAAACTAAAAGAAGTCAGAAAAATATATAATCTTAGTTGCAACTCGAAGTCTCATATTGTGTAACCCAATTTAAGGAATCACTAAGTCCAAAAATTGGCAAATCTAAATATATAAAAGAAGAAACTGACTGACTGACATATCAACGCAGAGCCCAAACCGCTGGGTCTGGAGACTCTAAATTTGGCACATAGGTTCCTTATGGGGTCTAGGAGTGCACTAAGAAAGGATTTTTCAAAACTCCCCCTTTAAGGCGGTGAAACGGGGTTCCAATGTTTGTATGGACAAACAAGATTAGTGAGATCAATTTCGCGGGCGAAGCCGCGTGCGGAAGCTAGTATCTATATATATAAAAATCAATTGCTGTTCGTTAGTCTCGCTAAAACTCGAGAACGGCTAAACGGATTGATCTTATCTTGGTCTCGAAATGTTTTTGGAGGTCTAGGGAGGGTTTAAAAGGTGAGAAAAATTCAAATAATTGCCGGGAAAACCCTAACAGCTCCTATCTTTTGCCCATACAAACGTGTTCTAAATAAAACTAGCGGACCCCGCAGACGTCGTCCTGCCCGGTAAAGCAGTGCCACCTATCGGGTCCGAAAATAGATTACGACCGATTCTCAGACCTACCGAATTGGTTAAGCTGTTTCTGAGGAAGTTGTTTTTTTTTTCTTTGCGTAAGAACCATCCTTGTACTTCAAGGAGTATTCTAAAAAAACAATTAGCTAAATCGGTTCAGCCGTTCTCGAGTTATGCGCTTACCAACTCATTTTTCGATTCATTCATTTAATTTTTTCATTGTTTTTTTTTTTAATTTTTCAATTTTCATTTGCTATAAACCTCACGGAGCCCGAGACCTTTCCAACGAATGCAAAACCGTGGAAATCGGTTCGTGCGTTCCGGAGTTATAGCGTCAGGAAGGAAAACCCGACTTATTTTTATATAGTAGATGTAGAGTCAATAATCGAGTGACTTTTTTATCGATTGAGGCAGTACGAAGTCTGCGGGATCAGCTAGCTAGTATAATATATTTTTTTGATTATCGATAGACTGGTGCTTGACTACAACTTGCCAGATGTTATGTGATGAACGCGCCAGCCCAGTATACCAATTCACTCATGATTACGAATGGTTATCGGTGAGAAAGTGGCAATGGAATGAGCCTCTTTAAGGTTAGAAACCATAAAAGAGCAACAATTCCAACCCACCCACTGATGTGGTGTCACCAGACATCACACCGGAACACGGCATTGCCGCTTGGCGGTGCGGTTTTGTCTGGTGGGTGGTCACTAACCACGGCCTAAACCTACCACCAGTTAAGAGCAAATGAGATAGGCAGTAATGTTTTTTGTGTCTGCATAAATCATAGGATTTTTTTAACCAATTAAGTTGGGTATAAAAGTCAATTAAAGAATACATTTTAGTGTAAATTAATGTAGATACTTTTTTATTAAAAACATCAAAACTATATTATTATAATACTTTTCTTTTGTAAACATATCTTCTATAATATAAAAATGAAACCCGTTTTCCGTTGTCACGACATCACGCGTGAACGGCTGGACCGATTTCGCTAATTCTTTTTAAAAATATTCCTTTAAGTATGAGGATGGTTCTTACGCAGAGAAAAAATAAAAAAAAAGAAAATTTAGAAAGCGAAGAAGTGCCGAAAACCGGGTTAGATACCTATTATTTATTATTGGTTATATTCGGTAGGTCTGAGACCCGGTAGATGACACTTTACCGGGCAGGACAACGTCTGCGGGATTCGCTATTTATAAATAAAATATTTACAAAAGAAAAGTATTACCTTTTAGAAATTAAAATAAATTATTGAAATCATTAATTAATAAATAATAATTAATTATTAATAATTATTTTATTATTATTATTTTAATTTATTATACTTTATTTGTAAATAAACTATATTAGGTTTTATTTGTTCCAATAAAGAGATTACCTTTTAATATAATTAATAGAATTATGACTATGGAGTTAAGAATCATAATATGATTAAGACAAAACTAAAACTAAATATAGATATTTATATTTAAAAAATATAATAAAGGAGACGTTCAAAAAATGTATAGAGCCTGGGATTAAAATATTTGTAAATTTGAACAGCAATCTGAGTTACATAGGTTAATAAAGCATAATTAATTAAATTTTTTGGTGTATTTAAAATAATTTTATACCCTCCCGTTTTTTTAAAAATCGAAATTGAAAATAAGAATCCTTAATGCAATATTATGATTATTGCAATTGGCAACCCCATGGCCAAATGACAATTGAGCAACCAAAAAAATTAAAATTATTTAGAACGCTGTCAATCAGACTGATGAATGACAATGACATCATGACGTTTCCCGTAATTATATTTTTTTCGACGCGTTTTGTTATTACACTAATAAGATAACAAATATTTTTCGTCATAATTACATTAAACTGCAGCTAGAATAATATTACAACAAAAAAGTACTCTAATAGAATGCGATTATTGACGTGATTGCAATATTTATACTGCTTAGGAAACGGATAATTAAAGGTAATGTGCGTTTTGTTTTTCTATTACATTTTTTAGATTTTTACAAAAACGGGTGCTCCTAAAATTCGTGTTTAGTTAAATTCTAACAGCTTATTAAATAAGCTTTCCAATGAGGTATATCACATTGCTGTTCAAAATTCTATCCCACTTTTGACCTCTCCTTTACATATTTAATATACATAATTACCCAAACTCAAGATAAAGAGACATGTTCATCATACAAAAATCTGACTTGGGTGGGAATTGAATCCACGACCTGCAGCGTGAAAAGAAACTTACTAAAAAATTATCCTATTTAAGTCTCTTAAAAATAAATAAAAATTTGTACGACATTTACCAGGTAATGCAACATATGTGCACTCCCATAGGAATCAGGTGAAATATATTATTCAGGTGCTACTAGAAATCACAGTCACAAGCGACGCGACAAGCGATTTTGTAGTTTATTGTACACTACTAAAGCGAAATGTGTGATTGTTGCAATGTGGTAAAAAAATATTTCACACATAATAGGGCTGACGCTGCCTTAGAAAAATAAGGTCGTGGGTTTGAATCCTGGTCGTGCCCACACATCTTTGTGTGAATTTTTTCATCACTACTGCTCAATATCGGTGAAGGAAAACATCATCAGGCAAGTTGTGGTCAGGAGGACCACAACTTACCTGATGTGAAGCAATGATGCAGTCTCTGATGGAACGCCTTTACCCAGTAAATACCGATTCTCTAGTGTCTTGAAGATCGGCAGATTATAGCTATCGGGAAACATTGATGCCAACAGTGAATTCCACAACTTGGCAGTTTGCATAGTGAAAGTGGTAGCAAAGCGCTTTAATAGCAATTTAATTTTAGTTTTAAATAGCATCAAAAATAAGTACCTATAATTTGAAGGTGTTGGTCGCAATACAAAATTCGGTGACGGTATTGAAGAGATATTATTTTCTTAAGTTAGAACTTTTTTACTACTACGGTGCGGCTTCCATCTTTCAGACTTTACACCTTCCGCCACTGGGAACACACCTCTTTGTGTCCCTTAGTACGTAGCAAAGTGTACAAAATCGCTATCCGCTCCGCTCGTCAATGTTACATATCACTAAGTTAGCTATAGGGCAATGTACTATGCATACTTAATATAAACTATTATAGGGGTAATTTTATTAAGGGCTAACACACACCCGTGGCACGGCGCTCAATACTTCAGCCGTTTACTATTCCGCTTGTGTGTGCTGGTCACAAGGTTCTACTTCTTCTTCTTCTTTTAATTGTGGCCTCTGCAGAATTTATTCCGCAATTATGCCAGTGTCAAGTTTAAATCTTAATATATATATTTCTTGTGTGCGTGTGTATGTGACTGAACTCCTCCTAAACGACTGGACCGATTTTGATGAAATTTTTTGTGTGTGTTCAAGGGAATCTGGGAATGGTTTAGATTCACAATTTTGCGCGGTACGAAGTTCGCTGGGGCAGCTAGTAAGTATATAAGTCTTTAAAGATTAGTAGTAAAAAACTAAAAAACTGCGACGTTCTAAGACGCCATTTTCTTTTCGTCCCTTTAACAGCAATGCCACAAGGTTCTAAGCGGCGAGGGGAGAGTAAAACATCCAGTGCCCTTGTTACGAGTTGTCAATAGGAAAAAAAATTCGAATACTATCAGTAACACGTCAAGACAATAAGTTAATGCACTATAGGCCGACCGTTTAACTCGCGTATCGCCTATCGCCAAGATTCTGACTCCTCAAGCTGCACAGACAGTGATGATGATTCAAGCGATACGGATATTAGTGACGAATAGTCTTACATTACTTTTATCTGTGGTTAAATATTTTAGTAAGAGATTTAATTAATGTTTTATGACTTTGTACCTCAGATGGCGATACGCGAGTTAAACGTTCGGCCTATAGTGCATTAACTTATTATCTTTTGTAAATATATACTTATAATAGATATTTACACCCAGACTCGACACAAACACAAATGTTCATCACTTATGTTTGTCTCAGGTGGGAATCGAACCCACGACCTGCGGCGTGAAAAGCAAGTATCTTACCGACCACGCCACCACCGGCCCGTATGTGTGTGTTTTGGTATATTGTTCCATCGTAGACTACATTATTGCTTAAAATCAGGCAAGTTGTAGTCAAGCGCCTATCGAAGAATAAAAAAAAATCACCTCTGCCTATCTTCAAGTGACAGGCGCGAGCGCTGTGTTGTTATAGAAAAATCAAAACTTACCTAGTTTTTAAAAAATAACAGTATTATATTAAAAATAACGTACACAGAATGTTATTTCTAAACTTGTAACTTTTCACGTAAATATTATTATGAGCAAAGAGCGACGCGTGCGTTCGGGCTCAAAGTAAATGGGCGACTGAAAGCTGAAAGTCTATGACTGAAAAAGCTACATACAGACCACATAGAACCCTACCGACTGAAATGATTAACTCTGAAGAAATATTAAACGACTATTGTACGTTCAAATAAATTTCCATATAGAAAGAAAGAAAAACATTTATTTGACAACGACAGGACACACAAAATTAAATGATAAAAAAAAAAAAGAGAAAAAAAACAAACATAAAAAAAAAATTAAAAACAAGAGTAAGTGTCACCCATCAGTGTCAAACATGTACATTGCTCAGTAAACGCTGTGAGTGCCTACTAGAGGCGACCCACAACACTGATTTTCAGCAAATTCCATATTCCCAAAGTGTGACGCCAGGCGCCAAAGTTGCCAAAAGATCGAACCTGCATAATTTGTTGCGAGAGACTGGTTGCTTCGTAAAAATTAATATCAGAGAGGTTGGAGGGTTGGGAATGGAGATAACTGGAAGAGGTTATATGTATACATCCGGCGACTAGGACCGCAATAAACTCGGACCGCGGTCCCAGTTGCCGGATCTATAGACTAAGCGCATGGAATATATTCATGTCTAGGTTAAGTAAATGATATCTAAGTAAATTAATAATTAATAATAGATTTTAATAAATTTTCTTTAATTATTACTTACCTACACGTTTTTTTTTTGTTGTCTGTACTGATTTTGGCTTCAACAATAGATTTTTGTATTCATTTATTTCTGGTCCCATTTGCCGGAAGAAAAATATTAAAATTAAATAGATCCGGCAGCTGAGACCGCGGTCCGAGTTTATTGCGGTCCTAGTCGCCGGATACCACAAATGGAATACCTTTGAATATACTCATTTCAACCCTTTATAGTGTCCCCCTGCCGGGCACGGGTCTTCTCTCAACTATCTTATGAGTTGAGAGAGTTTAGGCCTTAATCCACACACGCTGGCCAAGTGCGGGTTAGTGACGGTTTCCTCACGATGTTTTCCTTCACCGATATTGAGCAGCGGAGATGAAACAATTCACACAAAGATGTGTGGGCACGACCAGGATTCGAACCCGCGACCTTATTTTTCTAAGGCGATGTCCGTACCGCTGCGCCACCGCTGCTCGCAACTTGATTATACAACCAACAGGAATGGATAAAGGTACTATATTTGAAATCAGTCATTCTTCAGGTCACTACTATGCGTTTCAAATAAGAATAGGTTTGGAAATCCGCCATCTTGGACTGGAATGCGCAACAACTTCACATTTTTTAGTACAGTGAGCAAAAATGTTTGTTTGATATTATAATCACATCTAGATGAAAAAAAATAAAAATGCGTATATCTTATTGCCTTTTGAGTAAGATTGGACATTTGGAGTCGAATATTTAGATACGAACATACCTATTTTATCAACTTCCGACGACAAAAATCGGAGTTTTAGGTTAAAACGTGTGTTTTGTGTATCCTAGCGCGTAAATTTACTTAGGTAGGTAGCTGCATTGTAACTACATAAGTACTTGTGTATTGCTGTGCTGTTTGTATTGTCTATTGTCTAATGGCAAAAAAGCTGTTAACGTTGTATAAAAGGACATTTTGTAATTATAATACCTCAATATATTTAGTATCAGCATTGTACCCGTGCGAAGCCGGGGCGGGTCGCTAGTTAATTATAAAAACAAACAAAATTAATAATGTAGAAAACGTCACAGTTGTCTATATTTCGGTTCATAAATTAAAAGGATTTCAAATAATAATGCGATATATTAAGTACTTACAGGCTTTTATTCCAGTATTACAAATACACTTCACAGCAATCATGACACTATTAAATTACAACTTTAACACTGTAATAAACAATAACGCTGCTTAGCTATGACCAGAGGTCCGCACAGTTCGGAGATCGGAACAGAACTGTCGAGTGTCGGCTTAAGTCTGGCACAACGACAAGGTTGGACTCGCATCCGTTTTGACCAACATTGTCGCTGTCGAACGATCAGGTAACTTTACAATACTTAACCGGAAATCAAAACAATGATATGATTAATATTATTAATGGTTTTTGCCAACGTGAAACTATAACAAAATTGATATTTCATCATAGAACGTTTAGTGTTGCTAACAATAATAACAGTTACAAAAAAAAGCGTAATAATAATTATAAATGTCATTAAATAAAAGTAAAATACAATGATTATACTAACGGCCTTATTCATAAAAATGTTTAAGACTCTTTAACTATAATGAGCTTAAAATACTTCTAAATACTTCTTTACAGTCCATCAAATCTAAGAAGTACCGTTTGACGTTTCACTGTTTTCTATTAAATTAGCTTTATAGAGGCGTAATTCACACTATTTTTATTAGCTTTCCTGTAAAATAATTGAATTATGAAGCTATTTTTATTTTAACATAACATAAACAATTTTCATACAAAAAATAAAATTCTAAATGTACTACGTTTAGAACTGTCAAACGGTACTTAGATTTGATGGACTGTAGTTTAAAACATTATTTTAAGTTGCCCCCAAAGCGAACGTGAACAAAAATAACATTGGAATTAATGATTCTCTTCCTTTTTAAGGCGGTTACGATTCTCCGTCCCATCGAATATAGATATAAAATTCCATAAAAATCGGTCAAGCCGTTTCGGAGGAGATTTTTATTTATTTTGTTTTCTTAATAACCATCCTCTTACTTCAAGGAGTATTCTAAAAAAAGAATTAGCGAAATCGGTCCAGCCGTTCACGCGTGATGGCGCGTGACCAAGGGAAATAGGATTCATTTTTATTTAAATATTTTTATATCTAAAGAAGATTAAAATATAGTATAATAATAAGTTCGCTGTTATGATGTTGATCTAACCTCAAATAACCCGTTTTATTGTCATTAACAATAACTGTTGCCAGCTTTTAAAATTACCCAAAATTTAGGGAAAATTTTATGTTTTCAGACCACAAAGATTTAATTTCACAAAAAAAATTACCTAACTGAAAAACAATCTCTCTTGGTTATGTCAATTAAAAGAAACATATCTGTTGGGTGTTATTATTAGTAATTGATTAATTAGCGTTCACTATAATTTTTAGCATGCGAATGCTTCATTAGCATTTCACAAAATAAATGTAGCTGCGAAATTCTATGAAATATGGAGTGGTAAATTCACTCACCACGCGCTTATACCTACCTCTTTACCGTGCACATTGCAGTGGCCACAACCAGAAGCGTATATACGGTTAGACATGAAGCTTTATAAATTTCCAGTTTATGATGATCACGCATTGTGCAGGATTTCCGTACAACGAGAGGTCAGCTTATATTGGGTTGTACGTATGTATCTTTATCATCAAATTTCACAACATTACAATATTTGACGGGCTGGTGGCGTGGTCGGGGAGATACCTACTTGCTTTTTACGCCGCAGGTCGTGGGTTCGATTCCCACCCGAGACAAATATATGTATGTATAGTATATACCAGTTATCTGGTTTCCATAACACAAGCTCTGCTTAGCTTGGGACCAGATGACCGTGTGTGTTAATGTCCTGGAATATTTATTTATTTAATTGCCCCACAAAACTGTTTCCACAGTTTGTCTGTGGGTACACACATTCAGGTTAACAATAGTTATAACAGTGCGTGAAATTTTAACAAACTATCATTAATATAATAGGTCAATATAGGTGTACACTTATACAGTATTCAAACGGCTAAGTAAGAATTGTTTGAGTGATTTTACAAACTTATTTTTATCGTCCATATCTCTAATGTCGGCTGGCAAGCTGTTAAGAAGATAAGGTAATCTGTTTTCTAACGTTTATCTCCATAGTAATTACTTACTCTGGGCACTATAGCTATATAGCTTAATGTTTAGCCGTGTGTAAGCTCTCTGTCGCAACCACGAAAGTCGGGAAGTCGGTCTGCTTCGCGTGACCTTCATTGACATCATTCGCGAGCGAAATCATTAGTAATTTCGCATATTTATAAAAATCGTATACTTCATTATTACCAATTATCGTCGTTTTGAGATTAGCATAGCAGCTTTGGTTAGGATGCTAACTCGCTTGCTTGTGAAAATTTGTATTAATTACCATCACCAGTAATTATGTATTGTATGTAGGTAAGGGACACAAACTTAAAACAACCTGCTAAAAGTGAAAGTGAAATCGACGAAACTAGCATTTATTTATTTTTGGTGAGAAGATTCTATATTAAAAAAAAACTTGAGAGGTGTCAAGGGACACCCGGATGGAACGAAGTTCCTTTCGATTAATTAGTGAAGGAATTGTAATATTTTTTTTTTAAGATTTAATAATATTTTTTTTTATTAACAAATATAATGTAATATAAACTTAATCAGTAGGCTCAATTTTCGTTGAGACAGACAGACAGACAGAGAAACATGCGCACGCCGCACAGTTTACAATAGCTTACTATAGCAAAAAGTGTCGTGACAACTTTTCGTAAGATTTTTTTCCGTCTAGCCCCCTTTCACAACGCGCGATAAGGCACTTGGTTTCAATATTTTTTTCTTATTGAAAAAATAACAGACATCCTATACAAACTTTCAACCCTTATTTCACCCTCTTAGGGGACAGTTTTCGAGTTAATACTAAGACTGTATTGTAACTTTGTTTATTATCATTATTATTATTAATAAATCAAATACCACTTTAGGGTAAGTTTGAGGAAATTTTATTCTTATCCTTGCAACACTAGAAAACATTGGATTTTCCTTCTAACCTCAATACAACAACAGTGATGAAATCAATTTCTAAAATACAACTCGATCATGACGTTTAATGATATTCGCTGATACTGTTCACAGAACTAGTCAATTATTTATTGGACTTTACGTGTGTAAATATGTGGTTGAAATTGTGTATAATTGCTATTGGTATGTATTGAATGATATTTTTATTTTGTTTTTTTTTTAACAATGTCGCTAGGTGCCTTAAAAGTTTTACCTAATTACCTATTTGGAAAAATGTAAATAGGTTTTTATGTGTATGTGTTTATGTAGTTTGTTTTGGTAAAATGTGTATTGTGTGGCTGTTGTGAAAAGAAATAAAATGTTTTTCTGACAAAAATGGCGTCTTAGAACGTCGCAGTTTTTTAGTTTTTTACTTTTTAATCTTTAAAAACTTATATACTTATTTAAACTTGACACTGGCAAAGGAGACGTTCAAAAAATGTATAGAGCCTGGGATTAAAATAATTGTAAATTTGAACAGCAATCTGAGTTACATAGGTTAAAAGAGCATAATTAATTAAATTTTTTGGTGTATTTAAAATAATTTTACACCCCCCGTTTTTTCTAAAATTGAAATTGAAAATAAGAATCCTTAATGCAATATTATGATTATTGCAATTGGCAACCCCATGGTCAAATGACAATTGAGCAACCAAAAAAATCAAAATTATTTCGACGCTGTCAATCAAACTGATCAGTGACAATGACATCATGACATTTCCCGTAATTATATTTTTTTCCACGCGTTTTGTTATTACACTAATAAGATAACAAATATTTTTCGTCATAATTATATTAAGCTGCAGCTAGAATAATATTACAAGAGAAAAGTACTGTAACAGAATGCAATTATTGACATGATTGCAATATTTATACTGCTTAAGAAACGGATAATTAAAGGTAATGTGCGTTTTGTTTTTCTATTACATTTTTTTGATTTTTACATAAATGGTTGCTCCTAAAATTCGTGTTTAGTTAAATTCTAACAGCTTATTAAATAAGCTTTCCAGTGAGGTATATCACATTGGTGTTCAAAATTCTAGCCCACTTTTGACCTCTCCATTGCGGAATAATTTCTGCAGGGGCCATAATTAAAAGAAGAAGAAGACATTTCTTTGATAGTAACATGAAGCACAGACAATTATCAACATAAAAAAAACATGTTTTATAGAAAATTAGGTACTACCTACTTCAAATGATTAATGTTAGTTTTTTTTACACAAAAACTATTGTACGGATATGGATGAAGAGATTATAGTTTGGAACAAAGCTTAAGCTACTTTTTAACCAACTTCAAAAAGGAAGAAAGTTATAAGTTCCACTGTACGTATTTTTGTATGTATGTACAGCGATTTCTGATTTATGGACCGAGTCTGTTTATTTTTATCTGTGGTGGTCTAATTACCACCAAGTCGGGACTTGATTATGGATTCCCAGGAAAATTTGACTCAAAATTTATAGTTTTTTTTTGTGTTTGCGGATAACTTCGTTGTTTAAGAACGGATTTTGTTTAACCTTTTCTTGAAATAAAACTACTTTTTTACGGATTTTATCGCGGTTTATTTTAGATTTTAAATCCCGACGTCTCAAAGTCATTTCACACTTCATGTTCACGGGTGAAAAGACAAAAAAAAAGAAAGAAAATATAAAGACGGGATCTAAAATCTAAAATAAACCGCGATAAAATCCGTTAAAAAGTAGTTTTATTTCAAGAAAATTTCCATGTCACAATGTTTGTTACCGTACTCCTCCGAAACGGCTTGACCGATTTTTACCAAATTGATAAGGGTTGTTCATCCTTACATTTTTTTAAAAATTTTTGGATGAAATTTTTCGTTTTTATTTTTGTATAATGTGGCATTGAAAAATACATACAACCCTAAATTTTCACCTTTCTATCACCAACCCCTATTTTTTAATAGTTGTTTTAGTAATTTAACAAAACTCCTCCGAAAGGGCTTGACCGATTCTTACGAAATTTTGTGTGTATATTCAATAGGTCTAAGAATAGGTTGTAAAGCTTATTTCATATCGCTAACACCACAGGTACTTACACCACCCGGGCGAAGCTGGGCTGGGCAGCTAGTCTATTATATAAAATTTCCATGTCACAATGTTTGTTACCGTACTCCTCCGAAACGGCTTGACCGATTCTTATGAAATTTTTTATGCATATTCAGTAGGTCTGAGAATCGGCTGCTATCTATTTTTCATACCCCTAAGTGATAAGGGTTGTTCACCCTCAAATATTCCTTTTTAATTTTTGGACGAAATTTTTTGTTTTTATTTTTGTATAATGTGGCATTAAAAAATAACTACATACGTATTTCATATATTAGACTAGCTGCCCCAGCGAACTTCGTACCGCGTATTTATTAAAAAAAAAGTTCACTTAGGGGGATGAAAAATAGATGTTGGCCGATTCTCAGACCTACTGAATATGCATAAAAAATTTCATAAGAATCGGTCAAGCCGTTTCGGAGGAGTATGGCAACGAAAACTGTGACACGAGAATTTTATATATTAGATTGGAATCTCGGAATCGGCTCCAACGATTTTCATAAAATTTAGTATATAGGGGGTTTCGGGGGCGATAAATCGATCTAGCTAGGAATCATTTTTAGAAAATGTCATTTAAAAAGAAAAATACCGAGCAAAGCTCGGTCATCCAGACATTTCAGTATTTACTTTTCCTAGTAAAGTTTTTTTCTAAATAACTACATTCTGTTAATATTTTCAAGTATACACTGGTAACATACTATAACCGTACTGATAACGTTTTACAGATAATATATTGATATTAGAATATATTGATTGCTCGTTGTAATACAATTTTTGAATACTTTATCTTACAAATTTGGGTTTTAAAATAATCAAACAAAATCCTTGTGATAATGCATTGAGTACGAAACGTCGATACACGAATGATTCATTCTATCCATTGTTCAAATCACATTATCACTACAATATCACTTGTAAACAATTTGTATTAGACCGCGCCAAAATAAAGCAATAAATCGTTCGAAACATTATTAACTAGTATTATTTTAAAACTATCAATAATAAACATGGACAGAACTTAAAGGAGAGGTCAAAAGTGGGCTAGAATTTTGAACACCAATGTGATATACCTCATTAGAAAGCTTATTTAATAAGCTGTTAGAATTTAACTAAACACGAATTTTAGAAGCAACCATTTTTGTAAAAATCAAAAAAATGTAATAGAAAAACAAAACGCACATTACCTGTAATTATCCGTTTCCTAAGCAGTATAAATATTGCAATCACGTCAACAATTGCATTCTGTTACAGTACTTTTCTCTTGTAATATTATTCTAGCTGCAGCTTAATGTAATTATGACGAAAAATATTTGTTATCTTATTAGTGTAATAACAAAACGCGTGGAAAAAAATATAATTACGGGAAACGTCATGATGTCATTGTCATTGATCAGTTTGATTGACAGCGTCGAAATAGTTTTGATTTTTTTGGTTGCTCAATTGACATTTGACCATGGGGTTGCCAATTGCAATAATCATAATATTGCATTAAGGATTCTTATTTTCAATTTCAATTTAAAAAAAAACGGGGGGGTGTAAAATTATTTTAAATACACCAAAAAATTTAATTAATTATGCTCTATTAACCTATGTAACTCAGATTGCTGTTCAAATTTACAATTATTTTAATCCCAGGCTCTATACATTTTTTGAACGTCTCCTTTGTATAATATATGTTGGCACATCTGCTTCTCAATGCATCGGCTGTCATTTTATACTGTCATCGCGTCCGTCTTTGAAGTAACCTGTCACTCGAGAATGTCATTATGAGCGAACGAATGAACACCGAGCGCGGGTGAAGCGGCCATCTTAGAATGGCTGACATTGCGTGTTGAACCGTTTTGGCGTACGGTAGTGCAGATGCAATAACGTGCTCGGTGAACGTTACTATTTAATCCAACGTAATCTTAACGATCTGTAATTACCTGTTAGATTTCATGATTGTGCTATCGAGAGATGGGAGTGAAGTGATATTTGCTGTAGTTATTTTATTGAAATACCGTCTTCTTACCCGATTATTCACGCCTACCTAGAGTTGTCTGCTAATCTTGATATTTTTTTAGTCCAAAAACCTTCAAAAGCCTTCATATATTTGAAAAATCTATAATATTCTTTAATCATTGCAATATACATAGTATTTCTACTTAGTTTGTAACAGCATTATAATTGAAATAAAACTACATTTTTTACGGATTTTATCGCGGTTTATTTTAGATTTTAGATCTCGACGTTTCAAAGTCTTTTCAGACTTCATGTTCACGGGTGGACTGAGGTATTTGACGTCCAAAAATATTAATCACAATTATTACTGACTACCTTCAAACAATTAATATGAAGTCTGAAAAGACTTTGAAACTTCGGGATCTAAAATCTAAAATAAACCGCGATAAAATCCGTAAAAAAGTAGTTTTATTTCAATGTGTGATATTCGCGTAAATCTTAGACAATACTAGCATTATAATTCCCACCTAGGACATGTTTTCCTATGGCTTGCGCTAGACCACAACTTGCCTGATGTGAAGCAATGGTGTAGTAGACGATGAAATGCGCTTAACCAGTAAATACCGATTCACTCGTGACTTGAAGACAGGAAGATTATAGCCATCGGGAAACATGAATCCTTGTGTGGTTAGCATGATTGTTATCTCTAGGAGTAATTTATCTTTATTAAGTACTAGCGGACCCGGCAGACGTCGTTCTGCCCGGTAAAGCAGTGCCATCTACCGGGTCTCAGAACTACCGAATATAACCAATAATAAATGATAAGTATCTAACCCGGTATTCGGCACTTCTTCGCTTTCTAAATTTTCTTTTTTTTTTAATTTTTCTCTGCGTAAGAACCATCCTCGTACTTAAGGAATATTTAAAAAAAAGAATTAGCGAAATCGGTCCAGCCGTTCACGCGTGATGTCGTGACAACGGAAAACGGGTTTCATTTTTATATATATAGATTTACAAAGAATCAGATCCTAGTAGCCATAACAACAGCAAATAGCAAAAGCAAGTCCTTAATTTGGGACTAGATGGCGCTGTATGTGTGAGAAATAGTCAATAGTCATTGATTCATCAATAAATTTATGAGTATTTCTCAAAATAAATGTACGTAACGAAATGGTAGTAACGAAATATTGTTACGAAATAGTCCTTAG
The DNA here is from genome assembly GCA_936450015.1 of Meganola albula. NCBI lineage: Eukaryota > Metazoa > Arthropoda > Insecta > Lepidoptera > Nolidae > Meganola > Meganola albula. The sequence continues at coordinate 4,889,983 of OW388169.1, read as the reverse complement.
ATGTAACTAAATAGTAACCATAAGGCTGGTTACACATTGGCGAAATATTGTGAATGCTCTTCATTTATTCAATACGAAATATTTGTAAGTATGTACCCAAATACTTAAGGGGTTAGAAATAAAATAAGGGAGTAATCATTCATACTATTTTAATCAAATTATTTTTTTTTCCCAATCTTTTAAAAATGAAAACCTGACGTTATTTTAAACATAAAAAAACTTAATTAGAATCACTATCCATTAGCGCTTTATAAATTTCTTCCTTATCTTTGTAATAATTGAATTCTTTCCGAAACACATTTGGTTTGACAATCCGTTTTTTAATCTTTGGATCACATCGCTTTGGCGCGTGAAGATAATTATTAAGCGATAGAGGTTTAAGTCCTTTATAAACCACTTGTCTCCACTTTGCTCGTAGCTCTTGTTTTTCTTCTTCTGTAAGAATTTCTTTTTTCTTTTTGATATTTTCTTTAACTTTTTCCAAATGTTTGACACGGATTTCCTCATATTTATTTGGTTTATCCTTTTTGAGTCGTTCTCTGTAAGCTTTTTGCCTTTCGGCATTGGTTTTTGGCGGCATTCCTTAAAAAACAAAAGAAGTAATGCAGTTGTATATAAGCAGTTGTAAGTAATAACCAATTTGATAAGTCAAACCAACAAGTATAGTGGGCATCTCTACAGAAGTGTCATTAGCAAGAGTTAAGTATTTGTAACAATCGGTATAATTCTATTCTCAAGCGAATTGAAACAAAGCCGCGAGGTTTTTTAACCGACGAAAAGGAGGAAGTTCTCAATAGAACTTCATGTAAGTAATATCAGGGGTAAAAAGTTGTTAAATCACATAAAAACGTAATTTAAATTATTTCATTATTTTTTGCTGGTGGCACTTCTATATAGCAGATAATATCCAATCCTTTAGTTATTGACGCTCTATATTTTTTTTTTTCATAAATTAAGTAGTGAATATTACTATGCTTAGTCAGGTTATAACAGTATACACTCAGCTTTATGTTGTACTTTTTCGTTACGTAACGAAATTCGTAAAAAACGTTACGAAATATTAGACAAATTGAGGTCAGAAAAAATATATTTATTGATAAAAGCTGTTACAGCAAATATAAAAGCTTATTAAATATTCGTACAACACGTATTACAAAAAATGGGTAAATGAAGACTTACCGTTCTATGAAAAATCGCTGATTTTACTTCCTGTCTCGAAAAAGTAACCCCACAAAACACACACGTTCTCACTGATTTTCACGATAGATCACAGACTACTAAGAGAACGATAGATGTAATGGCGGAGACGTCAAACCAATAGCCAATCAGAGTGAAGCTAGTGTTGTCCGTGTAAAAAAATTACGGAATCGTTCAGAAATCATGGGAAAGTAGAAATAAATCGTAACTAAAGAGTAATAACTAAATAGTAAATGAGAGCGACTCATTTTGTTTTTTTGCTTTAAATTGCCAATTCACTATGACACCCCATAGAAAATCAATTTGATACAGAAACTGCGATTACTGTAGAACGATGATACAAAGAAATTTACAATAATTTAGTTACGTATCGCATTTTATGAAACAAAAACACATGAAAAAGGTAGAGTGGCAAACAGGTTTTTGTATGAAAGGTAAAAAAAGCTATTTTTAAAATATCGAAATATTTGATAATAAGTATGATTATAGCTATAATTCTTCGTTATCTTAAAGATTAATATTCATCCTACAAAATTGAGTGTGTGTTTTTTTTGTGTGATGATTTATAAATATAAAACTTTTGAACTGTTTCAAAGCACACTTTTTTTTTCAAAGATGTACATGTATTTTGAGAAATACTCTTATACGTCGCTGAAATAATAAATAAAATAATTATCAACAAAGACTATTATTATATTTATAAATCAAGTAGAATTTATAAAATTTATCAAAGCTTACTTTGCTTGCTCGACTCACCAGCGCTTGAGACGGCTCAGACTAAAAGCACCTATAATAGTATTGTCTTAGATTTACGCGAATATCACACATTGAAATAAAACTACTTTTTAACGGATTTTGTCGCGGTTTATTTTAGATTTTAGATCCCGACGTTTCAAAGTCTTTTCAGACTTCATGTTCACGGGTGGACTGAGATATTTGACGTCCAAAAATATTAATCACAATTATTACTGACTACCTTCAAACATTAATATTTAAGTTGCGTTCCGATTTAAGCAAACTGAGCTCACAGTGTCTTGAATTCTGTGTTGATTTAATAAATAAAATCAATCAATTTTTTTTTAAATCTGAAATAAACCGCGATAAAATCCGTTAAAAAGTAGTTTTATTTCAAAGCACCTATAATATTTTCTGGCAATCTAGTGTAGACCTCTGGTCCCATGACGTGAGGCATTTTCGATGGCTTTATAAGTGTTCTCGCAATTGCCGATAATTTGATTTTATTCCTAATACAGAAGTAATCACAATCGCCAACCTTCATACGACTGCATAACAAGCTATAGGTACCAAAAGTGATCTCGCGTTGTATTTTATATGTACACATCCAGCATAAGCTGATCTCGCGTTGTATAGGATTTCCGTACGAGAGGTCAGCTTATGCTGGATTTGTATACCTTGATGTGTAGCCGTGTATACATTACCGAGGTTTATCCTAATATACACCGTGACTTTTAAATGGAAACTTTCCCGTGGCAAAAATATTTGCCGTCAACATTACAATACAAAAATATACCTAAATATTTTTTTATTTATTTTTATTTACAAAACTCGAAACTAATACGTTGTTTACTCAAAAGCGTGAGAAATAATAGTAGACAACAAAAGTAGATAATTTTACGATGTAAAATACTTGTAGGCATGTAAAAAGACAAGTTACGTAAGCAGGTACCGCTTTTGTTCATAGCAAAATAATCTATTGTACGTAGAACTTAAAGCTTAAAATAGCGTGCGCGTGCACTTATCTTAATTGTATGCCGCCACTGCTGCCGACAAAAATCTAATTATGTTAGTGTGCGTTACACCTCTCTGGTACCCCGCTTACCGCTGTCACCCACCGACTCGAGCTATGTCGCATGTGTGTGCGTGCGGCGCGCGGCGCTACTATTGCGTCGATCTTATTTAGTCAAAAGTATGCGTTTAGATGTAACTAAGTTATTTATTAGTAAATAAAAAAATATTTTGACTACTTCCAAAACAATATCATTCTGTCGCGGGAAAGCAACTATTTAAAAGTCATGGTGTATACCGCCATGTAACATATCAGATATCTTACATGGCGTTATACACCGTGACTTTATGTATAAAAATGAATCCCTTTTTCCCTTGGTCACGCCATCACTCGTGAACGGCTATACCGATTTTGCTAATTCTTTTTTTAGAAAATAGAAGTACGAGGATAGTTCTTAGCAGAGAAAAATAAAAAAAAACAATCTCCTCCGAATCGGCTTGACTTATTTTTATAATCTTATATCTAAGTATATTCTATAGGTCTGAGAATCGGTCGTAATCTATTTTCGGACCCGGTAGGTGGCACTGCTTTACCGAACGGGACGACGTCTGCGGGGTCTGCTTGTTACTAATAAATTTTCTGTTGCGGTCTCATCCACCGTATGTCTGATGTGTAACTTCAGTAACTTTACACCATAATAGAAGCACTATGGAACTAATATTTATTCTGTTTCCAGTATCGGGTCCCGTGCTATCTTCCGTGGCCAAGGAAAACTTTAACTCATGCAGGTAAGATAAATATTTTAATTTTTGAAGTGAAAACTTCTTTAGCGGCGTTGAGCACTTTTTCTGTAATGGGTATAAAATCTTAAACTCGCGTCAGGACACGTGACCTGATCGAAAAAGCGTAAGACGGATGACGTAATATAAATTGTCATGTTTGTGTACGATAGCGCAACAAATGAATATTGTATTCTACCACATAAATGATAGTACTTTTATACTGATAAAGCAATTGGTGCAAAATTATTCCCTAACCATTCCAAAATATCAAACATGCTCAACGTTAATAATCAAGTTTTCACTTCTGCCGGCACTCCCGGAGTGCAACCCGTCTTTTTTTTTTATACACAATGAGGATATTGAAGGGGTAGGTAGAGCGTTGGCTGTCAGAATTAATATTTTGACTTGGTTTACTCGTTGGTTAAAGTCAAGAAAACGCTATTAAAGGTATAGGTATGTGGAGACAGGAGGATCGGGTGGTGATGGGCATCCAGTGCAAAGGGAAAGATCTTGTGGCCGGGCGAGGCGAGATGCCCATCAAACGCGTATACTGTACCAGTACGAGTTGTCGATACGAAATAATTTATTATTTATTCCTCGATAGGCTGGCGTTTGACTACACCTTGCCTGATGTGAAGCAATGATGTAATCCACGATAGAACGCGCCACCCTAGTATACCGATTCACTCGTGATTACTAATGATTATCGGTGAGAAGGTGGCAGTGGAATGAGCCTCCTTAAGGTTAGAAACCTTAAAGGAGCAACAATTCCGACTCACTGTCTTTTTATGATGTCACCAGACATAACACTGGAACACGGCAAGGCCGCTTGACGGTGCTGGTTTGTCTAGTGGGTGGTCACTAACCACGGGCGAAGCCTACCACCGGCTGATTGTCACCTGATTTGCATCAACCGGAGACCACGTGTGGGGATTCAATTAAAGGTTTACACCCACGGACGAAGGTGGTTTTATAGGATTTCTGTAGAGAGGTCAGTTTATACTGGAAATGTATTATTATTATTTTTACTTTATTTTTGATATATTTTTATTAGTAATAATTATAAATTTGTTCACAATTATTTCTCTAATACAATTTGGAAATTTGCTGCAGAAACATGTTTTGAACAGGCTGTTTCCCCATAGGCTTAGTGATATACCTCTAACCTAATCATTCTCTAGGAACCAATTTTTTTACTTTGGTTTATTATTTTAGGGTTGGGTCCTCACGATACAGGGTTGCCTAGTGTGGGGACCACTACTAAATCTGTCTATTTGTAAGTAATTGACAACAATTTTTTTTTTCTTTTTTTTTTCATCTTCTTAACCATGGACCATCATCACAACAGGCGCTCAGTGGCAGGATACAGGAAACGGGAAACACCCTGTATATGCCACTGACCACTGACTTTTTTTTGTCGGAAATGATGACTTTTTTATTTCAGGAAGAGTCAATGGGCATGCCGTGATGGTACTTGCATATCGTTCGACCGCAAGTGTGATGGGATGGTGGACTGTCCTGATAGGAGTGACGAATCTCACGCACAGTGTAGAAAAGTCCAGTAAGTTACTTTTGCCCTTGAGTATTTAATGGTAAGGGGGTAAGTGACTTTTGCCCCTGAGTAATTAATGGATGCTAATAGAATAATAATTAGCCTTAAATAAAAACTTATGTAGGTGCAGCGGCGGCGCAGGGGTCTCAGCCTCGCCTTTCATATTTGATGTCGCACATTCGATTTCCAGTCGTGCTCACATCTTTGTGTTAATTGTTTCACCGCCGCTGCTCAATATCTATGAAGACAAACATCGAGAGGAAATCGGTATGTCTAAGAACTAATCTAAGTATTTGAGGAGATGTGACATCCACCAACCCGCTCATGGCCAGCGAGTGTGGATCAAGGCCTAAACTCTCTCAACTCGTAAGATAGTTGAGAGAAGACCCGTGCTCAGCAGTGGGACATTAGAAAGGGTTGAAGTGAAGGAATGGCAGTGAGGATGATGCTAATTTATCTCCACAGATGTCAGCCGAACTGGTTCCGTTGTACATACGGAGCTTGTGTGGATGGTACAGCGCCTTGTAACGGTGTTGATGAGTGCGCTGACAGGTCGGATGAACTGCTTGCGCGATGCAGGAACGAGACCAATGAAGTGGGGTAAGGTTCATGAAGTGAATATGGCATCATGTGTCCCCGACAAATAGCAGCGGTCATGGACAGGCTGTGTGGAGGAAGAATACTTGAGGCTTCATAGAATCAAGGGGAAGCACAAAAGATCCCATTGGGTCGAAGTGCTCTGGGTTACCAGCCCCATTGTTAAGATAAGATAAGATAAGGTTCATGATAACTGGATTCAAACTGTGATATTTATGATACGAGTGTAGGTACTCGCCTACCGCACAAAACACATTTTCTTCGACGAGTTAACTCGTCTGCCGTGAGTCTGTCAATCAAAAATAATCAAAATCAAATGAAAATCAAAATCAAAATATGCTTTATTTTTTTTGAGACGCGAGTCTACATAAAAATAGTCCAATTTCTTTTCCTACCGTGCAGTGAATGACTGGCAACTACTGAGAAACACTGCCAAAAAACTGAGTAGGCCTTTTTCTTTTTTAAATGAAGTAGGTACCTACTTATATCTATTACATTTTGTTTGTTTAGTGTGTTATTAGAGCGACTTAATTCCAAGCGTTTTTATCCGTTTCATAGTCTGAAATTTTATTTAGTGTGTTATTAGAGCGACTTAATTCCAAGCGTTTTTATCCGTTTCATAGTCTGAAATTTTAGTGCTAACGTGTCAATATTTATCAACTAACTAAAGTACGACTCAGACACTTTACTTAGCCTTCGGTTATCAAATAAACTTTACTTTTCTTTTACCTTGTTGTTTGGTGTTTGCAACAACTACCGGGATTCCGTCAACGACGAGAAAACCCCAACAATGATTGACCGCCCAGCTCTGGTGGAAATATTCCATTAATCCTAACGCCTCTTTCATGTTCCTGGTTCAAAAACATATCTTGGACAACGATTTGTCAAAACGCATCGACCTAGATATTACGTGCACACTCGAAAAGTACAAAGCCAAGGAACATAATACTCTCTACCGAGAGAAGAATTGTCACTTCCTTCAAACAAAATGCGAATTACATGGATACTACTAGCGCTCTGTAATTTCCGCAAGAACTAACCTTGGCGGGCATTTCAAATCCTTCCTTTTTCTAGTAATTGTGTCTATTTTCCACTCGCTACATCACGAAGCGATGAACTTCATTACTTTTCCAATATATGTGAAAAGTAAAATGTAAAACCATAATTCTAAGTTCCATCGATTCGTGATGATAATGCGAGCTAATTCTTTTAGGGAGATTAATAATAGGTAATAAAAAAACTTGATCTAGATATTTCTTTATGATGTATTTGAAAATAATTCTGAGAGTTTTATATATCAGTGATGATAGTACAAAGACTCGCTACATTACAAGGATACTTGGAAATAAGACTTGAATATTACACAGAACAATCAAAATCATTACAAAGTTATCATTACCACTGCGGAAAGCCAAAAGTCACTTGCAGATTTTAAGGAACCAATAGTTAAGACAGCATTATTATTGGTTTCTTAAAATTTGCATTTTTCTTTTAAGTGCCTTTTGACTTTCCTCTTCAACAAAAGCTCGGTTTTTTAGAACAAGTTGTCTTTTGAGGCAAATATAAAATGTTGACTCAAGAACATGAGTTTTGTTTAAAGTTTTATGCTCTGTACATTTATTTAAAAAATCAAAATCTACTTGACACATGGCAGACTTAATTAATGTTTTAATATTTGTTTGCCAGCCTGATGCATTTAAAATATTATTTATGCCTAATGCACAAATTTCCACACATTGCACAAATTCTTTATTTGCATAATGTAGTGCCGTTTTTAGATTGTCATATTCTTTGAAATTGGTAAATACATGTAGTTGTGTAGCTTCAGATGCTAAAAATATTGATTTGCACGCAACGCAATTTGCATGTTTCAATTTTTTGAATATGAAGCCACACACATATGCACGCATATTGCGAAATAACTCTAAATGCGGTGATTTTATAGTCATATTTGTAGAATACTTTTTTCCTCGACGTAGGTCTGGACTATCCGCATTAAGGGCGTCAAAAAGCTGGTCGAATTTCATCAAAAGTGTCGCTGTAGCATGAGCTTCAGCAGGGAGTTCATCTGAAAAGATAACAAAATATATTAAAATTGTTTGTGTACCTATCAGCGACGAAGGGCGGAAGTTCTTACTTAGAAAAATAATATGTCTTCACTACCGTCACCGATAGGTCTTAGATTTGATGCTTTACTTATTTATGTTGCTATTTAGACGTTACATATATATTATTATAATATATTATTATTATATATTATTAAGTATGTGTGATATTGACCATTTCCTAAAGGGAAACCGATGGGAATCGGATTTTAAGGACTCTTCGCCACTGGTACCTATGGTTTAAATGATTGCCTATTTAGTTAAAATATTTATAAAACTATAAAATTTTGTGAATTTTTATGCATACAGAAATTTTATTTTCATTTAAATGTAGCCTAGTTTAGGTCAATGATTATTAGTTTAATTTAAGAAATAAAATTGAAACAAAAAAAAAACAAATTTAATTACTTAAAAAATAATGAAAAAGAATAACAAAGAGGCCTTCTAAAAGTGTAAGGAAAAATGGGACTAGAAGATAGTCAAGGGGTTAATTTCAACAAAAACTTTTATCATCAATCAGTTGTTAAAATGTGATGATAATTTTATCTCCTCAAGACACCAATCTCACCATAGAGATAACTGATAATACAAGTACTTATTTTACTTCAACCCTTTTTAGTGTCCACTGCTGGGCACGGATCTTCTCTCAATTATCTTATGAGTTGAGAGAGTTTAGACCTTAATCCACACATGCTAGCCAAGTGCGGATTGGTGGATGTTACATGTCCTCGAATGATTATTTCTTAGATATGCCGGTTTCCTCACGATGTTTTCCTTTGCCGATATTGAGCAGCGGAGATGAAACAATTCACACAAAGATGTGTGGGCCAGGATTCGAACCTGCGATTTTATTTTTCTAAGGCGAGGCCCGTACCGCTGCACTACCGCTGCTCAAAATGCAGCTGCTTTATTTATAGATGAGTAGATAAAATTAATAGTTACTATTATATTACTTGTTATCTTGATTTATTGAATACTTACTTGTACAAATCTTAGACAACATGCCTCCTGCAACTGAATGACTGAACACCTGCGCAGCTAGCTTGACCCTCATTTTCTGTTTGCTGTTGGGTTTTAAATGATGCTCAGACAATGTTGGTGCAAAAACAAAATTTGGGTTGTTTTTGTCCAAATCGTAAAATTGTTGAACATGGCTCCACTTTGCAACACCTGTTTTGTGGAAATAATAAAGTGAAATTAGAGATTGTAATGAAATACATAGTTTCATTGTGATTGCAGTAACGTTCTAACAACATTGTGAAATTACATATATCACACACTTCACTTCAATCCTTTAGTGTCCCACTGCTGGGCACTCGTAAGATAGTTGAGAGAGTTTAGGCCTTAATCCAGACACACCACGACCTTGATGAGCTTCTCTGCACTACCCAGTCTCTGCTACCAGAGCAGTACTATTATTGTCAACAGAATTAATTACGCAATCCTACATTTCAACGCTTGGGCACATGAATATATACTTTGTATAACCCTAGAACCCTAGGTCGTACCCACACCCACGGGTTTAGGGATCCTTTATTGTACTTCTTTGTTTTAATTATTTGGTTAATTATATTGTAGTCGTTGGTTAATCGGTGTTTTAACTAGCTACCCTAACCGACGTTACAAGTGGCTAAGTGCGGATTGGTGGATGACACAACGTCCTTGAGTGATTAGTTACATTACATACCAGTTTCCTCAGGGTGATTTCCTTCACCAATATGGAGCAGCGGAGATAAAACAATTCACACAAAGATGTGTGGGCACCGCTAGGATTCGAACCCGCAACCTTATTTTTCTAAGGCTATGCCCGTATTGCTGCGCCAGCGCTGCTCAAATTACAAATTACATATGTATATGTATATATATTTACCTTTAATAACCTTCCCATCATTTTGTACATCTGTCGAGCATTCGACGTCGTATTTTAGGAAAAGGTTCCTTGTGCATTTTAGGAGGTGAGGTGGGTCCAAAATTGTTATGATTTCATGACCCTCATATATAAAGAATGGTTTTTCCTTTGTTGATCCCAGATTATCCAATGCTTTAATGTTGACTCTGGATAGATCACAAACAGTTGCTACCACATTGAGCCCAATTTCAAAGCACTTGTGTAATATCTGAAAAACATATGAAGCAATATGTTAGTAAGTATTTTCTATTATTCTTTTAAGTTCTATTTTATTAACCAACTCATATATTATTATGTTTTTTCTAGCATGATTGAAGACCATGTTTTTGCAATATGCGTGGTTTTTTCCAATAAAATAAAACAAAAACGAATTATTTACTATCCCTATGACATAATTACATAAAGAACAGGATATATCTAATGTTATACCTCTTTAATGACAATGGATAGTCTATCGGCTGTTACCGATTTTCCAGAGAAATAAAATGCTATTGGTTGCTTCCACTTCTTTCTTACACCAGCTAACATAAACACTAATGCGTTTCTAGCAATTTCGTTGTACCTTCCATGATTACCATGATCTTGGTATCCCTCTATCAAATCTAGTCTCTCATTATAATCAAGATGTTTTCTAATAGCCATCTCATCAAATGATAATATACAGATATTTTCATGATCTACATGACTTTCAGTCATTTTTTTTAAACCTTGAAATATTTGCTGGTTTATGCCTGTTTTTATTGGTATTTTATTTAGTAATTTTTTTAATATACTTTGAGATGGAAGAGAAAACATTCGCTTTAATAGCCTGTAGCAAGCTGGTGATTTTTTAAATAATGTAAGGGCCATCACTTTATCCTCAATACTGTAGCGTCTTCCTTTAGGTTTTTTTTTGCAATTACGCATCTGGTTTTGTAATAAAATTATGAAAGAATTACTTAAATTCATATCAAATAACTGTTTTACATTTTCATCTTCACATATTTTTTGCACCTTATTAGCTTTCCGTTTTTTCTTTAATTGCTTTCTCAATCTACTAATTTCCTTGATGCTGTTAGTACAAATATTATATAGTTTTTTCTCTCTTACTGTTAACTCACAAACTTTATTTACTTTCAGTGGTCTTAAAATGCTTTTTCTTCTGTTTGTTTTACTGTTCTTATAAGTTTCAGTAATCTGGATACCTTTTGATGTTCCTGGTATAGGATTACGCATGTCTAGACTGTGATCATTGGATGTTGATAGTTGAGTTGGTCTAACATGCATGTTTTCATGTTCCGAGTGTTGGATAGCAATATCAACCATTTGTTCAGGAGCAATCTGAGGAAAATCAATGTACAATACTAACCATATTAATTTTATTGTGATGTCCTATGGAAATTATGAAAATTTGGAATTGCGAAAGAGACCAGGGATTGAATCCCTTAGTCCCAAGTGAGTGTATGGCCGTTTAGGCTCGCACTGCCCCTCTCTCACTTCACATAGTACACACAACCACACTGTATTGCTCCCTAAGAAGACCCACTGACCATTCTTGAGACTGTAGCATATCAAGTGATACAATCTAAAAAAACTTACCTTTGTATTGTCTGCCGCTTGTGGGGCCTCATAATTTTGTCGCATTAAATGCATGTCTTTCTTCAAAGATTCCAACAAATTGGTAACAAAGGCTTTTTCACCAGGAACTGAAAATCTTCCCAAATTTTTTTTACTGTCATCAGTAAAGCAATCATTCCCAAAATGTCTTTTGCATAAAACTTTGTTACTAGTAAATAGCTTTGTCAAAGCCTCTATAGACAACCAGTCTTTATCTGGCCAGCAATACTTTGCCCAAGCCCTAGCCCTGCAAAATAATATAATATGTATTAGACATATTACAATATACCAGGTAAAAAGCCTAGCTAGTAGTTAGACATGGTGAATGGAGACATTTCTTCGTTTCTAAATTTTAATCATCATAATGCGTCATCACGCGGCCGATGCCGTGGGCGGAACCTAGTGTATTAAAATCTGACACTATTCTTCAATTCTGACACAATTGAAATAAGTTTGTTTAATGACATGAAATGAAATAAACTTACCGCAGAAGATTTGTTTTCCCAGGTTTTGGGAATCTATGAAATGATATGGCACCAACTTCAATAGGAGTAACCCCACATTTAGAACACTTTCTATATGAGTCAGAAGACATATTGATGCAGTAGCAGGTAGTTCCAATAAGTCCAATACCTAACAAAACAAGAAACAAGTTGTAGTCGCGAGTAACCTCGAGCGAACATCTGTGGTCAGTTTCTAGCACAACGCGAATCCTTGTTACGAATATACTTTACCAAACAAGTAAACAGACAAAAATAATCACAGAATAAAACTTGAGAAATAAAAAACAAGTCATTGTCGTGAATTACCTCTAACGATCAACTATGGTCCATTTCCAGCACAACACGGTTCCTTTAAATATTCTCTTTATGTTACTTGTGGCTAGTAATCTCTAGCAAAAAAGCAAACGGTCACAAATAATTACAATAAAACTTGAAAATTTAGAAATAAAAACTGCAAACAACTTTGAAATGTGCAACTGACTTAGGGTTGCCAATGCTTTACAAAAATATTGCCGAAACATATCCATTTTTATTTATTAAAAATAAAATAGTCATGAGAAGGTTGAAAATAATTTCAATATATATTGTTTTGACTACCAGCACGTTGGTAAGTCACATTACTATTCCTGATTTGCTTTGTAAATAATTATTTATGGAATATGTAACTCCCTAAAATTTGTGTTATTTTTTTAATATGAGAACACCTAGAAATCCGCCACCCAAACAAACATAACTTGTATGTGTGTGTAAGTGCAAAATATTTTCCACAGAAGATAAGACCCCTTGTACAAAGCAGAAATAAATAGTTATTACTACGACATTTAATATGTTCTGTTCTTCTTGAAACACGTTACTTTAGTTTTTATTGTTAGGATTAGTTTATATACCTATTTACTTTAACTTTATTAAAATTATGTACAGTGAAACTTGGTTAAGTTAAGACCTATATAAGTGAGAAACCTCCATAACTGACACTCATGCTAAGGTCTCAACACTTTGGCACTGAATTACCTCTGTTAGTAGGACGAAGTAAGCCTCTATATCTGGGATTTGTTTTTTCGATTTATCATCATAGTTACCTCTATAACTGAGACAGCGAGTAAATTTTATATGCATAAACCTCTGTAACTGAGATAACATTGTTTTGTTTGTTTACTCATTCTTATTCTACCCACAAATTCCACACTTAAGTACGTAAGTAATTTTGAGCCTCAATGAATTTCAGTTTTACCTCTATAAATGAGACAGATATTTATTTATACCTGGATATCTGAGACACTGGGTAAGTGGAATAACTCTATATGTGAAACGACATTTCCGGTCCTTTGATGTCTCACTTAAACAGGTTTCACTGTATTATTATAAATGTTATATTGAATTGTAGTAGCCTAGTTATTATATGTGCATGCTGTGATTTCCTACAATTGGAGGAGCATAGTGGGAAGTGTTTTTTTTTACTTGATATTTTTAAATGTATTCTCTGTTGGAGATCCCAATAAATAAATAAATAAATAAAAAACACGCTGGCTGGTTACACCATCGAATTTTTCCAGTTCCTAATAACACAATCCTAACACTTACAATCTTTTACATTTCTGAAATGCCCCTCAATCCCCTATAACTAGTGTTCGGCAATGTCCTGAGCCGAGGTCCGTCCACACATGGGGCGCCCTCATGTCAGTTGCCACAGTACTTGATCGGTTCGACCGTCCTCGGACGGTTCACCGAAAAAGTCCGGTGAACCAATAAAGGCCCTTCCGGCTAATTGGGTTAGGTCATCAGCAAAAAAAAAATCGCTTGGTATTTTTAAGTATTTATTTACAAACCGACATCCAAATTGAATGTAAATAAAATTTGTTCTATTTTTTGGTTGTATCACCTTAATAAACAACATCACTGTTACATAGACTCTCGGACGGTACAAAGTAAGAAAGGCCCTCTGTAGAAGCAGGTTTAGATTTAGGTAGAGAGCCCAAACCGCTGGGTCTGGAGACTCTAAAGGCACATAGGTTCCTTATGGGGTCTAGGGGTGCACTAAGAAAGGATTTTTCAAAACTCACCCTTTAAGGGAGTGAAACGGGGTTCCAAAGTTTGTATGGAGAAACAAGATTAGTGAGATCAATTTCGCGGGTGAAGCTGCGGGCGGAAGCTAGTTATCTATATTTAAGTATTTATTTACAAAAGAAAAGTATTATATGTAGTATATTACCAGTTATCTGGTTTCCATAGTACAAGCTCTGCTTAGTTTGGGATCAGATGACCGTGTGTGTTAATGTCCCACTATATTATTATTATTATTATTAAATGCCTGTCTCGGGTGGGAATCTAAGCCCGACCTAAACAATTTATTTATTCCCCTAACACAAAGGTACATCGTTTGAAATACATTATCTGGATGACCGAGCTTTGCTCGGTATTTTTTTTTAAATGACATTTTCTAAAAATGATTCCTAGCTAGATCGATTTATCGCCCCCGAAACCCCCTATATACTAAATTTTATGAAAATCGTTGGAGCCGATTCCGAGATTCCAATTAGAATGACCGAGCTTTGCTCGGTATTTTTTTTATAAATGACATTTTCTAAAAATGATTCCTAGCTAGATCAATTTATCGCCCCCGAAACCCCCTATATACTAAATTTTATCAAAATCGTTGAAGCCGATTCCGAGATTCCAATCTTTATATTTATAATTCTTCTGTGAGTGTGTATGTCACTGAACTTCTCTCAAACGACTGGACCGATTTTGATGAAATTTTTGTGTGTGTTCAAGGGGATCTGGGAATGGTTTAGATTCACAATTTTGCGCGGTACGAAGTTCGCTGGGGCAGCTAGTTATATATATAGATATATACAAGAATTGCTCGTTTAAAGGTATAAAATTATTGCAATATTCTACCTTTGTGTTAGGCTGGCGTCTGTTAGGAAAACCTTTGTTATAGATCGCGTGCGCCAGGCTCACCCCAGGACGATCTTGCGAGATTTTTCCTTAACATTATCCAATTAATGGGGTATTATATACTTCTAGGGGCCGTTTCCGCTGCCTAGATGGAAGCTTCATACCAGCATCAGACCACTGTGATGGGAAATTAGACTGTCCTGATGGCTCGGATGAGACGGTTCGAGCCTGTGCTGGTACCACCTGTCTGTCATATCTGTTCCAATGCGCGTATGGAGCCTGTGTGGACAAGGGGTCAGATTGTAACGGGGTAATTTTTGTTGTAACTTATTTTTTTATTTCCGCAGATAATAATATTCCAGAGATGAAAAAGTTCTAGAAACTTTTTTTTTTCAAATAAAACTAATATCACATACCCCCTGGGGGTAGTTTTGAAATATAATAGTATAAACTGTTGGAAGATTTATGTAGATTGATTGCTTTTTTTATTCTTCGATAGGCTGGCGCTAGACTACTACTTGCCTGATGTTAAGCAATAATGCAGTCTACGATGGATCGAGCCAGCCCAGTATACCGGTTCACTCGAGATTACGAGTGATTATCGGTGATAAGGTGGCAGTGGAATGAGCCTCAATATGGTTAGAAACCTTAAAGGAGCGACAATTCCGACCCACCCTCTCTTCATGGTGTCACCAGACATCGCACCGGAACACGGCAACGCCGCTTGGCGGTGCAGCTTTGTCTGGTGGGTGGTTACTAACCACGGCCGAAGCCTACCACCAGTTGATTGTCACCTGATTTGCACCACCCGGGTACCACGTGTGAAGATTCAATTAAAGGTGTACACCCACGGACGAAGGTGACTCAGCCCCCAGCAATTGAATTGTGAACCTTCATTTTGCAATTTCATTAAAGTCGGCCGAGTTGTTTTGGATATACGTGGCAACAAACATATACACACAGATATTATTAAGATACAAAAAATTTTAGGCTTGCGCTTGACCATAACTTGCCTGATGCAAAGCAATGAGGTGGTCTATGATGAATATACCCATCCACTCGTGATTACAAATGATTTTCGGTGAGAAGGTGGCAGTGGAATGGGGCTCTATATAAAACCGTAAAAGAGCAATAATTCCTTGCCAGCCTGTCAAACGGTGTCACCAGACACAGGACCGGAACACGTCAAGGACGCTTGGCGATGCAGCTTCGTCTGGTGGGCGTGATTAACCACGGCAGAGACCTACTACTACCAATTTATTGTCACCTGATTTACACCACTCAAGGACTCCGTGAGGGGATTCAGATTGAAGGTGCACTCCAGATGAAGGGGAAACATCCATAAAAAAGAAATCATCATCATCATTCCCCTTGCCTTTTTCCCATTTCTATTGGGGTCGGCTCCCAGTCTAACCTGATGCGGCTAGCTACCAGAATTATACGAGCGACTGCCATCAGACCTCGACACCCGTAGGGAACCAGTAGCCGAGATGGTTAGACCAGGTGTCAGATTATATTGGCTTCTGACTACATGTAACGATTGTCATAGATGTGTTAAATAACAACCGGGACCGACGGCTTAACGTGCTCTCCGAGACACGGAGGCTAATCCCTCAACCAACCAGACACCGAAACAAATTTTTGTTGTTACACAAATATTGTCCGAGGCGGGAATCGAACCCGCGATTTCCCGGGCACAGTATAGCCCAGTCGGACGGCTTACACCGCTCTACTACCGATGTCGTCCCCCAAAAAATAAATATAAAAAATGAAATACTGTTTTTTTTTTTCTAGAAAAAGGAATGCGCAGACGGCTCGGACGAAGCTGATGATCTTTGTCAAGAATTCAATACCATCACTTCTGCGTAAGATACAGTATCTTTTTATATTATTAAGTCGCTGAAGCATGGTGATGGTAAGAGGCACCTCTCGCGGCTTGCCGACCTTTTAAAGCCCGGATTATAACAATCCGGAATCGTCCGGACCAAACAAAGGCCTCGGACGAGCCCGGATTCAATCAGCAGCAGCACAGATCGCCACTCCACCTAGTCTGATGGCGTCCTACAATTCTTTTGCCAATCCGTGGTCTCCATTCAAGAACTCGTTTACCCCAACGGTTATCAGTTCTGCGGCAGATATCGCCGGCCTACTGCCACTTAGCTTACTAATCCTATCCTGATGGTTTTTAATTTTATATTTCAGTCCCCCTTCATCAGGCAACTGCGTTCTCCCCCCACAACCAGACCACGGTTCTTACACCTCTAACGTTCCCTTCGCGCCCCCTGGTCTATCATTTATGAGTCTTCAACTGAACTTCACCTGCAGTCCAGGTTATGGAGTTGAAGGGAACTCTGTAGTCTTCTGCTATGATGGGTCCTGGTCTGAAGCGTTGCCTAAGTGTGTCCGTAAGTATTATTTTTGTTCATTAGTTTCCAGTTGCAACTTCGTAAAGCGTAAATTGATTAAAGGTTACCTGGGGAGAAGTACTTGCTCTATGCGTACAGATCTATCTATTTCCACCCCTTTATTTATTCAGATTTATTCAGCATTGTATCGTGATTCTATGAAGGAAAACGGGAAAACTTCTGTAAATAGACCGTTTATATTTTAATGTCATTAAAGGTTTCCTGCAGTACCTACAATGACAATCTCGGATACAAACATTTTTCTGAAACGTTTCTCAACTAAATAACAAGTCGACCGACCAAACGAAATCTGCGCTAAGCTTCCGAAATTCCCAGATGTGAAAAACAGAAAGAGAACTAAAGTTGCTTCCGAATAAAAATCCGGAACGGGCGACCTCTGATTCTTTGTAGTCGACGCGATAATAATTCTAGCAATTGATACGTGCGAGGCCGTTTTTATTTCGGGTCCAGGTAATCCGGATGCTTATAGTCCGGGTCTAAATGAGTGCAGTAGTAGACGTATGAGGCTTATTGTCTTAGATTTACTCGAATTTCACACATTGAAATAAAACTACTTTTTAACGGATTTTATCGCGGTTTATTTTAGATTTTAAATCCCGACGTTTCAAAGTCTTTTCAGACTTCATGTTCACGGGTGGACTGAACACAGGTCCTTGTCAAAGAAAACCGGTTCCTACCAAGAATGATCCGTGAAGCTATTGAAATTAAAAAACATCCTAATTTTAACAGAGAAAATGGTTGGAATATACTACCAGCTTGGGACCCGGTGCTTAATTTACTTGTACCAAAACCCAAGCAAAATCAACTCAGAATTCAAGACACTGTGAGCTCAGTTTGCTTAAATCGGAACGCAACTTAAATATTAATGTTTGAAGGTAGTCAGTAATAAATGTGATTAATATTTTTGGACGTCAAATACCTCAGTCCACCATGAACATGAAGTCTGAAAAGACTGAAACGTCGGGATCTAAAATCTAAAATAAACCGCGATAAAATCCGTTAAAAAGTAGTTTTATTTCAACGTATGAGGCTAATCAAATCTGCCTCTTTTAATTCCACACGACACGACCACTCTATCAAACATCTAAGATATTGATAATATGTAAAACAGCATTATTTGACACGCGGATGAAATGATCTCCAAAAACTTTTGGTCACAATTTTACATCATTTTACAGGTGTCTGCAAGTTGGAGAAGAACTCAAGTGTCAACTATCACTGCTTAGTATCTGGAGCAATCCAAGGTCAACGAGAATGCAATGACTACGAACCCTCTGGAACAGTAGTCCGGCCTGAATGTACCTCACCAAACTACTACAGCGCTGTGGGTTACATGAGATGCATCGACGGCAGTTGGGATTATGTTGCTGTTTGCTCTCCAGGTTTAGTCAGAAATGGAACCAATATCACAATTTTATTAAAAGATTCAGTTATTATACATATCAGTGACATTCTATATCCCAGTGAAAAGAAAATTCCCAATGATGATGGTAGTAATAACGAAAATTCGAACAGGAATTGCGGTAATAGTGAACACCCTTCTGAAAATACTGAAAGCATTAAATATTCTTCTGGGAATGCTGGTAATATTAAATATCCTAGTGGTAATTCATTCGATATTCTTTTGGGAGTAGTGACAGTAGGAAATATCCTAATGGGAACACGAATATTACAGTAGAAATACATAGATACAGTACAGAAAATCCGTTGGATTATGAAAGGAGGGGGGACCATTGGAGAATGTGTATTGTTAATAAAAAAGTTTTAAATAAAAATAACAAACAAAAGAATTTAAGATTGTTTTTCTTGAATGAGTACAAATATAGTCTGAAATTGTAATTATATTTAATTAGTTAAGACTTTTTTTAATCTAGCAACATACTCGTAGACTGATAGAAAAAAACCAGTATTTTTTATTGTCGCTTACTAGTATTATTAGGCAAAAAATATCAAAAAATTCTGGTCCTATCCGCATTTTTTTCCTAAATAAATCATTAACATAAATATTTTTTTGCATATTATTATCTTATTTCAATATATAAGTTCTTCTTTTCTTTACTAGTAGATCTTTCTCATCTTCTAGGAGTATTTTTTTTTTTTCAATATATAAATTTGGTTGAGATTGAAATTAAAAAATTAACAATATGATTTTTTGACGCCCAGCTTTAGATGTGTTTTATAAGTTCTACTTTATATTTCCTTTTTGTTAGGTTAAGTTAGTGCGTAGGTTATTTTTCTGGTACCTAATATCTTTTATATGTTGTATGCTCCCAAATTGTTAATGTTACATGATGAAAAAAAAAATGTCTATGATAAAAGTACTGTAAAACTCGAATGAGTTTATGTGGCAACTTATAGATTAATGACTCTATTATCTTTTAAATAAATAAATAATAGATAATATTAATAAAAATCGTGATAAAATCATATTAATGTAGTTTTATTGGAACGAAGTTCCTTACGGCAGGCTCGGAGGGGATAGGGATTTTGCTGCGCGACCGAACTGAACAAAATGTGATAGTAAAACCGTAAGAAAGAATGCGTGGAATAAAACCGTTAAATGAGACGTGCGCAGGCGCGACAGTCGCATACACAAGCGAGTAGTGTATAATACCTTTCTCTTTCTCCCTCTTTCTTTATTAGCCGAAGGAACTTCGTTACTACCTGGTGTCCCACGACACCACATCATTTCTTGACCGGTGTTCGCTTTATTTATTTTTATTTTATTTATTTATTTATTCAAAATATAAGTATCACACAAAACATCATCCGTCGCCAAACTGTACATACAGTTTGTAGGCGTCGCGCTCATTCACATTTTATAATATGTACTTATACTATTGAATTACACCTACTATACCTAATTACAATTTTATGCATGCATTTTCCTATTTATTTATTTTTTACTTACTTCCAAATATATCTTTAAGTTTCCGTTTTAATTTCAATTTACATTTAATTTTGTTTTCCTCCCTTAATATTTCATATTGGTTACATAACTCTGGCACTATATACTGTCTAGTCCTTTTACCATAATAATTATTTACTTTTGATTGCGTTAGCTTTCCAATCTTTGACGTTCTAACACTATATTTATACTTTTTCTTAACTTTATATTCTTCTTTATAATATGATTCTAACGCTATTAAATATTTAACTTTTGTGTCAACAGGCAGCATTGCACATTCTTTAAATAACTTAGAATAATCATCTTTATACTTCTTTACAACATTTTTGTCAACCATTATTTTTAAAAATCTTAACTGTATCTTTTTTATTTCTTCTAAGTAACTTTTAAAAGTTAACCCGTAGCAGCTTAGGCCATAGCTAATTAATGACTCAACTAATGCATAATAAACCATATATAAAGTACGTTTATCTAATATTCCTTTAAGTGTATAAAACTTGCTCATAATTGATCTCAATCTATTGCATACTAAATCTATATGCGGTCTCCAGCTAAACCGGTTATCTATTAACATTCCTAAGTATTTTATCTTATTTACTAATTCTAACTCCTTACATTGGCACACAACCTGCTCATGTAAACAATCATATGAATGGCCAAGGATGCGTAAGCTAGGATTTTCTTTCAATACTTTATTGTAGGGTGAGCATATATGCATGATTTTAGTTTTACTTGCGTTAAGAATAATACCATTATCGTGAGACCACTTAGTTATTTTATCGAAGTCATTTTGCATTCGAGATATCATTTGTTCCAAATTTTTACCAGAAACTAACATACACGTATCGTCTGCATACATGAACACCCTACAATAATCCACAACATTTACCATGCAGTTTACATGCATTATGTATCCAATAGGTCCATACACCGATCCAGTCGGGGCCCCTAGGGTTATGGCCGCCTCTGCCCCCACTGTACTGTTGACAGTGGTGCAGAGCGTCCTATTCCTCAAATAAGAAGCGAAAAAATTATTAGTCGGACCACTGATACCGCACTCATCCATGGCTTGTAACAGCTGATTGTGATCCAGTGTATCAAATGCTTTTTTGAAGTCTATAAAAAGGGCTATTATTTGATTTTGGTTATTAAGTTCGTGATTAATGTATTCTGTAAATTGTACCAATACAGTATCAGTGCTCCTCCCCTTCCTAAATCCATGCTGACAATCAGATAAAATATTATTTGACTCTAGAAAGTCACTTATTTGTCCAACGACCACTTTTTCTACAATTTTATTTATTACGGATAATATAGCCACGGGCCTATAATTAGAGTAATCCAAGTGACTGCCTTGCTTATAAATTGGTCTTATTAATGCCTGTTTCAAACCATCCGGGTAAATACCCTTAGTTACACACATATTAATGAATATTGCCAGAATTTTACTTACGCTTTTACTTACATATTTTAAGTCTACTACCCTTATTTGGTCTCTCCCCGGTGCTTTATCACAGCTTAATTTTTTAATAATCTTTTCAACATTCTCAGGGTTAACTTTTTTAAATCGAAACGAGACTAAACTCCTTTTTACATAACTGCTTCTATTTAAAAATTTATCACTACAATTATGTTTAATTTTTTCAATTTCCTGCGTAAAAGTGTTAGAAAATGTAGTACATATGTTGTACATATTATCCGTTCTCCCTAAATATTTTAGTATTACACTGTCAATGGTTGCCTTAATTTTACCTATCCACATGTTTATGTTACCCCATATTTTTCTATAATCACCGTTACATTTACTTAACTGACCTCTTTTATGCCTGTTTCTCGCAGAGTTTATCATCTTATTTACCTTATTTCGATATTTAGTATACTCTAATCTTTTATTCATGCAAGATGGTTCCGCTTTCCAAATCCTAAATAACTCATTTTTTTTATCGATACAATTCATTAATTGTTTACTCACCCACGGCTGTGTAACTCTTTTGTTTTTCTGTGTTATTGTTACAGTGCATTCGGAATAAATACTGCGAAAAACACGACATATCTCACTGTACAATAATATAGGGCAGTTAATCTGATAGAAATCCTCCCACACAATATTTACAAGTTTGTTATTTACTAACTTATTTGAAATTACTCGCTTCAAGCTATTACTGTTACGCAATACGCACGATTCGCAACTGAGTCTAATACCTGTTAAATAGTGGTCTGATAGGTTGCATGCAAATGTGTGCGTTGAACAGCAGCTCATCGAGCCGGCGGCGGCGGTGCACACTGCGCCCGCGCTGTCCCGCACCCACACGTGATCAATATAAGATACCTGTAGTTGTCCGTCAACAATCGCTTCACGAGTAATCGTTGTATTCGGTAAAGCGGCTTGTAGGCCGTGGCTGCACAGGGTGGTTTTGTAACTGTTAGATATACGGTTCTGTTTACCACTCAATAGGTCTATGTTCATATCTCCGATGACTAAAATTTTTTCTTGTCTGGGTATGTTTCCTAGCAACTGGTCCATATATTCTATAAATTCTAATTTATTTCTATTTGGGGGCCTATATATTGCAATCAAGTGAAGAGTATCTTCAAAGGCAGTAATTCTTCCATATACAACTTCTACTTCTGGACAGAAAGTCCTCTCTTCCATAAAATTTAACCCATTTTTTATGTACACCAAAATGCCTCCTCCTTTTTTAATTATTCTTGTATATTCGCAGGTGCTGTACCCCTCTATTGTAAACATAGGTATTTCCTCTTTTTTTATATTTATTTCTGTTAGAACTATTATATCGATATTGTGCTTACATGCTGTAAGAAGGACTAACAACTGACTGAACTGTTTCTTTAGCGATCTTATATTTATGTGTATAATATCTATATCTTTATTATTTTTATTGTTAATGTATTCACTCCATTCTTTTATATTTTCAAACTTTTTGTAGGTATAATCTATATTTTCTATGTGCATTGGATCGAATTTTAGGCGTAGAGAAATCACCTAGTGTGTCACTAGTGTGTTATATGCAAGTATGTATATCTATTTATGTAGGTGGTCTCTCGCCAATGTTCGCAAGTAGCCAGCGCACATCGTTATCACACTTAATATTGTGTATTTTTTTAGTATTCTCATTCTCTTTTACTAGGATTCTTGAGTTTTGAATCCATATGTACTTATATGTCTCTTTTAAATCCTTCTTAGCCTTCCAGAATAATTGCCGTAAATACTTTGAGAGGTCTTCATTGATATAAATCTTATTGTTGTTTTTATTACCATAAACTGTAGAATTTGTTATCTGTTGTTTTCGAAGTTTAAGCCATTGTTCTCGAGCTGCTGTGGTGCGCAGTTTTACTATTACGGGCTGCGTACGCGGCTTGTTGGTGGAGTCTTTTTCCAAACCTACCCTCTTAACTTCTTCAATTTCGGTTGAGTCTAGCAATAGTTTTTTTGCAAGTGTTACTACCACCTCCTTGATATCCTCTTTCTCTTGTTTTTCCAGCCCAACTATTTCAATATTTTTTTCCTTTTCTTTTTGCTCTAATATTATTACCCTCTCTTCTAACGCTTTATTACATTTCTCTAGGTAAATCTGTTGTTGCTCCAGATTTTTTATTTTTTTCTCCGCATTTAACTTAAATTCAATCATCTCTTGATATTTTTCAGCATAAAAACTAACAGAATTCTTAATCTCTTCTAAATCCTTATCCATTTTATGTACTATATCTAGCTTTTTATTTACTTCTCTTACCATTTCTTCTATAGATGTTTGAGATTTCAGTGCTTTCGGCGTATGATCCCTGCAATCTTCCTCTTGTACACCTGGCTTTGGCGATGCATCGGATGTATCACTCTTCAAGCATTCGTCGCAGCATTCCTTTTGCAGAAACTGTTTCATATTTTTAATACACTTTTTATGAAACATACCATTGCAATCACCTCTGCACTTAATCACCTCATCTTTGCTTACAGACAGGAACTGCCTGCACTTTTTACACTGTACCATTATTTATTGTAGGTAAAATTCGTTTACGTAAACAACTAACTCAACGTAGATAGCTAAAAAACACGTCCGCGCGGTGAGCGCATTCGCAACGGAACTTCTTTCTTCACGCTTCTAGACCCCCTGGACCCCCTGGACCCCTCGACCCTTGAACCATGTCGGACGAGGAGTCCGAAGACGTGCGCCGTCAGCGCGCCCTCATTGAAGAGGAGCTTAAAAGGAAGGGAGAAGAAATGGAGGCGCTCCTCGAAATGAGCGCTGAGGCCGGGTTCGCTCCAAGGAGCTCTATTTCTATTTCCAATTCATTTTGGAACGAAGTCGAAGTTCCTTACGGCAGGCTTGGAGGGGATAGGGATTTTGCTGCGCGACCGAACTGAAAAAAATGTGATAGTAAAACCGTAAGAAAGAATGCGTGGAAAAAAGTGCGTGGAATAAAACCGTTAAATGAGAAGTGCGCAGGCGCGACAGTGGCATACACAAGCGAGTAGTTTAAAATACCTTTCTCTTTCTCCCTCTTTCTTTATTAGACGAAGGAACTTCGTTCCTACCTGGTGTCCCACGACACCACATCATTTTATTTTAATGTGTAATTTTTGCGTAAATTTTAGGAAATACTGGTTGAAATCAAATATTAAAACGTTCTATGCACACATCAAGCTTTAAAAAACACAAAAGAATTTAATCCATTTTTAAAAGAAAATAAAAATATTATCTGATATAAAAATGTTATTATTCTATAGAACAATATCTATAGATAAATTTTAACTACAATAATAATAATAATTTTAATTTTTACTAGGCATATTTTAATTATTTTAATTTAATAAAAGTAAGTAGCGCTCTTATTCCTCTCTCCTACTTTTTGCTGTGCCCTACAGACAGTGTTACCAACTCTCAAAAGTATTTATCCCTAATGTTTGTTTCGAAAACCCCTAAAACAGCCCTAATTATTTAATTGTCTCCCTAAAAAATATTTAAATACAAATTTATAATAATGAATAAATAAATATTCTGGGACATTAACACACACGGTCATCTGGTCCCAAGCTAGCCAGAGCTTGTGTTATGGAAACCAGATAACTGGTATATACTACACATATATAATACTTTTCTTTTGTAAATATACACTTTTAATAGATATTTACACCCAGACTCGACACAAACACAAATGTTTATCACTAATGTTTGTCTCGGGTGGGAATCGAACCTACGACCTGCGGCGTGAAAAGCAAATATCTTAGCGACCACCCCACCGGCGTGAAATAAAATAATAAATTCATAATGACTTTGAATTAATATGCTGTAATTATGTTTTAAAAGTCTTTTTGTTATAAATTATTTAATAATTCGTCTTCAATCTGAAGATTCAGATTATAATTTGTAATCATACATGTTGACATTGAATAAATTTAGCATTTTTATTAGAAGGATTAAATCGGAACCTCATGATGCTGATGGACCGTTTATCGTCTACGTGTAAACCTCTCTATTCGTAAACGACGTTTACCATCCGAATCCGTCGCACGCAACGCAAACCATGCACCGCGCGCCGCGCGACCCGCCGCCCGCGCCGTTTCTTGTTTGATATGAAATGCATTAACGTAACGTTGTCGTTGAACGGAACGACCAAACGCGCACGGTGTGAAGCTAGCAAAGATTATTATTACGATTGTAATACTTGGCAGGAGCACACGTCTTGTAGACCCCAGACGAAATATAAATTTTGTGTTAACGGAAGAAGTTTATTTTGACACCCCGAGCTGACCTACCTTCTGTTACACGTACTTAAAAATATATTATGCGTTGGAATTACACAATCTTATTCCCCCATCCCCGTTCTTCCATCGGACAAGTAGAGGTACGGCTATGCGCCACCGTTATATGGTGGAAATTCCACGGGCACGCACAAAGCGCTTTGCATCCACTTTTATTGTGCGAACTGCCAAGTTGTGGAATTCGTTGCCGGCTTCTCTGTTCCCCGATAGCTATAATCTAATCGGTATTTATTAGGTAAGCGCGTTACATCGTAGACTGCAACATTGCTTCACTTAAGACGAGTTGTGGTCAAGCGCAAACCTCACACTTCAACCCTTTTTAGTGTCCCACTGTTGGGCTTCTTTCAACTATCTTACGAGTTGAGAGAGTTTAGGCCTTAATGATCGATGACGGTATTATTTTCCTGGGTCCCTTATTCAGACTTCTACCCTTCATAACTGGTACCTGCCCTTTGTAACAAAAAAAAATCCAAATCGCTACATAGTTTATAACAAAGTCGCTTTCTCTGTCGCTATATCCTTATGTATGCTTAAATCTTTAAAACTACGCAACCGATTTTCATGCGGTTTTTGAAGTGAAAACTTCTTTAGCGGCGTTGAGCACTTTTTCTGTAATGGGTATAAAATCTTAAACTCGCGTCAGGACACGTGATCTGATCGAAAAATCGTAAGACGGATGGAGAGTAGACAGCTATCCCCTCTCTACGGCGCGGCGAAAATGTATGCCTGGGCCTACTGTTTTCACTTCTGCCGGCACTCCCGGAGTGCAACCCGTCTTTTTTTATCTTAAAGAGTGATTCAAGAGAAAGGTTTACGTATATAGTATATGCATAATATAGTAGAGAAACACTGATAATTTTAGAGCTCACTGATGTGATGTCGTAAATAATCACGTTTTTTGTGCTTACATTGCAAACGCTGGCTAAACCCTACGAGATATATCAAAATAATGTACTACAGTATTACAGACCTTAACAACTTCAAGAAAAAAGTCCGCGATGGTATATGTCTATCTCTTAGGGATAACCCACAATAACCATTTTTTTATCTTTTACTTTTAACCAAAAGTAATGGCTCATTTACGAAGCGATTTTAAGCAATTCTGCATTAATCCTTATCCAATTAAGTACCTTAAATACATTGTCTATTTAATATAGAGCAATATGGCCCTTTACAGCACATAATTTAAATGAATATTTCCGAAGATATTACAGATTTAAAATAGCGGTGCGGCGGTACCGCCCGGCCGCGCGCAGCGCGTGCTGTTTGTATTGTCTTATGGCAAAAAAGCTGTAAACGTTTTTTAAAAGGACACTGTAAATATACCTCAATATATTTAGTATCAGCATTGCACCCGTGCGAAGCCGGGGCGGGTCGCTAGTCAATTTATAATTGGCGGAATTCTTGCGTAACATAAGTACCTACATACAAAAAAAAATCATAAATGTTGAATTGAGAACCTGTTTCTTTTTTCGAAGTCGGTTATCGTGTTGTTATTAAAATGAAAAAAATCACCTATTCCGACGTATGAGTCCGCTGTTATCTTAATGTTGATGTAACCTCAAATAACCCGTTTCATTGTCATTAACACGAAATGTTGCCAGCTATTAAAATTACCCAAAATTTAGGGAAAATTTTATGTTTTCAGACAGTAACATGAAGGTACAATAGTGACAGATAATTAATAGTGATAGAGAAATTAGTTCTACAGTAAGATGATACAAAAAAAGAATTACACATACTTTTTGCTATAATAATAATTAAATATTTATTTATTTATTCCACAAACACAGAGGAACAAGGTAAGTAATTGTGAGGTAAGTAAATGTGCAATGTCTTCCTTTGTGTGAGGCTGGCGTCCGTGTTAGGCAGGCACTCACCCCAGGACGATCTTGCGAGAGTTTTGCATTATAAATTACTTAATTATTAAATAAAACTATCTAGGATATAACTTATTAAAGTTAAGAAGTCTGAGTGCGCTACGTTATACACAGGTAGGTATAAAACTTACCTATGCGTGACGTTATTGGTGATTTCGCTTGGACGTATCGCCGCAATCTTAAATTCCACAAAAAAATACGTATGCAATATTTTTAATTTAACAATCTGACAGACAAAACAAAAAAAAATCCTCTCCCCAATTCCATATTAAGAGAGTTCAGGCCTTAATCCACACACGCTAGGCAAGTGCGGGTTGGTGGATGTTACATATCCTTGAATGATAAGTTCCTAGACATGCTGGTATCCTCACGATATTTTCTTTCAACGATGTTGAGCAGCGGAGATGAAACAATTCACAGAAAGATATTTGGGCACGACCAGGATTCGAACCCGCGACCTTATTTTTTAAGGCGAGGCCCGTACCGCTCCTCTTCATTCTTCTTAATTGACTAATTACAGATATCCCATATAAATTTTATTCTTTCAAATGTAAAATCTCATTTCGAAGACATTTTTTTGAAGTGCTACTAAAATTGTTTTGTAAACAAAGTCAAAAACCAATTTCGGGTAAATATAAATAGGGAAATTTAATTCTTAACCTTGCAACACCGTAAGTCACTGGATTTTCCTGCTAACCACAATACAACATCAAACCAGTTTCTAAAATACGTCTCGAAAATGACGTTTAATGATATTCGCTGATGCTGTTCACAGAACTAGTCAATTATTTATTAGATTTTACATTTAATGTGTTGTGTTGTGTTGTAAATATGTGGTTGAAATTGTGTTTAATTGCTATTGGTATGTAATTAGTGTTCTTTTTGTTGTTTTTTTTTAACAATGTCGCCAGGTGCATAAAAAAATTACCATATAGTTGGTAAAATGAAATTAAAACTAAATTATACTAATTTAATGGGACATTAACACACACGGCTATATCCCAAACTAAGCAGAGCTTGTTCTATGGAAGCCAGTTATGAGGTTATCTTTTAACTTATAACCACAGATAATATAATAATATAAAAGTCACTGGCCCAAGAACGGGTGAACCGATTTTCATCAGCAAAATTTATTAGATTACAAAATTATTAAAAATATACAAAAGAAAGAAAAATTAACAAGAATTGTAGCAAGAGGCTAGTATTTACTTCAATTATGTTGAATAAGTGATTGTAAAATGAATTAATCGAATTTGATGTGAATACCTTTAAAGCCGGAATAAAGATTTTTTTTTTTTTTTTACAGAGGTGGTTCTTAGATCTTTTTAAGTGTTTATAATGAACTAGCGACCCGCCCCGGCTCCGCACGGGTGCAATGCTGATAGTAAATATATTGAGGTATATTTACAAAATGTCCTTTTATACAACGTTAACAGCTTTTTTGCCATTAGACAAAAAAAACAGCACGACACGCACGCGGCCGGGCCGGTACCGCTATTTTATGTCTGTAATATCTTCGAAAATATTCATTTAAATTATGTGCTGTAAAGGGCCATATTGATCTATATTAAATAGACAATGTATTTAAGGTACTTCATTAGATAAGGATTAATGCAAAATTGCTTAAAATCGCTTCGTAAATAAGCAATTACTTTTGGTTGAAAGTAAAAGATAAAAAATTGGTTATTGTGGGTTATCCTTTATCGCGGACTTTTTTGTTGACCTTTTTAAGGTGTGCAATACTGTAGTACATTATTTTGATATATCTCGTAGGGTTTAGCCAGCGTTTGCAATGTAAGCACAAAAATTGCGTTAATTTACGACATCGCATCAGAAACATCTAAAATTATCTGTGTTTTTCTACTATATTATGCATGTATTATATACATAAACCTTCCTATTGAATCACTCTATATGATAAAAAAAACCGCATGAAAATCGGTTGCGTAGTTTTAAAGATTTAAGCGCACATAGGGATATAAGGGACAGGAATGCGACTTTGTTTTATACTATGTAGTGATAAACTCGAAAACTACTGGATCGATTTCGAAACAATCTTTTACATAAGGAATGTTACAAAATCACTAATTAACAGAGAACATAGGCTATTAACCTGACGGTATGCTAACAGTATTTGTATAATACGAAACACGGAAACACGTCTTTATCGGATACACTTCGGAGAGTGTGCGTTGGAATTACACAATCTTATTCCCCCATCCCCGTTCTTCCATCGGACAAGTAGAGGTACTATGCGCCACCGTTATATGGTGGAAATTCCAAAGGCACGCACAAAGCGCTTTGCCTCCACTTTTATTGTGCGAATTGCCAAATTGTGGAATTCGTTGCCGGCATCTCTGTTTCCCGATAGCTATAATCTACCTGTCTTCAAGTCACGAGTGAATCGGTATTTATTAGGTAGGCGCGTTCCATCGTAGACTGCAACATTGCTTCACATCAGGCAAGTTGTGGTCAAGCGCAAACCTTTTATAGAGTAAAAAAAAAACAAGTTTTCGAGTACTGTCGTGAATCTGTCAATTGTTTTTTATACTCCGATAGGCTGGCGTTTGACTACAACTTGCCTGATGTTAAGCAATGATGTAGTCTACGATGGATCGCACCAACCCAGTATACCGATTCACTCGTGATTACGAATGATTGTCGGTGAGAAGGTGGCAGTGGAATGAGGCTTCTTAAGGTTGAAATCATAAAGGAGCAACAATTTCGACCCACCCTCTCTGCATGGTGTCACCAGACATCGCACCGGAACACGGCAAAGCCGCTTGGCGGTGTGACTTTGTCTGGTGGGTTGTCACTAACCACGGTCAAAGCCTATCACCAGTTTGATTGTCACCTGATTTGAACCACCCGGGGACCACGTGTGAGGAGCCAATTAAAGGTGTACAACCACGGACGAAGGTGACTGAGCCACCAAAATACAGCTGAAAAATAAAATTTTGTCATCCATCTCACTGATATAGGTGTTTTTGAAGTCGCTTCTTAAGACATACATACACATTAGCGATTTCGCGAATCGATTAGTTGAAATTACTATACCAATAATAATTAAAGTCTTAATTTTTTGTAGATATTTTTTGTTTAATTGTTCAAAAACATGTATTAACATGTATTATTATTTATTTGTAACTTTGAGGAAAAAACTTTTGTACAACATCACACTTTTGTCATGTATTAACAAGACGAGCAGCGGTGGCGTAGCGGTACGGGCCTCGCCTTAGTAATATAAGGTCGCGGGTTCGATTCCCAATAAATCGTGCCCCCCGATCCCCTAAAACTAGAGTGTCCGGCAACGTCCTGAGCCGAGGTTCGTCCCCACATGGGGAGCCCTCATCGCAGTTACCACACTACTTGATTATTTTATTAGAATACTCCTTGAAGTACGAGGATGGTTCTTACGCAGAGAAAAATTCAAAAAAAAGCAATCACCTCCGAGACGGCTTGACCGATTTTTATGGAATCTTATAACTATATTCGGTAGGTCTGAGAATCGGTCGTAATCTATTTTCGGACCCGGTAGGTGGTACTGCTTTACACGTCTCGCGTCTGCAGGGTCCGCTAGTTAGAGATAAATGTCTGATTCACGAGAATTGGGGCCCAGTACTTTTACACCTACGGTAATATTGTAGGTACATACTCTGAAAAGAAGTAACTTTTTAATGTCCGAAGGTCCGCAAACGCGTTGTCTGTAGCAAATGCTACTCTGCTATGTGGTTAATCTGGCACTGCGCCTCCCCCAAAAACTAGCAGAAACATTCTTTTTTATTCTTGAATAGGCTGGCGCTTGACTTCAACTTACCTGATGTAGCCTACGATGGGACGCGCCAGCCCAATATACCGATTCACTCGTGATTACGAATGACTTTCGGTGAGAAGGTGGCAGTGAAATGAGGCTCCTGAAGGTTGAAACCATAAAGGACCAATAATTTCGACCCACTCTCTTAAACAGTGTCACCAGACATCGCACCGGAACACGGCAAAGCCGCTTGGCGGTGTGGCTTTGTCTGATGGATGTTCACTAACCACGTAAGAAGCCTACCACCAGTGAATTACCAGTAAACATAATTACCAGTTGATTTTCAACTGATTTGCACCACCCGGGGACCACGTGGACACCTAAAAGTTGCACTCCCACGGACGAAGGTGACTCAGTCCCCAAACATTTTAAGCTATCCACATGCTTGTGTCCGTTGTTTGGGTATCGCTGTTTGTAGCTGTTTGGCAAGCGTGAAGAGGTCGCTTAACCCAAACACAAGCAAAAACAGTCAGCCAGCGGCAAACAGCTATCCACATGCTTGTATTCGTTGTTTGGATATAGCTGTTTGTGGCTGTTTGGCAAGCTTAAAGAGGCCGCTGAACACTCTCTAACACAAGCACAAACAGCCAGCCAGCGGCAAACAGCACTATCCACATGCTTGTGTTCGTTGTTTGAATATCATGTTTGTGGCTGTTTGGCAAGCGTGAAGAGGCCGCTTTACACAAGCACAAACAGTCAGCCAGCGGCAAACAGCTATCCGCATGCTTATGTTCGTTGTTTAGATATCGCTGTTTGTGGCTGTTTGGCAAGCGTGAAGAGGCCGCTTTAAAATAAACCAACTGTTTAACCTAACCGCTCGATTAGGTTGGTGACCTCTGTTAGTTTAACAGAGAATTTATTAATCACTGTTTACCTATTACTTGACTTTCTGCGTTTGGGAAAATCCCTCACGTATAATAGCAGAGTTTATTTATTTTATACCTTAGAGAATTTGTCACGTAACTGGTATTCCCATCTGCCGAGGTATATGAACAGTTTCTATGCAAAAACTGTTCATGTTTTGCGTTTCTGTGTATAGACCGTTTAACTCGCGTATCGCCTATCGCCAAGATTCCGACTCCTCAAGCTGCACAGATAGTGATGATGATTCAAGCGATATGGATATTAGTGACGAATAGTCTTACATTACTTTTATCTGTGGTTAAATAGTTCTTTATGAGATTTAATTAATGTTTTATGACTTTGTACCTCAGATGGCGATACGCGAATTAAACAGTCTGCCTATAGCTTTTATTTACGTGTGCATTTGTAAAGACGCTTCAACCTTTACATGTGTGCTATACGTGGTTTCCTCGCCTTTATCAAAAAGTGGCAGAAACAATTTAGTTCTAGAAGTCCCGTTTTAAATGCTCAAAGTGTTATACCTACTAGCTTTTCGCCAGCAGCTCCACTGCGCGTATCGCGTAAAACCTTTAACCTCCTTTTTGCAGTTTTTCCCTGATTCTCAGACTATCTCAATACCTCACTTCAACCCTTTTTCGTGTCCCACTGCTGTCGTGCCTTCTCCCAACTATCATCTGAGTTGAGAGAGTTTAGGCCTTAATCCACACACGCTGGCCAAGTGCGGGTTGGTGGATGTCACATGTCCTTGAATGAGTAGTTCTTAGAGTAGAGTTTCCTCACGATGTTTTCCTTCACCGATATAGAGCAGCAGAGATGAAACAATTTACACAGATATGTGTGAGCACGACCAGGTCTCGAACCCGCGACCTTATTTTTCTAAGGCGAGGCCCGTACCGCTGCGCCACCGCTGTTCAATACCTCAAGTACTAATTTAAAAAACATCCTAATTTAAACAGAAAAAATGGTTGGAATATACCAACTGCTTGGGACCCAGTACTTAGTTTACTTGTACCATCTTGTACCAAAACCCAAGTAAAATTAACTCAGAATTCAAGACACTGTGAGCTCAGTTTGCTTAAATCGGAACGCAACTTAAATAATAATGTTTATACGTAGTCAGTAAAAATTATGATTAATAATTTTGGATCTCAAATACCTCAGTCCACCCGTGAACATGAAGTCTGAAAAGACTTTGAAACGTAGGGATCTAAAATCTCTAATAACCCGCGATAAAATCCGTTATAAAATAGTTTTATTTTAACACTAAGTACTATCATAGTAGGTACTATTTATTTTCTGTTTCCAGTATCGGGTCCCGTGCTATCTTCTGTGGCCAAGGAAAACTTTGACTCATGCAGGTATGAAAAATTTTAATTAACCCGTATTTTTTATTTAAATATATGAAGGCTTTCGAAGGTTTTTGGACTAAAAAATATCAAGATTAGCAGACAACTTTAGGTAGGCGTGAATAATCGGGTAAGAAGACGGTATTTCAATAAAATAACTACAGCAAATATCACTTCACTCCCATCTCTCGATAGCACAATCATGAATTCTAACAGGTAATTACAGATCGTTAAGATTACGTTGGATTAAATAGTAACGTTCACCGAGCACGTTATTGCATCTGCACTACCGTACGCCAAAACGGTTCAACACGCAATGTCAGCCATTCTAAGATGTCCGCTTCACCCGCGCTCGGTGTTCATTCGTTCGTTCATAATGACATTCTCGAGTGACAGGTTACTTCAAAGACGGACGCGGATGACAGTATAAAATGACAGCCGATGCATTGAGACGTAGATGTGCCAACTTATATAATCGCCTTCGGAAGATGTTTACTATTGATACGGTTTAATAAAAAGGAAGTTAAACTGTAGGTAGAAGACAGAAATTGAAAACAACGCCATCTATTGACCGTTTTCACTAAACATTTACGGTAGCTAACTTATTTTCATCTTAATACTAATTTTTCAAAATCAAAATCAAAATATGCTTTATTTTTTTTTGAGACGCGAGTCTACATAAAAATAGTTCAATTTCTTTTCCTACCGTGCAGTGAATGACTGGCAACTACTGAGAAACTGTCAAAAAACTCAGTAGGCATTTTTTTCTTTTGGAACGAAGTTCGTTATCGCGCATTGTGAAAGGGGCTAGACGGAAAAAATTGTTACGAAAAGTTGTCACGACACTTCTTGCTATAGTAAGCTATTGTAAGCTGTGCGGCGTGCACATGTTTTTCTCTCTCTCTCTCTTAGAAAAACAATTTTTATAAAAAAAAATTAACTACAACTTACAAAAAAAATTATTACGATTCCAACTTCTCAAGTTTTTTTTTAATGAAGTACTTATATCTATTACATTTTATTTGTTCAGTGTGTTGAATTAGAGCGACTTGATTTTGCCAACGTAATTCCAGCGCCAGCGTAACTTATTATTTATCAATTCATGGAAGTTTGAATTAGGAATTCCATATTTCT
The DNA here is from genome assembly GCA_936450015.1 of Meganola albula. NCBI lineage: Eukaryota > Metazoa > Arthropoda > Insecta > Lepidoptera > Nolidae > Meganola > Meganola albula. The sequence continues at coordinate 4,854,946 of OW388169.1, read as the reverse complement.
ATTATATCGTACTTCTAAAAATAAAATTAGTTTTTCATGATCAATTTGTCAATATTTTGAATTTCGCACATACATAATAAGAAATCAATACATGTAACGCCATCTATGGAGCTTTGTATGAACTAAACTTCATTTGTTCGGGATAAAACCCCATGATTGATACACAGGGTATGGTCGCCTTCTCGACGCCGTATCAACTACGGTCAGTGACTCTCACTGACTGCTAAATTTACGCTGCGCGCTTATATCGATCATATTACGAATAAATCGTCCATAATTTTCTGGTAAAGAACAAAAAATTAAAATAAAACCTCAAACTCCGTAGAAAACTCATATATTCTACTTTCATGCTTCTTTTTCGTAATTTTCAGTATAGGAGATGTAAAATGCAGTGATGGACAATGCCTTAGTGCTTTACAAAGGTGTGATGGAGTCCAGGACTGTTTTGATGGCAGTGATGAGGCAGGCTGCTTAGGAGTGGCTTCAGGGTAAGACAACGTGTTAAACCTCGTACGTTTTAATCTAGTACTCTTAGTACGAGTTCAACATTACAAAAAAGTTTTTAAATACTATTTTGAACTTGTCAAATTTATTTTGGTTCTAAACATTATTATAAAAGAAAATAGAATTGCTAGAAGTTAAATGAAATGGATTGGCAACTAAATAGGTAGATAGTAATATACCTATTTAGTTAGTATAATATTTAGTAAAATATATAGTATGTAGATTTATGTACATTTCAACTTATTATCTTGACATGTTACTGATAGTATTCGAAACCTTTTTTCGTATTGACAACTTGTACCAAGGGTTAACCCAAGGTACGAGTTGTCAATGCGAAAAAAGATATTTTTTTTTCGATTGGCTGGCGCTTGGCTACAACTTGCCTGATGTTAAGCAATGATGTAGTGTACGATGGAACGCGCCAGCCCAGTATACCAATTCACTCGTGATCACGAATGATTTATCGGTGGGAAGGTGGCAGTGGGATGATCCTCCTTAAAGGAGCAACAATTCCGACCCACCCTCTCTGCATGGTGTCACCAGACATCGCACCGGAACACGGCAAGGTCGCTTGGCGGTGCGGCTTTGTCTGGTGGGTGATCACTAACCACGGCCGAAACCTACCACCAGTTGATTGTCACCTGATTTGCACCACCCGGGGACCACGTGTGGGGATTCAATTAAAGGTGTACCACGGTCGAAGGTGACTCAGCCCACTAAAAGATTCCCTGATCTTTGTGAAAATATAGGTACCTACTTACAAACCTTGCTATTTCAATGGTAACGGTGTATTAATCCTATTTTTGAACAATCACAGCTTTAGCATCGATATTAATTCTTGATATTTGCCACAGTGAGTTTGATACATTCTATTTATTTTGGTCGGGTTATTTAGTTTTCAGATCATAGAATAGATCCATCGTAGGTACATAAGTTATTATTTTACATAGTTAAAGATGGTCTATGAGACAACATCCATTTATACATAATTTGGCTATCCAGCCGGTTCGGCACAGTATTGACAAATCTGTTGGAGCTGTCACGCATTGGCCGCATCAGGAAGGCAATTCTGGATCGTATGATTGCATAACAATCTGATACTATGGTACTTCTAATCTGGTATTTATCTAAGGGTTACGGCAAGTACCACGCATATCTGGTACCAGGGTACCACTTGACGGATCGATATTTTTATAATATTTTGTTACGGCAGCTAGTAAGTTTACATGTTAATTTACGTGTGTTACCAGACACCTGTAACAAAATGAAAAAAAATAATAGATCCAACAAGTGGTACCGTGGTACCAGATAAGCGTGGTGCCACCTGCCGTAACCCTCGTTTATGTCAGGATCAAATAAATAAATTAAAAATATTTGACACGTAGTTTATACCTTGTTTTTCCTTAGGATGCATATTATAACAACAAATATGGCCGCCTCGTAACCAGAGACTATATTTTTAGGGTAGGGCCACCATGATTGAATACATTGAATGATTTGTTAAAAGAGTGACTGAATAGATTTCTAATCATTCATTATTCGGAACCAAGAAGCTTTACATTTAATAAAACACTGGAATACAATAATACAGTCGTATCTCAAATAAATTGTTGAAAACAGGAAATATTATAAATGTTTCAAAAATATGAAAATATTAAAAAAAAAACGTTTCAACGACTTCTTTGATATTTTTCTCTTTTTCTGGCCAGTTACCAAAATTAAGATGAGGGGTCAAACAAGCTATTTTGTTAATTTTTTTATTAATCAATAATCTGATAGTGAATCTGAGTAGGTTAATGCGGATGCGGGATGAACTCTGTGTTAGTTAGGGAGGGAGGAGTCATGCGGTTATAAAAAATGAAAACGCAAGCGCATCGAAGTTATTTGTTGCCGCAGAAGTATCGTCTGCGGGCCGCACTTTGACGACCGCTGCTCTAGATGAATACCGATAAATTGACTACAACCTTACCATGTATTAAACTGTTAAGGACAAGATCTTTTAAAATAGGCAGAGCTGTTTTTTTTTAAACTTCTGAGTAACTTTTAAATCTAGGCACATAGATACATAAATTATCCATTTTGGTGTAAACGTTCTCAAGTAATGACGTGACCAAGGGAAGCACAGATTGATTTTATTTAAATGATCGTTTAGAACATTTGAATGAGTGACGATACGATACAACTAATTATATTTATTATGCACTCAATTTCACACAGCATCAGTTACATGGTTAAAAAACAAAATTTTCATATTTAAAGAAGACAGTAATAAAATAATTTAGGACAATACTTTACATTAAAGTACGATCTAAACATCACATTTTCATTTGATCATTCACTCAGTTCTTCCTAAATCTATGGTTATCGAATCCATAAAAATCTATGTCCACACTCTAATTTAAAAAGTATAAAAATGTCAAACAGCCCGTGTCCTTGCATAACCTGTGGTCATGAATTTTGGAATGTGTTTAGAATTTTATCAATAATTCGTATTTAACTGGTTGTTTTAAAACATTTTTCAGTTAATTTCATAGTTAAAGTGTTTACTCAATGGGTTAAGACATTTATAAGTCGATACATAGTGTGGTTCATTGATAAAATCGTGATATTCTAAAGTGACACGAAAACTGAAGCTTTGTTTACCTTTTTGGCACGGTAAGGAAAAACAAAGAATACTTTTATTGTGTGACTAACGTTTTTGACGTGACAACGTCTTATAAATTGGTTTGCCGGGTGACACTTCAAGAAACTGCGTTACGCTCCGCTCACGTTATGCGCTCACAATGAGAGCGAGTGAGAGGCACGCGTCCCTTCCACTCGGGCATGGTTAGCCCGCCTAAGAGCGAGAGAGACAGACATAAAAAGTGAAAGGCACGCGTCCCTTCCACTCGAGCACAGTTAGCCCGCCTAAGAGCGAGATTCTTTGTATAAATTAATGTTTTAAATATAATTCTTTGTATAAATAAATGTTTTAAATTGTTACTATTATTTCATCCTTCTTCCTACTATACGAATGCATATTCACATTAAAATTATTTTACCACTCAAAGTCGTTGTCACGTAAAACTTTCGCCCGTATACTTTACAGGCAACCAATTTTTTTTTTTTTACAATTTATAACTGGCATATCATTTTAGGGTAAGGTCCTCACGATACAAGCTGGCCTAGTGTGAGGACTAAATAATATGTATAGTTGAAAATAATATTGACAATAAACATTTTTCATTTTCATTTTCTTTCAGGGATGGCTTATCATCAGACGATGTAATTCTTCATAGAATCAGAAGACAGAGTACTAGAAAATGCAGGTAATTTTCTTTATTAAAAGCTACACAAAAAAGGGTACAAATCTGGTGATTTTGTGATAGTTCATGCTACTGTAGTTCGATTCGAAATGAGTAGGTGCTACCCGTGCGCAATAAGTTGAGACCTCGGGGCGGTGAGTGAGTGTTATTCATAATACTGTTGTCATGATAATCCGTTTTTGTGGTATAGATTAGTTATTTGGATCGACAAGTTAATTAAGTGATAGTCCCTTAAATGTATAAGCTACTTCTGTGGGCCAGTGGTAAGTGTAACAAAGGGCTTAGCTTAGCTTGTTAGAAACGAAACGAAATGAAATAAAAATATGCTTTATTTTTGAGATGCGAGTCTACATAAAAATAGTTCAATTTCTTTTCCTACCGAGGAGTAAATGACTGGCAACCACTGGGAAACACTGCTAAAAAACTCAGTAGGTTTGTTGTCCTTTTATAAATGAAGTACTTATATCTATCACGTTTTGTTTGTTTAATGTGTTGAATTAGAGCGACTTAATTCCAATCGTTTTTATCCGTTAGCTAGTCTGACATTTTAAACGCTTTCTTATAACGTAGATTTTATAGCAATGGGTTCACTCATAATCTGCCATAGAACTGACATAAAATAAGTTTATTAGCAGAACTATTTTTGCCTACACGTTACTTTTTTACTTTTGCCAAACTGCATCGCATTTTGTTGGCAGATGAATCTCCATTTTACCATTTAATAATTCTATAACAACTCTTGCTACAATAAAAAATGGTGAGCATGACTGTTTGTTCTGTCTGGGTGTAACTTATCTAATAAATGTAAGTCACAGGGTCATATTTGACCGAAACTCTTAGATATCTTGTGGGTGTAGCGTAATCGTGCAAAATGAGGAAATCGTTTATACCCTATACGTTTATAACACACTGAATTTTTTTCACTCTGTAGTCTTTTTAAATGATCTAGAATAACTAAAGAAATCAACTTTTAACGCAACGCAAAACGATAGGACAGTTCCTAAACGTCTTCACTCTATGGAGGTCGGGTAATGACTGCCTAACGAGCGACGACATCAAGACTGTCGGAAGCGCGCCAAAGTGAAGTCGCAACGTACTCCGAATATTGCATTGGCGCGCTTTCCGTTTCGCTTGAGAGTCCGTAAACATGACCGGATGCGACATGTATGTATTTACAAAAATAAAAATTATTTAATTAGTTGTTCCTAGCACCCATAACACAAACAAATATAATTTATTAATTTGCGACTAGATGGCGCTGTGTTTGTGTGAAAATATTATTATCACTTTATACAAAAAAAGTTGAATTTAAATGCAGTCTGCCGAAATGAACGCTGAATGAGTAATGATAATAGCAAGATTGAACTAAATGGCGAGTATGAATGATAATAATGATAAGAGTTATTATTGCTCACAAGGATGATGAATTTTTCTTGTTTCAGAAAGAGCCAATGGGCATGCCGTGATGGTACTTGCATATCGTTCGACCGCAAGTGTGATGGGATGGTGGACTGTCCTGATAGAAGTGATGAGTCTCACGCACAGTGTAGAGAAATCCAGTAAGTCCAAACTCTTTTCTATAGTTATAATTTAGCGAAAAACCTACTACTTTGCACTTTAATGATTATTAAAACACTGTTTGCCTTTTAAGCCTGAAACACAGGATAACCTAGTTCAGGCGAATGTGTACACTACCTAATATAAATAAACTTTACTTAAGTTATAGGCTTACACAGCGTTATGTATGCAGTCAATCGTTCAGGGAGCTGAGTTTTGTATTTAGTTCTGTATTTCTCTCCACAGATGTCAGCCGAACTGGTTCCGTTGTACATACGGAGCTTGTGTGGATGGTACAGCGCCTTGTAACGGTGTAGATGAGTGCGCTGACAGGTCGGATGAACTGCTTGCGCGATGCAGGAACGAGACCAATGAAGTGGGGTAAGGTTCATGGTAACTGGATTCAAACTGAATAACAAAGCTGGTCAGTACGAGTTGTCAGTACGAATATTTATTTATTCTGCGATAGGCTGGCGCTTGACTACAACTTGCTCGATGTGAAGCAATGATGTAGTCTACGATGGAACGCGCCTGCCTAGTATACCGATTCGCTCGTGATTACGAATGATTATCGGTGAGAAGGTGGCAGTGGAATGAGCCTCCATATGGTTAGACACCATAAGGAGCAACAATTCTGACCCACCCTCTGTCACCAGATATCGCAACGGAACACGGCAAAGCCGCTTGGCGGTGAAGCTTTGTCTGGCCGAGGTCTACCACCAGTTGGTTGTCACCTGATTTGCACCACCCGGGGACCACGTGTGGGGATTCAATTAAAGGTGTACACCCACGGACGAAGGTTACTCAGCCCCCAGAATAGGTACTAAGTATCACGAACCTATCAACGTAATAAGTTAAAATGCATATAAATCTAGTAACTATTTTACCTAATCTGTTGCTAATCCATTTAATTCTGTTTCTAGCAATTCTATTTATTTTTAACTAATGTTTAGAAGAAATAAAGATCAATTTGAATACTCATTTTGAAGTTCAAGGTGTTCGAAAACATTTTTCGTTATGTTGAACTTGTATTATGAGTATTGAACTAGAGATATTAGGTTAGGTTATAATATTAGGTATACATATTAGAATAAACGAATTTCTCATATTAGGTTACCAGATATTAGGTTATATTAGGATTAGATGAGATTGGGTATTGAAATTCGGGGAACATAGATGCCGGCAGCGAATTCCACAATTTGGCAGTTCGCACATTGAAAGTGAAAACAAAGCGCTTAGTGCGTACCCGTGGAATTTCCACCATATAACGGTGGCGCAAAGCCTCTACTTGTCTGATGGAAGAACGGGGATGGGGATGGAATAAGTTGTAATTTATATATAGTATATAGTGGGACATTAACACACAAGGTCATCTGATCCCAAGCTAAGCAGAGCTTATGTTATGGAAACCAGATAACTGGTATATACTATACATATAATACTTTTCTTTTGTAAATATATACTTATAATAGATATTTACACCCAGACTCGACACAAACACAAATGTTCATCACTAATGTTTGTCTCGGGTGGGAATCGAACCCACGACCTGCGGCGTGAAAAGCAAGTATCTTACCGACCACGCCACCGGCTGGCGGCCCGTCAAAAATGGACTTACACTACACTATAGAACATTAAAGTTAATGTTAATTCCAATGAAAATAGGCTTGCGCTTGACCACAACTTGCCTGATGTAAAGCAATGATGCAGTCTACGATGGAACGCGCTTACCCAGTAAATACCGATTAATTATATCCGTTACTAGCTTTCCGACAGCGGCTTCGCCCGCGTGTATGTCGGTTATCGCGCCAAAACATCACCTTCTTTTTGCGCAGTCGTATAAAATAATAATAATAATAATAAAAAGTTTATTTGCCAAAAATATTACATAGATACTAGCTGCCCCAGCGAACTTCGTACCGCGCAAAATTGTGAATCTAAACCATTCCCAGATCCCATTGAACACACACACAAAATTTCATCAAAATCGGTCCAGTCGTTTAGGAGGAGTTCAGTCACATACACACGCACACAAGAAATATATATATTAAGATGCGTAGCAACATATATGTACAATGTTACAAATACCTAACCAAAGATCTATGCCAAAATAGGAATACACTGTGCTCCCCAAACTAGGAGAACCTGTATCTTGGGAAGCAGTGATTCGATCATGAAAATACACAAATTAAAGATTTAGGCGAGAGTATAGATGGAATTTGGTGCATATTACAAGACAATACGTAACTATGAGCACGCGTGTGCGAGGTGTGTGTGTGTGTGTGTGTGTGTGTGTGTGTTCATGCGTGTGCGTTCGTGCGTCGCGTGGGCGCACGCGCGCGCGCGCTTTTGAAAAAAAACCATCCTATGTCCTTTCTCGGGTCTCAAACTACCTCCATACCCAATTTCATCCAAATCGGTTCAGTAGTTTAAGCGGGCAAGCGTAACAGACAGACAGAGCTACTTACGCATTTTATTAAGTAGGGATTACTTTCAGGGGCCGTTTCCGATGCTTAGATGGAAGCTTCATATCAGCATCAGACCATTGTGACGGGAACCCGGACTGTCCTGATGGCTCGGATGAGACGGTTCGAGCCTGTGCTGGTACCACCTGCAGGTCGTATCTGTTCCAATGCGCGTACGGAGCCTGTGTGGATCAGGGGTCAGATTGTAACGGGGTAAATGTTTTGTTTAGACTTTTTATATAGCACTAGCTTTCTGACAGCGCCAAAACATTACCTTCTTTTTGCGCAGTCGGATAAAAACTATCCTATCTCCTTTCTCGGGTCTCAAACTACCTCCATACCGAATTTCATCGAAATAGTTCAGTAGTTTAGGCGTGAAAGCGTAACAGACAGACAGACAGAGTTACTTTCGCATTTATAATATTAGTAGGGATAATATTAGTAGGGATTACAGCATCACGCCTCTATCACCCGAAGGTAAGTATGACTTTCACACAAAGATGTCTGGGCACGATCGGTAATCGAACCCACTACCTTAATTCTCTATGGCGAGACCCGTACCGCTGCGCCACCGCTGGTCGTGCCCACACATCTTTGTGAGATTTGTTTCATATTCGCTGCTCAATATCGGTTAAAGAAAACATCGTGAGGAAACCGGCATGTGCAAAGACTAATCATTTGGCCAGCGTGTGTGGATTAAAGCCCTCCCTCAGCTCGTAAGATAGTTGAGAGAAGACCCGTGCACAGCAGTGGGATACTAACAGGGGTGAGGTGAGGCATGACTACATGACAAAGAAGGTCATTCGTGCTTACGAATGACCTTCTTTGAGAAGGTGGCAGTGGAATGAGGCTCCATAGTTAAATAACCATAAAGGAGCAACAATTTCGACTAACAAATGTTGTCATCAGACATCACATTGCAACACGGCACGGCCGCTTGGCGGTGCAGCTTCGTCTGATGGGTGTAAATAACCACGGCAGAAACCTACTACCATAGTATTGTTTGAAGGTAGTCAGTAATAATTGTGATTAATATTTTTGGACGTCAAATATCTCAGTCCACCCGTGAACATGAAGTCTGAAAAGACTTTGAAACGTCGGGATCTAAAATCTAAAATAAACCGCGATAAAATCCGTTAAAAAGTAGTTTTATTTCAACCTACTACCAATTAATTGTCACCTGGATTTACACTATTCAAGAACCACGTGTAGGGTTCAGATTAAAGGTGCATTCCCACTGACAAAGGTGAAAAATATAATGTTTTGTTTTAGAAAAGGGAATGCGCAGACGGCTCGGACGAAGCCGATGATCTTTGCAACAAAATGCTGACACCAGGCCAAGGAACCAATGCAGTCACTTCTGCGTAAGATATAGTAACCTTTTATATTAACAAGTCAACAAAGTAGATACGGTGTTTGAGAGGCATCTCTCGCGTGTTGCCTTTGTTTAAGTACTGGAAACCCTCTAAGGGTCCCCGCTTCTAGGGAGACAGCGGGGTAAGGAGAAGACCCTACCTACCTCAGGTTACCCACTAAAAACACCAAGCCTTCCTCAAGGGTTTAAATAACGGCTCTGGGAACTCGTAGATCTGTATCCAGGACTACCATCACACCATAGCCTGTTTGTAGGCTCATCACCATGACCACTCCCCTATAGGCAACCTGTGGCTAGAACAGGCTGCCTCATCCCCAGGATCATGTATTAAGAACAGCTGGAGTCCCCACTCCAACCGCCAATGATCCTGAGTGCGGTGCCGGGTTGGTTGGACTTCGGCGTCTCACTTTCTTCTGCACGGGATCGGCACGCTCCCGATCACGCTCAGCAGCCTCATTCTGCAGCATAATTTCCTCACAGTAAGACTATAGCCCTCCAGGAAGCCTTCTTAGCCAGCATTGATCTTATTACAGCTGGCAACTCGTTTTGCCAAAGAGTGGTCTCAAGAACTCGTTTACCACAACGGTTGTCGGTTCTGCGGCAGATATGACCGGCCCTCTGCCACTCTAGCTTACTAATCCTATCCTGATCATTAATTTTGTCTTTCAGTCCCCCATCGTCAGGCAACTGCGTTCTCCCTCCACTACCAGACCACGGTTCATACACTTCCAACGTTCCTAACGCGTCCCCTGGACAATCATTTATGTCCCTTCAACTGAACGTCACCTGCCGTCCAGGGTATGGAGTAGAAGGAAACTCTGTAGTCTTCTGCTATGATGGGACCTGGTCTGAATCATTACCTAAGTGTGTCCGTAAGTATTCCATTTTCAATTTCGTAAAACCTAAATAATTTCAAGTATCGAGATACCTGAAGTAGAAGTAGATACCCTATGCGTGCAGGTGCATCTATCTCAGCCCTATTTACTCAGACCCATTCAGCATTTCGACGCGATTCTACTCAATCTACATCAATGAGGATAAACAAGAAAAACTTCTTTAAATTGTCAAACTTTCAATACAGTGCTGGAATAGCTGTTTACACTAGTGCTGGAAACGATGAGCTGGAATAAAAATCTATAGAGCAGTTACCAGCAATCCAGTCACTGAACTGGATTAATTACTGGAACGGGAACATTCCAATGCTGGTTCCCATTATGAACAGTAGAGCTGGATTCAATCGCTGGATTGGAATGCTATGCGGTCAAATAAATCTACCCCTTTCAATTCTACACGACGCGACCACTTATTTCACCTCATATCTTCATCATTGATAATTTCTAGAATGAAATTTTTTGATTTACCATTTAGATGATCTACGCAAACTTTTGTTTATACTCTAACACTATTTTACAGGTCTCTGCAAGTTAAACAAGAACCCAAGTGTCAACTACTATTGCTTAGTATCTGGAGCAATCCAAGGTCAACGAGAATGCAATGACTACGAACCATCTGGAACAGTAGTCCGGCCTGAATGTAACTCTCCCAACTATTACAGCGCTGTGACTCTGGGCTTCATGAGATGTATCGATGGCAGTTGGGATTATGTTGCTGTTTGCTCGCCAGGTTTGGTCAAAACTGGAACTAATATCACTATTTTAATTAAAGATTCAGTAAATATACATATCAGTGACTTCCTATATCCCAGTAGTAAAATTCCCAGTGGCGGTAGTAATAATGAATTTTCGAATGGGAATAATATTTTTGTTAGTAAATATCCTTCTGGGAATGCTGGTAACATTAAATATCCCAGTAGTAATAATATCAGCATTCAATATCCGATTGGGAATAGTGATAGTAGTAAATATCCATATGGGAATGTTAATATCAGTAAATATCAAAATGGGAATACGAATATTAAAGTTGTAATACACAAGGAAAGTACAGAAAATCCGTTGGATTATGAAATAAGTGAAGACGATTGGAGGATGGGTGCTGCTAATAAAAAAGTTGTAGATAAGAATAACAAAAAAAATATTGTTCCTAGTAAAAATTATGATAATGATTCTAAGATTGTTTTTCTGGATTAAGTACATATATAGTCTGTGATTATAATACAATTTAATTAGATAATACATATTTTAAACTAGCAACATTGACCGGTAGTAACCAAAGAAAAAAAAGCAGTATTTTTTTTTATCGGCGCTTACATTTAAGTACCTTTAGGTTTTCTAAGTAAAGTAGAGAAGGTTAAAATAATTCAGACCTTTTAAATTTTTCTGCATTTTTTACATCTTAATAATATCATAACTATTAGAACTATATTAATTGGTTAAAATTACAGTCCATCAAATCTAAGAAGTACCGTTTGACGTTTCACTGTTTTCTATTCAATTAGCTTTATAGAGGCGTAATTCACACTATTTTTATTAGCTTTCCAGTAAAATAATTGAATTATGAAGCTTTTTTTATTTTAACATAACATAAACAATTTTCATACAAAAAATAAAATTTTAAATGTACTACGTTTAGAACTGTCAAACGGTACTTCTTAGATTTGATGGACTGTAAATAGTAAAACGTGATATTATGTAGAGACAATTGAATTCCTACTATTATAAATGCGAAAGTAACTCTGTCTCTTACGCTTTTAAGCTTATACTACTGAACCGATTTGGATAAAATTGGGTATGGAGATAGTTTGAGATCCGCGAAAGAACATATTATCAGACTGCGCAAAAAGAGATTAATAGTTCTGCGCGATAACCAATACACACGCGTGCGGCGGAGCCCGTTAAATAAATTATTTAGCAATTGAATTCAAAATTTACTGCCGAATAAACTGTAACTCTGGCTCAGAATCAAACTCTATGCCATAGAAATAGGATTAAAAATTTATTGCCGAAAAAAGTATAAGTCTGGCTCAGAATCAAACTCTTTGTGCCATAGAAATGATATCCTTTATCTGTGCTCTTCGTATTCTGATTGTCATCTCTCAGAGACAGGGTAAAGTCCGTGTCACGAAAGAAGTCCCGCGGCATTCAGTGGAACTAATTATTATAGATCGGAAATGTTTCCTAATTTTCAAGAAATTATAACAATAAAAATGAAGCCTGAAATTATTATAATTAAAATTTGGAGTTGAGAGGGTGTCCTCTTCTTCTTTCGTGAAAAGCACATTAATTTTTTTATTCTTTTACTGTACGTTTTGGTCTTATGAGCCATTTTGTTTGGGTTGCCGACAACAAGTTTATTTTTTCCCTATAAATTGGATATTATTTTCTTGTAGTTTATTTATTTTTAATAGTTAAAAATATCAGGCAGAGTTGTATGTTACTGAAAAATATGTACCTATTTTTTATTTATATAAATTATTCTAGTATTTCCTCTGTGTGTAGCTAAATTAATATTTATATTGTTTAAATTTTATTTATTTATTATTTAATGTTAACAGGATGGAAATGTATTTAATTTATTGTTTGTCAATAAATTAATGTTACTGTAGTTGTTGTTTAATTTATCCTTTCCTCCATCCTTTTAACATTACCTACATAGAACAAATTTTGTTAATGCAATTCTTAGAAAAAAATAACATGGCCCCTTATACTAATAGGATCGTCCTTTACCTTTATTTCTTAATTCCGCTGGCGGCTTCACCCGCGTCACCTTCATATTATATTACGCATTGGAATAAATAAAGAAAGAAAGAAGAAAAAATTTAAAAACATTTATTTGACAAAGACAGGACACATAGAATCAAATAAAAAACACATGAAAAAAAAAGCTAAAAAAAAATATATATATCATAAACAAAGAGTAGGACCCATCAGTGTCAAACATGGACATTGCTCAGTAAACACTGTGAGTACCTATTAGAGGCGACCCAGAGCACTGATTTTCAGCAATGTCCATATTCCCACAGTGTGACAAAAACTCAATTTGGTTTGTTTGTTCCGATAAAAAAAAATGTTACAAAGTAGTTTTATTTTAGAATGATTTGAGCGGAAAATACTATAGGTTTTATTCATAAAAATCATATATGGACTCTTTAGTTAAAATGGACTTTTGTCTCTATCTTACTAGTATAAATGTCAAGATAATAGACCAAGACAGACGAATTATAAACTTATTTTAGCTATAATGGGATTATAAGACGTTTGTAAATACGGGGGTATGTCTTTCAGTCATGAGTTTTGGCGTAACTGTAGGCCGACCGTTTAACTCGCGTATCGCTTATCGCTAAGATTCTGACTCCTCAAGCTGCACAGACAGTGATGATGATTCAAGCGATATGGATATTAGTGACGAATAGTCTTACATTACTTTTATCTGTGGTTAAATAGTTCTTTATGAGGTTTAATTAATGTTTTATGACTTTGTACCTCAGATGGCGATACGCGAGTTAAACGGTCGCCCTATAAGTATCTAAATATAATAAATATGTATTTACTAAGGAAAAAGTAGTATGTGCAGTATATTACCAGTTATCTGGTTTCCATGGTACAAGTTATGCTTAGTTTGGGATGAGATAGCCATGTGTTAATGTCTCAAGGTATTATTGAAGTTATACTTCTTCAGGCGCGTTATAAAAAAATGATGAAAGTGAAATTTTAAGATGCGCGCGCATCTGTGACACAAAATTAACAGTATGAAGCTGTCTGCGTGAAATTTTAAGATGCGCGCGCATCTGTGATACAAAATTAACTGTATGAAGCTGTCTGCTTATTTAATGATGCCAAAGAAATATAACTTCTCACGCGCGTACATAAGTACATGCAGATTTTTATAGTTAGACAATAAAAAAAATTACACACACACACGCACAAACAGACGCGCGAGTGTGTGCGTACGTGCATACATGTAGAACTTGTGACAAACAAAATGGAATAATTGTAGGGGGGCCTGGAGTTCTAAGACACAGGCTCGGGCTTAGTTTAGATTCTAGATCTCCAAATAGATCATAATTTAAATGAAAGTCGCTGTACATTACATGTAAGCTTTTTGTGGAGGTGAAACACATTATTTTTATTTTATTTAAAATAAAAATAATGTGTTTTAAATTAAAAAAAAAAACAAACATCAAATAACAAAGAAAATAAAATAATTGAAGTAAAACTACTTTTTAACGGATTTTATCGCGGTTTATTTTAGATTTTAGATCCCGACGTTTCAAATTCTTTTCAGACTTCATGTTCACGGGTGGACTGAGGTATTTGACGTCCAAAAATATTAGTCAATGCGTATTCGCGTAAATGTAAGACAATACTAAAATAAAATAATGTTTTTTTTAGAATGTGGCCGAGTGACTCCTGAAGGAATACAACTTGTGATTGGAGGACGGTTGGCGAAACGCGGGGAACTCCCGTGGCATGTTGGTATCTATAAGAAAACCACTAACCCGTTCATGCAGATCTGTGGTGGATCACTTGTGTCAAATACTGTGGTGATTTCAGGTAAAATTAAATACATATTTTTACTTCAACCCTTTTAATATCCCATTGCTAGGCATTTCACTGTACTATCTTACGAGTTGAGAGAGTTCAGGCCTTAATCTACACTCGCTGGCAAATTATGGGCTGGTGGACTTCACAAGTCCTTGAATGATTAGTTCTTATCATGCCGGTTTCCTTAAGATATTGTCCTTCACCGATATTCAGTGGTGATGAAACTATTCGATCGGCCGGATCGGATGCGGCCCGATCGGATATCGCACCCGCGACTTTGTTTCAAAGGTGAAGCCGATACCCCTTTATCAATTGAAATTGATTTTTAAATTGGTAAATTCATACACCGACGCGACGCCCCACAGCTCCTATCCAAGATCGAGTTACGCGTCCCTACTAGATCTGCAAGGAAACAATTTCTCTTCCTAAATGTTCCTTGCTGCAGCACAAAATCCGCCTAGAGTTACGATAACCAATCCCTACTATAATATTATAAATGCGAAAGTAACTCTGTCTGTCTGTCTGTTACGCTTTCCCGCTTAAACCTCTCAACCGATTTTGATGAAACTTGGCACAGACAATCTTTGGACCCTGAGAAAGAACATACAGGCTACTTTTTATTGCGAAAAAAACCGAAATCCACACGGACGAAGTCGTGGGCGGCCGCTAGTGTTAAATTAATTTTAAATAGATAGATTTTAAAATGTATTTTCCAGCTGCCCATTGCTTCTGGAGTGATGTGAGCAAACAGCTCCCCGCGACAGACTACGCAGTCGGAATAGGGAAACTGTACCGACCTTGGAACAACCCGAAGGATGTGGATGCGCAAAAATCTGATGTAAGTATTTAATATAGTTTTCTACATAACACAAATTAAAATAAAGATACTATTAGTGCGCGATATGTTGAGATTCAACTGGAATGAAGCCCTCCGCTTGCTACTGTAACTTCCCCTCAAATACTTATGTTGAACTGTAGGCAACGCCATTTTTTTAACATCTTAGTTTCGTACTGGCTTCGCCCCGATTTTAAAGTCGTATTTGATACTGTTCCGTTAATATTTATTAGTGTTACTGCTATATTTAATTGTTATTTTTTGTGTTGAGTTTATTGTTTTTATGAAAAATAAAATTTTACATAGATAGTGGAAAGAGAAATCTCATTTTAAAAGTGTTGGACTTTTTTGAAAACGAAAAACGTTACAAACAGTTGTCTTTACTTATTGATCAGACAGTAAAAAGAACCTGTTTGGAATAAAAAAATTAGCAGAGACGAAGTTGCGGGTGGAAACTTATTGTGATATTTTGATGTGCATAGTACAACCGAAAGGTCTGTGAAGTGTGCGTTCTGAATTAAAAAAAATGACTTAATAGTCACTACAATTGAACAAATCTAAGAAGTACCTTTTGAAGTTTCACTGTTTTCTATTAAATTAGCTTTATAAAGGCGTAATTCACACTATTTTTATTAGCATTCCTGTAAAATAATTGAATTATGAAGCTATTCTTATTTTAACATAACATAAACAATTTTCATACAAAAAATAAAATTCTAAATGTACTACGTTTAGAACTGTCAAACGGTACTTCTTAGATTTGATGGACTCTAGGTACTTTTTCAGCAAAAAGAACACGTGCATTACTTCATCACTTCAAACCTTTTTAGTGTCCCGCAGATGGGCACGGGTCTTCCCTCAACTCTCTTATGAGTTGACAGAGTTTAGGCCTTAATCCACACACGCTGGCCAAGTGCGGGTTGATGGATGTCCCATGTCGTCGAATGATTAGTTCTTAGGCATGCCAGTTTCCTCACGATGTTTTCTTTCACCGATATTGAGCAGTGGAGATGAAACAATTCACACAAATATGTGTGGGCACGATCAGGATTCTAACCGTACCGCTGCGCCACCGCTGCTGAATTACTTTACTCTATGGAAAAAAGAATGTGACGTTAAGGAATTATTCTCGTAACTTCCTACTAATAAGCTGTACCATTACTATTTTCCAGGTGAAAAACATCCACATACCCGTCCGATTCCAAGGCAGCGCTGCAAACTTCCAGGATGATATCGCAGTGGTGATACTGACTACGGCGTTCGTTTATAAAACTTACGTGCGGCCGGTGTGCCTCGATTTTGATGTCAACTTTGAGAGACGACAACTGCAGCAAGATAAGTTGGGGAAGGTAATAAATAGGTACTCACTTGGGCAGGCCGTGACGTGAGAAGCGGTACCCCCCCGACCGAGATGCTTCTATAACTACAACGCGGACGGGGGTAATACTCACTGAACTCACAGCGCTCCGTCTTTCACCTTAGCGCACCTTAACAGCCAGACACTTTAATGTGACGGCGGCGGCGATGACGGCGCATGTGCGCTCAGCAGGGTCACAGGAACCACGATGTGACACAACCGTGACCGTGTGCATTAAAGTCTAAACTCTTAAGTGAAGTCTTAAGCGTTTATATCCTCTTTGGGTGAAGTGATATGGAGTCATATTTCACTAAGGTTCTTACTTTTTCACCGATAATCACTCGTAACCACAAATGATCTATACACTGGGTAAGCGCGGCATAGATAACATTAAGTGTATAGTCTATGGATAACATGATCGCATACATCAGACAGTAGTAGACAGCAGTTGCAGATTAATTATTTTAGAATCAAAGAAAATATGTACTAAGCGTTTCTAATAAGAATAGGACTGGAAATCCGCCATCTTGTAACGGAATACGCGGCAACTTCATATTTTTTAGTGCAGTGGGCAAAAACGTTTGTTTGAAAAAAATAATCACTTCTAAATAAATAAGAATAAGAAGAAGAATAAGAATAATTTATTTTCTTAACAAGTATACAAATAAAATTTACATGCGGTTCCTAAACTAGAACTATGTCTGTATCTTAGGAACCAGAGACGCGTTTACATAGAACACTAAGTTATACATGCAAGAGGATACATTAAGTTAACAAAAAATAGAAATGATAAGATAATAGAAATAAAACAAAAAACAATACATTCATAACAAAAGGAGAACCGAGTGTGAATGTGTGTAGTGTAATGTGTTTGGAGTAAGTGTATGCAAGGATGTGTGTATGTGTGTATACTAACATATTACATAGTAGATTAATTAGCCAGTAAGGCTTCCGTGTCTTCGTAAGACTGAGTGAGCAACCAACATTTTACAATTTTCTTACATTGAAATATGGATTTGTTATTTATAGTTTTGAGCTGTTTACAAACCGCATTATATACATGGGTATGAAGATATTCTGGGCTTCTTTTGCCCAGTAGTGAGTTAGCTCTCGGGCATGGTAGTTTATATTGTCGTCTTGAAGTAAGTGGTTGAGAGTCTTTTCGTCTATTGGCCATAGGGTGTATAAGCAGAGTGGCTCTGAAAATAAGAAATATTTAAAAAATGTGTGTATCTTATTGTGGTTTGGGTACCTAATATTAGGTCTTTACAAACATATTTTGTTAACTTCGAAGGAAAAAAAGCAGTGTTTTAAGGTAAAACTTGTGTGTATCTGTGTTTCTGCTTATTTGTGGCATCCTAGCGCATAACTTTACTTAAGTAGGTATATATATTTTAACATAATATTATTATGTGTGATTTGATATTTTATGTTGACGCTACTTTTGCTTGATTTTTGACCTCAAGTTAGCCGCAAGTCCAGTCCTATTCTTATTTGAAACGCATAGTATTGCATTTTTACAGCCCGATCCCCTAAATCTAGAGCTTTTTAGCAACGTCCTGAGCTGAGGTTCGTCCAACTTGCGGAGGCATATGTCATAGTTAGCTTACTTAATTGGTTCGACCGTCTTTGAACGGCTGCCAGAAAACGTCGTGTGAACTAATAAAGGCCATTACGGCTTTAAAACGCAAGGTAATGCATTTTGTTCTTGTCCTCAGGTAGCCGGTTGGGGTTTAACAGGGGAGAATGGCGTCGCCTCACAAACTCTTAAAGTAGTTGAACTCCCTTATGTGAATATTGAACAGTGCATAGCCGCTGCACCGGCAGGCTTCAGAGAGTACATCACTAGCGACAAAATTTGCGCTGGCTATCAGAATAATGGTAAGTTTTGTGTTTTCATTTGCCATTCATTATCAGCCATTTTTTAGTTCACTGCTGGACATAAAAATAAAATTATTTATTTATTTATTTAGTTTTATTGAATACTAGCGACCCACCCCGGCTTCGCACGGGTGCAATGCTGATACTAAATATATTGAGGTATATTTACAAAATGTCCTTTTACACAACAATAACAACTTTTTTGCCATTAGACAATACAAGCAGCACGCGCCGCGTACGGCCGGGCCGGTACCGCTGCATTTTATATCTGTAATATCTTCGGAAATTTTCATTTCAAGTATGTGCTGTACAGGGCTATATTGATCTATATTAATTAGACAATGTATTTAAGCTACTTAGTTAGATAAGTATTAATGCAAAATTGCTTAAAATCGCTTCGTAAATAAGCCATTACTTTTGGTTGAAAGTAAAAGATAAAAAAATGGTTATTGTGAGTTATCCAAAGACATATACCACTGCGGACTTTTTTGTTGACCTTTTTAAGGTGTGCAATACTGTAGTACATTATTTTGATATATCTCGTAGGGTTTAGCCAGCGCAGCGTTTGCAATGTAAGCACAAAAAATGCGTTAATTTACGACATCGCATCAGAAACATCTAAAATTATCAGTGTTTTTCTACTACATTATGCTTGTATTATATATACATTAACCTTCCTCTTGAATCACTCTATATGATAGAAAAAACCGCATGAAAAAAGATTGCGTAGTTTTAAAGATTTAAGCGCACATAGGGATATAAGGGACAGGAATGCGACTTGGTTTTATACTATGTAAAGAAGATAAAGATGATATATTGCTTCTTTATAAATCGGTAGTTATAGTTATTCAAGAAAATCAAACCTCTACTTAGTTGAAATGGATTTTGTCTCTTTCTTACAAGTATAAATCTCAATAAAAGGCAAACGAATTATAAACCTGTTTTGGCTATTATAAGCTTTTAATATGATTATGAACAAATATTCAAGTACATGTGACATCCCCCCCCCCTTTATTATTATTTTAGAATTAACGCTTGAACTTAAGATAATTGAAAGAAAGTGCTCATCAGCAAGACCTCAGATTTCAAAACACTATACTTTGATTTTTTTTTTTTCAGGAACTGCACTATGCAAAGGTGACAGCGGTGGCGGTTTAGCCTTCCCCGAGAACGAACGTGGCACTGACCGCTATTACCTCCGTGGTATCGTGTCTACCGCGCCTAATAATGAGAATTTGTGTAATGCACACACATTGACCACCTTCACACAAGTTATAAAACACGAACATTTTATCAAGGAATACTTGTAATTCAGTTTAAACACAACCATGTTTTAGCAAAAATCAAGGCATAATAATAAACGTTTCCTATATCTCTATCCCACTCATAGTGGTCAAGCGTCCCGCTTTTGCACAAAGAGTGAGATAGAGATATTTCCAGACGATTAGTATGGTAGAGAGGATCTGTCCTGTCCTACCTTACAGTCCATCAAATCTAAGAAGTATCGTTTGACAGTTCTAAACGTAGTACATTTAGAATTTTATTTTTTGTATGAAAATTGTATATGTTATGTTAAAATAAAAATAGCTTCATAATTCAATTATTTTACAGGAAAGCTAATAAAAATAGTGTAAATTACGCCTTTAATAAGCTAATTTAATAGAAAACAGTGAAACGACAAACGGTACCTCTTGGATTTGATGGACTGTAGTGATATTATTAAGACATGAGTAAAACTTCAAGTAGTTAATAACAGTGTAGTTTCAATTTAATATAAACTTCATGAAATCGACAAAGAATTAGAGAAATGCTGAAAAAAATAACAGTAATTATAAAAACATGATTTGTTGAGCAAATTTAATGTTTCTTTCGCTGACCTTTGTTTTATATTATTGTGGCAATTAAATAAATAATATTTTACATATCATTTAATATTGATAAGGTTGTGACTTTAGGATAATTTTGTACTTATTATTAAGGAACAATTATACGTACACTATACTCAGAATTTAGATGCAGAAATTTATATAAAATTACTTTGACATTTCGACCTATTTTGAAAGGGCAAAGTTATTTTGTTGTTATAAAAAGTTAGTTACCTAGATGGTCTCTTTAATTAAATGTTTGTTAAAGCTATTGTCTCTTACGATTTTATAAGCTTAATTAATTAAATGCAATATGAATTTTTGGGTTTTATTTAATTTTAATTATTATTTTATCTAAATTATTTCTTTTCCCAAACTACAGTTACTCTTTTAACTATGGCAAGTTTAACGACTCATAAGAGCAAAGTAGCCAGAACCTAAAAAAAATCGTTCGTCGCTGTCACAGTCACAGGTTCTGTGGCTGTCACTCACTATCACACACACACACACATGATTTTCTGTCATTAACGTCAAAAAGACGAAGGCAATTAAAGGTGTCTTCTCAATTTAAAATTCAATTTTTACAACATTTTAACCAAGAAATGTAATAAAACAAAATAGAAAATGGCGGAAACTGAGATACAAGATAATACAGAAGAAAAGAAACATAACGATGAGCGAACAAAGGAATATAATTTGCGAAAATACATCAAGGGACTTATTATTGTAGGCATAGGTAAATAGTTTTTTTTAACTAAATAATACTACTACTACGCCTGTATTACTTGGAGATATAGGCTGCGGTGAATATTGCCCCTATTTTCTGGCTTAGATTAGGTCTCTTATGTGATAGGGAACGATTCTGTTGCCGTTAAGCAGTAACGATTCCCAACCTACAAGTGTTAATAATTTTCCAATTAAATATATTAAAAAAGACTGCTCGACCTGGGACAGGATATAAATCCTTTCACTGTGTCACACGGTAGGCGAGATAACTTGTTTTCCAAAATACGTAATCGAAAAATGAAGGGTTATATGATAAGAGTTCACATCTTCAAACTTTGAAATATTAGAAATCCAGGATTTGAAAATATAACACGACATTTCGATTAAAGGCCAGGACTATAGCTATATAACAGCAGTACCTAATTGTTATATACACTGAAAACAAGGTCAATAAAAACCCGGGCCCAGTGAAATGATTGGAGATTGTTTTAAGTAGTGGTGCGCCAATTTTAAAATTTTAAGTAGTGGTGTGTCCTTAGCAGAACTCTTTTAAAACTCAGGACGATGCTTAGAAACTATCTAGGACAATCCCGGACACCCTACAAAGCAGGACATGTCCTGGAAAAGCAGGATAGTTAAGACCCTATTATATTGAGACAGTGTTGCATGATGTCATGTTCACAGAGTAGTCTCCAACTCTTCTTATCGTTATCTTTAATATAACTGAATTTTATTAATTTATAAAAATAAATTGCAGTTTGTGTGATGAATACATCTAGTTTATCTTAAGTCTGGGTGAAAACTATTATATAAAATTTCCATGTCACAATGTTAGTTACCGTACTCCTCCGAAACGGCTTTACCAATTTAAACAAATTTTAGGGTAAGGGTTGTTCACCCTTAAACTTCTTTTTTCTTTAATTTTTTGATGAAATTTTTTGCTTTTATTTTTGTATAACGTGTTAATGTAGCATTAAAAAATACATACAACCCTAAATTTTCACTCTTCTATCACCAACCCCTATTTTTTAATAGCGAAATTAGTAATATGCGGTACGAAGTTCTCAGGGGCAGCTTGTTATCTATATGTCCCAGTATATTATTTATTTCACAACTTCAAGCTGTTTCTGTTGTACTGCTAGACTTGCATCTTCTCTCAACTATCTTATGATTTGAGAGTTTAGGCCTTAATCCACTCAAGCTAAGCCAAGTGCGGGTTGATGGATGTCATATCTCCTTGAATGATAAGTTCTTAGACACGCTGGTCTCCTCACGGTATTTTCTTTCGCCAATATTGAGCTGCAGGATGTTACAATTTACACAAAATGTGTGGAAGTGACCGGGGATCGAACCAGCGGCCTCTACGCCACCGGTGCACCGCAGCTATTTATTTAATAGTTTTTAATAATCTACAAGATATACGAAAAATTTAATGTTTATACCCTGGAATCATATCTGTTGTTTCATTTTACTCTTTCAGCATTCTCCGTTGGCTACATCCACTATCGTTACGTATCCCATCTGTTTGAGAACGACCGCAACTTCTCCTATCTCTCCGAGTTGGAACGTGAAATGTCACTGCGTACAGAAATGGGATTTTACTATTCATACTACAAAATGTTGGTTGAAGAGAAACCATTTCTCAATGGTATATCTAAGTTGATGTACGATAGATTGGTCGAGTTCCCGAAGGATGTGAACGCATTTAATAGATTTAATATACATCCAGAGGTGAGTCTTCATTGTTTTTAAACCCTGACAAATCACAGCACGACACTCTTTACTGCCAAAGTGATTTAGTGTCAAAGAGTTTTTAGAAGGAAATAATAATAATACATTCTGGGACATTAAACAACATGGCTATCTGATCCCAAACTAAGCAGAGCTTGTGTTATGGAAAAATTAATACTTTTCTTTTGTAAATACATACTTAAATATAGATAATTACACCCAGACACAAGACAGACAGACGTGTTCATCACACAAATATCTGACTTGGGTGGGAATCGAACCAAATCGTGGGTTCGTTCTGGGGGGTGTGTCAAAGCAAGTGTCCGACCACGCCACAGGCCTGTCAACGCTCAAGCTCAAAAAAATCCATCTCAAGCTCAAATGTTACAAGCGGTTTAGGTTCTAGAGCTGCGGTCGTCACAATTTTCTGGTCAAGAGTCACAAGGACAATGCGGGCCGCACAGGCATGTAGCTACAGGAAAGGGAAATGATAAAATTGATCTTAGTTGCTATGTTGGTTATGGTAATCTATGTAAATAAAAATGAATTCCTATTTCCCTAGGTCACGCCATTACACGTGAACGGCTGGACTGATTTCGCTAATTCTTTTTTTAAATTATTACAAAGAAAAATAAAAAAAAAACAATCTTCTATAGATAGGATAGATGGCGCTGCCGCCACGCTAACTAAAGCTCCGTGTGTATTTAATACATTTAATAGTTTCAGCCGTTAAAAAGACAAAATTTTCATTAAATTAGCAAAAGTGGACTACAATAAATAAGCACAATAGTTATCTAGTTACTACATACTCATTTTAATTAGTTAAACTGATATCAGTTAAAAATAAGTGCAGTGATCAGTGATCGTTTAAAAAAATAGGGGTAGTGTCTGATGAAGTGTATGAGTGAACTATTTACAGTTATTACACCCCAAACGTACATAACTAAATAATATAACGCCTAAATCTAGACAATTTACTTTATATAAAATAAAAAGTGTCAACCAACCCTCCATCGGGAAAAAAAAAAAAAATTTACAAAAGTGACATAGTTACAACGGAAATCGCTTTGCTACTCTCTGTTATAGGATTCACAATTTTGTTTTACAAGCAATTACCTGCATAGTCGAGGGGATAACATATTGTTCTACCATCACTTGGATGCGTAGTGACACGAGTTCGAGACCCACGAAAGACCATTTGTTTTTGTATTATTTCAAAGTTCAACTAAGTAATTATAATGAATTTCTTTGAGAACATAACCTTTAGGAAGAAACAGACACATTCCATGACCGAAATATCATTTGGTGAAACTAATGCCAATAGTACCAAAATAGATGGCAGCACCAGTAGCTTACCGAACATATCAGATGACGATAGCTCGATGTTAATACAACAACTAAAAACACAAATAGAAGACCTCACCTCCAAACTAAACTCTGCAAACGAAGAAATCAATAATTTATCGTTAGAAAACTCAGATCTTAAAAAGACCTTAAGCGAAGTATCATCAAAAAATGACGTACTAAAAAAGGCAACCAAAAAACTTACACATGAAATACTCACACCACGTAAGAAGTCCCGATTGACTACTCCGCGTTCATCTAACATCAAGCCAGCCAGTACCCAGAGTGACATACACACCCAACCCATAACCACGAGGGATAAATATAAGTCTACAGCTGTATCTGTTACAAGTGCGAATACATCCATTAACACATCAATCTGTAAGGAACAAACAGGAATCTGTGATACGAAAACCAGAAAGAATAAACTGTGCATCATCAGTTCTAACAAAATCAATGATGTACTAACAATCGCCGAAAAGACTTTCGACAGCTCACAAATATGTCACTTTGTCACCCCGAATGCCGGTACCTTACAACTTACTCGTAATTTACATCAAAAGGTTAAAGATTTCACAATGGATGATTATTGTGTTATTTTAATCGGCGAGGAAGATTTTAAAAAAACTGTAAATTATGTAGATATAGTTGTAGAAACTAGAAAAGAATTACAGAAAATACTTAACACAAACATAATATTGTGCGTGCCAACTTTTAAGTTAAGTAATTACTCGACATTATATAATTGGCGCATAGAAACTTTTAATAGCTTACTTTACTTAGATCTTCAAAATCACAATTATGTAACGGTACTAGACTCTAATTTAGATTTATCTTACGATTACACTATGTTTACAAAGAATAGCAGAAAATTGAACAACCGTGGAATGGAAAATATTTTTTATAATTTACGGTTGCTTGTAAATAATAACGCATCTGTTCAATCATATGAACAGGTAAATGATTTTAACTTTAACCAGCTTTTTCTTCAATAATAAACTATGTATATTTCATCAAAATATAGCTGGACTTTTAAGTAAGTCGGACCTTTTATCCGTTTATATACAAGAATTGTTATGTAATCAATTAATGATAGATGTTATATGTATAACTGAACATTTTATTATGTCAGGTCAGGAAAATTTGCTCTATCTACCTAACTATAAACTGGTTGCGTGCTATTCAAGAGAAAATATAAAACGCGGCGGTTCCTGTATCTTGGTAAAAAAAGGTTATGCTTTTAAAGAACTTACTGGCGTTATGAAATATTCAATAGCGGGTGTTATTGAGTGTTGCGCAGTTGAACTCATCCAACAAAATTTAATTATCCTCTGTGTGTACCGACCCCCTAAGCTATCGAACTTAAGCAAATTTTATGAGAATCTTGACGCTATATTAAAAAACATAATTAATAAAAACAGAAAAATTATTGTATGTGGGGATTTCAATATAGATATTTTAAAGAATAATAGATATGCCCTGGAATTTAAAAATTTTCTCTTAAGTCACAATCTTAAATTACAAATTAACGAAGCAACTCGACTAATTAGTAATACATGTCTTGATAACATTGCTCATAATTTAAAACAAAAATGTAATTTTATAGTTAAGGATTTCGGACTGTCAGACCATACAGCACAAATAATAAATGTACCAATCGATAAAACACGATTGATAAAAACTTGGCATGTTATGCGACGGGACATTTCAAAAGATAATCTAATGAAATTTAAAAAATATATCCAATCCCTATCTTTTTGTAATGTATATAATACTGAAGATCCTGACGAATCATATAATAACTTCTTAGAGATCTTTCAACTTTTATACAACTTATGTTTTCCATTTAAAAAAGTGACCATTAAATCTGAGAAAAAAATCACTTGGTTATCTAAAGGTATACGCATTTGTAGTAAAAAAAACAGGAAACTCTTATGGCAACAAAGATTAAAACCTACAAAAGAAAATAAAACGACATATGTAAACTACTCGCGCAGATTCAAAAAAATTATAAAATTGACTCAGAAATCACAAAACAATTACCTTATTAATAGTTCGAAGAATAAATCAAAGACAGCATGGCAAATTATAAATAATAATAAAAACATAAATGAAACTATTTTAGAAATAAATTACAATAACAAAATGTTAACTGACTCTCATGATATAGCTGAATGTTTTAATAACTACTTTATAGACCAAGTTGGCGAAATATCGCATCTTGAGTATCATAATGTCATAAGTGAAAATTTGCACTCAATTTATATACCACCACTCGTACCACAAGATATTATACGCATAATTAAATGTTTAAAAGATAAACATAGCTTTGGTTACGATGGCATTAATACAAAAGTAATAAAATATGTTAGTAGCAGTATAGCAGGTCCCCTAACCCATGTAATGAATGCCTGTATAACAGCTGGAAAATTTCCTGACAAACTTAAAACAGTTAAAGTAAAGCCAATTTATAAAAAGAATTCTAAAGACGATATCTCCAATTACAGGCCGATCGCTTTAATACCTATTTTTTCTAAAATTTTGGAAAAGTCAATATACAACTCAATGTATTCATTTTTAACAAAATTTAATATTTTATGTAACGAACAGAAAGGCTTCAGAAAAGATACCAATATTAATATGGCCATCTATGATTTTTTAAATACAGTAATGCAAAACGTAGACAAAAAGGTCCCTATATGCGCTTTATTTACTGACTTATCAAAAGCATTTGATTATGTACACCACGACATACTTCTAAAAAAAATTGAAAATTATGGTATTAGAGGAAATGCACATAGACTTATAACAACTTACTTACAAGGACGCAGACAATATACGGAAATTTCTAAAGTATGTATAAAAACAAAAAAGGAACTTAAATGTGTTTCGTCTACAAGATACATTAAATCGGGTGTTCCTCAGGGAAGTGTTCTCGGCCCCCTACTATTTTTACTGTACATAAATTACTTACCAAAACAAATGCCTCATCCAATGGTGCTTTTTGCCGATGACAGTACTTTGCTAATTAAATGTCAAAACAAAGATACATATGAAGCTGAGATCAACAATACGCTAGAGAAATTTATAAATTGGCTTAATGAAAATAATCTAAACATAAATCTACAGAAAACAAAAGTCATGCATTTCTATCAAAGAATATTAGACAAAGATATGAATATAAATTACAAAGGTCAAAAAATAGATAAAGATGAGGAAACGAAATTTCTAGGAATCATAATTGACAGTAAGTTAACGTGGAAAGCTCAAGCAGATAAAATATGCAATAAACTAAGTACATCTGCCTATGCACTGTATAGTCTTTCAAAAAAAGTTAACATACAGACTGTTCTAATAGCATATCATAGTTTAGTTGTATCTGTATTGAGATTTGGTATAATATTTTGGGGCAACTGTAGCGAAAAAGAAAATATTTTTAAGGCACAAAAACGCTGTATAAGATCAATCTTTAATCTTAAAACAACCGATAGCTGTTTACCTTTTTTCAAAAAGCATAACCTTCTAAGCTTTCCATGTCTCTATATACTAGAACTAGCTGTCTTTGTAAAAACAAACAGCCATTTATTCCCGACATTAAAAGATACGAGAACCAGAACCACAAATTTAAGAAGACAATATTTAGACATATTACGCACAGGTCCATATAAAACAGCACTATTAAAAAATAATGTTATGTATATGGCACCTCTCATATATAATAAACTACCGCAAACTATTAAAGAGCAGCCTTTAAGAATTTTCAAAACTAACCTTAAGAGAATGCTAATTCAAAACTGTTATTATAGTGTTTGTGAATATCTCCATGACAATTCTTTTTAAGATTTTATTATATTAGTTACTGTTTTTATATTTTTTTTGCATAGTTTCTGTATAGTTTTTTTTTTATTGTAAATATTTTAAATATTTATAGTTTAAGCATCTTTTGATATATTTTAATTAATTTCGTTTTATGTTTTTACTTAGTTTTTTTGTTTTTCTTATAATCACATTATAAAACCTTTAGGGTAATAATAGTGTTATAAATGTATAATATTTTGCATGCCATTTTGGTAGAATGTATATGGAACCAATCTTTGTTACACCTGTATTATTTACCTACATTCAAGCAAATAAAATTTCTATTCTATTCTATTCTATTCTATTCTCCGAAATGGCTTCTATGCAATCTTATATCTATATTTTATAGGTCTGAGAATCGGTCGTAATCCATTTTCGGACCCGGTAGGTGGCTCTGGTTTACCGGGCAGGACAAAGTCTGTGGGGTCTGCTAGTAAATAATATTACTGCCTGTGGTTTCAATTGTGTGCTGACTCTCTTTTGCTTAGTTTTTGGCATGAAGTTAGCCGCGAGTATAAAACGAACAGTACAAAAGCATACTTCTTTTTGACAGGTTTTAGTAGCTGCTCTATATCGGTACTTGGAGCCCTATATAAACACAACAACCTACCGTCAGTGCCACACGGTAGATAGGGGCGAAGACCTAGCACCGGTAGAAAGCTGCGTTGGCATCGGTCAACCCATATATTTATATCTTGAAACTGTCTGGTGGCTCGCTGGACTTACAGTGGCTGCTCTCTTCCTACATGCAACAGCTCTGAGGTGAGTAGACACCCGCATTCCCTCTCTTCTTTAGATTCTTTTCTTCTATCAGGGGAAGAGGCGGTCGAAAACTAGGAAAAACAGTCTTATGTAATAAATGAATGGCCCCTTGACTACGAGATAAGCTGTTGGTCCTGGTTGCAGGTGACGTATATTGGCCTCCAGATGTTCTGATAACAAGGACAAAGGTTTACTAAAAATAAATACCAGCTTAATCAATTTAAACTGTCTTATAGGTAGGTCCAATGACAAGAGTATTCACGCAGTAACTGCGAGGTCCTTGGTTCGAGTCTCGAATTTAGTCTAGTCCTAACCACGACCTCATTTGGTAAACAAACAAATTAGTAAAAAATTAAAAAAATATTTTTTTTTTTCAGTGAAAGCATACTCGGTGGTCTGTTAGCTGTGGCTCAGTATTTCGCGAACCATCCCGAATGCACCCGGGTACAGTGGGCGCCTAACGAGAGAGAGAACTTCGCGGCGCCGCTGTTGTTATTGCAGATGTGGCTCGTGTCAAGGCAACTCCGGGATAATACTAGACGGACTACGCTACAGTTGCAAGTACGTTTCACAGTGGCTCATATGTATTCGCAGTGGCTCAGTGTGTATTCGGGATGGCTCAGTGTGTATTTTCAGTGGCTCATACATTTTTGAGCCACTTTGTGCGTGACTCAAGTCCTTACAGCTACGGAATCACAATGAGTCAGTCTACTACAGTCCTCTTTATGAATATTGACGTTAATTATTTTTTTCAGGTGTCAATCTTCGTACTAAACTGCCTCTGCCTACTCTTTTGGCAGTTCTCACAATTCATATTCCTAACCCAAACGGCTATATTCTTTGTGATGGAACAACTAAGGATTATAGATAACAAAGCGCTTTGCGTTTTCCTGCATTCACACTTTTGTGGTTTACATATGGCGGTTTTACTTCTACAAGGGAATGATATGCTAAAAACGTCCTTATACGCATCATTTTTTTTAATAGTGTCCACTTATTGTTTGTTCTTCAGCAGTTTTCGCGTTAAAGTTCAAAATCACGTGGACTTATTTGTGGAATCGTGGCTCGTATTTTTGAGACTGTCGATTGCGGTCTTAGCCTCGTTTTATTTAAAAAAAATAATCAGCAACTTTTTGGAGATCGAAGAGGACTCGCATATATGGGATCTTTTGTATTCAAAATTAACGAATTATAAATCATTTCACACTCTAATATACACATGTTCGGAAGTATTTGACTTTTTACCATTTTCTACAATAAAGAAATTAATAAAATCTACTTTAATGCCTATTTTTATTTTATCTGTAACAAATGTATGCTGCAAATGGATTAATAACGCAAAAAATGCATCTAAGAAAGAGATAGAGGATGTTCCACCTGTGTTAGAACAGGACGGAGATACTTCCGATGAATCTGACAGCGGTATAGAAAATTCCGATACGAAACAAAGGAAACGGAAGTACGCTGATTTGGATGTTATAGATGGCGCTGTGAAATCAAATTTGGAATGCGAAGGCGGGAAGGATGTGATGGTTGTTTTTTTTAAACATTTGAAAATGGAACCGGCTATATTTTATAATGTCTCGCAGGCAGTTGTTTTTGGTGTCATGGCGGCGTTGGTTATGAGATTGAAATTGCTTTTGGTGACGCAAATGTGCGTCGTCTCGTCTTTATTAATGAATTCTAATTTAATTTCGTAAGTATCTTTAGCTTAAATAGGTTTATAATTCGTATGTCTTTGTCTGTCATCTTGATATTTATACTAGTAAGAAAGAGACAAAGACCATTTTAACTTAAGTGAAAATAAATTTAATTAAACTTAAATTATTACTAAAAAATTTCAAAATTAAATTAGGTATTTAATAAAATAAATTATTATTATCATTATTACTAGCCCGGATGAGGTATCCGGCGACTAGGACCGCAATAAACTCGGACCGCGGTCCCAGTGGCCGGATCTATTTATTTTTAATATTCTGCTTCCGGCGACTGGGACCATAAATAAATGAATACAAAAATTCATTGTTCAAGCCAAAAATAGTACAGGCAAGTTTAAAATTCAGCAAGTGTCTAAGATCCATCTAATTTTACACTGTCCAATGCAGCGTGAGATGGTTCGTTCTTGATAGTGATTGGTCGAGCGAGTCATCAAGCAATGCTGAATCCCATCTTCTTCTTCTTCTTCGGTTAGTAGTGTTTATTCAATCTTCTTTAATTATTACTTAGAATTCTTTTTTGTTGTCTGTAGATTTTTATATTCATTTATATAAGGTCCCAGTTGCCGGAAGCCGCGGTCCGAGTTTATTGCGGTCCTAGTCGCCGGATACCTCCCCGGATCACCCACTGCTAAGTCAGTAAGATATATATACCTAAACATTCGACTCGAAATGTTCAATTTTACTCGAACGTCAAAGAGATATACGCATTTTTATGTTTTTTCGTCTAGATGTGATTATTATAACAAACAAACATTTTTACCCACCGTACTGAAAAATGTGAAGTTGTTGCGCATTCCGGTCCAAGATGGCGGATTTCCAGTCCAATTCTTATTTGAAACGCATAGTATATGTATAAAGTAACTGCTAATCTTATATCTTTAATCTTTAAATGAGCAATTCTTGTACATATATATATATAATTGGAATCTCGGAATCGGCTCCAACGATTTTCATAAAATTTAGTATATAGGGGGTTTCGGGGGCGATAAATCGATCTAGCTAGGAATCATTTTTAGAAAATGTCATTTAAAAAAAAAAATACCGAGCAAAGCTCAGTCATCCAGATGTTAAAGATTATGTAAGTAAAATTAAAGTTCAATGTTTTTTTTTAATTTTGTTGTATTTCTTTTTTCAGATTGCCAAAATCATATTTAAAATATTTACCAATATTTTGGGCTTTCTGTTTGGTTCCATTGGCTGTGGATATGTTTACAAGTATTTCCGAAGAATTGTCACACGTAGGTGAGTTCAAAATAATCTTCACTTCAACCCTTTTGAGTGTCACACTGTTGGGCACGGGTCTTCTTACAACTATCTTACGAGTTGAGAGAGTATAGGCCTTAATCCACACACGCCAGGTGCGGGTTGGTCGATTTTTATCCGACTACGCAAAAAGAAGTTAATGTTTTGGCGCGATAACCAACATACACGCGGGCGAAGCCGCTGTCAGAAAGCTAGTAACCTATAAAAAATTAATAGGAATTTTACTTCAAGACAGTTATGTACTAAAAAAAAGTTATCTGGTTTCCATACTACAAGCTCTCCTTAGTTTGGGACCAGATGACCGTGTGTGTTAATGTCCTAGAATATTTGTTTTTATCAACTGCTTTAATGTCACATTATAAAAATTGAAGAAAGTTTACATTTGATACGAGTTTGTAAATGTCCTGTCGGAATAATGTATACATGGGTAAGTGCGTTTCATTGTAGACCACAATTGCCTAACAGCAGACAAGTTGTAATGAAGCGCAAGTCAAATTTTTCGTTAATAATTACCAGTTGATTGTCACCTGATTTGCACCACCCGGGGACCACGTGTGGGGCTTCAGATGAGGTGCACTCCATCCATGGATGAAGTTGACTCAGCCAGCCTTCACGTTCTAAGCAAGTTTACTGACCTACCGCAATAATCACAGTATCAAAATATTAGTAGGAATTTTACAAATAGTGTCACAATAGGAAACTATCAGTAGGAATTTAGAAATAATTTCACAGTAAAAAGTTATCAGTACGTATTTTAGAAATGTACACATTATGGAAATGCAATAAATGATTGAGTATTGAGTATTGAGCATTAAATAATGTCACAATAAAAATATTAGTAGGAAGTTTAGAAATAATGTCACTATATAAAAAATAGTAGGAATTTTAGAAACAATGTCACAGTATAAAAAATATTAAGATAATTTTATACTTTTTATATTTTATAGATAATGTCACAAAAAATGTAAATAATACTAGATTTTCAGAAATAATGTCACGGTATTAAAATATAACATTTCAGGCGAGTTCAGTGACGTACCACAAGAACAACTAATGGAATGGATACGCAACGCTACACCAAGTGGAGCTGCGTTCGCGGGTTCTATGCCAGTGTTAGCAACTGTGATGCTAGTCACGCGGCGACCTATAGTCGCTCATCCACATTATGAACACAAAGACGCGAGGTGAGTGACAAAGACAGAGAATATACGAATTCTTTTTTTTATTCTATGTTAAGCAATGATGTAGTCTACAATGGGTTTGAGTCTGTACATCATATGATGATGGGTTAAGAAAATGAAATTTAGATTTGCGTATGATCGTATGATCAGGGTCTGTACAAGGGTTGTCTGTGGTGTCTGTATACCAAATTGAGCAGCGGCGTTGAAACAATTCGCACAAAGATGTGCGGGCGCAACCGGGGATCGTAAGGTGAAGCTGATACCGCATCGCTACCGTTGCTCAATTCTCAGAAAGATCTTTTTATTTTATTGACGTGACAACGTCTTATAATTCGATGGAGCCGGCTGCACGCACGAAAAAACATGATTCATGCGGCGTTACCTCGCTATGAGGCGTTCCATTTAAGGCTTGAAGTGCGAGCGAGAGCGCGGAACGAGCAACAAAGAGGCACAATCGGCCTCCGCGTTCGACATCTGTCTCTCTCCTACTTGAGTGAGCGATAATATTTTCTTATGACGTTTTCACGTTCAACTATCGTCAGTAAACTGACTTTACAGACAACCGATTTTTTTATTGTTTTTTTTTTTCAGAGACCGCGCGTACACAGTCTACAAAACTTACGGTAGGTTCACAACGCAAGAGCTTTATCAAGAACTCAACAAGCTAAAGGCGTCTTACCTTATCGTAGAAACTAACTATTGCTACGGAAGAAGCAGGTAATTTTACTAGTGTTACTAGCTGCTCTAGCGAACTTCGTTCACTTCAACCCTTTTTAGTGTCCTACTGCTGGGCACTGGTCTTCTCTTAGCTATCTTACTAGTTGAGAGAGTTTAGGCCTTAATCCACACACGCTGGCCAAGTGCGGGTTGGTGGATGTCACATATCCTCGATTGATTAGTTCTTAGACATGCCGGTTTCCTCACGATGTTTTCGTTCACCGATATTGAGCAGCGGCGATGTAACAATTCACACAAAGATGTGTGGGCACGACTGGGATGCGAACTTCGTACTTCCTTAAAAATGGTAAATTACAAATCATCATAATTTCCTTTGCATTTTTTCCTGTTTCTATTGGGGTCGGCTCCCGGTCTAACCTGATGCGGCTAGCTACCAGAATTATAGGAGCGACTGCTATCAGACCTCGAAACCCGTAGGGAACCAGTAGCCGAGATGGTTAGACCAGGTGTCAGATTTTTTACGCTTCTGACTACATGTAACGATTGTCATAGATGGTTAAATGACAACCGGGGCCGACCGCTTAACGTGCTCTCCGAGACACGGAGGGTAGTCTCTCAACCAACCAGACACCGAAACAAATCTTTGTTGTTACACAAAGATTGTCCGGGTTGGGAATTCAACCCGCGACCACGTGTTAAATTACAAATAGCTCTATTAAATTAATCTTAATCAAGAGTGAATTTTAAACCTCTCTATTTTTCTCTATGCTGTCTCCCGTTTTGCCTGAAGGGAAGTGGACAGTGTAACTTTCCAACTCATCCTATTATCTTTATGATTAAATTTATCCGGGATCCAAGACAGTTTAGGTGTCCCGGGACTTGGCCGGGTTCAAATCCCGAGTCTCTTCACGGCGCCGTTTTCGATCCTGGCTTTCAGGAGTTGCAATGGCGAGATTGCGGTGGTGCGTTAAGTCCAAAAGAAGTGTGTATGTTATTAATGTTTTTTTTTTTCAGTAAAGGCTGTTCTTTCCAAAATATATGGGACATTGAGAAACCATGGCTCTCATACCGCCCTCTCACCTGTAGGGTACTTCTCAGTGAGCGCGTGGAACATTTTTACCCAGTATTCAGAAATTCGCATTACTCCGTGTTCAAGATCCATGACTACAGCGTTCAGTGAGTATTTAGTCACTATGTATGCGTTTCAAGTAAGAATAGGATTGGAAATCCGCCATCTAGGACTGGAATGCGCAACAACTGCACATTTTGACAGGCCGGTGGCGTGGTCGGTAAGATACTTGCTTTTCACGCCGCAGGTTATGGGTTCGATTCCCACTCGAGACAAATATTAATGATGAACATTTGTGTTTCTGTCGAGTCTGGGTGTAAATTATCTATTATAAGTATATATTTACAAAAGAAAAGTATTTTAAGTATTGTTTAAACCAGTTATCTGGTTTCCATAACACAAGCTCTGCTTAGCTTGGGACCAGATGACCGTGTGTGTTAATGTCCCAGAATATTTATTTATTTATTTTTAGTACAGTGAGCAAAAATGTTTCATCGGTATAATAATCACGTATAGACGAAAAAAATGCGTATATCTTATTGCCGTTCGATGTATTGATATTTTGTGCTGACGTTACTTTTGCTTGGTTTTTGGTATGAAGTTAGCCGCGAGTCCAGTCCTATTCTTATTTGCAACGCATAGTTAAGATATTAGTAGTATTTAATAGTAAATAAATGACGTTTCAAAACGACATTATTCCAAAATAATTAACTTTTATTTCAGATACATGCCGCGCAGTTTTGACACCTGACATCGGGTGACACATGACATACAGACAACATATGAGACTGACATTGTATAGCATTTCATAAAACAAGTCCCTTTTCAATTATGTTGGTTGCATTGTAAATGTATAGAGATTAATGTCATTGTGTAACAATTTCAGTAGTGCCAACATAACAGAGGGAACTTAGTTTACTATACTTGTATCTATAAACTAACTTGTGCTATTTTTAATGTTACCTAAAAAATTGAAAAAAAATGTCTGATTTTCTTTTCAATTTTTATATTGAAGTACTTAAATAATATATTACGTTACCGACAAGGTATTTTAATTAGTCCGTCAGTAAGAATTTAAAAAAATGTTATTGGCCGACCGTTTAACTCGCGTAACGCCATCTGAGGTACAAAGTCATAAAACATTAATTAAATCTCTTATAGAACTATTTAACCACAGATAAAAGTAATGTAAGACTATTCGTCACTAATATCCATATCGCTTGAATCATCATCACTGTCTGTGCAGCTTGAGGAGTCGGAATCTTGGCGATAGGCGATACGCGAGTTAAACGATCTATCTATCTATAGATACGTATTGTTTGCTTCATCATTGAAATGAAACTATATTAAGATATAACCCATTAAAGTTATGGAGTGAGAGTGCGCCACGTCATAAACGTCACAAAGGCATAAAACTTACCTAAACTAAATGTGACGTTATTCAAGATTTCGCTTTTTTTTTAATAATGGAAGATTTCGCTTGGATGTATCGCCGTAATCTTTAATCAAAAAAAATACGGTCCAATATTTTTAATTTAACAATCTGACAGACGAAACAAATAAAAAATCGTCTTCCCAATTCCGTAAACTTCATTTTTCTTCATTTCAACCCTTTTTCGTGTCACAGTCGCAAATGTATACAACTTACATTGTATGACATTATTCAAGATTTCGCTTGGACATATCGCCGTAATCCTAAAGCGCAATACACGTGGAGTCCGCCGGGTCGCCGACATACGTCGGCAACTTTTTGTCGGCGATCTAGTTGGCGGCTTCACTTATTACAAGTCGGAAAATTTGGTCGGCGGCATGTCGGCGGCTTGAGATGAGAAATTTATTTTGCAGTCAGTGATTGCCGCGTGTCGATAAAGGTTGTGTGGTTCACTACAGGTTGAGTGTCGCCGGGCAACAGCGCAGGCGTACCCAAGCCGCCAACATGTCGGCTGGTAACACGCGCGGGCTCATGTTGCCGACATGATTCTCTTCATACAGGCCGCCGGGTTGTATCGCCGGGCCTTGTCGGCGGCCCGGCGGGCTCAATGTGTATTGCGCTTTAGGTCACAGAAAAAATTGTGTCAAATATTTTTATATTATCTATCTGACGGACAAACAAACAAAAAATTTACTTCATCCGTATTAACTATACATAATATTATAGAGCTGAAGAGTTTGTTTGAATGGTTAAACGCACTCTCAGGGAGTACTGGGACGATTTGAAATGTTTTTGCACTGGATAACCCATTTATTGAAGAAGGCTATAGACTTTTATCTCTAACTAGCTTCCGCCCGCGAAATTGATCTCTCACTTGTTTCTCCATACAAACTTTGGAACCCCGTTTCACCCCCTTAAAGGGTGAGTTTTGAAAAATCCTTTCTTAGTGCACCCCTAGACCCCATAAGGAACCTATGTGCCAAATATGAAGTCTCCAGACCGAGCGGTTTGGGCTCTGCGTTGATATGTCAGTCAGTCAGTCAGTCAGTTTCTTCTTTTATATATCTCTAATAGACACTTGTCTAACAAAAATAGCAGTTTTTTTTTTTTTTTCAATAACTTCTGACATTTGCGCGCTTTAGACATTCCCTCTAATAGACAAATGCCGAAAAAATTGCGGATATCATAAGAAAAAAAAACATTAAAAAACCGCCATTTTTGATAGACAAATGTCAGATATAATTGAAAAACAAAAGAAATCGTCATTTTTGTAAGACAAATGTCTATTTTCTTTTTCTTTTGTATATAAAAATCAATAGAAAAAAACTAAAACTAGAACGGCAGAACCGATTTGGCTGATTTTGGTTTAAAGTACTTATAGAAACCTAAAGAAGGTTTGAAAGGCAAGAAATACGCGGTCCGAAGTTCGTCGGCGCAGCTAGTTAGAGATAAATGTCTAAGTGTCAGTATTGAGGCCCTGGACATGTTGTAAAATTTATGTGCCCGCGAATATATATTTAAAAAATTATTTAACTTTTTTTTTACAGTAAAATGAACTTTGTTTCAAAAACATGGCCGACGAAAATATTGTATGTACTTAATTGTTTGTATTAATTATATTAAAATTAATACAGAAGTAGGCTCGACTCCTATTACGTATTACCTAGAGATAAACAAGGGCGAAAAGCATAGGATATACACCTCTGCTTACACCTTCGGGTAACAGACGTGAAGCTGTTTATCTGTGTAATGTAACATTGCAATAAAACTACTTTATAACTGATTTTTATCGAGGTTTAATTTAGATTTGATATCCCAAATGCCCTCGAATGATTACTTCTTAAACAGGCCGGTTTCCTCACAATTTTTTTGAAGTGAAAACTTCTTTAGCGGCGTTGAGCACTTTTTCTGTAATGGGTATAAAATCTTAAACTCGCGTCAGGACACGTGACCTGATCGAAAAAGCGTAAGACGGATGGAGAGTAGACAGCTATCCCCTCTCTACGGCGCGGCGAAAATGTAGGTATGCCTGGGCCTACTGTTTCGTTTAGGCAGCGCAGGGCGCTTGCGCGAATGTTTTCACTTCTGCCGGCACTCCCGGAGTGCAACCCGTCTTTTTTTTTCTTCACGGATATTGTACTTACGAAAAACATTAACACTCCTGATTATTTTATTATTGTAAGTATGTATTTGACTAGAGTATTACATTGTTTATTTGATTTATGTGTATATAAAAGTTTATTTAAATAAAGGCCTATTCTTATATTTCTTAATTTTATTTCTACTACGTATGCGGTGACTGGTATAGGCAGACCGTTTAACTCCCGTATCGCCATCTGTTGTACAAAGACATAAAACATTAATTAAATCTCATAAACAACTATTTAACCACAGATAAGAGTAATGTAAGACTATTCGTCACTAATATCCATATCGCTTGAATCATCATCACTGTCTGTGCAGCTTGAGGAGTCAGAATCTTGGCGATAGACGATACGCGAGTTAAACAGTCTGCCTTTATGTAGCAGTCATCATCATAATCAGCCTATTCTAGTCCATTGCTGGACATGGGCCTCACATAAAGCACGCCACTCAGTACATACTGCAGCTTTTTTCATCCACTTCTTGTTGAGAAACGTAGCAAAGTATTTTACACCAATTACCATTCACTCTATATAAACGTTAAGGTGAGGATCGGTGCGTAAAAATTTTAGTTACTCTCTATTCGAAAACAACGGTTTTTGGATGAAAACCGCCCAATAGAAATATTCTCAGACATTAACACACATGTATGTACATCCTGATACCATACATAGCAGAGCTTGTGTTACTGGGCGTTTTCACTGCACATCAAAACATGATACAAGCAGTCTTATCTCTTTCTATTCATCTCTTAACGATAGAGATAGATAGTGCTTGCAATATGTTTTCTTGTGCAGTGAAAACTAGGGGTTATGGAAACCAGATAACTTATATAATGCTTATGTATTACTTTTCTTTTGGAAATACATCTTTTAATAATAATTACACCCAGACTAAAGTCAAACGGACATATCTCTGCCCACCAGACACTAAAGTGCAGTAACCGCAAAATAACGATTGCGAGCAAACGCCATTTAAAGTTAAGAATTTAATATAAAAAAAAAATTGGTTGCCTGTAAAGTCGGTATACGGGCGAAAGTTTTACGTGACGACTTTGAGTGGTAAAATAATTTTAATGTGAATATTCATTCGTATAGTAGGAAGAAGGATGAAATAATAGTAACAATTTAAAACATTTATTTATACAAAGAATTATATTTAAAACATTAATTTATACAAAGAATCTCGCTCTTAGGCGGGCTAACTGTGCTCGAGTGGAAGGGACGCGTGCCTTTCACTTTTTATGTCTGTCTCTCTCGCTCTTAGGCGGGCTAACCATGCCCGAGTGGAAGGGACGCGTGCCTCTCACTCGCTCTCATTGTGAGCGCATAACGTGAGCGGAGCGTAACGCAGTTTCTTGAAGTGTCACCCGGCAAACCAATTTATAAGACGTTGTCACGTCAAAATAAGCAGATGTTTAAACAAAAAAATGAATGCAGAAATGTTCTAAAGGCGTAGGTTCACACGTCTTAACAATAAAAAAGAATATATCCATAAAAATGAATTTATTATTGGCCATTTACTATTTTGGCGCGAATTACTGCACCGCCTTACCTACCTATTATAGTGTCTGGTGGGCAGATCTGTTCATGTTCCTATAAAAATAGTAATAATCTATTGGTACATTAAAACACACAGTCATCTGATCCCAAACTAAGCAGAGCTTGTACTAACGAAACCAGATAACTGGTAATATACTACATAAATACACCCAGACTCGAGATAAACAGGCATGTTGTACACAAATGTCGTGTCTCGGGTGGGAATCAACTCACGACCTGCAACATGAATAGCAAGTATCTTACGCCGCCGTGGCCACGGGACACTGCGTCGGGCGGTGCGACTGGCGATTTTGTAGTTCATTAGCCGCGTACTGACTGAGCGAGCAGCCTCGCGAGGCAGCCTCGGACGTTTGCCTCGCAACGTTTGCCGCGCGAGGCAGCCTCGTTCTGTAATTTAATATACATGAGACTGCCGCGCGCGGCAAAGCCGAGCCAGACCGAGGCTGAGCCGAAGACTCGAACGCTCAGTAGTTACTCACAAGTCGAACAGAAGCCACGCGCGAGTAGCGCATATTCAGTTTAGATCAAGATTATAATGAGGCCGTGCGTTCGGAATCGGAATCGGAACTGCCTTTATACTGATTCATCAACATGTACAAAAAAAGAAAAGAAAAAAATCTAAACAATTTTTGGATAAAAACGTTATACAAAAACAGATTACAAGCTGGGAACAGAATATTTGAAGAGCTGTGCTTTGATGATGCATTAAGCAATTTCACTAGAATGAATAAAATTGAATTTGAACATCTGTACTCTCTTATAAACGCCAATAAAATTATATTATATTCTCCATATAAATGTATTAATTTGAGACACTGTTCTCTATTCATGATAATATATATACCTACTTATGTTGGTTCTTTATTCCGTATTCGTCGAACAAGCGAGGCAAAACACGACCGTCTTGAGTGCGCGCGGCAAACGTACTGAGGCGCCTTTGAGCATGGACAAAAACCGACAACGTTTGGCTCGGGTCGCGGCACGCTCGGGCGAGGCAGCGCGTGCGTTTGCCTCGACCGAGGCGCGTCTTTACCGACCGAGGATTTGCCTCGCGCGGCTGCCTCGCGAGGCTGCTCGCTCAGTCAGTACGCGGCTATTGCCCAGTCGCGTTCACTTGTCTTTAGACACTTCTAAAGCAAATACGCAATGAACGATGAAATGGCAAAACGCGCCGCCTGACGCCAAGTCCCGTGGCCATAACGTTACAGACCACGCCACCAGCCCGTCGAGATATCCTGGGACATAGTTCGCACAGTCGTCACACACCGCGCCCGTATCGTCTCGCGCCACAGACCCTAACAATTTCATACACTTAGTTGAGACACTTGTAAGAACCATAGTAATTGTATGAAACAGAGTTGTGGCGCAACAGGACCATGAGGCGAGTTAACTCCGCTCACTGGAGGAGAGTCGAGATGGCGCATGGCGTCGCGTCGCATAGCTGGCAAGCAAGGGACGCGCCTCTTCTATGTTGTATATGAAAATTGAAAATGTATACAACTCCGCTCACTGCGGGAGTCGGGGTTGCGTACCACGGTTCAGACGAGGCGTGGGCGCAGTGTTGATGCGGGGGCGCGGGGTGTCTCGTGCTCTACGCATGGAGGAACTCTGAACTCGACATGGTGAATGAAACATAGCGCCTTTACCTAGACTCTGCGCCGCAAAGGCGACGCGGCGTTGCCTCGACTTTTGCATTGAGCGGAGTGCCTAAAATGTGCACGCGGATTAATTAATGGGCCTATTAAAAAGAAAACACCTAGCTTTTTATTGAAAATAGTTTAATACTATAAAAAAATTATCACCAAAAACAGCAATCACAAATGAAACTACCAGGGTTCACACAACTCATATTTTTCAATGCACTCTATCAACCAGCCAATGGGCAACGCTTTTAAGTGTTGCATATTATACATTGGTTCATAGATATCCTTAAATATTATGTAATGCGAACAGTTAACCAATTTTGAGTCTTTCCTCGCATGATACGGTACAAGTTTCTCATTGTCCGGTATCAATTCTGGATTCGGTACACGTCTTAAAACAACTCCACCAGCATCGGTGATCAGCTTTGTTAATATAGCTTTAGTTAATATTATAGTCTTCGTAACCTCATATTTTGTATTAAAATTGTGTAAATAGAAATGACAGCCGTCAAAAATGCCTGGTAACTGTTTGTATTTATTGTACCGGGCATTCTTTGGTCCGTTGTAGAACTTTGTTCCAACACCAACAACTTCGTACTCTTCGAATGATTCTAAATTGTCTTCCGTTGAATGAGTAACCCAATCCGATGAAACTATCCATAT
Source organism: Meganola albula (assembly GCA_936450015.1). Taxonomy (NCBI): domain Eukaryota; kingdom Metazoa; phylum Arthropoda; class Insecta; order Lepidoptera; family Nolidae; genus Meganola; species Meganola albula. Next base: position 4,812,589 of record OW388169.1, on the reverse strand, counting down.
GTTAAAGACGATTCCTTGCAAAATATCTAAACTTGATGTGCAAATTTTATCTTCCGTGTCAACGATGATATGAGTGACCTTTTTTGTCAATTTCGTTTCAATACTTAGGTTAGAATGATGTTTAGCAAGATTTTTTAGTTTACTGAGTACAGTTCGATACTGGGACGTACAATAAATATGTATATCATCAAATTCCAATTCTGCATGCAGCGTAGACATGTGGGATATATTAATACTCTGCGTCTGTACAATGTTCTCTGCAGCATCAAGTAAAATATTTTTAACATTGTCTGCAGCTAGTTGAAATGGTGTTTCGCCTTTACAATTTCTTACATACATATCTGCACCATTTTTAACCAGTTCCACAGCTATATCAATATGATTATAACGTACGGCTTCGTGTAATGGTGTCTCATTGCTCTGTCCAGGGACATCAATTAAAGTATTGTACAGTAGAAGTAATTTTACTAAATCTAAACGCCCATTTTGTACTACTTCGTGTAACGGAGTCCACCCAGCATTGTCTTTAGTGTTTGTATTAGCTCCTAAGATTAGTAATTCTTTTATTCTTTCAACTTTTCCGAGGCGACAAGCGATGTGTAAGGCTGTTTCACCCTTGTTATTGCGTTTTTCATGAGTTTTATTCAGTTTTGAACTTGTAGAAGACACTAAAGTCTCACTAAACTTATCTCGTGGGTTCGATTTGTCTACTAAAACCTTCTTAGTACTGGTGTCATCATTTTTATTTGAAATATCAGCGATGTTTTTAACAGACTTCTTCTTTTCTGTAATGACATCTTTTGGACGGAATTTCTCGAAAATTTTGTCTAATTCGATAGCAGAATCGACGCAGGCTTTGACTCGTTCGTCAGTAAACGTTGAATAGTCGTCCAAAGGTATTTTACATGTAGGACAATGTTTTAAATCTTTGTGCGTCTCGCAAATAATGTGAAAACATTTGTTAAGAATTACCGGTCTTGTACATATTTCCGAGCAGAATCCGCAAGTATAGTCCTTTTTTACAGCGTCGAGTGCTTTTAAAAAGTTATTTAAATCTGTAGAAGACATCATTCTAGTTAAATAATGTTTGTGAACTTTCAAGACCGCCCGCGGGAGATCGCGGTTTCTGATTTTTGTGGATTTTTGACAAGTCTTGACGGGTGTGTGTGACATAGTTGTTGACAGTCATAGTTACATTGATGATTGAGGGTCTGTGTTTTATTTTGTCTATGATTGTTCCACTACTTTCAAAACTCACTCCTTTTGTAACTCGGAATTAAAAATGGGGGAAATAGGAAAGTATGGAATTAGGCAAGAAAATACAGGTAACCATAATTTTGGTCATTTATGAAGGGAAAATTAATACTAAGAAATGTACGGAATACTTTAATAGGTAGTCATAATTTTTACTTTAAAACTAGCGTAAACTGCATTAAAAGCTATAAGAAATTGCATTAGGGAGAAATATATTTATATAATTAAGCCTTTCTGTTTAGCCAAACAGTAAATCTACAGGACAAAAGTAAAACATCACATTTTCTACGTTAGACTGTAGTTTGTATGAATAAAAACAGTCTTAATTCAGTAATTTTTTAGGCATATTCCACTGTATGTGCCTAATTCGTATATTTGGGGCATATCAGATTAATGACACAAGAAACACTTATAAAAATATCAATTTATTTTAACTATCACATTTAAAATAGAATAAAATCAATGACTATCACACTCAACAAAACCAAAAACAAAGATGGCGTAAATTTGGCGCCAAAACTACACGAATAATCCGTATTTGCTGATACTCTTAATTCAAAATTGTACGGTATCTTGTCATACGGGTATGTTCTTAAAACTGCATCTGTAGCTAAAAGGTCTGTGTTACTATGGAAAATCACTTCCATTTCATGATTATAACTGTTGTACATAGAAAACATTGGGTTATGGAATGGTGATTTTTTGCCAAATATCGAGTCCAATTTTGTAAAAACATTAACAATCTCGTGCTTTCGGACGCTTGTTTGGTTATTGGCGACAAACATATGACCCAAACCCGACCAACTTATGAAGCAGTATTCCTCGTTGTCTTCTGGACAGAGGGGGATGAAGTACTTCATGAACTCCGGCATTTCTTCGATAGAATCATCTGATGAAATATAAAAGTGACTATGTAGATTTACTTGATTCGATTAAAATATATATAAGTAAATAATAAATAAAAAAAATGCAAATCCACGTGCCTCGGAGTGCACGTTAAGCCGTCGGGCCCGGTTGTCATTATACATCTATGACAATCGTTACATGTAGGTAGTTAGAAGCCAATATAATCTGACACCTGGTCTAACCATCTCGGCTACTGGTTCCCTACGGATTTCGAGGTCTGATGGCAGTCGCTCGTATAATTCTGGTAGCTAGCCGCTTCAGGTTAGACTGGGAGCCGACCTCAATAGAAATGGGAAAAAGGCAAGGGGAATGATGATGAATGACTAAAATGCAAATAAAACCTTCTAATTTTGATTCTGACTAATTAAAAGTAAACCTTTTCATTGAGAGAATTTACGGCTTAGGGGGCGTCCATAAATTACGTGAGGTGTTTAAGGGGGGGAGGGGGTCGAATAAAATCTCATTTAATCTTACGTTGGAGAGAGGGGGGGTCTCGGCAAATATCACGCCATTTTTTTTCTGATTGAAACAAAAAAAAATACTATTTTGGCATTAAAGCACGAAGCAAATTTGTTTTTTTTCTTTTTACAATAACAATCCAACGCGTTTACGTAAGAAACTCACATTTTGAAAAATCTCACGTGAAGTTGGGGGATGGGGGAGGGGGTTGAATTAAATCTGACGACATCTCACCAGGGGGGGAAGGAGGGGCAGAAAATTTAAAAAAAACACCTCACGTAATTTATGGACGCCCCCATAACCCACACATAAGAAAATTGCTTTAACTTTCTACCAGTTAACTTTAACGCCTTAACTGAACTAATTTTGATGAAAATTAATGTGCATAGTTGTAATGCAGACTATAACCAACTATATAATGTACTTGCGCTTTTTTGCGATACTCTCACCCTGAGTCGCGCTGGGCAGGAAGTATGCGGGAGTCCTTAAAAGCTAGTAAATACAGAATATAAATGAACAATACCTTTAACTTTATTAAACGTAGGCATACTGATGAAAGCAACATCACTTTTCCCATCAATCAGCGACTTGAAAGCCTCCTCTTCCCCGGCTTCATAACACTTCTTGCCATCCAACCCTGGAGCACAGATCTCTTCAAAATAACTATCCGCAAATTCCTTGCAAGAAATCTTTTCGTGTTCAGTAACATAATTCAACATTGAATGCCATGCGAAGCCATCGAAACGCGGGAAAGCGGCTCGTTTCCCGCGCAAATCCGCCATCTTTGTTATTTGGGTGCCATTTCTGATGTACGCCGTTATCGTGTTCGATTTTTCCATGATTGGTGTGATTTCATGTAGGATTGGAGTTAAAGAGAAGTCTCTGAAAGTGAAAAATAAAAATTATTAAAGGTCACCTTCAGAACTCAAAGAAATTAAAGGTTAGGCGTCATCCAATACTCTATAGGGCGACCGTTTAACTCGCGTATCGCCATCTGAGGTACAAAGTCAAGGTCATAAAACATTAATTAAATCTCATAAAGAACTATTTAACCACAGATAAAAGTAATGTAAGACTATTCGTCACTAATATCCATATCGCTTGAATCATCATCACTGTGTGTGCAGCTTGAGGAGTCAGAATCTTGGCGATAGGCGATACGTGAGTTAAACGGTTGGCCTATAGGATAGAGTTGGGTTAACGAATGCCAGATGTCTTCGCATGTACTTATATTTCGAAGTCATTTTGATCTAAAATTCCTCACGAAGTTTTCCTTTTGTAGAGCAAATAATTTTTATCTGAATTCTAGAGACACATACTACATCTAGCTCTTACCCGATGCCAGCAGTCACAAGCTAGGGACTGTCCATTAATCACGAAATCTTTTTTTAAACATTTTCTAACCCCCCCTCCCCCTTGGTGAGGTTTAAGACTACACCCCCCAACCCCTACCCAACATCACGAGTATTTTTAGTATCTACAAAAATATCTTAAATATTTTAGAAATTTTTATTCTGAAATTAAGTACTATGATAAAAATGTGTAGACAAGGAAGGAAGGTGAAGAAGGAAGGTTGAAGGTTGCAGGTTCTTTCGCGCGTTTATAAAAATAATGAAAAATAAATACACGTGATATCTTATTACACCCCCCCCCCCCCCCTTCAAGTTTCGAGTGATTAATGGACGGCCTCCTAGTAGATATCCACCCCATCATGATAATAGTCTCTCTCTTCTACTGCTCTTGTGACTATCCTTTATTTATTACTCACTGTCAACACTCCCACGACACTCAACCACTCTCAGACATTGCTCTAAGTCTACTCTCAACATAGTTATTTACATCGCGACACACTATATCTATTACCTGATACCAGACACTAGCCAATCACTGTCCGCCATGGTGACATCAATCTCGCCGCTCTCCACTGCTTTCAGACATTGCTCGGTGTCAGGTTTCATGGCGCATTGTAATGGCGGAACTACACCATACACAGCACCAGCTTCACTTAACCATTCGCATTTATTCTTAGCGAGGAGGGAGGTTGTACATAATGTTATGTGCCTAAAACAAAAGATTTTTTTATTCTTCGATAGGCTGGCGCTTGACTACAACTTGCCCGATGCCAAGCAATGATCTAGTCTACAATGGAACGCGCCAGCCCAGTATACCGATTCACTCGTGATTACGAATGAATCTTGACAAACATTGAACAAACAGACAGCTGCAGACCGTATTTTATAAAATATAACATCCTAACCCTCCCCTGCATCTATATATTAGAAACCTGTAAATTTGTCCGCAAACACCAAGAATTCTATACAAAACGCGAAGACATTCAATCAAGATACACACTCAGACACCCATCTAGGCTAAACATACCAGCATCCAAGTTAAGAATGCATTCCACGAGTCCCTATGTAATGTCTATAAAAATATACAATAATCTACCTGACATAATTAAAAAAGAAGATAAATTAAATAATTTTATTAATAAATTAAAAAAAATGCTAATAAATAAATGCTATTACTCTTTAAATGAATACTTCCTAGACAAACTACAATATTTTTTTTTTAATTATAATGACATTGAGAAATAATATATTAATATTAAAATTAATGTAAAAATGAATTATTATAAGAATTGAATTAATAATTGTTGGTATTGAAATTTTTTAAATGAATTATGTAATTTTAATTTTACTTTATGATACACTTTTATATTTTAATTATATATATATTATATTTTAATTATTAGTATAATATATATTTTAATTTATTATTCATTTAATCTATTTATGTTTGATTTTAATTTTTATAATTTTTTAAAACTACTAATAATGACATTGGATCTTTAAATTAACGTCTCAAATAAAGCTTCCTCTCTCCTACCCTATTTTGCTGTGCCCTGCAGGGTCCATAATGATGTACTATGTTATATAATGTTACCACCTTATAATACTTATGGAATAGCAATAAAGATATTGAGTATTGAGTATTGAGTATTGATTTTATCGGTGAGAAGGTGGCAGTAAAATGAGCGTCCATGGTTAGAAACCTTAAAGGAGCAACAATTCCGACCCACCCTCTCTGCATGGTGTCACCAGACATCGCACCGGAACACGGCAAGGCCGCTTGGCGGTGCGGCTTTGTCTAGTGGGTGAACACAAACCACGACCGAAGCCTACCACCAGTTGATTGTCACCTGAATCGCACCACCCGGGGACCACGTGTGGGGTTTCAATTAAAGGTGTGCACCCACTGATGAAGGTGACTCAGCCCCCAAAAATAGAAAAGACCAGCAAATTTAACGCTTTTCATGAATTTCTATGCTGACAAAATGATAGCTGATTTGTAGGCGCATCATCTTTGGAATTCCCGACTGGAAAATTGGGTAAGTTTTGTCCTTAGATTACCATTATAGAAAAATTTCACCTGTGTGGTCACTGTTTCACTCCCTTAGGGGGTGAGTTTTGAAAAATCCTTTATTAATGCACCTCTAGACTTCATACGAAACGTATGTGCCAAATTTGAATCTCTAGACGAATCTGTGCGACAATATGTCAGTCAGAAAGTTTCTTCTTATAATATTTAGATTACATACCTTGGAGGATCACAGCCAGCTTGATTATACGCCTCCCTGAACCCTTCAGCTTTAGCTAGATAGTCTAACGGAGTCTTCGGTGGATGTAGAGGTTCTGGTAACGCCTGGTTACTCTCCAGAAGAGCCGCTAAAGCTCCTGGCCAATGCTTGTCTACTGTCACATCAGTACTTCGTAATGAACTAGCTAATTTGGCTACTGCTTCTGCTGCTTTCCTACAAATATTATAAGGAATTAGGCTTATGGAGTCTGAAACTCGGCTACGTTCGTATCAATATACATTCCATATTTTGGCTTTCAACGTTAATACAATTAAAATAAATAATCATAATTTATTCAATATTTTCTAATTTCAAAGTATTCCTTTTGACGTCTTTTGAATTGTGTCTAAATTGTGGTATTTTGGAGTCATATCCATATTATTCTCTACGTTTGACGTCAACGACGAGAATCTACCTACTCCAACCTCTGATTATACGTATATATTTACACAAGAAAAGTGTTATATGTATAGTATATACCAGTTATCTGGTTTCCATAACACAAGCTCTGCTTAGCTTGGGACAAGATGACCTTGTGTTAATGTCCCAGAATATTTATTTATTTATTTATTCTCGAAATCTAAACCGAACTTTGATGAAGAGTGGTCATTTTTATGAGTTGCATCGCGTTAGGTACGCACCGCACCGCATCTCAAGGTGATGATCAAAAGGCAGTTTAAACTGGTTTTAACTTAACCAAGCAAAGGACACCTACACTACCTATGTGCACTCAGATATATGCAAAGCTCAGCTTAAGCATTGCGGACTGTTTCTACAATTAATTTATGGTCTACTACAGTGGTTCCTAATCTGGAGGTAATTACCCCCGCTGGGGTAGAACGGAAATTCTAGGGGGGGGTAACACGGGATGGCACGAAAGTCTGAATATTTCACTGCAACGAAATGAAACGAACATTTTGACGTTGGAGGATAAAATCGGAAGTTTTTTGCGCAAATTGGAACTTTACTAACTCCGAGATTTATATATTACTTTACTAACTAGTAAACTGAACTAGTAACTAGTAAATGTAAGAAATTGCACGTTTATGTAACTACCTGAACGTGCAATTTCTTACATAACAAACATTATTTTCCTTTGAATTTGTGTGGTTTTAATTATTTTAAATTAGCTAGGGGTAAACTTAATTCCCATACTTGTTCACACGGGTAGTGACATTGAAAAGGTTAGGAACCACTGGTCTACTAGCTATTCGTCCGCGCGTATATTTGGTTATAGCGCAAAACCATTAACCTTTTGACCGCCACGCCTTAATTTCAGTTTTGTATCATATATTTTGTCTACAACGTCTTATAAATTGGTTTGCCGGGTGACACTTCAAGAAACTGCGTTACGCTCCGCTCACGTTATGCGCTCACAATGAGAGCGAGTGAGAGGCACGCGTCCCTTCCACTCGGGCATGGTTAGCCCTCCTAAGAGCGAGAGAGACAGACATAAAAAGTGAAAGGCACGCGTTCCTTCCACTCGAGCACAGTTAGCCCGCCTAAGAGCGAGATTCTTTGTATAAATTAATGTTTTAAATATAATTCTTTGTATAAATAAATGTTTTAAATTGTTACTATTATTTCATCCTTCTTCCTACTATACGAATGAATATTCACATTAAAATTATTTTACCACTCAAAGTCGTTGTCACGTAAAACTTTCGCCCGTATACCGACTTTACAGGCAACCAATTTTAATATTTTCTTTTTTTAAAAGATGTACCAATAAAACACGTAATAAAATTGATATTACATTTGTTTATTTTGTATTTTTATATGTTTCTTGTCGGGTATGGACGTCATTGGCGCACAGGGCACGCGTGCGCTTGTCGAGTAAAGCCGTCGTTGGCGTTCAAATGGTTAATCTCCTATTATATATAGTGGCACATTAACACACATCATCATTTGATCCCAAACTAAGCAGAGCTTGTACTATGGAAACCAGATAACTGGTAATATACTACATATAATACTTTTGATAATAATTACACCCAGACACAAGACAAACAGACATATTTAAACAAACGTTTGTCTCGGGCGGGAATCGAACCCACGACCTGCGGCGTGAGAAGCAAGTATCTTACCGACCACGCCACCGGCCCGTCAAATTCCGTTACATTTACTATAACGGAAAAATAACGCGCTCGTCTCTAATTTGACGCTACTTTTCGACGCGGGTTCCACCGGTTGCGGGCACAACCAGACTGATCCAGCAAAAGGGGTGCTTCAATGGCTGTAGAACACCACTGCTCCTTCTTTTGTAATAAAATTAAATTAAAGGTAAATATAAATACTAATAATGCAACTTGAAAGTTTAAATGTTTTTCTTAACCCCTCTTTGTGCAGTCAGAACAAAATTCCTGTATCCTTCCTCAGGTCTCAAAATACCTCAAAACCAAATATCATTCAAATCGGCTCATTAGTTTAGGCGTGAAAGCGTAACAGACAGACATACAGTATTACTTTTGCATTCATAATATTGTTAGTAACCTTTGTATTGTTTACATCCTCGTATTGTTAACCGACATTTAAAAGGAGGAGGTTATCAATTCGACTGTATGTTTTTTTATGTTTGTTACCTCAGAACTTTTGAATGGGTGATCCGATTTTGATATTTATTTTTTTTTATTGAAAGCTGTTGCTTCCCGTGTGGTCCCAATTCAGTTTGGTTTAGTTCTGAGAATGGCATCCATGAAGTCGGTTTTTTTGTTAATATTTTAACTTATATATTATAATTTTATTATTGAAAGGTTGCGCTATTTCTAATAATTAATTAAATTCTCTGCAAGGTTTGTAACTAACAAAAAACCTAATTACAATATCACGGATATCTTTAACTATACTTAATATTATAAATGCGAATGTAAGTTTGTTTGTTACGCTTTCACGCAAAAACTACTGAACCGATTTGGATGAAATTGGGTATGGAGGTAGTTTGAGACCAGAGAAAGGACATAGGATAGTTTTTATCCGACTGCGCAAAAAGAAGGTTATGTTTTGGCGCGATAACCGACATACACGCGGGTGAAGCCGCGGGCGGAAAGCTAGTAAGTATATAATGTTGAATCGGCACACAAGAAGAATAATAATATTTTCACACAGCGCGACACATTTCTTTTTAATTCTTCGATAGGCTGGCGCTTGTCTACCACTTGCCTGATAGTAGGCAATGATGTAGTCTACGATGGAACGCACCAACCTAGTATACCGATTCATTCGTGATTACGAATGATTATCGGTGAGAAGGTGGCTTTAGAATGAGCCTACTTAAGATTAGAAACCGTAAAGGGGCAACAATTCTGACCCACCCTCTCTGCAAGGTGTCACCAGACATCGCACCGGAACACGGCAAGACCGCTTGGCGGTGCGGCTTTGACCAGTTGATTGTCACCTGATTTGCACCACCCGGGGACCACGTGTGGGGATCTAGTCCCATATTAAGCACTTAATATTATTTGCTTATGTTATGGGTACTAGGAACTAATATATGTACTACTCTGGTCTGCATTTATTTACACCCAGATACAGAACAAAAAATTATTCTAGTCACACAAATATTTGACGGGCCGGTGGCGAGGTCGATAAGATACTTGCTTTTCACGCCGCAGGTCGCGGGTTTCGATTGCCAACCAAGTCATATGTGTGATGAACACGTCCGGGTATAATTATCTATATTTAAGTATATATTTACAAAAGAAAAGTATTATGTGTAGTATATTACCAGTTATCTGGTTTCCATAGTACAAGCTCTGCTTAGTTTGGGATTAGATGACCGTGTGTGTTAAGGTCCTTATAATTATTATTATTTGTCTTGAGTGGAAATCGAATCTACGACCTTTAGCTTAGCAGTCAGGGTCACTAACCGCTACGCCAACCAGCCAGCTGACAAGAAATAATCGATACGAGTTTGTATCGAGTTTTTGTAGTAGGAATCAATGTAAGTACATTATGGTAAAGACTGGTCAAAGAGTGTCATAAGAAAAAAGGCGGGAATTAAAAAAAATACCATTTCTGTTTACCCTTGATACTAATTATGCTACAACGAAATTAATACATTTATTTGATTCTATGATAGGTGACGATGTGGTATATAATGGAATGCGCTCACCCAGTAACTACTATCCTTTTAAAATTAGAATAGGACCGGACTCGCGGCCAACTTCGTGCCAAAAACCATGAACAAGTAGCATCACCACAGAATAACAAACCACAGACAATAATATTATTTTAAAATGTATGAAAAAGTGATTTCCGGCACCGACGACTTAACGTGCTCTCCGAGGCAAATAAGTTAGTTCCTGAACCAACCAGACACCGAAACAAATGTGTGTTGTTACACAAAGATTGCCTGGGGCGGGAATCGAACCCGTGACCTCCCGGGCACCGTATAGCCCAATCGAACGGCTTACACCGCTCGACTACAAAGGTAAGTACTTAATCTAAAATTAAATTTAAAAAATATAAAAACTTCCAGAGAACACTGACCTTTTAGCCACAATAACATTCCAAGGCCTCCTCAACCAGATACACGGTTTCTCGGACAATTCCGCCCAACTGCCATCTCTACAGAGATATGCGAAGTTCTTAGACCCCAATTGTGACTGAAACAATATTTAAAAAATGTCAACTGACCTATTAGGTATTTTTTTTTTATTCTATAATAGGTTTGCGCTTGACCACAACTTGCCTGATGTGAAGCAATGAATACCGATTCACTCGTGACTTGAAGACAGCGAAGCGCTTTGTGCGTGCCCGTGGAATTTCCACCATATAACGGTGGCGCATAGCTGCATAGGCGACTTGTACGATGGAAGAACGGGGATGGGGGAATAAGATTGTGTAATTCCAACGCACACTCTCCGAAGTACGACAATGAGGTACAATGTAGGTACAAATGAGGTTTTATTATCAGTAGAACCTATTCTTTTCTTTTCTATTGTCCATATCTTTCTTTTTTTTAATTTATCATAGGGGTGGGGCGAAAAGATAGTACAATTTTATATTTTCGTTTTTCGAAATAACCAATTACCTGCAGGGTTTTTTAACGAACCATTAAAAAAGGGATTGAACCGATGCGATGGCGCAAGGCGCAATAGATATGAAAAATATTTTTACTTACCTTAAAATATGTAGTGACATCTTCTGCCTCACCCCACGTAATATCCCCGACACCTTCATAAAGACAATTAAGTGATCCCAAGTTGCCCCAGTATCGGTCAGCGGGAGAACATTGAGGCGAGTTGCACGCGGCACATAAACTCGGGTACTGGCGTTCTGGGGTGAATAAGAAAATCGGGGTGAATAGAATTATTTTTTTTTATTTGTAATGCAACCATTTTAGAGAGGCAAGGTGCAGCAATTTTCTTCGCTCTATGAGCATTCTCATCTTTTTTTGCATAACTGGCCGGTGGCGTGGTCGGTAAGATACTTGCTTTTCACGCCACAGGTCGTGGGGTAAGTATTAACAGAGATACGTTTCTATAGTTATGTGCCTATGTGCGTTGCGTGCGTGTGGTACTTTGATTTGATTCGTTGGTTTCCTAGTAAAGAAAGTAAACAGATAAAACAAGGGATTCCCCGCACTGGTCAGCGGCGGCAAGGATTTACGCGCGATAGTTACGCAACATAAGCAAATGTTGCCAGACTTAAAAAACATATTTCACAACAAAATTAATATGTATCTTTTTTATTTTATTCTCGCTTTGGAGCAACGCAATAAAAATTTTTGAAGCGAGGCCCCTTGTGCCGCGAGGCCGTAGGCGGCCCACGTCACCCAAGCCTTACGCCGCCTCTGACTATGTTATAACTTAGTTACGAAAAAAATGTCAGATGTGCCCTTTTTCCTTGCGACGGCAGAATTACTCACTCAATTCCTTGTCCCTTTCAGCATCCGGAACCCAAGGGCCAGCTTTACACGCCCTCTTATAAAATCCTGCCAAAGCCTTCAACTTATTCTCCGTGTTTGACAGCTTTGGGTCACACGATTTTTCCAGAATTAAAGATTCTAAATACTGAAAAAAAAATATTTTTTTACTTACTGTGTAAAGTTGTGTAACCTCTTAAATTGAATTAAAGTCACCCCAACTTTGTGTTCTATTCCACAATCACCCTTGCAATAAGAGCCAACTCGCTTTAAGCAAATATGTGTAAAATAAATCCAGCTGGATAAATAAAGTTAAACTTTTATGGCATTTAAGTTAAATAAATTCATTAAAAATATATTTTAAGTCACTCCTAATGATATGAATATGAATGCCATAGAAAATTGACCCAAAATCTATCTTCTCAACTCGTGTCCAAAGTCGACCCATTGCCATTTACTCAATATTATATCACATGTCAAAATCAATTCTTACTTCCTTACTAATTCTTACTGAATACATAGATAATATAATACTATACTAGAATATAATAATATTATGATATGCTGAATATTATAAAAGCTAAAGTAACTCCGTCATACTACCTATATACTAGATTATAAGAATATTATGAAAGCGAAAGTAACTCCGTCTATCTGTCGCGTTCTTACGCTAAAACTGGATAAAATTTGGTATAGATAGAAGTAGTTTGAAACCCCGGGGAAGGACATGCGATAATTTTTACTGCACAAGAAGAAGTTAATGGTTTATTTTTGCGGAAAATGAAGTGGTTTATGAACGGAAAAGGCTGAACTTTGGCACATAATGTAGTATGAAATTCAAAGTCACCCCCATATCAAAGTGAACCCGTTTTACTCACCCCAGAAAATGTTTCGGTGATAGGTCTGAAATCATCCATACTCTCTCCAGGGTGACACAGTGTGGTATTCCTTAACACAGCGTTTAATGTTGTGGGGGTGAAGGGGTGGATTCTTTTATTAATTACTGCCACTATATTACGGGCAAAAGGTCCTGGAAACAAAATTCATTCCTTATTTAATAATCATCGTTAGTAACCACCCACCAGACAAACCCGCACCGCCAAGCGGCTTTGCCGTGTTCCGGTGCGATGTTTGGTGACACCATGCAGAGAGGATAGGTCGGAATTGTTACTCCATTATGGTTTCTAACCATATGGAGCCTCATTCCACTCCACCTTCTCACCGATAATCATTCGTAATCACGAGTGAATCAGTTTATTATTACAGAATACACTATTGGTTAACATCAGGTATGTTGGAGTCAAATGCAAGCATATTTCAGAATGAAAAAAAAAACATTATAAGCTTGTATTTTTCCAAAAAGTACCTAGCAGTAACCAAGAGTGGGAGTCTGAAAAAGGGAAAGACGGAGCAAAAAAGTTCGTAGAAAATAATATCACTTCAGTACAGTCACCGATCGTTCTTACACTTGATGCTAAACTTATTTTTTATATTAATAATGAAGTAAACGATATTAATCAATTTCTAAAGAGAAGTCGATTGAAATGAGCTTGTATGGACTCTTCGCAACTGCTACCTATTATAAGCAACGGCTCGATTTTCCCTTAAAAATTGACAGTAAATATTCTAAGATCCTAAATGACCATTGACCAACTATAGACCGACCGTTTAACTCGCGTATCGCCTATCGCCAAGATTCTGACTCCTCAAGCTGCACAGACAGTGATGATGATTCAAGCGATATGGATATTAGTGACGAATAGTCTTACATTACTTTTATCTGTGGTTAAATAGTTCTTTATGAGATTTAACTAATTATTGTTTTATGACTTTGTACCTCAGATGGCGATACGCGAGTTAAACGGTCGGCCTATAGTTTTATTTAAGCTAGATTAAGTTGTCAAATAAGTTGCTTATTATGTGTTTTTTGAGAATAAATTTTCTTTAAACCTAAAGACGCGTTCCCACTATTTCGACAAGTGGGAACGGGTAGCACGACAGTCGTGACACAATAAAAAATCGTCACGACTAAATTGTTACGACAAATCATGTCTATATACGATAAAATGTCGTCGTGTTCCAATGGGGACGGCTAGAGACGATAGTTTGACGGGCCGGTGGCGTGGTCGGTAAGATACTTGCTTTTCACGCCGCAGGTCGTGGGTTCGATTCCCACCCGAGACAAACATTTCTTTAAATATGTCTGTTTGTCTTGTGTCTGGGTGCAATTATCTATATTTAAGTATGTATTTACAAAAGAAAAGTATTATAAGTAGTATATTACCAGTTATCTGGTTTCCATAGTACAAGCTCTGCTTAGTTTGGGATCAGATGACCATGTGTGTTAATTTCCCACTATATTATTATTATTATTATAGTCGTGCGATGATAAATTAATCATCACGGCATAGTGAGAACGCGCCTTAAGTGAACATGCTTGTCTCTGACAGATTTTTAGTCAACTCACTTGGTTTCATTTGAAGTTCGTTAGTTACAAGCACATCGACGTCGGCCCATTGCGCTGCCACTAAATCTTCAGGGCTGAACACTCCGAAGTCAACTGTGCCTTTACTGATGCGCCGGAGACAGTCTAGCCTATAGATAACATAATAATAACAGTTTCATTAAATTTATTCATTTGTTAACAATATTTTACATTTGTGTAAGAATTAGTAAAAAAAATAATAGTAAAATCATACATTGAAATAAAATTACTAATTTTTACTCAGAATTCAAGACACTGTGAGCTGAGTTTGCTTAAATCGGAACGCAACTTAAATAATAATGTTTGTAGGTAGTCAATAATAATTTTGATTAATATTTTTGGACGTCAAATACCTCAGTCCACCCGTGAACATGAAGTCTCAAAACACTTTGAAACGTCAGGATCTAAAATCTAAAATATACCGCGATAAAATCCGTTATAAAGTAGTTTTATTTCAATGTGTTAGAATTATTCAAAATAATTACAATAATACAAACGAAATTACAATAATAAGTAGGTAACAATACGAAAATTAAAGAATTTTCCTTAGAATATATTCTACTAAAACATTTGTTATGCGTTTTAAATAAGAATATAACTGGGCTCGCGGCTAACTTCATACCAAAAACCTAGCAAAAGTAGCGCCAGCACAAAATATCAAACCTCAGACTGTAATATTTTTTTAAAATGTATGGAAATGTCATTTATGTAGAAAAATTTATGTAGGTACTAGCTGCCCCAGCGAACTTCGTACCGCGCAAAATTGTGAATCTAAACCATTCCCAGATCCCCTTGAACACACACAAAAAATTTCATCAAAATCGGTCCAGTCGTTTAGGAGGAGTTCAGTCACATACACACGCACACAAGAAATATATATATTAAGATGTAGCTACATACAGGTACCTAAGTAAATTTACGGGCTAAGATGCCACAAACTTGATTTGAAACTTGATAAATACGGATTTAAACACACTTTTTACCTATAACACCGCTTTTTTACGTCCTAAGTTAAAAAATTATGTTCAAACCTAAATATTCGACACTCGCATTAATTTACTTAGGTAGGTAGCTGTATGTAGCTGCATACGTAAGTAAATTTTTCTACATCAATCACTTTTCCATACATTAAAAAATAAAATTACTGTCTGTGCTTTGATATTTTGTGCTGACGCTACTTTTGCTTGGTTTTTGGTATGAAGTTAGCCGCGAGTCCAGTCCTATTCTTATTTGAAACACATAGTAGCTGTGATGGGATTTTAGTCTTAAGTCTCCTAATAAAGTGGGATTGGTTTACCTGTCAGTACCAAGGACGCATTCGACACCAGCGTTATCCCGATCTAAGATTGGACAGTAAGTCGGTCCACGCTTGTAAAAACCGCGACCTTCAACTATACACAGCCGTACTGTTGACAAAAAAATATTTATTAAATACATTACTCAAAGCAGCACTGGATAAAAGCTTCTATTCAGTGGAGTAACATTGAGTAAAATCGAAAAAAAATATTATCTACTATCTAAATATATAAAAGAAGAAACTGACTAACTGACTGACATATCAACGCAGAGCCCAAACCGCTGAGTCTGGAGACTCTAAATTTGGCACAAAGGTTCCATATGAGGTCTAGGGGTGCACTAAGAAAAGATTTTTCAAAACTCACCCTTTAAGGGGGTGAAACGGGGTTCCAAAGTTTGTATGGAGAAACAAGATTAGTTGGATCAATTTCGCGGGCGAAATTTGAAATTAATATATTTTTAAATAATATGTTATTTATAATTATTATTTCAGTAATAATTTTAATCTTTATATTGTTGCATATTATTATATTTCTTTTCTAAAATAACTGACATTTGTTAATAAATATAATAAAATGATTTATTATATTTTAAGTAATATACTCGTCTGACATTCTGAGGTCGAGTTAATTACCGTGTAGAACAAGTTTAACTTATTGTTTTCTTTTTAATTAATTAATTTTGTAATTAAATCCTAATATAACTTTTAAACAAGTAACTGTGTTGTTAGATAATTAATGAAATATTTGCAAGGTGCAACGGTTGTGGTTATGACACAAAAGTTAAAGTGACCCTGTAAAACAATACTTTCATGTCAAGGGGTAAAAGTGAAAATTATTTGCGACTTTGATCCCAAATATTCTCAAGCCACACTATTTTTAAACCCAGAGAAAAGAAAGAGTTTTTTTTTTCATTTAATATTATAATTTTAGCTGTTATAAGTTTGACGAGTGTATTTGTAAATCTGTTTAGAATGTTTGTTGTTGGAACGAAGTTTCTTATCGCGCGTTGTGAAAGGGGGCTAGACGGAAAAAAATCTTACAAAAAGTTGTCACGACACTTTTTGCTATAGTAAGCTATTGTAAGCTGTGCGGCCGGCGTGCGCATGTTTTTCTGTCTGTCTGTCTCTCTCTCTCTCTCTCTCTCTCTCTCTCTCTAGAGATAGAAAAAAAAATATTATTATAACTTAAAAAAAATATATTACAATTCCTTCACTAATTAATCGAAAGGAACTTCGTTCCATCCGGGTGTCCCTTGACACCTCTCAAGTTTTTTTTTTAAGTTTTGTACAGAGATAGACGTAGGACACTTCCACTCCATAACTTTAATGCGTTATATGTTATATATCATAATATTTTTTCATTTCAATGGGAAAGCAAAAAACGTGTCTAACATTTTTTTAAATCTCACTGACGGACTACGATTACGATTTTTTCACACCTTGTCATCCCTATTATTACTGGCACTGACACGGGTAGAAAAAGGGGCCACTTTAAAAAAAAACGGGGTCACTTTGACCTATTTTTATCCTATAATAGGTTTGCGCTTGACCACAACTTGCCCGATGTGAAGCAATGTTGCAGTCTACGATGGAACGCGCTTACCTAATAAATACCGATTCACTCGTGACTTGAAGACAGGTAATTTACATGTATCGGGAAACAGTGATGCTGGCAACGAATTCCACAACTTGTCAGTTCGCACAATAAAAGTGGAAGCAAAGAGCTTTGTGCGTGCCCGTGGATATAGTGCCGAGAATCAGAATTAGAAACGCCGCCGACCTATAGACAAAGACAAGGGCGTTTGAGATGAGATAAATATTAAAATTTATTTTTATTATGAAAATGACCTTCCTGCCTTTAGCAACATTTTGTAATATATTACACATAATCTATCTATATATATATAAAATTAAACCCGTTTTCCGTTGTCACGACATCACGCGTGAACGGCTCGACCGATTTCGCCAATTCTTTTTTTTAAATATTCCTTTATGTACGAGGATGGTTCTTACGCAGAGAAAAATTTAAAAAAAAGAAAATTTAAAAAGCGAAGAAGTGCCGAAAACCGGGTTAGATACCTATTATTTATTATTGGTTATATTCGGTAGGTCTGAGACCCGGTAGATGGCACTGCTTTACCGGGCAGAACAACGTCTGCCGGGTCCGCTAGTAAGTAATAATAATACATACTTATACCCAGCGAGTAGCGGCCTACATCTAAATATATAAAAGAAGAAACTGACTAACTGACTTCAAATTTGGCACATAGGTTCCTTATGGAGTCTAGGGATGCACTAAGAAAGGATTTTTCAAAACTCACCCTTTAAGGGGGTGAAACGGGGTTCCACCAATAACAAATAAAAAATATGATAAAGGGTTCATATAGATCTGTCACTTAATTCAAAACTTAATTCTTAAACAATTTTGGTAATTAATTTATGAGTTATGTTATCATAACAAATGGATCAGTCTGAAACAGGTTTAAGAAACTTCAAAATTACTAAGAATCAAAGAACAAGGGTACTATTTGGAAAACCCATAATACAAACCAATCAGTTTCAATGTAAAGTGACGTTGAGGAAAACGGCTTACAAAACTAGTTTCGATACAAAAAAACTGGTCTTAGCCAAACAGCATATGCATACAATTATCAACTTTGTTTGTTACTATCAGTTGTTCTTGCTTAGCTTTGGGTGCAGTACCCGTAAATACTTTATTACTCAATCATTTTAATTATTTATGTAATGTTGTTAATAAGGTCAAATCCATGTCTGATTTTCTAATTGTAGAGTATAAGCCAAGTCTTTTCAGTTTTATCCGGTATTAGTGTCATAATTTTTTTCTTTTCGAATAAAATCTTGATTTTCCTTCACAGTTCTGAGTATAAATTTGTATAGGGTACCCCTGTACAAAATACTCAGAACTGTGAAGGAAATTCAAGATTTTATAAGTCTTAACATTTCGTAAAATATCTTGGAGGGCACGCGGGACTGTCCGCGTTTGGTCACACTATTTATAATACTTTTTGTTTTGTTTTCAACTTAGTTGTTTTTTTAAATGTATTTTTTTTATTTGTTATTCGATCGTGTGTATCCGGCTTGTTTCGACTTGAACGTTACTACTACTTAAATAATAACAACTTAAGAATAATAATAATTACACAAAAAAAAAACTTATTGAAAATATAATTCTAATATAATAACCATATACCCAAAAAATTTAAATTAGATTTTTTTATTTTACTACCACTTCGTGTAACTTTTTCGTATCAGCATAATTTAGTTTTTTTTTTAATTAGACAGAACTATTTTACATTTAGTTAACCTTAAACTATATAATATGTGCCGACCTTAAAGGGTTAGAACAACCGTGACTTAACTTTTACATACCTAGTAGTGAATCTAAAGGGGGAATATGACCAACCGGTCGATCGAGTTTATTATTAGCAGAGTGCGGTAAGTCAAAAAAAAGACTGCGAAACGTAGGTGATGGTGACTGTGCCCATGTTCTTAAACCAGTAGTTTTTCCTCATATTAAAACTCTATCATCTACCCTTCAATAACACATTGTCTATTATATAAAATTTCCATGTCACACACAATGTTAGTTACCGTACTCCTCCGAAACGGCTTGACCGATTCTTATGAATTTTTTTATGCATATTCAGTAGGTCTGAGAATATCGGCTACTATCTATTTTTCATACCCCTAAGTGATAAAGGTTGTTGTTCACCCTTAATTTTTTGAAGTGAAAACTTCTTTAGCGGCGTTGAGCACTTTTTCTGTAATGGGTATAAAATCTTAAACTCGCGTCGCGTGACCTGATCGAAAAAGCGTAAGAAAGGATGACGTAATATAAATTGTCATGTTTGTGTACGATAGCGCAATAAATGAATATTGTATTCTACCACATAAATGATAGTACTTTTATACTGATAAAGCAATTGGTGCAAAATTATTCTCTAACCATTCCAAAATATCAAACATGCTCAACGTTAATAATCAAGTTTTCACTTCTGCCGGCACTCCCGGAGTGCAACCCGTCTTTTTTTTAATTTTATGACGAAATTTTTCGTTATTATTTTTGTATAATGTGGCATTAAAAATACATAGTATTAGGTACATTAGTAATACGCGGTACGAAGATCGCTGGGGCAGCTAGTTTTACTATAAAAATCAAGAAATTTATTTATTGTATACTAGCTTCCACCCGCGAAATTGATCTCACTAATCTTGTTTCTCCATACAAACTTTGGAACCCCGTTTCACCCCTCTAAAGGGTGAGTTTTAAAAAATCCTTTCTTAGTGCACCCCTAGACCCCATAAGGAACCTATGTGCCAAATTTGGAGTCTCCAGACCCTAACGGTTTGGGCTCTGCGTTGATTATGTCAGTCAGTCAGTCAGTTTCTTCTTTTATATATTATTTAGAAGATTGTGACACAAAAATTAATTATTTGGATTACTGACTTTTTATAATTACTGATCAGCGTAAGCGTTTATATGCTCTTTGATTATTGACATGAATTCGTAATTGAAATAAAACTACTTTTTAACGGATTTTATCGCGGTTTATTTTAGATTTTAACTGAAATATTAATGTTTGAAGGTAGTCAGTAATAATTGTGATTAATATTTTTGGACGTCAAATACCTCGGTCCAACAAGAACATGAAGTCTGAAAAGACTTTGAAACGTTGGGATCTAAAATCTAAAATAAACCACGATAAAATCCGTTACAAAGTAGTTTTATTTCAATGTGTGATATTCGCGTAAATCTAAGATAATACTATTAATTCGTAATATTAAAAAAAATGTTACTTTCATACGCCTCTTTATGTAGATTTTGGTGGTGCTATTTCTTGACTTAAGATCATTTGTATTAAGTACTTATCCAAAATGTTATGCTCTCCTGAAAAGTCGAGTTTTGGTTTATACGACCTTTCTACCCAAATGTATTGACATTATTTTATTTTATGATGGAAAGCGAAACATTATATTATTTCTATTCTTGTATACATATAATTGGAATCTCGGAATCGGCTCCAACGATTTTCATAAAATTTAGTATAGGTATAGGGGGTTTCGGGGGCGATAAATCGATCTAGCTAGGAATCATTTTTAGAAAATGTCATTTAAAAAAAAAATACCGAGCAATGCTCGGTCATCCAGATCTTATTATTATAACGCATTAAAGTTAATATCTGGATGACCGAGCTTTGCTCGATATTTTTTTTTAAATGACATTTTCTAAAAATGATTCCTAGCTAGATCGATTTATCGCCCCCGAAGCCCCCTCTATACTATATTTTATGAAAATCGTTGGAGCCGATTCCGAGATTCCAGTTATATATCTATATATAAATAAAAATGAAACCCGTTTTCCGTTGTCACGACATCACGCGTGAACGGCTGGACCGACTTCGCTAATTCTTTTTTTAAAATATTCCTTTAAGTACGAGGATGGTTCTTACGCAGAGAAAAATTAAGTGTCGAAAACCGGGTTAGATACCTATTATTTATTATTGGTTATATTCGGTAGGTTTGAGACCCGGTTGATGGCACTGCTTTGCCGGGCAGAACGACGTCTGCCGGTATATACAAGAATTGCTCTTTTAAAGATATAAGATTAAGTGCGTTACGTCATACATCTGTAAAAACATGATATGACGTCATTGAACCCACGGAAATTAGCACCGGTTCCCACAAGATCGGTATAACATACCGTCTCAAATAATTGTTACAGAAAGCTTCATGTGACCTATTGATGGGCCTCTCTGTTATTAATCAATGCTCTATAGTAAAGTAGTCCTTATCAGTGTTCGCCGGTCGCAAGGTACTCAACAGCATTTCTGAGAATACGCGGGCGACACGGGAAGAGCCGTGTTTATGTTATTGTAATAATAGTGTTCATTCTTTGTGCTTTGTTAGTTGGAACTTTTGTTTATATTAACATAATTAATTTTGTACTACGAGTCCTAAATGTTATCCTACTCGTAGCTAGCAAAGATTATTATTACGATTGTAATACTTGGCAGGAGCACACGTCTTGTAGACCCCAGACGAAATATAGATTTTGTATTAACAGTAGAAGTTTTTTTTGACACCCGGAGCCTGACTACATTCCGTTACATAATGCTTGTACATTGTTGAGCATAATGTTACGTTCATTCTCCCAAACCGTACACTAACTATGTGAAAGGCAAATTGTTATTATTGTTCTACACACACGATTTTTAATTATTGCCTAAATGGGAATCCCCGGCCGCTCGTTTTCTTTTCCTCATGACCTGCGTCTGACTCTGATTTTGCAATAGATATGTAAAAGTTTTCCTCTTGTGTAAGCTATTTATTGTCTAGTTGATCACCATCGCGGCTTCTGCCAACACGCCATAATTCAAATATATTATATACTAGCGGACCCGGCAGACGTCGTTCTGCCCGGTAAAGCAGTGCCATCTACCGGGTGTCAGACCTACCGAATATAACCAATAATAAATAATAGGTATCTAACCCGGTTTTCGGCACTTCTTCGCTTTCTAAATTTTCTTTTTTTTTAATTTTTCTCTGCGTAAGAACCATCCTCGTACTTAAAGGAATATTTTAAAAAAAGAATTAGCGAAATCGGTCTAGCCGTTCACGCGTGATGTCGTGACAACGGAAAACGGGTTTCATTTTTATTGAAATAGACTAGCGACCCGCCCCGGCTTCGCACGGGTGCAATGCTGATTCTAAATATATTGAGGAATATTTACAAAATGTCCTTTTATATAACGTAAACAGCTTTTTTGCCATTAGACAATACAAACAGCACGCGCCTTTGTTAACCTTTTTAAGGTGTGCAATACTGTAGTACATTATTTTGATATATATCTCGTAGGGTTTAGCCAGCGTTTGCAATGTAAGCACAAAAAATGCGTTAATTTACGACATCGCATCAGAAACATCTAAAATTATCAGTGTTTTTTCTACTATATTATGCATGTATTATATACATAAACCTTCCTCTTGAATCACTCTATATGATAAAAAAACCGCATGACAATCGGTTGAGTAGTTTTAAAGATTTAAGCACACATAGGGATATATTAAGGGACAGGAATGCGACTTTGTTTTATATTAAGTAGTGAAAACCATTATTCTCCTAGTATTTTCTTAAATTCACGAGAATATCACATATCTGTGTGTTAATGTCCCACTATATTATTATTATTAATTATAATATGATAGATTGTTTCATAGACAAGAAACAAGAAATCGAATTGTCTATTCACTGCGTGCAAAAAGTATGCATTAATTCAGGTTTTAACCAGGAAGTCTGTGTAACATTGAAATGACAATAATAACTTTTGTGTGTAACCTTTAAGGTCATTCTCAAGATTTAACGCTTAATTACTAAAAAATACCTGTACCTACTATAAAGGGTTCCTCAATAAATATGTATGACTCCTAACGCTTCCTTCATTGTCCGGTGTAACGTTTGAAGCTGGCTTCCGTCCGTGGATTCGCGCATCCCCATTTTATCTCCTCAGGGGGAGTTTTGAAAATCCTTTCATATTGAAATAAAACTACTTTTTAACGGATTTTCTCGCGGTTTATTTTAGATTTTAGATCCCGACGTTTCAAAGTCTTTTCAGACTTCATGTTCACGGGTGGAAAGAAGTCATGAAGTCTGAAAAGACTTTGAAACGTCGGGATCTAAAATCTAAAATAATCCGCGATAGAATCCTTTAAAAAGTAGTTTTATTTCAATGTGTGATATTCGCGTAAATCTAAGACAATACTAATCCTTTCTTAGTGCATACCTAGAGCTTACATGGAATCTATGTGCCAATTTGCTTGCTCTACTTTTACTTTTTTTTTTTATTTTTGTTTTGTTATTTTTTTTTCTTACGTAGGGTAATAATTGCTTCACATAATACTTACGTATAAAGGGAGAGCGGAGCCTCCTAACACAAGAATTACTTGCTTAAAAGGAGGCTTCAACAACTAGTTATAAGAAACATTATTGTGAAACAATAAAGATATTTTTATTATTATGTATGTCTTTTCTTATCTCGGAGCTATGGAGCTCCGGACTTTTGGAAGGCGTGCGTGGGGCCGATGCCGACACGTAGAGGCCCGTAAGACAATTTTGCTCTAAATGTAATGTGGCACCAACCGACGGTTATCCCTGTTCGCACCAGGTACACCCAAGGATAATCCCCGGTTAGAGCAGGACTATTGCAGAATATATGAACCAAAATCTAGGTTATGGTGGTGGGTGCTAATGGATTAGGTAACTAGGACTATGGATGGACTATGGCCCCTGCCTGACCAATGCAAATTAACACGGATAAAATGGCAGGGGCATATTATTATTATTAATTTAGTGTAACCCCTAGTTTTCACTGCACAAAAAAATATGTTACAAGCACTATCTATCTCTATCGTTTAGAGATGAGTAGAAAGAGATGAGACTATGCTTGTATCATGTTTTGTTGTGCAGTGCCAACGCCCATTAAGACTGAGAGGTTTTGATAGTGACAGTCCGTTTCTTCTTTTATTTATTCAGATTAGGTACCTACTTATGCATTAAGCCACAAACTAGAGGGAAAAGGAGTGACATTTATTTAGGCGTTAATAATAATATACCAACTCACTTCACTGTCTCTCAAGATCGTCACCCTAGTTTGAGAGACAGGGTCACTAACTTTATTGTACAAATTAGAAATATATCTATTCATTTCGTATCAAAACTGTACATTTTTTGAACAATATATATGTCTATAATTATAAAAATCAATTGCTATTCGTTAGTCTCGCTAAAACTCGAGAACGGCTGAACGGATTTATCTTATCTTGGTCTTGAAATGTTCGTGGAGGTCAAGGGAAGGTTTAAAAGGTGAGAAAAATTCGAATAATTGCCGGGAAAACCTTAAAAAAACAGCAGTCGATTGAGGCAGTACGAAGTCTGCCGGGTCAGCTAGTCATATCATATATATCATATCATATCATATACCCCATTTCACTCCTTTAAGGGGTGAGTTTTGAAAATCCTTTCATAATGCACCCCTAAATCTCACGTAGAATCTATGTGCCTTTAGTCTCTAGACCAGTCAGTTTCTTCTTATAAATATCTAGATTCGATACCTACCTCAGCATACCACGAATAAACTAAGGGGGAAAAGGAGTGCCATTTTATGCAGCTTGGCGTTATTAATAAGGGGGTATGTTTAGAAAATCCATTTTTAGTGCACCCCTAGACCTCATGTGCAAAATTTAGTCTCTATACAAGTAAGTTTTTTCGTTTATTATCTATTCGGTACCTACTTAAGTATAAACCACGAATAAACTAGGGGGACAAGGGAGAGATATTTTATGCAACTTGGCGTTAATAATAAGGGGGTGAATTTTGACAATTTGAATAGTCCAACTTTGTAAGTTATCGAGAAATTTAAATCAATGTTACTCTCAATTTATATGTACAGTGCAACCTCAATATAACAAGTTGGAGTGGAACATGTAAATATTCGTTATATCAAGTAATTCGTTGAACTGAGGTTTGTTATGTAGAGGTTAGGATGGTGTAAAATTCGTTATAAAGAGGTAAAAAAATAGTTTTATTCGCCTCGATAAGGAACCTTTTACGTTTCTGAGCCATTTTAACTTAAATCTTTGACAATAGTGACGAGAAGAAGTGTCAACATTACTTCCCATCAATCAACAATGATTTATTTACGAACAAAAGCGTGTCGAAACATGTCGCGACATGAATCACATACTATGAGATTAAAAGTCATAGGTACATTGGTGACACTACTACTATATAGGTTTTGGGTTTGGGTTCGTTAATTAGAGGTATTTATACTTTTTCTTGAAAGTTGAAAATTCGTTATAAAGAGGTTGTTCGCAAAAAACGTTCGCAATGTAGAGGTACTATGCGTTTCAAATAAGAATAGGACTAGATTCGCGGCTAACTTCATACCAAAAACCAAGCAAAAGTAGCGCCAGCACAAAATGTCAAACCACAGACAATAACATTATTTTGAAATGTATGGAAAACTGATTTATGTAAAAACTTTACATACGTATGTAGTTACAATGCAGCTACCTACCTAAGTAAATTTACGCGCTAGGATACTACAAACTTGTACAAAAATTCTTTTGCACGCATAAAACCGCACGTTTTAACTTATAGCATCGCTTTTTGTCGTCGGAAGTTAATAAAATATTTTCGTATCTAAATATTCGACTCCAAATGTTACTCGATCGGCAATAAGATATACCTACACATTTTTATTTTATTTTCGTCTAGATGTGATAATCATATCGAATAAACGTTTTTGCTCACTGTACTAAAAAACGTGAAGTTGTTGCGCATTCCGGTCCAAGATGGCGGATTTCCAATCCTATTCTTATTTGAAACGCATAGTACCTATATTTTATATTAACTCATATGGACAATTCAAGGGGATTTTACGAAGAATTTGTTAAATCGAGGAAGTAGTTTTAATGAGGTACGTTATATTAAGGTTCGACTGTATATGCAATGAAAGCACGGGACTCCTAGTATATTTTTTTGTTTTGGTTTCTATATATTAACCATTTGCCAATGTGAAGTTAGCGAAACTTTGGTAAACAAATAACGGAGGCATAATAGAGACTAGATCTAGACCAAAGAGATTTAATACATTAAATAAATATCTATGGTCTTGAACTAGGAATAAGAATAAAAATAATAGTACTCACATTTTCCTTCATTCCCAGAACCGGTACCAACTAAAACGGCAGTTTGTAAATAGTTTAACAAAACCAAAAAAATCACAGACACATTCATTCTGGAAAACATTGTTATAATTTTTTCACTAAGAACTCGTATTAATTCGCGCCAAAACCGTCACTAACTTTTTTTACGGTAACTTTTTAATACATTTTTTTTTTATTAAATCCACAGGCGCTTGTTTTGTTAGTGAACGTCTTGTAAGGCAATGCTCCTCGCGCGAACTAAGACTTCAAGGTAAATAACTTGAGTGCGTACATATGGATACAAGCCGTACATTATACGACCAAGTTAAACAGGTTATTTATTCTTGAGCATATAAATGATATGTAAGGAAATATAAATTAGACGGTTAATGCTTGGAGATGATTTAGTTAATAGCCTTGGTGGCAATGACATTTGTTGTGCATTAAAGTTGGTATTTTGAACAAAATAATTTATTAATGAGATACGTAATTACTAACGTGTGATTATTAATTTATGTGATTAGGATAGGAATTAGTAAAAAAAAAAGACGGGTTGCACTCCGGGAGTGCCGGCAGAAGTGAAAACATTCGCGCAAGCGCCCTGCGCTGCCTAAACGAAACAGTAGGCCCAGGCAATGCCTGGGCCTACTGTTTCAGGCATACATTTTCGCCGCGCCGTAGAGAGGGGATAGCTGTCTACTCTCCATCCGTCTTACGCTTTTTCGATCAGGTCACGTGTCCTGACGCGAGTTTAAGATTTTATACCCATTACAGAAAAAGTGCTCAACGCCGCTAAAGAAGTTTTCACTTCAATAAAAGAGATTATTAAAAAAATATTACGTTAGGTATGCACGTAGGTAGTTAAAAAGTTTTTTTTTATCCTATAACAGGTCTGTGGTTGACCACAACTTGCCTGATGTGAAGCAATGTTGTAGTCTACGATGGAACGCGCTTACCCAATAAATACCGATTCACTCGTGACTTGAAGATAGGTAGATTTTAGCGATCGAAACAGAGATGCCGGCAACGAATTTCACAACTTGGCAATTCGCACAATAAAAGAGAAAGCGCTTTGTGCCCGTGGAATTTCCACGATAACTATAACAGTGCGGTGACGCATAGCCGTGCTACTTGTCCGATGGAAGAGCGGGGATGGTATCTCTCCGAAGTGTATCCGGTAAAAGACCGAAAGACTAGCAACTATGCGGCGATGCTCGAGGCTTTGCAACTAAGTTTGTTAATAAAACATTTTATTTTAAAATATAATACTCAAACACGGATTCGTGGCAAAGGTGAATTTATCTATTAAAGTCTATCAAATCTAAGAAGTACCGTTTGACGTTTCACTGTTTTCTATTAAATTAGCTATATAGAGGCGTAATTCACACTATTTTTATTAGCTTTCCTGTAAAATAATTGAATTAAGAAGCTATTTTTATTTTAACACTAGCGGACCCCGCAGACGTCGTCCTGCCCGGTAAAGCAGTGCCAGGGTCCGAAAATAGATTACGTACGACCGATACTCAGACCTACCGAATCGGTCAAGCCGGTTCTGAGGAGGTTGCTTTTTTTTTTAATTTTTCTTTGCGTAAGAACCATCGTCGTACTTCAAGGAATTTTCTAAAAATAATTAGCGAAATCGGTTCAGCCGTTTTCGAGTTATGCGCTTACCAACACATTTTGCTATTCATTTTTATATTATAGATAACATAAACAATTTTCATACGTTTAGAACTGTCAAACGGTACTTCTTAGATTTGATGGACTGTAGATGTCGCTGGCTATCATGAGGTCCCACAGGAAGAAAGATTGTTTACCGGGCACAATTCATAATTTCTGCTGGTACCTACTATGCGTTTCAAATAAGAATAGGACTGGAAATCCGCCATCTTAGACCGAAATGCGCAACAACTTCACATTTTTTTTGGTACAGTGAGCAAAAATGTTTGTTCAATTTATTAATCACATCTGGACGAAAATGAAATAAAAACGAGTATATCTTATTGCCGTTCTAGTGTAATTGGATATTTGGAGTCAAATATTTAACTACGAACGATTTTAGTACCTAACTTTCGGACATTACGACATCGCATCAGAAACATCTAAAATTATTAGTGTTTTTCTACTATATTATGCATGTATTATATACGTAAACCTTCCTCTTGAATCATTCTATCTATAAGATAAAAAAAATTGGTTGTTTGTAAAGTAGGTTTACGATCGAGATGTTTACGTGATAACGTCTTATTGGTGATAAGTTTTTGGGAAGTAAGGAATTAATATTGTTGCCGCTAGAGTGAGAGAGACGGAAGATCGGTCCACTC
The DNA here is from genome assembly GCA_936450015.1 of Meganola albula. Lineage (NCBI taxonomy): Eukaryota > Metazoa > Arthropoda > Insecta > Lepidoptera > Nolidae > Meganola > Meganola albula. Next base: position 4,783,633 of record OW388169.1, on the reverse strand, counting down.
ACTCGAACGCTATGCCAGCCTCCGCTCGTGAGGATTCCGCGTGACAAGTTTCACGGAATGACTGGCAGCGCTCGAGATGAGACGGGAGATCGGTCCGTCTCTCTCTCGTTATACCTGCGATCGCGCTCGTGAGGTTTTGGTGTGACTCAAGTTTCTGAACATGTCACCCGACTAAAACGATTTTAAAGACGTTATCACGTCAAAACCGCATGAAAATTGGTTGCGTAGTTTTAAAGATTTAGGCGCACTTGGGCACTTGCTATAAACTAAGTATGTAGTGAAATGTTTTCAAGATGTTAGCCCAAGGTAAAAAAAGAAACCTAAATTAAGATTATCACTTCAACCCTTATATAGCGTCCCACTGGTGGGCACGTGTCTTCTCTCAACTATCTTAAGAGTTCAGTGTTTGGGTCTTAAACCACACACGCTGGCCAAGAGTGGGTTAGTTGATGTCACATGCCCTCGAATGATTAGTTCTTAGATGGCGCATACCAGTTTTCTCACGATGTTTTCCTTCACCGATATTGTGCAGCGGCGATATAACAATCCACACAAAGATGTGTGGGCAGAACCGGGAATCGAATCTGTAAACTTTTATTTCTAAGGCGAGGCCCGTACCGCTGCGCCATGCGCCACCGCGCGCAGCTGTATCAATGTAGGTATTAGTAAATAAAAATTAGATACCTACATAATACTTTTTTTATTATAATAAATATTACAGTTATTAAGTTACAATATTCCAATTTTTATACAATATACAAAATAATTTACAATACTTTGCAATTAAAAACAATGGTTAAACACACCACAAACTTTTTATGATACAAAACAAGTTGGAAACTGGAAATCCTAGCAACCCTTACTATGCGTCTCAAATAAGAATAGGACTGGACTCGCGGCTAACTTCATACCAAAAACCAAGCAAAAGTAGCGCCAGCACAAAATATCAAACCACAGACAATAATATTATTTTGAAATGTATGGAAAACTGGTTGATATAGAAAAAAATACATAAGTATGTAAAAGAAGAAGGCTACATATTTAAGTAAATTTACGCGCTAGGATGCCACAAACTTGAACACGAATACATAAACGCGGATATAAATACACGTTTTAACTTATAACTCCGATTTTTGTCGTCGGAAGTTAGTAAAATATGTTCGTATGTAAATATTCGACTTCAAATGTCCAATCTTACTCAAAAGGCAATAAGATAAACGCTTTTTCATTTATTTGTTCGTCTAGATGTGATTATAAAAATAAATAAAATAAATAAATATAAATATTCTGGGACATCAACACACATGGTCATCTGGTCCCAGGCTAAGCAGAGCTTGTGTTATGGAAACCAGATAACTGGTATATACTATACATATAATACTTTTCTTTTGTAAATATATACTTATAATAGATAATATCAAACAATCATTTTTGCTCACTGTACTAAAAAATGTGAAGTTGTTGCGCATTCCAGTCCAAGATGGCGGATTTCCAATCCTATTCTTATTTGAAACGCATAGTAACTAAGTCGGCTCAGCATAAATGAGTGAACGAGTGTTATGAAGAGTGAACTGTCAGTGTCTCTCTGGCGAAACGTCAGACGAGCGACCATCTTGGCGTTTGGCATGGGCCTTTAGCTTTGAGGCGCCATAGTGGTTGCACGTCATGGACGGACCGTCGAAATTGTAATTTAAATCAAACTTAATTAGTGATTTGGTTTTACACAAAGTGTCCAGGAGGTCGCAAGTTTGATTCCCGCCGCGGACAATATTTGTGTAACAACAAAGATTTGTTTCGGTGTCTGGTTGGTTGAGGGACTACCCTCCGTGCCTCGGAGAGCACGTTAAGCCGTCGGTCCCAGTTGTCATTTAACACATCTATGACAATCGTTACATGTAGTCAGAAGCCAATATAATCTGACACCTGGCCTAACCATCTCGGCTACTGGTTCCCTACGGGTTTCGAGGTCTGATGGCAGTCGCTCGTATAATTCTGGTAGCTAGTCGCATTAGGTTGACTGGGAGCCGACCCCAATAGAGATGGAAAAAAGGCAAGGGGAATGATGATGGTTTTACACAAAGAAGTATCTTTACATACATTAAACACACATAATACAGGACCAGATTATTTTAGTTTCTACAAAGTTAGCTTCAAGATTGTCTTGGCAATAGTGCTCGGTTATTCTACCATAGGTTCATCATCCCATGTTGCGATACTAGGGTAGCAACTGACCGACGGATGACTACTATTATCCGGATATTTAGAATACCCCTGATCTTGATATCTTGACTCCGGATATGGAGTATCAGTCCCGGGAACCGGGTGTTTAGTTTTACTTGTAGTTTTTTCCAAATCATTCTCAGAGTTTAATGTTAGAGATTTTTGATTTTTTTTCTCGCATCTCGCCATTTTGATTCTGCATGCAGCACAGTGACAGCAATTGCAAAAGGAGTTTCTATTACCCCTTCTATAGGCTGGCTGATTTTGTTTTTTTAATTTTTGCGAACGCTTCGGTATTCCTGATCTAGTGTTCGGTCTTGCGCGGGTATAATACTTCCTTTGTTTTCGTTGAATCTTTCCTCTGAACATTTGACGGTTTCGATTGACAGCTCTCGGCTAAAAAAAAAACATGGCTGAGTCACCTTCGTCCGTTGGAGTGCACCTTTTATCTGTATCCCCACACGTGGTCCCCGGGTGGTACTAATCAGGTGACAATTAACTGGTAATTATGTTTACTGGTAATTAATTGGTGGCAGGTTTCCGCTGTGATTAATGACCACCCACCAGACAAAGCCACACCGCCAAGCGGCCTTGCCGTGTTCCGGTGCGATGTCTGGTGATAACATTGAGAGCCTCATTCCACTGCCACCTTCTCACCGAAAATCACAAGTGAGTCGGTATTGCGGGCAGCAGAATACATCATTACTTAACATTACGCAAGGTGTAGTCAAGCGCAGGCCTATTTCAGAGTAGAAAAAAATTAATATCGTGTAAGACCAAGGAGGACAATTGAATCTTCTTACCAACATAATAAACTCACTTTCATCAGCGATGTCCGTTTGTCAAGTTCGTCATACATCTTCGGATATGCGGCGTTGTGTTGGTGCACCCGATTGATTCTATTCTTACTCTGCTTACCCCGTGCCTCATATTCGCCATGATGTTCCAATGAGAAACGGTCAGCTGCGTTTCTATTTTTCTATAAAATTATTTATTAGTTAATAATTAATTATTTTTTAATTGAAATAAATCTACTTTTCAACCGACTTTAAATAGAAGGAGGTTCTCAATTCGACTATGTTTTTTTATGTTTGTTACTCAATATCTTTGTTATACGTGAACCGATTTCTATGATTCTTTTTTTGTTGGCAAGTAAATGCTTCCGTGTGGTCCCATTTAAATTTGATCAAGATCTGACCAGTAGTTATTGAGCTATGTCGAAAGAAGCGTCATTGTTTACGCTAAGCGCGCAGCCTTCCAAAATTATTAGTGCAATTGCCCTAAACGCATAATTCTAGGTACCTACAATTGAAGTCGGTTTTGTGTTGTTGTTGTATAAATATATGCTTATAATAGATAGTTACACTTAGACTCGAGACAAACAGACATGTTCATGCACACACGGATTTTATCGCGGTTTATTTTAGATTTTAGATCCCGACGTTCCAAAGTCTTTTCAGCTTGGGGCCTAGTGCTTAATTTACTTGTACCAAAACCCAAGCAAAATCAACTCAGAATTTAAGACACTGTGAGCTCAGTTTGCTTAAATCGGAACGCATCTTAAATATTAATGTTTAGGGGTAGTCAGTAATAATTGTGATTAATATTTTTGGACGTCAAATACCTCAGTCCACCCGTGAACATGACGTCTGAAAAGACTTTGAAACGTCGGGATCTAAAATCTAAAATAAGCAAACCGCGATAAAATCCGTTAAAAAGTATTCTATTTCGACTTTCACTTACCTCTGAAATAAGTTTAGGAGCAATTTCTTCATCTGCATCGTTCCCTACAGGCTCGGAGTAACCCTGCGCGTGACCTTGGTCAGAAGATAGGGACTGCTGACTCGGGGGTTTAGACTTAGTTCGAGACATTTTAGCTAAACAAACAAATCCATTGGTACCTTCTTAATCTTTATATACGGTTTCTATGAGTAGTTTAAGACCAATGTCAGCTAAATCGGTTCAGGAGTTCTCGAGTTTCGGCGAACCAAACATCAATCCATTTTTATACAGGGTGACTGGTAATTAGTGTAAAATATGTGACCGCGTAATAGTGGTCATGATTACAAATAACTTTTCCAAAGAAATTTCCATTTGAAGATTTTTTTTTTTTAATTAAATTCATTGTTTTACATTGGGCCGCAGAGCAGCGATGGCGTAGCAGTAACTACCTCGTCTTTGAAATATAAGGTCGCGGGTTCGATCGCTGGTCGTGCACACACATCTTTGTATGAGTTGTTTCGTCGCCAGTGTCGCCACTGCTCAATATCGGTAAAGGAAAACATCGTGAGGAAACCGGCATGTCTAAGATCATTCAAGTACATGTGACATCTACCAAATCGCACTTGGCCAGCGTGTGAGGATAAAGGCCCTCAACTTAATATACAGATGAGCGAAAACCCGTACCCAGCTGTGGGACACTAAGGAGTTGTTTTACAGTAACCTAGCGGCCCGCCCCAGCTTTGCCCGAGTAGCTTCAGCCCACTCAACAATTTACAAAAAATGTGATAAATAAAGAACCGCTCAACCGATTTTGTGCAAACTTCACATAAAACATCTACTAAACAGTCCGAACAATGCTTTTTTTTTGCTGATGACCTAACCCAATCGGTCGGAAGGGCCTCCATTGGTTCGCCGGACTTTTTCGGTGAGCCGTCCGAGGACGGTCGAACCGATACCGAACAATGTCTAAACATTAGGTTTGAATAGGTAAGCCCGGTTTTGAGTTATAAAATTACAACGAAAAGTGGCATTGATTTTTATTTATATAGATATACGACGATCGTTGCCAAGAAAGCACTGCGCGTCCCACGGGGCATCACATCGTCCATGACACACTTCTTATTGCAGTCTCGACTAAATTATAAAAAAAAGTTGCACCAAACAAATTTCCTTAGGAAAGTTGTTTGTAATCATGGCCACTCAATCACTGCCACGTGATAAATATTTTACACTAATTACCAGTCACCCTGTACAATCTATACATGTCTTTAAAACAGCTCCAGCAAATTAGGAGTAGTTTAAGTACCTATTTTTGTATCTTGATGACAGATGGGTCTAATCTGCTCAAAGCTCAATGTCTCATCTGTCATCAATATCATCACTGGGTAGGAATCGAACCCACGACCTCCGGCTTAGTATTCGGGGTGACTAATCACTACGCCGCCACTACACTACAGTTTATATTATGACCAGCAGTGGGATAAAAAGTAGCCTATATCTTTCCAGAAAAAGTGGGCTATCTAACAGTGCAAAAACTTTTCAAATCAGACGTAGTCCTGAGATTAGTGCATTCGAATAAAAAAAATTTTCAGCTTTATTATATTAGTATTATAAATAATAATGTTTGTAGTAATAATTTTAATGAATAATTTTGGACGTCAAAATCCTCGGTCCACCCGTGACCATGAAGGCTACAAAAGACTTTGAAACGTCGGGATCTAAAATCTAAAATAAATCGTTTTATTTCAATACATATTAGTATTGGTGCATGACAAACTATAGGCTGACCGTTTAACTCGCCTATCGCCAAGATTCTGACTCCACAAGCTGCACAGACAGTGATGATGATTCAAGCGATATGGATATTAGTGACGAATAGTCTTACATTACTTTTATCTGTGGTTAAATACTTCTCTATGAGATTTAATTAATGTTTTATGACTTTGTACCTCAGATGGTGATACGCGAGTTAAACGGTCGGCCTATAAATCGCCTGTATTTCTCAGTGTGTGTAGTCAAAAGTAGAAAAATAGGTGTAGGTTCAATGAAATACATACCCATGTTGCTTAAAAATGTTTAGAAATAAAAATTCATAATTTTCTATACATAATACACTTTTGATTTTTAATTTTTAATTATTGTGGTTGCCAAAATGTCAAATAGAAATATATTTGATTCTTTTTTAATTTCGTTAAAAGAGGCAGAGTATATATATCTTCATAGTAACTACTCGAAAGAAGATTACAATATGCTTCAAAGATTATTAGTGACTTTATTCAAAACACTAGATTTAGCATTAAAAACTAATACCTATTAATGATATAAGACATCGCTTTTAATTTCTCTCTCTTTCCATCCAGTTACAATGGTAAAGTGTAAGAGGGATAAAATACCTAAAAACCCTTACGGAACCAGTAGCAGGGATGTTTACAATAGAACAAATCTAAGAGGTACTTTTTGACGTTTCACTGTTTTCTATTAAATTAGCTTTATAGAGGCGTAATTCACACTATTTTTATTAGCTTTCCTGTAAAATAATTGAATTATGAAACTATTTTTATTTTAACATAACAAAAACAAATTATCATACAAAAAAATTATCATCATTTTGTTTTTTGTAGATTATGAGGTGTCAGATTATATTAGACTTCGGACATCCTATAACGATTCTTATGTATAAATGACAACCGGTACCGACGGCTTCGTGCTCTTCTAGCCACGGTGAGTAGGCACTCAACAAACTAGATACCAAGATACCTACCATCTAGATTGTCCGGGACGGGAATCGAGCCCTCGACCTCCCGGACACAGATTAGCCCAATCAGACGATCACACCGCTCGACTTGGTCGACACGACACTCATTGTAAATTTAAAATAAGCTAATATATGCGCTAAAAAGAATAAAAATTTTCAATACATATTGTGTGTGCATTAAAAATAACTAATCTGCCATCTTGGATGTTCGGCCATATTAGATTTAAAGCTTAGGTTATTTTATGATTTAAAGTGACGTCACTTTATTTTTCGATTTATTCTTAGCAATGCCTGTTTTTGATACCCATATCGTAAAAACATAACGGCATGCCTGTTGTACCCGAAGGTGTAGACAGAGGCGAATATCATCCAATTTTCGCCGGCTGTTCAGGTCCCTATTACAGTTCATCGGGCACCATTCCAAACTTCGAGCTGTAACTTAGCTTCTCTACATACATTGCTCATTACCTACCCATAATTCCTTTGATACCCAAATTGTATTCAGAATAATAATTCTGAATGCACCCAATTAATATAGGTACCTACACCCAAGATGACTGACTATTGATAGACCGTTTAACTCGCGTATCGCCATCTGAGGTCATAAAACATTAATTAAATCTAATATAGAACTATTTAACCACACATAAAAGTAATGTAAGATTATTCGTCACTAATATCCATATCGCTTGAATCGTCATCACTGTCTGTGCAGCTTGAGGAGTCAGAATCTTGGCGATAGGAGAGTTAGACGGTCTATCTATAGTTTGTCCGCCATCTTGGATGTTCAGCCATGTTGGATTTAGAATGACATTACACAGCTAAGCTAACCATGCACTGTCATCCTGATCCAAGTTGATTGGCTGCAAGCTCACAAAACCCTCCATAAATACCTATAAAAATTATGCTCTGCATAAAAAACTCTCAAATAGTTACAAAATAAAACAAGATTAATAGAAAAATTCCTTATAATTACCCATAATGGAATAATTGGTACAGACTTAGATCATGATAGATTTAATGCTGGTTTTACGGATAAATACACAATTTTTGTAAACCATACACTAGGTTTGTATTTAAATCCTAGGCAATGCTCACAGGCTGCACTAAAAAAAATTACAATTCAATGCATCAATTGTACATGAGGTTCAATATCCCAGAATATTATTACGATACTTGAAGGTGCAAAAAGGTCCAAAGGTCCACCCCAAGCATTTTCCTGTAATGTTACTTTACAGATTCTAGAACAGACTCCACTTCCATACAGACAACTTTACAGATTCCACCAACCCGCACTTGGCCAGCGTGTGTGGATTAAGGCCTAAACTCTCTCAACTAGTAAGATAGTTGAGAGAAGACCCGTGCCCAGCTGTGGGACACTAAAAAGGGTTGGAGTGAGATTCTAGAATTAGGTACGTTGGTGAGGCAGGAAAACTGAGCATCTGAGCAAAACTAAATCTGTAACATTTTGTTTCAACTTGTAATAACCACTTCATAAGACATTGTAAAATCAAATGAAATAAATTCTCAAAATTGGATCTGAAATGTTAAATTACAAGTAAATGATCACAGTGAAGGAGCATTTTTAGTTAGTTTGTTGAAGCAGCTAGTTGTTATTATAATTATTCTTCCCGATCGCCTCGCCCTCAATAATAGAAAAGTACCTATAAATTAATAAATTATTATTATTATATTTTACAACTTTTTTTATTGTATGGCAGATTCTAGTTCTTGTGGTAATTCATAAAAACAGAGGATATGATTGCTGTCAGCCATGTATAAAAAATACAGTATTGAAATTTGACACTGGCAAAATTGCGGAATAATTTCTGCAGAGACCATAATTAAAAGAAGAAGAAGAAGAAAGAGTAGAAGTTACTGTATAAACCTAAGCCCACAGACTACTAAGAGAACCTAGCGGTTGGATGCCACTTTATTCAAATATTATGGAACTTTACCAAAAGTTAGCAGGATATAGAAGATAGCTAATTTTGATTGGTTCATCCAAATTCTTGTCTTTGAATAAACCAATCAAAATTAGTTTATGGTCATAATATGATTATTGTGAAACAAAATACCATATGACCATAAACTAAAGACACCACATAGCTTGCCCCTGTACTTGCCTAATATCACAATTTGTGATATTAGGCAAGCACAGGGGCGAGCTATGCAATGTCTTGAGGTATCTGGTCAGTATTACAATTGTATTTTACTGTTAAATTTTGTATCATTAACCATGTGAAGTCAGAGTATTAACAATAATCTGAATGGACAATGTTTGCTGCTGCTAAATCAAACAGCAGTATCATAAAAGTTGACCAATGAACATCCTTCCAAATAGTTTCAGCTTATTTAATACTAATCTTTCAAAAGCTTGTAGTGTTTCTTTAATGTCTCTCGGCAGACTTAGTATATGACACACGAGTGACAATTATAGCTCAAAATATAATTAAACTATAAGCAATAGTTAGAGACAAATTGAGAAAATAGAAGTATTATGTTTTTAATTTAATTCATTCAAGATCATAAAATATCAAACCGTTTGTAAAGCTTGTATACTTATTTAAGTTTGATGTTGGCAAAATTGAAGAATTGCTTCTGCAGAGGCCAAATTTAAACTCTGATGACAGTGAACATTGTAAGTAGCAGTTGCCTAGGTCACACTGTCCAAATTCCTGCTCAATTAATTAATTCAATATTTGGGCAGTTTAATAGACATAATTCAGTCACCGTTCCTCGATTTCATAACATGTTGAGAATGTTTCATACATCATAAATTTACTACAGTAATATTACAAACTATACCATGGACACTTTAGAGTTTAGATGTTTACCACATAAACATGGCTACTCGCTCCTATTCCTAAGAAATAAAACCAGCATAACCTTACAAACACTTATAATCACAAGATTGACCTTAAATCTAAAATACACTAACGACGACCACGTCCACGTCCTCCGCGACCGCCTCTAGGCCCTCCGCGGCCTCCACGACCTCTTCCACGGCCACCCCTCTGACCACCACCGCCGCGGCCGCCTCCAAAACCTTCCCGCCGTCCACGGCCTTTGGGCGTATCGTCAATCAGCAATGTTTCCAAAGGTAAGCTGTCTGGTAGTAAATAATATCTGATATTATTCCCGCGTATGCTCAAAGTTTCTAGCTGGAGCTCTTCTTTGTTCTTTAATGTGACTTTAACAGCTTTTAGATGTGTGTTCATTGCTACATCGACACCGGTGATAGTTCCGTGCACAACACTGCCGTTTTTCAACTCGATTGTCACGGTTTCATGGCTTAATTTCATTAGAAATCTCACGAGTTTCATTTTTGTATTTATGCTATGACTTTTGGTAAAAACAAGGAAAGCGTCGGTTCGGTGAATCAAATAACCTCAAATTCGGAAAAACAAATTACAATGGCGGACAGCGGCCAATTTGGTATTGCCAGATTTAAATTTAAATATTTACCATAGACAAAATAGCTTTTCTTTAGTAAAAAATCTTGCAACAAAAAAAAACATTTCTGACATAAAAAAGAAAGAATTTCTGGCAGAAGAGTTCAATTATATAAATACAGAACAGGAAATAAGTTAGGCACTGGCAAAGCAAGAGCTGTAAAATAAATTATCCATCGGCATAAAAACTTTTAAAGAGTCACTCTTTTTTCTGAAAACAATGAATATTGATGTAATTTCAGAGGCAGGGAGAACCGAAGACGTTGAAACAGAAGAGAAAGATGAGGAAGCCGAAATATCTATAAAAGCAGTAATACCACGTTTGATATTTACTGAAGAACAGGTAACTATAAAACCTTGTAACTTAGCCTTTTAAAACATTGAATTGAACAAAGGAATAATAAAAATAGCTCCGTAAACCACTATCATAGATTAAGCCTAAATTATAAACGTGCCTACCTTACTCATATACAATTTGGGTTACATAATTTAGTACTTTTAGTACCATCCAATGTTCCTATAAAGGCCGAAGTTGCCCAATTTCACGGTTGACATAAAAATGGCTTATCACCAGCATTCACCGTCTTTAAGAATCAATTATCTTGCATGAATTTGCATTTAAAATATTATTAACATCAATTTTAAACCATATTTTACGCTGTATGATATTTTATATCCTGGTAATAATTTTATATTTTCCCCTAATCATTTTTGGTACCTGGTACAGTAGTACCTTATTCGCGTAGGTTACCTACCTAACCTGCGGACGGAAGTACCTATTAGTAATTAATAAAGGGGTTGGCAATGGCTTGTTGAATCAATATTCAAATCAAATTCAGTCTCGATTTGCATTTATTTGAATAGAAATGGATATAGGAACGCTGTTCTCGGGCACGGCTCAGTTTTCTGATGAGAGCAAAATCCAGGATACAACGGAAGCGAAAAATTTACTAGATTTAGAGTCTAATGAGATTCCCGCGAAGTTAGTTTTTACTAAAAGACAGGTAAGTGCTTGTATATTTTACTGAAAACAAAGCACTTGATACCAATTTTTATGGATTTTGATAATGATAAATGCTGCAATAAAATTTCAAATAACATGCTTGCGGTAAAATGTCTCCAGCGTATGAAAAATTTTTACTCGGCTTAGTACTTCTGAAAACCTTCCTCAAAGTCACGTACCCATTTCTAAAATTCTTTTTTTAAATAACAAATTATTTAAGGTAGATGGTATCTTTGTCTCGCTAAAACTCGAGAACGGTTAAACTGATTTGGCTCATATTGGTTTTAAAATATTCGCAGACGTCTAAGGAAGGTGCAATAAGTGAAACATACGTGGTCCAAAGCTAGTTGTAAATAAAAACCGTCCAAGTACGTGTCCAAACACACAGTACCGGATTAAGCAAGTGTGGGGCCCGTAGCAAATCACATTGAGGGGCTCTTCTGCTATGGGCTCTTTAGTAAAAGTGATTAATTTAGTAGATTGTTTATTTAATCTTGATCATTTGTAGCTCAGGAATACATAATGTTTCATGTATTAACAATCAATACATAAAAATAGTCTTTCTTTGGTAAAAAATTTATCTAAGAAAGGCTATCATAAAATTTATCTAGTTCTTGATCAGCTCCGTATAATTCAGTCAGCTCTCTATAATTATATCACATATTAACACATGTCACTTCTGTGTCTACTACATCTACTACTTTAATATTGTCTTCTGAATAGAAGTAATTACTAGAGCCTTAGAAAGTTTTAATGTTTTGAGGTTTGTTTACGCGGGGCCCTTTTTGCGTGGGGCCTGTAGCAAATGCTACTCTTGCTACATGGTTAATCCGACACTGCAAACACACTTATCTTAGTAAGTAGATGTTACACGTAGGTACCCCTGATGCAGCCTCGCGTACCTATCAAGGTACACATACCTCTAATTGGGAAACGCTGTTTAATTTTACGTCTGTAATAGTACAAACGGCTCACTGCACATCAAGCTATTCATTTCCAGTATAAGCTGACCTCGTATTGTATAGGATTTCCGTACCACGAGAGGTCAGTTTATATTTGTTTTGTATAGCTTTATATGTAGCCGTATGTACCAGTTTTTAGTTGGCACCATAATATTTGTTTTCTTTTACAGAAAAGTGACTTGCTAGAAGCATTCAACCTTCTTGACTATACGGGTGAAGGGAAGATTTTGGCTGAGGACTTCCGTGTTGCTATTAAAGCCTTAGGTATTCAATCACAAACTTTTTGCGATCTCGTTCTTTCTTCATCCTGTTTCTCCGTAGTCACCACGTCACTTGCTTCACGGAATTTATGTTCGACTGTCGTCTAAATCTTTTTTTGCCTTAGTTATCTATTTAAGGCAAAATACTATGGTATCCAGCCAAGTATTCCTCTAAGCCGTCGGCTTCATAAAAAGGAATGGCCCCGAGCGGCAGAGATGAGGGGGTGGGTGAGAGTCCCTATGGAGTCTCGCTCGCCCTGGCCAATAACGGTAGTCTCACATACCCCTCGCCCTATGCCCATGAGGCAAGGAGATGTTTAAAGCATTACCCCTCGAAAAAAAGGCCCGCCTACATCACAGCACTAGCCCCCACGACGTCATGAATGACATTATTTTCCCAGAAGCGTATTTACCAGAAGGCTGAGAAGGCCAGGTGAGGCAATTTTAGGGGGTGGTAAATTCAGCCACATTTTTTCCTGACAAATTATAAAGGGCGAATCGGGACTTGTATGTTTTATATAATGGCATAAGAGGGTTTTAAACGTAATATTATCCAGGTTATGAGCCAACCAAAGAAGAACTACAGAAGATGGTTAACGCCGTGGACAAGGGTAGCACTGGCAAGTTGAGCTTCGAGAACTTTGAAACTGCGATTATGAGGAAGATCATGCTGCCCGACTCTGAAGCGGACGTCATGAAAAGCTTCCGACTCTTTGATATGGATGATACTGGTAATTTCCGAACCTTATTCAGTATACCGTACCCTAGGACTGCTAGCAGGATCCTATTACTAAGCCTTTACTTTCCATCCACCTGTCTACAGCCAGTAGGTTTGTACTGTACTGTCACGAAACAAAGGTGAAGAGTTGAATTTTTTACAAAATGTGTATTCTAACTTAAAAAAAAAATATTACAATTCCTTCATAAATTAAAATAATCGAAAGGAACTTCATTCCATCCGGGTGTCACCTCTCAAGTATTTTTTTGTCTATGTGCAGGTATGATAAGTTTCGACAACCTCAAGCAAGTATCGCAGGTGCTCGGTTGTTACCTAACTGATGAAGAAATAGATGAAATGATCGATGATGCCGACAAAGATTTCGATGGTTTTGTAAGTTAATTTTATCGGCATCTATGTTTCCCAATCGGTATTTACTGGGTAAGCGCGTTTCATCGTAGACTGCATCATTGCTTCACATCAGGCAAGTTGTGGTCAAGCGCAAGCCTATTTTAGGTTAAAAAAAAAATTTCGTGACTTACCACGGACTCGCGTGGTTTTAAAATGCACTACAAATGAAGTTCTCCAGTGGAGACCACTTCTTGATAAACCTACTGTAATAAGCCTTCTAGCTAGGTGAAGTGACGATCTGCGAAAGATAGCCGGTAGTAACTGGGGGCTGAGTCACCTCCGTCCGTGGGTGTACACCTTTAATTGGTCCCCGGGTGGTGCAAATCAGGTGACATCCAACTGGTGGTAGGCTTCGGCCGTGGTTAGCGACCACCCACCATACAAAGCCGCTCCGCCAAACGGCCCTGCTCAGTTCCGGTGCGATGTCTGCTGACACCTTAAAAAGAAGGTGGGTCGGAATTGTTGCTCCTTTAAGGTTTCTGACCATATGGAGGCTCATTCCACTGCCACCTTCTCGCCGATGATCATTCGTAATCACGAGTGAATCGGTTTACTAGGCTGGCGCGTTCCACCGTAGACTACAAATGATGTACCTAGTAACATCAGGCAAGTTGTAGTCAAGCGCCATCCTGTCACAGATTAAAAACAAATGGGTGCGTGTACTTATATACACGCGTGAGAAGTTATACTTCTTTGGCATCATTAAATAAGCAGACAGCTTCATACTGTTAATTTTGTGTCACAGATGCGCGCGCATCTTAAAATTTCACTCTCATAAGCAGACAGCTTCATACAGTTAATTTTGTGTCACAGATGCGCGCGCATCTTAAAATTTCACTCTCATAAGCAGACAGCTTCATTCTGTTAATTTTGTGTCACAGATGCGCGCGCATCTTAAAATTTCACTCTCATCATTTTTTCATAACGCGCCTAAAGAAGTATAACTTCAACAAGACGGTAAAATGGCGCTTATTGGGAGAGTCCTATGTCTAGCAGGTCGATAATTATGATGATTATTGCGTAAATTCAGGTGCAATTTATTTTCTTTTAATCTCAGACTGTTTGTATAGGTAAATCGACACGGCTGGTGATAGATCCAGTAGGCTAATTCACGTAATTTCTTGACACGTCGATCAAGTTTTGGTGCAGTTGCAATTAAGTTTACGTCTTAGTGCAAAATGGTATTCTTGTGATTGTCATACAAATAACATACACGCTAAAGCGCTCGCATGACGCGAACTTGACGCGAGCGTACCTGACAGCGGTTGTCAAAATTACGAGAATACGAAAAGGGCTGTTTTGATCGAATCTCTACTGCAAGTACACTGCAACTGAACTTTTTTAATTATGTAAATTACGCCACAGGTTAATTCACGTAGCTAAATAAGTTCAGTTGCAGTGCAGTTGCTGTTAAGTTTCGATCAAAACAGCACTTTTGGTATTTTCGTAATTTTGACAACCGCTATCTGATACCCCTAGTTTCCACTGCATATGATAATATGTTGCAAGCACTATCTATCTCTATCGTTTAGAGATGAGTAGAAAGAGATAAGACTATGCTTGTATCATGTTTTGTTGTGTAGTGCACACGCCAAGATACGCTCGCGTCAAGTTCGCGTCACGCGAGCGCTTTAGACTATATAATGACAGCTAAACAATTACAAGAATACCGTTTTGCACTAAGATTTAAACTTAAATGCAACTGCACTGCAATTTGATCGGCGCGCGGCGCCGCGGCGCGTCAAGAAATTACGTGAATTAGGGCCCATGTGCAGAATTGATGGACTTACGGTCGCGTGTTGCACTTGCTGACTACTAATACTTAGTGCGCAGGAGTTCTTACGTCATTAAGCAGTAAAGTCGCGATAACTTCGCTTTGCCGATTTTGTAGTAGTTACAAAAAACACAGACACTAGACTTTAAAAAAAAAATATTAAAAAAATATTTTTTTCTTTTTCAGGTATCTGTCCAAGAATTCATGAAAATGGTTAAGAATTGTGTTAAAATTGTTACTCCATGATTTTTATTGCTAGTCGCGAGGGAATTTTAATTTAATGCTTTTTAAAATAGTGATAGATTTGAGAGTGACAAGTAGAGTAGTAGATTTTATTATAAACTGTAATGTAATTATATTACCAGTTTTAATTAATCTATCAAGATTAAGTACCTACCAACATTTTAAGACTTCGAATGATCCTATTCTCTTCCTATCCTATCCAATTTAGCTGTATTCGACAAGCTGTATCAAATAACAAACCGCTAATTTAGGAGAAACTTGCATAAACGTATAAACAAGATCTGGCAATAAGATATCACCACAAATATGGCCACACCGCTTCTACGACCATAAAGTTTAGCTCCTTTGTTCGTATTCGCCACTAAACACAAAATGCTCTGTAATTTTGTTTTGCGTACTCTGTGCAGTGCAGACATGACATTGACAGTTGACATTTAATTTGCTTGACAACCTTGACATAATTAATTTGAATTTACTCGTTCGGTTGCTGTTTGTTTTTAGTTTTTCAAGTTTACACAATAAGTTATTTGTAGTTTTTCAGTTACTTATCCATAATTTAAATAAGTTTGTTTACATTGTGTGGGACAACAATTTCATAAAATGGGTAAGTTTGTGGTAAACAGTCATTTACAGTTGAGTTAAAAGCTGGATTCATTTTTCATTTTCTCTGTTAAACATCGAAATCATTTTGAAATATACTTTTTTACAGACATAGAAGACCCAACATTGGAATCTAAATGCGAAAATCTTATGAACATAGTTGTAGAATCAAGAAAAAGATTTGGCAAAGCATGTGTGGAATACAACCAAAAAATCTTATTAATGGAAAACAAACTTCTTAATTTACAAGTGGAAATTGTCTCTGGTTACCGGTTCAAGCCTAAGAACACCATAGCTAATCTAGAAGATTCTGAGAAAGATATTGAAGATTTTTTAATAGAAATAGCTAAGAGGCAAAGGCGTTTAGAAGATTTGAGGAGAAAGTTGAAAAATACTCAAGAAGTTATTATGCAGTTAGAATCTGATGGTATTGGGAAAAGATTGAGAGCGCCACTCACTGCTGATGCCATGTTAGCGATGGCTGAAGCCAAAAATGTTTAATACTTTTTAATATTGTACTTGCAATCTAAACATATTGCAAACTCTGTATCTCTTTTCTACTTGTATGTGACTGATATAGTCTGTGCTTGCAATATGAAGAAGGGGAAGAGATTGCAGTAGGAGAGAACATTGTGTGACAGGGGTGTGATGGCTGGTAGGCCAAGAGCTGCTTAAAAATCCTTACTTATATTATAATTGTCAAAGTAAAAGTCTGTCATGCTATCACGCTGAAAGTACTGAACCTATTTAGGTATGCGTAGCGTAGCGTATGACTACTGCGTAGGTATGTCGGTTATTGCACAAAACCATCAACCTCATAAATGTAGAAATAAAAATCCGTTCAGGCGTTCTCGAGTTTTAGCGAGACTAACAAACAGCATTTGATTTTTTTATGTATAGATGTATTGTTACGCCTAAAAGTTAAATAGCAACAAAAATAAGTGTAGCATCAAGTGTAAGAATGATCGATGACAGTATTGAAGAGATATTATTATTTAAACTTCCACCCTTCATCACGGGTACATACTCTGTAAGCAATGTTGCAGCCCACTACATTATTCACAACTTTAAAAAATATATGAGCTAAAGATACCACTAGAATAAAGCTTACATTATGCATTACTATTACATACTATGATAATTAGTGCCTTTTTTTTATTCTGCGATAGGTTGGTGTTTCACTACAACTTGCCTCATGACGGTAATGATGTAGTCCACGATGGAACGCGCCAGCCTAGTATACCGATTCACTCGTGATTACGACTAATTATCAGTGAGAAGGTGGCAGTGGAATGAGCCTCCATATGGTTAGAAACCTTAAAGGAGCAACATTCCGACCCACCCTCCCTGCATGGTGTCACCAGACATCACACTGGAACAAAGGAAATTAAAACTAAGATAGGATGCGATAACTATGTGAAATTTTAGTTTACAATGTTTAAATTTGGGCATAGAGCTTGCAAATATTAATATTCAGAATTTATGATTTATTTATGATTTATGTTGTGTGTTGTATGCACGCCTAACGAGATATGTATGTATGTATCTTTATCAAATTGCACAAAATTACATTTGGAGTTACTTTCACATTATAATATATGTGTGGATAGGGATTAGTAGAGGTTTCTGATTAAAACCTTAGGATTGGGTTGGGTACATCTGTAGTACGATACAGAATTTTGATTTTCTTAGAATAATTTGAGTTCATTTTTATAAGACTATAATTTTGTTTTCATGTGTGTTTAGTTGATAATTGAATAATAATAATAAATAAGGACTGTTTTTATTAATTTTGTATTATTTTAACCAGTTATAGGGCTTGTTTTGTATTAATTCGTTAATAACGTAGTTATAGGCCGACCGTTTAACTCGCGTGTCGCCTATCGCCAAGATTCTGACTCCTCAAGCTGCACAGACAGTGATGATGATTCAAGCGATATGGATATTAGTGACGAATAGTCTTACATTACTTTTATCTGTGGTTAAATAGTTCTATAAGAGATTTAATTAATGTTTTATGACTTTGTACCTCAGATGGCGATACGCGAGTTAAGCGGTCGGCCTATAATAATTGAGTATTTCAAACATCATTCTGACAAAATCTCTTATTAAAGGCCAAGCAAGGCACATTTTGGGTCTTGAGCCAGTGGAGTAAGTTTTTAAAACATAATTTATGTTGTTACTCCTTAATTCTACCATACTTAATTAACCTGTGGTGTATAAACGAAAGATGGTGCACGCACAATGATGAGAGCATTTTTTAACGTGGCGATTTATTTATTGACTCCAAATTTTAATGGAACACTGGTTTATTAAGTCCATCAACTGGTAGTCAATGAAACAATCACCTAAGTTATATATCTGGAAAAAGTTAGGTAATATTGCAAATTAAAGATATCCAAAATGTTTTTAATTTTAAGTAAGACTTGGCGTTTTTTTTATATTGTATCCTTAGTTGTTAGAATTGGAATTTATATATTTTCCCGCGGTTTCATAAAACGGGAAAATTTTCCGTCCTGGACATCAATAATATGCGGACTTGTGACAGGTAATCAAAAAAGAGACGGAATCAAAAATGCCTTCAATAAACGTCCATTCTTCCTAACAATGGGAAAGGGAATGGATTTATTTGGAGCAAGTACGGTTCTACGCAGTTTTTTTTTTTTTTTTTTTTTTTTTAAATGGCTCGGTTGTAGACCATTTGCCAATAACAAAGTTAGGGAAACTTATAAAACATTAAAACGATTTAATTTAGAGCGGATGGAAAAACCAGGATAGGATTTGGGAAGGATTAAATTTTTAAGTTGGTATTTAAGTTTATAAAATCAGCTAGAATAGAATATATACGAGGGTTATTATAAGATAGAAGTAACTGGATAGATGTAGGTAAAGGGACAGGAATAGATATCAAATTATTAAAAAATGAATGGGAATCATAGAGGGGGCAGGAAAAAAATATGTGATTTATATCAGCTACACCGATGCCACATTCGCATTCATCAGATTGTAAAATTTTGAGACGGGCAAGATGCGCCGGTGTGCTGTTGTGGCCCAAACGCATGCGTATAAGTGAGGAAGTTGTACGTTTGTTATAAATTTGTTTGAAAAACCACGGTTTGCTCGGGATAGAAGGCTGGACAATTTTGTAATATTTGCCCTTTACCGTAGAACTCTCCGCCCAGAGGCTATTCCAAGAATCTTGAAGATAGTCTGTAGGTAAAGAGCCAAGGTCATGGCAAAAGTTTTTATATGGAAACATATCACCATCGACGACAGCCTCATTGGCCAGTTTATCTGCTCTACAGTTACCAGAGATGTTACAGTGACCAGGTATCCACGCAAAACAAACAGAGTAACCCGAGATGTTGCACATGTTTAAAAGCTGACGTAACTTAATGATAATGGGGAAAACGGTTTTCAACTTAAAAGGAAACTTCGATAACGTTTGTAGCGCACTCATAGAATCGGAAAAAATTATGGTTTTCTTTAACTGTAGTAAAAGGACTAATTCTACGGCCTTGAGGAGGCCATAGCATTCACCGGTAAAAACAGAGGTCTGCGGAGGGAATTTCACCTTTTGAACTATTTTAGATTGATGGTGGAATATCCCAACACCTACGTTACCTGAAGAAGAGTTTTTAGAGGCATCCGTATAAATGTATTGGTAATCTTTCCAATCATTATTTAAGATGATGTTAAATCTTTCATTAGCCATAGAGCTGTCTTTATCTATGCCGAAGTTATATGTTATGTCAATAGATCTTACTAGAGATTCTAGGTCGCTGGAAAAGAGAGGGTGTGTAGGAGATCGATGCGTGGGGGCTTGTAAGGACATAAACTTACGAAAACTGACAACAGTGCATGGAAGTGGTTTATGAGACCAGGAATTACATGTTTCAATAAGAGTAGACAGAGCCTTAAGTTTATCATATAAGGGATGGTTAGAAAATTGAAAAGCTCTAAACAAGAATTTATCACATAGATACTGACGGCGAAGGAACATAGGAGGATCGACACATTCTATTTGTAGAGCATTGATAGGACTTGACTTCATAGCCCCAGATACTATTCTGAGAGCCTTAGCCTGAATGCGGTCAATTTTAGAAAAAGCAGCCAAATTGCCAGGGGCCAATAAAAATGTACCGTAGTCTAAGACACTACGTATGAGCGCGTTATAAATAAGTTTTAAAGTATAAGGGTGTGCACCCCACCATACCCCTGCTAGGCATCTAATAATGTTTAGAAGGCGTTCGCATTTCGAATTTAAATAGTCACAGTGTGGAACACCTAAAAGTTTGGAATCTAACATTACTCCTAAGAATTTAACATGGCTCTTTAATGGGATTGGTTGGCTATTATAATATACGAGAACAGGAGGGCGAAGACGTTTTCTGGAAAACAGCATAACGGAGCTCTTAGATGAAGAAAGTTCAAGACCGTTATAATCTAACCAAGTTTTCAAACTATTGAGTGCCGAGGACAGAGAAGTACAAGCGGACTCGATTGATTGGTGAGAACAGTATATAAGTAAATCATCAGCGTATTGTAAAACACTAACAGGGCCATTTAAAGAGGATTCTAGATCATAAGCGTAAATGTTGTATAATATTGGACTTAACACTGAGCCTTGTGGTAAACCTTTCCACACAATGCGTGTTAAATTACGCCTTGTGTGGAAAGAGTCTTCTGAAGAGTCGGCGTTCGGAGTTTGCAGATGTATGTATCTACTGGACAAAATATTAATAATAAAGTTAGACAGGATTACAGGGATATTAAGAGCATTTAATTTTTGATATAGAATACTTAATACTACATTATCATACGCAGAAGTTATATCTAAGAAAGCAGCCACGACTGATTTTTTAGATAAGAATGCTAACCTAATATCAGTTGTTAATATGCTGACACTGTCCAAAGTGCTTTTACCCCGGCGAAAGCCATATTGAGAAGGACTTAACAGCTGGTTACTCTCAATATACCACTCCAACCGGTTTTTAATTAGGTGTTCAGCGATTTTGGTGACAACGGGAGATAAAACAATTGGCCTATAGGAAGAAACATCTGATGGGTCTTTACCAGGTTTTAAAATCGGTATGACTTCTTGTACTCTCCAAGAAGAAGGTAAATTACCAGTAATCATGATGTTATTGATGACATCTAGGAGGTAAGAAAGGAAACTGTCACTAAGATGAGAAAAAAAAGAATAGGGAATTCCGTCTTCTCCAGGAGTGGATTCTTTACTAAAGTTATTAACTATGGCTTTGAGTTCTGAAAGGGTAAATAAACTACTAATGAAACCTAGTGTATCTTCAGTATTTACCGGTGGTCCTATTAATAAAGGGATTTGCTCAGCCACTGAGGGAGGAGAAAGTTTATCCAAAAATGAATCAGCTAGAGGTAATGGAAGCGTTGCAGAGCATGTTTCTTTAAACGCAGATCTAAATCTCCTGATGTTCTGCCAAACAGCGGACGGCCTAGTTTGGGGGGATAAAGATAAACAGAAAGCTCTCCAACTTTCTTGTTTCTTTTTCCTAAATAGCTTTCTAGTTTCTCGGATGGAGTTACAAAGAATCTCAAAGTTTTCGTTTGAAGCAAACTCCCTATACCTTAGTTCGGCCAGCTTGCGGTCCCTGATAGCTTGAGTGCAATCATTATCCCACCAGGGAGGGGATGGAATATAATTATGATGACTAGACTTTTTCGGGAATGTTGCATCCGCGACCTCTATAATGACATTTGCCATGGCAATGGCAGATTCATGTTCGGAGCCCTGAGTGACATTGGGAAGTTGTGACAGCTTGTCATCTAAACGTTGTTTGAACAAATGCCAATTAGCGTTATCTAGTTTGTATTTAAAACGGGATTTACGTTTGGGTTGAGTTTCGACCGCAAAAGCAAAATCTAAAAGTAAAGGATAGTGGTCGCTTCCATATGTATAAGGGAGGGATCTCCAAGTAATCAAAGATGCAAGATCCGAAGTGCAGATTGATAGGTCTGGTGCACTGAGCCTCTCTGTTGGGGCTGAACGCCTTGTTGGGGAGCCCGAGTTTAAAATACATAAATTATGGGAGTCAACTATGTCTAAAATTAAATTGCCATAACTATTTGAAACAGAGCTTCCCCAAGTTTGATGATGACAGTTGAAGTCTCCTATTAATATAAATGGTCTTGGAAGAGCCGTTATGATTGTGTCTATTTCAGATAATATGTCATTAGTTGGACGGGGAATATAAATAGAAACAAAGCATATGTTCTTAAGAGTAACTGCAATAATAGAGTAATCATTGTTGTGAGGTGGGATACTAAAGTGAGAAAATAATACTGGGTGGCGGATTAGCAATGCTACCCCACCATAACCATCAGAGCGGTCTTCTCTGACACATGCATAACCTGGAATCCTGAATATGGACTCAGGTTTTAACCATGTTTCTTGGACTGCTATGATAAATGGTTTGTATTTATTGATTATATGGATTAAATCAGATTTTTTTGATATA
The DNA here is from genome assembly GCA_936450015.1 of Meganola albula. Classification (NCBI taxonomy): domain Eukaryota; kingdom Metazoa; phylum Arthropoda; class Insecta; order Lepidoptera; family Nolidae; genus Meganola; species Meganola albula. Next base: position 4,761,013 of record OW388169.1, on the reverse strand, counting down.
AGACTACGACAATTCCACTGAATTATTGCGGACTGATCCATTATTGTTTTTAATAAAAGAAGAAAATGCTTCAAGTAGTGGGGCAGCGTTTGACGGTAAAACTTGAAATTGGGAAAGCAAAGTAATTAAGGAGGAAAGGAAATCATTGATGTTAATTTCTGTATCATTTTCTTTACTTTTATTTGTAATGGCACACCCATTAGATGGCTCAGGCATCAAATATTCGCTGATTATTTTTCTATGAGCGTCCTTGTCATATCCCTTTCTAGGGCTAGGAGGAGGACGAGGTTTACTAAAAGTGGTTTTTTTATAGCTAAATGAAGTGTTTTTTACAGGTGATATCAAATTAACAGATGGGGCTGTGGGTTGCGAATATGCAGGGGAAGATGAAAATGAAGTAGCAAGAACAGCATCTGCATATGAGACCCTAGAAATGGGAGGGTGTAATTTTGAAGCCTCTAGATAAGAAATACATGATTTTGCCATAACTTCTTTTATATTTCTTTGCCGAACATACTCAGGGCATTTCTTGTCTATAGCAAGATGTGCACCGTTGCAGAGGCAACATTGCACATCATCCTCATCAGCTGAACAGCCATGGCCAGAATGGCCTTGTCCACATCGAAAACATCTTGAAACTGAACGACATTGAGCCTTAACGTGTCCATAACGGCAACAATTATAACACTGAACTGTTGGATAAATGTATAATTCTACAGGCAATGAGTTATAACATACAAAAATTCTTTTTGGCAAAACCTGACCATCAAAGGATAAAACTACAGTTTCTGTTGCTTTAAAAGATGTAACACCATCAACTACTACCTTTTTATTTAATCGTCTCACTTTGATAATGGGGCCGCAGCCTGTAGGAATATTAGTGTTTTCTTTTATTTCTTCTTCAGACCAATCCGAAGGGATCCCTCTAACTATACCTATTCTCGTAATGATAAAAGAAGGGATAAATGCTTTTAGGTTGCTGGTTAGTAAATCAGTGTTACTGAGGAAAATGTTGGCGTCATTTAACTGATTGAAGGAAATAGATAGGCGATTTCTGCCAATGCGTTTTAGACTACCATTAATAACATTTTTTATGTTGTGTTTTTTTAAAAATCGACCAAATGTAACAGGGTGTAATGTGGTACCATCATTTTGAGACTGTGTTTCTTTTACAATATGTACAACATATGGGGCAGAATCACTGTTGGTAAACAAAGACCTTACTGGTGGCTGTTGGGGAAGAACTACTGGGGGCTGAACAGGCTTTTCCACGTCGGAACCACAACCGCAATATCCGTCGATCTTTTTACCATCTTTATTGCGTTTTGTATGTTTTTTGTTGCACGTCCTGCAAATACGTTTCGCCGCAATTCGTTTTCTTTTGTCGCCTCTTAATGACACGGATGAAGCATCTGTGTCCATGCTAGTTTCAGCATTATAATCTATAGTAACATTGTGGGCAATGTCGGGTATTGTACCCCCGGGATCCCCGGGGGGATCCATGGTAATAAAAAACTATATACTAAAACTTACCAAGCTCTTCTGGCACTAATTTATAAATATACTTATATTTACATAAAAATGTACAAAATTATATTACATACATACAATTACATATAAAGAGTTTAATTTTAAACCTTATCCTGGGTAAAAAGTGACTTAAAATAATTTTTTAACTGAAACACTAAAAAACCGCGTCAGCCAATTTTTAGGTTTCCCGCGCTTCTCCCTACGCAGTTTTATAAGTAGCAATCAAATATTTGTATGTAAACATAGTATTATATTATCTGTGATGTAAACCCTGAGCAGGGCACCACATATCCTATAAAAAAAGTTACTCTTTGGCACTACAGACGCACATCACATCGAAAATTAAAATTAAAACATCCGATTTTAATTATTACCACGTACAACTTGTGTTTAGCTAAACTGTTTTCAACTAACTAGTTGATTGAATTGAAATTATTATTTTTCCCGTCTACGTTTATTGTGGTTCAATCTGTGCTAACCTGACATTTTGAAATTATATTTTATCTGTGACCATAGACAAAGTAAACTAGAATAGAGCAGAACCGTTCCGTTCTAAAAAAAAGATACATACGTAGGAACAGCATTATATCATGATCGAGAATGATAGAAAAGAAAGTTATCGTCATAACAAGAAAATAAATTACTCATCTTTATGCATGCCATAGGTTATTCTACTTCTTAATTTTCTTGGTAGCTATAGTGATAGCCAATGCGTTTTTAAGCTCTTGGGTGGTAGCCAAAAAGTGAAGTAATAATAGGGGATTTGGTGGTAGCTATGCCAACACTCTCTGTCAAATTTGTTTATTAGGGCTTAAAAAAATATTTATGGTCACCTCACCGCAGGCAACTTGGGAGTATCGTATTATTTTATTTTTCTGATTTGCTCGTGGATTGCTTCATTGCCATTATTTTTTCATATAGAAAAGAATAAAGTGGAAGCCATGACTGACATTCAAAGTTTGTTCAAAGAAAATTGCATTGTGCCTGATGTTCTGTCCGTGGCGCCTTCAGAATTGATAAATATTCAGTATTCTAGTGGTGTGTCGGTTGAGATGGGTAAAGAATTGACTCCGACCCAAGTAAAAGATAAACCAATCGTGAAGTGGGCTGCTAAAGATGAAGAATATTATACTCTCGCTATGGTAGACCCTGATGCTCCTAGCAGGGAGAACCCTAAGTTTAGAGAATGGCATCATTGGCTGGTAGGAAACATATTTGGTTCCGATATGAATAAGGGAGAAGTTTTGTCTGATTATATTGGCTCTGGTCCACCAAAAGGAACTGGCCACCATCGCTACATATTTTTGATTTATAAACAACCCGGGAAACTTGATTTTTCCAAAGTGCAAAAGTTACCGAGTAATTCTGGTGATAAAAGAGGAAAGTTTTCCATTTCTAAATTCGCTACTCAATTTAAACTTGGTACACCGATCGCTGGAAATTTCTACATCGCTAAATATGATGATTATGTTCCTAAACTCTATGCTAAACTCAAGGGTTAAAAATATTAATGAAAAACACTTAACTAAACTTCACTAGAAAAAAGTATATAATAAACGTTTAATCTGAAACGGAACGTTTTGTTGTCTATGGTAGAAATCGATAATTTCCGCCTCCGCGTGACATTTCCATTTTTCGGACGTGTCCGCCATTACATTTTGGAGTTTGCATAAATTGGTCGTATCTCTCTGAGCAGACACCGCCGTTATCAGTGACAGTTACTGTTGGTTCGTACGTGCGTAGTATCGCAGAGTTTCGTGAAATAAAGAGAACCTACGTTCAATCGTATGTCCATCCAGAATCTGAACACATTCGACCCATTCGCCGATGCTATCAAAAGCTCGGAAGACGACGTACAAGATGGTTTAGTCCACGTCCGGATCCAGCAGCGGAACGGGCGCAAGACGCTGACTACGGTGCAGGGCCTCTCGTCGGAATATGACTTGAAGAAGATTGTGCGGGCATGCAAGAAGGAGTTCGCGTGCAACGGAACCGTCGTGGAGCACCCAGAGTACGGCGAGGTGTTGCAGCTACAAGGCGACCAGCGCGAGAACATTTGTCAGTGGCTGACTAAGTCGGGCCTCGTCAAGCCTGAGCAGCTGAAGGTGCACGGCTTCTAAGCCGCGCTACATAACATGTACACCAATCATACTCTTCATATATTGTGAGAACGTGCGCGTTGTAGCAACACGTAACCCTATCGAATAAAATATGTATTTAGAAAGCACAGACGTTTACAGAGAAGAGATTACACGGCCTCATAGGCCTCCCTGCGCCCTGTGCCTTGCGTCTCCATGTATAAAGTATATTCTATATTATATCGACGCCGTCTCACGTCTTTAGTTGCAAGTAACTGAACGAAATAGTATAATCGCTTTTGTTTTTGTACGACATTGTATTTTTAAATTGCTGTAATGATTGAATTAATAATTAAACACATGTTTTTGTATGTGCTGTTTTTTTTTATTAAATACTGTGGCACATGCTGCTGTTAAGACTGGTCACATAGTGAAAGTTGGTGAGTGCGATGCGGTTTAGTCATTTAAGCCTTAAATTGTAGGAGAAATTTGTTAATTTGTTTGTTAATTTATTCTCATTAATTAACTTTAGAAAGTTGTATATCAATTTAACAGAAATGTGTCGGTTATCATAACTAGTTGGTTTATTCCACTAATGACAGCTTTAGATGCAATAAAATAATGATGATATAACATTGGCATTGAGTCAATGACGCACAGACGCTTGCCCTTTGAATTTGTAAACTAAAATTAAAACAATTTACAGTTTTGATTTAAGATGTACCTATCCATTTCCCGCTTTTTTACAGCTGTCAAAATAGTTTCATAACAAACTATTCAATGTATGAAAAACAAATGAAAAGTCTCGACAATACCATTTGCAACACCAACACGGAAGGCATTGGAATTTATAATTGAAATCCGTGTTCGAATATCGCTCGTATTGCACAGTAATAAGAGCGACGTGAAACAGGAAAAATAATAATATGAGTCACGGCGTCGATTCGGTTACTGGCTGAGGTCACCGACTGCGCTAAATGCTGATATTAAGTGCTAAAACAGTAAATTGTAGGTTTATACACCTAAATACCATTTAAATATGTGTGATTTTTGCGTTACTTTCGACGGAAATTTTAATTATCATTTCCTGTAATCTGTATCACTTTGAATTTAAAGTTGAAAAACACAATTTCACTTCTAGTAATAAAGTACATAATCTATGATTTCACTTATAAAGTAGGTACCTAGGTAAGTAAGTCTTTCAAGCTCTTTGGGTACAGACAGTTTGACTTTAAAATGTAATTTACAAAATTAATGAGGACACCTCATGGAATAAAAATACCCGTGTGTTACTCTACGTAAAAAAAAACGGGGTTTCCGATTTCTACTCTTATAGTTTGTTTCATAATTGTTGATGGCCTCTGGCTGCCAAAATATAAAAGGGATAACAAGAAGGTATGAAAAATCGTATTGTCATACAATTTGTCCGTCAGTAAGATTATAAACAAATTTTAGACAAGTATTTTTGGTTTTAACATTGAAATGAAAGAATATTAACGCATTGTAAGTTGTAGAGGCGGAGTGCGCTACGTGATGTTCTCGGTTAAGTTATTCTGAATTCCGGAAATGGCTCCAATGAATTGGATAAGATTTAGTAAGTATGTGGAGAGTATCATTGATGACAAATCTGAGCGGTCTTTCAGAGGTTCACCGAGCTACACATTTTAAGTGTCGGTGAGCTGAATGTGACAGAATGGATTAATAAAGACTAGAATAATTATTCTCGTCTTTATTTTTTAACCAGCTAAGTAATGTATCTACCTACTCAATATGGACTTGTATAGTAGTCATGTACGAAATAAATAATTTTAAAGTGGAACTTTTATTACTTAAATCGTATGTGTCTTACATTCGTCTATGCTGTATAACTTACTTATGTGTGGAGTCTTTCGAGATCTCACTTGGACGTACGCCGTAATCTTTTGGTCACTCAAAGAAAAAGAAAAAAAATATCGTGTGCAATATTTTTAAAATTATGTTTGACGGACAAAACAAAAAAAAATCTCATTCTTATTGTAGAGTACAGCCTTAAAGAATTATGATAATGATCCGTGCGTTGGAAATTGTAATCTCTAAAATTTCAGGCGCTCGTTAAAATAAATTACACTCAGAGCTTAGTTTGCTTAAATCGGAACGCAACTTAAATAATAACTTTGGAAGTTAAAAACCTCAGACTATGAAACGTCGGGATCTAAAATCTAAAATAAACCGCGATAAAATCCGTCCTAAAATAGTTTTATTTCAATAAAATAAACTGTTTATATGCATAACAAACAAAATTTACGGACTGCAAGCAAGGCATTCATATTCAATGCAAAAGTATGACTCATTTTCTCATTACCTAATTATTGTTAAAAATGTTTACTAATCAGTCAATTTAGTTAATTAGTAACTCATTGAAATTAAGTAGAAGACCAAATAAAGTAGGTACTTAAGTATTCAATTCAAACCTTTTTAGTGACCCAATGTTGCATGCTGGGCACGGTTCTTCTCTCAACCATGTTATGAGTTGAGAGAGTTTAGGCCTTAATCCACACACGCTGGCGAAGTGCGGGTTGGTGGATGTCACATGTCCTCGAATGAGTCGTTCTTAGGCATGCCGGTTTCCTCATGATGTTTTCCTTTACAGATATTGAGCAGTGGCGATGAAACAATTGGGACGACTGGAAATCGAACTCGCGACCTTATATTTCAAAGGCGAGCCCAATGCTATTGTGCTTTATACACAGAATGCTATCTACTCTACCTAGTCTACAATTATTAAAGTGCTATTTTATCGTGCTACATTTGACCACAACTTGCCAGTTGTTAAGCAATGATATGATCTACAATGGAACGCGCTTACCCAGTATACCTATACCGATTCATTTGACGTGACATTTTGATGTATGACTTAGTGTTTATTGAACTATCTGTATATGGTGTACGCGTGCAACCTAATTAATGTAATGTACCTAGCTCATAAGATCAATTATTTTATTAATATACAATATCTGGACGACGGAGCTTTGCTCGGTATTTTTTTTTAAATGACATTTTCTAAAAATGATTCCTAGCTAGATCGATTTATCGCCCCCGAAACCCCCTATATACTAAATCTTATGAAAATCGTTGAAGCCGATTCCGAGATTCCAATTATATATATTTATACAAGAATTGCTCATTTAAAGATATAATATACAATATAGATATATATTACTTTCATACGTTATACTAACCAGTTGTCTTTTCATTTATTTGCCTCTATGTAAATGTAGTAACCTACATATTACCAATGAAGCTCGTCTAGCTTCGTAACATGAAGACAGGCAAATTGTAGCTATCGGGAACTGACGACCCTATCAGGACCCTATTGAGAGGGTATGTTATATGAAAGAAGCTACATAACATTGAAATAAATGGGGCTAATTTCGATTTTATAACAGTGGAACGTAAAAACTTTACGTTTATGTACTTAATGTGCTGCGAAGTGTTGTACCTCCCAGTGTTAATAAGACCCTAATTTATTAAATTTTGGTAAAAAGAAGTACAAAGGAAATACGTACAAAAACCAATATTTGAATTAGCAAGCCTATCGCAAAAAGACCTAGCAACAAAAAAACGCACAATGTATAACCTTGGCTCTATTCTTCTTCTTCTTTTAATTATGGCCTCTGCAGAAATTATTCCGCAATTTTGCCAGTGTCAAGTTTAAATAAGAATATAAGTTTTTAAAGATTAGTAGTAAAAAAAAAGCAGCAGAATCCTATAATCTTTAATATACATACCTTGGCTCTATTATAATACGCTAAAATTTTTTCATTCTTTTTTTTTGCCTATACATTTTTTGCTGTAAAAATATACCTTTTTAGACCGATCCTACTCTAAAATTAGCAATCGAAGATTTAGAAGTTATCAATGTTACCTAACAAAATCTATAGAAAATTTTGGTAATTTCGTACTCCATTATCCTTGTAATAAAGTTGAAGTCGAGTAAATATATCTTCTCACAGCCAGCACAATATTTTAGTAAATCCAAAGCCAACTTTAGTGAATTATGGACTGCATTGTCATAATTGCGTCATCTTAGTGTCATCACTGTCAGCGGTCATCAAAACTGTCAAAATAATACAGAAAGAAATTCTGCATCTGCATTGTATTTGCACTAAAATTTATTTAATTCCACAAAAAAATAATCTTGAAACAATTGACCATTGCAATTACAGTTACGAAAGCATGTTGTGATTCACAACTCCCACATCTTACATCAAATGTTTCAACTTATTACATAGGAAAGAGACCATTTTATTCACTGTGTAATATACTCTCATTAGAGTTAATTTTAAGTGTTAAAATAGTTTAAAAATGTCCGATAAACCGCTGACCCTTGGCCAGCGTGTCATAGTAGTTGGCAAGGATGTAAAAGGCTCCGTAGCGTACGTGGGACACCCCACGTTTGCAACAGGGAAATGGATTGGAGTAATTTTGGACGAACCAAAGGGAAAAAATAATGGAACCGTTAGAGGACACGCGTATTTTACGGTAAGTTTACTTCCATATGTTATGATAGCAATAATCAACCGACTTCAATAAAAGAGGTTCTCTATTAGACTATATGACTGTTTTTATATGTATGTTAAGTGATATTCAAGCAATTATAGATCGATTTTGATATTTTTTTTATTGTATCAAAGTGGTATACTTTCCAGGTGGTCGCATTTAAATTTTATCAAAATCCATTGAGCGGGTTTTGACTAAGTTAAAACATTAAAGTAAGTTTGTATCTTATAAAGAACTATGTGTGACCGCACGTAGGTGGTTAAAGGACAGAAATAGGTGCCACGTGGTTAAGGGTTAACAAAATTCAGATTCAAAGATTCGATTGTTTAGTGCTCTCTGGGGACTTTATAATATGTGGTGATTCACAAATTTCAGTGCGACGAGAACTATGGTGTCTTCGTTCGTCAAACCCAGATCCAGCTCCTTGACTCGGAAGATAATCCGATGGAAACCTCCATGTCTACTATGTCTGAGGACTCTCGGACTTCCACTGGCAATAGACGGCTTAGCAGGTATGCATTATATAAATTATATAAAAAATATAATAAAAGAGATTTTTATAATTTTTCTTCTTATTTTTTTAGTTTAAATAAATTTAGTTTTTAGTTTAAAGTTAGGAATGAATGTAATAATTATAGTTCAAAATTTTTTTTTGTTTAAAAATTGAATGTAACAGCATTCCCTTAAGCTCCTCGTCCACGGCAATATTTTGTAGCAATCGTCGCATCATCGCCGCTAGCTGTTTGCCCTCGCCCACCACCACGGTTCAGACGCTATACTAACGCGATATTGTCGCGCTTCTGTCGCGAACGCGATGTCTGGGTTCTCCACTCACGCGCCACCCTCCCTCCGTTCTCTCCCCGATGTCGTCCGACACGGTTGCGATGCTGTAGTGCGATGGCATCGCTTTTGTAGCGCATTGCAAGTGTGACAAACACGTGTTTCTAGCCATGCTGCTTCGCTACAAAAAGTTGCCGTGGGCGAAGGGCATAAACATAATATTTTTGTGACAGAACATTGTTCATTGTCTCTATGAGAGTATAGTAGTGCAATAGGAAAATAAAACAACCATGAAGTTTAGAATATTAACATGAAAAATGTCAACTCATAATACGAGACACTGAGAGCTCAGTTTGCTTAAATCGTAACGCAACTTAAATATTAATGTTGAGGTAGTCAGTAATAATTGTGATTAATAAGTATGGACGTCAAATACCTCAGTCCACACGTGACCATGAAGTCTGAAAAGTCTGAAACTGATTTAAAATCCAAAATAAACCGCGGTAGAATCCTATATAGAATAGTTTGATTTCAAAGCGTAGGAACATTTCTCTAAAAGCCATTTTTTTAACCTGACTTTGAATAACTCGCTTATGATCTGGGGTATTTTGTTGTAAACGTTTACGCGCATAATCAAACGGTTTCTATGACATAGTTTGGTGATACACTTAGGCATAATAATCTTTGTTGTATCCCTTTCAATCCCATACATTATTTTTCGATTTTACGTTATGGCTTCAATCTGTCTAGGGGCCCAGGAATCTAAAGAAAGAAAAAATTCATACTTACTTTTTTGAAACACAAAAATCTATATCTATACTTACTAATAGTATTAGTAAGTATAGATATAGATATAATAATATTATAAATGCGAATGTAAGTTTGTTTGTTACGCTTTCACGCAAAAACTACTGAACCGATTTGGATGAAATTGGGTATGGAGGTAGTCTGCGCAAAAAAAAGGTAATGTTTTGGCGCGATAACTGACATCCGCGGGCGAAGCCGCGGGCGGATATCTAGTACTTCATAAATGTGAAAATTGTTTCTAATTTGTGATATTCTTTAAAACTTCATGGTTGTTTTTTTAATAAACTTTTATAAAGCCGATCATGTAATATTTTTTCTACCAATATGTTTTAAAGTCCTAACATGGCAACACCGAGAGGCACGCACAAACCGTTTAAAGGGTACACCTACAAAATACACATACGCTATAAGATGCAAGTAATAAGAATCTTTTACTTAGCGTTGCCAGATGAAAGTGTACGTTTTCTACTATTTAGTGTTGCTAGCTTAAAAATAAAATCATGATAGTTTGTAATAGTACAATCTGATAATAGTGAATAATTATTTAAAGGAGGGAATTTTTACTGTTTTTTTTTTAATTTACTGTAGCGCCTCTACTAAAGAGCGCTTAGTGGCAGTTCAGTCATATACATAACATATCTACCGTGAGCGCGTAAATATGTCTTCTGTAAGTATGAAGAATATACAGCGCCACAAGCGGTATATTTTTAAACACATTTCTTCCATATAATTTTTTCATTCTAAAATAGACTCGCGGTTGACTGCAACTCGCCCGATGCTAAGCAATGATGATCTACGATGGAACGCTCCTGCCCATTATACCGATTCACTCGTGATTGCAATTAATTTTCGCGAAAAGGTTGCAGTGGAATGAGGCTCGTTATGGTTAGAAATCAAAAAGGAGCAAAAGATCCGACTCACCTGCTTAATGTCACCCACCAGACATCGCACCGGATCACTGCAAGGCCGCTAAGCGGTGCAGCTTTGTCTGGAGGGTGGTCACTAACCACGGCCGAAGCCTACACCAGTTTAAATGACTGCTAAAACGCTCACGGTAGAACTCGTTATGTTTACGACAAAAGTTACACTTCGGCAGTGGCCTTATCCAGCTAATATAATATTAGTATAAACTTCGTCTTCTCATTTCATAATGGGTCAGTTTTAACGACTAGTTAAAACGAAATTGTTTGAAGACGTCTAATAATTATATTAGTATAATAATATATTATTAATATTAGTGATAGACGATTCTAAAGTGCAACATCAGAGGGTACAGTTCGCGTCATATAAAAAGAACGCTGACTAGGCGTTGGTGTTTTGGTGAGAAGGTGGCAGTAGAATGAGCCTAGAAACCTAGAAACCTTAAAGGAGCAACAATTCCGACCCACCCTCTCTGCATGGTGTCACCAGACATCGCACCGGAACACGGCAAGGCCGCTTGACGGTGTGGCTTTGTCTGATGGGTGGTCACTAACCACGGCCGAAGCCTACCATCAGTTGATTGTCACCTGATTTGCACCACCCGGGGACCACGTGTGGGGGATTAAATTAAAGGTGTACACCCACGGACGAAGGTGACTCAGCCCCCAAAACCAGGTCACTCTAGTGTGACCACATCAGTTCGGGGCAGCTATGACCGTAATTGAATGCCATAGTTATTGCGGTAAGCGGGCGGTAGACGGTAATGTAGTGTGGCCGTAACATGTTGCACAAGTTGACCGCTAGCGTTCCTTTTACATGACGCGCCCTGTAGAACTCGGGAACTCTACTAAATGTTTCAAAAAAAATTCAAAATTCTACTCCTTTATGTTACACTGTACTAATATTATATTAGCAGACGTGCGGCAATTAAACCAGTTTTAAATCCAAAGGTTAAGGTTTGCACCTGCGGTAACATATTTGGTAAAAGTCCTGGGGCATGAAGATTTAATATAAAAATTGGGTGAATTACTTAAATAGAATATAAATTTAGAATAATATATAGATTTTAGATTTTTAGAATGGCAACACCGCGTCTGTAAGAGAGGTTTTGCACTAACAATTTTTTTGTAGATTGTACGGCAGTGATATAGAGAAGAAGAGGGGTGGGGAAGGGGGACTAGGTAGTTTGAGAGCATTTTAAGTCTTCCCTATCAAGATGTAAAGAGAATTTTTTTCTTCCAAGTCTCCATAGAGGCTGGTTGCATATTTTTTTTAGGAAAGACTTACCCATTTTTTGTAGTTTTAGTAATTAAAGGGCAATCAACCTCAAAGAAAAGTTTATAATATATTTTTTTTGTCTTAAATATATCCTTAGTAGATTCAAGCCCCCACCTCTTACAACCCTCCTAGATCAGTCGCCGACGCGACAAGTTCAATAAATTTTCTATAGGCCTTTATACTTGAAATAAATAAATTAAGCATGTAAATGACGAGAACTTTGTATTAATATTATACTAGAAAATAAATATGGTAGAACAAGAAAAATCGTTACGTGTAACATTTTTCTTAATGTCAGATTTGGGTGTAATCTTGCGGCCTTTTTTCAAAACGACATTTAAGATTCTATAAAAATTATATAATTTTTACACATTTAAACACTATAAAAATATATAATTTTTATAGTGTTATAGTTTTAATGTAACCTGATTATAAGCACTGATAGTAGTTACATTCAGAAGTATGACATATTATATTTTGGTACATATAACTAAGTGAAAAATAAAATAAAAATATAAATAATAAATAAATTACAAATTATAAATTATAATAAATTTATAATTTAACATTGACACTTGCTTTTCACGCTTCTGGTTGTGGGTTCGGTTCCCACTCAACACAGACATCTGTGTGATGTAATGTCTGTTTGTCTTGAAACTGGGTGTATTTATCTTATTTAGGTATATATTTACAAAAGAAAAGTAATATATGTATACTATATCAGGTGGTTCACATGACACAAGCTCTGCTTAGTATGAGATCGGATGTGTGTTAATATCCCAGAATATTATTACGGCCTTATATTTATTTATACTTAAAATATAAATATTCTGGGACATCAACACTCACGGTCATCTGGTCCCAAGCTAAGCAGAGCTTATGTTATGGAAACCAGACAACTGGTATATACTATACATATAATACTTTTCTTTTGTATATATTAGATATTTACACCCAGACTCGACACAAACACGAATGTTCATCACTAATGTTTGTCTCGGGTGGGAATCTAACCCACGACGTGCGGCGTGAAAACCAAGTATCTTACCAACCACGCCACCGGCTGGCGGCGCGTCAAAAATGGATTTTGTCTTTTTCTTACTAGTATAAATGTCAAGATGACAGACAAAGACAAACGAATTATAAACCTATTTTAGTTATAATGATCTTATAAGACGTTTATGAATACGCGGGTTATTGTTTAGTGAATAGAGTTTTTACTTTTTTTAAAAGTGATCCGCTTAAATGTCGTTTTGGAATAAGTTTATAGTAATACTGTCTTTAGTTTTGTCGGTGTTTCAATGAGAATTGTATAGTTTAGAAAGGTGTGTGCTTAATAGTGTGTTTCTTTCGCTAGTATAACCGTGGCGCAGAGGTCTAGGCCCACGACGTGAGTACTATAGCTCGTAGCGCACGCTTAGACGCTTTATTGCACTCGTAACTTGTATTTAGTTGGTTCATGTTACATTTATTTTATTTATTAATTAAAAATATAGTACAGTTTTTAATCTTTACCGTGCATCAGTGTCATCGACATAATTACTTAATATCTATATTTATACATATTTACGATTTAGTAGGGTAGGTGACAAAAAGAAATAGTAAAGTGGCTAATAAACTAATCACTGTCTCTGCTGCCGGCATTACCAACCTACCCGCTCACAATAGTTTTTTTTTGTCACGGAGACCTTCTTTATACAGGTTGTCGTTAAAATAATCGTTTTTGTATGTCAATTACAAAAATGACAAGAGAATGAAGATTCATTAAAAAGGTGATAAAAAAAAAATTAAAAAAAAAAAGAAAACATAGTAGACCACCGGATTACTTAAAACCTTTCGTTTAATAGCCAGCACTGGCGAACGATGGAAGTTTAAAAAAAGGATGCCGGAGCAAAAAGTTCTTTCTTAAGAAAATAATATCTCTTCAATACCGTCTCCGATCGTTCTTACACTTGATGCTATACTTATTTTTGGTGCTAATCAAAACTTTTAGACGTTACATAATATATTATTAAGTACGTGTGATATTAACCATTTCCTAAAGGGAAGCTGATGGGAATCTGTTTGTATCGACTCTTCGCCACTGATAGCCAGAAATGATATTTGAAGAACATTCATGATGTCTTCGACTTTGTTCATATAAACTGCCAAAGATTCAAAATTACTCGCACGTTATTGCTGTCTTTAGAGACATACGTCGGTACAGTACACAAAAAAAAACAATTGCTGTTCGTTAGTCTCGCTACTCCGGAATGGCTGAATCGATTTGGCTTAATTACTCATACAAGCCTGAGAAAGGTTAAAAAGGTGAGAAATACGCGGTACAAAGTTCGCCTGGAAGCTAGTTCTAACATAACATTCTATTTTAACTTTGTATTCAATATTATTCATTAGGTTTAATACGTTCTAGGAATTAAACTACTTCATAACGGTTTTTATCGCGGTTTACAAAAATTACGTCGGGATCTAAAATAAACCGCGATAAATTATAAAGTAGTTTTATTTCAATGTGTGATATTCGCGTACCTAAATCTAAGACAATACTACGTTCTAGGAAATTATGATATCCGATTCGAGTCCAATTAGCACTTTGTTGGCTTTTTAAATGAGTACATAATATCTTGCTTATTTATTTTAAAACAACCAAGTTCTATATTAAATTGTATCATCTATTTGACTACCTTGTTTTGCTGACGGTCCAAACTGTCATTACAAGGATAAGCCGCCATTTTCGATTCCTTTCGACACTCTTCGTTTGCACTGCACACCGAGACATGATGCAAGCACAGTCTATTGTTTTTTATTTATCCCTGATCGATGGAGATATGTAGTTTTTCCAACATATTTTCTTTGCATATTCGCCAGTATATATATTTCCAGTATATCCTGACCTCTCGTTGTACGGAAATTCTATATAACGTGAGATCAACTTATACTGGAAATGTATAAGCTCGAGGTGAAGCCGTGTGTACGGTCTTTTGACTGCTGTGACATGAACCAACAAAGCACTGTTTTTAAGTTTTAAGCGCTATTTATTTTAGATTCACGTTTCTCTTTATACACCTCTATCTTTTCCTATTTTGTTGTAACGCTAAACTGTAGTTAATTTAGATATATTTTTCTATTATAGATTTACACTAATAATTCTGAATAATAATGAGATACTATTTCATTTTCCATAATAAACCTAATAAAGTCACAAAAAATAGCTTGTGACTAAATATAATAATAGTATTATAATATTATTATATACAGTATAATAATATTATATTCTCACAAAGCGATATAACAACATATTTATGGTACGTATTAAGTTATGTGCATATATAAAATACTTTTGATATTTGATTGATTTTAAATAATATATTTTTTTTATAAAATAGGTTCTAACCTTTTTATAACATTAAACCATCTTAATTATTTATGCATTTTACTTTTAGCTGTGTATATTTTTTTTTGATATTAATGTTGTTGTATTAAAAAAATACGTTATTAATCTCTGGTTCTGGTAAAAATATAAAGTAATCTAAACCAAAATAAATAATCAACTGCTATAGTTTTTAATTTTAATATTATTGCTCAAAGCAAAGGTTTTCTCTTCTATTCTGTTTTCAATAATACATATAATATACATATCTCTAAAATGCTTATACATATCTTTACATTTTTTGGCCAATAACTTAAGTATTAAAATTTTTTTGTGATTTATTTTTCTCTGTCTTATACAACTGGAAGATTGTAGATGTGGGACGTATTGAAAGAAGTTGTTTGAGTATTGAACTTTGATTCCAACTGTGTATTATCTAAAAAAAATTATTTATTTCTCCTCAAATATGTTTAATGATAACCATATAATTTAAAATTAAAATGTAATACTAACTAGCCTCTTCACATACTTCGCATATCTAAAATATTCTCCCCTTAAGCAGCATATTTTTATTTTGATATGTGTAACAAATAATAATTTTGTGTATTTTTTTTTTTTTTACTAAGTTTAAATAATACTTTTAGCTTGTTGTTAACACATTCATCCAAAGTGTCTAAATGTCAAGTATTTTTTTTATTATTATCACACTTGTAACACTATTATGTACAAAATATGTTTATTTATAAAAATATATTTGATTTCCAGAAACATTTGATGTGTGTAGTTATTAAAATATTATAATTACGTCAATGCTTCGTAACATGTGTTAATAAAATACGTAAGACAGCGCTAAAATTATTATTTGTTCTCAATATTTTTATTTTAATGATTAATATTGACTAATTGATTGAATGATAAATATAACATTGTGTTACTAACTAACGTGGTGGTTGTATGAAGGGTGCGCCGCAAGCCGTCGCCTGCGCAGACTAAAGCGGGCACTTTGTCGATGTCGAGGTAATTAGTTTCTATGTAGGCGCTGTCACGCTAATTATATGTACACATTAAAAAAAAAAATGTCATAAAAATATAATTTATATAAAATTCGTTAAAAATTTATATCCATTTCAATATGTCATATTCTCGTTCTTCTTCTTCTTCTTCTAGTGCCTCTCCACTACTGGAGGTTGGCTATCAGCTCTTGGAAACTTTTCTTTTCCTGTGCACAGCGGAATAGTTGTTCTGCGCTGGCCACTCCTGTCCATTCCCGGATGTTTCTAAGCCATGACTTTTTACGTCTGCCAGCGCGGCGTTTACCCATTACCTTGCCCATCATAATTAATTGAAGCAGTTGATATCTTTCATGCCTGAGCACATGACCGACATATTCAACTTTTCTCTTCTTGACAGCCATCAGTAATTGGCGACCACGACCCATACGCTGTAGAACTCTTTCGTTTGTAACCTTGTGAGTCCAACTGATGCGAAGCATACGACGATAACACCACATCTCAAAAGTTTCCAGGCGTCTTTTAGTATCGTCTTTGATGGTCCATGCTTCACTTCCATATAAGACTACGGGCCATATGTAACAAAGGAGGAATCGAGTTCGGAGCTTTAGGTCAATACTCCGGCAGCACAGAACCTTCCTCATTTTGTTGAATGAGGCTCGGGCGATCTCTATCCGGACTTTTATCTCTTGGTCAGAGGTCCATGAATCATTCACCCAAGTACCGAGATACTTGTACTGACAGACCTGCTCCAAGACAGCTCCTGCAACTGTGATGCGAGGGTTATTAGCCATCTTAGATATTATCATCACTTTTGTTTTCAATGTGTTAATAGACAAGCCATCTCTTTCGCTGTATTGGTGAACTCTGTTTACAGCAGTTTGCAGTTCTCGTTCGCTTCTTCGTATTCGCTTCGTTCATATTCTCGTTGCTATACACAATTAATAACTGTGAAAGTCGTAATAAAAATAGAAAAATAATCTATTATATATTATAACAATTGCGGATAATATAAAAAAGATATATTCATTTATTTGTGTGTACATATAATTTAGTCGTGACTGCAATGTATTTGATCTGATTTTATTTCAGTCGATGCCTATTCAAGTTTCAAAAGTGCTTAAAATTCAATTAAAGTGTCAAATCGCAGCAACATACAGTTGCTAGCAGCAGCTAAAAGTTGCAATTGCAATCATTTCAAAGAAATAGAGACTGATCATATACATTTCTAATCATATATCAATCATCTTCGGTAATTATTAATATAATATAAAATGTACGTACAGTACGTTTTATATGTTGGAACGAAGTGCCTTATCGCGCGTTGTGAAAGGGGGCTAGTCGGAAAAAATTCTTACGAAAAGTTGTCACGACACTTTTTGCTATAGTAAGCTATTGTAAGCTGTGCGGCGTACGCATGTTTCTCTGTCTGTCTCTCTCTCTCTCTCTCTCTCTCTCTCTCTCTCTCTCTCTCTCTCTCTGTCTCTCTCTCTCTAGAGATAGAAAAAAAAGTTTAAAAAAATATTATTATAACTTAAAAAAAATAAAATTTTATTACAATTCCTTCACTAATTAATCGAAAGGAACTTCGTTCCATCCGGGTGTCCCTTGACACCTCTCAAGTTCTTTTTTTAATTCAGTGTTTTTATAATACAAACGGAACTTGTACTATTCACTCACCGTTTGTAGCACGACACTAGTGGTTGTGGCTACACGCAATATCATGTGGAAGTTGCTGTCGCGAGCCTAGTGCCGAGTAACAGGTGGCTGGATTGTAAAAGCCATTTCAAAAAGTTTTACTTATGGTCTTAATACATACATAGCATTTGACTAAGAGCCGTTCGTTCAATAGCTAGGCAACTTTCATCTAAGGCATATTTTTTACATTTTGACAGATTTTTTATGCATACTGTCAAAATTAATGCTTAGATGACAGTTATTTGGCTATTAATTAAATAGCCCTAAGTTTCAGTACACATTTTGTATATAGCACTTAGATGTTTGCCTCGAATCTATCAGCTATTATTGAAATTTATATTTTAAGATATAAAAAATATATTTTCTACAGCTTTTATTTTCTGATGTACATAAATACCTAGGTGTATCATTCTTGTGACCGCAAAGAGCGAAAAGGAGGTTCCCAATTTGTTTATTTGCAACTTTTGCTTGCTGAGCTGATAAATTAAATATTTCAGCTTTTGTCGCTTTAAGACCATAAGAAAACAAACTCATTATTAATTTTTTATACAAGACATAGAATTATATTTATACACAGTAAGG
Source organism: Meganola albula (assembly GCA_936450015.1). Classification (NCBI taxonomy): domain Eukaryota; kingdom Metazoa; phylum Arthropoda; class Insecta; order Lepidoptera; family Nolidae; genus Meganola; species Meganola albula. The sequence goes on along the minus strand of OW388169.1, from coordinate 4,742,423 downwards.
TTTTTAAGTATATAACGACGTGATCATTTTTTTGATAAACGGAATTAAAATTCTATAAACTAATCCAAGTGAATTGAAGCGTCGAATTTATAATTTATCATTAAGTTTATATAATTAATTTTTAATTAATTCATTTATATAATCTTATGTCTTCTATAAAATATGTCAAGACATAAAAATATGTCAACGTATAAAATATGTAACAGTATTACACAAATTCTACTTTATTTTGTCAAATTTATCCTAGCTCACCAATAAATATTAAATTTACTAATAGCATGCCTAAAAATTAATTCTGAAGTAATATTAGATTTTTCTATTTTGTAGACTTTGTGTTGCGTTTCATTAATATCATTAAAAATATATAAAAATGTATAAATGTGATCAGTATATGTTGAATATATTTTACATTAAATTACATTATTAACTATAAATGTAAATTAGAGGCAAAAATCGAGCCAGATATCAAATTTTTAATTTTTATCAATGTATGTTTCTCAAAACACGTTATTAAAGGGAAAGAAATTGGACGATTATAAGTAGGAGTGCTAAAATAAAAACTAGTATAAAAAAATAAATATTAATGTAATTTTATTTTCAAAGGTTATTATGATTAGGTTTCTGAAATATTTGAAATCTACTCGATTTCTTTGGCCTCTAATATATAATTTTTGCATAGATATTTTTATACTGATCGCATTTTTTTTTGTCTGTACGTATCTTTAGTTATAAGTTTCATTCACAGCATTTTACGCAGCACCTAATATTTGTTTTATTTTGTATTTAGATAATTGTTATGTGACTAATGTCTATGGTATGTGTCTTATGTTAGCGACCGAATATTGTCTATGGTTTATTAAAAAAAATGTTTTGTTGTGACGTTTAGTTTCGCTTATTAAGCTTAGTAATAAAAAAAAAAGTGAAAATGAATGTAGAGTAAGAATTATATTCGGTCGCATAACTTATGTATGTTATGTCATTGTAAATGTCTTGTAGTTAGTGCATGTACGCATTGTCTGGTTTTCCGCGTTGCGGTTGTTTCTACAATTGAATTCGGTTACTCGGACGGTCAGTACAACGCAGTAGCAGCACTGCGGTTTTTTGTTTGTATTTTTTTATAAATACCAGAATATTGCGAGCCGAATCGTAGTTTTCGGGATTATTGATACGCTTTTATTAACTTAACGGAATATTCGAACGAATTTTACCCACTTCAAAACGTCAGATTTATTTGAAATGATGCTAATTTGTCAAGGACCCGATGACAATGGTTTAATAAGCTATCTCGAAAATTCAAATAAAATCTTTTTAGTTCATTTTAACGGTATTAAAGCGGTTTTTTTTTAGTTTTTATAAACTATATTAAATTTATTACTGTAGGTAATTTTCGCGATTTTTGTACGGTTGACCGTCCAGTAGAAATAAACCAGATAATGAGTATAAATAAGCGCTTTGTATGGTGATTGGTTAAAAAAAAAACACAAAATAATGTAATAAATTATATTGTTATGTACTTGTGTTACTATAAGGATTATTATAACATCGATCGATTCTCGATTGCAACGTCGATCGTGGATATTATCTCGACAGTAACTTACACAAATCGACTTATAGTGAATGACGTTGATTACCAAATAATCGCACAACGACAATCGAGTTATGTTGATCTACATCGGTTTTGACATCGTTATATGTATGACGACAATTTCTTTTTTGTTCGTCAGATAAATAAATTAAAAATATTAGACACATATATTCTTTTATTTATTTATTTATTTATTTATTTAGATTAGCCAACGATTGTCTACACCATACATTACAGTATAAACTTTTAATTTTATACGGACAAAGTGTAACAATCACTTAAAGGCTAACACCGCATTCACAAAAACGGCTTTAGTAAATTATACATAAATAATATTAAAACCAAAAATTAAATAAGAGTTAAAAAATAAAACAAGTGAATTGCAGTATAGAATCACTAAAAGAAATCAGGTGAATAATTGATGACATTTTTTAAGATAAGGATACAGATATTAGAATAGCTGCAATCACTATTAAAATTTAAAATAAAACTGTTATAATAAAACCTAAAAACATTCATAAATTATTTAAAATAATAGACAAGAAAAATAAAACGGTACCAAGCAAAAATAGCAAATTAACCTTTACATTGTTCATTTTATATAAGTAAATTCATTCATACATAATACATATAATTAAAAACAAAAAATGTATATCTATATCTGGGTATCTATTGCAAAGGAGTGACATTATTTATAATAATTTTAAAGATTTTACTCCAACTGTCGTTGTGAATATCTAGCAAGTCACTAGAGCTGTTAAAGATCCTGCATAACCTGGGTATCGGTGAATTTGCTCCAAGCACTGTTTTCCTCACTGGTGGACACAAAGGTGAGATACTATTTCTTGGATATCTCGAGGGGGCTCTAAAATTAATAAGGCTCAATAAATTAGGACAGTCTATCTTATGTCTTAACAATTTGTGTAACAATAGTGCGTCTGTAACCTCTCTACGCGCGGTTAAGGTATGCATTTTGTAATGGCACAAACGCGATTTATATGATGGTAAGTGTTTAGATTTCCCGTCGCAGAAGGCTAAGTGCCACAGAAAGCGTTTTTGAATACGTTCTAACCGGAGCGTATGAGTGGCATAGTGGGGTCTCCATACTACGCTACAGTATTCCAAGATACTCCGTACGAGGCTATTGTACAACATTATTTTTGTGCTACTTTTCCGAAAAACCCTAGTGTTACGCAGAATGAATCCTAACATTTTTGAAGCCTTTTTAGTGATGTCTTCAATATGAGGCAGAAAGCTGACCTTCGTATCAAATGTAATACCCAGATCTCTCATTACTTCTAACTCCTGTACCTTTCGCTGTTTGATAAAGTACTCAGAGTTAGTATAGTTGATTTTTTTAGTATATTTTACATGATAACATTTATTCGAATTTAGTTCCATGCCATTGTTATTACACCATTCAATAACTAGGTCCAGGTCCCTTTGTAAAAGTTCAATGTCTTTAAGGGATTCAATTGGTCTTGCTATCTTTAAATCATCAGCATATAAGAATACCTCCGAAAAACGAAGGCATTGTGGAAGGTCGTTAATAAATATGTTAAACAATATTGGAGCCAAGTGCGAACCTTGAGGAACGCCCGAAGTAATTTTATGTGATGTAGATTGAAAACCATTTATCACTATATAGAATTCGCGTTCTGTTAAGTATGAACAAAACCATTCCAACAAAGACCCTGTTATGCCATAGACTGCAAGTTTATGCATTAGTGTGGAATGGGGTATTTTGTCAAACGCTTTGCTAAAATCTGTGTACACTACGTCAAATTGCTTGCCGGCGTCAACCGTATGTACTAGTGATTCAGTAAATGTGACTAGGTTTGTAGTTGTAGATCTAGACGGTACAAAGCCATGTTGGTCGTTGCTTAGGTACATCTTAAAGTGATGTTGAATGTATGGACAAAGAATAGACTCAAATATTTTAGCAAAGGTAGACAAAATCGATATTGGCCTGTAGTTGCATACATTATCCTTCCTATCTGACTTGTGCACAGGAACTACCTTTGCTTTTTTCCATTCCGATGGAAAGATTCCTGAGGCTAAAGATTTATTATAAATTGTGAGTAGTGGAGCAAGTAGTGTTGATGCACAATACGAGATAAAAATCGGTGGTATTCCATCAGGGCCTGGACCTTTTCTTTTATCAACCGTTTTAAGTTTCTTCAATAAACAGTCGTTACTGATTTTTGGACTAGTCAAACTTTGGGTGTTACTGTATTGTGCCAAAAGAGCATCAGAGTAGTCATTGTTTTCTTTATTGCTATCCAATGTGTATACTGAGGAGAAGTTTTTGGCGAAAAGATTGCAAATAGAATTACCGTCCGACACTACCGCCCGTCCGTCGGTCATGACCAAAGGATAACTGCTAGAACCGCCCCGTTTGGATTTTACGTAACTCCAGAATAATTTGGGATTACCTTTTATACCACTCTCTAAACTCCTTATGTAATCGTTATAAAGATTTAATGTCAATTTTTCGCATCGCTTTGACATCAATTTTAGTTCAATACTATCTCGTGGATTTTTGTACTTTTTAAAACGTATCCTTATCTTATTTTTTTCGTTTAGCGATTTGATTAAACTATAATTGAACCAGGGGGGAAAACGATTGTTCCTTGGCTTCTTACTCGGTACGAATTTCGTGATAGTATCGTTGACGTATTTGTAAAATATAGCCAACATTTCATTTACATCATGCGTGTTTTTAAAAATCTTACTCCAATTCAACTGATTGAGGTATTCATTAATTTTAATGTAATTTGCTTTGTAAAAATTAGGTCTTCTAGTCGGGTTATACGGTAAGTTACTAGCACTTGAGAATGATAATGATACCTCAAGTGGGGGGTGAAGCTTATCAATTACTGTTAAGGGATCGTTACACTCGCTTACAGAACACGACAGTAGTGTAGACAAAACTAGATCTAAAATACGCCCTGAATGGTTTTTAACACAATTATACTGCGACAGCTGACTTATGTTCATGAAATCCAAAAAATTCTGGCACATCTTTGGCAAAGGAACATTATTAATTTTATCATTCCAGTCTATTTTACCCAAATTAAAATCTCCTACGATGCAGACGGGAAAATCGATTGTATCAAGTACACGGTTACAGTTCTCTATAAAATGATCTAGAGTAGCAAGACATACGGGTGGAGGGAGGTAGATTGCACAGAAAGCGATTTTATGTGATTTATGGGATGTATAAGATAAGTCAATGGTAATCCAGAGATCCTCACATTTACTTTGCCAGGTGTCAATACGCAAGGAGTTAATTTTTTTATTAACTGCAATTAACACTCCACCACCGTCTTTGCTATTCTGAAAACCACTTGTTTCCCTATCCCTCCTGTAAACTTCATAACGGTTGTCAAATAGTTCACTGTTTAGCACATTAGAATTAAGCCATGTTTCCGTTAAAATGATAATATCATAATTTATGCCGCACAGATTACAATAAAAATTATTAGTTTTAGTACGTAAGCCTCTGCAATTTTGGTAGTAAATTGAGATATCATCGAATTCTATAATATATTGGATTTAAAACATGCATAAGTTAATTGTATTTTGACAACACAAATAACAAACAATAACATATTATATAATTTTGCTTAGACTACTTAGGCTTCTAATTTGTATACATTCCGCGCCGTCTATTTTTCTTACAAATATTTTACCACTTCTCACCCAGACGTATTTGTAATTCTTTTCTTTGGCTTTAATCCTTGTAGCTGCATGCAAAGCTCTGTTTGTTGGTGATAGATGTTCGGCAACGTAGATAGGAGACTTTGGCCCAGAGAATCCGAGATGAGAACTGTTTAACTTTTCTTGGGGGTATGCTTTGTTATGCTTAATAGTTGCCGCTAAGAGTTCGTCTCGCATCCTAGGTGAGGACAGTTGGACGATTATAGAGCGTGGGCGGGCACTTGAATGGTTAGTTTTAGCAATGCGCGTGCAATGCAAGATATCTTTCTCGCTGATTTCACATTTAACCGCACGAGAAAATTGGGTGATGATATTGTATACGTTTTCATTTTTGTTTTCTGGTATACACTGCACTTCTAAATTATTCGATCGTGACTGCTGCATTTATTAGGGCAATATGTCAAAATAAGTTTTATACTTGTCTATGACGTAGCGCACTGAGAGTGCTCCATTACCTTAATGCGTTATATCTTAATATTGTTTCATTTTAATGATAAGGCAAAAACAAAACGTGTCTAAATTTTTTTTTATAATGTTACTGACGGATATAAAAATACGATTTTTCATACAAATCGACTTATGGTGATCGACGTCGATTTAAAATCAGTCGACGTTGCGACAGTCGATCGATATGTCCCTTTATACTAGCTTGTCCTACTGTCTCGCTTCTCTTGGCTTTGTACAAAGCAATAATAACGCCTCGTTGAATTATCATTTTGTGCTGTCCCGTTTGTTCTTTGTTAAATACGTGTGAGGAAAAGAGATGGCGAATGTTGCATGGTTTTAGTTAAATGTTTGTGAATGTGAACCGCATTTTAATATTGACGTATAGTTGTTTTGATGTTATATGTACTTTGGCTTGATTTTTGTTCAATTGGTTGGACACAATATAATATCCAGTTTAGACAAATATTTTACTGTTTGGTCTAGTACACTTAGTACGAGTCGTCATTACGAAAAAAGTTGATGAATACCATCATGAACCTGTCAAGATAGGAAATAAAAAGGAAAAATAAAACATACAATGCTATTTCCAATTTTGATCTTTGTGTACTTTTTATCGAAAGTTTTCAATTTAAAAAATAAATTAGAAAACGCATTTTGACAAGTTCAAGATGGCATTCGAAAACTTATTTCGTAGTAACGAACTTGTGCTAGGGTACAGTTCGACTTGTAATTCGTTCTAAAGTTAACCTCACAATGGCGTTCACAGCGCTCACGGTGTACTCACGCGGCACGCTAGTAAAACGCGACACCCGCAACTCGCCGTCGCGTTTTGCACGCGGCGTTTGCGTTGTTCAGTGCAAACGTGACACCCAATGTAGGGTCAGCCTAAAAATTAAGCCAAACTAACTTTTTTAAACGTTTTTTTTTTAAATATATTTTTACGTTTTTATTGATATTTTGAAGCACAAAATATAGTTCAACAGGGCATTGATACTACCTAATTTTAAGACGGTATTACAATAATCGTTTCAGCTCTCGTACCTCGCTAGCGAGTAGTAGACAATCGCTAACGTCGTATGCGTCGCCGACTACTGAAAGAGCGGCGTCGCCAGACACTGCAAAGAGGGCGTCGTTTGTCGAGGTAACTACAGCATGCTTTATTTCATCGGTTCGATAATCGTTCGCTTAATAATTGCGAGGTCTTGGGTTCAAATCCTGGGATGAAGGAGAAAACGGGTCTGAAGTACTCAGAAAAATGTTAGCTGGCGAGCTAGCAAGCTTCAAAGTCGCTGAGGTTGTTAATGACAAAACACATAGTGGGAAACAATCGTGTACACACAGTTACACATAGAGTTATTAAATACATTTCCAGTATAAGCTGACCTCTAGCTGTACGGAAATCTTATACAATGGGAGATCAGCTTATACTGGAAATGTATAGATTGATGTGTACCAGGAAGTACCATCGTGCTTCTATTTACGGCAATCAGGATTTGTAGTCACAGCATTAAAAACACTGATAGTAAATGGTGAAACAAAAAAAAAAACTTTTCTTTTTATAGTGTTCTGAGAATAGGGTCAAATTAGTTGTTGGAAATAATCTCATGTACCATCATCTTAGATTTGTACCATCATTTTAAATTTGTACCATCATCTTAGATTTGTACCATCGTTTTAAATTTGTACCATCATCTTAGATTTGTACCATAATTTACGGGACACCCTGTATTTTATCGTATTTACTTTATTTGGAACAAAATCAGTTACATGTTAAAGTATTAACTAAATGACATAAAAAAATGTTATAAACACGTGACCCATACTAATGTTCACAGATTAACATGTATGTTCGTGTACACAAATATCTGTCCTGTCTGGGAATCGAACATACGACCTGCGGCGTGAGCCAAGTGCCTTACCAATCGTGCCAATTCGAACAGACTGCCAGATGTGTGATGAATTCTAATTTTTTTCACATGCGTGACCATGAAGTCTGAAAAGACTTTGAAACGTCGTCCGTTATAAGTAATTTTATTTCAAAGTGTGATATTCGCGTAAATTTAAGAAAATACTTATCACAAATTGATTCATATTAGTATCTATGTTGTATCCTCAGACTGGATTCGTGGAGACCCTGACTCCTCAGTACACTCCAGGGCAGAGCATCACGTCACCCCAGCCAGTTACCACTATGGAAGATAAGTTGGCCAACATGCAGGCACAACAGGAGGTTAGTTACTTAAACTGTTACAATTTACTAAGACTTACTTAACAAAATAAAAAATGCACCCTACAAAATCATTCTACAAATCCTACATTTTCCCCATTAAATTCTAATAAAAAATTAAATTAATAAGTTTCTATCATAGAGAAATTCAGAGACAAATATTTTGACTTTCGCATCTCAATATGTTTATGAAAATTTATTGTATGTGCATAAAAATATTACGATATTAAAAAAAGACGGGTTGCACTCCGGGAGTGCCGGCAGAAGTGAAAACTTGATTATTAACGTTGAGCATGTTTGATATTTTGGAATGGTTAGGGAATAATTTTGCACCAATTGCTTTATCAGTATAAAAGTACTATCATTTATGTGGTAGAATACAATATTCATTTATTGCGCTATCGTACACAAACATGACAATTTATATTACGTCATCCGTCTTACGCTTTTTCGATCAGGTCACGTGTCCTGACGCGAGTTTAAGATTTTATACCCATTACAGGAAAAGTGCTCAACGCCGCTAAAGAAGTTTTCACTTCAAAAATGTACCCTACAAAATCATTCTACAAATCCTACATTTTCCTTATTAAATTCTAATAAAAAATTAAATTAATAAGTTTCTATCATAGAGACATTCAGAGACAAATATTTTGAGTGTCGCATCTCAATATGTTTATGAAAATTTATTGTATGTGCATAAAAATATTACGATATTAAAAAATAAGCGACACACATAATTTGAATACTAGAATCAAGAACGATCTTGTAGCACATTATACTCATCTCCACAAAATCAGTAACTCTTTTATGAGGCAGTGTATACGTTTCTACAATAAACTTCCAAACAATATTAGGGAAATGACCATTAGCAAATTTGATATAATTATAAAATCTACGTTAAGTAATCATAATAATCATAATCATTTATTTGTCAGAATATGGTTTTACATTAAATTGAGAAAATAAGAAGAAAGCGTATTATAAAATTTCAGCTATGTAACGGATAAAAACGCTTGGAATTAAGTCGCTCTAATTCAACACAATAAACAAACAAAATGTAATAGATATAAGTACTTCATAAAAAAGAAAAAAGCCTACTGAGTTTTTTTGTCAGTGTTTCTCAGTAGTTGCCAGTCATTCACTGCACGGTAGGAAAAGAAATTGGACTTTTTTATGTAGATTCGCGTCTCAAAAAAAAAATAAAGCATATTTTCATTTTCATTATTAAAAAATCTTTGAAATTTCCCGATTCAAAGTAAACATTGAAACTTACGAAATAAGATACATTTTGTAAGTTTACTTTGAAGGGAGAAATTTCAAATATTTTTTTTATTACAATATATTGGGGGAAATGAAGGATCATTTTATTTTGTAGGGTTCATTTTTGATTTTGTTGTTTAAAATAATATTATAATAATTTGCTATTATTTATTTAAATAAGAGTGGTGTTTTATAGTCTGGCTTGCTCTGCAGACTGCGAGCCAACTCAATCCTGAACACCATTGCGTGGAGTTTCGACTCTATCTAAATATATAAAAGAAGAAACTGACTGACTGACTGACATATCAACGCAGAGCCCAAACCGCTGGGTCTGGAGACTCCAAATTTGGCACATAAGGCAATTTGGCAAGAAAGGATTTTTCAATACTCACCCTTCAAGGGGGTGAATCGGGGTTCCAAAGTTTGTATGGAGAAACAAGATTAGTGAGACCAATTTCGCGGGCGAAGCCGTGGGCGGGAGCTAGTAATAAGATAAAAAAATGGGATATGTAACAGTGCAAGAATTTTTCAAATCCTACGCTAAGATTGAACTCGAAAAACTCTTCAGCTTTTTAATCTTAATATTCTAAATATATAAAAGAAGAAACTGACTGACTGACATATCAACGCAGAGCCCGAACCGCTGGGTCTGGAGACTCGAAATTTTGCAACTTGGGTTCCTTAAGGCGTCTAGGGGTGCACTAAGAAAGGATTTTTCAAAACTCACCCTTCAAGGGGGTGAATCGGGGTTCCAAAGTTTGTATGGAGAAACAAGATTAGTGAGACCAATTTCGCGGGCGAAGCCGTGGGCGGGAGCTAGTATTAGTATAACAGACTATGCCGTGATGTAGTAGGTTTCTTAAAGTTCACAAATTGTGATTTAAATAAATATGAAGTCCCTATGCCATTAGTTTCAACGGTGCGTTGTGTCAGGTAAGTCACATATCTTGATATATTTACATATCCATATATTTTCGTATATAAGTAAACTAGCATCCGCCCGCGACTGTGCCCGTGCGATCTATTTACCCCTTAGGGGGGAGTTTTGGAAAATACTTTTTTGTAGGTGCAACTCTAGATCTCGTAACCTAAGTGCCAAACTTGAAGTCTCTTGACGCAGCGGTTAGGGTTGTGCGTTGTTATGTCAGTTAAACATACGGGCACATATTTTTGACGGGCCGGTGGCGTGGTCGGTAAGATAGTTGCTTTTCACGCCGCAGGTCGTGGGTTCGATTCCCACCCGAGACAAACATTCGTTTAAATATGTCTGTCTTGTGTCTGGGTGTAATGATCTATATTTAAGTATATATTTACAAAAGAAAAGTATTATATGTAGTATATTACCAGTTATCTGGTTTCCATAGTACAAGCTCTGCTTAGTTTGGGATCAGATGACCGTGTGTGTTAATGTCCCACTATATATATACAAAACGTCAACGGCCGGCGTGTGTGTATTAAGACTAAACTCTCTCAAGCCGTAAGGTAGTTGAGAGAGATTCGCGCTTTCATGCCGATACTACGGTACCAACGGAATCGATTTGAATAAAATTTACCATGGAGATATTTGAGACCCGGGGAAGGATATAGGATAGTTTTTATCAGACTCCGTAAAGAGAGGTTAATGGTTTAACGCGATAACCGACGTACGCGCAGGCGGAGGTGCGGTCGAAAAGCTAGTATCTATATTATGAAAATCAAAATCAAAATATGCTTTATTGTTTTTGAGACGCGAGTCTACATAAAAATAGTCCAATTTCTTTTCCTACCGTGCAGTGAATGACTGGCGACTACTGAGAAACACTGCCAAAAAACTTGTTTTTTTTTCTTTTTTAAATAATTAATAAACAAAACAGACGAACATTTTGACTACATTAACGTATAATAAGTACCTAGTAGTATAAAACAACAAGTAATATTTAAATTTAAAGCAATAATGTTAATGAGCGTGTGCTTAAAACCATTGGCCATAACAGAAATTAATTTACCAGAACCTTATGTGTCATTTATAGAATAACTAGTTACAAAACATGCATATCTACTTAAAAAAATGAGTGTTTCACCGACTTCGTACAAAATGATGTTATTAATACGCCATAATTTTATTTTTTATTATCCATGTCTAAACTTGTTCAATTTTAATATGGATTTTTTTTGCACGCGATTCCAAAATAAATGTTGAATGTGCCTGTTGAATGTCCTTGATATAAAATTGTAAATTTCTAATATGTGTACTGTTGGCACATCATAATGAAATAAATAAATAAATAAATTATTTAGCAGATACACAGATGGCGTTGATTTAAATAAAGAATATGCATATCTGGTATTGTGAAGACCTGGGTATAATAATGATAAATATTCTGGGACATTAACACACACTGTCATCTGGTCCCAAGCTAAGCAGAGCTTGTGTTATGGAAACCAGATAACTGGTATATTTTTGTAAATATATACTTATAATAGATATTTAGACCCAGACTCGACACAAACACAAATGTAAGGACTAATAATAGACTCGAAATTCGTATTAATTATGTCATGACCTTATCGTCACTATCACTACATAGTATACAACAAGTCGCATTCCTTTCCCTTATATCCCTATGTGCGCTTAAATCTTAAAAACTACGCAACCGATTTTCATGCGTTTTTTTTTTATCATATAGAGTGATTCAAGAGGAAGGTTTATGTATTATATACATAAACCTTCCTCTTGAATCACTCAATCATCAAGGTTCGTCCCATGTGGAGACGAACCTTGGGGAGTCTCACGACCTTGCCGGACAACTGAAGCTTTTGCCATCTTTTTCAGATAACATCACTAAAGTCTGAAGTTGAAGATCTGAAGGAGAAATTGGAGACGCTGAAGGTCCGTCGCGCAGAGGACAGAGAGAAGCTGCGGGAGCTGGAGCGCGTGAGACTCCAGCTGGAACAGGCCAACGAGTTCAAGACAAAGATCATGGAGTCACAGGCGCAGCTGCAGCGAGACCTGCAGAGGGCTAAGCAAGAGGTACTGTAGACCTATGATATTTAGTTAAAGAAGACGTAACAAGGGTACCAAGGTTCGATTAGTGTAAGCAGAAGACGAAGCTGGAGGTGAGACTCCAGCTCGAATAAGCTAACGAGTTTAAGAACAAGAATATAAGGTTGCAGGTGCAGCTGCAGTGAGACCTGCAAAGGGCTAAACAAGAAGTACTGATGACCTTTGATATTTAATTAAACTAGAAATATACAATTGACAAGGTAACGATTTCAGCTGAGGCAACAGTATCAAGGGACTTCCGAGGGTGTTAGCTATGGATGTCCCTATGGATGCGAGCGGCTACCGATAGCCGCTCGCATCCATAGGGACTCTTTACCCTCGGAGGTCCCCCGACCTGAGCAAAGTTCTAAAAAATGTTATAAAGTCAGACATGTAGAAAGAGGGTGGTATGTCGCTTGGACGGTTTTTCGAGAGAATTCAGTAAATTTCTTCTACTGTAAGTCTCATAGAAGAACTTTTAAAAAACTTAATATTTCTATTTATCATAACGGGCAATTAAAGAGCTCACCTTTAATTTGGCTTTACGTTTCAACACGGGTTGCACCGGTCGTGGTCGCTCAAAAAAAGGTTAGCGCGTTAATTACCCGTTACGATAAGTATAAATATTAATAAGGCAACGCGAAAGTTTAAAAGTATATTAAAAATAATTACATTAATTTGTTTCAATATTCACCAGGTCCGTGAAGCCCAAGAATCGTTAGAAGTCCACAACGATGAGACAGCTGAATTACAAGAGGCTGCGGAGATGGCGGCGCTGGACAAGGAGATGGCGGAGGAAAGAGCGGAGGCGCTGCAGCTGGAGCTGGAACAGTGCCGGGAGAAGCTGGAGGAGGCGACCCTGGATCTGCAGCTGATGAGAGCCGAGATGGAAGCTGGGGGGAATATACGTGAGTTTATATTAAATTGTTTGTAATGACTATTAAAAAAAAAAAAAAAAAATATATATATATATATATATATATATATATATATATATATATATATATATATATATATATATATATATATATATATATATATGCACACGTTTAAGACAACATTTTATAAACACTGCCATTTTGAATATAACGGACGGTACAAAATGGCGACTTATCGTTTTCATAACAACCCCTACAACATGGGTATCAAATGAAAGAGCTTAAGAAGAGACATACAATTAATACGAGGTTTTTTAACTATTTTTGGTTTTAAATTGTTATTTGATTGAAATAAAACTACTTTTTAACGGATTTTATCGCGGTTTATTTTAGATTTTAGATCCCGACGTTTCAAAATCTTTTCAGACTTCATGTTCACGGGTGGACTGAGGTGTTTGACGTCCAAAATTATTAATCACAGTTATTACTGACTACCTACAAACATTATTATATAAGTTGCGTTCCGATTTAAGCAAACTGAGCTCACAGTGTCTAGAATTTTGGGTTTAAAGTAGTTTTATTTCAATGTGTGATATTCGCGTAAATCTAAGACAATACTGTTTGATATTTGATATTATTTATTTTGAAATGGACTTGCGCTTGACCACAATTTGCCTGATGTTAAGCAGTGATGCCGTCTATTATGGGACGCGCCCGCCTAATATACCGATTCACAGTGATTACGAATGATTTTCGGTGAGCAGGTGGCAGTGGAATGAGGCAAGTCGCTCGCTTATAGAAACAATCGCTTAACTGTAAGATATTTTTGGTCTATGTAGATTAGTGATGCAACGGATTTCTGTTTCTGTTTCCGCAAGTGCGGAAGTTCCGCGCGCTTTTCAACATTTATAACGGAGATACAATCGGAAGTTTACGACGGCTGAGAGTTACGAGTTACGTTACGTTACGGCGTTGTCGCATTTGTTTGTTCTAGTACTTTTTCGTATCCGCATCCGTTTTCGTTTCTGCTAAAATTTTACTTTTGACATCTGTTTCTGTTTCTGGTTCCGCTAAGACACTTCCGTTGCATCACTAATGTAGATTATACAAAGACCTAACTATTTCGTAATATGTATTTATAAGACGAGCCCAAGCACACACATATCTATGGGACTTTTACTTTATATTTTTTTAATTAATTATTTTTTTTATTATATATTTATAGAGCTACATACACGCCTTTTGGGTGTACGTATATATTTTTATCTATTTTATTTTCATATAGATACATCTATGTATGTATATATATTTTTATTATCATTTAGTTACATTATGTGTTATGTTTTGTAATGCATGCACTTGGCACATTCACTTCCGCTTTAATTAAAAAAAATATAATTCTTTTTTCCTCTGGTGTCCTCTGCGCCACGGTTATACAAGCAAAAGAAACACACTATTAGTCACCAGTAGCGAAGGGTGGAAGTCGGAAAAAGGGAAGCCGGAGCCAAAAAGTTTATGAAAATAATATCTCTTCACTACCACCCTTACCACCCTTCATCACTGGTCTGAATTTTTTTCTGTCGATTACTTACGACATTATTACAAGATGTCAGATAATAACAATCGCAATTACAAAATCATTCACTGCAACGCATATATAAAATATATATAACTAGCTGCCCGCCCCAGCTTCGCTAGGGCAGCTTCAGCCTACTCAACAATTTACAAAAAATGTGATAAATAAAGAACCGTTCAACCGATTTTGTGCAACACAAAAAACCATCTACTAAATAGTCCGAACGATGCCTAAACATTTGGTTTGAATAGCTAAGCCCGTTTTTGAGTTATAAAATTACAACGAAAAGTGGCATTGATTTTTATTTAAATAGATATGGACATAAATAGCTTATGTGCTGTTCCAGAGTACAATCCATCGGTGCTAAATTTCATCCAAATCCGTCGAATGGTTTTTGCGTGGAAGAGTAACAAAAAGCCTTCTTCACACATTTGTACAAATTTTCACACGCATAATATTACTAACTCATTTTACACACACCTTGGGGGTAGTTTTGGAAATATAAAAAACCATGTGTTTCAATATTTGTCTTAAGGCTCATGTGTACCTACCGAATTTTAAGTGAATTGGACCTAGGAATAAAGAGTTCCATACAAAGTTTATTCCTCTATTTAACCCTCTTAGGGGATGATTTTTAAAAATATTATTAGCCTATGTCCTATTCTAGAGTCTACACTACATTCATTTCAAATTTCATTAAAATTGGTTTAACGGTTATGCAGATACGTGCTAACAAACATTCACGCACACATCCATACACACTTACTTTCGCATTTATAATATTAGTAGGATAAGTATATCAGTGTCAGACTACATCATTCTCCTACTACTATTCTAGTTATATTATAATGGCAAATATAAAATAAAAAAAGATAAGATACTTGCTTTTCACGCCGCAGGTCGTGGGTTCGATTCCCACCCGAGACAAACATTAGTGATGAACATGTGTCGAGTCTGGGTGTAAATATCTATTATATGTATATATGTATTTACAAAAGAAAAGTATTATATGTATAGTATATACCAGTTATCTGGTTTCCATAACACGAGCTCTGCTTAGCTTGGGACCAGATGACCGTGTGTGTTGATGTCCCGGAATAATGGCAAATTTAAGACAGAACATTGTTTTATGCTTTACCTTTATAATAACTTGGCTTTACACTTCCGTGCGACTGTTCCTACTACACAAAGTTACTTATCAAAATTGTGGCTCTACGTGAATGTGTTAAGTCTTTGTATAATGTGTGTTATTTTGTTTTTGTTTTTTTTTGTTTGTTTACGTTTTTACCCTCGCTGACTGACTTCGAATATAGACACGACACAACCCATAGCGACATTATGTGACACGACACGATATTAATTTTCTGTACAAAGGTAAAATGAAATTGTATAACGACAAAAACCATACTGACGACGAAAAAACTTGAGAGGTGTCAAGGTACTTACACCCGGATGGAACGAAGTTCCTTTCGATTAATTAGTGTAGTATTATTATTAGTAGTATTATTAACAAATATAATGTAATATAAACTTAATCAGTAGGCTCAATTTTCGTAAAGACAGACAGACAGACAGAGAAACATGCGCACGCCGCACAGCTTACAATAGCTTACTATAGCAAAAAGTGTCGTGACAACTTTACGTAAGAATTTTTTCCGTCTAGCCCCCTTTCACAACGCGCGATAAGGAACTTCGTTCCAATATTAACACTACCTACCTACGATACTAATTAATCGACAAGACTTATACTTAACGACAAAACCAATAGTACGACACGATTAATAGACTGACTATATAATAGTTACGACAGAGGGTAAGTACGACAACGACATATAACATATATATGTGTGTGTGTGCGGGCGCTCTCACAGAGCACCCGTACGCAGAGGGCGGCGCCACCGGCTACGAGATGAGACAGCTGCAGCAACAGAATGTAAGACTGAGGGACACGCTCGTGCGTCTTCGGGATCTGTCGGCACATGATAAACATGAGATGCAGAAGATGAATAAGGTTAGTGGATCTATTACACCAATTTAAAATTATGCCTAACTCATTATGCCAAAACTTTTATGCGAAAAAAAATATCTAAATTTAAGTATGTTTTTACAAAAGAAAAGTATTATATGTAGTATATTACCAGTTATCTGGTTTCTATAGTACAAGCTCTGCTTAGTCTGGGATCAGATGGCCGTGTGTGTTAATCTCTCATTTATATCTCATAAATGATAATAATAATATTCTACGACATTAACACACACGGACATCTGGTCCCAAGCTAAGCAGAGCTTGTGTTATGGAAACCAGATAACTGGTATATACTATACATATAATACTTTTCTTTTGTAAATATATACTTATAATAGATATTCACACCCAGACTCGATACAAACACAAATGTTCATCACTAATGATTGTCTCGGGTGGGAATCGAACCCACAACCTGCGGCGTGAAAAGCAAGTATCTTACCGACCACGCCACCGGCCCGTATATTCTAGGACATTAACACACACGGTCATCTGGTCCCAAGCTAAGCAGAGCTTGTGTTATGGAAACCAGATAACTGGTATATACTATACATATAATACTTTTCTTTTGTAAATATATGCATAAACATACGAGTGTAATAGACAATAACACCCAGACTCGATACAAACAGACATGTTCATCACACAAATGTCTGTCACGGGTGGGAATCGAACCGATTATGAACCCATTCACGGACCGGGTGGCGTGGTCGGGAAGATACTTGCGTGCACCGTTTCAGTTAGCGGCGAGTCCAGTCTTATTCTTATTTGAAACGAATATGTTATACATACAATTATACGTACATTTATACATACATTTATACATACATATATACATATATACATACATTTATACATAGTTATTCCATACATTTTTAGGATATAGAACAATACAAATCGGAAATCGCCGAATTGAGTCGCAACAAGGAGAAACTCACCACCAGGGTTGACGAGCTGGAGGCGCAAGTGGCAGACTTGCGGGAGCAGGTGGATGCTGCCCTAGGTGCTGAGGAGATGCTGGAACAGCTGGCTGATAGGAAAATGGCGCTGGAAGACCAGGTGAGGGTTTAAAGTGAATTATTGAAGAAGCATTCAATTAAGACTGGGGATATAAGAAAGCTGAAAAACTCGACTGTTTGGATGAATTTGTAACGCGGCTTATGGCAGAGCGAATTGGGAGAAATCATCATTTAACAAAGTGTTGTCTAATGAAAAAGCGTTTAGGAGTTCTTTGTGCGTGTAAATGGTTATTAGGATTACTCGTGAGAGTGGGAAGTGAGAAGAAATAAGAGAGACTTTTTTTTATTATTCTATAATAGGTTTGCGCTTGACCACAACTTGCCTGATGTGAAGCAATGTTGCAGTCTACGATGGAACGCGCCTACCTAATAAATACCGATTCACTCGTGACTTGAAGACAGGCAGATTATAGCTATCGGGAAACAGAGATGCCGTCAACGAATTCCACAACTTGGCAGTTCGCACAATAAAAGAAAGGACTGGAGAAAGGATTAAAGTTGGATAAAGGAACCTTTCTTCATTCAACTCTTATATTCCCTTTTTCGCTTCTTCTCAATTTTCGAAGTGACAAAAATATGCGCTTCTGATTTTTCGGATTTGGTCTAGGAGTAGTATTAAATTTTCGTCATTATTTACTTAGGTGGAGCAGTTGAAGCAGGATGTCTCCGAGCTGGAGGCGCTCCAGGAAGTCCATGAGCAGCTGGTGGAGTCCAACAGGGAGTTGGAAATGGATCTTCGCGAGGAGTTGGAGATGGCACACGCTGCTACCAGAGAGGTGAGAAGAGTTATGAACCCCCTCATCCACTTTACATGATTAAATACCCCGTGTGGTATATTTAATCCTAATTTAATTATTTTAATCCTTATAATGTTCCACTAAAATGTTACCCCACACGGTAGAATTTTCTTAGATTTACGCGAATATCACACATTGAAATAAAACTACTGCGCTGTGTGTTTGTGTGAAAATGTTATTATATTATTATCTCTTTCCGTCCTAGGCGATAAGAGAGAGAGAAGCAGCACTAGAGACGATAATGGACCGTGACGTCACTATTGTCAAGTTCAGAGAGTTGGTGCAGAAGATGACCGAACAGTATACTGAGTTGAGGATCCAATTGGAGTCGAAGATAGGTGAGGACATATATACTATGCCTCACTCACTCACTTCAACTCCTTTTAGTGTCCCGCTGCTGGGCACGGGTCTTCTCTCAACTATCTTACGAGTTGAGAGAGTCTAGGCCTTAATCCACACAAGCTGGCCAAGTGTTGGTTGGTGGATGTCACATGTCCTCGAATGATTAGTTCTAAGACATGCCGGGTTCCTCACGATGTTTTCCTTTACCAATATTGAGTAGCGATGATGAACTAATCACACCAAGATGTGTGGGCACGACTGGGATTCGAACCCACGACCTTATATTTCAAAGGCGAGGCTCGTACCGCTGCGCCACCGCTGCTGTCTAGGGAGTAATAAAAAGCTAGCTAAAACTCGACCCTGAAAAATAAGCTATAAGCTCATCATTCCCCTTGCCTTTTTCTCATTTCTATTGGGGTCGGCTTCCAGTCTAACCTGATGCGGCTAGCTACCAGAATTATACGAGCGACTGACATCAGACCTCGAATTACACAATCTTATTCCCCCATCCCCGTTCTAGCGACTGCCACCAGACCTCGAATTACACAATCTTATTCCCCCATCCCCGTCCTTCCATCGGACAAGTAGCCTATTGCTACGGCTATGCGCCACCGTTATATGGTGGAAATTCCACGGGTACGTACAAAGCGTTTTGCTGCCACTTTTATTGTGCGAACTGCCAAGTTGTGACCAATTAAACTAATTAGAATTAGCTTGTGCTCCGTATATTGTCTGACCACTATTATGTCGTATTAAGACATAAATTACGCGAACACGAGTGCTCAGCTATGCGGTGTCTATAGGTATCTGGTCGGTAGATTTTTTAAAAGTTATAGTATAGACGTATTTGCAAAATTCTTAGTGGCTTAATGTTATTTTTCTTGTTTCACAGATTCTCCACAGACCACATCGGAACAGGAATCAACTCCGGAGCCTGTCACTCGTACCTCCCCACCTGTAGACCTCGGGTCTCTGGTGCATGCGTCTAGAGCGTCTACAAGGTCTATAGACCTGCAACTAAGAGCTTTAGAACTGAGCCAAGCGAGAGCGAGAGCGGATATGTTGGCGGCATGTTTACCGGATCACTTTATGACAACTGCAGGTTTGTATATACTCCAAAAATGACAGAGTTAAGTCCTCGGGTCTCTGTTTCATGCGTCTAGAGCGTCTACAAGGTCTATAGACCTGCAACTAAGGGCTTTAGAACTGAGCCAAGCGAGAGCGAGAGCGGATATGTTGGCGGCATGTTTACCGGATCACTTTATGACAACTGCAGGTCCGTATATACTCCAAAAATGACAGGGTTAAGTCCTAGGGTCTTTGGTTCATGCGTCTAGAGCGTCTACAAGGTCTATAGACCTGCAATTAAAAGCTTTAGAATTGAGCCAAGCGAGAGCGAGAGCGGATATGTTGGCGGCATGCTTACCGGATCACTTTATGACAACTGCAGGTTTGTATATACTCCAAAAATGACATGGTTGAGTTCTCGGGTCTTTGGTTCATGCGTCTAGATCGTCTACAAGGTCTATAGACCTGCAACTAAGGGCTTTAGAACTGAGCCAAGCGAGAGCGAGAGCGGATATGTTGGCGGCATGTTTACCGGATCACTTTATGACAACTGCAGGTTTGTATATACTCCAAAAATGACAGGGTTAAGTCCTCGGGTCTTTGGTTCATGCGTCTAGAGCGTCTACAAGGTCTATAGACCTGCAATTAAGAGCTTTAGAACTGAGCCAAGCGAGAGCGAGAGCGGATATGTTGGCGGCATGTTTACCGGATCACTTTATGACAACTGCAGGTTTGTATATACTCCAAAAATGACAGGGTTAAGTCCTAGGGTCTTTGGTTCATGCGTCTAGAGCGTCTACAAGGTCTATAGACCTGCAACTAAGAGCTTTAGAACTGAGCCAAGCGAGAGCGAGGGCGGATATGTTGGCGGCTTGTTTACCGGATCACTTTATGACAACTGCAGGTTGGTATATCTTAATATATATATTTCTTGTGTGCGTGTGTATGTGACTGAACTCCTCCTAAACGACTGGACCGATTTTGATGAAATTTTTTGTGTGTGTTCAATGGGATCTGGGAATGGTTTAGATTGACAATTTTGCGCGGTACGAAGTTCGCTGGGGCAGCTAGTAGTTTATAAATGACAGAGTTAAATCCTCGGGTCTTTGGTTCGTGTGTCTAGATCGTCTATAAGGTCGTCGTTTCAAAAGAAAAGACTTTGAAACGTCGGGATCTGAAATCTAAAATAAACCGCAATAAAATCCGTTAAAAAGTAGTTTTATTTCATAGAAATCTTATTAAGAATTCTTCTAAATCTTTTTAGAAAGAGACTAAGTCCATTTAATGGACTTTGTCTCTTTCTTACTAGTATAAATGTCAAAGCCGCCGGCGGAAGCTAGTAAAATGTAAATGCTGAAATAGCAGGGTAAACTCCACAGATGACAGGTTTTGGGAGGCGTTCGAGTCTATTGAAAGGCGAGCCAAGAGGCTTATTGGCAAGGAATCCCTCGTCAAGGCTAAGTTGCAAAGCCTCGAGCATCGCCGCATAGTTGCTAGTCTTTCGGTCTTTTATCGGATACACTTCGGAGAGTGTGCGTTGGAATTACACAATATTATTCCCCCATCCCCGTTCTTACATCGGACAAGTAGAGATACGGCTATGCGCCACCGTTATATGGTGGAAAT